>JACEFO010001608.1:0-1332587 GCA_015342445.1 Digitaria exilis
GCATAGCTACCCAACATGAAAGTAAACCCGGTGTATCAAGGCTTGGTGTAAAAGACTAGTCATCCTTAAAATAGGACCCATCAAATTAATGCATCGCGACATAAATATAAACTTTAATGTTATGCAATGTGGTATGGGTTCGAATAAGTATGGCAGAGGGGAAATCCACTTGCCTTGCATCAAAGTCTGCGGTGGGCTCCTCCTCGAAAACTTGATCTTGATCTCCCTCGACGGATCGGTTCTCTATACTTCACACAAGCATCAATCAATAAAAATAAAAACAATACACCAAACACTTTGAAAGACGCAAAGACGTGTCTAGAACTATTCTGATGAAGAGAAGACGAACCGCGTAGCGCAAAAGATCACTCCAAAACGGATTAAAAACGGTCAAGATTTGGCTAAAACAAGGTTTAGGGGCTTCTTTGAGTTAAAACTAACTCTCCAGGGGTTTTAAAACAGAAGAAACCAGGGACCTAAAACGTAATTTCATATAAAAACCGAAGGATTATGTGAAAACGACCAACCAGGACGGCGGTTCTATTTTTTAGAAAGCTCAGGGGCTAAACAAAAAGAAAGGACCTAGATCTAATTATTTTGAACTGGCTTGGACCGCGGGTTGATTTCTAGAAAACCTAGGTGCCTTTTTGCAAAAGCGGCACGGCTGACCGTAAGGTTCGGTTTTGACTCGAGTCCGGCTCCGATCCTCGACCGTTAGATTCTCGATCGAACGGCTCAGATCGAACGGCACGACGCGGCGGCGCTGACCACGACGCGCGCGGCGTGCGCCTCGTGAACCTCGCCCGGAGTTGGGCGAAACTAGGCTAGGAAGCTCGGAAACTCGCCGCGTTTGGCTCGGGGAGAGAGCTGAGACCACGGCGAATCCGTTTTTGGGATCTAAACGAGGTTTAGTCGATGGTGGAGGCTTGCAACGGACCAAGGCGGCACGGCCATGGCGGCGAGGTCGACAGGGACTCGAGAGAGCGAGAGAGAGAGAGGGAGATTAGGGGCTCTGCGCACTCCTTACCTCCACGCGAAGACTTGCGACGCTTTGGAAGCGGGCGGAATCGAACTCGAGAGCTCGAACACACGGCGGCGAGCGAGAAGCTAGGGTTAGAGCGCGGCTACGGCGGCTATGGCGACGCGGAAGCTCGGCTTTGGGTTGAGGAGGCAAGAGAGGGTCGGGCGGCGGCTTATAAAGGCCGGAAAAGCTTGCGCGAGGGGCAAACCGACGCGGGAACGGCTCGGACTCGCCGAGAGTCCCCGGCCGTGCGCGACTCGAACTCGGGAAGAAGAAGACCCTGACAGGGCGGGCCCACATGTCAGCGACCGGGAGAAAGAAAAGGAAGAGAAAACGGACGACTGGGCCGCGGCGACGGAATGGGCCGGGAAAGGAAATTGGGCCGCGGCTGCGCGAGGGAGAAAAAGAAAAAGGCCGGGAGAAGAAGAAGCTGGGCCGCGAAAGAAGATTGGGCCGGCTAGAAAAAGAGAGAGGGAAAGAAAGGTTTTGAAATTTAAGTTTTAAACTTTTGCAACCCTTTTTTCAAATTCAAACAAGCATTCAAAAATATGCAAATCAGCAATGAATGCAACAAGAGTTTAGTGACTCTAATTAAATGTTGTTTAAATATTTAAGGCCAAAATTTAACTTTGAAATTTTAAATATTTCCTAAAAACAACCTAGGACAAATAGTTGCCTAAGCAAATTTTAATGTGATGAAATTAGGGTGTTACAGGTACCTGGCACCGGAACTTGTGCGAACAGGCAAAGCGACCCCTTTTACTGATGTTTTCGCCTTCGGCACAACCATGCTTGAGGTCGCATGTGGGCAGAGGCCAATCAAGCAAGACGAGCAGGGCAACCAGTTCTTGCTGGTCGACTGGGTGCTGCAACAATGGCACAGTGAATCGCGCCTTTGAGGCTGTGGATCCAAGGCTGCTGCGACAAGCAGGCGAGTACAACTCCGACGAGGTGCGCCTTGTGCTTCAGGTTGGATTGCTGTGTACACACCCATCTGCAGCTGCAAGGCCCAGCATGCAGCAAGTGTTGCAGTACCTTGATGGGGAGGTGCCACTCCCGGAGATGACAAGGGCAGACCTGAGCTTCGACGTGCTAGCTCTCCTGCAGAGTAAAGGGCTGCATGTCATATCATGCCCTTGCTCATCGTCAAACATGGTGAGCGCAGGCAGCATATCCGACCTATCAGGAGGAAGATGATGACACTAATGTTTGTTAATTTGATTTTGTTATTACCTAGTGTGACATCATGTCCCTTGCTTGAATCCTCCTTACTCTTCTTTTCAGACTATAATGATTAAAATATACTGGGCCAGTCCTCTGCACAGCTTTGTTGTTATTATTATTATGATATAAGTTAAAGAGGGGCTGCTGGATTAAGGTTTTGTTGACCAACAGACAATAAACCATTCATGGAAGCAACCGTTTCCCAAATCAGGGGAGATTAGAACAAAGGCCAAATTCCTTCGATGGAGAACGAAAAAGGCCGGCCTAGCTCAACCTATCTGGGCCGCTTCGTGTCAAATCGCTCATCTTAGGCCTTCTTCCGTCGTGAATTTGGGCCATAACTGGGCCGTCACTAAACTATTCAGCATGCCCCTTTCATCCAGCAGTGGACGGCCCAAACGGAAGTGGAACGTTGATACTACTACTGTGGATCACCGCCGTAGAGAGTAGAGACACGTATCCATTTCTGCTTACGCATCATGTTTCCCGTCTTGCTCACTAAAATCTCAAGACGTGATTGCAATCGTCTCTCACTGTGCATGAGCAGTAATCTTCAGTCCCTTCAAAAAAAAAAAAGTAATCTTTAGTCCCATCAGACACCACATGCACACCCCGACACAACTTGCGTCGACATGACCTAAACAAATCGCGCAATTAATGGCACCTAATAGTACAAGTATAATCTGCTACTACATAACAGCAGAGCACTGCCGGCGACGACAGTCGCCATCAGCTCCGCCATTCAGAACAGTAGTAAGAAAAACGATGGCTGTTGTGTTGTTGCTGAAAGACTTCATGTTCTTCTGCCTTGACAGCGCCGTCAAGCAGAGCAAGTTACAAAAGCATATTTGTGGTGCTCCGACACGACGGCCCGTTTAACTCGTGCCCTCCATTTTTGTGCGGCTATGTCTGCCCCTCCGTGAACACGCATGGCTTACCTGCCTGTGACAACCGGCAGGCACCTCTCTGCTGTCTGCTCTCTATCGATCAACTTTACTTGGCCCCGTAGCTTTCTGCTGTTCGATCGGGCTTAACCATCGTACGATGAACGGAGACTCGCCAGCGAACTCATCCTGTGATGTTTCAAGCTTCAGATCGATGTGGTGTGTTCTTTCCAGCATGTTTCAAGCTTCGGCTGTTAGCTTTTCAAGTTTCAACAGTGCATGATTCAGGAACAGGAAATATGGGGAATCGGGTTGTGTTCGGATTGGAAGTAAAAAGTACTTTTTCTAAATGAATAGTGCACTGGGAAGCGTGTTCTGTGAGTGAGATGAATAGGAAAACTTATTGGAGAAGTACTTTTTCTGAATCTGAACACAGCATCGTTTTTACAGTTCCCAATCCTGATCATAGAACTCCAGCGTCTCCCTTTCCTTTTTTTCTGGCAGACAGCATTTGCGTCGATGGTGGCGATACAGATTCCAGGCCCAGGGAGTTGGAACATGCTTGTCCATTGTAGGAACTAGGAAGGCACTGCAGTACTGCACTAGCTCCTGTGTTACTGTCACCAAGTACCGGTGGTGCTATTGTAGGTGAAGCTGCATCTGCATGCAGTAACCGTGGCCGTCAGTACAGCGTCACTGCTGGTTCGATCTCGATCGATAAAGAGATCGTCGATAGATCGATCGTTAGGTCGATGGGCACTGCGACAGTACTAGAATGATTCTCTGGGCAATACGCTGCAATAACGCCAGTGATTGCTGGGGAGGATTTCAGATAGAAGGGAGGCACTACTGTTCATGCGGAATCTTGTACATGCTCGCCATGATCCTCATGGATGAACTATTCAATCTGGTTGCAGAGGTACTGCCGTGGACATGTTTCCTCCCTCAGCTCGTCAGAGATGCTACTAGAGCTACGTATTTCAAATCTATTATTTGCCCCATGCCTCCTTGCCGAAAAAGGATATAAAAATTAAGCAACACCGGCACTTGCCTGAATGTTACCAAATCAAACAAGGCAGGCAGCACAGTTAAAACTGCATCCATAACTTTGTGGACCATAAAAACTTCATAGATGTGAATAATGATGACATGAAGTATTCTGCAGTTCATTTTTTTTCTGCAGTTCATTTTTAACCATCTGTAATCAGCTAGAGTAGAAGACATACCCCTTTGATTCAGACATGCCAACCCTGAACATGTGTTTCATCACCAATCTGAACCGTACAATCATGATACACATAGCCGACTTCGGAATTAATTACCAGGGTACTTGCATGGACATTCAAGTTCAAAATACACCTAAATCACAACCGTCGTGCGGAAATTAACAATATTACAGGAGAACTACAAGCCATAAACACTAGAGATCGAGAGAGCCCTTGGGAATCAGCAGAAACGATAACGAAAAATTTCCATAACAATGTCCTTTGCATTGCAACGCATCCCTGATCAATTAGCCCACTTTGCGCGGTTCACGAACCGAGGCGGTACATGCCATCAGCCATGAACGGGCCATCCATGTACAACGCAGCGGCATTCTGTGGGTGGAAGCCTTCCATCATCACGAAAGGCATGTCCTCGGACGGCTTTCAGTGCCTCTTCCTCTGGTTGATGAACCAGTTGTTGATCTGCTTCTGGTCCAGGCCTGTCGACTCCGCGAGCGCAATTTTCTCCGTCTCCTACTCACAACATCAACAAAAGGATAGTAACTATGTCTAGTTTATGGTTTTCACTCTATTTCATATTTTAATGAGAAAGGTAACATTTTCAGAGATTGTTATACATGAGCTTCATGATCAGAGTTATCTTACTGAAGGGTAAGGCCACTTGTAGTGCAGCTCCCACCAGTGGAGCAGCTTCTGCCTGGCCTCCTTTGGGAGCTTTCCTTTCTTCTTTTTCTTAGAGAATTCTTGCCTGAGGCTGCTCAAGTAACCACTGTACTTCTTCAGGAGCTGATACTTGAGCTCCTTATCCTCTGCTCGTGGGTCAATCTCAGGTGGCTCATTCTCACGGCCACTGGGATCCATGTCATCTTCAGAAGAGCCAACCCCTTCTGATTTACCATCTGCAGACAAAACTAGTTTTGGTCAGTCAGATGCCTACGCTGTCCAAAGTTCAAAGTATGTCAGTTTCGACCACGCTGGGCGGCTACCGATCAAGTGGACACATCAGAAGGCCCATAACTGTGTGTTAAGAATTATATCTGTTTTGGAATGCAAGGGTAGGTCAAACAGTGGAATTTTAGAACAGCAATAGTCAGGCTACAGTCATGATAAGTAGAATATTGCCAGTGCAAGCGGTAAGATAAGGATTTTTAATATATATAACTGAAACAATAAGATAAACAATTCCAGATGACATGAAAAATTCAAGACCACTAATTTGTCGCTTTTCAGGTAGAACCAATAATAGAAATCTTCTCAGTCTCATTACATGTGATGGTAGTTACACCGTGCAAATAAATGCTATACTACTTTGTTGAAGGTAAATTGAGAACAGAAAACTTAGAAAGCCATGTGGAAGAAAATCAAAATAAATAAAAATCTCAACAATAACGAATCTTTTATCCAATTACCCACATATTCACCATGAACTTAAATATTCGAAAAGTTGATCTAATTCAGGTAAAAGTGTTTGTGGATAACTGAATAATGCCACTGAAAATAAAAAAAAGATGGGTATGGCTTTAACTTCAGTTAGATGGCCAGGGAAAATAGTGGATCCACTATTTAGAAAGGGTATAGTCAACGAAAACGTTGGACAGGCTAGGATGGAATCATAACAAAATATTAACACTATACATGATCTTAAAATAAGAAATGTCATGCACCATTTTTCCAGTAGTATCACCAAAGATGGAATAACTTCTTTTACAGAAAGATAAGTTCTGTAACAGTGATTAATGCCCAACAAGCATGAATTACAAATTGTAAACTCTGAAACTATGTGAATGAGGTACATAATAATAATATGCTTTCATCAGCAGCATAAATATATCTATTAGATGTTAAACGTCCCAATAAAACAAGGTAGGGCAAGACGCTTATATGCCATAACAAGACACAGAACATGCTTAATAATTTGATAAAATGACAGCAAAACTTTGTAGATAAACTTTGATCCATTATGCTTCCTAAATGTCATACATGTGGTAATGAACTAATGATGACCAACTGCTTTGTAAAACACAAAACAGTTATTTAGCATATCTTTTTTTTAAAAAAAAAGGAATGGCTCCGGCCTTGGGCATCATGAAGAAAAATGCTTCAAGAATTGTTTAACAAAGCAGGTAATACACTACCTTGCTGAATGACTGGAAATGCTCAATGCGCCAAGACCACTTTCAAATTAAAAAAAAAAGGTATGAATAAAATGACCCTGCATGGGTATGTGGATAAGGAACTTGGTAACTTTCCTACTTTTTGATAAAGTGAAACATCTGTAGCGTCATCATACATTAGAATATTAGATATTGATTCTAAGATTTGATGTTTTATATATTGGCAAGACGAAAAGAATGGTGGGAAAGCTGACACTTTATAGGAGATATGGGATATTCACATTCCAGTATACAGATATTGACCAAAGAAATTTGGACAGATAATTACTGACTTCTGGCTAGATATTTAGGTTGGTAACAATGAAAATGATCTTGATTGACTCTGCTTTTCAAAAGAATTGAGTAATATCGAATCATAACCTGCTAGGAATTTTGCATGAACATACTATGGTAACAAGAAATAGTCAATATTGGGTAACAGAGGGTCTATATGTACCCTATAGTCTATAGTAGACACACCTAACTCACAGGCCCTAACACTATATACAAATGTATTTAGTTTCCAAAAGTACTTTTTACTTCCTATTCATAACACGCATCCCCAAAAATTCCTTTTTCCCCTTTTCTATTCATCCCCCTCACATAACACGCATCCCGAAAAAAAATACTTTTTCCCCACCACAACTAAACACGGCCTACCTACTCATGCAACATGCTCCAGCAGTGGTTAATTTTTTACCTCCATTCATGAATCAAATGCAGCAATCCTAGATTGGCCTCCCAATCTGGCACTACCCCAGTGCAATAAATGAAAACAATACCTACACTGATAGGCTCTACATAGAGACTGTACAAATCGGGAGCAAAAACAAAATCATCAATTGCTGGCACCATAGCACTCATTTCTGAACTGGGATTCACTCAAAGATGGATGCTTTCTGTTGTGAGAAATTGCTGAACATACACTACAACCATATAAGGGTGTGTTTAGATTGTAGGAAAAAATACTGTAGCATAAGAAAAACACTGTAGCATTCGCTGGGAAACGTGTTTTGCGAGGGGGGAATAGTGAAAAGTTAGAATGAATAGTGAAAAGTTGGAATGAATAGTGAATAGTTGGGAATCTGAACATGGCCTAAGAATAAGACACGATCGGCCTGGGTGTGTGCTCGTATGTACAGCCATGGACAGCGCGCACAGTAGCGTAGAACAGGGCCACAGATCTGCCCCAGCAGTAGCCGGTGAAACACCTTGTTCTACACAAAGTCTGCACACGCACTGTAGCTGCACGTCCAACTTGAAAACAGGCCGGCAGCAACCCCCGGAAGACACGAACGGCTGCCCATCATGCACACACGGTTATGCTGTGCTGTTGCAGCTGCTGCAAACCCAACACGATTGCGTACGTACGTCCAGGCCATAGCAGAGATCTGCTTCTAAATAATGTCGCTACAGTGGTGCCTTAGGAGGTCTGTACTCCAGACAGATAAAGGTGAAGACTGAAGAATTGGTTGGTCAGGTACTACTAAGGTTTAGGCAGCCATGACCATGAGCTAGCCGCCTAGCCCATGACACCATGTCCCAATACATCTGTGGTCTCTCCCTAAACTACATAGCTGCAAGAAAAGGAGAGATGCATGGGAAGGATTCTACTACAGCAGTTAGCTCCTCCCACACAAGACGGCAATGATTCGAGGCTGCATCTACAAAGACAGCCGGATTCTCCTGCCTTGGAACCCTAACACAAGCAAGCTTCCTGCTGTCACTTGTCATGTAGTATACCAGTAGCTATCAATTATAGCTGCTGAGACTAAAAGCTTTCTTTGCTTGTGCTTGGATCCATCAGGCAATAAGATAATCCGAGCAGGCGCCATCAGATCAGAGCACTTAAACTAAACAAAAAACGGCGAGGAACGAGAGGAGGAGGCCGGGCCAGCATGCGACACGGCTCCTGACTGTGCCCTCGATGCCAACCAAAAGCTGGCCAGATTACGTGCCTCTTAATCATTAACCCCCTCCGCTAATCCGCCTCGGTAATTTTTTATTGTTAGCACATGCGTAGAGTTGAGGCTTGTTGTGACTAGTAATTATTTGTTTAATTAGCTGGGGATTAAAGTAATCCAGTGAGGAGCAAGCAGCTCACAATGGCAATGATCCAGAGCAACCACCACCACTATCCAGATCAGCCATTCCCAATGCGGTAAGCCGATGGCACATATGGTAATAAAAAAACAAGAGGCCCTCGTACGACCATGTACGAGAGCTAGCGGTAGAGGGGAAGCAAGCAGAGAGAAGCTGCTGCTGCTGCTGCAAATGTTTCTTTTTTTTTCTCGTTATTACCGGCGAGGGAGAGGCGCGCGGCGGAGGAGCCATCGCCGGCGATGGAGTCGAGCTGCGCCTCCACCCGCTTGAGGAACTCCATGGCCTCGTCGATCGGCCGCGTCAGCTCCTCCCTGTACTTCACCAGCATGTTGCAGTAGGCCTCCTGATGCGATTTGGGAGCATGTAAACGCACGTGAGTAATAATCAGATCAGTTACTCAGTTAGCATGGGGATTAGAGTTCAAGATTGGGCAGGAAATCAAGGGCGAGATTAGTAAGCTTGGATTTTTTTTTTAATAAGCTTGGATTATGCTATAGTGGCTGGTGTGGGAATTAAACGAACCATGAACTGGTCGAGCTCCGGGTCGCGTGGCTCGTGCCTGCCCGGCGGCCGCGCGTCCAGCTTCGCCGCCATGGCCGTCAGCCTCTCCAGCACGTCCGGCGGCGCGCCCACCTGCGGCGAATCAAATCGAGGCGTGTCATTTCATTCATAGCTAGTCATATATATACATATATGTGGCGACGGAACAAGGATAGATTACGCATCAAATTAAGCAAATCTTAGCTTGCTCGACACATGGCATGAAAGGAAAAGAAAAAAAAAAGCTTCGATTTTGACCGGTGGTGATGCCGAGCGCGATGTGTGCGCAAGCAAAGCAAAGGCGCGTACTTTTTGGCAGTCGAGGTAGGCGGCGAGGAGCGCCGAGTACTGAGGGTGGGCGACGATCTTGGCCTTTATGGCGTCGGCCTCCGCCGGCGAGATCTCGGCGGCGAGCTTGGCGTAAGACGGCGGCGGGTGCGACGGGCCGGCGGCGGCGGATTGGTGGAGGAGCGCGAGTGGAGCGCCGTAGTAGGCGACGCCGCCGCCCGTCGGAGACGCCCCCGCGGCCGCCGCCGCCGCGGTGGAGAGCGGGAGCTGCAGGAAGGAGGAGGACGCGGCGGAGGGCTTGACGGAGTTGGAGCCCCCGCTGCTGCTCCCTCCGGCGGCGCCAAGATTCCCGAAGCTGCTGTGATCCATGGCGAACGAACCCTAGCGAGCCAGGAGAGAGCGGGACAGAAATCGCCCGCGCGTATACCGAGCTCGATCGATCGAGAAGAAGGGGTTCTCTCTCGCTCTCTACGGAGCAGTAATGGCGGCGGCCGTGGAGCGTACTCGCTGTTGGAGGAGGAGAGAGAGTGGGGCGGCTAGATATTAAAGGAGGGGGACTGGAGGAGGAAGGGAAGGGAAAGGTGAGCGCCGGGTCGGGCTGTGTGGGAGAATGGCTGGTGGCGATCCCTTTTCTTGGCGTCAAATCGATCTCACTGGAGAAGAGGGCCGGCCAGGGGAGAGGTATGCGTACATGTATCAGTATGTACTCATTCCTACTGTATATAGGAGTAGAAGCTAGAGAAAGACGAAGGCTAGCTGTACGTGTCGTTTGCAGAAACGGAAGAGGGGCACCATGCATGATGAGCACTGTCACATGCTACTCCCATGAGTAGGTTAATCAAAAGATAATGACCTTGGATTTATATATATGTATATATAAAATTTTTTTCCCATGAACAAGCACGCACTATAGTCTATAGTACGTTTAATTTACTATAGGTCGTCACAAGCTATTTCCTGCCCACGCAAGACCTAGGGCTGCGCCGGAAGTAGTAGGTGCACCTGTCGCGTTGCCACGGCGCTGTGCATTTTTCTGTCTGATTTTTATGTGTTTAGATGGTAGTAAAAAACACTGTAATATTGGCTGGGAAACGTATTTTGTTAGGAAGGAATAGTGAAAAGTTAGAATGAATAGTAGAAAGTTGGGGAATCTGGAAAGGGCGGGATTGTGTGTATATATCAGGCCATGTTCAGATTTCCAGCTATTCACTATTCATTCCAACTTTTCACTATTCATTCTAACTTTTTACTATTCCTCCCTCACAAAACACGTTTCCCAGCGAATGCTACAGTGTTTTTCTTATGCTACAGTGTTTTTTCCTACAATCTAAACACACCCTCAATAATAATTACTATGTAATTTCTTCTTCTTTTTTACTCGAGAGAGGAATGCGATGATATTTCTTGCAAGGACTTCCTGTAGGTTTGTCTTTGGAATTCATAGGGGAGATGGGGTGGTGCCATTTGAGCTGTGATGAGTGGTTGCATCCGGGTCATGTCATCGCCCGGCCGGGGAGGGAGACCAGGACAAATCACAGGACATATACTCGCACGTGTCGCAGTTTACTTCTCGTCCGTGTGTGCTCTCCGTGAACTAACGCTGCATTATATTGTGTTGTGTATCTCTGGGAGAATTTATGAAAAGGGCCCAAGAGGTAGGGATTCTCTTGGAAAAGTAAAATGCCTTCTCGTCTCCATACATATCCCTTTGGCTCTTCCTTCCCATACCTGGCGAGAACCTTTTTTCACTGTCCCATGTTCTTTCTCTAAGACTTTAACCTTTACCCCTTTACTGCCGTTTGTTTTATTTCTTTTTACTTGTTGTTTTCATTTTTTGTAGTTTAATTGAATAGCACACTTTTTCATGTTTCCTGTCCCAAAACAAATTTCCATTCAGAACACATTGTATGAGGTGCATTCAATAAAATAGGGGGAGCGCACGAGTCAACTCTAATGCCCATACCATCATAGTTTGTACTGTAGACAACTGATTGACCACGGACGATAAGTCAAGCAGCTAGGGTTATAGGAGCAGATTTGGGGTTGGCACCTACTAGTAGTGAGTAGATCGACAGATATGCGCTAGATCTTAGAAAATCTAACTTCCCTTTTGTTCGCTGCATGTGTGTCAAGAAAAATAGTAGCAAACCATATAGGCCCCATAAACAAAACCCATTTATTACCAATGTCAAATCACAATTCAACTTACGAGTAGCAAAATGGTACGGTAATCTTAATTTCCAGTCCCCTCTGAAAAGTGTTACATACTACACCCGCAAAGTTAATAAATTTTGCTCTACGTATACATCAAAGATTATACGTACAAAAGCATAATAATATAATTGCTTATTCTGATAAAATACCTTCACAGGTCTTCAGTATATATACGTGCAGGGAAAGCATCATCAAGCTGTAGTTGTTGTTTATATAAAAACATACTAATCCTGCCACATTATTTCATTGAATAAGTCCTGGTACGAGACTATATATTGAAAGGAAAATCGTGATATAAAGTTATGGCCTTTTGAAAGCTGAGGGGGCAAAGAATGTAAGCCTTGCATTTTTCCCTTGAGCAATAAAACAAAGGGAAAAGCTAACCAATAAACAAAGTAGTTCGCATGGTCGTCGTCGTTTGCCTTTACTACACTCTACATTAGAATACTCCATGGAGCTGGGCATGTTCATCATTCATCAAACTTGTCATCTCGATCATCCGTTATGAGTTGACGCTGTAAATTGACAGGATGGATGCATGATATATGGGGTTTGTAAAACCTATGAAAAGGACGGATTTCACCATTATTGTATTAGCTGCCGACCGAACTTTTTCCCACATCACAGAGGCTATATATATGTCGGCATGCAGTCATGTTCAAAATATTGCCTAAAAAACTGTTCAAAATCAGACTTTTTATATTGTAGGAGTAGAACTTATCCACACGCATATGAAAGTTGCAATTTATAATCCCTTTAATGTTATAAAATATTTCCACCAATATACTCCCTTCAATATTTATAAATCCATTTAATGTAAAAAAATATTTTTCCCATCAACTCCATACATTTCAAGTTCATAGTGTATTTTATTTTATCCTTAGTCACATAATATCACATTCATCTATTATTTAATATATTAACATCTAGTACGTTCCAAATAAATACACTACCAGAACATATTTAATAATGGGATTAATTAAATTAATTGGATGGTGCAAAAATAGGGTACATGTTCTATAGGCTTCAACCAAATTAAAGAAATTGGACTTATCAAAGTTAAAGAAAATTATAATGCGAAATGGATGAAGCATTGAACATTGCAAACAATATCTTAATTAATTTCATAAAAGCTTCATAAATGGTAGCATAATTAGTAAACACAACTACATTACCATGTCAGAATTTGATAAATATTTGTATACATAACACAAAAAAATTGTTCTTAAAAGGTACTATATTACAACCCTAGTACCATGAAGAAACATCAGATTAACTGAGGATGTCTATTCAACAACAATTAAAATAATTCAATTGTAATTAGTAAATAATTTAGCAGTAATCTGTAAAGAAAAGTAGAAATTGTATTTCTTGGATGTGTCATCATGGGTACATAGGGAATATTGTGTACATGGTAGTATTCGCTTATGCATTTTTAACCATAAGAATTTAAACAGTAGATTAATAATCACAAGATACTCGTCATTAAAATTGAGGTAGGACTATTTACTTATTAATTTAACCTATACATACACAGTGACAACTCTTTTATTTATATAGTCAAATCATCACCTACTCTCGTCGAAAAGAAACACACATACTTTTAATAAGTCTTAAGGCGTTTAAGTTTCCTCATAATATCAAAACAGTTGTACTCAAACTCCTGTTTGCTTGTACTACATTCTCCCTATAAATCGTTCCAATAATGAATGCCATTAACGAATCTGCAAAACACTACGCCCGTACGACGAACTCCTGTGAAAATCCACATGCTTTCTTCAATCGAAATGCAGAATATTTATAATCCGCCGTACGATTGAGCTGAGTGTATCCAGAGATCTATGCTAATCTATTAAACAAGTCTTGATACCCCGTTAGCATCATCGCATTCTCGGCCTCATCAGAAACGTGTGGTGATCTCTGATTAGAGGCAACCAGCACTTCAGTTGACGCACTAATTTAATTTGTGCTCTGCTATGTATGGTACTGACGATCAGCAGATTTTTTTTCGGCAACTCACTTCAGTTGTTTACCTAGCTAAGTACTACGGTAACAGCGACTTGATCGTGCCTTAACTCCTGCTGTTTCATGAAAGTAACATAGATGCTCCTAGCTAGGGCGATAAATCCAGATTTCGAGATGCCAGGCCAGCTAGCTAATATATACTCCAATGCTCTCAAACAGAATATGTGTCGCTCTAGCTTTGCCCTAAGTTAGCTATCTTAAATTTGACTCGATTCTGGAATTATTTAGCCAGTTGTTGGCTTATTTGGTATACTCTAAAAAAGAATTGATACTTGTTTCGCACACTCTAATCCTATCAAAAAAATCTCAGAATGATGTCATAAATATTTTTGGGAGCAAAGTACCATTTGGTTGGTTGGGGCTATGTTTGAAGGATCTTAATTTAATTCACACTAAGCAGCTATGTTATATTAATTCTGAAAATTGACTAGCTAAGCATGCATTCATGTTGCTTTCTCAACCAACAAAGAAAAAACTTAACAAGTCGTTAAATTGGTTCAGCGATGGGCCTTAATTGAGTGGAAGCGAAGATAATTTAAGGGAACAGAAATCAAATTCAATGGATCCAGTACCAGGCTGCCAGCTAGATGGAACTAGGCCACTAGCTTGTACTAGCACCTAGCGCTACAATAAAGCTATTTCATTACGTGAGTACATCTGGGGATCTCTAATATCTTGCTTTGTTTACGTTAATCGTTATTGACGTTTCCCATTAGAGAGCCTAATAATTAACCATTTGACACTATCATTAACCGCCAACTGATTTGATATATGGCTATCAATGAGAGTTTCATGGACACGATTACCTAGAGTGCCACGTCATCTAAAAATGTTTAAAACTAATATGAAACACCCCACTCTCAATGTATAGTTTCATCTATTGTTGTTCCCTAGGTTACATGCAAGACACAAGCTGTCTAGGTAACTATGTATGAAGAGTTTCATCACTATGAAACTCATTTCACCTCTCTCTTTGTTAATTTGCTGCCACGTCACCAAAACTCCCTATGTGGCATTTTATTTATTGCCTATAAAACTCTCACTGAGACTGGCCTTAATGAATACTACAATATTAATATAGATGAGAAAGTTTTATGAGATGTGTGTCAGCCGATGCTCTGGATTTAAGCTTGCAACATACTTCTCTGTCCCTCGGTCAAGAAACATACTTTGCTTCTCTATTCTATCAATTCTGATCCATCTCACCACCAATCAGAGATGGTAACTAAAACTAACTCCTGTAGTCCCTACGTCACCTTATTATACTTAGTTCTTAGTAAGATGTTTTGAACAAAATGAATTGTAGGTTGTAGCTGTCGAATAATGATCATATAAATATATAAACTTCGCTAGAGAGGGGCCACGCACTTCACAACAATTCAATAGAATTTTCAACGAACAAATATTGTAGCAAGGGGAAATCAAGGAGGGGTGGACCGACGTGCATTCATATCTTGCATGCACGTGAATGGGATCGGAGCTTAGGAGGTTCGCCTTGTATTATGGATCAGGAAAAAAATAGTTAAGCCTTGTATATTGACATGAGGGACTATAAGCCAAACCAATTGACCAGCATCCATTGACTTGCCTTTTCTTTCACAAAAGAATGTACAAATGAACCGCAATCAGCAAGAAGAAATATCTGCATGCGATAAATTAAAAACAGAGAAGAGGAAGAGAACCAAAAACTTCTAGATGGATCCCTACCACACCCTTAGTGGATATTTGACCTTTATGGATTTATTATTGTGCCTCGAGGCCTCAGGATAATAATTTCATATTTGACCTTTATGGATTTATGATTGGTACATTTTTATACTATGTCACAACTAAAACCCAGAGATAAATGACACTGCCAGCTTCAATAACCATGAAGAAGTCCATACTTAGAGAATTTTTACTGAGGCCATGTTCGATTCCCAACTATTCACTATTCATTCTAACTTTTCACTATTTATGTCAATTTTTCACTATTTCTCGCTCACAAAACACGTTTCTCAGATCATACTACAGTGTTTTTCTGATGCTATAGTGCTTTTTCCTACTCGAAACACACCTGAACATTAAGATAAGATATCGCCAGGGCTGGCCCTGACCCAAAGGCCACAAAAGTTACGATTGTCTTGAAATCCATCACTAGTAGGATGGACTGGCCCACCAGTCCATCTGATTTTCCGAAGCAGATTATATGATACTTCGTTTTCAGGGAATGCTGTACGACGTGCACGAACTCTGGAGCTTTTGACCAGTCAGTGATGTGCGTACTCACATGTTATATGTGTTTCTGTCAGTCATGTCATGCATGATGCATCTAGGACTTAGGACTTGATAATCTACACAACTCTCCAATTCTACGGTGCAATCATGCCAGCTTCTTTAATCTGTGTAGAGATCCACTCTTGTGTGTGCCGCAGCTGCCAGTTCCATCTATTTACATTGCTCGCTCGTACAACCATTATTGCACCTATGCACCGCGGATGTTAAGAGCCCGTTTGGCTCTTGTAAAAATAGCTTTGGCTCAGGTTTTTTTAGTGAAGTAATTTTTTTCTAGCTTAAGGCCCTGTTTTGGATCCACTGGCTGAGAGTATCTCCATCGTCAAAATAAATCTCCAACAAGCTACCTATTTGACTAGCCAATCCATCAGCCGGCTCTCCAAATCGGCCTTCTCACTAACCAAAATTAGTTAGCCAATTTGGCTAGCCAAACTGAAATATGAGAAATGGAAAGTCTGTTGAAGTGAGTTGTTCACTATGAAGTGAAATCTTTATCAAAAGGCAAATAAAAGTCAAATAAAGAGTAACAAATAGAGAGTCTCTTGGAGATGCTCTAAAGTATAATGTTACTAAAGTTTATAAGGTTTTCTAGCTTGCTAAAGTTTATCAGCTAAGCTTTAGCTATGCATGTTTTTGGATCCTCTAGCTTGAAAAGTGATTTGTCTATCCTATCCCTCTCTATTCCTTTAAATAGTTCTCCCAGAGATGAAGGGGTAGTTTGGTATTTTGCTATTTTAGCTGGGTTGGAGTGGCTAATGGTATTTTGGTCCTGTTTGGATCCATAGCAGCTAAATTTAGCTAGCAAAAACTTAGCTAGTGGATCCAAGCTCAGCCTTAGTTTGGTGATTGAGAAAAAGTTTGGTAAACTACTTGACATGGTACAGAATTTAACATGTATAGAATGAAGCCATGAAAATTGGCTTGTTACTGGCTTCAAGGATGAAGCCATTTTGTTTTAAGCCGTTTGATAGGGTTTTAATATAGGCTGATGGAGAAGCCCATCCAAAAAGCCCTACCAAACAGGGGGGCTTATAATAATATTTGTTGATCCTATATTTTACTATCATATTTCTTTGAATTTGATGTCAGTGATGCATGCATAAATTGTGTTGAAATCATGAGACCGTACCAACTATTGCATGTCTCTTGTGAAAGAGTTCGGTTTTAATCCAATCCCAGGGAGAATGTAATTAGTCTCTCATGATTTCAACAGCGCAGGCTATTTCTTCCATCCATGCACATGGTTAAACAAAAGGTATGTAGTTTGACGCACGACATGACCATATGCATATACCTGAGGCCTGAGCTCAAACCTTTGCTTGCTCAGACACGTCTAGAGTACTAGAGTACTAGACCGTGCATATGGTAGATGTTGGGAAAATTGAGCACGCACGTCCATCTGGCGGCAGACACCCATACATGGGGATATCATCGTATGTGCGGCAGTACACGTATACGCAAGCTGGCAAGCTACAGTATGATCAACAGTAGTATGCCCGGCCGGCCTGGCAGAGCCTCACGTGCATGCAGACCTCGGACAAGAGGGTTACAGGTTAGCACCCCACGCCCTGGGGAGTCCAGCCCATATGTAATTAGTTTATTTTAATATTTTTAATTATTATTTATACATATTATGTGACGGGTGTTAAAATTTAACTGGATGATCCGAGATCTAGGCTGTGTTCAGCAAAAAATATTTTTCCAATAAATTTTTTTTATTTATCCCACACACAGAACAATCATCCCAGTGTACTATTTATCTTAAAACTACTACTTTTGCTTACAATAGCTATGGTAAGTATATCGAAGGCATAATTTTGCTAGGGAGGGAGGTGAATATCATGGTGCAAGGACGCGAGAATGCGTGCGTGTTTGTTGCAGGTCCTGTCCGATCAGAGGGGAAAGGCCGCACTGGCTCCGTGCAAAAGGGTGGCCCTCCCTTGCAGCAGGCACTGTTCATAGACTGTAGCACTGCAGTACTCCTCTCCATCGTCTCCTCTCTCTCACACACCCACGGCACACGCTCTCAACCTGTAACCTGTCCAGGGCTCACACCGAGATGGGAAAGGACCAAGGAGACGATGCATGGAGCATTGGGGCAGATGCTTGTATTGGCCACACATGAGCATCTTGGGTGTGTTTAGTTGGAAGGTGACAAAAAGATTTTTTCTGGAAAGCGTGTTCTGTGAGAGAGATGAATAGAAAAGTTGAAAGGAGTCAAATGAGAACTTTTCTAGAAATGTTTTCTAAGAGAGATGAATAATATAGTCCAAAAGATCTTCTGGAACTAAACACATTATCTTGTAGTACCTACTATATGTGCAGTTGGCATCACTATATATATTTACCAGTACACGTATGTATGTAGTTCCACTGTCACTAGGCATATATTTTTGCTTTAACTTGATTTCTACCAGTGTAGTAAGAATCTCGTGCAGGAGGTGGTATTGTACGTTCGGATCTTGGCACCTTGTTGCCTGTGGACGTGAGCCTGGGGCTGCATATTATCGCCAGGCTTTCGTGGTGGAAGTGGCACAAGGGGAATCAGTACGACGATGCATGGCAACCGCATGCGTTCCATTTCGAGCTCACCGGCATGCATCATCGCCAGCGTACGTACAGTGTACTACTACAAGAGGACATGCTGGTGTTGGTGACCACACGACAACACGATCGACGGAGACCACTCACTCACTCACTCTCACTCGCACCGCGCTTCTGTGTAGTCGCCCAAAAGCTGGACAGGCAAGGGAATCATCGGCCAGCACTCACGATCTGGGTGGTCATGCATAACAAGTCAATCGATCACTTGACTACCGAAACAACCAGACCACGTTTTACCGTGCGTACTCCAATCTCCCAGTTTACTCGAAAATACACAGGGAAAAGGTGAAATTAAAACGGTTTTCGTTTGATTGCTAGACACGAACTTACCCTAAAGATCGTAAAACCGATGTCCCGATGCAGGATCATTAGGAATTCCAACTCTGAACTTTTGCAGGAGTCGATCTAGCGCAGACGGAAACTTTCACCGGAATCGGCAGAAACCTACCAGCGTCGCCTTCGCAATCCGATCTGATATTCTGATGCATAAAGCCTTTTATGCTCATCAGTATACGATGTACGCAGAAGCAGCACAGTAGGACTAGTCATATGCACGTCGGTGCAGGAACAATACATGTACGCCTACAAAGCCAAGCTGGTCAAAAGAATCGAATCTTATCGAACACAGCTGGATGGGACTTAAAGCTATACGGTGTCCTTTTCGGAACCCTAGACCCACGGCCTACGACTACATGCACGGATGCTGCCCTACGGGCTACGGCGGCCACTGTTCATATGGATGGAGGATTTCTTTTTTTTAAAAAAATCAACTTCCACACTGCACGGCACCTGGTTTGATTTCTGCTGATTTCGACTCCATGCAACTGAAACTTGTTCATTCGATTCAACCCTGGTGAAACTGGTTCAGATTCAGGAAAACATATTTTTTAACAAATTTTTTCTACTTATTCCACAAAACACGTTTTTTTATGCACTATTTATCTAAAATAACTATTTTTTATTTCTAATATGAACAGCAGGGAGCACAATGCTCTATTGCTCTGATCATCGACTGCAGTGCAGGATCCAGAGTTCGTTGGATGTTTTTTTGGGCCTTGAGCTGGTCAAACGCGGAGTAGTCCGCCGAGCTGTCGTATCTGCCTGCCAGCTGACTGACTGAAAGACTGAAACTACATGACATACAGTTCCATCAACTCACGGATTATGAAATGCATGCATCAGATCAGATCCATTCCCCACAGGCACGCTAGCCCTTAGCTGTGCCTTCGTGTCTGGTTGAGATCGATCGAGCCCATCGAGCCGTCGAGGTGCTGGAAAGAAAAGGCTCAAAAGTATGTGTACCGCGTAGAGTAGAGTAGAGCGGCTATGCATACGTAGGACAAGATTGGTTGGCTTTTGTAGGGGCCAACGCTCTCTTTTGGTTGAGGGATAAATTTCTTTTGGGAAAGTTTCTTAACAAGTGACATTATTAATGTCGTTATATTTTGAACACCCAATCAATTTTACTAAAATTTATAACGGTTATATTTGGCATCAAATCATCCAGTGACATAATTTTAGCTATTATAGTGCATACATATTCTTCACCCATCAAATGATACTCTAGAAGTTCATACTCATATTTATAGCAACACAAATTTGACATGCCAGTATTTTGGTTTAGCAAATTTTGGTACACCAATCAAGCCCGTGTTACCTCTGATTCCTAGACAAACTTGAAATTGCATGGAAGCTAATTATATGTGCATAATGCATTCCTACTACATGCATAGCAGCAACCTGCACAATATCATTTTATACCATTAGGACCCGTGAGTTGATATATAGTACATACAAGGACTCATCCAAAAGTATAAAAAATTACGAAAATTGTGTGACCCAGTACCGGATAAATGGGCCCAGCTAATAACTTTATTTTATTTTTAAATTAAAAAAGGGTAATGTCTTTTATTTATTGTAATATGTGGGAGGGTATATTTTAACCTAGGTATATAAAAGTATTAATACGCCCTTATTATTATTTATTTATTTATTTAAAAATTCTAGTTAAAGTACCGGTAAGTACCAGGAAAAGTACTTAAATTACCTGCAAGTACCTGCTGGTAGTACCAGTTGGTACTTATCAATTATTGTAAAAGAGCACTTAAGATTTTTAGGTTTCTTTTTGGTGAATTGTTAGAAGCGTCTGTATTTTCTATCCCTTTTGAGATATGAAAAGCGTGAGAAAACCTAATAAAACATTCAAGGTATTTATGTATCCCTAGCATGTAGGTTGTTGAGTCTCATGTTTCATACTACAAATTTTGAGATATTAAATTCAGTTCGTACAAGGAGAAATAAATCTTGAGTTTATTTTTATATAAGGGCAAAACAAAGAAATAAGGTGGATGTTAGTTTATTAGTACACTAGAGTTTTTTACTTATAAATTTGATACCATTTGGTACATTTTAGAGGGAACAAAACTGCATAAGGGCAGTCCCAACCCAGACTCTATCTTAGAGTCTAAACTCATTTATCAGCCTTATATTAAATGCTTTTTTGCTGATGTGTCACTCAATTATTTAGACTTGGTTTCTTATTTGGACTCTAAGTCTATAATTCCCAAGGTATGGACTCTAAGATAGAGTCTGGGTTGGGACTGCCCTAACCCGAAGAAATCACATTGAAAAGAGTAATCATTTACTAAGCCACTCTAGTGAAAACCAAGTGAGAATGAGGGCAAATTAAAGCAAAGCGACACACAGATATGTCTAATAAAAGCAACACACAAATAGAGGAGGCACAACATCACTTATGGAAAGAAAGTCAAATAAAAGGACATGTAGGAAGAGGCTGTTATTTTTCTTTCCATTCAGGAGTGACAAAAAATTGATATTTTTTTTGGTAAAACCTATGAAACTCGTGAAAAGATGGGAGGCGTTTGTTTGTCAAAATTTTCAATAGGTGAAGGCGATCGATGAGACTGTCGTTGTAGACACGATGAACCGCGAAAGAGTATGTGTGTGCACCAGAGAATATTCCTCTGCGTTTCTAATCTCTGATTTGTGTTGTGTGAAAAAAGTTCCTCTTCTCTCTTCTTCTTTTATCTACTTTGGTTGATTATGTACACGACACGTCATTTGCAAGCCGTAATGACTTACGTGTGTTCTGCATCGATCCAACATCTAGACCGCGACATATGCCATTCTAAAGCCCAGCATCCTGGGCCCTCCAAGCTTGATCATATCATCGAATTGACGAGAACGGATTCTAAAACCACAGTTGTCAGTGCATCTTATACCATTTACAAAGAAACTTTTTGACGCCTCCATGGTAAATATATAACTACTGTAATCTTATGCAAATAGAAAATGATATATATACAAGTGCAAATAGACTCAATCCCCTCCACTCCATTTCTATCCAGATCTTTCCAAACAAGCTCTTAAGTGGTATGTATATAGATACCTCGAAAATTCTTTCTCTACTACAATTATCTTCAAAGTGAAATCATGTCACGGTTTTCATTTCTATCCACTCCTTTTGTATTGTATCCAACCCTTTCCAAACAGGCCCTTAAGTGGTATGTATATGTAGATACCTCAAAAATTGTTGAAGACAAATTATATTAAATTCTCCACTGCAATTATCTTCAAAGTGAAATCATGCCGTTTTCACGCTGCAATTAATATAGCATATGTATGAGAAAAGATGCATTGAAGAATTAATGGATGTCTAATATATTTGTACTAGTTTTAGATGGAATATGTACATAAGCTTGACCGCGTAACAAATCATGTTTATCAAGGTCTACGCATCTGATTATATTTGTGTGTTGTTACCACCTACTACCACTTTGCATTAATACCACGATAATCGCCTGATGCAATCTCATAAGAAATTGTTCTACACTTCTCACTAACCGTCAAAGTCCACAATTATTCCACGCTTCTTTCTAATCCTCAAAGTCTACAAGCACGTGTCGAGTAACCTAGATATTACTGACTAACACCATCGCTCTCGGCAAAAAAAAATTAAAAAATAACCTCCCAGTATTTCTATATTATTCAGATTTCATCACCCAACGTCTTAATCATAACAATATAACATAGACATGGCGTACAACCTACCGAGCATCAATTGCCATAAAACCTAGCCCAGTGTAGTACCATTGTGGTACATAGAAGTGTGCTTGTGTGGTCATAGACTCATACGTTCTGTAGCACAAGATTACCGTGTTGAGTTGGGATGAACTGAATAAAAAAAGATAAAAGAGCAAAGGTATACTCCGTAAGGTTGAAAAGTGAGTGAGAGCAGAGCATCAGAGAGCCTTAATTCTGGCAATAATTTTTCGGGCAGTCGAGTGTACTGCACCTGCTCTGCTGGAGACGTGCATGGCAAAAAAGAAATTCCCCGCGAATCGTGCGGGTTCTGCGACCTGCTGCGGCGATGCAGTCTCCCGTCGTGTCGCTGCCGGGGGAGAGTGGGCCCACCTGTCGGTGGCTCGTGGTAGCCTGCCTTGGAGGACGTGTGGTCGTCGTGTGGAACTGTAGCGCTCCGATCTCGTCGTCATCTCTCTCATCTCTTCTCTTACCGGAGCAAACAAAAGATACGGTCAGGGCCTGTTGTGAGGCTGTGAGAACTGGCACTACCAACTTGGGCAACCGAACGGAAGGCGTCCTTTTCTTTCATCTTGGCCCCTCAAATTTCATGTAACTTCATCAGGTCCCCAAATGTATGCTTGAAAGTTGTTCATATGTGAACATTTGGTAGATTTCGAAAAGTTCCAGTGCCAGTATTAACAAGACGTGATGAGATGGTTAAACATTTGGTTATATGTAACGCCTTGTTTAGTTCCTTAACTTTCCACCAACTTAGTACCGTGTTCTCTCATAAAAAATACCAACTTTTCATCAACTTTCACCTACTGGGAGGATGAAAATAAATATGTGGATAGTCCTTGCCTGGTTGCTACTCCGTATACACCCGCCACTAGTACAGGAACTACAAAGTCATCCATGACCTCATTGTATTTGGCAAATCAGTCCATATAATATATGTAGGGTCAGGCAGTCAGGCTGATTTCATAGCTGTGTTGAGAATGAAATTAAAATATTAAATAGCTGTATAATGGACGATCATATATCCTAGGAATAACGTCGACGATGTAATCGCATCACCTGGCGTTGAGTTATTGGGATCTGGGAACAGTGACGTTCCACAAATTCAGCTTTGGCATTGATCAAGTCGAAGTGACTACCGACTGATCGTCAGCATTCAGCGGGTACCTCGACGCGTGTGTTTTGCATGAGTGAAATGATGGATGATGGAACGGAACTAGCTTATTAATGTCTTTCTTTCTTTTGTCATGATCGATATGGGTGATCTCCCACTCCTGCATGCATATAGATATAGGGTAGTATTAGTTTATTTTCCAAAGTAGATTTTTATTATTCTAGTGTTACCTTCTCAGACCTGTTCAGATTTCAAACTAATCATCGTTTATTCTAACTTTTCAGTATTCAACTACTCATCTATCTAAGAAAACACGCTTCTCATGACTTAGCTACATTGTTTTTCTAAAGTTATAGTGGTTTTTTCTACAATCCAAACACACATAAAATATTGATGAAATTCTTAAAGCTTGATTGTGTAGACAGGCTTTGGATGCTTTTGTTCGAGATATCACTAAGAAGAAAAGGTTTACACGACAAGATAGAGAGTAGAGACTACAGTCGAGAAAGCAGTGCAAGCTAGGTGCGATTTGGCGAATGACTTTTGCTTTGCATGCATGATATATCTGCGCGACGAGATGGCATGGCACCGGAGCTATAGGAGCATGCATGACTTGATATGCTACGAGGAATCTAGAGACTATACTAGTAGCTCGATGATGCTTAGGTCGTATCATATGTCCGGCCACTAGAAGGCTGTGAGTACAAGAAATTAGGCACCGGCCGGAAATGGTACTCTCGTGAGCAAGAAGAAATTAAATGTGCCAAGAAATGCTACAGGATCCGGAGTCCATGACCAAGATCACTCACAGCCGCATTGCTTATATGGTACAGCCAGTGTAAAATCACCTTAGCCCAGGGTAAATTATTTGCCAGTTTCCATACAAATTCATCCATATGATCATGGTACACATTTGCATATTCCTTTTTTTTTTACAAAGCCAGCTTTTCAGCAAAATTCGTCCATATGACAAAATCAAGTAACCAGCCGTACGTACACAGGCGTCACGACGGAATTGGGAAATGACGAAGGGCTTGCATGTAAAAGACCATGAAAATAAACATGCTACAGTGCGTGTGCAGCTGCTAGCAGCACTACGAAAGCTGCATAATCCAATGGGCTGGAGCGGGGGAGAGAGAAGAGACACACCATGAGATATGATGCGCTGTGCGTGGGCCCACCATTCCGGGTGCATGCAGCTAGCCGGTGGGGCCGGCTCCTGTCAACTCGAACGTCCCTTCTGTCTCCCCTACTCCCAGTCCGTCTTGAACTGATTTTTGACTCTTGAAAAAAGCTAGGAGTACACCATCATGGTTTATATTTCTTCCATTTTGAAAAGTACTCCGCACCAAAATAAATAAGAGTAGTCTGCGAACCGTGTTTACCTTACAAACATGGTTCTAAAATTACTCCCTACTCTTTTTTAGACAGAGAGTAGTATACATCTGGTTCCTCTTCCGTCCCTTTATTTCATTTAGGGTGAATTTAGATTGGGGAAAAAACATTGTAGAGAAAAAAACACTGTAGGTCGTGTTTGAAAGCGTGTTATATAAGTGAGAGGGATGAGATAAGTAGGTAAAAAGTTAGATGAATAATGTTTTTTTGGAGAAGTTGGGTAAACTAAACTCACCCCTAATCTTTTCTCACATCTGGTGACTGATGATGCCATAGCCTACAGGACATGCTCATAGGGCACCACTACTGTGTTCAGATTGGAAGTGAAAAATACTTTTGCTAGATAAATAGTGCATTGAGAAGCGTGTTCTGTGAGTGGGATGAATAGAAAAAACCAGTTAGAGAAGTAACGAATCTAAACACAGCCGAGCAGGGCAGGGCAGGGCCGAGGACATTGACATTTCTGCATGGAGCGACGGTCTCTCTTTTTCTGAATCCGATTCCAGCAGACACTCAGAGATATCGATCGATATCTCCGGTTGCAACTTGGGTTGGGTTGAAAGACCAGATCCCACCTGAAACCTTCCATCTGTCAAGCTACAAATGGCCGGGTGATGCGTCGCCGAGTGTGACAACCGATGCAACAAAACATAAATTCCCGCAAAGTCTCCGCATGAGCTTTCTTTCTTTGTTTAGGGGTGTTTAGTTGGTGGAGATAGTTGGAGATTTACTGCAGCAGATATGTACTGTAGCAGTGAATAGTGAGGAAAGAATGAGAAATGATAAAATAGATGCGATGAGAGGAACAGTAAGTATCTACCATCTAAACAACCCCTCTTTGGGCGGGCGATCTGTTCTTTCAGAAATAATTCCTCTTTGGATACACTTTCGTTTTGAATTTTTCACCATGCAGTTTCTTTTTCGTTTTATTAGAGTGCACCACCACCTGAAAGAACATAAGGCCCATTCTGGGAATAAGGCCCAATAGCGATAGAGAGGCCCATCCAGGCTTGCATGTCTGTCTATTCAGCCCAAACGAGTGACGCAGTCCATGTTTCTAGCCCGAGATGACGTTGAAGCCCAAACGCGAGACCAGCTGTTTTTTTATTTTTTCTGGCCTATTATACATTTCAGCCCACAATGTCTTGTCGCATCGTTCCCAGCTCATCTTTTTCTTTTTCCCTTGTTGCATGGCACACAACAGTTCGAATGAAATGATGAACTGCAGATCATCAATAAAAGACCAATAGATAGAGGTACAAAAGAAAAAATATCGCAATCAAAGAGAAAAAAGAAAGAAAAATCAACATGTAATGGAGATCGTAGCACACAGATGCAACTAAAGGGACTGAAAAGAAGCAAATTGAGTGGTGGCATGATCGGCCCCCAGGTGTCTGCAATGACAGTTAGGCCGTGTTTAGTTCCAGAAGTTCTTTTGGACTCTACTATTCATCTCTCTCAGAAAACACGCTTCTCAGAAAAGTTTCCCTTTAACTCCTTTCAACTTTTCTATTCATCCCTCTCACAGAACACACTTCCTATAAGAAGTTCTTTTTCCTCCCCTCCCAACTAAACACACCATTAGTCTCTCTCAAGCTCTGCAAAAGATTGCAGCGATCTGTATACGTAAGGAACAACGAGGAAACAAAGCTTGGCGTGCACGAGTCATCATGTATGATGCTATTTCATTAGC
Source organism: Digitaria exilis (assembly GCA_015342445.1). Classification (NCBI taxonomy): domain Eukaryota; kingdom Viridiplantae; phylum Streptophyta; class Magnoliopsida; order Poales; family Poaceae; genus Digitaria; species Digitaria exilis. The sequence goes on from JACEFO010001608.1 coordinate 26,821, forward strand.
TGCCTTTTTCTTTGATTCTTTATCTGCCATCTGCTGTATCGTTGATGAAGCAAAGTATATATGTCCACAGCAGATTGCTTTATTCACGTCGAGTGAGCAACCAAAACTGAAATAAGGGTGCATAGATTACATCGTTTGGAGCTTCTGTGCTTCCGGATTGCGACCTCTGTGATGCCTGATGAAATAAGCATGGCCTTATGCAGCCCACGCAACGCCTGAATCTGAATAGTCGATGCACAATACTCCCAAGCTACTTTAAAATTGTTCCTATAATATATGGAGAGTAGATAAAAAAAATAAGCGCATGCAAGAAGAAAAGTGGTGGACCAGAAACACACGCTTCTCTTGACACAGCCGCTCAAGCTCAACATATAGCCACCACGACGCACGCGCATTCGCCAGGAATTAAGTATTCTGCATTCCCAGTGGGAAGCCGGCCGGATTACACAGTCGTCAGTCATCAGCTGTATAGCTCTCCACCATTGCATTGGTAAGTCCCTTCAAAGTTCTGGTTGGTTTTTCTCCATTGCACATGTGATGCCTCAATTTGTTCTAACAACTAGAAAATTGGCAATCAGCTGAGCATGGCAGGAGGCAATCATCCCACCCTAATGAACTGCACCGCCCCTGCAATCCAATGCTCCTCTCAGATGGTCTGCCCGGCTAACGTCACGGCAAAATTCCACGTCAAGGCAATTTTCATATGGCAAGTGAACGCACTGCAACTAGCTGAAACAATCCTGGCAGGATTGATTGTGGGGATAGGCGCATACGGCCAGCGGTACCGCCACCACCCTATCACTCGCTTCATCTTCCTCGGAGCCACCACACTCTTCCTGCCAATCATGTCCTCTGTCGTTTCCACAGTCAGTGCCAAACCTACTTACGCCATGCCCTTTACGTCAATTCCGCATCTTGAACCTGGTCATCAACTCTCAGCGTGGGTAGCAACATGCGCCGCTTCCGATCACACTCTCTTCTCTGTCAAAGCCTTGCTGGCAAACCTTGTTCAGATCGTCATGATCAATACTAGCACATTAGTTGTTGTTGATGATCGAGAAGGTCAAAGCAAAGGTCTCCCATTCGAGCTGCTTGTTCAGGGAGTCTGGACCCTCTACCTGGGTCTCAGCTTTCTAGACCAAGACTTAGTTGGGTCCATGCCACAAATCATAGCTTTTGCTCTCTTATCCTCCAAAATAGTGCTCAAGTATTATGCATTTGAAACGGCACGAAGGTCCTTTGCGATTGGGCGCAATCCAGGACTTATTGTCGTTCACATGCAAAAGATAAAAGTACATGAAGCAAATCAAAATACACAAACACCGATGGGTGAGGAACCACCTCCCCCTCCACTCCTGGTTATGGGAGAAGAGAAAAGACAGGTGGAGATGCAGCCTCGTGGGTATGCATTCAAGGATGATTCGGTGACAACGATCTCAATCAACAACAACAGTGGCTTGATAACCATTGACAGAGTCTGGGAGTTTTTGGATGCCAAGCTTCAGATCCCAACACTACAATTAAAAGATCTATGCTTGTCCTTTGCATTGTTCAAGTTGTTGCGGTGTCGATTTGCAGGATACAAGCTCACTACTAATGCTGGTTCTATGGGGACCCTCGTCTTTTTTCCGGAGCTTGGTGCTGAAGGCCGGTGGACATGATAGGGTATTTGGGCTGGTTGCAAATGAGCTCTCTTTTCTTCATGATTACTATTACTCATCTCTCCCAATCTCCTACTCAAAGTGTTGCCTTCCCGTCTTAAGTATCTTTCTCTCCCTCCTGACTATAGGCTATTGCATCCTGTTTTTAATGCTAGCCGTATACTTGCTGTTTTTAGAACTGATGAAATATTCTGAGGGTCAACTTAGATGTACAGTATGGTGTATCCATAAAGGCTTGGTCAGCAGAGGGTCACGTACGGAAATAGGAAAATTTTACCTTGATTTTGTGTCACTGATCTTGCTTCTTGTGTTAGTGGTATCAGCTGAGGTGAGGGACATGTCTTCTTACATTTGCTCCAACTGGACCAAAGTAACACTTATTTGCCGCTATGTAAACCGCACCTCTTCACAACGCTCTCTGAGCATGCAGAAATTGTCGACACCTGGTTTTAGAAAGAAGAAAACCAGATGCATCTCATATGTGTGCCAGGATTCCACACATATGATAGACCCCATGAATAAAAAGAACAAAAAGTTACAGCGGAAATAATAAAATAAAGACAATACAAACGTTTTCTAGCAGCGGAATCTTGAACTCTTCACCACAGGGAACTGTTGACTGGGGGTTGCGTACGCCTAGCATCACCTTCAACAACTTCTCACACCTTATGAATACTGAGCAGCAATGAGCAAGGATGAGTACACTTATGGTTGGTACTCAGCAAGGCCACGGAAATAACCGGAACGATTTAATTATCAACTTTCGATAAATTAATCATGTAAGGGTCCAGGCCGTTCATGACCGCGAACACGGCTGTTATAACAGTTTTTCACTCTGCAGAGGTTGTACACTTTCACCACAATTCGCGTAAAAGCTCCGAAGAACTTTGGACCCAACCATGCTGCACCACAAAGGCGCATACCACACTTCCGAGGTGTGATTGCATAGGGACGCTACGAGGCCTTTACAAAGATTCCCTAGTTAGAAACAATCCGCTAAGGTTTCCGGATCGGAAGCATGCATAACCCTCCCTAACGGGTATAGTGTCTTAGCCAAGCCCACTTCCCGAGAGAACCGGGCTATACACCGTCAACCGCCACCCCCCATGCCCTTTCGGTAAGATCATTCCTAACCAAGGTTTCTAATTAATTAGCCAAGACCAGAGCCATATAGTATTGTGGTTGTACGGTTAATCCTGGGTGGTTCTCCATGGTTTCCAATTAACACATATGATCTCATAAAGCATAGGTAGAAAGATGGTTAGGGACACTTGCCTTTTCCGCAAAAGAATACCACTGCTCAGTCTTCAACTCTTGTTCTTGACAGCTTCGGAACGATGCTCCTCTAATCGTAGCAAACATCGAGCACAAGCACAAACATGCAAGCAAAGAAATAAATACAACTAAGAACAATACACCAATCAAAAGAAAAGCTTTAAAAGAACGCACTAAACGATGGGGCTCGCTACTACGATCACAAGGGCGAAACAAACGTTGAAAACGGAACAACGGTTGGAAAGGTAAAACTATCGAGAGATTTATATATTATAAAAAGAAAGAGAAAACTATAAGATTCATTGATTTTAATTATGAAAAGATATGTAATGAATATTTAGAGAAATATTCAGTATTTAAATTAATTCAAATTATACTTTGATATGAAAAGACGGGTTAAAGCTTAATCAATTTTATTTGCAAATATTTATATAATGATTATACCAATTAAATATTTTAACTTACAAGAAAGCATGTGAGAACATATAGACGAATAACTTAATGTCTCGCGTTGGACTAAACAAGTTATATATTAAAAGCACATTTAAGTTGGAAATTAATCATATTAATTTAGATTGCACAAAACCGGTGGTTACACCTAATCAGATTTTAATTATGAAAACTAATTCAATAATTGTTAATCAAGTTAACATGTGATTATAAAAGCTCGGATATAACCTATGTAGCTTTTATATTCATAAAACCAAGATGAATGTTTATTACCATATTAAATTAGATTATGAAAACCGAGGTATAACCTTATATAGCTTTTAATTAGAAAAGCTAATGAAGTAGATATAGATATTAAACAGGTTCACATTTATTCACAAAAACTGATGCAAGAACCTAGTCAAGTTTTATTTAGAAAACTAGATTTATTATTGAGCATTAAGCAAATTATTTATTTATGAAAACCACTATATTAGCTAAATTAGCTTTCATTTAGAAAACATATGAAATAATCATGAACCAGATCAACATATTTGTTTATGAAACCATGGAACATAACTCTAATCAGATTTTAATTAGAAAAGAGAGTTCAATAATTATTAATCAAATTAGCATGTTTGCTTTATGACACAACGGGTTAAGCACTAGCCATATTTTAATTATAAAATATTGATTCAATAATTATTAATCACGTTAACATCATTTGTTTATGAAAAGACAAGATATAAGTCTTACCATATTTTAATTATAAAAAGATGGTTTAATAATGATTAATCAAATTAACTTTTATCATAAAACATGAAGGTTGAACTCTAATTAAATTTTAATATAAAAACTAGTTAAATTCAGTTAGGCAAATTAATTATTAGTTTATGGAAACCAAAATATGAGATAATTAGATTTTATTTGTAAAAGCATATGAAGTAAACATCATTCAAATTAAAATATTTGCTTATGAAACAAGGAGACATTACTTCTAACCATATTTTAATTATAAAACAGTAGTTTAATAATGATTAAACAAATTAATCTTTTATAATAAACATGAAGATAAAAGTCTAGTTAGCTTTAGTTTAGAAAACCAAGGTAACAGGAATTAATCAATTAACTTTGATTATAAAATATGAAAGTAGAACTATGATTTGCTTTTAGTTCGAAAAGCTAGTTAAATTATAACTAGGCAAATTAATATTTTAAATAAATTATAAAACATGAAGTTGGAACTCTAATTAGATTTTATGCAATTTGTAAAACATATGACAAATATAAAACAAGTTATTATTTTATTTATTCTCAAAACATGAAACTTGGTAAACAACACTATTAAAACTAAAGTCTACGCTTTTAGAAGATTAACGCAACAAAAACGAGGTTAAACGGAGTTAAAACGTGAAAACTATGGTTAAAGCAAGGTTCAGGGCTAAATCTAACCTTTCAGGGCTTAAACAGAAGAAACCAGGGACCTAAAACATAATTACGTATAAAAACACGAGGGCTAACGCGTAAAACGGCAACTATGGACTGCGGGTTCTATTTGCCAGAAGCTCAGGGGTTTAACTGATAAAAACAGGACCTAAACGGAATTACTTTTGAACTATCGTGGACTGCGGGTTGATTTCCAGAAAACCTAGGGACTCTTTTGCAAAGTTGCCACGGCTGACTCGGGGAAACGGTTTGACCGCGGCTGGATCTAATCCGAGCCGTTGGATTTCCATCGGACGGCTTAGGTTTCGCTGGGCGGCTCGGCTCGGCTCGGCTCGCCGGAATCCGCGGCTCGCGGCGGCGTGCGGCGGCGTAACACCGGAACATCGCCGGAGCTCGGCAAATCCGGGGCTAGGAAGCTCGGTTTCGAGTGATTCGAAGCTTGGGAGCTAGCTGGGGATATGGGGAGTCCGTTTGCGGGGTCTAGAGCGAGGCTAAGGCGGCGGAGGTGGCTGGCGGCGAACATGGCGGACGGGGAACTTGGGTCGAGCTGCTTGCCGACGATTCAGAGGGGCTGGGGTGCGGCTTGGTGGGGGAAACGCAAGAGAAGAGGGAGAGGATCGCGAGAAGATGCTCACCAGGCGACGGGAAGAGACGAGACGACTGGACTTCAAGCGGCAGCGGCGCCAACTCGAGCTTCACGGCGGCGAGCCCTTCCAGTGGCGGAAAACCGACGTGGACGGGCTGAACGGGGGAGTCTTGGCTCGATGAAGCTCGTGGCACCTTCAATTTGTCCCGACGAGGTCTCAAGGCGGCGAATCGAAGAGAGAGGGGCACGCGGGCGGCTTTGCTCCGACGGCGGCGCAAAAGGACTATGGCGGCTAGGGTTTGGGGTCGTGGGCGAGGAAGGCTCGAGGCGGTGCTAGATATAGGCCGGGACCAAGAGTTCTTGGCGTGCGCGTTGAGGAAAAGCACGGCGGCGCGGCGCTGGACTCGAGCTCGGACTCGAGCAGAGTCCTGCTCGGTCGCGACGCGAGGAGGAAGAAGGAGGCCTGACATGCGGGGTCCACTTGCCAGTGAAAGAGGGAGGAGAACTGGGTTGGGCTGCGCTAAGCGAACTGGGCCGGGAGAGGAGAAAGGTGGGCCGGAGAGAGGAGGAAGGCGGGCTGGGCCGAGCAGAGAAGGAGAAAGGAGGGAGAGGGAGAATGACAGGTGGGGCCGGGTTGTAAGAGAGAGAGAAGAGAGGAGGCCGGGTTGGGCTAGGAGAAGAAAGATGGGCCAGCTAGCTGGGCTGCGGATGGATTCGGCCCAAGAAGGAGAAAAAGGATTAAGTTTAAGTTTTATTTCGGGAAATAAATTCTAGTTCAAAAACAATTCTAGGAAATCCCAGAAAATGTATTTAAACCCTAGAAAATATTTCAAAATCTCCAAAAATCCTAGGAAAAATTCCAGAGATAGAGTTGAAGACTTTGAACCGAAATAAAAATACTTGGAGCTCATGAAAGAGATTTTAAAGTCTTCCAATAAATGGATTTGACTTTAGAAAAAGAGAATTAATTCCCAGGAAATCTAGGAAATTCTCAGGAGGGATTGATCGACGTCTAAACGCATTTTGAAAACTTCACACTCAAGAAAGATGAGATTCAACGACACGAATGCAACATTTCAATTAAGGCAACACAAAGCATTTTTATTTGATTTAGGAAAATGATTGTTTTTCCTACACTTATTAAGATAAATGTTGAAAAAGTTTTAATAAATAAAATAAAGCATATTTATTTTATTTAGAAAGTGGATTATTTTCCTACACTAAAATTGATAATTAAACAAATGTTGGAAAAAATTTTAATAATTCATGAAATCATTTATTTAATTGTTCTATCCATTCACATCCCGAAATCCCAAATTTCGGGGTGTGACAGCACTACCCCCCTTAAAAGAAATCTCGTCCCGAGATTCTAAGAGAAAAGAATCAAGGAGGAGGAAAAAGACGAACGAGATCATATGAGATCCATCTTTATTGTCTTGCATTGTAGAATTCTTCATGCTTCAGTCTCTATCATCTCTTTTTGTTGTTGTAGTTGCTTCTTCACTTCAGTGGGCTTCCGTAAAGTTGAAAGCAAGAAGAATTGGAGGTAGAAGGAAGAAACACATATAGCAAGAGGAAGAAAGAGGAAGGCTTCAATTCTTCTATCAGCTTTGTAACGCACAATGGTGATGACGACATCATCTTCATGTGGACGTTGACATGATTGAGAGAGGGACATAAAAACAAGGATATGGGGTAAATAGAAGGAATAACCCAACACATAAACAGTCATTACAAAGAACCAAATCAATCATAGACATAATAACAAGCATTACGGGCACACTCAATCAAGACCACAACACATCAAAGGTCGATGCTAAACGGTTTCATTGTACAAAGGATAATCCTAACTAGTAGGGACTATCTCTTTGAAGTATCTTCATTCCTCAAGATAACTTGAGAAGAGAGGGGATACGACTACAGACTAACTATTAGATTGAATGGAGAAAGAGAGTAAAGAAAGTACTTTGGAGTCTATAAATCAATGGGAAGAATCCAAAGTCTAAGTTGAGCAAAAGCAAGGGGTGAGCTCAATTAGCTAAATCAAGGAGGGGACAAGACAATATCAAGGTGGTGCTAATTAAGAAGAAATAGATAGCCAATAGAAATATCAAGGAGATGGTGGAATCAAGGAATGATGAATTAGCAACATCATTGAGGAACCAAGGGGATGAGATAAAATTGGTAAACCCGTTCATCTAGGAGAAGATCAATGAACAAGGATAAGTAATTTCCAAGGAGGTGTTGAACAAATAGACAAGGATTGATATTTGAGTACTAGCAATCAAGATTGCTCAAATGAATACGGTCAAATATCATAAAAGAGTTATCAAGGAGGAGATAAATAGACAAGGAATGAGAATAACCATCAGAGTGGCCAATGAGTTATCAAGGAGGAGATAAATAGACAAGGAGTGAGAATAACCATCACAGAAGTCAAGGGGTAAGGTATGGATGGCTATTAGATGAGAGAAAACCTTAGAAAACGACCATTGCTATCTAGGCTTACGTCCTACAGTCAACTTCATGCTCTGATACCACGTTGTCGACACCTGGTTTTAGAAAGAAGAAAACCAGATGCATCTCATATGTGTGCCAGGATTCCACACATATGATAGACCCCATGAATAAAAAGAACAAAAAGTTACAGCGGAAATAATAAAATAAAGACAATACAAACGTTTTCTAGCAGCGGAATCTTGAACTCTTCACCACAGGGAACTGTTGACTGGGGGTTGCGTACGCCTAGCATCACCTTCAACAACTTCTCACACCTTATGAATACTGAGCAGCAATGAGCAAGGATGAGTACACTTATGGTTGGTACTCAGCAAGGCCACGGAAATAACCGGAACGATTTAATTATCAACTTTCGATAAATTAATCATGTAAGGGTCCAGGCCGTTCATGACCGCGAACACGGCTGTTATAACAGTTTTTCACTCTGCAGAGGTTGTACACTTTCACCACAATTCGCGTAAAAGCTCCGAAGAACTTTGGACCCAACCATGCTGCACCACAAAGGCGCATACCACACTTCCGAGGTGTGATTGCATAGGGACGCTACGAGGCCTTTACAAAGATTCCCTAGTTAGAAACAATCCGCTAAGGTTTCCGGATCGGAAGCATGCATAACCCTCCCTAACGGGTATAGTGTCTTAGCCAAGCCCACTTCCCGAGAGAACCGGGCTATACACCGTCAACCGCCACCCCCCATGCCCTTTCGGTAAGATCATTCCTAACCAAGGTTTCTAATTAATTAGCCAAGACCAGAGCCATATAGTATTGTGGTTGTACGGTTAATCCTGGGTGGTTCTCCATGGTTTCCAATTAACACATATGATCTCATAAAGCATAGGTAGAAAGATGGTTAGGGACACTTGCCTTTTCCGCAAAAGAATACCACTGCTCAGTCTTCAACTCTTGTTCTTGACAGCTTCGGAACGATGCTCCTCTAATCGTAGCAAACATCGAGCACAAGCACAAACATGCAAGCAAAGAAATAAATACAACTAAGAACAATACACCAATCAAAAGAAAAGCTTTAAAAGAACGCACTAAACGATGGGGCTCGCTACTACGATCACAAGGGCGAAACAAACGTTGAAAACGGAACAACGGTTGGAAAGGTAAAACTATCGAGAGATTTATATATTATAAAAAGAAAGAGAAAACTATAAGATTCATTGATTTTAATTATGAAAAGATATGTAATGAATATTTAGAGAAATATTCAGTATTTAAATTAATTCAAATTATACTTTGATATGAAAAGACGGGTTAAAGCTTAATCAATTTTATTTGCAAATATTTATATAATGATTATACCAATTAAATATTTTAACTTACAAGAAAGCATGTGAGAACATATAGACGAATAACTTAATGTCTCGCGTTGGACTAAACAAGTTATATATTAAAAGCACATTTAAGTTGGAAATTAATCATATTAATTTAGATTGCACAAAACCGGTGGTTACACCTAATCAGATTTTAATTATGAAAACTAATTCAATAATTGTTAATCAAGTTAACATGTGATTATAAAAGCTCGGATATAACCTATGTAGCTTTTATATTCATAAAACCAAGATGAATGTTTATTACCATATTAAATTAGATTATGAAAACCAAGGTATAACCTTATATAGCTTTTAATTAGAAAAGCTAATGAAGTAGATATAGATATTAAACAGGTTCACATTTATTCACAAAAACTGATGCAAGAACCTAGTCAAGTTTTATTTAGAAAACTAGATTTATTATTGAGCATTAAGCAAATTATTTATTTATGAAAACCACTATATTAGCTAAATTAGCTTTCATTTAGAAAACATATGAAATAATCATGAACCAGATCAACATATTTGTTTATGAAACCATGGAACATAACTCTAATCAGATTTTAATTAGAAAAGAGAGTTCAATAATTATTAATCAAATTAGCATGTTTGCTTTATGACACAACGGGTTAAGCACTAGCCATATTTTAATTATAAAATATTGATTCAATAATTATTAATCACGTTAACATCATTTGTTTATGAAAAGACAAGATATAAGTCTTACCATATTTTAATTATAAAAAGATGGTTTAATAATGATTAATCAAATTAACTTTTATCATAAAACATGAAGGTTGAACTCTAATTAAATTTTAATATAAAAACTAGTTAAATTCAGTTAGGCAAATTAATTATTAGTTTATGGAAACCAAAATATGAGATAATTAGATTTTATTTGTAAAAGCATATGAAGTAAACATCATTCAAATTAAAATATTTGCTTATGAAACAAGGAGACATTACTTCTAACCATATTTTAATTATAAAACAGTAGTTTAATAATGATTAAACAAATTAATCTTTTATAATAAACATGAAGATAAAAGTCTAGTTAGCTTTAGTTTAGAAAACCAAGGTAACAGGAATTAATCAATTAACTTTGATTATAAAATATGAAAGTAGAACTATGATTTGCTTTTAGTTCGAAAAGCTAGTTAAATTATAACTAGGCAAATTAATATTTTAAATAAATTATAAAACATGAAGTTGGAACTCTAATTAGATTTTATGCAATTTGTAAAACATATGACAAATATAAAACAAGTTATTATTTTATTTATTCTCAAAACATGAAACTTGGTAAACAACACTATTAAAACTAAAGTCTACGCTTTTAGAAGATTAACGCAACAAAAACGAGGTTAAACGGAGTTAAAACGTGAAAACTATGGTTAAAGCAAGGTTCAGGGCTAAATCTAACCTTTCAGGGCTTAAACAGAAGAAACCAGGGACCTAAAACATAATTACGTATAAAAACACGAGGGCTAACGCGTAAAACGGCAACTATGGACTGCGGGTTCTATTTGCCAGAAGCTCAGGGGTTTAACTGATAAAAACAGGACCTAAACGGAATTACTTTTGAACTATCGTGGACTGCGGGTTGATTTCCAGAAAACCTAGGGACTCTTTTGCAAAGTTGCCACGGCTGACTCGGGGAAACGGTTTGACCGCGGCTGGATCTAATCCGAGCCGTTGGATTTCCATCGGACGGCTTAGGTTTCGCTGGGCGGCTCGGCTCGGCTCGGCTCGCCGGAATCCGCGGCTCGCGGCGGCGTGCGGCGGCGTAACACCGGAACATCGCCGGAGCTCGGCAAATCCGGGGCTAGGAAGCTCGGTTTCGAGTGATTCGAAGCTTGGGAGCTAGCTGGGGATATGGGGAGTCCGTTTGCGGGGTCTAGAGCGAGGCTAAGGCGGCGGAGGTGGCTGGCGGCGAACATGGCGGACGGGGAACTTGGGTCGAGCTGCTTGCCGACGATTCAGAGGGGCTGGGGTGCGGCTTGGTGGGGGAAACGCAAGAGAAGAGGGAGAGGATCGCGAGAAGATGCTCACCAGGCGACGGGAAGAGACGAGACGACTGGACTTCAAGCGGCAGCGGCGCCAACTCGAGCTTCACGGCGGCGAGCCCTTCCAGTGGCGGAAAACCGACGAGGACGGGCTGAACGGGGGAGTCTTGGCTCGATGAAGCTCGTGGCACCTTCAATTTGTCCCGACGAGGTCTCAAGGCGGCGAATCGAAGAGAGAGGGGCACGCGGGCGGCTTTGCTCCGACGGCGGCGCAAAAGGACTATGGCGGCTAGGGTTTGGGGTCGTGGGCGAGGAAGGCTCGAGGCGGTGCTAGATATAGGCCGGGACCAAGAGTTCTTGGCGTGCGCGTTGAGGAAAAGCACGGCGGCGCGGCGCTGGACTCGAGCTCGGACTCGAGCAGAGTCCTGCTCGGTCGCGACGCGAGGAGGAAGAAGGAGGCCTGACATGCGGGGTCCACTTGCCAGTGAAAGAGGGAGGAGAACTGGGTTGGGCTGCGCTAAGCGAACTGGGCCGGGAGAGGAGAAAGGTGGGCCGGAGAGAGGAGGAAGGCGGGCTGGGCCGAGCAGAGAAGGAGAAAGGAGGGAGAGGGAGAATGACAGGTGGGGCCGGGTTGTAAGAGAGAGAGAAGAGAGGAGGCCGGGTTGGGCTAGGAGAAGAAAGATGGGCCAGCTAGCTGGGCTGCGGATGGATTCGGCCCAAGAAGGAGAAAAAGGATTAAGTTTAAGTTTTATTTCGGGAAATAAATTCTAGTTCAAAAACAATTCTAGGAAATCCCAGAAAATGTATTTAAACCCTAGAAAATATTTCAAAATCTCCAAAAATCCTAGGAAAAATTCCAGAGATAGAGTTGAAGACTTTGAACCGAAATAAAAATACTTGGAGCTCATGAAAGAGATTTTAAAGTCTTCCAATAAATGGATTTGACTTTAGAAAAAGAGAATTAATTCCCAGGAAATCTAGGAAATTCTCAGGAGGGATTGATCGACGTCTAAACGCATTTTGAAAACTTCACACTCAAGAAAGATGAGATTCAACGACACGAATGCAACATTTCAATTAAGGCAACACAAAGCATTTTTATTTGATTTAGGAAAATGATTGTTTTTCCTACACTTATTAAGATAAATGTTGAAAAAGTTTTAATAAATAAAATAAAGCATATTTATTTTATTTAGAAAGTGGATTATTTTCCTACACTAAAATTGATAATTAAACAAATGTTGGAAAAAATTTTAATAATTCATGAAAATCATTTATTTAATTGTTCTATCCATTCACATCCCGAAATCCCAAATTTCGGGGTGTGACAGAAATGGGTTAGCTTTTTACTACGACGTAGATGCAATATGATGAAGCACTGGGATGGAAAAATGAGTCAGTGCTCAGCGCTGGTACTTCCATTTCCATTGAGAACAAGCAGCCTACTAGTTCTCGTCAGGCGTCTTCTGCATTTGCCTGATCAGAGGAGAAAGGTCAAGGTCCCAGCGGCCGTGAATGTCTGCATTGTCAATGCATTTGCCATGGCAAAGGAACATCTGATACCATACTTCTATGGCACATTGCCACATGCATCCTTGAGGTGAGGCATCCATACCAACATGATCAAGAACAAGGTTCTCCACCAGTTTCCAATAATTCTGATAATAAGATTGCTGCCACTCACCTGTCACGGTACTGTGCATACCTGGTGACCTGGTCTCCGGAGCTTCTTCCAGACAACATTGCATGGAGCAAGAGCTGTACGAGGCCGTCAAGAAGACGTAGAACACGCACTTGCCGGGCACTCCACGGCAAGCTCATCGACGCATGTGGTTGAGTATCAGCAGGTGGTAGAAACTCTAAGTGCAAACTCCAAGCATGAGGTGCTCAAGAATGGCGTGAAGCTCGGAAAGCAGCTCGTGGAGACAATCGAGGAAGAAGAGACGGCATGGAAGTTGTTGGCTGACTTCTGGTCAGAGATGATCCTGTACGTCGCGCCATCGGACAACCTTGAAGGACACAAGGAGGCCATTGCAAGGGGTGGCGAGCTGATAACGCTGCTCTGGGTGATGCTTTTCCATGCCGGGATCGTCAGCAGACCAGGTGAAGAAGACGGCGCTGCAGCTACGGCGACTTCTGCTGGTGCTGTTTAATCGGTCATGGCCAATTGACCTCTTTGCTATAGATTATTTTACATTGGTTTGGTTTGATGTATGCTTTCATTATTGTTTATTACACATCGTGGCAATTGTGGTTAGATGTCTTCTTTATTTACTTTCCCAGACGTTGTTGGCTGTTGCTGTGTGCCTTGCCAATCTGAGTCTTGAATTGGTCCAAGCTTGTTTGATGCTGTCCTGTAAGGCTATAACATTGTCAAAATTTGAGATTATTGAAGAACAGTGATTCAGCTTGTTACCACGTATTGTCTGTGCCTTTTGTTCACAGTCGCATATGCGTGTAGGGTCCTCCATTTGTAAACCTCCGCGTTCTGTAGATCAGAGCAAAGAGAAACTAGACATGGGATTCCAGTACTACCCGGGTGCTCTTAAACTCTTAACTGGGCCAACTTTGAAGCCTAAAGAAAAATTAATATTTCGACTAAGTAAGGCCCAGCATCTCTCATGGCCCGGTGTGTGTCATGGTAGAGGGTCCAACATTTTTTTTTAGCCTAGCGATTTTAAGATAATTAGAGGTTGATCCAAAATTACGCCCGTGCTATGAGGACTTGTATAAAATGGTGATAGCATTTTTTGTATTCTAAAGGTCTTGGTCGATCTAGTCTTCCATCATGCATGTGGAAGTAGAACGACTTAAGTTTCGCATGGTTTTGTTTCGTCGTGCATGTAACTATACCTTTGAAACTATTTATTGCTTGGTGGATAATTGTAGAAAACTCATTTGGGCAGAAAAGTTTGTCTTTTAGATAATGAAAGAAAATAGGAAAAAGTTCATTTTACTACCCTCTTCAGTCCATTTTTCACTTAACCCCTTTAATGAAATTTTGATTCAAATACTCTCCTGACCTATTTTAGTTGGTCCAATCTGCCCCATAATAAGAATTAAATTTTTTGTTTCTCTCTATATATGTTGAGTTTTAAATTTGAATTTTGCGAGTAGACAGAGAACACGATGTTTTTTTAAAAGAAATATATTGAGTTTTTTTTGTTATTATTTGCTTAGATCACGAATATTTTATACAACATAGTTGTATGCATAAAAAATAATCAATATGTTTTTCTCATGTACAAAATCATGTTATAAGCCATCTTGCAAAATTTGAAATTAAAACTCAACTTGGATGTGGAGAAACAAAAATGATAAATCTCACTAGGGGGTAGATTGAACCAACAACGATAGTTTGAGGGAGTAAATTGAGCCAGAATTTTGCTGAGGGGATTAATTAGACAAAGTGAAAATGTGGTGGTAGTAAAATAAACTTTTCCAAGAAAATATGGCTTCACCCTTCTCTTGGAGGAATGAATCAGTCCATATTTTATCAATTGTTACAAGTAGTGACCAACTTCTATATTATATTTCAAGAGCCTTTATGTATGCAAATTAATCAAGACCATTTCACAAACTGGTCCATGAGAAGTGAACAAAAGTGATCATCACAGATGATATGGTAAGAACAACACAGACATGTCTTAAAAATAACATGATTTTATTATTGGCTTAATAAGTTTCACCATATTCATCAAATGGTGTTATTCATTTCCATCAGGGTATACATACATGATGTATTATTCACCATCTATATTAGACGACATATACGATGGTAGCCAATCTAGTAGGGGCTCTGGCCAATGACGTTGCCCGGCGGGTTGTAGCTGCAGATGATGAAGACGCCGCCATTGTTGTCGCAGACGACACGTGCGCAGCCGATGGCGGTGGAGTCACGCCATACCACCTGGGTGTAGTGGCCACACGAGTCGCCAGCTGGCGCCGAGCAGGTGTTGCTGTCGTGGTCGTACCACTGCTTCTCCGACACCCACGACGCCACGGCGTCCGCCGCCGACCAGTCGGCGCCGGCGGAGCCCCAGAAGAGGTTCTCGCCGTAGGGCCCGCCGGAGTGCACCAGCGCGCAGTCGCCCTGCCGCTGCGCCGCGTAGCTCGCCGCGTAGGCCGCCACGGTGTCGTCCCACGTCACGCCGCCCACGCCCACGTCGGACCTCGCCGCGTTGTGCGGGTCCACGTAGTCCTGCGGCGAGTCCTGCGCCGCGCATGGCGTCGTCGCCACGACGACGAGGACGGCCACCAGAGCTAGGAACGCTAGCTTCGACGAGTAGGCCGCCATTGCTGATGATGGTAAGTACCTAGCGCAGTTTGTACCTTGTTTAGCTTGTTGCTGTTTTGTGATGGATGCAGGATGCATGAGTTGATGCCAATGGCCAGGGGTTTTATAGTGGCAGTGAAGAAGCAGATCGAGCCTTCGTTTCAAAAAAAGAAAAAGAAAAAAAAAAGAGGAGATCGAGCTGGCCGGGCTGCTCGGTGACTTGTCCGAGATGATCTAGTGAACTGGTAAAAGAAATGCATGCATGGTGATTATTGGCTGCGCTTGGTCTTCAGTCAATGACGATGGCCCCTCGGTAGAAGCTTAAAAGATTTCCAACAAGGGCGACAATTCCATGGACGTGACCGCCTTCCCGATAGGATCGAAAGAAGAATATTTTTTTATAAAATTTTAGCTTACATATTAGAGGACTTTTAATTTGGAAGAGGCGGCTCTTCATCTGGAATCGATCGGCCATGACTGTTCCATGCCTTCGCACTTGTTTGGCATGTACTAACTAGCCCTCAAAGATTAATTTATTTGGGTTCAACATTATTATTTATATATCTTGGATTTTTCATGAACATTTGACTTTTGAAAATGCAGTGGAAACTATATGGAAATACTCTCTTTTCCGACAAAAAATGCATGCATGGTGATTGGCTACGCTTGGTCAAATGGTCAATGACGGCATCGTCTGGCATTCTAGCAAGAAGCTTAAAATTTTCCAAGAGGGGCAAGAATTCCATGGATGGGATCGTATATCCGATAGGATCGACAAGAATAATAATGAATTTGGATGAACATAATTTTGTCTTGCTTACAAGACTTTTGAACAAGCTAGGTTTACTTCATCTGGTCTCGGCCGACCATGAATGTTCCATGCCTTCACACTTGGTTGGCATGTACTAGCTCCCTCAAAGATTAAGTTCCTTGGGTTCCTGAAGATCATTTATATATTTTGGATTTTTCACGGACATTTTGGCCTTTTGAAAATGCAGTGGAAACTATATGGGAATAATATCTTCTCGGAAAAAAAATATATCGATATAGAATTATTTGTAATAGAAGCCATGCATGCTAGATTTTTCTTTTTCCCCTCCCTTTTTTGAGGGAAGATAAGTCACTCAAGAGTACTAGACAATAAACTCATTGATGAACCAGCTAGTTAAAGTCAGGCTAGATCGTATACGTAGTGCGTAAGCGTTTTATTGGTCGTTCAAATTTCAGTGGTGCGTTGAAGGTTGAAATATCGACCTATAGTACGAAGAAATGCGATGGTGCGTCGTCTGTAGGTTTGTACAACTTCCACATACAATACAGCATGTGTTGCGCAAAAGTCATCATCCAGAAATCACGACCGGCGCTGGCCAGCTTAGCACAATTTCCCGCTAATCACGGCGTATTATTGCATACGTTATATTGCCAAACATGCATCCAACTATCCAAGAGTGTTCTTCTGAGAAAATCACCGTATGCAAAAGTCTGGCCAATTTGTGGGAAAGAAATAAAGATGTGTAGTACTAGGATCATATGATCTGACGAACGAAGTTACTCGTGCACCAATGGGAAACGGAGGACGGTTAGGCGTGTGATCGACCGTACTAGGACAGATAGGATCATAAGCACCTGAACCTTTTTTTTTTTTGAAAAAAACAATACTCGTCACGATTGCTTTGGTTGCGTACGTGGAGTTATTGACGTGGCCGTTGCTTACGTTTAGCTTTAACCGTCTTGTGATACGTACTAGTTTGCATTGCGACGAAACTTGCGTGCAAAATCAGAACTGAATTCTGTGGACCGCCGGCCCCGTCGAAGCATCGTCGATCGAGTTACGTGCATGCATGTGTACAAGCAATTTAGCCAGCTAGAGGCAAATTGCTTATCTCGTGAACCGCGCAGACGTAAGAACAATCGAACACGAACCACACGTGTACGTGCAAGATTGAATGTTTGAAGAGTTCAAGTACGTCTTCTGTTAAGTTTCTCTTAATTGCCAGCTGCATAAGCAAGCTAGGATTATTGGGTCCCTTATCCCTTTCCAGGTTTCTGAATAATTGCAAGTCACGTGATGGTTACTAACTTACTATTAACATGAGGGTGTACAAAAAGGCTCGACTGCACGTCGATCTCGTGTGTGTGGTAGATGACGTCGACACTGACATGCTTCTCTTCCATTCTCAATGAAAGTAAACTTTTTTTTACTCTGAAAAATTCCAAAGTGAACATATAAAAAAATTAAAGATATCACCTTAGTTCATAAGTTTCAGTAATATCCTGATTTTCATGCTTGATTCCATTCCATTCTTAGTTTGTTCTCTGGCCATACGGCATGTGTTAACTGTTTGATGAGATGAAGTGGAGCCAAGACAACCAATGACCTAGCTAATAAGTTTTTTTTAGCATAACCTATTGCTAATAAGTTTTTTTAGAACACCTATTACTAATAAGTAATAAACACCATATAGGTGTTCTTGAAAACAATAGAAGAGACAGCCCGTAACCAACAACCTCAGCATTGTAACGAAAGGCCCACCATAGCCCACTGAGGCGAACGAAATTGAGCCAACCATCAGCCCATCAAATTTTTCCGGCACCCATTCCATCTCGGCACAACACTAATTATTCAAGATCCCCTAACTTAAAGGTAAGATTTTTCAGAAAATCCATTGACAGCGTACACAAGCAAAACTAAATTTTTCGTGAACTAGCAAATCGGGTTGGAGGAGTGTAAAGGGTCTTTCTAAAGCTAGCCACACCTTTATCCACACAATCGAAGTGGAAAGCGCTGGATTTTCTATTTTTCTTCCTCCTCCTCTTCTTATATCCTCACCCGGACCCTAGATATAAATCTACTTATTCAAATTAAGTTTGAAACAAACCCAGCAGATGGTTTGATCCATCCACACGAGTGCACGACTAAGTATAAGCCAAAAAGGTTGTTGTCAGGTAAAAAGGGGCGGATCAAAACATTACGTACGCACTAATTCGTACAACTTTCTTCGTTTAAAAAAATACAGCTTTCACATCTCACAGTTGGTTTAAAAACCCCCTGTGATGTGGAAAATTGTACTCATTATCTAAAGAAAATGTAAACTGTGTGCTCGAAAGGTACTCCTCAGAATTTGAGTTGCCTACATCACAAATGGAGTAGGTCTGAGTGGATGAGTACACATGTATTATTTCAATTATTTGTTAGCTTCTTGGCATGTGTTCCGCAAAAAAGAAAAAGGAAAAAAAATCTCATATGGCATCATTTTTTTAAGCGGATGACAGAAGGCCATGTGGAGTATTTCTTTCTTCTTGTCTGCAAGTTCGATTACGATACAAAGGCTATTTCTTCTGTCTGCAAGTTGATTGCGATACAAAGGCTATGACGATGAGCTCTCCGTATTTCTCAAGTATATACCATTTAGGGTCGATTGCCGTGCAGATGCCTGATCCTTGGTTGCAGAAGTATATACATATAACTACGGCCAGGGGCGCACGCACGTGTTTGTCCAAATCAAAGTCAAGTAGACGGAATTCCTACGGCTAGATTTCTATGGTGCGTCCAAAATGAAAGGTCAAAAACATCTTGGCCACGTACAGTGCATTAGGATGGTACATTGGTACAAGTAGAAACTTCCACATGCGTTCTTTCATGCAAGAACTTCCACATACATGCGCCATCACGACGCTCTGCTTGCTGATCCAATATTTGTCGGGGGTTTATCCAAACTTTTGCACTGTACCCCTACCTACTTCAAGTAATCTGATTTTGTAGTTAGGGTTTAATTGTCTTATAAAAATGGGATTAGGGGTGATGAACAATTTTATAAAATCTCCACATGCATCCATACGGCCGGCTTTCATATCTCACAGTTGGCTGATTTTAAGTCACCCTCTGATGTGTAAAATCGTGTGCTCATTATCTATAAAATTGTGAAACTGTGAGCTCGAAAACTTACTCCTCGTTCCTCAAACTGTGCCAGAATTTGAGTTGTCTACGTCACAAAATGGAGTAGGTCTGATTAGACGAGTACATATGTATTCTTTTACTTATTGTTACGTAGCTGCTGGCGCGTAATCTTTTATCACAGCTCTTCTAATCTCAAGTGGCTTGAATTCCACAGAAGAAAGGAAAAAAATATCATATGGCATCTTTTTTTAAGTGGGCGAGAAAAAAGCCATGTGGAGTCTTACTATTACTAATTGGAGGCTCATTTTGAGGGCTCCAGGTGATGCCACCTAGGATCCTAGGTGGACAACCTAAAAAAATAGAGAAATCCTAGAAATTCTCTCAAAAAAACAAAACATCCACCTAGGATCCTATGTGGACACTAATATATTTTATTTAATAATTATCCATTACAACTAATAAATATGAAGTAGCCCCTATGTATGTATCTAAACTACCCCTAAATCTGAATCTAGATTATATATTATAAAAAATCTTAAGATGCACCAATATAAAATTCTAAATTACTATTTCTATCATTATTAACATTGTTGCGCCATGAATATGTATGAGAGAAGACACAAGAATACATTTTTATATTATTCATATAGCTCAAACAATAAAAAAACACATACGGAGGTGTGATACTATGTGAAAAATTTGTGACTAAGTAAGGAGTTTGCTACAGTACTCTAAAATAACTATGAGATGGTCACGATGGCCACAATGATACAGCCATCAATTTAATTAGATAAGATGGTCATGATAATATACTAACTCTTAGGGGGTAATAGATTAATTTTTATTTATATGCTTTTCAATTTAAAAAATAAAGAAAATCTGAATGTCTTTTCTCTCTATTAATGATGCTTCATCTTTTTTCTCTCTACGTGTACATGACATGGCCATTTATTTTCATCCAAAATCTGAACATTTTTATTGTCTACGTGATCGACATGACTACTTTTTGTCCATAATACGAACTGAACTGGACTGTACATGACAAGAAACGTGGAAACAAAAATCAAAATCATGTTGTGCATACATGCATGTATGAGGTTGGCGGTAGTAAAGTAGTCGATTAATAAGTGGTTCATATTTTCTAATTGATTTTTCTCAATGTCTATTCATGGTCCATATTTAGTTAAAATATTACCTCTTAAAGGTAAAGAGGTGTATCGTAGAAAGCCCCCCCTAAACTGAATCTAGAATATATATTATAAAAACTAATAAGATGCACCAATATAAAATTCTAAATTACTATTTCTATTATTATTAATATTATTGTATCATATTAATGTATGAGAGAAGACATAAGGATAAATTTTTATATTGTTCATATAGCTCAAACAATAACAACACATATGGAGGTGTGATGTTATGTGAAAAAATTATGACTAAGTAAACATATTGTAATTAGATAATAATAATAACTATGTATCTTTAGAGTATGGTGTTTAAAATATTTAATAGATGAAAGATAGAGTGCTATAGATAATTATAATTATTAGCTATAATTTTTTATTTTTATATTAATTCTAATTAGCCCGTGCGGCAGCACGGGTTGATAGGCTAGTATTTCTAAACGAAATAATCCTTTTTTTATTTTTGTAGTTTCTTTCAAGTAGTCTCCAAGTTGGATTAGAGGGAAAGAAAGGTTTGCGCCCTCACTTCATAGCTATAGCCATTTATTGTTGTTGCCGTGCGAATGCCTGACCCTTGTTGCAGAAAGTATATACATCTCGAAATGATATACCCAAAGTTCTCCTTTTTTCCAAGAGAAACCAGGGCATGTATTAATTGTTGGTAAGAGAAACAGAAGCTGCAATCAGCTAGCATTGCATAAACTTCTCTTGTTTGGAGACAGCCGATCCTCCCAACGAAAGCACAAGATTTTATTTTCCATGACAAATCACTTTGTTCTACAAAAATATGCAATTCTGGGTTTAGCCTGAGCCAAATTTTCATAGGTTTGATTAAATTGTAGAAAATATTATTAGCTCTTATAATTCTAAATATATATGATCAAATATATTTAATGATAAATCTAACTATAATTATCTGGTACTAGTAGGTCGGCACATGCCACGGCCACGTAATGTTAGTAAAATAAAAATAATAAGTTTTTTACTATTACATTCAACTCAAATTCTCATAAATAAAAATATAAAAGTTGCTAAAAATAAAAAGATACAACCATAGTATAGACTAGTCTTTTAGCACGTGCGGCATGCACGTGCTATTACAAAGGCAGTATGATAAAAATGAAACAAAGATAATGGAATGTAGTTGTGATTGGGGCTAGTGCAAATAAGGCAGCGTGGTGCAAATAAGGTAGTGTTGTAATGAAATAACCAAGCTAAATTTACATGGGTACACAAGCTGAAATTAGGCTGGGAAAAAATAAAAAACATACATGAAAGTTAACCGTGATTCACCATTAACTAAATCTATATATTTCCATTATGTACATTCATATCTTATATCTATTTCCTTTCATATGTAACCAGATCACCTTCCATAAGAAACAAGCATGGTTCCTTTTTTGTAGGCAGGCGAATCATCGGTTGATTAATTCTTTTTCATTTAAAGTTCATATGTTAAGTTATATATTATAGTATGTACATATATACAATAAAATATGTTTTGATTTTTTAAAAGAAAGTATCTGAAGCATCCTCCATGTAGAAACCGATTTTTTTTAGGATAGCACAATATTTGGTGCCTTCAGAATGCAAGTTCTTGTTCATGTGTCCCACTATTACTCACGCGTTGGGCTCCTATACGTGAAGTTTTTGAATTAGTCAAACGTATTTTTTTATTCAAGTTCAAGTCAAAATAAAAAGATTAATCATTTTTTATTTGAAAAAGCAAAAACGATCCACCGTACCATGTCAATAGAAAAGAAGGAAAGACCATCAATCATGCTATATGATACAAGGAAACAATTTTGTTATTAATCACATATTCAGTTTGCACATATACATAGAAACAAAAAGGTTTACTGGAAGAAGAGACGATAATAAAAAAGATTAAATCATGAGCCTTTTATCAACTACTGCATAACTGTAAAAAAAAATATACAAGGAGCTCACTCGGAATATAGATGAACACTTATATCTCCAAACAATCCTCTCAGCCTAATGGAGATTTTTTGCAGATGCAGTGACCCCTTGGCGAGGAGGACATTGGTGCCCATGTCCTAGTTTTCCAGATGAAGGTGAAGTCGTCCTCATTTGTGTCCAGTGTGGCGTCTTTGTCCTTGAAGTTCCACATGTCGTAGAACATGATGATGAGGCACCAACCTGCACAGTCGTGTCGCAATTACTGGGTACAATACCTAAAGAGCGATTACTGGAGAGAGAATAATCACTAAGAGAAATTGCAGAGTCAGAGGAAAATTTGAACTCACATAGGCAGCGCCGCTGGTCACAATTGCTCGCCGCTGTCTTGCGTGCAGCCACGCCACGCCACGGATCTCGATAACCAATATGCTAAGAAAACATTCATATTCAGAAAATCCATTGACAAAATAAAAAAATCACAAAGCCAGACTTATATATCCCAGGAATATTAACCAAAATTGGTCACATTGACCTTCTAAAATTACACAAAAAAACACGAAATACACCATTCTACCTGTGCGATCGTTGAAGAGAATTGGGGGCGAAGTGTGTGCTAGTGCTAGTAGGCGAGGTGTGTGCGGCGTGATGGAATTGAGGGGCGGCTAGGAGAGACATATATAGGCGGCTTGGCCATTTTAATTGGTAGGCGAGGATTCCCTTTTTTCTAGCCGTGGAGAGATTTGTTTTTGCTGTGGGTCATCTTGGACATCATATGGTTGTTATGCGAGGATTCCTTTTTTTTAGCACAGCTCATCCGGTCGTAGTCTGTCAAAAAGGAAGGCAATGTGCGGCTACATGAAGATCCAATATACTTTGTGGAGCAAGGATAGAAAAGGGTAAATAATCCAATGAGAACCGGAGCTAATTGATGATGACGACGACGATGATGATCACATGGTTTTATTTTTCATGATACCTTTATTGTCATGTCACATATGATTATTCCCCTTCTGTATGCATTCTCGTATAAGAGTAGCATATACACAATGTCACAATACAAGCACACCACGCAATGCGTACCAATCCATTATTGGAACTAGTCATCATCAGGTAGCTCCATTTGTAGGCAGCAGCCTAGTAGGGGCTCTCTCCGACCCAGTTGCCCGGTGGGTTGTAGTTGCAGCTGATGATGAAGCCACCGGCGTCACCATCGCAGGCGGCGCGGCCGCAGCCGGTGGCGGTGGAGTCACGCCACACCACCTGCGTGTAGTGAAGGCACGAGTCGCCCTCCGGCGCCGAGCACGAGTTGCTGTCGTGGTCGTACCACTGCTTCTCCGCCACCCATGCGCCAACGGCGTCCGCCGCCGACCAGTCGCCGCCAGAGCCGCCGAGGAGGTTCTCACCGTAGCCGCTGCCGCTGGAGTGCTGGAGGCCGCAGCCGCCGTCCCCGGCGAGGTGCTCCGCCCAGCTCTGCGCGAAGGCGGCCACCGTGCCGTCCCACGTCACCTCGCCGACGCCCACCTCGGCGCGCGCCGCGTTGTGCAGGTCCACGAAGTCCTGCGGCGAGTTCTGAGCTGTGCAGGGAGTGACGATGACGGTGGCAACCGCCATGGCCAACGCCAGAGCTAAGCACGCGGCCTTAGCTGCTGAGTACAACTCCATTGCTAGCTAGGCTAGGGCGATTTCCAGTTATGGGTGTGGTCGAGAGTTGTGATGCATGAGCTTGGGAGAGTGAGTAGCAATTTATACCGTAGCGACGGTGGCGAGCTCGGCAACTTGTCAAAAGATGTATCTTTTTTCTTGGAATTAGGCTACGAGTATAGTATCTACTTGTAAAAGAAATGGTATGCGTCATCATAAAAAAAAAGTAAGAAAGAAACGGTGTGCGTCGATCTGGTCAGTCAATACTGGCGCCTAGCTGAGATTTCCACGAGCGAGGGGAAAGAGTTCCATGGACGCGCGCGATTATGCCGATAGGGACGGCAGGATTGGCATTGGTATGTTGGCTTCTCAGATGCCGTAAAAGGCGAGATGAAGTCGAAAGAGATAACACAGCTTATCCGGTCAGGTGCGGAGTCAACATTACAATGACCTAGAGAAGAGATAACACAGCTTATCCGCTGGGTGACACACGGCAAAGGCGGTTTTCGCCGTGTGTTACTTCTTCGCCATGTGCTGCTCGTTTAGCTCACGTCAAAGTGTATGGTCGCTGTGTGCCCGACGTTTGACACACGGCAAACGTCTTTGACACACGGTAACCATCCAGGTTCCGGTAGTGAGATCAGACAAACCTGGTAATTCTGCAATCAGTAAAAGGCGAACCAAGGGTCATGTTTCTATTGACGATGAAGTCGAAAGGGATAACCTGGCTCAATCATGATTACTGTCTGCACCAAAAGTATTATTCTTGACATAACTAATAACTGGTGCACGTGGCATGAACAAAGATAAAATAAGATGAGAGGATGGTCAGAGGAGAGGAGCTAGCATCTGAACTTGTCTGCCTGCTATTCAACAGGCACGCTGATGATATATAGGAGGACAAACAAAAGTTCATCGACAATGGTTTTTACTAGCTTTACATATATTTTGTTAGATACAAACATATGAGAGAGAACCAACGCAAATGTGAGAAATTTTAATTAACATCCCTGCACCTATCCATGAGTTTTTAGCAATAATAATGCATCTCTTAAATTACTAGTCTGTTTAGAATCATGCGTTGATGCACGCACGTGTTTTGTCCAAATCAAAGTCTAGGGTGTGTTTGGATTGTAGGAAAAAAATATTATAGCTTTAGAAAATATACTATAGCTAAGTCATGATAAGCGTGTTTTCTGAGAGGGATGAATAGTTGAATAATGAAAAATTAAAATAAATAATAATTAGTTTGAAATCTGAACAGGACCGTAGACGGAATTCCTGCGCCCAGATTTGTATGGTGCGTCGAAGGTCAAAACACGAGCTTTCGCGTACGTTCGGGAGCATAGTGGAGTAGGATGGTACATTGGTACAAGTAGAACTTCCACATACGTTCGTTCAAGCAAGAACTTCCACAGACACGCGTCTTGTCCAAAAGTCACCAAGATAACGACACTCTAGCTTCCTGATCCGGTCAGTCGTCGCAGCGAATTTAGTAATTATTATATTGCCAAACATGCTAAAAAATAGAGTATACGTTTATTTGATGTCATTATGTATATACTGTACGTACAATATTTCAATAAAGAAGAGACACTAATGAAAAGGGAGAAACGAATGGTCGATGTCCTCTCGTGAATGCATCTAATATGGTCGTGATAACCTAACCGTGCAAGTTGTGCAACTAAAATATACGTTAAGGAATAAGGATGACTAGGAGCTGACATTTTTACGATAGTTGGTCGTGCACCAATGGGGAACTGAGGACGGTAGGGTCGTTTACGCGATCGTCGATGACGCAGCAGGGTGCACCTTGGACAAGGAAAACGATGCATATAAGTGATTGATCCGTGGACGAATCATAGGGAAAAATAAAAAATATGAACCATACGTGTATGTTTGAATAGTTCAAAAAGGTGCTTCTAGGATAAGGCGTGCGTGCACATATTATAAGCGTGTGTGTATTATGAAGAAAACAAATATAAAGCATATATGTAAATACTTATTAATCCATAAGTTGTAGCATAGCTATGTGTTAATTGCCGTATACACATGCATGCACATGAAAGGTACTTTTTTACGAAGTATCTACATTGATCAAATAATTTCCTGGTTCGAAAATGATACACGCCATTCAGCTATTGTTGCATAAAGTTACTTTTTCCCCTTCGAATAGATGTCGATCTACTTGTGGCCCATACTGTGTACATATATTTTGGGCTTCTCCGGATGAAGCCCACCAAGATACCGTCATACCGATGACGATCCTGGCGTCCCTATCGGCATGCAAATTGCAATTGCGTCCATGGAATTCTTTCCCCTCGTGGCAATCTTAGCTAGCTAGGCGCCACTATTGACAAACCAGACGCACACATCATTTTTTTACCATCTTATTGATTTACTTACTACTTGTAGAGTTGCTGAATGCCGTTGATGGCACTATTAATTGCTGTTGTCATTTTGTGAACAGTTAATACATGCCCTGGTTTCTCTTGGAAACAAGAGAACCTTTAGCATATCATTTCGAGATGTATATACTTTCTGCAACCAAGGGTCAGGCATCCACACGGCAATCAATAATAAATGGCTATAGCTATGAACTGAGGCAGTGTCCAGGAATGGTGCAAGAGCGGGGCTGAACAATGAGAGACCACACCACCCACAAAAACATAGAACTTTATAGACCACAACTAGTTAAAGTTTTACTATCTCAACACTTGTTTTAAAGGCATATATTCTCAGTTGATCTCCCTTCCCTATAGCGGCTAGAAGCCTCTCCCAGCCTCTCCCACCGTGCATATTGACTGTTGTGCTACAGTTTGTTGGGCTGAATTCATTGTGGGCTGGGATAGCATAGTAACAATATGTACATGGGGTTATTTGGGCTGGACCCGGGCTGCAGCCCCCTCAGCCCGAGCCCTAGATCCGCCCCTGAACTGAGGGCCCAAGCCTTTCTATTCTTCTAATCGAACTTGAAGATTGCACGAAAGAGACTATATAAACATAAAAAGAATTATTTCTTTTAGAAATACTCCACATGGCTTTTTTCTTGCCCGCTTAAAAAAAGGATGCCATATGATGTTTTTTCCATGAGAAATTCCCATATTTGCCACCAAAAAAACTTTGTAATCCCTCATATGCCATCGATGTGTCTATGACACATAGGACCCACTAGAGTCACATGGCATATGAGGGATTAAGAGCTTTTTTGTTGGCATGGAAGGGATTATTCCTTTTTCCTTTCTTCTGTGGAACTCCTGCCACTCGAGAGTAGAAGAGCTTCGATAAAAGATTACCCCAGCAGCTACGTAACATTAGTTAAAATAATACACGTGCACTCGTCCAGTTGTGATGTAGGCAATACTCAATTTCTGACACAATTTGAGGAATGTGGAGGAGTAGGTTTTCGAGCACACAGTTTTACATTTTTTTAGATATTGAGCACACAGTTTTATACATCACAAGGTGATCTAAAATAAACCAATTGTGAGATGTGAAAGCCGTATGAATGCATACGGAGCTTTCCTTGATCCGCCCCTCGTTAGGTGACAACAACCTTAGCTAAGTCATGTCGATGGATCAAAGCGTCTGCTGGGTCTGTTCCAAACTTTTGCTATATGCTCTTGAACAGGCATCTACGCTGAAAATTAACTTTCATAGAAGTAAAATGTTTTGTTTATGGTCGTGCTATGGAATGGCAGTAGGAGTATTCACAGTTATTTGGATGTGAGCTAGGCACTCTACATTTCATAAATCTAGGCATACCCATGCATGATAAGAGACTGTCCAACTCTTATAAGAAATATATACAAGATAGATTCTAAAAACGTCTAAAGCTCCTGGAAAGCAAGATGTTATCAGTAGGAGGACATCTAACCTTAATTAATTCAATTTTAAGAAGCCTATCAATGTTCATGTTCTCTTTCTTTAAAGTTCCTAAAGGGGTTCTCAAGGGATAAGAGTAAATCAAGGCTCTTTTGGGAAAATGAGGGACATAAGAAGAAATATCATCTAACAAATGGGGAGTTATGTGCATTCCAAAAGATCAGGGAGGGATGGGTATTTTAAACTTGCAAACTCAAAATAAATTTTTCTTAAGCAAATGACTTTTCAGACTTGCTAACACTGAAGGAGTTTGACAGAAAATTCTACATCGAAAATATCTGAGAAATAAGACCCTATCTCAAGTAGAACATATGCTAGATGACTCATATTTTTGGACGAGCCTAATGTGGGTTAAGAATGCTTTGCTGCGATTAGGAACACTCCAAATATGAGATGGGACATATATAAATAAGATTATGGGAAGATATTTGGATAGGACAAGATAATCTAATAAAGAATAGATTTCTAAGTTTATCAACACAGTTAGGAGAAAGAATGTAACACCCTAATTTTGTTCATCATATAAAAACCAATATAGGCAACTACTTTCTTAGTTTTATTTGTTTTAGGAAATATTAAATTGCAAATTCAAATCTTGGCTCTTAAATGTTTAAACAACATTTAAAGATTTGTAACACCCTAATTTTGTTCATCATATAAAAACCAATATAGGCAACTACTTTCTTAGTTTTATTTGTTTTAGGAAATATTAAATTGCAAATTCAAATCTTGGCTCTTAAATGTTTAAGCAACATTTAAATTAGAGTCAATAAAGTTTTTGTTGCATTCATGCTGATTTGCATATATTTTGAATGTGGTTTGAATTTGAAAAGGTTTGCAAAATTTTAAACTAAAATTCAAAACCCTCTCTTTTCCCTCTCTTTTTCCAGCCCAACCCATCTTTTCTCTTTTTCCGGCCCATATCTCGCGGCGCGGCCCGGTTTCCTTTTCCCGGCCCAATCCGCCGCGCGCGCAGCCGCCGACCCAGCCGCTCTCTTCCCTCTCTCTCTCTTTGTCTCGCTGACATGTGGGCCCGCCCTGTCATCGTCTTCCTCGCGTCGTCGTCGAGTAGGACTCGGCGGTGAGTCCGAGCGCCCTACGCCGCCGTGTCGCTCCTTGGAGTGCAAGTCGGAGCTTCCTCGGCCTTTATAAGCGCCGCCCCGAGCCCCCCTGAGTCCTCAACCCAAGCCATAGCTTCCGCGCCGCCATAGCCGCAACCCAAGGGTTAAGCCGTCGCCGCGATTAGAGCTTCCAAGCGTCGTCTAGCCGCTTCAATCTCGTCGCCAAGGTTCGCGTGGAGGTGAGGAACACGCAGAGCCTCTTTTCCCTCTCTCTCTCTCTCTCGCTCTCTTGTGCTTGTGCGAGCTCGCCGTCGCTAGCGCGCCGCCGCTCATCGGTGTGAGCTCCCACCGTTGCTCAACCCACGTTTAGAACCCCAAAATAGGTTCCCCACGTCCCCAGCTTTCTCCCAAGCCAAACACGGCGAGGTTTAGAGTCTCCTAGCCCTAGTTTTGGCCAACTCCGGTGAAGCGCCGCCGTCTCCGTCTCCAGCGCCGCCGCGGTCGATTCTAGCCGCTAGATCGAGATCCAACGGCTGAGATCGAGCCCGACTCGAGTCAAACCGAGCGCAGCGGTCAGCCGCGCCACTTTTGCAGAAAAGCCCCTCAGTTTTCTTAGAATCAACCCGCAGTCCAAGCCAGTTTAAAAATAATTAGATCTAGGTCCTTTTCTTTTTGTTTTAGCCCCTGATCTTTCTAAATATCTAACCCGCCGTCCTGCTGCGTAGTTTTTCACTAAAGTCCTTCTGTTTTTATACAAAATTACGTTTTAGGTCCCTGGTTTCTTCTGTTTAAGCCCTTGGAGAGTTAGATTTAGTTCAAAGAAGCCCTTAAACCTTGTTTTAGCCATATCTTAACCGTTTTAAGTCCGATTTGAGTGATCTTTGTGCTCACACGATCGTCTTTTCATGAAGAATAGTTCTAGACACGTCTTTGCGTCTTTAAAAGTTGTATGGTGTATTGTTTTGCTTTTATTGATTGAATGCTTGTGCGAATCGTGTAGAGAACGGTCCGTTCGAGGGAGATCAAGATCAAGTCTACGAGGAGGAGCCACCGCAGTACTTTGAGGAAGACAAGTGGATTTCCCCCCTGCATACTCTTTTGAACCCATACACATTGCATGACAACAAAGTTTATATTTATGTTCGTGATGCATTAATTTGATGGGTCCTATGTAAGGATGACTAGTCTTTTACACCTAAGCCTTGATACACCGGGTTTACTTTTATGTTGGTTAGCTATGCTAGATGCTTAACCTTGGTTCATGATGGGTTCTATCCAACATTGATGAATATCCCTATTATTTATATTTTGTTATGTTAATACAAGATCACCATGCTAATCGGAACATGGAGAACCACCCGGGATTTACCGTACAACCACAATACCATATGGCTCTGGTCTTAGCTGAATAACTAGATGAACTACATGTTGTGTTTGTGCTGCCTGTTGGGTTGTTATTTGTTTGTGGATGTGTTGGTGCGGGGATCGGAAGACTCTGTCTTCTGTTGAAACCGTAGGTGCTGGGAACAAACACACATGTAGGAATTCTTTGTAAAGGCTTCGTAGCGTCCCTATGCAGTCACACCTTGGAAGTGTGGTATGTGCCTGGCCCGCACTGTATGGTTGGGTCTAAAGTTCTTTGGAGCTTTTACGCGAATTGTGGTGAAAGTGTACAACCTCTGCAGAGTGTAAAACTGTTATAACAGCCGTGTTCGCGGTCATGAACGGCCTGGACCCTCTATCGAAACATGAAATCAAATCATTGCATGCATATGTTATTGGTTATGCTCATGATTTATTTTATGCTTATTTTATGCTAATATGGGTTGGTATATACTTATATCTTAGTATAAATAGTTGCTTGTTAATAAAACTTGATCAACTAAAATGCTGACCGCTGCAAACCAAGCCTTTCCTTGATAGCTTGCATATTTCCCCCACTTGCTGAGTACCAACCATAAGTGTACTCATCCTTGCTTATATTGGATCAGAAGGTAATAATGGAGCGGAGTACCTCAGCGATCTTGATGAGTTCTAGGCGTGTGTTCCACCAGTCAGGTGCCTGTGGAGTGCTTTTGGAGTTATCGTCTTTAGTTATCGTGTGAACCAGTTTAATTTGGCCTTTGTGCCATATTCGTGAGTGTAATAAATACTTTATTTATTAAATATTCGTTTGAGTACTGTTTCTGCTATTCACTCACGGTCTATCATATGTGTGCAATTTGATCCTGGCACACATATGAGATGTACTCGGTTTTCTTTCTAAAACCGGGTATGACAAAGAATACAACCGTTGTTTCTATAATGTCCACCATACCTTTGAATGTTTACATTAGGTGGTCGATTGTAGGGGTAAACACCAGTTAATAGATTTGGTCATGCACATAACCTTGTCAAACCAGAGAGTCAAATTTATTTGGGACCTACATCAAAATGAATCTTTATTTGTGAAATCCATGTATAGAAAATTAACAAAAGCCTTGCCCATTAGGATGGTGATCTAGAAAATTAAAGTTCCACCTAAAATTAAAATATTCATCTTGTATTATTATAAAAGTATTATCCTGACAAAAGGCAATCTTGCTAGAAGGAATTAGCATGGAAGTACGGTACATTGTTTTGTAATCTAAGTGAGAATATTCAACAGTTATTCGGTTATTCTGAAGTCAGTTTATTTGGTGCATAGTCTCAGCACAATGCATGCATGGGTAGACAGTGTAGAATCCCTAGCAAAATGTATACGCATCATTTATGTTTCTTTTAATCTTTCTCCCTCACTTAACTTTCAACATATGTTCTCTAATTGGTTGGGGGGGATTGAAATTAATCTAAAGAACCTAATTTTCGAGTGGCATAACTGCCATTTGTTGGGAAATATGGCCGTGGTGAAATGATGTCATGTTTGACAGATCAGGAGTACCATCGTTTATGCAGGTACTTTTCATAGGGATATACTAGGCTCATTTTTTGTCACTTCTACATCGCCTGTTGCTTAAGACGGGGTGCAACATGATTGAATCTGCAGCCATGTAAATCTTTGCTAATAATCATTGGCGATTCACCAATAGGATCACTTTATAATTTACATGTAGTATGTATTGATCTTCGACGGATCCAAACATTATTTTCTTAATATCTCGAACTTATCTTGGTTGAATTTTTAGTTGGTAATAAGAAATAGTTATATGTATTAGTCCATACAGAGGCTGGAATATTAATCAATATATTCTCTTTTCTAAAAAAGACTTAGTTGGTATTAGTGGATTTATATCTAAGGCACCGATAGCTAATGGAACAGATGATATTGTGGCGGAGCTGAGAGGCTGGCAAGCCATGGCCACCTCAACATAAGAAAAATCTTATTAATACCCTTTATTAGTCCACAACAGCATCCTAAACTATTTCTCTAATCCAAGTCATAAGACTTTTTGTTAACCATGATAGCTGCCCAAACCAATGTAAGCAAGTACTATTTCCCTAAGAGCAACTCTAGAAGACCCTCTAAGCGTTTAGTTCCCACAAAAAAACATTATTCATCCAACTTTTTTCTATTCATCCCATCTCTCCCACTCACAGAACACTATTCATCTACAGTGTATTTTGGTCTAAACACACCTTAAATAGACCATATCCTAAATTTGGAAGGTGGAACTAAAAAGCTATGCTCCAACAAGCCCTCTACTAGAGCCCCACTTTGAAGTGGTCTCTAATTATCTTCCTCCACCATTATTTTGGGGTCTCTAGAAAGTCCCTCTACCCACTGACAAAAAAGGTCCCACCTATTAGATTAAAATTAGAGGGTGAGATTTAGGGGGCGCGGCTGGAGTTGAGCTTAAAAAAACTATCCTAAAAAATATAGGATCCGTTACTAAGAAGTAAAGGGTCTGATTTTGGGGCCTTAGATGGAGATTTTCTAATCCATATTCCTAAAATTGTTTCATATTTTTTTGTCTCATAATATATATGACTATTTTTTTTAACAAAGTAGCCAAATTCTTGTATGAAACTAAGGTGAAACCAAGAAGTAAAATATTAAATTGTAAATTTTTTTAACCAACAAATAATTGTCAAGCCTCCCTTTAATTTTCTCTCCATTTCCGTCACTGAGAGCATAGACTAAGCGAACTATCATGCACGGGATCCTTTAATCGAAACAGGCAATGCAATGAAATATATCTTATGTGGTAATTTAAACACTTTTTTAATCAGCTTCAGAACACACCTACTGTCGTTATGTCCCATTGGCGCATGAGTAGTTGACTTCCTAACATGGGAGTTGAAGATGATTCCCAATTATCCTAGCTATTATATAGTCTATTACCGTCAAATTTCCATCGTGCTTATTACGACGCTTTGAAATAGTTAGGAGTATGTATATATATCTAGGTTCACTACGCACACTGGTTCTGACATGCATTGTGCTCTTTCATCATACATGACTTCAGAAACTGATTTCAATACTTCAAAAACTTGATGCCAATTCAAATTGGTTATGTTCTGAACTTCTGATTCTTTTGTTTATGCTAGCTGGTTTGTTCTGTCTCATGAAACAGAGAGGCTGCTGCAAATTAACAGAATTGACCTTGACCGCTAGTTTTCTATCCATTCATTTGTTACTACAATTTGTTTGGCAATTTGACAATACTGAAACCAAATGCAAAAGAAATTGACCAGTGGCCATTGGCTGCAGTAGCAACTTGCATAAGAAACCAACATGGGCGGCTTGAGAGGGTGGTTCTGCATGCGCTGCTGTTTGGAGCTGTTGGTTTTCTTTATCCTGACTATATATAGTCTGCAACAGCCAGTACATATGCCCACCATCTGGTGTCATTTCGTAAACGAAACAAATACCATAAAAAAAATGACAACCAGTAGACTGCTATTGGTTCATTAGTGACAACTTGCAAATTGACATAATTCACAACCAATACTTCATAGTTGGATTCAGAACAGTAAAGCAATCCTTATTTTTCATGAATTGCTCGCCATTGGTAATATCAATTTTGTAACCACTATCAGTACTATATTTTCATCATCGGTAATTCCATTGTTCATCACCACTAATAGCAGTTTTAAAAGAAAATTAAACCCTAATTGCAAACTCAGATAACCTGAGCGATTGAAGTAGGTCGGGGTAAAACAGTTTGGATAAATCCCGTAATGACACATATAGTTTTCATTATATTATAATATTGTTTTCTGACTGTTTTCCTTTTTACCAAAACATAAACTTGTCATATATATGCAACTAATTTTGTAGTTTTATTTTACCTTTTATGAAAACATAAATTATAGGAAAATCCCAAACCATCATTTTCTGTATTGTGAGATCATTTCCGACCATTTTCAACCATAGTAGCAGGTGGGTAGCGTAGCCTGAAGCATGCATGATTTGGAAGACATCACAGTATAGGATACTTCTATGGCATCTTGGAATCCAACTAGCTCGTGCCTGCTCATCCATGCTTACTGCCTCCTCTTCTATGCCAAGTTCTAATACACGTTCACAAGTGGCGGACCTACGCCCCGGGCTGGGAGGCTCCAGCCCGGGTCCAGTCCGGGCTCCCTTGTATGTATTTGTATGTAAGCTCAAGACATGTCCAATCTCAGTTAATAAAAAAGGCTTAGGGGGCATCGCTGCTAGCCCAGCAGGCACTTCATGTCTTCAAGCTCCCCGAGACTTAATGAGCAATATTGACATCCTTGCCTATGTTCTACAATTGCGTAGATGACTAGAGGCCGACACATTTCAGGCTGGGGCCTAGGCTAATCCTGGGTCCGCCCTGCATATTCTCATCGATGCCTGTGCCATGCTCATCCATAGCCGTCACCTGCTCATTTGAACCTACTACTTGCAGTGGCAGATCTAGAAAAAAACATGTTAGAAGGGGCTCTCTCACTTCATCTTCTACCTATAGCTCTTCATTTCAAGCTTTACTGGTTAAAATCTGTAGGAGGGGATTCATGCTTCTAGCAGGGGTAGGAGGGGCTCAACCCCCGCCAGCCCCGGTTCTAAATCCGCCCCTTCTTGTAGATCCAATTGTGCCCACGATCTACCCCTAGATTTTTTAATGACAAGAGCCTTAACCATCGAATACGAGGGTATGTGTTTGTTTCTCTTGTACATGAACCCGTAAACCTATTGGTGTCTGGTGAAGAAGAGCATTGGATGTGGGGGAGCAGTGAATGAGGACGAGGAGGGGTGATCGATGTACCGGACTCTGGAAAGCAAAGTTCCAAATACACACAGCAAAGAGTTTGTCATGTGCAACTCATGACGAAGCCCTAACGGTGAAGAGGAGACATGGAGAAGCCGGCTTTGTCATGTGCTTTCTATTAGGCACACGGCAAACCCCTTCGTTGTGTGTTATTCCTAGCACGCGGTGAAATAAAGTAACAGACGGCGCGAGACGTGTGGCAGAACCGCCAATTTAAACTGGCTCAAGTGCGCCATAACGACCATTCACGATCATCGGACGCACTTCAAACAGTTTAAACTGGTGATCTGTCGAGTGTCCCAAGGACTCCTCGATAAACCACGTTAACTCATATCTTTGCCATACATCAGGATCGTTTTCGGTAAGGAGAACACAACGAACATTATCATTTTTATACAACATACCAAGATTCTTACTTATTACAAGCCAGGTTTTGAAGAGAACTTAAATGCAAGTCAAGCCATTACTAGGAGTTTAATACAAACCAGTCTAGGTAGTTCTATAACCCACATACCTACAGCCTCCGGCTTAACCCTAGAATCACCGGGACCACGATGATCTAGGTCTTCTGGATCTTCTTGGTGATCCCCTCAGTAGCTTCTCCTGAAAAACAAAAGGGAGATTCCCTGAGTACGAAGGTACCCAGCAAGACTTACCCGCCTTACCAAAGAAAAGACTCTCAAGGATTATGAGTGGGCTGTATGTGGATTTGGCCGACTCGACTCTTTTGCTAAAAAGCATTACTAAAACTTGATCCTTATATTTTATGTATTTTATGCTCAGTTGAGTTGTTACTTAGCCATCTAGGTTATAAAATCTTTTGCATACAGGTGGTACTAAGGTCAACCAGCATTTATGAATCAACCTCCTCTTGTTCAACTTGTTTCCTCTACGATGTTTAACACCTGATCAAGTGCACTCATAACCAAGAGTTGTGTCGATCCGGATCCATGTACATCCTGCAGGAGATACCTAGCCCCCAGTCACGCACAGTCGATCTTACTGTACGCAACAACCTTTCAATCAGTTGGACCAAAGACCGGAAATATCCTTACCCGAACCTGGGAACACATCCCCACGTGGGCCCCACGTCTGGCAACCACCCCGTGAGTTCCAGATGACGATCCCTCCTTTCTCCGACCCAGCAAGCACCGGTAAGCGATATTTCCAATCAACGAGCCAGCTAATCTAATTGGCTTTACTGGTCCCATAACCCAGTAAGAAACTAGGTAGAATTACTTGATCAATCTTTTAAACAACGGATCGGTCCTTAGTCAATTAAGCCAGTAGGCAGAACTATGGATCGAGCTTACCTCAATCCCTCCTACCAACTTCTGCCCACTATCTTTCAACCCAAACCGTTCATGATTCATATAAGATTGGTGATGGCCTAGATCATCATCTTTTAACTTAACCTTACTAAGCATAGCCAATGTAAACATTGCTAATCAAATTTCTTAGCTAGGCAAGGATAGTTCTACCAAGGAATATTTCATGCATCAAAGGGTTTCAACCAATCCCTAACCTAATGCACATAAAATCATAAGATTTGGACTCGTGAATATTATGAAATAAATGGGTGATTCAAAGATGCACCAGGGCTTGCCTGGAATCACGAACAGGTTAGATTCTTCCGCGATACGAGATTCCGGAGCGACGACGATCACTTCCTTAACTTGTCGCTGCTCCTCCGCGAATCCCACGAGCTCGTACTCCGAAGCTTGAGATACTAGAACGTAACGCAAGTTAGCGACATGCCATGCAACACTTTCCAAAGAAGCTAAGCAACTTTCCCTTCTCGATAAAGTTGCAAGCCAACACAACCTACCCCAAGATTTTTAAAAGACAAACCTATATTTTTCCTTTAATAAAACTTGCCTTAAATCATTTTTAGTTTATTTTTAATGATTTAAAATCATTTTCTAAAGGGTAAAGCACTTAAATAAATACATAAAACAATTTTAGAAATCATTTCTAATTATAAAATAATTATTAAGAATTTTAACCATTTTAGAAATTATTAAACATTTATTTGATTAATTTAAATAAAGGAATTAAATTAATTACCTACACTTATTGACTTAGCATTTTTAATGGATGACAAATTTTAAAACAAGTTCAACAAAATTTATTTCATCATTTTTGGACTTTTCTGTGATTTTCTATGAATAAAAAGGTGAAAAATACGAAATTTAAATCTATTTAGAAAACTCTTAAACACTTTTGCAGAAAACCCCCTGAACTTTCCTATCTTCCTCCCCGCGGTCCTTCTCCTCCGTTCAAACAGAAGACGCGCTGACCGCGCCCTCGCCGACCTTGACCGGCCCCGACTCGCCGGCGGCGAGGTCCCCCGATCCCGACACCGAGCCCTACGGCACCGCCTCGCCTCCGCGTACTCGCCTCCGCGACGACCCCGGCGGCGGCGCACGACGGCGACACGTCGGCCGGCCAAGCCTCGACGTCGCAAGCCTCGCGAGCAAACCCACGAGCACCAGCGAGACAAGGCGAAGCTAACGCACCCTCAACCGCGAGCCGCGACGGCCCCGAGCGGCCTGCTCACGCGCGCCTGCCATGGTGGACGTGCGCACGGCGGCGAGCGCGGCGGCGAGCAGCGCAACCGGCCAACCCGAGCCGCAAACCTTCCCAACAACTAGCCTATAAGCACCAGGGGACCAAGGGGAAGCTAGCTCACCCACTATACCGAACCGAGACGGACGGAGGAGGGCTGCCCACGTGCGCCAACGACCATGGCGGGTGGCGGTGAGGAGAGGGGGGGGGGAAACGGCGGCGCTTGGTTCTGTGATGGATGAAACTCAATGGGGATTGATCGAAGAGGTAGAGAAGACCGAGAGGAAGGCTTGTGCGGAAAGGAATCGAAGAAAGAAGGAGGGACGGTGGCGCGCGACGGAGAATCTCGCCGGCGATCAAGAGGTGGCTGGAAACGGCGAAGAGAGGAAAAGGAGCAGCAGCGACGCCCTGGCGGCTATTTATCGACGGAAAGCCACCACAGAACATCGCCACCTCCTGCTGCAGCCATTGACACGGTGAAAACATGCACAACGGCACGTGGCCGGAGTTACCGACCCCCGCACCGACGTCGGTCGCCATTGCCCCCTTCCGAGCTCTTGAACCGAGATATTGCGGCCCGATTTCTTCCAAAACCTCATCAAAACTCGTCAAACTCCGAACATAGAACTTGTAGAGAAAACCAAACTCTCCAACTTTCATGTTGCAACCCTTTCGATTCGAGCAGTGTGTAGCGCGAATTTGAAGCTCCAATGTCAGCGAGTTTCACCCCCAAATTTCAGTCCCCGAAAAACAAATTTCTCAAATTATTTTCAAATTTCCATTCAAACTCTCCTCGATCCCCAAATGAAACTTGTCCGTAACACATTCAATTTCATCTTCTATTTTGACTCCATGTTGAAATTCTCGATCAAACGCTCGAATTCGAGCCTTGATCCCCGGTCGGCTAGGGTGTTCATAAGAACTCTGAAACCCTAGGTTGGTTCAGAATTTCACACTCAAATTACTCCCAAATTTTGAATAGAACATGCTGTATCTCAAAACACAAAAGTTCTTTGCCTTGACTTGAATTTCATTTCTTATTTTTGGACCTATTTCAGATTCTCAACGGTTTGAGCTCAATTTGAAACTGAAGTTTTCAGCCCTTTTAACTCTGAATTTCTTCAACCTTTCTCTGATTCGATTTTTAACCCAGTTTTTCTCCTTGATTTGTATCTAAGCTCAAGCTGATCCCAAAAACAAAATTGTTCTTTATACCTTACTTTACAACTTTCATTTTTGTACCATGGTCCAAAGATCAACCAATAAATTTTTATGATCACTCAAACATTGCTGCTCAACATGGCCAAAACTGAATTTCAAACTCCTATTTTCAGATTTGCAATAGTAACTTTTCTCATTTTTATTTCTCCATTTAATTGTGCTATTTCCATACCCTAGTTCATTCCAATTTTGTGTCAAACATGTTCTCCCAATCTTCTTGATCGATTATACATTTTTACTCCAAATTTATGTCGAATTTTGATCGAATTTTTGACTTTGGTCAAACTTCGTGCCTTTTAAAAATCGGGGATGTCACAAGACGGTGGCTTTGTCATGTGCCCATCCATCCAGCGCACGGCAAACACCATTGTCTATAACAAATCCAAAAAAATAACAAAAAAAATTTTTTTTTGGGGAAGACCCACCGGCCAGCCATTATACCTTGTCTCCGTCATCAACTGGCAAGGCACGCATTTTTTCCCGTAAACTTCATCGGCTACGCAGCCAGCACCTTCCTCACGTGTGTAGCCTCCTTTACCATGGCACCACACTCTCATATGCGTCTGATATTAAACACAATCGAGAGTAAATTATTTGTTTGAGGCTCTAAACAAATTCAAATAAAAACGTTGTCAACTACAAAGTTTCTTAACATTTTGAAATCTACAACTATGATTATGGAAGTTTCTCCATCCAAGGTCGTTTACAAAAATTTGAATTTTGAATTTGAAAAAATTATACTTAGTTTACATTGACAAGATGATTTCAAATGAAAAGGTTGTCAACTACAAAGGTTCCTAACTTGTTGTGATCTACAAATTTCAAGGTCATTTGAAAAACTCAAATTTGAAATTTTGTAAATTCAGGCCTACTTTTCTTTGGCAAAATTAATTCAAATTAAAATGAGTTCAACTAATAAGTTGAATACCTTCTAAATATATACAACTTTTATTATGATAATTTTTTCATTTGAAATTTTTATAGTGACATTGTACACAAATCTTATAATCTCTTCTCTAGCATAAAACTACATGAGAGATAGATTTTGTGAACAAAATTTCATCAATTTGTTTGAATCAAGATATGACCAATATAAAGTTTGTACATCTTGATAAGTTATACAACTTTATAATTCAAAATTTTTTAATTTGAATTCCTTTAGGCTTTCAAAATGTGCTTTAGAAATTGTCTTTGCTGAGTGTTTCATAAAATACACTTGGCAAATACCTTATTTTCCATGTGCCCTTCTTTGACACACCGCAAAAGAAGGTGGTTGCCGTGTGCCATATGTTAGGCACACAACAAACAAGATATTTGTTGTGTGCCTTCGCCTAGCACATGGCAAATGCCCTGTATCTGGCCGATACATGGTGATACATGGTCTTTTGCCGTGTGCCTAACACGGGGCACACGACAAAGGCTCGCGGCCGTGACGGACGTTCACTCGAGGGCCGATACTTTGCCGTGTGTCGGTCATGTGGCACACGGCAAACTAGGTGTTTGCCGTGTGCTTGGCTCTAGGTACATGGCGAATTCGTAGTTTGTTGTGTGCCCTTTCTTTGTCGTGTGTTTTTACTCTAGCACATGTCAAAGAGCTTGTTTGTTGTGTGTCCGATAAAAAGCATACGACGACGAAGTACCGAGCACACGGTGAACTACGAGTTTCCGCTAGTGGATGATGGGGATAAAGGAGGTGTATGGATGACGACTTGAGGCACTGCTTTCAATAAGATACAATCCACACCTAGCTGGACCTGAAGATACAATTGCAATCTTTGTGGCTCAATTGAAGGCTAAAAATTCACTTATTTGGGATGGATGGGATAACAAACAACGTCCAGCTACTTCTGATTAATCTGATTACCAGAATAATATTGACCGTAAATATGGCATTATATGATTATAGACGCTTATAGACAGTCCTTATGATGTTTGCATTGAGAATGGCTTGCAACATCTTCTAGCTTATTATGTTAATGAGTTTTTTTTTTGTGGCAATATAAACAGTGTGCGTGAGCAACTGATGATGCTGTGGTCTGTTGTTTTCCCGTTATCTTAAGAAGTGGTACGTAGTTGTGGAACGTTGTACTAACCAATGGGCCTTAAGGACGGAATTGAAGAGCTCTGCTAACATCTCTATTTAAGGAGGGGGAGCGGAAGGACCGAAGAACCTTGAGACACTCAAGTATTCCTCTTCTTGCAGTTGAGTCGTTGCAGGGCTGCAGAGCATCAATACTAAGCAAGAGAAGCTTATAGCTAATACCAAAATGGTAACTAAAGATTGCCATGTTTTCTTCATAATTGCTGCCTTCTCAGTTTGATGAATTTATGGTCTTCTTTTGGCATACTATACTGTAGTCTCGCAGGCAAATAACATTTTCGGTGGATAGCCGCTACAAGAATGATGTCATCATCTTAGTTTCGACACAATTCTCAAGTATGATGATCTATCTAATCAGCATAAATACCTGCACGATCAGGGTGGGATATAATAATTTGTACATCCAATGGACCAATTGAATTCCCTGTTAACTTTAAGTATTGTTTAACTAGGACTGAGTTATCTGTATGTACTCTAAAGCTTAACGTCTCGTACTTTTATTAAATATTGTGATAAGCTGTCATGTCGTCCTCAAACAAAATACAATACATTGATTTTTACCAGATTACAAACTGTTGTGGTTTACATAAATCTGGAATCCCAGTAATTCACTCCCACAGGAAATGAATCCAGACCTGCTGGGTGCTAATCAAATATTCTATAACCACTAGAGTAGAAGCCTGTTTACTGCTTAAAGATATTATTTCGCTCGTTGACAATACTTATAGAAAAATAGTGTCTCAAAATAAAATATAACCAGGTGAGCAAACAATTTGTTTAACAGGTCTAGAAATGAAATCAAAGGATAAAGACGGGAAAATGACGGTGGAACTGCGAGGGGAATTCTCACTTGTGAAGCTCATCCAGGGCCTGCTCAACATAGATCAAAGTCTCTTTGTTCAGCATCTCATTCTTATTTATGGTATGTATCTTGATTTCTGCCCGTATATGCTCTCATAATTCTAGTTCCTACACAGTAGCCGGTGCATGGCTCCCCCTTATATTCAACTTAACCCACCATAGTGCTTTTCAATGGACTTATCAAAAGGTTATTTCTATATATCTGTGACCAATAGGCAAATATTATTTTCCTCTCATTTTTTTTGTGATCGAGAAAGAGTGCATGATTACTATAACTCCCATCGTATCAAAACAATTTCATTGTTTGTTTTTTTCACAACATTTATCCATTCATTTTTATTAAAAATTTATTGCAAAGATACAAAAGGATAAGTCTTGCTTAAAATACCTCTGATGATAAAGTTAGTCAAAAATAAAATAAATAATACTTATATAATATTTTTAATAATACGAATGGTCTAGCACCGTAACCAAATGTCAATAACGAAAAATATTTTGATACGAAGGTATTATTAAGCATGTGAAGAGTATATATATATATTGCATTTACTTCCTTGTATTATGTATGTGTATTATTGGTTTCTGAATTCTCA
The DNA here is from genome assembly GCA_015342445.1 of Digitaria exilis. Lineage (NCBI taxonomy): Eukaryota > Viridiplantae > Streptophyta > Magnoliopsida > Poales > Poaceae > Digitaria > Digitaria exilis. Next base: position 69,493 of record JACEFO010001608.1, read on the forward strand.
CTGATGCAACTATTTTCCCAAAACAAAGTGTGAGCAGGCTCTCCTGGAATGATTCCTCCTCTCAAACGTAAACACGGGTTACAATGGAGAAAGAGAGAGGACATGTATCACTACTCTGTTACAGATGGAATAATATGCGTGTAGATATTACAAGGAAGTCTATATAACTTCGGAGTTTGTTCACCTACTATATATATCCAATGATAATGCTTGACTAAGAAATAAATATGTATATCATCATTAATGTAATAATGCAACGTTGAGCCTAGCTCGATGTAATAACCAGAGGTATGTCTGTCTTCAATTTTCGGAGCACCCCTACAATATATACAATATATATAGGGTGCTATCGATATGAGTTTATTGACGCAAAAAACCAACACTCGGCCTCGAGAGTCTGTAGACCAAGCCTGAACCGCTGATTTTGGTGACCAGGGTGTACCAGACAATTTAACATGTAAATTGAGTGCAAACGTCAAATACGAGAGTTTATCGGCTGTATTTTCGAATGCACTCTCACATGTCGTATCATACATATAACCTCTAGTACACGTCCCCAAGATGGATATATAACATATCACCATGCAAAGGGAAATATGTATGTTTTCACATTCTTGCTTAATCAAAGTAAGGTGGTATTTGGATCCAAATGGCTTTTGCTCTTAATAAAAGATGGCATAAGTTCGCCCATTTGGAGTATTTGAATCCAATAGCAAAAATTTAGACTACTCATTTTTTCATAATCAATATCACTTTTCGCTTTCTTCCCACCAGCTCAAACCCCCCCCCCCTCTTTTTGACACAAGTTCCGAGAAAGTTTTGCCCACTTTAGTACAAATATTTTTTGCCCTTTCATTTGCCATCTGCTCTTTTACCCCCAACATGTTTGGATCCAAATGACAAAAAAAAAGATTAAATTGATAGCCATTTGCCCTTGAATCCAAACGGACCCTAAAGCACTTTACGACATAGGTCACTCATCCAGGCGTTGTTAATCCAATTTTTTTCCTAGACTCCCAAAGGTGCTTCTAGGATAGGGGCACATGTTCACAACGATGAATGTACGTATGTGTATACATAAGCATATGTCTCTGTATTATATGAAGAAAAAATGTAAAGCATATAAGTTTCTTTTTTTTTTCCTTTAAAAATTGTTACTTATATAGGCTGTGGGCCACAAGTAGACATCTATTTTGGGCTTCACAGGCAAATTTGTAGCCCACGTGTATTCGGCTCATTGCCCCGTTCGGCCCGATACATGTATTCGGCCTGCAACAACTATCGATGAAGCCCACATGTATTTGGCCCATTACTCCATCTGTTCTTACAGGCCCACTTATGGCCTCGGTCCCTTCACTCTCTCTCTCTCTCTCTCCGGCACGCAGCTCCTCCTCTCGCCGGCGTCACGCAACTCCAGAATCCAGATCCCCAATCCAGTCGCCGGCAGCAGGTTGCGCGCGCGCGAGGCGGTGAGCCACCTGCTCCGCGGACCGCGGGCCATGGCGGCACGCCGCGAGGGGGAGCACCCGGCGAGCCCGTGGAGACCTGGGGCGCCGGGGGAGGACCGCGACTCCGGCGCCAGCCCCTCCGCCATCCTCCTCGTCGGGCTCGTCGGCGCCACCGCTACCACAGCCGCCGTAAGTACGCTTCTCCATCCCCCCCCCCCCAATTTGCGGATATACGCCGAATTCCAGTCCACGTGTAAATTCGTAGGCCGCGGCTCTGTGTTGTGTTTGCGCGGAGCCATTTTAGTTCTGAGACGATGATCCAATTGAACTGTTTTGGTCGTTAGTTTTATCGGCCTGGCCTGGGATTTCACATTGGATTCCTGCGAGTTTGTAGGTCCGTCAACTGCGCCGGACGATCAGCTGGTTCCGCACTCAGGTACAGACATCACACATTTCATGTTTAGCTGCTACCGTTAAAGCAGCAATTTCCTTGAGTGTTGCGTTTGAAGCGAAGTTGGTAAAATCTTTCTCCTTTGATTGAAGGTTAGGAGGTCGGAACAATATGTGTACTGGGAAGATATGCCTCGAACTCAAAGACCGAACCGGCGTGGTGAAGCCTGGGAACAATATTACCAGAGGATGCACGAAAGGAGCGAGGATCAAAGGGAAAGAGTGGTCAGTGCCCTACTGCCCTTCTCACATACAAGCATATTTAAAGGATGCTATTAGCCTAGCCTATTATTGATTGTACAGTCCACAACTGTGTTGTAATTATCCAGTTGCTTCCTATAGCTTCCTAAAAGACATCAATTGGTATGGTTTATTGACTTAGGGAAACAATGATATAGAGCTGCCATGATCATACATGTTATAAGTTGCCGGGTGGCAAGCAAGAGTAAATCTCCCCAAGTTTCTGTTTAGTTTCCTGAGAATTCTGTCAGTAGAATTCCGATCTGACAATATGTGCTTGAGAAGTCTGAAGTAAAAAATCATTTTACAAATCGGTGTTACTTAGTCATATTCTTTAATTTGTATTTGCAAACTGATGATTTGTTTCAGCTAATTCTCAGCCAACAGTAGTGATATCTGTAGGAACGTATACGGCGCATGCAAGATGTATTTAAAAAGGAGAGAAGTAAATGCCGAGACTATCGAACTTGGGAAAGCCATAATCCCAACTATTATCAGCATAGTCAAAGAGACAACTGGTACTGGGATGCAGAAGCATTTTATGCCAATCAAAGGACAAATTTCAGGTCGATGCCCAGGGAAACTATGAGTTACTCAATGTCACGTCACTATTCTATTTTGGGTCTTGACGGGTATGTACTAAAACTTGTTCATGTCATTGAACATTCCATGTATCTGTCATCTTTATGTGATGATGGCCTAATTTGTTATGAACCAATACTCCAATACTATTCTCAGTTTCTGTATCCATCTACTATCTTATCCATAGCAGTCAAGCATCTTAGCAAAGAAGCATTGTTATCCACTTAGTGCACTGATGCAACTTTTGGTAGCCGTGTACCATATGATTTCACTGGGCTAAGAATAGAATTGCCCTGCCCTTTGTAGAGATAATTAACCAACTGTTCTTAGTCTTTCCACATACATTACATTACATAAATTAATGCTAATATACCTCAATATGTTAAATGTAGTATTACATATTAGTGGATGTTATTTATATATTTTCGGTATGCATATGTAACATATACAACATTCTACTTGGGCCATGGGCCTAATAGGCTAAATATATGGAGACTATCAAACTATGTGCTAATATGCACTACTACACCTAAGCAGATGATACCATGATCATTGCCCATAACAGAAATTGTTTCATTTCATTTCGTAGGTCAAGATCAGAGCCATTTTCAGATGCTGAAATCAAGGTACTTTCTTGTACCTTTTTATTTTGTGAATGTTATATCTGAAAAGAGTGCAATTTGTTCTGTTACTACTCTGTTGTGTACTCTCCAGTTTTGGATTGGGACAGCTCAAATCATGAACCAAAGTTAAATTTCACACATTTTAAAGATTTTTTAGAGAACTTTTGTAAGTTCCTCTCTGTAATGCTGAAATTGTAGCTATGAGCTAAAGGGATTGGGGAGAGGTGTTCAATTAAATGTCTTAGGCATTTACAACTTGAGAGTCACTAGTAGCATCCTCTGAATATGTCTTAGGTGTTTAAAAAGATTGAGACTTGGCTAGTAGCATCCTGTTATGTGCTGGAGCACTAAATTAGTAGAATAAATTTTGTACTCTGTATCTTGGAATAATTAGGTGCGCAGGGCATAGCTGCACAAGGAGATTTTCACCGGTCTAAGTTCTCAATTATCTCCATTAGTCGGCTGAAAATAGGATTTTATGTGTTTTATATTTCTTTCATGTCAGAATGTCAGATAGCTAAAGCTTTCCGGTAGTAATCTATCTGACTTTCTTATTACTTGCTTTTTGGCTTCACTTCAGAATGCCTTTAGGAGAAAAGCAATGGAGTATCATCCAGACCAAAACCAAAATAACAAAGGTAAACTGCAGTTCCTTGTTTCTCCTCGCTCCCTTTACGTGAAGCTAACGTACGTCCATCATAAATGTATGCTCAGAAGTTGCCTTTTTTTTCTGTTTATGGCAGAGGTTGCTGAGGCAAAATTCAAAGAGGTTATGGATTCTTACGAAGCAATAAAACTAGAACGTCGAAATGGAAATTGATGATTAACGTACACAATTTTTGGGGTGGAGGGGCTGTTGTACATAGGAGCTTTGATGCGTGACAAACTACATCTAGATTCTAGAACCCAGAGTATAAACCATATATATGCCTCTCAGACAAGCGGATGCAAGCACTGTTGTTGTCCTTTATAATCACTAATAAAACCATGTAGGGTAGAGTGGTTCCCACTTGCAGACGACAGAACTTCATCGTGTTGCAATTAACAGGATGGGCGAGTTTGCTGGCCTTTTAGTTCTTTATTTTTCTGTCTATTCATGTTATTGTTCTTGGTTGTTATGGTCAATAAGAATATACTGTTGTATCTAATATTGGAAGCACAATCTATTTCTCTCCACTGCCACGGTACTGTACAGATAATCGGGTTTTGTTGTTTGTCTTCGATCTGCCAGGCAAAGAAAGGAGTTCAAAGTTCTTGTTGAGGCAAGAGCGGACTTAGGATGAGAACTTAAATTGAGCCATTCCTCTTCAGTAGCACTGGAACTTGTCACCGCAATAATGTGAATCAATCTTGTGACCTAATGATCTTCCATCACCGTCCGTGCATCTCACATTACCCGATCAAATGATTCTGTTTCTCAATCGGTTACTGAAAAGTACATGCAATTTTTAGGAGCGGCTGCGTCTGACTGTGTCTCTGGCTGAGCGAGTGGCTGTTTGTGTGTGCGTGCTCGCGTCTGGATGTGTGAGTCTGAGAGTCTCTGTATGGCTCTTTCTTCCTCTTCTATTAATACACTCTTCGATTATTTTGTTTCTAGAGCGGTTACTGAAAAGTGCATGCAATTATGTGGGAAGCGTGTTTTGTGGGATGAAGAAATAGTGAATATCCAATGAATAATAAATATATGGAGAAGTTATATGCGAACTAAACTAGATCCAGCAAGGAACCACACAGGACTAACGATGAAAAATGGTAGTTTCAACGAATTACTGAGTGATGCTTGACCATCACCTCCTGTGTGCATGCTTTGGCACCTATGGATTGACTGTCAAGGCTCTAGAACGGCTACCTGCTGTTCTTCCCTCGCTCCCGTGACAATTTGGAAGTTGCAGCACTGCCGTCACGCTATTGGTGAAGCTGCTACAAACTGTATAGTACCCAAGATTGAGCACAAGAGTTGGCAACGGTCACATTGTGGCGCAGGTAACGAGCACTGACAGGGCAGCCATGGAATGGAAACTAGAGGATGATCAGTTTGCTACCTGAAATGGAAACATTATTCCAAGACACCAACCTCGGTTTAGGTTAACAAACGTAGTGGCACCAGAGATCGAGTCCGTTGAGACGTGCAGGGGCTGACGTCATCGTGTGCATGGGAGAGAGCACCTGTACTTGAACACCCTTTGTTTTTTGCAAAACGAGGACGAATATACGTTCGTACACTGAGAGGCTTAAGGTTTGTGAAACCTATGCAACAAATGTCGTGTTGCTGTTGGCTTAATTCCTTGTACTATGTTTTTGTTTAATGTTTTTGTTAAAGTGAGGAAGAGCTCGATCAGTGCGCGGAGCAAACTCGTACGGAACCCAACAATGGACATTCTCTTGGATCCTGTTTAGTTTCCTCCAACATCTTACTATTACTAATTGGAGGCTCCTTTTGAAGGCCTCCACGTGGAGCCACCTAGGATCCTAGGTGGACACTCTGAAAAAATTAGAGAAATCCTAGAAAATCCCACAAAAAAGAGAAACATCCAGCCATTAGTCCAGCAACTCTAATTATAAAAGCCATTGGATCTGTGATCTTTTCTAATAAATTACCCATATTGTCATTATGAAAATAGGCTAAAGTAACCCCCTAAACATGTGTCTAATTACCCACCTCTGCCATTATAAAAATAATTTAAAGTAACCCCCTAATTTTAATACAAATTATCCAACTATGCCATCAGAAAAATAATATCAAATAACCCCCCTAAAAATAATACCAAGTATGTCGTATTAAAAGTGAATAACCACTAAATCTGAAAATCTAAATTATATAATTATAAAAAAAATCTTAAAATATACTAATATAAAATTTTATTGTTACTAATTGGAGGCTCCTTTTGATGCCTCCACGTGAAGCCACCTAGGATCCTAGGTGGACACTCTAAAAAAATAGAGAAATCCTAAAAAATCTCATAAAAAAGAGAAACATTCATCATTAGTCCGGCAACTCTAATTATAATAGCCATTGGATCTGTGATCTTTTCTAATAAATTACCCACATTGCCATTATGGAAATAGGCTAAAGTAACCCCCTAAACATGTGTCTAAATTACCCACCTCTGTCATTATAAAAATAATTTAAAGTAACCCCCTAACTTTGATACAAATTATCCAAGTATGCCATCAGAAAAAATAATATCTAATAAACCCCCTAAAAATAATACCAAGTATGTCGTATTAAAAGTGAATAACCACTAAATCTGAAAATCTAAATTATATAATTATAAAAAAATCTTAAAATATACTAATATAAAATTTTAAATTACTATTTCTATAGTTTTAAATATATTATTTATATTATTATTATTATATAAAAATAATACCGATAATATGTATCACCATACATTCAAGTTTGAGGGCCCATAGAGATAAAAATAATCATTTTCATGTTTAGTTAGCTCAAATAAAGGGTTCAATTGAGTATATACCAAACAATGTGATGTAAAATATATAATGATAAATATGTATATTAGAGTATTACTAAAATAGTTAGCATAGATGAAAGATAGCCTCATATAGATATATAATTATTAACTATTTCTAATTATTAGCCCGTGCGGTAGCATGGGTTGATAGGCTAGTGCTTTCTAATACATTTTCCTTTTTTTTCTTGCAGATTTTGGAGGGGGCTTGTATCTTGCATTGACTAACTTGAAAAAACTCTCTGTGCATGGACATGGTTTCATACCAACAAAAAAACGCAATCTGTTCCGAAAAGACAATACACGAAATTCCCTGTATCTGTCATGGTCTACTGTTCCCTGCCACTGGCCACTGGGGACTCTTTACTGTTTGCTTGAGAGACTAGTAGAGCACAGTCACGGGCTGAAACATTGAAATGCCACGCAGTGGTAGCACCAGATGGACGAAGCATGGGGCAGCTATGGCGACAGCTGTCGGGACATGGCCGGCCCGGGAATGGGGCCACGGCCATCGCCGGCGGGCGAGGCACGCTGACGCGTTGCGTCGTTGGCGCACGCTCGGCCGGGGCTGCGCCTGCCATTTTTCTTCGCGCTTCTACCAGCTTGGGAGAGACGATGGCAACGCATTGTGGCGCCAGGCGGAAAATTGTCGCAACAGAATTACTCTAGGTCCGGGTGTGAGTGTGACAGAAGAACACATTTGCAAATTTCAAGCGAAAACTGGACCCGTTGGTTCGACTTGTGCAATGTGCTGTGGAAAGTATAATTCCGAGTTTATACATCTTTTTACACGGTTATTTGTGATTTTACCATACTTGAAAGAGAGTAATTTTGGCAGTTCTAGAGAAGATAAAGGTATACGATGTCCAGCTCACACTTCCCTTGTCATGTTCAATGTTTCTACATACAGCCGGAACGAACCGCGTAAATCCTACAGATTTCACTCAATTTAGCTCCCGGATCATGCAGATATGCGCCACTCGATTTCGGCGAAAAGCTCGGAAACACCATGCAGTCATGCGCACGCTAAATGCCAACGCAATTTCTCCAACACAAATCGCAGACGCCATCGCCAGTAATCCTTTGTCCTCTGCTCCTTCTGAGAGAGAGAGGGGGGGGGGGGGGGGGGACGTGTTGAGCACTTGAGCTGTTCCTTACCCTGCAGGCCTGTACCCTTCTTCTCCCCCACCCCACTTCTTCACTTCTCGACTTCTCGTCGCGTCCCATTGCACATTGCAGGTTGGTTGTTGCAGCAGTCGTTAAGCTTTGTATTGCACAGAGATCGGTCGGTGTTGGAGCTGAGCGCGGGCTCAAAAGAAGGGGAGCCCCAGAGACGCTGCGCTGCGTGTGTCACTCACTGTGCTCGCCTTGCTATTTCGGGACAGAGAGCTCTGCTCGGCCGCGGGGGAGAGGGACCCGTGTTCTCGGGCCGCCCGTCGTCCATGGCGCCGTGGAGCGGCTTCTGGAGCGGCAGGGCCACCGTCCTCGCCGGCGGCGGCACGCCGGTCGTCGTCAAGATGGACAACCCCAACTGGTCCATCTCCGAGATCGACGCCGACGCCGACGCCGACGACGACACCGCCGCCTTCTTGCCCGGCGCCGGCGGGCGGAGCCGCCGTCGGAGGAAAAGGGGCAAGAACGCCAAGCAGATCACCTGGGTCCTCCTCCTCAAGGCGCACCGCGCCGCCGGCTGCCTGGCATGGCTCGCCTCCGCCGCCGTCGCGCTCGGTGGCGCCGCCCGCCGCCGCGTCGCCGCCGGCCGCACGGACGCCGACGCCGCCGACGACGAGGAGGAGGACCCCGCGTCCGCTCCCGCGCCGCCGCGGCATTCCCGGCTCTACGCCTTCATCCGGGGGTTCCTCCTGCTCGCCGTCTTCCTCCTCGCCGTCGAGCTCGCCGCCTACACCAACGGCCGGAGCCCCGCCGCCGCGTCCTTCGCCGCGCTCCACGCCGCGTGGGTCCGCTTCCGCGCCGCCTACCTTGCGCCGCCGCTCCAGCTCCTCGCCGACGCCTGCGTCGCGCTCTTCCTCGTCCAGAGCGCCGACCGCCTCGTCCAGAGCCTCGGCTGCTTCTACATCCACCTCAAGCGCCTCAAACCCAAGCCCATCTCGCCGGCGTTGCCCGACACCGAGGACCCCGACGCCGGCTACTACCCCATGGTGCTCGTCCAGATACCAATGTGCAACGAGAAGGAGGTGAGACAATGGCACAATGCAAAATGCAATGCAGCATTTTCCCCATTTGCAATTTGCCTAAAAATGCAATTTTTCAACCCACAAAAGTTCCAATTTTGATGTCATTACTTTGTTCCATTTATTCAGGTGTATCAACAGTCGATCGCGGCGGTCTGCAATTTGGATTGGCCAAGGTCCAACATCCTGGTGCAGGTGCTGGATGACTCCGATGACCCGATCACGCAGGCATTGATCAGAGAGGAGGTGGAGAAGTGGCAGCAGCATGGCGCGCGGATCGTGTACCGCCACCGTGTGCTCAGGGAGGGGTACAAGGCCGGTAATCTCAAGTCGGCGATGAGCTGCAGCTATGTCAAGGATTACGAGTATGTGGCGATCTTTGATGCTGATTTCCAACCTTACCCTGACTTCTTGAAGCGCACGGTGCCGCATTTCAAGGTAGCTGGTTGAGGTGAATTCAGTATACCTGAATCATGTGAGTTGTGTGAATTGTTTGAAGTCTGATGAGTGTGATATGCTACATTGGTTGGTTGATTGGTTGCAGGACAATGAGGAATTGGGGCTGGTGCAAGCGCGATGGTCATTTGTGAACAAGGATGAGAACCTGTTAACACGGTTGCAGAACATTAACCTGAGCTTTCACTTTGAGGTGGAGCAACAAGTGAACGGCGTGTTCATCAACTTCTTTGGGTTCAATGGCACGGCTGGGGTATGGAGGATCAAGGCTTTGGAGGATTCAGGGGGTTGGATGGAGCGGACAACAGTGGAAGACATGGACATTGCAGTTCGTGCACATCTCAAGGGCTGGAAGTTCGTCTTCCTGAATGATGTGGAGGTACACCTTGCCATGTCGAATTGCTTGCGAAATTGTGTATGCTGGCCTGGCATCATAGTGCCTATTCTGAAATATTGTTGTTATAGAGTTCATTTGATCTTTATGTAGTGCCAATGTGAGTTACCGGAGTCATATGAGGCTTACAGAAAGCAACAGCATCGGTGGCATTCAGGCCCAATGCAGCTGTTTAGGCTGTGCTTGCTAGACATCATTAGATGCAAGGTATTACAAATTGCTGCATTTCTTCTCCACAATTTGTGATAATATATGCTACGAAGCTCGTAAATTTGCGCTTTTGAATTTTACTCAGATAGTATGTAGCACTATATGTGATGTGAAATGAAAAATGTATTACATATGTACGGTTATTTCTTAGGGTAATATATACGACTATGTTCCTTCGTTTATTTGCTTTTTAAAAAAATGAGCACAATTTCAAACCTTTTAAGATTAGATCTCAGTTAATATCTTGGCAAGTTTTTTTTATCTAGTTCGTTGGAAATTATCATCTAGTAAATTTATCGGCAAACTTGATCATCTGATTCATCTTTGTCCTAATGTTGCCCAATTGTTCTCTGGTTGTAGATTGCGTTCTGGAAGAAGGCTAACCTGATCTTCCTCTTCTTCCTGCTCCGCAAGCTGATCCTGCCATTCTACTCCTTCTCGCTCTTCTGCATCATCCTGCCACTGACAATGTTCGTGCCCGAAGCCGAGCTCCCGGACTGGGTTGTCTGCTACATCCCGGCCCTAATGTCATTCCTCAACATCCTCCCATCCCCAAAATCCTTCCCGTTCATCATCCCCTACCTCCTCTTCGAGAACACCATGTCTGTGACCAAGTTCAACGCCATGGTCTCCGGCCTGTTCCAGCTCGGCAGTGCCTACGAATGGGTAGTCACCAAGAAGTCCGGCCGGTCCTCGGACCACGACCTCGCCGTGATGGCGCCCAAGGGTCACCGGATGCAGCAGCGGCCGGTGGCGGCGTTCGCCGAAGCGAAGAAACAGCCGGCGGCTCCGGTGGAGAAGAAGAAGTACAACAGGATATACAAGAAAGAGCTGGCGCTGTCGCTGCTGCTGCTGACGGCGGCTGCCCGGAGCTTGCTGTCGAAGCAGGGGATGCACTTCTACTTCCTGCTGTTCCAGGGCGTGTCGTTCCTGATGGTCGGCCTCGACCTCATCGGCGAGGACGTGAAATAAAAATGGTAGGTTGATCGGCGTAGATGAAGATGGTGGATGGGATCATGGATGTAGTTTATTGTAGGTTTGATCAGGGTTAGGATTTAGGAACTGAATACGTGACTGAGGATTAGTTCTTCGAATTTTCTTTAGGATCTGTAGATATAGCTCTGTGCCTCTCACTCTTCTTGGCTTGTAAATTCTGGTAGATGATTAGGGGTTAGCATCTCGATTCTTTTGTATGAAGCTGCTGATGCTCAGTTAGAACTGAGACTATCGTGGTGCGTGGTTGTGTTACTGACTGAGTCACCTCTCACCTGCATTGCAATCGCCATCGCCATGGCGATTGCACGGGAGGTAGACGATGATGGTGATGAGCACGCGCTGTGGATGACGCCATGTCTGGGGTGAGTGGTTGCAGCTCTGAACTGGACCATGATGTGCAGGACAGGGGAAGGACAGGGTGCAGCTGTGGTGTTGATCGTATGAGATCATCCACTCTGTCTGAGGTGTTGGTTGGTTGGTTGGTTCGCGGCTGGTGCTTGGTACAGATTCCCTGTTGAATTGTTCTTCGTGTGCAAGTGCAATTTGCTCATGTGCTGCGTACTTGTACGATGTACGTGTACCGCTTCATTTTTTTTAAGTGTTAAGTAGCTTTTATCTCAACATTTAAGACAACATCCAAATGCTCATGGAAATTCTCAGAAAATTGGATTGCGTATGTATTTCTGTTTCAATCACTACATAATGTGGAGAACAAAAAAAAATACAACTTCAAAGATGAAAGAAAGGGGAAATTTTCTAGGATTTGAAATTTGTCTCTTTTTGTCTTGTCTCTCTACTATTCACCATTTTAGCTGCAATTTTGGGGAGTGATTGAAGATCGTTATAGTTTTTTTAACTTTGTATTCTGATGCTGACTGTACAAATGGTCCTATTTTTTTGTAATCGCACGGTAATGCAAGTGATGAATAAAAAAACAACTTTTTTTTGTTCATTCTGCAAACAGTGTTTTTTCTGATATATTAACAAACATATCTATAACGCTCTCAAGGTCGTTGGCTCGTTGCCCGGCCCATTCCAAACCACATGGTTTAGTAAGTAAGCCCAGTTGCCCAAAGCCCAAAATGGGGACATAGCCCAAAAACTCGAATCAGGCAAGTCAGAGCATATAATAAGTCTAGTAATCAATCAATGAAACATGCATTAGTAGTGGATTAGTTTTGGAACTAGGAAAGACGCACGTGCGGCACGCACGTGGTTTTGAAAGATTTAAGTAAAAATCTATTTATATCTTTTTTATTGGTTTCTTAGTTGGTTCTTGTTATTGTGTTGAGCAATTTTATTTTGGAAATAAAATCATTTGGGCCACGAGCACACGTGGGCCATAAGGGTAAAAAACATCTCAATTAATTATTCAACCTTACCAAAAGTTATAAAAATGGCTAGTCGGAGATTAAATTTTAGGATAATGCTATTGAATAGATATGAGTTTTCAGATAAGGGATTAGAAAGGAATTTCCTTTTTTTATTCTCTCACAATTAATTTCCAAGGTCATTACATACTCTTCCGTGGGATCTTTTTTTTTGAAACTTCCGTGGGATTGGTTGGTAGCTAACTCCGACGCCTAGCGTTTTTTTAGCGAATACTCTAACGCCTAGCTTTTTTTTAGATGAAACACCCTTTATTACTCAGAATAATAGTTGTTACAAACGCCCTCAGGCGTTGACAGTTGACAGGAACCAGACATGCCTACCAACATTAGAATGAATACAACTACGAGATAAGTTATGTGCGTCAACATTTGACGCTCTTCCTTCATGGACAAACTCACACATGCTAAAATCTCCCATTCTTGCTTTGATCTCCTTGGTGATGTGTCCATACAAACCCAGCCCTTCACCTCGGATGCTTCCGATTACATTTGAGCTGTCACACACGATCCTAAATTTTGATAGAAGTAAGTCAGCTACCAAGGCCAAAGCTTCCCGGCAGGCTATTGCCTCCATGGTTTCAAGGTCAGTCATACCACGCAGCAAGCGCGTCCGATGGCCCAGTCGGCGAGTAGTAGCCTACCAGGCCGCAGTAGCTTCGTGGCCCAAGCGACGCCAGGCTCGGCGGCCCACGCGATGGAACCTGCAGCTGGCGCTTAAGTCGGGGACTCCAGCGCCACGTCCGATAAGAAAAAAGAAAAACGATTTCAGTTGGAAAAAGTGATTCGGCACGGGTAGACAAAATATAGGTAAGAAAAAATATTCGATTTTGGCAGAAACATTTTTTAAATATTAGTTTTGGTGGGTTTGACCTCCTTCCTATCTCCGTTGACCCTTACACGTGGGTCCGGCGTGAGGGGTACCGTGGGTCCAAATTGGGTGAGAAACGTTTCCAATTCTACTCGTTCTTTTATAGATAGATATATATTTTGGAGGAGATGCACACATATCATCTTCAGCCTCCCATATTACAAAACCCCTTCGTCTCCGACCCGTCGCCGTCCGTCGACGGAGCCGGAGACGAAGGAAACCGCAGACGCCGCGCCGTGCACTCCCTTCGCTCTGGTAAACCTCGATCGACAACCTAAGCTTAATTGGCTAACCAATCTAATCTCCCCATGGCTAACTAATTAACCGACCATCTTGCTACCTAACTAATAACGACCCTACATTAACTAAGTGACCAAGTCCGGCCGGCCGGCGACAAGCAGCCGGTCGTCGTCTCGTCGGAAACACGTGTCATCGCGCACAATCGATGAACGGGTGACGTGGCGGTGGGGAAGAAGTCCACGTCACGACGCGCGCCATGGTGGAAGCCGTCGATTTGATCAGGCGTCGGTCCATGCGGCGAAGACCGGCATGTGCGCGATGGACACGGCGGCGGCGGCCCTGGCGGACGCCGCCGGCGAAGCCCACGATCCCAGCGGCATCATCTGGCTCATCGGCTTGCTCGCCGGTGGTGGCTTGGAGAAGAGCATGGAGAGGACGCCGCGATCAGGGCTTCCCTCACGTGAGTTACTGAGACTCGTCACCAGCGACGACGCCGCGCTCGACATGGCCATGTGCTGCGCGTGCGCGGCGGCGCCGCCGTGGTGTCCGCCGGAGTCCGCGGCGGTGACGACGAGGTCGTGGAGGACGGAGAACGCCTCGGCGCCACCTCCGGCGAGCACGTCGTGGTGGTGGTGGTGGGTGTGGCCGTGGTCGGAGACGACGACTCCTCTGGGGTTGGCAGCCAGCGCCGCGGCGGCGATCTTCCAGGTGTCGTTGGTGGAGGCGACGGCGGTGGTGTTCCCGGCGGCGAGCGCGGCGGTGGTGACGCCGGCGTCGGAGACGACGACGGCGGGGGCGGAGTCGTCGTGGTCTTTCTTGATGCGGCGGGCGAGGTCGGCGGGGAGGAGGGTGTTGCTGGCCATGATCTTGTCGACGTCGTAGCGGGTGATGTCGAAGTTGGTGACGGCGTTGAGCCCACGGAACTTTATCGCCGCGATGTCGTACGCCTCCGCCGCCTCCTCCTGCGTGCCTGTAATTAACAAGCATCATTCATGGCGGACATGGGTTAGTTTAGTACACACACGCATACACACACACACATACACACTGCTCGATCCATGATGATGTACATGCACACGTCGGCGTTGGTTCTTGCATGGCGCGATGCATGGAGGAATGATCTGAACAGGGAGGAGGAGAATCGATGATGGGCATGCATGATGGGCGCGGCGTGGTCGTGACGGTCAAAAGCTATGAGCGCGTGCGATCCGCGACAGTGTAAAAACAAGGAGCGTGTCAGCCTTGTGCAAAAGCTTCATTCCTGCACCTCTCTGAATCACACATGCTGCTGATGCAGGCAGAGGGGCCATGGCACACACAAAGCAACAAGCCTCGAGTCTAGAGAGAGAGAGAGAGAGAGGTGGCAAGTGGCAATGTGGCATGGCATGCAAAGGGAGGGAAATGAGAAAAGCAGCAAGACATTCTTTGGCAATTGGCAGGGGGGAGAAGAGGGGGCCATTGGCCATGATTGGTGGCTAAAGCTTTGCGTTCCCATACGACGTCGACGCAGGAAGCACGCATGTGTAGGCGAGAATGATGACGGCGACATACGACAGGGCTCCGCCTTGTACCCTCCGGCCATGACAACCTCTGCCCCTGCTGCATGAGTTCATGCATATGCATCCATGCTGCCATGCCATGGATCCAGCTGACCTACTTACTGCATATGCATCCATGCTGCCATGCCATGGATCCAGCTGACCTACTTACTGCTGCTGCATCTAGCTCGATATATTGGCATGCTCTCTCTGCGAATTCATGGACAGACTGACGAGCTCACGAGCTACTGTACTGGAGGCATGCAATGCCATGCGATACAGATCGCAGAAACTATATACAGAAAGCTTTGCATAACTGCACAACTGAACGAATGAATGCATGAATGAATGAGCTACGATGCAGATGCAGAGAACCAGAGATCAGATGATCGATCGATCGAGCAGTAAGAACTACTAATACGAAGGAACAAAGGGAAGAGCATAAGTTGCATACTGAAGGTGCCGAGGTAGAGGTCCTTGTTGCCGGAGACGCGGCCGATGCGCGCCTGCCAACGCCCGTGCTGGTGGTGCCTGCATTAGCAATTTTGCATCCACCACAAGCATTAACACACGCACATGAACTTTTTGTGAGTCACACACACATGAACTATTTCTGAATGCAGTAAAATCAAATCAACACATTGACACATAAACACTCCGTGAAAACGATCTGTGTGCACTTTTCTGAATAATAATGCAGTAAGTCATCAAATCGACATGGTACTGTTGGGCAGTGTGCAAACGGTCGATCGATTTCAGAGTTTCAGACCTTGTGACTCCACGGTACATGGAGGCGCCCCGTGAGAAACCGCTGCTCTTCCTGCACCCAATGCAAATGCCCATCGGTCAGTTTGTTCAGATGATCGATCACTCACTAGTGGCTTCGATCAGGCTTGGTCGCCATGCCATATGCCAGGTCAAACTGTATACGTTCAGATGACCTGCTGCATTCAGGCCAGATGCATGAACACGAGCGTATAGTAAGTACCCTACCTCCTGAGGTGTGCCACGTACTCCTGCCGCGTCATGTTCTTCATCTCCTCCAGCTCCTCCTGGTAGTCCTCAAGCTGCATGCATGCATTATTGTTCCTTTTAGTTTTTATTTTTATTTTTCTTAAAGCTACCACAAAAACTCTCATTTTGACATCATCAACACTAATGTTATTAATCTATTACCATGAAGTTACCATGCATTGCGGTCAAGGTAAAAAAAAAAAGGATAAAGAGAGTTACCGTACCGGGAAGTTGATGTGCGTGGAGGGGCCCCAGTACTTGAGCGCCGCCAGGTCGTAGGCTCGAGCAGCCTTCTCCTCCATGTCATACCCGCCTAACACATCCAACACACACAAGTTTTTACCTCGCCCAAACAATCTTTTTTACCAACTGGAGTGTACTACTACTGCAACACACCACATGGTAAAAAGAAAAAAAAAGGGAAGCTAGCAATCACAGAGAGTGTAGCATGCATGTGTGCAGTGCAGCAAAGAGGTGCTTACCGAGATAAACTGCAGCATTTGACAGGCAGATAGAGTTGTACGTGTAAAATATTCCGTTCCGATCCCCAGCAAGAAGAGCCATTGTTGACAAAAACAACACACAGAAACACCAGCTTCTGATTAGCTTTATACTAATGACGCTGCTAATCAAATGATGTAGTTAACACTGTACTAATGACAGTGCTTTGCAGATGCTTAGGAGTAATTACGTACCTTGCCTGCCCTTCCTGGTCTGGCCCTCCTTCTTGCAGCTGTTGTCCCACAGGTGTGCCTCATACCTCCCCGTCCATCTATGCCTGCTTAATTTTACCCACTCGTCGGATTAGTTTGTTAATCAGACGCGTGTGCTTTAAGTGGTTTATTTGTAGATGTTTATATAGTTACTTAGATGACACGTGCCATTCAAAACATTTGGTGTGTCTTTCATTTCCAAACTTTTTATGCTCGAAAATGAGTTTACTTGCGTGCATGTGAGTGACTACGATTGTAATGTTTTTTTTACAAAAAAAAAAGTTCATTATCGGCATGAAACTGAACTAGGTTTTGTAATGACGAAACTAACCACACATAGTTTGCTAAAAGAATGCGTGACTAAACGAAGACGTACTGTACGTGGCAGGAGAGAGAGAGAGAGAGAGAGAGAGAGAGAGACGAGGAGAATGGCGATGTGTACCTCGTGACGCCACGGTACTGCGACGTCCTCTGTCCGAACGTGTCAATGGACTTGCGGTGGTGAACAGGCTGCTTCTGCCCGCCACCGGCCGCGCCACCGCCGCCGCCACCGCGCTTCCTCCCGCCGTCCATGGCGGCGGCGCCGGCGGCGGCCACCATGCCATACTCGCCGGGGTTCACGCAGCTCGACGACAGCGACCCAGAGCTCATGGACAGGGCCAGCGCATGGTGGTGGTGGTGCTCCGCCGCTGCAGCGGCGGAGAGCACGCCGGTCTCGGCGGCGCGCGCGGCCACCCAGCTCGCCATCGCCGTGGCTGCGGCGGTGGCTGCCTCGTCGTCGGCCACCAGCGCCGCCGGCGATGGCCCGCCGTACAGGTCGCCGGCGGCGCATGGATGAAGGAACCCGCCGTGCTGCTGGTGCCCTCCGCCATTGCCGTAGTAGTAGAAGCTTGAGGCGGCGGCGTTGTCCAAGCTCAGCGCCATGGCCTGCGACTGCGCCGCCGCCGCCGCTCCCAAGAAATCCTCCAGCTTCGGCCCTGCCGATCGATCAATCACACAAATGATGAAATGAAATGAATACATGATCCACGAATCGATCGAAGAAGAAAGAAACCATTAAGGACGAAAAAAAAAATGTTTACCGTGGTGGTGATCTTGATCGGTTCGGCGGAGAGCCTCCATGATGCAGAGGGAGCCGTCAGACTTGAGGGGCATGGACGCCAGCTGCGGCGTGTAGTACGACGGCGGCGCGCTGGTGGCCACGGCGTCTCCGGCGCCGAGGCCGTAGGCGGCGGCGGCGGCGGCAGTGACGGAAGGGAAGAAGAGGCCGTGCTGCTGCTGGTGCTGCTGATGATGAACATGGTGGTGGTCGTCCATGGCGGCGGCGGAGGCCATGTGAGGCGACAGAGAGAAGCCGAGCCAGCCGCTCGCCGCCGCGTTCGTGCCGTGGCCATTGCTGCTGCCGCTATTGTTGGTCATCGTGTGAAGCTATATATATGTATATATATATATAGCTTGACTGCAGGAAACAAATTAAATACAACTAACGAGAGCTGTTCTCCAGGATCCGATTGAGCTTCCAGCAATGGCGATCGGAGAGCTAGGATGATCAATCAGTGGTTGGGAATGATATAAGCTGGCGCTCCGCCATTGCCGCGATGGTGGAGAGCTTAGATATATAAAGAGGTTGCGAGGTGAAGTGAAGCAAGAGCGGCGGAGTGTGAAGTGAAGAAGTGGGCAAGCGTGATTGTGGTTGCTCTGCGTGTGCGCGCGTGGCTTTAAAGAACGAAGGTCCAGCAAAAGGAATGACTTGCTCCCACATTTACACACAACTTCCAACCGAAAAAAAAAAGGGAAGAAGGGAGCGAGAAATGCTTGGACTTGGATAGTAGATAACATTCTCTTCACACATGCCTCAGCTCATAGGGATCTGTGTAGAGTAGTACCTACTCTCTCTCTCTCTCTCTACAATGTTGTCCTAGCTTGCAAAAAGTAAAGACGAAGGAAATATCTCTCTTCTTTTTTAAAAAAAATATCTCTACAAATGTCTTAGATGGACAGTGTTTGCTTAGTGCTCTCTCTAATTACTAATTAGTATTACATTTCATTTAAAATGAAAGGCAGCTATATATCAAGGTCATTAAACATTCTTACGTCAAAATTAAAAATATAAGCAGGATGATCATCAGACTGCGTTCTTCCTTTTCTTGAAAAGCAAAAGATGAAAGGAATATGCTGGTTCGTATCACCACCTTTGTCGCCATTGATGCCAGCAGTAGAGCTGCTTGCTGTGTATTCTAGTGTAGGATGTAGGTATGTAGTGAAGCCGCTTTTGTTGTACTAGGCAAATACTCACTGCACAAGCAGTCACTTCTCAACAGTTGTGTGGCACTGTATGCAAGGGCCTCCCCTCTCTCACTGCCAGCAGCAATCCAAGTGATCTGATAGCTGAGTGCAGGATCCAATTCAAAGCATTTCATATACTGCTCGACTTTCATTTCTGAAAAAGCAATCCATGTCTCACATGTGTAAAATTTATACTTGTACAGGTACTATATATATACTTGCCAGCAGCGCATCTGTCTACAACTAACTACAGTGGAGAGAGAGTAGCACCAATATAATGGCTGAGAGGGTCAACTGTTCCTTGATGTCGATCTCTCATGGCATATGGCAGCAGTGCACGTAGAAGAAGGTCATGCAATGCATGTTCATGTACACAGAGGCCTGTGGCGTACAAATACAACGGCCGGGCGATTCAAGATCATACAGTGATATACGTACAACCAACCCACTTCTATACCTGACACATTGAAAGCATCAGACGATCTCGTATATACTTGCATCCTTTTCATTTCAAGAGGATTGTATAGTTGTCTCTACTCCCCCCCCCCCCACCACCACCACACACACACACACATTTACATACACTGCAGTTACAGTGTATCAATGCATGCTGCATATACACTGCAGTTACAGAGTCACTTGCACAGAAGATAGACCTGTTAATTTCTCAGTCTCAGTACACGTAAATCTTAACGGATATCCGATCCTGGTTCAAGACTTTAAATTCTATTGGTTTTTATAGTGTTTCTAAGTAGCCCTTGACTTTTCAAAATAAAAACTAGCTAGCCCTTGACTTCCATATGTGTGCTCCAATAATGCTTCACATACCGTTCTGTCCTCTACTTGCTGCGGTTAAAGACACACTAGTATAAAAGCTGTATGGTGTACGAATGATACTAGTAATCTAATTAGATTGTAATATACAATCCAAGTAAAATATACAAACATTGGAGCATGGCCAACTGTCACACACTCTGTATTATATTTTTCGTTTTTGCAACATAAAGGAGCTTCTTGGCATATCGACCAATCCATGATGGCACATGAAGGTACGTACACCAACACCAAGCACTGCTACTGTACATTACAGTGTTATAGACAGCATCAGCCATGGATAGATGAATACAAATTTGTGACTGGTCTTGTGAGGGGCATGCATGTATGGCAGTATCGGAGTGCAGCAGGGCAGTGTATGGTTTAGAAAAGAGAGTGTGGTGTTGATGCACCTTGCAACCCAATGTAAAGCATCATGCTAGCTTGGAGCTGATAGATTCTAGTTGTTTAGATTGTTTTCTTTTGAATTCTGGGTAGTCAACAGCTGCAGACAAAAAAGAGAGATGTCGGTCAATAGCATGTTCTCATGAATGATGCAGGGAAGAAGGGGCCAGCCAGAGGAGATGGAGAGAGAAATGAAAGGCTGTTGCTAATTGGGAGGTACCAGTACTATTTCACCAACTCCTTTAAGCATGCTTGGCTACTTCCTGGCAGGTGGCCAGACTCAGCTGCGCCCCCAGCAGCTCCCAGCTTGGACTTTTGCCATGGGTGAGGAGGGCAGAGGTCCAGCACCAAATCAAGAGGAACAATGGCGGCAATCTTTTTTTGATGAAACATTGGCTGCATATATGGTATGATGCTCTTGGGATGCATGCAAGGAGATGGGCTCCTTTTTCCCAAAGAGCTTGGTGTTGCTGTGGAAAGTGCCTATTTTGTTGTTTTGTTTCTTCAGTTTTAACAAAAGGGGGACTTGAGCGTGCATGCATGGCCTAACAAATCCTACTTTCCCTTTTTATATATAATTTTTTTATAAGTTTGAACTTGAGCTGGCTGTGTCCTAGTTAATACTTTAAGCAATGGCATGTATAATTGCATATGCAGGGGGAACATCCTAAGACAGATATTCTAGCACACATGATTATGTATGGTCTCTAGCTAGGTAGAATATGAGTACTTCAGAGGCTAAACCTGAAGATTCTCCATGAGAATCTCCCTTTGGACCATTGTTTGTGGCAACCCGCCCAAATGCATATAGGATTTGGCAACTGTAGCATTGTTTTGTATACTACCATAATCCACATAAACCATATGCATGGCCATTATTTTGACAGAAGATCAAATATACTGAGAGGTACTGTGAACCCAACCATATTTGACAGAAGATCAAATACCACAAAAGTCGTCCTGCTCCAAGCAAGCAGCAACACACAACACCACCATCACCTGACTCAAGTGTCAGCATGTCACAAAGGATCCAAGATTGGCGTCATAATGAAAAGGAAACTAGGGATCCACTCCATGCACCCATATCATGACTCAACTTTGATTAAGGTAATGATGGCAAATGGCCAGCAGCTACAGCCCATGCATGCACTTTTTTCCTCCATTCCTCTTGGGGTGGCGGACTGGTGCTGCTCTCAGTAGTCTCTCACTTCTCTAGCTCTCTTCTCTTGGGAACAAGTGAAGGTGAACAGAAGCACATGTACACATCACATTCAGGTCTGAACCCAACCACCACACCACACAGATAAGATATGGCCAATGCATGACCATTGAAAAGGAAAGCAACCAAGATACCTCTGAGTATTGGGATGGTAGCAGCAGCAGCATGCAACTGCAGCACAGCAAACGGCTCCAAAAGAGTGCACACTCTTTTCCCCCATGCTCCAGTCCCTTTCAAGCAGGGGATGCAGTGTGCAGGTGGCTTAAAGAAACTTTGCAGTTTTGATTTATTCCCTTGCATTTATGCACAGGGCAGACCAGCAGGCTACCATCTGTATGGGCATTGGACTTGAAGAAGGGTTTAGAATACTTCTGCAACTTTTTTTTGGTTAATAGTGCCAGATGTTATAAGGACGACATGTCGTTATTGAATGTGATACACAAGGTCAAAACAGACATACACATATACGTTCACTATATGCAGCCTAAAATCGCGCAGGGTTCCAGGAGAATTTGGTCAAAAAGTCCCTCTAGTTTTTTCAGTTGCCCAAGGTTATCCAAACTTTTACTGCGTTCAGTAGCAATTGTGCAATTAAAAGTTAAACTTCTAAGACTTTAACCACAACAGTATAATGTACTCAACCTTTTAAATATATACTTTGCAACACTTAAAAATCCGACCATATATATGCTGCCAAATGTCGGTAGTTGACATTGTTTGTAGTTAATCACTTAAGATAAAAAAGTAAATCAATATAAAATTCTTTTACGTAATGGAGCAAAGTATAATCGTTGAATAAAAAAGATTGCTTTGAGTTTTAGGTGGTGGACCATATGTAGGGAGGACGTCAAATGCATCTGGATACTGTAGACCGTCATGGTCTAAGCAAACAATACATGCATGTAATCCCAAGAGAGACAGGATATGGACAACAGGGAACTACTAAAGCGAGACATGCAGGTACGTAGACAAGTCCTATAGCTCAATCCATTGCATTCATCCAATAAAAAACCCGAAAGAAATCCCGGTGAAAAGGACTATCCGTGTATGTGTCTGGCTTTCTTAGGACTTGCATTGGGTGCAATTATATGCGTGCCTTTGCGTCATGTAGTATAGATTGCCATGTGTATAGCCATGCATGGACCCACACACGCCAATATCTATCACATGTGATGAGACAATTCGTGCATGAGGAGGTATCTCTCACTCTCTCTCCATCATGGACACCTAAAGGCACATTTACATTCCATCATGTGAGTGGATTTTAAAATAGTTGAAAGTGCATGGGGATGTAGGAGAAATATTCTACTATGCAAAACATCAAGTCATACTACATGCAAAGAAAAAAAAATGATTGTTTGGTGATATGTGTAGGCCATGCTTGCAAAAGCAGGATCAGGGAACAGGGTTTTGCAACAGCTTCTATGCATGATGTGATTGAAAGAAGAAGAAGAAGCCAATTTCCACACATTTCTCTCCTCAAAAGTCCATATGGTATACAACCAGATAACATATGTCAAATTAAACTAGGGCATTGTGCCATACTTTCTAAAGAGTCACTGGCTTAGTGTGGCAGCACAATTAAGCTGGTGATTACCTCCTCAGATCAGCAATAATATACCTCCTCGTTGGCCAAACTTTTTATCTTTGAGTTTACTGATAGTGAACAATTGATGCTGCATGCTACTAGATTCATCATGGAAATTAAAATGCTCTAATGATACATAAACATTCCTATTGTTGGGATAACATTTTTTTATAGAGATCACTGAAGAGGTTGTGGGGGATTCTCCATCACTCTGTACGCTAATCACGGCATTTTGCGTAGCTTTTACTGCAGGAACCAGACTCTCAAATAAACTATTTGTTGATTGATTCTGAGCCATGATGGTCGCTTGACCATGCATTTAGAGCCGCTAGCTGATTGCCTAAACTCTGCCTGGTTCGTTCAAAGCTCTCTTTTCTAATAATAAAACATGGGAGCTAGCTAGTACTAGTCTAATAATCCCACGATCAAGATGTAAACCTGAACTGAGAATTCTTCGTATCATGATTGATCCAAGCGCCAGCCAATGGGACAGCATGTGATCTAGTGAGTTAGTTTATTCGATCTATTCCGGATTGATTCGTACAGCCTTCATTAATTATATTGTTAATCCTGCTTGCATGCTGTGTAAAGAGATTAACTATATATATGCATCCTCCATTTTCTTAATTTCCTGAAACGAGTTGAGTATGTAGAGCATCAATGACAGTACTGTACTAGCCATGCAGATGCAGGAGCTTTTTCTGGTTAGGCAAGCATGCGAGAATGCGACTCATCTTTCCGACCTATTAGGCCTCACCTTGTCTCGCTTTTGGAACGCATTTTGCAGCATTCCCTCTTGAGCGTTCAATTGTAAGGCAAAGAACCATTCGACGATCATAACCTTTTCCTCACGCTGCTAGGGTGTAACAGATGCAGCTACACCTAAGCTAGTCTCGTTCACACACTGTCGCCTAGCTTCCAAGTAAAGGCAGTTGGTCTTATCTAGTTCTCCAACTTTAGAGGAAATTATATTTTCGATCGCATGCCCTTATTTATGTGAGTGATCGATCGACAAATTCGATAGATTTACTAGTGGGGTAGAAACTGTATGTTTGCCAGCAGCTCTTTTAGCAAAACACCAACAACATAATTACACCTAAAGGTTTTCTTTTTACGTGCTTTATCGATGATACTAGAAACCTTTCGAAAATGAATTCTCAAAGAAAACATTTTATTTCCACTTGCAAATAAAAATCATATCAGAAAAATATTGGTTGCTCTCTTTTTTTTAGCTACAATTACGGCTTTGATCTGTCTTGTGTATGTAAATATGTAATCAGTCCATAACCAACCAGGGTAATTTAATAAGATTGTTGTTTACTATTGCCGACCAAAAGACAAGCTCAAAACAAGAAACATTCGGCCACTAACAGCTAGTGAGCTACGCAGATCGATCACGAGGAGAGCTACTAGCAGATGTCGTAGCAGCAGGGTTGAGGCACAGAATGCTGCTGAACAGTTGGGCACCTGCAAAAAATGAGCAAGCAATGGATCAGCGGAAACAAAAGAAAAACACATTCGTACCCAGAAAAAAAATTAAGTGCCGCGTGATTAATCGATCTCCCAGTGGCTCTATTGCTCAACAGTGATAGCCGTGCTTTCATGCATGCATTCCATATATGGCCTGACATAGGCAAAAGAGCAAAAGCTACACAAGTCGATAGATCACTAGAAACCACCCACAGATAGGTTCAGCAGGCAACAATGAACAAGAGAAAAACAAAACTACTCTACCTAAATTCTTACAGATTGCAAATGTACTGTGAATTGTATTTCCAATAAGTTGCTACATTCTTATTAATTTAGGGCTTGATGCAACAGTCAGTATCATGATGCATTAATGGAGCAACTTTACAATGATATTAGGATATACAACAATAATTTTTTTTTTTTGAAAAATTAGTAAGAGCACTGCTATGTCATATAAGAAAGAGAAGCAAGCGGAGGTTTACATAGTTGTTATTACATAAATAAACTTGAGAACTCAAAGCTCATCAAAGGGCATTACATATTAAAAATTTGTTACTTCCGTACCCCGACAAGCCACCTCGCCGTCTCATGTTGGAAATTCTTCGATTTCGCTCTTTCCAAATATTCAAGAGAGTATATATCATTACAGAGGCTTTTTGTCTGTAATGAACAACAATATATATAGCAAGTACATATTGTAGAACATTAGCAGTGAGTAGAGTAGTATTAGCTGTAGTTTAAGGGACGGTCGGCGGCTTTTTGGATGAGCCCTAGGAATAGACTAATAAAAACAGCTGCATGGCTCTGTAATGGCAGTACCAGTGCATGCTGTGTCGTTGCTGTGGCCGCATTTAAAGACGGGGTGGCACCGAGCCTGCGCCTGCAGTGCAGGAACCCTGTGGTTTTCATTGTCCCTTCATCACGAGTGGATGGATGCACAAGATCCAAACAAAATCTAAGCTAGATTCATCTCTCTCTCTCTAGGGACATGCATGCAATGCCAACATGAAATTTTCACACCTACATATGTGACCACATGGATTATCATAGCCATCCATATATCTGAATCACCAGTGAGATGAATCACTGATTCACGGGTAGATGAAAGAATCATATGGAAAAGTAAGAAGTATATACGAAGTAAACGGGTGAATAATCAACAGTTGAATAGAGTAAAATCAACGGTTAAGGTAACTCATATGACCACATATATTATACACACGAAAGGTTAATAAGGTAGATAGAGTTGTGTACGTACGCCAGGGCTGTAACCAAGCAGGCAGTATGAGACCAACGGCCGTACATGCTGATGCTGCCCAAAGAGAAGGGTACCAAAACAGGGCTCCGATAGCTACTCTACGTGACTGCAAACACACAGCTGTTGGAAAATGTTGCTTGCCCTACCTCTTTCTCCCTTTTTCATTCGATCGTAGTGATCTCTTTATGTCTCATGTCAGGCGACCATATTGAAAACTTGCACAAGAACAGACAACTGAGCAAGATTCAATTCGTGCCATATATCAAATGTATGCAAGTATACAGCTAGAATCCCAGGGGAAAAACACATGGATCAGTAAACAAGAAGCCATATATACTACAGCCGCTGTACGTACGTGCTCGGCTGTCTGAAAATGTCTGATCGCCGGATCATCAGAGAATCAATGCAACAACAGACTGGGCGGTGGCAACAGAAAACTGAATGAGCTGATGAGCTCGCTGCGACCTCTGCCGTGTTCGTTTGCTACGTACCATACCATGCCATGCCACTCAACTAGTCGCAAGCAAGCAGATCGATCTGATGAGTGGTCGCCATCTCGAGCAAGGGGGGCTGTGTGGTGTCCAACGGTGTACTTTGTTTTGGTAGACGCTTCATCTCTATCTCTCTCTGAGATGAGAGAGAGAGATGCTATATACTAGGCTACATGCTGAAGTTATAGCAGGCGGTAGGCTCTCTCTCAGGGTCAGGGCTACCACTGCGTGTATCTGCAACCTCTGCCCGTGCACGGCCATTTGCTGATCAGAGAGAGCTCTAGTACTAGCTCATCAGATGTGTATAGTATGCTCATGCGTGAAATAATTTAATTTGATTGTTTATGCATCATGCATGCATGGGTGCCATGTATATTGGATTGGGGCCTTGCCTGAGCCCATCAGAGAGATTCAGAGATGGTGTAGTCGCCACAGCACGCAGCTCGCCACAGGTCCATCAGATGATCAGTAGTGAATTATTTGCATATAAGTAAATGTGGTCCATATGTGCATGTGTGTGTGTGCATCCAGACAGGCAGGCAGACAGAGAGGCTATAAGGAATGAATAAGACTCCATTCAATTCGTGCAAGCGCCTAGTACGTGCATCTGCGTCGCCCAAATGTCCCATGCATCTTCACTGGGGAATCACCAAGCTCCATTCGCCAGTCATTAACAAGAAGCTAACAATAATGTAACGCATGATGATCAAGGACCACACATGCATGTATATGCTGCTGCAGCTGTAGCAGCAGCTTTTTTTTTTTCTGAATACTCCCTACAATCGGAAATATACGATCGTCCAGATTTGCTCTAAGTCGAACAAAAATATTTTTGACCATGGATATCAAAACGTTTATACAGATTGACAACATAAGATGGGTATTACTAGATTGATTATTATGAAAAATAATTTCCAAAGTATAACCTTGTAGACTAGGTCGATGTCCAAATGAACTTATGTTTAAAGATGGGAAAATTTTTTACTTATGTTGTTCGGCATACACCAATATAATTCATGGAACGTCAATGTAAGTAGTCAACAATGGATGATTGATAACAATAACAACAGGGTGCAAGTTGGTATCCAACAGGTAGCTTAGGGTAAATATTGTTGATCCCATTTCGATTTATTTCAAATCCAAATAGTTCAAGCTGATGAGTTCTAGGTAGGGATGCAAGTTATATACATTCTGATTTATTGAGTCAACTCAGAAATAGATAAAGCAAATTAGGATGACATTACATATATAACCACTAAAACAAATTAATGACCCATAATGACCAATGGTTAGAAGAAGCTAGTTGTTGATAGACGATGAACAGTGCGTGCAGACAGTGTCGGGTACCTACTAGTGTAGCCAGGGTACGTCCAGGTAGCAGCATCCTTGTGGCTGGCGCTATAGGTCTAAGCAGAAATAGGCACGCCTAAGAGCCCTAATTACGGCAAAAAAAAATAAAAAAATAAAAGAAAGACGGATGGATGGATCCGTCGTCTCATCTGATGAACATCTATCTGATGATCTCTGATCACCATCTCATCTGCATCGTCGTCGTAGGAGATCGAGCATGCAAAACGTCATGTGGTGCGTGGGGTTCACTACATACTGTCACTGAGCGCTGCTCTTCTTGCAAAGCTAGCTGGGATCACCGTCTATCGACGACACACACAAGCATACTAACCAAGCTGCAGGCCGGCACTGTGGCGATATGCATGCCTCCACATTCCCCTCTCTGATAAAAGATGGCAGCAGCAGCAGCTAGCCCAGTCATCAGAGAGAAAGAGAGGATGCAGAATGCAAAAGTGGAGAGAGAGGACTGGTTTAGGGGGGCCACCCATGGCTGCAGCCTGCATGCAAGCCTGAGGAAAATAACTCACTTTAATTTGTTTCCTTATGCTACACCTCTTTTGCTAATTTTATTTCTCTCACCTCACTAATTTGCTCCTCTCTCTCACCTTATGCATGCAGAAGAGGATGTGAGAGGTTAAAAACAAAGAAAAGAAAAAAAAAAGGCAATGCAAGGAAGTCGGCATGCCATGGCCTACGGCAGGATACAGATGACTTGCTGGTTCCCATGCCACTAGACCTTGTTCATTCGATTCTCTGCACGCCGGAAAGCACTCTCAACCGAGCATAACAACCCCACAAGAAATTCTTGCGTCAAATATTCCATCCACATAAAGCTTCTCGGCCGATTTGATGGCAGTTCTTCCATTCTGCCTATCATTTTGTGCATGGCCATTTGCTGTCTTAATAAGTTTAAATTAGCTTTGCGTCATCTATGATTGCTGATTAGTGAACCAGCAGCCATTATTGGCAAAAGAAAAAAGAAAAAAAAACACTTGCACAGTTACAGTAATTCCTGCTTCCATCAAGTGTTTACACCATTTATTTATTCAATGAGAACAGATATATTGGTAGGATGTAGTACTGCACATGGTCAAAAGGAATTCAAATGTCTAAAAAGAAAGAGCTAGCACAGCAAGTTGTTCAAATATGTGTACTGAACACTGCAAAAAAAATAAGGAGAGCTCCTGGGTGCCTGAAGCTGCCAAGGATAAACAGTAGGTTGCCTTGTACATTTGTCAATTAATTGGTAGCAGGCTGTGCACCAGAGTTTCTAGCTGAGGACAAAACCTGTGTATATATACTGCTCAAAAGATGCTGCTGCTGCTGCTGCTGATGGTGATAAGAGTGACAGGCCACACTGTTATGCATCTATGCATGAACACATGATATTTCACTAAAAATGTAGCATGCATGGCTCATTGTATACCCATTCCAATAGCTGTAACCAGTTTCTTTTTGCAAAATCTGAATCCAGGAGAGACCTGGTCTCCACCAACCTGAGCCATCTTCTACGATGAGTCCTTATCTCCATCTGTGATAAACTTATCCTATCTATATATTATATAAATAAACCTTGATTGTTAGTTTGTTTTTATTTATAAATTAATTGTCTGGATAAAGTTTTTTTAAACTCTAGGGCCTGCAAAAAAGGTAAAGTTTGCTAAAGAGAGAAGTGGCCCTATAAATATCATGATTTCCATCAATACCATGCTCCAGGGTACTGACCGTATTGCCGGTATCTTTAATCTGCAATATGAGCTTTTTCAGAAAAGCAAAATTCTGTGATGAAAAATTGTTGGTAGCTAAAGTTGCTCTTATAAGAGTAGACTTTCATTTATGTTCTGACAAGTGCTGATGCCTGCTGAAATCTTTCAGGACCATCTCCTTCAGGGTTTTCAATGATACACAAAGGTTCTTTGACCCTAGGATTTCAAATCCAACAATAATCTTCTGCTTTATGTGCATGCATATTTCGGTTAATACAAGGTGACGTTCTGCTATGCTTCAGGCATGAAGAATGCATGATCCTAATAAAACAGAGTCAGCACAACTTTTTTGCATTCTCAAAATGCACAAAAGGCTTTGGTGTTAGTACATACAGTAGTACATAGTAACAATCATTGCCTAATAAGCTAACGGCTGCGCTTTATTTGCCCTCAAGAAAGCAAAGGCAATCACATTTGCTATATATTGCTCCAAAAACCCTAAACCCTACACCTTCTGCAAAAAGACCTCATGGGGTCACCCTGCATGAAGAGCATGCAAAACAAAACACTGCCCCTCTCTCCCCTGCATCACTTACCCTACCAAACTGGACATCAAAAGAAGAGGGAATATTAACCTTTGGAGTGATGATAGATACGCCAGAGGTGTGAGGAGGGAGTGTGGGCTTGTGGCCATCATCCCCTGTTTGCAGCTTGTGTCCAAGGCAAGCTGCCCTGCTTGCCTCCTCTGAAGAAGCTTCACCCACCTCAGCAAGAAAAATACTAGGCATGCATGCCCCCCAAAAGAAAAGGGGGGAAAAAAACAGTGTGCATGGACGGCTACTGGCTAGTGACCGAAAGGGAGTCTCCAAAGTTGCAATCAATCAGAATCAAGACACTAAATATCATGGTGTCACCTCAACAAGGCAACACCAAGCAGGCCATTATAGTGTCAAACATCTATCAAGCATCCCTCACATCATCCTTTCAATCTTAAAGCATCCATCCATCATCCATCTAATCCTACCCTTCTTCTACCATGGGCCACGTCCATGAGTCCATGGTATGATATAAACTTGTGATGAAGACTGGAGAGGACGTCGGTCGACATGGCCTGAGCTTCTTCGAGTGAGTCCATGCAACACGCATGAGGACGAAAGGGCTGAGGCGACAAGAATGACAAGGGGTCATTCTTCACTCCCCTGGTTGCCTTGTGGGTGTACATCTTTTGTTTGTGCATTCTTCTGTGGGCCTTCACATGCTAACAGCACCCCTACTAGTACCACCTAGAGCTGCTGCTGCTGCAACTACCTGTAGCAGCAAGTACCCCTTGTCACCCGGTCACCCTCCCTCCTCAGCTTCCCCTACCAGCCTTCAGTCACTCTCACTCACTCTTTGCACATCAAACAAACGAGCGAGGGACGTGCAGAAAAACCCCTCTTTTACACATCTGGAACTTAAGTGAATCATATGTTGGGCATCCATCACATGGATGCACATGTAAATCGTCTGGATTAAAAGCCTACGACAATTGCTCGCCAAACACCAACATGGTATATTGACATGTACACGCATCTCAGCTAAATTCGTAGCCGATCACCTCAAAAAAAAAAAAAAAAAAAAAGGACTTGGAGCAGACGATTCTGGTTTCGGTAACACACTCAGTTAACATAGCCAGTAAATGATTCGTCGAGACCAAAACAAATGGGATTACACAGGCGATTAGGGTCGAATAGTCTGATTCAGATTACATTAAACGACGAAAGAATTTAAACATTGGTACAAGAGGAGAGGGGTGAGGTCAACAGCCAGCAACTTGCATGTTTTCAGTTTACAGGCAGTAGAGGGAAAGGAATGGAGGGTAAGTTGAAGAATTCCAATGATATACTTGTCAACCAAAGAATCTCAGCTCAAGTCTTCACATTTGCGGGTTCCCAAACAATTGTTGTACTTCAGTGTCATCAATGTAGAAGTAATAGTCCTGACTCACATAAGAAGGCCAGTAAGTAACATGAAAATGTTTGAAATCTAATTCATCATAAACCTTCTAACAGAAAGACAGTATACATTGCAATTTGTTCAAATCAACAAAAACGATGTCATGAGCAGTACTCAATAAAAAAGATGGCATTTTTTCCATATTTGGTGGATGGAAAATACCAGATGAAATGTCAAAAACTGATGTGTCGCATCAGAGATTTGATTGAAATTTAACTGAAACAAAAAAAACGTCAAATGTAACTGTGGGCGAACCACACATTTTTTGTACAGTGGATTATTAACAAGAGAATCATGAGAAGACAACTACAGGCACGCACAATATATTAAATGCAAATCAACCAATAAGGTGAAGCTGAGCAGTGGGCCATAGGGCCACATGTAAGAAACTCATTGGTCAAAGGTCCCTTCATTAATTCAATGCTTCCCAGGGTCACTTAGAAACAAGGAAACGAGCAAACATACTTTTTATACTCATACCTGCAGTTTAAAGAGCTACCATCCTATTGTGCAAGTACTAGCTATATATGACACCAAACTTTGATGAACTGGAAATAAAACAAACATATAGTATGGAATTAAAAAATTAAGCAATCCAAACAGGCAGTTGTTGAACATTCAATGAATGACAATAAACATGAATTCATTGAATGACATAAAAATGAATCATTGAATGACAGTAATCAAGAATTCATTGAGTGACAATAAACATGAATTCATTGAATGACAATAAACATGAATTCATTAAATGACATAAAAAATGAATCATTGAATGACAATAAACATAAATTGGCATTCCTGCAATTGGAACAAGGAAATGAGAAGACATTTTTTTATAGTCATACCTACAGTTCAAAGAGTTACCATCCTATCATGCAAGTACTAGCTATATTATGCCAAACAAATTATGCAATGGCAGCAAAACAAAAGGAGAGTATGGCATCCAAACCTTATGCACTACAAAACATCAGCTGGTGAACTAATAGTCATTGGATGAAGGAGAAGTGATTTGGGAAACATTGGAATGATTATCTGAGGTAAAAGGGAGTACATATATAGGCAAGGATCAGTGAAGGGTTTATAGAAACACCCAATCAACGGTGATCCTTGCCTAATCTACAATCAACCACAAGAAAACCCTAGCCTAATCCTGGGCGCCGTGGCCCCTTAACAGCCCATCCTAACAGATGGCAATAAATATAAATTGGCATTCCTGCAAATTTTGCATCTTCAAGCACAGTTTCAGTAACAAGCACTTGCATGTTTGTGCTGTTCCAAGGTTATCACAACAACAATTGGTCCAGTTAAAGAAAAGAAATGAATATCTAGAGAGATGAATGCACAGAACTAAATTCAGATCCCAGAAAGAAATAGTACCCTAGCTCAGTCAACTCGCAACAGGACCCAATTTTGCAAAACAAAGTACCACAAACTAGTGTCAGTTCAATATATTCAGAATCTGGTTCAGTTACAATCAGAACTGAATTCCATGACAAACTAGCGTGCCCTCTGTGCTAAGAACAAAGCACCACCACTATATCAAGTCAAATTTGTATGTCTAGAAGCGGTATACATGAGTGCCTCACTGGATGTAACAAACCATTCCGTTTTACTTCATGCAGTTTAAGAATTTACAGGACTCAGATAGCAAAAACAGTACGATGTACAAATGACACCTTGAACCAACCCATGCCCAGATAGTGAATGAATTATCATTTTGCAAACTTATAAACATAATTCACTGCTGCGCTGCCAACTGGTCTCTTCAACATT
This sequence comes from Digitaria exilis, assembly GCA_015342445.1. Lineage (NCBI taxonomy): Eukaryota > Viridiplantae > Streptophyta > Magnoliopsida > Poales > Poaceae > Digitaria > Digitaria exilis. Next base: position 102,672 of record JACEFO010001608.1, read on the forward strand.
GGAAATAATAAAATAAACACTAAACTATGCATGTTGATGACCGTTTCGTTATTCCTATAATCGAATAAATAGCATGAAGTGTAATATACGCTGACCATTTAGGGTACCTAGATACATTGCTAGAAGCCTAGAATTCACCATAGCAATACTTAGTCTGAAGAATGTATGTTCTTAAAATTGTCTGTGAAGGTACTCCAGTTTCTCTTGGCAAATGCAAACTTGCAAAGCTAATTGAAGACACGGTATCAAGCAATTGGCACATAACCCCTGGTTTAAGGGGAAGACATGGATGTGTACATCCTATCAGTTTAAAAGTCACACATGATTGTCCTAGTTATAAAATGGGAACTTGCAGAAATCCTAGCAGTAAAAAGTGATAAAACTTAACCAGTAGGGTATCAGAAAACACGCACCAGAAAGTCATTGTGAACCTAGCTTCATATGCTCCAACATTGACGCAACGCTAGCAGTGCTGTCAACTTGCTGCATATCTACATTCATTTGATCCTTTTTGTTATCACTTCCACCATTCATTCCATGCTGAAAAGAAGCAGCCGCACCCCCGAAACCAGCTCTGTATACATAGTTGAAACCTGGATACATTTGGGGATATGCTCCATAGGCTGGAGGAGCACGCCTTGACATCATGCCAGGAACATTTGGCATCGCACCTTGGCCTAGGTAACCACTACCATAGGGATAGCCTCCAACAGCAAAATAGGGAGCAGGGAAGAAGGGCTGCGCGGGAACAGGTTGTGGCATGTAGCCATTATAAAGCCCATATCTAGGATTGTATGGTTGGTATCCAGAACCTTCGTAGGCAGCAGGGCCCCTCCCGCCAAAGGTTCGTGCACCACGGCCTCGACCATTACGGTAATACTGCTCATCTTTTGGGATAGCAATCTTGGCCTCCACCTTGGTTCCATTCAGGATATGAAAGCTTTGCCGCATCACCTTCCCCACCGCTTCCTCTGAATCAAAGGTGACGAAACCAAACCCCCTCGAGCGGCTTGTCATGCTGTCATAAATCACCACAACATCCGTCACGGTCCCAAAAGTCTCAAAGTAGGCCTTGAACTCCTCCTCAGTGATATTATCCCGCAAACCACCAACAAAGACTTTTTTTGAGTCATATGTCACGTTGCTGCCGCCGCTGTCCGCAACACCATTGCCAGAGGGCGGCTGATTGTCCTGGTGCCCCTGTCCGTGTTCGGGCAGCTGAGGATGAGAGTTGTGCTCGCCTCCCTGGTTCCGTAGAGCTCTGGTCCTGGCCCTCTTAACATCCACCTATACAAAGCAACAAGAAATCAACCATAATTAATGGCGCTATCCACATCAAGGCGGAGACTTTATCGCCGCAAACCAGTTGGCGGCGAAAACAAACAAAGGAATTATGTGAAACGGTCAGCCTACACGACACAATTAGACGTCAGCCGGTCAGCAACACCTATCAACATCCAATTACAGTTTCCATAGCATGACCCTGTACACGAATTTGACTCCCAGATTCAGCGACGTGGGAGCTCACGTTACAATCTACCAACCTCGTAAGCAAAAAGGTACTAAATCCACGCGCAATAGCAGCGACCAAGCCCGGAGCCATGCTCCACGGACCACATGCAGGCAAAATCGAGACCACAATCTACCAGCAAACCGCGACGAGCGCAGATCGGGGGCGGGTGTGAACTCCAAACTCACCATCCGGCCGCAGATGAAGTGCCTGGGCTTATCCCCGTCGCCGAGCGCGGCGGCGGCGGCGGCCTCGTCTTCGAACTCGACGAAGCCGAACCCGCGGCCGTGGCCCGTCTCCCTGTCCCGCATGACGACGACGGAGCGCACCTCCCCGAAGCGCGCGAAGTGGGCCCGCAGCTCGGCCTCCTGCGCCGACGACGGGACGCCGCCAACGAAGAGCTTGCGCGTCTCTCCAGCCTCCTCCTCCGCCACTGGGGGTCCCTGCGCCTCTGCCGCCGCCGCCGCCATCGCCGACGAAGGAAGGAGCGCTGCTGCTGGTGCTAGGGTTTTGGGAGCTAGGAGGAGGAGAAGAGAGAGGGGTGGTGGCTGGCGGTGTGCGGCGGCCGCGGACGTGTGCGTGCTGAGTTCAATTTGATTTGTTGGTGGGGAGGGAGGGGGTTTAGGCGTCTAGCGTGGGGGTTGGACGGCTGAGATGCGGAGGAGCGGGCGGTGGGGGCGATGTGGGCCGTCGGATCTGGGGATTAGGAACGGGAGGGGCTTGGACTCGACGAGTGGGTTGGGGCGGGGAGGAGAGAGGGGGGCGCGTCCGTTGACCGGGATTGGGTCCGTGTTGACCGCGGCGTGCGTGGCCCGCCTGGGTCTTCACGCCGACGCGGTGACGTGGTCGCGCCGTTATGACTGGGTCGGTGACTGGTGGGACCGGGCAACGGCTTAAAAGCCAGCCCGGCGGGCGGGCTTAGTTGCAGGCCCAACTGAGCCCTGTACAGATGGAAGACCAAGAGCAAGTGCCCCAATTCTGGCCAATTAGGACTTCTAGAATTTTAGGTACTTCAGATAAAACAAAAGTTCTGGATACAAGTTAAAGGACAATAAACTACATGGTCCAGCACATTTTCTTAAAGTTTCCTGTATTTTTTCACGGTATTTTTAATTGAGACGTCAACAAAGCAACAGGAAGCAGAGTTTCAGTTCCCATAAAAAATGATCACAGTTTCAGCTAACCAGGTTCAGAACCTTAACCAGATTGTTAGCATCCACTAAATTGCTATAGAAAGTACCTAACTAGACCCAGAACCTGTTCAACCGATGTCACGTCCAAACTCATGACATGGAATGGAACACAAAGATGCATAAAACAATTAAGGAAAAGAACAGCTCTCAAGTTACCAGATATATCCTTTTGCTCTTTTGTGGTCTTTCCAAATTTCTTAAGAATGAACAAGAAAAATCATAGTCTAACAGCAACATACATAACCTATAGTGGCATGTCGCAATATACATACCAACATGTAGAACCAAAAAAGATATTCAGAGATGGAACAAGATCTGTTCGGCTCGGCTGCCAATCTTGTGCGGCGTATGATCTCTTCTTCCTGGACACCATCTGTTGTTGAGGTTCCTATAGCAACTATTACACATAGCTGTAGTAAGTTGGTATGCGGAATTTCCAGCAAAACACATCGAAGTACCCACGAGGCCTAGCACCCCCAAACAGGGACATCTTAGAACTACAGGCAACACTAAGATTCAAAATAGACAGAGGCAACACCAAGATTTGCATATCCTTAGCTTTAGTTCCAAATAGCTGATTCAAGCACCGACAAAAAGATTTACCGAGATAGGCCTGACAAACACAACACCAATACAATTTCCTTCTTTCTGACAAGAACAGACACAATTGACATAACATGTCAGTCAAATTATAAGTTAAACACCTCAGTGTACTTCAATTGCCTTTTCCAAGCTTTCATTTCAAGACATGAGTTCCACGCCTATCCAAGGCAATGTTCTTCCTGTTTCTTCAGTATTCATATAGGCACAAAGACCATTTTTCAGAACCAAAAACAACAGTTGCAGGTGGCCATTTCAGACAACTGAAAAATGAGCCCATTAAGCCACAATACATACTAACAAAAGATATTTCTCAAATCAGGATCATGACGAATTGAAAACCTTAGTTATCAAGAACTACTTGGGGAACCTTGTTTGATTTGAACAAAAACTGCCATTTCAGACAGAACTGAAAAATGAGCCCATTAAACCAAACAAAAGATATTTCTCAAATCAAAATCATGACCAATTGAAAACCAGATTAGCTATCAAGAACTACTTGGGGAACCATGTTTGACTTGAACAAACACTGAGCCACACCGATTCAGTTTATAAGAAAAACAATGTAGAGTGAGTTATTCAGTTTAGGATTCAGTTCTTCAAGTCATGCTTGGAACATTCTAGCAAGTAAAACGCTGAAGGACTAAGATCACTAGTCGTTTCCGACTGAAACTTTCCTTGAGAGAAAACATATAGATAGAAATTGCAAAGCATCAGCTCAACACAATGGTGGATATGTTAAACTGCTTGAGAGAAAACAAAATTTAGAAAAGCATCAGTACTGCAAAATGATCCCAAACAATTCACAATTCAGCAAAAAATTGTAGCTGCTTAACCAGGACAGAACACAACAGAAAGCACCTAAATCAGGAGCTTATAACCATATTTTCTTGCTTCAAATGTCATGACTTCTGACATTGCAATGTGGCAACTTGGATTACACAAGAAACCAACACCACTGAATGTCATATTAATTTTTCAGGAAACGGCTCAGAGTATACACACTAGTTCCATGCAGCTGAGTCATGAATTAACCAACAAGGAACTGAAACAAGCCTGGCATATTGAACTGAAATATAAGTTTCAGAAGATTGATAAGGGCAAGTTTGAGAACCAGAATTCACCTAATGTCTAGCACTATTCGTGCTTAAAGAACTCAACAGAAAATAAACGACTTGATAGTAGTAGCTTTAGTTCTGTATGAGTAAAACCCCACTTATTTTAGAACTAGGTAACACTAAGATTCAAAATAGACACAGGCAACACCAAGATTTGCATATCCTTAGCTTTAGTTCCATATAGCTTATTCAAGCACCAACAAAAGATTTACCGAGATATGCCTAACAGGCCTAGCAGTTCAAGCACCAGCTAGCAGTTTGAAGGCCATAGTGCAATTCCAGGCACGCGTATACGAGTGGAAAAGAAAGGAGACGACGGAGAAGATGGCGACACTTACGACTGAAACCAGAAGCCGGACGTCGCCGGTGAGGGAGCCGTAGATAGGTGGCCGGAGCTCTGCTTCAGTTCTTCCTTGCAGCGGCGGCGAGCCACGCTGGATCTCATCCCTGGTAAGGTACCAGGGGCCGCACCGTCCTCTTCCTGCGGCCGGCTGCTCGCCGTCGCCCGCCCCTCCTCCCCTGCCAGATCGGAGCCTGAGAGGCGCCGTGCCAGCCATGAGCCATAGCCAATAAAGTTTGCATAAAGACCCCTTAAACCGGGGATCCAATATTTTACATAAAACCCCTTAAAATGGATCGCAACTATTAATCGCGATCCAAATATTTTCTGAAAGCTCCCTATAGTGGATCGCGACTATTAATCGCGATCCGATGTTTTGCACAAAGCCCCCTGATATGTTTCAAAACAGTCCCTGCTTTCTTTCACGCCGGTGATCCCCGTGCCCCACCCTTCCCTTCCGGCGACGGCGGCGGCGAGCCGCGCCAAGAAGACTCTCCTCCGCCTCTCCCCTCCACATCCCTCTCCACCTCCGGGATCCGTTCTCGACGGTCCGTTCAAGCCTCGCCGTCGCCGTCGCTTCTCCCCTCTGATACGGTGCTGCAGCGGTGGCGGCGGCATGCTTCGTAGCATCTTCGTCAGCCCCCTCCCGCATGCCTCGCTTCCTGATGCAACCGAAGCTTCACGTGACCATGCAACTTGCTCTGATAGCCATCAGTAGTGGAACACCAATTAGGCAATTACTGAAAGTTTTCGCTGCACACTGAATGGCACCGTTTCGTCAGGGATTCAGGGTTCGCCCGCCCATGGTTCCAATTTGCTTGAGCATTCTTCAGCTTCGCTCTGAACATCGTTTGTGAGGATCAAAAGCAATGGAAGGAGGGAAGCAGACTGCAACGCCCCCAAGCTGTTCATGCACTTTAAGTTGAGCGCGTTAGTGGGTAGGTGATTCGTATCTCTTGTGCAGTCCACTTGAAGTTGTCAAGTTCAGCACATTGTTCTAGCGTCTTTAGCACATTGTGCTTGTTCTCTTGTACTCTTGTGCATGCAGTCCACGGAGCCGATACAAATTTTCACCGCCCATGAGGCCATGAGTCAATCCACGGTGCTTGCTGCCCTTGCCTTGCCTGAAACTGAAACTTTTCTGTAACTGCATGGTAGAACTTTTCTGTAACTGCATGGTAGGTAGTAACACAGTTCTGCATGGGGGAAAAAATTCTAGTATCTAGTACTAGGTACGACTGAAGAGATCGAACTCTCCATTTGACACCAAGATGTGTCACTTGGATCTGATATTTCTGCCTTTTGCACAAATGCAAGTGAAGAATAGCTGTCCCCTGACCCCTGTAGTGGCTGACTGGCAATCCAATGTAGAAGCAATCAAGGAACAAAAGAAGAACAGGCAGCAAGTAATCCTGTTTTTGCAAGTTTCTTCAGAATGCACAAGCTAACCCACTGCAATTCAGGAACAAACGATCAATACACCATACTGCTTGGAGAAAAAAAAAACAAGGGGAACTACAAAGCATTGCCTCAATGACTCAACTGCAGAGCTTTCTTTTTCTTCATTATTTCTTTTGTTGGCTTCAGCAAATGTTAAATCAGCTAAGGACCATTGTACTCTGCTGAATCAACCAACATTTACAGTGCCCCCATTGTCAAAAGAAGACGGCGCTCGCTCTGCTGCCTCCATGGGGGCATGGGCCATGGCCTCGCCTGCTCTTTCTAGGTGCAGGAGGGCAACAGCCTAAAGCCAGCCTGGAGGGGTCTCTTGTTGGGCTGCGATTCCAGCCGGGCGGAATTAGTTGCAGGCCCAGCCCATCGTCTGCGAACCTTCTTTGGCCTGGGCTTGGCAATCGATCCGCTCGTGCCACACACAAATCGGCCCGGCTTCAGAGAGTTGGAAAAGTCATCCCAGCGGCCAGCCCATGATGTACCCTTTCCTGACACTCATTGGCGATTTTTTTTTTCCGGATGGCAACGGAAAAGGTTAAAGCCAAAAAAAATATTTCCAGGTCAAAGAAGTTACAACATGCATGTGCACAGAACTCATAACCAACTCCAACTCAGAATTCCACCTTCATAGCAGCAGCGCTAGTACTAACTCCAAAGTTACAACATTTAGCTTGAGATGTGAGATCCATCTATATATGCCAGAAAATATTAACAGAATGTTTTACAAGAAAATCTGAAGCATGATAACAGGGTAATACCAAATCAACAAGCGTGTACGCACATTTAGCAACTCAATCAATGCATGGTCATTTTTTTTGAGAGGAATCAACGGGGGGGCCAAGGAGGCCCACCTAAACATTTTATCATTTCACAAAGTGTTTTACAAGATCAGGTAGCTGCTTCCATTAGAGGAAGACCGTGATCAGGGTACATTGTTACAAAGAGAAGGGAGAGGGAGCCGCAAGGGATGGGTTACATCGCAGCACAAACACAGCCGGCAAGGAGAGCCTAAAAGGAATGATACAAATACACGCCACTGCTCGCAAGAACAGGTGCAAGCAGGACGCCGACAAGCACCACTACAAAGTAACCCTACACAAGAAGACATCAACTCTGCTAACCAGACATGGAGAACCACCGAGCAGCTTCCAATACCGGGGTTGTCTTCGATCATCCGCACCAAGCCGAGATTGGCTTTTACATGTTGCCACCGGTGACAATGCCTTCTCGACGCCCTCCGGGGGAAGGAAGCCCCAAAGGTGGAGATGACACTGAAAATAATAACCTTGGACAACCAGGCAGAGATGATGGCGTCGAGGCAGAACATGTAGTGAAAATCATGCCGAACCGCCGACAAAGATGAAGGCCAACTGCAATTTAGTGCGGAGGCAAGGCCTCCCCGTGCACCGGGCACGACGCTTTCGCTGCACAACAACAAGCAAACCGTGGCCAACATCCCGGCATATGTTGCACATATGCTGCACGGAGGTGGAGGACCTCCCCGCACACCAGGTGCGACACTTTCGTTGTGCAGCCAACAGAGGTCGCCAAAGGTTAGTCAGCGGCAACACCACCTGGAGGTATGGTGGCCGAAACCAACTCCTGCCGAGAAGAGCAGAAGCCACAGGCAACAGCCAGCCCCCGGCCACGGGCCACAACGACCACGACCAAGAAGCAATCAATCCATCGGTTGGTCGCTCGCGGAGAGGCGAGAAAAGACGACCGACAACAACAGAGCAGCAGCTACTGGCCAGCAACCGGCACCGGACCACCCCCAGATCCGGCACTAGACCGCATCACCAGGCAGGCACGTCGTGCCACCCCACCGGCAGAAGCCAGAGGCGGGTGCGCAGCCCCCCTCCCGCCTCCGCATGGCACAGCGGCACCATCCAAGGAGGGCGGCGCGAAGGGGAGAGCAGCGATGCGGGGCGGCCAGATCGAGACCCTAGGGGTCCGGATCTAGCGCCTGGCTGCAACTCGAATTGAAGGAGGGAGATGACCCCTGGAAGAGATCGGCCACCGGCAAGAAGAAGCACAACAACCATGGAAAAGGAGGGAGGGGAGGGGCGCGGGGTGCTGGAGGCTGCTGCTACGGCTCGAGGCCCGCCGCCGCCGGAGCCGGAGGAGGCCACGACGGCGGCAGGGAGGGGCGCGCGGTGGGGTGGACCGACGGCGGCGCTAGTCTGTCGCCCCCTGAGTCGCCCCGAGAGCGGCTCAGGGGGCCCTAGGCATTCGTCTTGGTATGATGATTTATCATGCATGGTCATTGACATGGCTGATTGTTCACAAACAAGAACCAACTGCTAAATAAAGATATAGAAGCTGTAAAGACAATGCAGGACAACGAACATACAAGCAAGGGCTAGTACAAATACCTGGAGTGTAGAAGCTCATGTAGGGTAGAACGCTAAAGTAGTCACCACGCTCGCCAACCTTCTTCACCCGCTCTGTCTTGAGCGCTAGAGTAAACAGGCCAGCATCTGTGGAGACGAAGATGACGCCCACACCCTCTGCAGAACCAACCACAAATACTCGCTTGTCATTGGGAGGACTATCATCGGGTATAAGTTTCTCCAGCTCGACGACCCAGCTGTATAGTACCCATTCTGCACCTCCTTGTGAATTCTCCTTCCTCGACCACAGAAAAAGGCTGGAATCCTTAAAGCAAGCGAACCCCAGTGAACCGTCGTCTGTGACCATGAGGGCAATTTGCCCGCAAATCTCCTCCGGTGATGGTGGGTTGATCATAGACAAGTAATTGTTGCTCCAGTCGTACTTGGCGATTACATTTAACGGCCGAAGTGCGAAGTAGATTTCATCTCCAACAATGGCACCTCGCCTTTGATGCACATGCGGTATGTAGCAGAAGAAGACATGGTCTGCATCTGACGGAATCGCATAGGGCTCAGTGTCAAGAGACAGCGCTCGTCTCCGATGAGTACACGCTCGCCTTAACGTCCTTGTCGTCCTGTTCGAGGTCATTGTTGTTGGCGATGAACGCCACTGGGAAGGGTCCCAGCCGTGGCAATCGAGGTGGTCGCATCGCAGCCGGCGACAGCGCAGAACACCACGGCGGAGTACTCCAGCCAGTAGGGGATGCCCGGCTCCGGCAGGCGCTGCTGGTCGCCCGTGACGGCGTCCCAGACGACGAGGTGCCAGCAGCCGCCCCCGTCCGCGACGTGGAGGAGGGCGCGGCCGTGGCGGCAGTCGAGGGGCCGCGAGCGAGCGGCGCCCGTCCGGGTAGGGGGAGAGCGGCGACGCCGTGGTACGGGAAGCACTGGGGCATGTGGGGGAGGCCGAGCAGGGGCGGCGCCCGGTGGAAGGCGCGGTAGCGACGGAGGAAGACGGGGTCACAGAAGGTCTGGAGCCAGGGCTTGCAGACGAGGGCCCAGCTGCAGCAGGAGTGCAGGACCATGTTGAAGTCATATGATGGAACCAAGATGGTTTAGTTCATGTGTGTTTTCAAGGTTCTTTATGTTAGTCCATGGCAGGGTTAACCTTATCGGCCCGATATATCCGATATACCCCGTTTACCGTTGGGGCCCGATAGATTGTGTTTACCGCTCAAAAATTTCGGAAGTTTGAAATTTGGCCCGCTAGCCCACGGCCCCGCGTACCCCAGGCGGCCCAATAGGCCTCATCCACCCAAACCCTATCTCCTCCGACTCCTCGCTCCCGGCCTCCTCCACGCGAGCCTCGCGAGTCGTGACTGGAGTCGTCGCCGCCGCCGCTACGTCCTCGTCACCGAATCCTCCTCCCATCACACTGTCCTCCTGCTCCTGGACGACGACTCCGCCTCGCCGGTCCCGTCCTCGACCCTCCGCGGCGCTATTGGATCCCAGCGCCTCCTCCCCCACCGTCGCATGCCCCTGGTTGCCTAGAGCCGCCGCCGCCATGGATTCATCTCGCCGGCTCCGGCTGTCGCCCTCGCCCTCTCCGTCAGAATCTAGACTTATTTATGTAAAAAAGAGAGGGCTTTTGTCTAAATTTTGCCCGGAATTTTTTTCTATCGCCGATAAGATTCCGATATATCCGATATTTCCATTTGGCGCCTACCGCCGATAAAATTTATTTATCGATAAGGTTAACCCTAGTCTATGGTCGTCATGCCGTTCTGTTGCTTGTAGTACTGGAACCTGTAGTAGGCTTAGTGGTGTTAGTTTGTCATGCCAGTGGCTTCTTCAGCAGTTTTTCCTTTGTTTCTGGTAGTGCTGCTTAGGGTAGTGCTGATAGATCACTTCTCATGGAATGGCCCAGCTCTTACTTCTGTCAACCGTGCTATACAACTTAGAGACCGCACAACATCTATTCTCGGAATGCCATGTTACCTGTTCTATTTGGCAGTCAATCAGCAGTTGGTCAGGATGTGCAACGATGCATCCTGAAAGATGTAACACTGAGTCACTGACTCGGGTACTGATGAATTGGCTCGAGAAGTTAGCTGGGAAGGGTACAGATGTGGCCGCCAAAGGAACTCGCTCGCTTGCAATCCTTTTGGTGTGAAAGAAATGCGAGAAGTTTTAGCCAGCGGGAGAGAGAGCAGCTGCTAGAATAGTTGAAGGCATCAAAGAGTCTGTGTGGCTTTGGTGCATGGTGGGAGCTAGACATCTATCTAGTATTGTTGATAGGCATATTAGCAAGTAATCCCTTTATTTTTATTGATGTTGCGGAGCTTTCCGATGCTCCGGCCTGTCTACGGATAGGCTGTAAACTTTGGCACCCCTAGTTCCTGTAAACTTCTCTCCTTCTTATTAATTAATGCCAGGAATCATTCCAGGTCTTTCGAAAAGAAACAGGTCACACCATCACCTAATCTCTAAACTAGTGCGCATGACCAGCAACCAGCCTATGTCTTCAGCTCCTGGACGTGCGCATGACCCGGCCAAACACCTGACCACCACATTACGTGCTAGATTAACTCCACCATGTGCTCCTGCATGATGTACTCAACTCCTTGGCTTCAAATCAGCTCACTGATCACTCCTGATCTCCTTAATGCCATGCAATGCAACACGCACCCATCTAGCACATCAACTCACCCATCTAGTACATGAACGACTCTGCCTATCACGGACCACTTGACTGATGCACGCACATACCCACATGCTACTAAGGCTAATAAACAAGATTAACTAAAGAGCAACTCCAACAGTTTATTTAAATGGCTATGGATAGGTAAAAGGAAAAGAAAAAGTAGCAGAACCCGGAATCCAACAGTTTCGTGAAACCCTCCGCATAGCTATCCCCTTCGGCATCCCGCGAATGTCGGTCGGTACTTTTGCCTATGCCCTGCCATTCGCCATCCCTCTTCGCGCGCGCTTTCTTCCCCAGTTCCCCTTCCCGCGCACGCTTCCTCCCGCTGTTTTGGCAGGTCCTCCCGCGCCGTGCCCACAAAATCACGACTCCTCCACCGTCGACTGCCCACGAAGCCGCGATTCCTCCTACGCCGCCGACTGCCCTCGCTGCTCTCACCTCGTCGTGCCGGTCTGTTGAGCATTGGCCAATTTGTTGTCGAGCATTGGCTCCATTCTTGCTGCCTGTGAAACTTCAGTTCAGGCACCAGTTTATCTCAAGCTCACGGCCAGGCAAGATCGCAGAACATGCAGATTAGGAAACAGGCAGAGTCAAAGCAATCACGTGCTGCCGGCGTCGATGCGATCGGCGGCGGCGGCGTGGCCGCGATTGCCGCGATGTCCCGTCCCTACGATCGATCTCGGGGAGAAAAGGGATAGGAGAGACGGTCACGTGGAGTATGTTTGAATTACGGGTATCAAGATTTGCGACAGCTCTTGGTTTCCTAACCTTTTTTTTTTTACCTATTTTCTATATTATACAGATTAGGTAAAAGCCTATATAGATTAGGCAGGGCTCGAGTGCCCGCAGACTTTTAGTATTTTTTTCCAAAAAATATTATTTAATATTTCCACAGGTTTTAGCCACCAACTCTGATGATAATTATCGAAAGTTAAAATCAATTGGGTTCGACGATATTGTTGATTAAGCGTGTGTTTATACAAATACCATGGGACATTGGACAAAGCTGACAGATTCTCAAATTTCAACATGTGAATTCAGCGTTTTTATGGAAAATTATACTGCTGATTAGGCATTTTCATTGAAAAAAAAGCATGGACAACGATGATATTCTAAATTTAACATGTGGATGTATAAGTAAGGTCGAGCAAGAAAATATTCAGGGATGATGGAGATCCCCGTGATCCATTATTTGCCTATTCAGGTTTGCTCCTGTCCCACGGAGCAAGGGCGTCACTGCTTGGTTCGAAGAGGAAAATGTACTTGTAGACTTGTAAGATATACGATGTCATAGTTCTGTATGAGTGAAACCGAAACCCACCTATTTTAGAACTAGGTAACACTAAGATTCACAATAGAGACAGACAACACCAAGATTTGCATATCCTTAGCATCCAAATAGCTGATTCAAGCACAAACAAAAGATTTACCGAGATATGTCTGACATACTAGACTACAATACGATTTTCTTCTTTCTGACAAGAACAGCCACAATTGACAAATATGTTAGTCAAATTACAAGTTAATCACCTCCCATAAAGCTATGCCAGTGTACCGCAATTGCCTTTTCCAAGCTTTCATTTAAACACCTATCCACGACACGACGTTCTTCCTGTTTCTTCAGTATACATAGAGGCACATAGACCATTTTTCAGAACCAAAACACAGTAGTTATCGTGGCCCATCAAGCAGCCACACAATACGCTCTAAAAAAAGACATTTTTTCAAATCAGGACCATGAACTACTTGGAGAAACTTGTTGGATTTGAACTAGAACTGAGCCACATGGACTCAGTTTATATAAGAAAAACAGTGTAGTGTAAGTTACAGGTGGCCTTGCCACACACGTTAGGATTCAGTTCTTGAGTCATGCTTGGAGAATGCTAACTAGTAAAATGCTAAATGACTAAGATAACTAGTCGTTTCCGACTGAAACTTCCTCAAGAGAAACATAGACATGGAAAATGCAAAGCATCAGCTCAACAAGACAGCGGATATGTTCTGCTCGATAGAAAACAAAATGCTAGAAAAGCACCAGTACTGCACAATGATCCCAAACAATTCACCATTCAGCAAGAAAATTTAGCTGCTTAACCATGACAGAACATAACACAAAGCACATAAATCAGGAGTTTATAACCATATTTTCTTGCTTCAAATGCCATGACGTTTGACATTGCAACTTGACAACTACGTTTACAAGAGACCAATACAACACTGAATGTCATATTAAATTTTCAGGGATAGACTTAGAGTATACATACTAGTTACATGAAGATGAGTCGTGAATTAACCAAAAAGGAACTGAAACATGTCTGGCATATTGAACTGAAATATAAGTTTCAGACGATTGATAAGGACGGATTTTAGAACCATAATTAACCTAATGTCTAGAACTAGTTCTAGCTTAAAGCACTCAACAGAAAATAAACGACTTGATAGTAGTAGCTCCGGAGGAAGGCAACAGCACCAGCCTCAGGATGATCACTTTGTCCAATTTGCAACATACTCTGTTGAGCATCACATTTGAGATCAGAGAGTCCTTGCTAACGATAACAACGTGCCACGATCTGAAAAGATACAATGCACAAAACTCATGACCAACTGTCCAACTCAGCATTTACAATTCAATGAGGTATGTACTAGAACACTTTCCAAAGTTAGCAAGAGTGAGCTTGCGATTTGAGTGGGCTCCAGTTATGGCAGAAAAATAAAATAATTATTTTTAAAACGAGAAAAAAGCTGAAGCAAGGTAACAGATATTACTAGACCACCAAGTTCATTTGCATATTTAGCACTTCAACCAATGCATGGTTAATTTGTTATTATAAAAAATAACACAATGCATGGTCCACATAAAGTTTAGTTTCATATCTCTAATTTGGTTCAATTTTACAATGCAATATAATCAATTTGCTCCACTTCACACAGAGGCCTTCGTCTAATTATTCACCCAATTCTAATCGCACTATTACAATTTTTCACAAAACCAAAACCAGCAGCTTAAGTAAACATAAGGGAGATACACTGAAATTGCAGGACGATAGAGAAGCAAAAGTCAGTACAATACCAGGAGTGTAGAAGTTCATGTATGGCAAGACGCTAAAGTAGACCCCAGGCTCGTCAACCTTCCTCACCCGTCCTGACTTGAGTTCGATCATGAATAATCCAACACCTGTGCTGATGAAGATGGCACCCACACCCTCTGCAAAGCCTACCACAAGTGCTTTATCTCCAGGATTGGCCATGGGCATCACTGCCTCCAACTCGATGACCCTGCATAGAACCCATTCCGCAGCTCCCACTGAATTCACCTTCCTCGACCACAGATAAAGGTTGGAATCTTTAACACCAGCAAACCCCAGAGAACCATCCACCATTTTCATGAGGGCAAGCCAGCCACAGTAGTTAGATGGTGGCGGTGGCTTTAGCACAGATAAGCTATTCTTGCCCCAATCATACTTGACAATTCCAGTATCCCGCGAAATTGAGAAGTAGATTTCATCTCCAACAAGAGCAGCACGCCTAGCCCGGACGTAGAAATCACGGCCGTTGTCAAGAGACACCGGCGTGCTCCACGCGCCCGTCTCCGATGAGTACACGCTCGCCCACATGAGATCCCATGTGGCGTCGCTGGCCAGAAAGGCCACGCAGAAGGGGCCGTCGTGGCAGTCGAGATGGTCGCACCCGTCGGCGGCGCAGAACACCGCGGCGGTGTACGCCATCCAGTCGATGTCCGGCTCGGGCACCGCGCGCCGGTCGCCAGTGACGGGATTCCAGACGAGGAGATCCATGACATGTTCATGGTACATGTGGAAGAGGACGCGGCCGTGGCGGCAGTCGAGGGCCCGCGTGCTGCGGCCGTCCGACCCCGGGTGGGGGAAGTCGGGCATCGACGTGGTGGAGGCGAAGCGGGGGGAGGGGTCCCCGTCGAGGACCTGGAGCCTGTGGAGGAGGCCGAGGAGGGGCGGGGCTCCGTGGTAGGCGCGGTAGCGGCGGAGGAAGGTGGGGTCGCAGGCGACGCGGAGCCATGGCTTGCAGACGAGCGCGGCGCGGAAGAGGTGCTCCGGCTCGTCCGGCGGGAGACGGAGGAGGATCTCGGCAGTGACGTCGTCAATCAGCTCCGACGGCGGCGGCGGCGCCATGGCGGCGGATGCGATGCGAGGGTTTGGTGGGCTTTGGGCCTTCGGAAATGGGGAGGGAAAGAAGGCAAGATAAGGCCTTCCGCAGCGTGTGAGTGCAGCCCAAAAAAAATCGGGCCCCACCGGAAAAACTGAGCGCCGCTCCTGAAGGGCTACAATGCATAGGCATCGCTGGTAGGGTCCACATGACCCACGACAAAATAATCTGAAACCGGACCGAGGAGTGCTGATTGGAGCTAGGAAAAAAAAAACTTTTTTTACAGACATGGCACCGGCGCAAGTAGTTGCGCCGCTCCCAAATTTCTTGGTTTAGGCTTCACTCCCTGTTTCAGGCTGCAATGGTGGGAGTAGAGCTAAATTTTTCTCTCTCCGTTTCGGGCACCACTCAAGCGACACACTGCGGAAGGCCTAACTAGTTAAGTGAGGTCTCATTCAGGCGCTGATCTAATTTTGTGTGTGTGTTCGAAATTTTTCTTTGGGATTTTGTTCTGTTATTAAATTTGGGTCACCAAAATGAAGCTTTAATATTTCCCTTACACATTTCCTATTGATCAGGCGGAGGAGAATAGAGAACATTATGGTCAGTGGCGGACCTAGTTTTTGGCCAAGACTAGGGCAAAAATTAGGCGGCGAAAATTTAGAGACCAAAAGTACCGCATATATGACATAATATGAACTATTACTAATAGCAAGTCAACAATAAAACTTCTGAATTGATAAGTTATTGGAATAGCATCATACAAAAGTTAAAAACAGCAAAAGACATAAAGATAAATACCTAGTATGCTAGTCATGATTTCATCCATTCACAGTTACATCTTCCATTTCCTCATCATCGACACCTAGACATGTACGAGTTTAAATAAAAATATAACAGCAACACAAGTAAGTTATCTTAGATAATTTGAATGTAACATACCATTAGTACCAGTGCTGGACATGTCAGTGGAGGGTGGGGGGGGTCATCAACTTGAACTCCATTTGTGGCATTAACACGAGAAAAATACGACACTAAAGTTCTAGTTCTCTTCATTTTGCATATGAAATTCCAGTACCAAAATTCAGTTATTTCATCTAGAGACCTAGAGGGCAGAGATTAGAGGGAGAAAAGTATCTAAGTTTAGATGGTAGATGGTGCTGGCGCCGTGGCGGAGGATCTCCCCTTCACTCCTCGAGTTATTGTGGCGGGGGACGGCGGCAGAGGTAGGCGGCGGGACGGCGGCTCCTCCGCGCTAGCGAGGCAGGGAGAGCAAGCGGCGGCCGACTAGCTACCGGCCTGGCTGCCAACGGGCGTCTCCGTGCCTGGCTGGCGGTGGGTCGGCGGCGGCGCGGCGCTAGGCGCTAGCGAGGCAGGGCGAGAAGAGCAGGCGGCGCTGCGGCGGCCGTGCGGCGAGCGTTGCGTCTGCGTGCGTGCGGTGCCTGGCTGCTGCCCTGGCGTCGTAGGCCTGAGGAAGGGTTAATGGGCTCTATGGGCTGAAGACTGAAGGGTACTAGTGGATTTCTATGGGCCACGACTAGGGCTAAGGCCTGGGTGGCCCTGGGTGCAGGCCCACCCCTGATTATGGTAAATGTGATACGAGCTAACCTTATCTGTGGTGTCGGCAAAGGTTGCACATGGAAAGTTTCTGAAGAAAATTCCTTCCTTGAGAATAGAGAGGGTCCTGGGTCGGCGTGGCTGCTCTCGTGCGGTTCGGCGGAAGAGGATCCGACATATCCAGACGTGCACAGACCCGGTAGCTTCCCCAGATCGGGAGCGGGCTCCTCTCCTCGTGCAAAACCATCCTTCAAAACCGCTCCATTGCCAAACATGCGCGACTGACAGTTCGATGGCCAAAGATTTCTTGTTTTGGAGTTGGATGGGCAAGACCAAACCGAGACAATAGTTCAATGGTAAAAAAAATAGACTTCTTCCCTTCTTATAAAGAAGATGGGTGGAGAGACGATGAGAAGTGATTCTTTGCTGATCCCCACCAGAATATAACAAGGAGCAGAGTGAACAAAGTAGGTTTTTTTAGCTCCCAACTTCTAGTGTAAGGCCATGTTTAGATTCCCAACTATTGACTATTCATTCTAACTTTTCACTATTTATTTCAACTTTTACTATTCCTCCCTCATAAAACACGTTTCTCAGCGAATGCTACAGTGTTTTTCTGATGCTACAGTGTTTTTTCCTACAATCTAAACACACCCTAAATGAAAAAGTGATTCTTCGCGGTTGGCATTTTTCTCCTATGGTAGAGCTCCTCAAATTATTCCGCCAGGGAATCATAAGCTGGGACGAGCTCTGCCAAAAAGACCCTAAAAGGCAATTCTAGTTTTTTTTAAAAAAAAAAATCCCACATAAAAATGTTATCCTATGTATTGGACAATAGTTACCTAGCTAATTAGTAAGTGGTTAGATCCAAATTTTATGAAAAACAAATTCCTTACCACTATTTTAGGAAGCCGGTTAGTTGCACCAGAGCATGCAAATTTTTCAGGCCATGCACTAATACTATTTCTGAAAAAGAGAATTGCCATAGTCACGAGACAAAGGGAAGTGTGACCCAACTCGCATGTACATGCACATTGCATGCATATGGTCAGGCGTTGTTGCGGTTGTCAAGTTTTGTTTTGGGTGCGACAAGTTTAAGATTACCGGTCCAACCCTGCCCGCGAGCTTACCAACGAATGTAGAGACCATTGGACTTAGCTCGTGCAGTGTTTGTGAACCGATTTTGACTCTATTTACGGTTCAACCAGTTGGACCAATGAACCAAGGGTCTGAACGGTTTAATGACCAGTCCTGTCCCTTAGGGATAGCGGCTCCCAATGGTCAGCCTAAGCCACCATGGGTGGAAATAGTTTGTTCTTAATGGTCCAAATAATGTGCCTCTAGCCCTTTTCAGAAGTGCAGCTTGGTTGCTAACATCCCTGTTGATGGTACCCATAATATGCTCAAAATCGCGTGCAACGGCCATCAGATGGACTATATTCGCCGCATGGACTATTTTTTCACCTCATCAAAACTGACTGAAACTTGACAAAAAGATTAGGAGGTCCAAATCACTAGTGGCATGTATCATATGACGACCAAAAGTAGTCAAACATTACATAAAACAAGCCGTAGAAGGAATGTGCTTTACACCACAGCATTCATCAACCAGTTTCACGGCTGACATAAATATGTCTTAAATATCAGGTACAAGCGGCGACAACCTGTTATTGAGACATGGTAATACATACCATAATTTACTGAGCCCTCCCATGATCACAAGGGTCATATCCATACCAGCAAACGCAAGGCTGTTTGGTAAATGCTCATCTACTCACCACTACTGCAGCCTGCTTAGTGCCTTATCCATGACGCATGAAACAGCATATAGCCCAAGGCACACGCCAGCAACACCAGACCCCATAAAGCAACGCCTCACGAACTTCTCCCTTCTTCTTCTTTCATTCCGGATTGCCTCTCTATAATAAAAGAGGGTGACGAAATGGCTGCGTGTTAGGATCATTTGAATTTAGTCAAATAAAATAAGTGTCACATAGTGCATTTACCTTGCAGCTTGACATGAAGCTCTAAATTGAGCCAGTTCATCCATCACTTTGTCCGCACCATTCTTTTCCACCAATGGCTGTCCAAGCTGCTTCATCTTCCTAGCAGCATTTCCATTGCTGTATCCAGCCTACAATCAAAGAAATTGAAGTATATAATGCAATGCGCAAGTAAGAAATAACAGTACATCAATGTAACACACACTACAGATGAAATCACCACATGGCTGGGTAGCTTCTCCAACAATCACAGCAAAAATCAGGTTTCAGACCCTGCAGATGCTAATGAGATAAAGGCTGCAGTTGCATAACAATTGATTCTTTGACGCAACAGCATTCCTAGGTTAATATTCGTTTGATTAGGACAGTCAAGATTATAACACCAAGGAAATGACAGAAATTACCCACAGCAGCACAGACTGGCCTGCAATTCAAACTTGGGGGAAATCTAGATCCTAGAATCGGAGTTTAGACCGACCGACCGACCGACAATCGATCAATCAATCAATCAATCAAGAAGGGTACGTACGAGGTGAGCGCACCTGAGAGGAGAGGGAGGCGAGAGGCCCGAAGCCAGTCGACGGCGGCCGTCGAAGAGCAACCCTCCTGCAGCGCCATATATATATAGCACCAACCAACGAGCTGGAGATCGATCAATCTGGAGGTGGAGGAGGACGCCCGCCGCCGGAGATGATCGATCGCGAGGCTAGGGTTTCTTTTCGATCAGTTGGACCGGCCGCCTTTCGGAACGAGCGAGACCAGAGCACCCACGATCGAGCGTGGTTTTTCCTTCCGAGGGTGCCGGTCAAGTTGTGAGCCATCGATCGATGGGCTTTATGAAGCGTGCGTGCAGCTTGATTGAGCTTTTGCCAAAGTTGGTCTGCCTCTGGTTCCTGCCTGCCAGGTGGCAGCAGGGAGAAGGGGGTTGGAGGTGGACTGGGGCCCAGCCCTGGATGGTACGCGAACCCATGTCAAGGTAACCTGTGTACGATACGATTCCGTCATCGCATCGGCAACACGCCAACACCAAGCTAGGCAGCAAGCGCTGGCTTCAAGCATATCTTCGCCCCCAACTCCAGCAGCTATGTATAAATAATAAGCTTGTGGCCAACTAAGCATTTGCTCCTCGAAAACTTATATTTCATCCCAAATGTTTACATGATGTACTGCATCTGAAACTGGAAGGTGGGCTTCAGGAAAGACAGATGCAGAACAAAAATGTAAGCTTGTATATATTGTGATGTATACAGTTTATGATTCTCTTCAAGCTATTTTATTTTAGAGGAACAATTCGTTCTACAATATTAAAACAAAAGATTGGAGCAGCATATATATATATATAGATTCCAGATTCCAACAGAATGGTTCGGCAGTCTGAGGTGCGACTGACAGTCTGATGTAGAAAAAATGTATTGCATGCAGAATATATACTAGAGTATAAGCAGTTTGCTAGTATCAAATATGATTCTGGAAACGCCGAAAGTGTTGTCCCCGTTTAGGCCATAATGGAAAAAGAAAAACTCAGTTTCATTTAAGCTAAAAAAAACACTCAGTTTCATTTTAAAGTAAAAAATAACTTTTCTTTCACTTCCAAGTGGAGTATTAACTGTACCATGTGGGTATAATGTACACTAACCGAAAGCAAAAGTAAGATATTATCTGTAAACCTGAAACATGGTCTTCACAGTCAGGAACTCACGATGCAAGCAACTAGAGTACAAAGGCATAACGGCATATGGTCCAACAATTTTGTCAAGGTGACTTGGTCATTCATCAATGAACTATGTACCCAACACAATACTGAATTTTACAAAGCATCGTCCCTGATATAACAGTGCAAAACGAACTCATCAACTTATTAGTATTACTCTTTCCAGGTGCTACCATCCTTTGGCTCAGTACTGATTAATTTGTCTCCTCTGGAAATTGCAATCTGCTGCTTGTAAAATCAGGAAAGCGCAATGCATACAAGAATTTGATCTGTAGCTCACCTGTGTTACGGATGAAACAGTGTGGAATGTCAATAAAAGTAAAACATAAAGGAGAACCAATATGCCATTAAGAAAGAGATAGCGATTTTTCAGTGATAATCCAAAGGCTCGCAAAGGCTGAGCATCTTAACAACGGACCAATGAACAGTGGTTGGAGAGTGTAAGAATTGATCAACTTTTGCTAGCTTTTCAGTCACATCGAGTCACATCTTCTCTCACAGACACGCTTACCAATACACTATTCATACCTCCAACTTTCTCCAACTTCTCCAACTAAACAAGCCCTTTGATATTGAAGTGCACCCTGTACATTGTATTGTCCTCTGGGCCAAGAGATGTCGCTTCATAACAGAAAAACTTTTCTGATGACGACAAAGGTGTGGGATTTATGTATTTGTTTTACCCGTAGCAACGCACAGGCAAATGATGGTATATAGCTAAATGCTATTTATTTTGAGGGTATGGATCCAATTTTCCCTATGTGTAATCATTATTAATGCCCCATGTGAGACTTGCCACGATTGGTATGCTCAGCCTGGCCTCCCAGATACCAGACGCAAGCATTTAGGTTTAGACGGCTAGTTAGGCATAGACCTCGGTGTGTGGAAGAGGCCCTAGCGAGAGCCTTGCTCTAGGGAACTAAGGGCAGCTGATGAGAAGTGCTTTTTTTTTTTTTTGCTGATCCCCACCAGAATATAACTAGGAGTAGGGTGAACGAAGCAGTTTTTTTGGCCCCCAGCTCCTATAAATAAAAAGGTGATCGATGGTCCGCCTGATTCCCACCTTAGCATTTTCCCCCTTTGATAGAGCACTAGAGCTCATCAAATTATTCCGGCGAGGAATCAGAGCTCTACCAAAAAGACCCTAAAAAGCAATTCTAGAGTTTTAAAAAAATCCCATATAAAAATACAATTCTATACATTGGACAATAATTACGTACCCAATTAAGTGGTTAGATCAAAAACAAACTTGTTACCACTATTTTAGGAAGTCAGTGTTGGATAATTATCTGTAATAGACCATATTTTAATTCTAAAGGTTATAATTAAATTCACAAATATTTGCATGACTATAGTGAGTGAAACAATCCATGTGCACGTGTTCAGATTTAACACAGGTTTAAATAAAAACACAAATAAAATAAAGGATAGCAGTTCGGACATCGAAATGTACCCCAGGGTGGGACCTTTGCCGGAGGCATAAGTTGCGTCGTTACCAGCTGGAGGAATACCATCTGAACTCATGGTGTTCCTCGACTGGCCTTGCTCGAAGGAGTCGTACAGATTCGATGCAGGAAGATCCGTTGATGCAGTGCAGTCCGTGCGCCGGAGTCGTACTGGAAGAAGGCGCGACGCGGTGTAGTCGTTCGACGGCGGCGGAGTGTCTAGGACGGTGAACCGTACGCCGGTGAAGACGTAGCGGTTTTGGACGAGTAGTCACGTGAAGATGCTCCCCAGAAACCTGATTGCCCCGGTATCCCGAGCAGGATCTCGAAGAGACAACGGTGTCGGAGGCACTGCTCTCGCCGGTGATGTGCGCACAATGCCGATGATGGGGAAGCGGAGTAGCAACGGAGGAGGATGATGAGTAGTCTCAGATCTTAATCTTAAAGGAGAGGATGACCCTGTTTATATAGCCCTCGGAGGGAGACGAGAGGATGAACCTGGACGGGAGAGAATGGGGAAGGCTCAATGATGGTATCATTGATTGCCATAATCAGCCCTCCCAATTACCACGCCTCGCCACGCCCACGCTCACGGCCCCGGCGAGGCGAGGCGAGCGAGCGCGCGCGTGTGGCTCGCCAATCTCCCCTTGCTGGCTTCACAAGATGTGCGCCAAAGGTTGACCCTTTAAGTCGGTTGAGATTATTTTCCACTACCAATATAGTTTTAACCATAATAACTATAACATTAAAAGTAGGCTATAATCCTTTTAAAATAAATAGAATAATGGGCCGGGCCCAAATATTCTAAGTTAGTTGCACTAGAGCATGTAATTTTTTTCAGGCCATGCACTAATATTTCTGAAAAAAAAAAGAATTGCGATAGTCACGAGGCAAAGGAAGTGTACCCTAATAACTCGCACGCACATGCACATTGCATGCATAGGTTAGGCGCGCGGTTGTTAAGTTTTGTTTGGGTGCGTCAAATTTAAGACGAATGCTAGTAGACGCTAAAAACAAACTGCCATCAACATGCCGAGTTTACAATGCAGTGTTGAAGCTTCGTCATTTGTTAGTCATGCTTGTTTACTGCAAACCAATGCACAAGCACCTCGATCGTAGTTTCTTTCCGATGAGTTCTGCACTCTGCATGCGAGCATTGATCATTTCAACCTTTGCAGGCGCGTGCGTCGGAGGAAACGACGAGGTGCATGCGTACAGACTGCCCCAACTTGCCTGACACGCACATGCACATTGCATGCAAACGGTCTGGCACTGTGTTGTCAAGTTTTGTTTAGGTGTAGTGTTTCCCGAAAAAAAAGTTTTGGGTGACGATTAAGATACCGGTCGTCTCGTCTCTCGGACCTCAAGACGTATGCAGTAATAAAGAGGCTAAAAACAAAATTGGCCGGCCGGTGGGCGCACTGTCATACAATAAAGTTACATGTAGTGTCACATCATCTAAACAAAATGTTTGAAGTTAGATAAAACACCCCCCTCTCAATGCATATTTCATCTATTGTTATTTCCTAGGTTACATGCAAGACACAAGATGTCTAGATAATTGTGTAGAGAGAGTTTCATCCCCGTAAAACTCATTTCACCTCTCTCTTCATTGATGTAGTGCCACATCATCAAAAATATCTACGTGACACTCCATTTATTACCCATAAAAGCCCTCTGAGACTGGCCTAAAGATTGCCGAGTTTACTATGCAGTTCCAGAGTCTTCGTCACTTGTTTTTTTCAACACGAGTCTTCGTCATTTGTTACTCATATTTCTTTCTTGACTTCTTGCAAACCAATGGCGCATGTACCTCGTCGTTTCCTCCGATGAGGTTTGCACTCTGCATGTGGGCATTCCAGCAACTATTAGTAGGTTGTAAGAAAACTAAATGCTGATGTGGATGAGAAAAAAGATGAGAGAGAGGAGAGGTAGGCCGTAAGCTTACAACTCGCTTAGACACAAAACCCAAAAAATATGTGTGAGACACATATAAGTTATATATTTATGGTGAACATGTAACCAATATGGGTGGGTTAAGAAGTACTCCCTCCGTCCTAAAATAAGTGTCTTTCTCACTTCCCGAGAAAACACTTCGGTCAATTATATATAAAAATATATTAACATTTATGATACAATATTGATATTGTTGATAGATATTTAGATCTAGTTTTTTATAAAAAAATATTTAGAGATTTAAACATTGTATATATTGTCTATAAATTTAGTCAAACTCATGGCACGAACACCCAAAACGACTATATTTCTGGGACGGAGGGAGTAGGTTGTAAATATTTATTTACTTAGCTAGCAGATGGCTGAGTTACTCTATTAGCCTTGCTCTTAATCATTTCAACCTATAATCGTCATTGGAGCAAGATTATTACCGCGCACGTCATTGGTTAGAAGATAGTATTATTGAGAAAGCTGAAGAAGTTTTGTCAGATGCGCCCTACTTCTCGTTTATTGTTATACTAGCGAATGGAGGACGCTACCCCTTCTAGTGGACGAGCATATATATACAACATTTTGCGAAGTGCCACTGCCACTTGACGCTTGTCCAACAAATTAAAGAAAGCGACCAGCTACCACAGCTATATATCCTAGGTGCATTGCATTGGAGCTGCTACAGATCTTCAGTACTGGTATTAGACTAGAGTACAGAAGATATGTCGCCTTCCATTCGTGCCTCTCTCATCTTCTTCTTCGTCGTGCGCTGCTTACACTTGTCCAGAGGTGTGGCGGCGCTGCCACCAGCAACACGGTTTACGACCTACAATACAAGCTTTGCTCCACCGACGGCGGCGGCGACGACTTGTACCGAGCGAACGTCCGCCAGCTTCTCGGCGCGCTCCCGTCGAACGCCATCAGCAACAACGGATTCTACGAGGGCTCGTCGGGGTCTGCGACGGACACGGTGTTGGGATGGCCATGTGCCAGGCCGACATACCGTGGCCGGACCAGTGCCAGAGCTGCCTCCAAGCGGCCTCCGCCCAGGCGCCCATGGCCTGCCCGTC
Source organism: Digitaria exilis (assembly GCA_015342445.1). Classification (NCBI taxonomy): domain Eukaryota; kingdom Viridiplantae; phylum Streptophyta; class Magnoliopsida; order Poales; family Poaceae; genus Digitaria; species Digitaria exilis. The sequence continues at coordinate 127,771 of JACEFO010001608.1, forward strand.
GAGCAGCGACGCCGACGTCGCCTACCGGGGCTGCGTCCTCCGGTACTCTGGCGCCCAGATCCCCACCGACGTCAGGTTTGACGTCAACAGCAGCTACGCGTTCCACACGGTGATCAACGCGGCCAGAGTTCTTGACACCGATGCCTTTACGGAGGTGCGCCGCGTGCTGTTCACGGATCTGGCCAGCGCAGCTGCGGCCTCGCCGTTGATGATGGCGTCGGGCAACCGCATGTTCAACGCCACGCACAACCTGTACGGCCTCGCGCAGTGCAACAGGGACATGCGGAGGGAACAGTGCTCCTCCAGCATCACGGGCGCCATCCAGTCCATCCAGGATTATGGCTTCAGCGAGGAGATGTGGTCGGAGGGACTGTCCATCACAGGGTTTAGCATCTACATCAGGTACGACCTGACGGCCTTTTACGTGACGCCCACAGCAGGCAGCCCTCATCAGGAAACAACACAAGGTAATAACAAGCATCATCTCTTGTTGTTAATTATTGGCAACTTCATCTCCGGCCTGTTTGGCACATATGATTGGTCTAATCGTTACCGAAAATATTGTGTATGCATTAAGCTAGAATATTATATATGCACAGTATCCTATTTTTTCTATTCACTAGATTAATTTCTACTTATAAATATTTTTTTTTCGATTCACTACACTATTCTGGTAATTAATTTATTCTTATATCTTGATTCACTATACCTAATTAATGGCTTTGATAACTAGAGTAGTCAATCTATCGGGCAATTCTTACTTCATGAAAATATACATTGCTAGCACCTAGCTTCTTTCGACACCATATATATTCTTAATTCTCTGTAGCCACACCTCTATTTACCATAATTTTATGTATTAATGTCAATACATATATACATATGATATATAGTTGGGTCACATGGGGATATTTACCGTAACATCATACACCCACAGCTTCATAAATCGCTCGTCAGATTTATGACACAAAAATCTGATTAGCACCCACCACGGGCTCGCCACAGGAACGCCGCATCTTGCTGCTGGAGGCGGCGCCCCCAATCCTCCACCAACGACACCCCAATCCTCTTCGGCTTCATCCCCCGCAGCTGAATTCCTGATATTACTGCCGGCGGCGTGCTTGTTGCAGTTCTTGGTGTTTGGGGTGACCCGCCCCTTCTAATCCAAGCCAGCGGATAGAATCTGAGGTAAGCATCAGTTAATTCTTCCTCGCCGTCGTTAGATCTGGCGAGGATGTTTTTAGCTTTTCTTTTACTTGTATTGTCACCCGTGTTGCATTTGAATTTGGAGATAGCCGCAGCTCTTCTGAGCAACTATTTAATGGTAAATCCGTAGTTTGTTTGTTTATTTATTTACTTATTTATTTATTTCAGTTTAGATAGCCACACATGCATAGCTAGCGCCCATGTTTTTCATATACATTTGTTTTATTCCATCTATTATTTGTACGATCAGGTTTATTACTTCAGATATGAATAGACTTTAGGTACGAGATATATTGCTAGATAATCTATAGGTGTTGTTATCCGTGATCATTTGGGCCAACAATTGCTAACAGCTTGGCACATGTTATTTCACTGTAGGGATGTGGAGGAAGCTGAGGCGGCTGCTTGCCTCGATGGCGTGCGGCTGGTGGGAAGATGGCCGGAGAAGAAGGTGGTTTTAATTAGAGATGGATTGTGCGGTACTGTCTGGGAGCTGGACCGATCAATGGTGGTGTCATTGGTGCATGCCATCAGGGAGGAAGGGAGTCGGCTAATTGATCTCCTGGTAGTTAAGTGTCGTAGAGAGCAGAATAAAGTTACGCATGAACTAGCCCAACTAGCGATTAGGTCGAATCACAGTCGTGTGTCTTTTTCTTTTGTTCCTGGCTGCATCCAGGATTTAGTACTCTCGGAACGAAGTGTAATGGGTGTTAATGTTGCATGATTAATAAAGCTCTCTGTTTCGCAAAACAAAATTATCACTCCTCAGTAAATTAATCATTCATGTATTGTATATTAGCTATACGATTTACTACTTCTATAGTTGCGCAGGTTTACTGCTTTAACCAGTTACTGTATTTTTGACAGGTAAATCTACCAATAGTAAGTTAATCATACAGTTTATAAGTATTTCTTCAACAATATCGGGTGCTCTTATTCCTGTACATTTCACTAGTAGCTTGCAATCAATTCTATTTTTTAAATGTAAAATGTTGCTATTGTGGAACTGGTAAATAAGACATGTATCAATGATTTTGTTGTCTTCGTAGAAGGTTGATATGAAAATTTCCCACTGCCTAGGATAGATCTTGGCTGGCTGCAGATGGGCATGGATCCACAAATCGTAACTAATTAACTGCTACTTAGTTTCGTGACTACATTTGCTATACAAGTGATCTAAGACACTAGGATATGCTGATCTGACTCTGAATATATAGACCCTGAGCTTTAAAAATTAAAGTAAAATGCAGGCAGTGCATAGTTCCTTAATTTTCAGTGCAGAAAACACCGTTGCATACGTAGTCATTCCATTCTGTCTATTTGCTATCCCGTCTATTCATTGGTGAAGGCCTGAATGGTCACTTGCATTCTGTTATTGGCAGACGCAAAACTTGTTCATTCTATTCTGTTCACTGTCAGATGCAAACCTAATTCATTCTACACTGCAGGGAAAGTTACCTAATAAGTCAGAGCTGGTCTTCTACATGCTTTACAATCCACTGAACAAGATCGAGAGGCTTTCAGTGAGACTTGAGGCACGAAGAGCTGTATCTTGAACTTTAGATCTGATTATTTATGTCAAAACGATCTTGATCTTTGCAGTTGATTATTTATTACCGTCCTGTACCTTTGCTTTTATTAAACTTTGCTAGACAAAGCTCTGTGCAAATAAATTAAGTTCTCTTGCTCCTACATCTTTTAAATTAAAATTAGTAAATTATATCGAAGGGCATAGAATCTACTAGTAAATCGTTTTAGAAAATCTGCATACATCAATTGACGTTAGTAGGCATGGATTCTTGTAATTTGTATATAAGGGCTTAGATTGTAGTAAATTACCATAAAACGAAATACCTTACAAGGGGCATGGTCTAGTGAATCATTAATGAAATTATCATAAATCATATTTGACAAGATTTACAAGGGCATAGTAATTTTCATATATAATGGACATATTGTAGTAAATCATTTACATAAGAAATAACCCCAAAAAAGAGGTGTTTTACGGTGGTTGGAAAATTAATAGGAGATACCTTTCCTATTTTGCTAAGATATCAAAAGGTACCGTGAGGTACTTTTTCAATTTTGATATGAGTCTCACCTATTTTGGTATTTTTTTTCTTGATACCTCTTATTCTCAACCATCGATTCAGCATGATTGAGGATCCACGTTTATTCCAACTATTGTAAAATTCCTCCAGAATACAAGCAGTGGCATAGACGACACAGCCAACCCTGTTGGTATATGTTTTCTCGTAACATACATGCAACTGCAGACAAAACCAGAATTCATGTCCTCACGTTATTCTCGTAACTAGAATGTATTTTCTGCTCTCGTAACGCCTATCAGCTGCACTTCGAGCAGCCTGTATCCTTCCTGGCGATTATTAAGGATCAGGCAATGGTAATATAACTGCTGGCTATAATTACCGGGTGGCGGCAGCAAGCCAGCAACTAGCCGCAGGACCGCCCCTTCGAGCTATTTTATTTTAAAGGAACACTTGGTTCTATTAAAATAAAATATTAAAATAAAAGACTGTAGCTGAATATATAAATTCTGCAGTCCAACAAAATGGTTCAGCAGCAGTCTAATGCAGAAAAAAAATTTATTGCATGCAGAAAAATTACTAGAGTACAAGCCGTTTGCTAGTGTCAAATGTGATCCTGGAAACGCCAAAAGTGCTGTCCTCGTTCCAGGCCATAATGGAAAACGAAAAACTCAGTTTCATTTAAGCTAACAAAAAACAATCAGTTTCATTTTAAAGTAAAAAAAAAAGAACTTTATTTTCACTTCCAAGTTCCAAGTGGAGTACTAACGGAAAGCTAAAGTAAGATTATCTGTAAACTGAAACATGGTCTTCACAGTCAGGAATTCACGATGCAAGCAACTAGAGTAGAAAGGCATAACGGCGTATGGTCCAACAATTTTGTCAGGGTGACGTGGTCATTCATCAATGAACTACGTACCCAACAAAATACTGAATTTTACAAAGCATCATCCCTGATATAAGCTAACAGTGCACAGCGAACTCATCAACTTATTAGTATTACTCTTTCCAGGTGTTATCATCCATTTGGCTCAGTACTGATTAATTTGTCTCCTCTGGAAATTGCAATCTGTTGCTGGTGAAATCTGAAAAGTGCCATGCGTACAAGTTAATAATTTGATCTGTAGCTCATCTATGTTACGAATGAAATAAACAGTGTGGAATGTCACAAAAAAAAAAAAGACACAAAGAAAGGAGAACAAGATAACATAAACACCAATATGCCATTAAGAAAAAGGTAGCGATTTTTCAGTGAAATTCCAAAGGCTCACAAAGGTTATTAGGTCTTCAAGTTGTAGCTTCAAAACTAGACGTCTAGAATGGCCAAAGATAAGATATCAAGATTTTAGATCAACAACTTGAGACCAATTTTGAAATGCAAAATATATTTTAAAATGCAAAATATGCTACTACGTACTTTTTTTTAATTTCGAACCAAATCTACTACTTCATTCTTGGTTACAAATCCTAACATGTTCAATATGATCAAAACCAGACGTTGCAATGTATTTTCAATAGCATATAGAAGGGCATCATTCATTTGAATTCAACTAAATATTTACACATAAGCTGTAAAATGCAAACCTATACAAATCAAGGGCGATCCATGGACTATACGTACCTGGAACGTAAAAGCTCATGTAGGGGAAGACATCATGGTAGTGCCCAGGCCTGCTTACCTTGTTCACCTTCCCTGATTTGAGCTCAAACTTAAAGGCGCTAAAATCATCCCACAACAAGAGAACACCTACGCCCTCGGCGAAACCAATAGCTTGAGCTCGGTGGCTAAGTTTGCAGGGAGTGTCTAGTTTCGCAAGCTCAATGACTCTATCTCGTACCCATGCCGCTGCAGCTCCATCTTCATCCACCTTCCTCGACCACAAGTGGATCGCTGAACCCTTCACGCCGGCGAGCCCCAGCAATCCATCCTCCGTTGACATGAGCACGACGGCCTCGCCGTACACGAGCGGCGAGCTGATGACAGATAAGCCATGTTGAGCAGGAAGAAGAGCTGGTCTCCACCAACAATGGCGGCGCGCTTCCTCGTCTCGACGAACGAGTGCTCGCCGATCTCCACGAATGAGTACACCCACGCGCGAGCCATGGCGTCGGGGTGTTGCCCACGAAGACCACCACGAACGGGCCACCGTCACCGTGACAGCCATGGTGGTCGCAGGTCGCAGCCGCCGACGGCGGCGCAGAGGACCGCGGCGGAGTAGGAGTAGGACTTGCCGCCGCCGTCAGGAAGCTCCGGAAGCAGCTGGTGGGCGCCGGTGACGAGGTGACAGACGGCGAGGGTGGTGGTGGTGGTCCGCGTCGTGACGCTGCCGTCGACCTTGGCGAGGAGGGCGCGGCCATGGCGGCAGTCGAGGGGCCGCGTGGCGCGCAGGGGAGGTGGGAGGAGGAAGAAGGGGACGCGGCGGCGTGACGACGGTGGCGCGATGGGGACGAACCGGGTGGCGTCGCCGCGGAGGAAGCCGAGCAGGGGAGGTGTTCGGTGGAAGGCGCGGTAGCGGTCGGGGAAGGAAAGGGTGGGAGAGGATGCGAAGCCATGGCTTGCAGACGAGGCCGACGTGGTGTTCGTGGTCGTCGTCGTCGCCGGCGAGAAGTTGGCCGCGCACCGGTACGCGGCGACGAGGGGTCAAAGCAATGGATCCTTGCCGGAGATGGACAGGGCACACGTGGAGAGGCTGAAGCTCATCTGGGATGGCAAAACCTCGCAGCCGAATTGATGTGTGGGCATGGAGGACAAAGCAGCTGGAGCTCATCGATGGCTTCGAACACCTAGGAAAAAATGAAAAAATACGTCAGTGTCCACTCCAATCGCAGTGCTGGGTTCTGATCCTAATCGAGTTTGGTTTGTGTTCTTTAGCATCAGTGGTTCATGGGTTTTCTTCAGAATCCATGACGACCAGCCAAGTGCTCAACAACAAGGTTCAGTCCGCCGTGAACCAAGGTGTCAAAGATTGCAACTACATGATCGACAGTTCGACACGATACAACCAGGGTTTTCGTTGGTCTTGTCAGAATGTGAAATAGATCCAGATCATCTTCTCTGAAAATTGCATTGCAGTCTAGTACGACAGGCATATTTCTGTAAATGTTTTATTAGTGTCTGACTCAGCTATATGGAACTAAAGCTGACATTCTGCCAGTTCTCCTTTGCAGAAAAATCATTATGACGTTTAATTTCATGTCTTCAATATGATTCTCAAGTAGCAGGCACTTTGAAGTAATAAAATTATATCAGAGTAATCACATTCATCCTTTTGTGATCAAATTAGATCCATTATGTAATTTTAAAATGAACTGATGATTTGAAATGGTTTATTTTTTGCACTTCTACCTTCTATTTAGAGGATGTTGTGTATACAAAAAGGCGTTTGTGATCTCAAGCCTTGGAGCTACTCTGACAATTATGACTTTCAGTTGCACGCAAATTCACGAATCATCACATCATGTTGATTTTGTAGTTCAATCCTAACTTCATGGTTCAAAGTCGGATTAAGGCCTAATGCCTATTTGGATCCGTCGCTAAAGTTTTTAACAACCTTGGGTCCAAACAGGTGCAACTAAAATGTTGCTAAACCTCAGTTGAATCCAAAAGGAGCTTTAGTAATTAGCTAGCAAAGGGGTGCTAAAATTGAGCAAAGTGCAAAATACCCTCACATTTACTCCAGCAGTGGGATTTGGCAGTGATAAATGAAAGGTAAGGTAGCATAGTCATTTAGAAGGATTTAATTAAAGGGAATCAAACAAACAACCCCTGCTAAAATTTAGCAACCTAAGTTTTAGCTTCAAAAAGCCCTCCAAACTTTAATTAGCTACTAAAACTTTGAGTTGAAGATGATCCAAACATGGCCTAAATCCTATGGAAACATCCCGTGAACGTTTTAGCTTTATAAAAAAACCCTCCAAACTTTAATTAGCTAGTACTAAAGTTTGGGCCAAGATGATACAATCATGGCCTTAATATCTTATGGAAACATCTCGTGAACTACCTCATCATCCACCGTGGAGGGAGTCGGTCGGGGGGTCGTCAGGTCAGGTCACGCGTCTTGTTTCCGGATCGGACTCGGAGAGCAAGGTTGTTGGACTCTGGATTCACCAACGGAACCTGTGCGAGTGTGACACGCAAGCAGGTGGTCGTCGTCGTCGTCGTCGTATCGGGCTCGGACTCGAGTCCTTGCCGATCGAGGAGCGCGCGCTGGTGACTGCCGCCAATAAATGGCCCCCCCCCCCCCCCCCCCGACCTCACCTCCGCTACCGGCAAGTGGAACGAACCAACGGACTCGTCTCCTCCTAAATCTCACGCCGTCCGTCCGCACTAGCGATCAGCCGGTAGCTACTCCACTCCACACCACCACCACGATGGACACCGAGGAGTACTACAACCGCTGCCCCACCCTGTCCGACGACCAGACCATCAGCGGCGCCGTCGCCGACGACGGCGGCGGCGAGACTGCCAGCTCCGTCGTCCTCGCCCCGGCGAACGCCACGTCATCCGTCGCGCGCGGGTGGGGCGGCACCGGGAGGCGAGGCTGCACGGGGTCGTCGGTGGCCGCGGCTGCCAGGGCGGTGGCGTCTGTCTCTCCGGTCGCCGAGCCGGAGCAACCCGTGGCCGCCATTGTCGCCGCCGTCCCCCACCCCAAGGTCGTCGCCTTCCACCCGGCGCCGCCGCTGGCGTTCCCGGCGCACGGCGGTGACGCCATGGAGGTGACGGTGGCATCAGTTTCCGCCATTATTGCCACCGATCCTCCTACCCAAGCCATCGTCGACCACCACCAGGAGCAGCCTAGCACGTCGCCGGCGATCGTCGTCGGCCAGGCGCCGAAGGTGTACACGTGTAAAAGGTGCGGCATGACGTTCACGAACCCGCAGGCGCTGGGCGGCCACGTGGTCGGCCACAGGAACAGGGACCTCGCCGCCGCCGCCGCTGGGACGACGACGACGTCGGCGGAGGACGGCGTGGTCTTCCCGGGAGGCCGGCGTGGGGCCCACAAGCCGCCGGGGAGGAGGGCGCACGTGTGCAACGAGTGCGGCGCGGAGTTCGTGACGGGGGTGCAGCTCGGCGGGCACAAGAGGAAGCACTATACCGGCGAGCCGATCGTTCCCAAGAGGAAGAACAAGACGCGCGTCGTCGTCCATGTCCAGCCAGTTCTTTCGGCGGCGGCGGCGGAAGCCGTCGGTGATATCACGCTGGCGCTGTCAGTAAAAGGGGACGACGTGGCGTTGCCTGCTGTGCCGCCGCCGCCGGCCGTGGAGGCGACGCCCCCGGCAGCTAGGCCGGCGGCGGCGGCGGGGAGAGTACTTCTGTTTGGCATTGACATCGGGACGAGGGTGCAGACGGCAGAGGCGAAGCAAGGCTCAGAGACCTCGCCGTCCTCCTACAGGCAGCAGTAGCTGTTGTGTGGAAATTTCTAGTAGAGCCGTAGAGGAATTTCTTTTTTTTTAGATGCCGTACGTACAGGAAATTCAGGGAAACAAAATCCTATGTTTCGATGGAGAGCAACGGATGCAGCCAGCTATTTCACTCTTTTGCGGACATAATTGGAAAGACAAGTACTATATATACAACGCAGGATACTAGTAGTAGTTTTCTGACTGTATTGAAGGGGGAAAAAAAATAGCCTTGGCATCAACGTCTTGTGGTCTGTAGATCCTAATCTTATTAGAATTTCTGTTTTCAGTTCATGACAAGTTCTAAACCCTTTTGCTAATCTTGGATCAATCAATCATTTTCCTCTCCAATGCCACCAACGCACGGTTGCCACAGTTTTATGTCCCGTTTGTTGATTCTAGGCAATATTTCGGTTTATTTGAATACTCCCTCCGTCCCAAGATAGATGATGTTTTAGGGCAATCTGATTAGTCATGATCAAGTTCCTGATTAAGAACGCTCGGAACTGGGAGCTGGAGCTGTCCCTCCCAAACTGGACAATGGATGACTCTGAAGGAGGAAATGCTAGCTGGTGGAAGATAACGGCGATGGAATGGGGGGCTCTGTCAAAATGGATGAGAAAGCTAAGATAGATAAAGCTGTAATATAATCTAGCTGTTTGGTGAATACCATGAGCTAGTGATGAGCAGTGTTGGCGAAAATGGCTCGAATCATAGTGTATGTTTACATGTTTATTTGGGCTAGGAAGAGGTGTTTCACTGATGCGCCGGATGCCATCAGATATTCTGTAAAAATGAAAAATATCTCATCTTTCAATACAAGTAAGACGGGCTGAAGGTCCCTAGAACTCCAAAAAAATCCCTAGAACGTAGTAAGAACACTGCAACACGGTGGCGAAATATAAACCAGCCAAAGAAAAGCTCAACTGCTCCAGCCTATATATCGAAGTAATATACGCTCAGTGACATAAACATAATTTGAAGTGTAGGAATATAGAGTGCCACTATTTCTATTACATTGTCCTACTTAGGGTTCGAGCCAATTTGTTATAAATTAGTCAGTTCTCATTAATTTTAGAAGTCCAAGTGGCAAAATCTTGGGCACATGCTGATGAGTTGATTTAGCTAAAATTTTGTTAGGCAATAACAATGCAACAAAAACATAAACCATATATAGGTTCAACTTCAACCATTAGCTTATCATGCATCAGTGGCACATTTAGGACTTGATGACCCTAGGGACTGACTTGGGTTCCTTTGGTACACAGGTTCATAATTCCAATTTTTAAATCTCTATTTTGAAACATAAATAGTAATACTTATTTAATATAAAGTTCAAACATGAGCTACCTTTGACGTAGTAACTTTACCATCACCCCTTGTACGCTTCGTCACAACACACGCTGCAGCCTGCAGCATATGGTGTGGCACTGTTGCAGCTGAGTTTTGAGCATGGTGTGGCACAGTTGTTGCAGCGACCATGGAATCAAAACAGGATGAATTCCGAAGTAAACTACACAGAACTTGAGCAGACAGCAGAGCAAGCACTCTTTAATCAACCGAGCACATCATGGTCATCTTGGTGCAATCTAATCAATGTCAGTATAATCCAAAACACATTTGAAAGTATTCTGAATTTCTGTTTCTCGAAACCAAAAGAAACTAGCAATGCACAAGCTATTCAGCTTTGTAACAGAAAAAGGTGGGGATAAATGTCTTCCAGGTCCACATTCGTCTCCATTTCAGGCTTACAACCTAGCGATCAATTGACCCCTGGATTCGGAAACTATAATAGAAACAAGAGCGCTGCCCCAATTTGGCCTTGTTCACCACAATGGGGTTGGTGGGATTTTGACTTCTAAGGGATCTAATCCCTTCCAACCCCTCCTAATAACTGAACAAGGCCTTGCATGTCAGAAAACTAGTTGATAACATTCTTGAAGACAAGAAACCAACTCTGGGTGTCATTTGTTTCCAGAAAGTGGAAATGATAGTCCACAACTCCACATAGTTTTAGTTTCATGTAGCTGACTCAAGGATTTAACCAGAATATGTTTGATAAATATAACAGAAATACAGCTTGTCGCCGATACTATAAGGGCGAATTCAACATGCCAACAGCAATTGAACCTCATGCCTTGAGCCATCCGCACTAAAACAGCTTGAATGATAAGAAACCAACAACCTAAATAGAAATTCAATTTTCTGGGAACAAGATCAGCATCATTTGAACAATAACCACAATAGAACATAGTGACATTTACCCTACATTCTTAAACTTCTCGACAGAAAACAAGACAACCTCACAGCAGTAGCTCCGAAGATGCCAAGATATAGACCCAGTATGACTGATTTGTCAATTTCAGTAGCTCATCAGAAATCAGCAGCCCTCGGCCCTCGCTAGCGACAACAATCTTCCACGATCTGAAAATATGTCAAGCACAAAACTCATAACTAACTGTCCAACTTAGAATTTATAGTTTGATGTACTACTGCACTTAGAACAAGTTCTAAAAGTTACATTACTGGATTTGACATGAGCTTCAACGATGCCAGAATGTAACATGACTCATTTCAAAGAAAATCTGAAGTGGGGTTAACAGATTATACTACATCGACAAAGTTACCTAAATATTTAGCAATCTCTATTTTAGCCTAGCAGACACTTCATGCTTTATAAACTATTTATCCAACCAATGGCACCCGTGAAAAAAAAAAGAGAAATCCAATTCCTGAGGCAATGAACTAATGATCCAGTTGGCCCTGCTTCCCATGGACAGGTCCACATGATAGCACAAGGTTGTTGTCTCAAAAAAAATTGATGGACACGGTTTTCAGGCAGAAGAATAAAACACAAAGTTTATGTTCCAATTAGCTAGGTCAAGCATTCAGCAAACAGACCACACAAAGTTTATGTTCCAATTAGCTGGGTCAAGCATTCAGCAATCAGTAACTGAAATATGTTTCACATATTAATCTGAAGTACAAATTTTCAACATTATCATCAGGATGAATTCAACAAGGCAACAACAATTGATCATAAGGACAATTTGAATGTAAACTACTCAACAAAGAATATACAACTTGATAGTAGCATTTCTGAAACAAAACCAAAAGAGACTCTAAAAAAAACAGCAGCAGACTGAGATCAGTTAGTCCTTACTAGTTACTACCAGTAATAATAACAATGTGCCACAATAAGAAAATATACCATGTAAAAAACTCACAACCAACTCCATGCCAGCATTCCATTTCAGTGAGCTATGTGCTAGTAATAATTCCAAAGGTTACAGGTGTGGGCTGAGATGTGAGGTTCAGCTATATGCCAGAAAATAACAGAACTTTGATGAACAAATTCTAAGAAAGTCTCAAAGCAATGTAACAATGTAATAGCAGGTTACAAGTTTATATGCATATTAAGAAATTCGACCAAGAAATGGTAATGGTTTTCCACAAGTCAAACATTATATTCTGTTTTCTAACGTCACATATTAATTATTCTCTAACACACAAAACTATTGTCTGTAAAGAACACATACTACTACTTGCATCATGACTAAAACTAGAACCATCTAATTAAGCAAACATACAGAAGCTGTAAAGAAAATGCAGGACTTTATCAGAAAAGGATGGGCTAGTACAATACCTGGAGTACAGAAATTCATGTAGGGTAGGACGCTAAAGTAGACTCCATGGTCGTCAACCTTTCTCACCCGCCCTGACTTCAGCTCTATAGTGAACAAGCCTGCATCTGTGCTAATGAAGATGGAACCCACACCCTCTGCAGAACCAACCACAAATGGTGCCTCACAAGGATCGACAACAGGTATAATTTTCTCCAGCTCAATGATCTGGCACTGTACCCATTCAGCAGGTGCTTCTGAATTGACCTTCCTTGACCACACATGAAGGCTGGAACCCTCGATGAAGACAAATCCCAGTGAACTGTTGTCCATCACCATGAGGGAGACTCCATATGCATTGTGCGGTGGTGGGTTAATCATGGACAAGCAATCCTTAGCGCCGTCGTACTTGATGATTGCACGACTATCCCGAAGTGTGCAGGAGGTTTCATCTCCAATAACCGCAGCTCTGCTAGGCATGACATAGGGAAGGTGGTACGGTAGTGGTTATCTCGAATGTCATCTTTCACATGCTGGGCATAGCATTCACAATCAGTGCCAAGAGTTGCCGGCGCGCTCCACACACCCGTTTCTGAGGAGTACATGCTGGCCCTAACGTGTAGGGTATGGCCGTCGGTGGCCACAAAGACGACACGGAAGGGGCCGCCCTGGCAGTCGAGATGGTCGCAGCCGTCGGCAGCGGCGCACGACACCGCGACGGTGCAGATGAGCCAGTCGATGTCCGTCATCGGCACCACGCTGGCGGTCGCCCGTGATGGGGTCCCAGACGAGGTAGACGATCCTCGTCCCCCACACACCTCCCCACATCTGGATGAGGGCGCGCGTGTGGGCCGTGGGAGCTCGGGCGGGGGAAGTCAGGCATCGACGTGGAGGAGGCGAAGCGGTCGGGCGGGGACCCCTGCAGGACCTGGAGGCTGTGGAGGAGGCCGAGGAGCGGAGGGGCCCCGTGGAAGGCGCGGTAGCGGCGGCGGAAGCCGGGGTCGCAGAGAACGCGGAGCCACGGCTTGCAGACGAGGGCCGCGCGGAAGAGGTACTCCGGCTCGTCCGGCGGGAGCCGGAGGAGGATCTCGGCGATGACGTCGCCGATAAGCTCCGTCGGCGGCGGCGGCGGCGGCGCCGCCATGGTCAGTGGATGCAAGTGGGAAAGGGAGTGGGTGGGGTTTGGAAATGGATTGGGGGGAAGATGAAGATGCGACTAGAGAGCTACGCGGTTGGGTTCGACCAACGCCACATTGACCATTTGACCTGTGCCACGCTGGCTGGCTCAACCAAAATTCTACTACTTGAAAAATTCTACTCCGTAGCTGTGAAAAAAAAAACGGTTGCGAGGAAACCAATTAAAGTTTTTTAAAAGAAAACCAATTAAATTTAAAGATACGAGAATTTCATATGGTAAAAGGGAGTAAATTATTAAGTAGTGGAATTATCTGGCTTGCTAGTTGGATTTGGGATATTTGTACGGTTTGATTTGGCAAATATGAAACAAAAATTTTAAATTCTTCGATTTTCTTCCTTGGGTCTGGAAAAGCAACGTTGCTTAGCCTCCGTCTTCAATCAATCAGAGGAGAAAATAATTGCCACCACGCATTAAACTTGAAGAGAACGCCTTATACTCTCAAATACAACAAAAGATTACATAGAGATACAAACATACTCTTAACTAAAACAAATTGTGTTTCAAAGAAAAAATGATGCGGCCACAAGTCTTGAATAATGATCAGACATTTGTTTGCATGGTCCATAGACCATAGTAAGCAGATGTTTTGTGTTTAAAATTCAATTTGTATCTTTCATTGCACAGTAGCAATGAAATGAAATTATATCAAAACAAATTCAGAAACACTTGTAAATTGCATGAGGCAATACTGACTAATAACGCTGTGAACTGGGAGCTAGAAGCTGTCCCTCCAAAACTAGGCAATGGATGGATCTGAAGGAAGAATGCTACTGGTAAGATAACAGTGATGGAATGGGGGCTCTGTCAAGATGGGTGACAACCAGGGTTTTATTTACCGTGGTTTGACCGGTTTTTTTAGAAAAAAACCGGTCTGGCTAACCGGTGAAACCGGTCGGTTAGCCGAGTGGTCTGGTTTTATAGTGTCAGTTTGGGAGCGGTAACCGGGATATTTTGCAACCGGGCTGGACCGGCTTGGTCGGGAACCGGTCGAACCGGACCGGTTCCCAACGGTTTGGGGAACCCTGGTGACAACATCTGGATGGCGCCTATGGATGAGAAAGCTAAGATAGATAAAGTTGTAATAGAATATAGCTGTTTGGTGAATACGATGAGTTAGTGATAAATAGTGATGGTGAAAATGGCTCCAATCATAATGTATGATACCACGTTTATTTGGGCAACGAAGAGGCCATCAGCTATGCTAGAAAAACGAGTATATCTCATATTTCAATACGAGTAATACGGGGCGAAAGTCCCTACAACTCTAACAAAAATCTGATTAGTCACATGGAGTATGTTTAAGAACATAGGCAGGACACTGCAACACGGTGGTGAAGTATAAACTGGCCAAATAAAAGCTCAACTGCTCCAGCATATATACCGAAGTAATATATGCTCAGGGACATAAACATAATTTGAAAGTGTAGGAATATATGATGCTACTATTTCTCCTTACATTAATGTCCTACTTAGGGTTTGAGCCAATTTGTTATAAAGATTCATTAGTTAGTTCTCATTAATTGTACCAGTCCAAGTGGCAAAGTCTTGGGCACCATGCCGATGAGTTGATTTAGCTAAAATTTGATGAGGCGTGGACAATGCTACAAAAAGTAAACCATATTTGGGTTCCACTTCAACCATTAGCTTATCATGCATAAGTGGTGGATTTAGGACTTGACGACCCTAGGCACCGACTTGAGTTCCTTGGGACACATGTTCACGATTCCCAATTGTTACATAAAAACCATTACATAGAGTAGAGGTTGTCAAGCCTAATGTCATGTCAGAAATATAACAACTGCAGCGCCAATAATAACTAAAAAGCATCACAATAAAACAGGCACAATCTGACGCTGTTCGTTCAAAAAAAAAAAAAGAAAACACCGCAGTGGTATTGCAAAGAGCTCACAAATCAACCTAGCACATATCTAATTTCAAAAAAAGAAAAACGGTAATTTGTCTACCTCAGAAACATAGTTTTCGTAGACAACGCTATTTTTTTGGCTTCTTTGAAAATTGAAATAGAATTTTTGTACAGCCAGTCTCCAGCGGTCCAGCCAACAAGCGCAGTGAGACAAATCGTCACCTCTAGTAGCTGTCTGTGGGCCCCCTGTGTCTGTCTCATTCACTCACTTTCCCCAATTCCCTCCCCACCCAAACCCTCGCTTCCGCCGCCCACGCCCGCGCCATGGCGCCGCCACGCCCGTCGCCGCCGCCGCTGATCGACGACGCCATCGCCGAGATCCTCCTCCGCCTCCCGCCGGACGAGCCGGAACACCTCTTCCGCGCGGCCCTCGTCTGCAAGCCCTGGCTCCGCGTCCTCTGCGACCCTGGATTCCGCCGCCGCTACTGCGCCTTCCATGCCGCGCCTCCCCTCCTCGGCCTCCTCCACAAGCGCCAGGTCGTCGAGGGGGACCCGCCCGCCCGCTTCGCCTCCACCACGTCGGTGCCCGAGTTCCCGCACCCCAACTCCTACGGCCGCCGCACGCGGCCCCTCGACTGCCGCCACGGCCGCGTCCTCGTCCACATGCTGGCGGAGGAGGACGAGAACAAGGAGTACCTCGTCTGGGACCCCGTCACGGGCGAGCGGCACGCGTTCCCCGGTCCGGACATCGATTGGCTGATCTACACGGCCGCGGTGTTCTGCGCCGCCGACGGCTGTGGCCATCTCGACTGCCACGGCGGCCCCTTCCGCGTCGTCTTTATGGCCACTGACGACCGCCTCGAAATCGTTAAGGCAAGCGCGTACTCGTCGGAGACAGGTGTGTGGACTGCTCCTGTATCTCTTGGTGATGGTTGTAAAACCTACGCCAAGCACGAGCAAGAGGCACTTGAAGAAGGACCATACAGGTTCCGGCGGTACACACCCTATGTGCAGCCTAGGCGAGGTGCTGTTACGGGAGATGGAATCTACTTCACACTTCGACGGGGTAACGACATCATCAAGTATGACTTGCGCAACGATTGCTTATCCATGATTAACGCGCCGTCACATAGTGCCTACGATGTAGCCCTCATGGTGATGGAGGACAGTTCACTGGGGTTTGCCTGCGTTGATTATGAGTGTTGCAGCCTTTATCTGTGGTCAATGAGGGTGAACTCCAAAGGAGCTGCAGAATGGGTACAACGCCGGGTCATCAAGCTGGAGACAATTATGCCTGTTGTCAATCCTAATTACAAACCATTTGTGGTCGGTTCCGCTAAGGGTGTGGGTGTCATCTTCTTAAGCACAGATGCTGGCTTATTCACTATACACCTCAAGTCTAAGCATGTGAGGAAGGTTGACGAGCCTGATGTCTACTTTAGTGTTCTACCCTACATGAGCTTCTACACTCCAGGTATTGTATTGCCCTGGCTTGTCTCTTCAACTTTATTTTTTGTTGCAGCTTTATGTATGTTTGCTTGATGACAGTTTGAGTTCGTGAACAGTTAATGGCTTAATTTTTATGATACTTTACCTGTTGAGAACCGTTATCATGCATTTATCAAAATATACACATGATCATGTTGACTTGGTATTATCCTGGTACCCGTTTTTAGACGTTCTTATAAGAAAAAAAATGATATCTCTGGCATAGCTAAAGATCACATCTACAATCCTCTCTTGTAACTTCTGCGATTAGGACTGGTACATAGATCTCCGAAGTGCAATCCTGACTTGGAGTTTTATTATGAGTCGTGTATGGCACAGTTTTATCACTAGTGCCTAGTTGGGACTAACTGATTTCAGTCTGCTGCTGTTTTTCTCTTTCAGACCTGCTACTATCAAGTTGTTTATTTTCTTTTGAGTAGATTGCACAAGGATTGATTAAGTCTGTATGGTTAATTGTTCTTCTCTTGTCGAATTCATCTGATCATAATGTTGAAAAATAGTATTTTTTCAAATTAATATGTGAGGCACAATTTAGTTACTGTTTGCCTAAAGCTTAATCAATCCTACACCAATGTGTATTAATATTTATAAGGCAATTGCTTAATCAATCCTTGGTGTAGTATTATTTTGATCTTACTTCATTTTTTCTTGAAAATGCATTATGTTACTTTTTATCATGGCTGCAGCTTACATGTACAACATGTCTTGTTAACTTTGGAACTATTCCCAAGTATACCACCACACCAAATTTTATATTCAGTGTTGGACAGTTGGTCATGAGTTTCGTGTTTGATATCTTTTCAGATCGTGGCAGATTGTTATCACTTGCAACAACTCACTGATGTCTGATGTGCGGCTCAATAGTGGCATTCAAAATGGACAAAACCTAATCTTGACTCTTCAGTCTGCTTCTGCTGGCTTCTTCCAAGCTACTACTATCAGGCCGTTTTGTTTTCTGTTGAGCAGTTTGAGCATGAAGGGCACACGTCATTGTGATCAGTTTGTGATCGTACTTGTTCCATTGATCCGGACAATCTTTCTACAAAATTGTAGTTCAACTTAGTATGTTGTTTTCTTATCTGTCGAGCAGTTTTAAGTGGGAATGGTGCTATTCGTCAAGATTCTGGTTGCGACCTATACTTGTGCTCTATATTTCAAGCATAATTGTGTTGCTGTTTGGTGGAATGCCGAATGCTTGTCATACGAAACTAAGGCTATGTGGACGCTATGCCGTTTCCATTTCCTGAAAGTGTCACATGACACCGAGTGTTGGTTTGTTATCTTTAAGGAGGTTGCCAAGTAGTAAATTTGTTTATGGAGACACAATTGTCAGATTGTGCCGCCATAATAACATCACTTATTTCTGTGTTCATGGCTCAAGTCTGGTTATACGGAGCAATCCCTCTTGTTTATGGAAGTTACTAAGCTGTCCTCCTGTAGCTGTAGCGGGACCTTTTGCATAATTGCCCCTGGAATAAATTTCTCCTTTTTTCTGTATATCCATCGACCCATGGATCCGTTGAATAGTTGGGCTAGCTGATGAAGCACGAAATGGCTGCTAGGCTAAACATCGATATGCCCTCATTTTCTATGTTGAATCTTGCATTTTGAAAAATGGTTGCTAGGCTAAAACTAAACTAAAATGCAATTGCTTGCCATTATGGTCAGGATGAATTCGACAAGATAAACATAAATGATCATAATGACTTGCAATGTTTGCATATGAATTTCTCAAAAGAAGACAAAGTGAATGTTTATAGAGTCACAAAATTAACAAAGCCATCATCTCGACTCTGCAGATGTTTGCTTCTTCTGGGCTACTACTGTCAAGTTTTTGTTTTCTGTCGAGCAGTTTCAACTTTCCAGTCATTAGGATCAGTTGGGGTTATTGTTGTTCAATCCCTATCATGTTGTCAGAAAAGTGTACTTTTAATATCGCAGTTTCTTATTTGTTGGCAACTTTTTTAAGTTAGAATGGTGTTTAATGGTTGCCCTAGTCATGTTGTCCACTAACTGTATTTCTTGTTACTGTCTGGTCAATGATTGACTCAGCTTCATGAGACTAATTCTACATGAACTCTACCTCATTTCCATTTTCTGAAAAGGTTTTGAAGTATTCAATTTCTTATCTTGAAGAAGGTTTGTTAAGTCGCGGTGCCACACTTGTTGGACTTGTAGTTGGAAGATTATGCTATCATAAGGGCACGTACAACGGCCGTAGATTGCCGTCGCCATGCAAGGAGAATATGCAGAAACACCCCCACGCGTGGGCATCGAGGCCTTGCCGTCGTCTTGCTCGTCTACGAGCGGAGCTCGTGCTCCAAGGTTCGAGCGACGGCTCGGCGCGCGCTGTAGCAGCCGCTGCGGGGAAACAACGGCGCCGGGGATCCCTTGCGCGCGCGGGAAGGATTGCGCGCGGGTGGATCCGTTCGCGCCATTATCCCCTCCCAAATAGCGAAGGGCAGCCAGATTCACAAACGCAAAGACGAAATCGAGAAAATCGAGACCAAAATCAACGAAATCGAGACCCAAATCAACCAAATCGAGACCCAAATCGAGACCAAAATCAACCAAATAGAGACCTGCTCGCCGTGCTTGCCGTCGTTCCTGGCGCTGCGCATGCAGCAAGAGAGAGGGACAGGGAGGGGGCGGCGGGATTAAGCTCCAAGAAGATCAAGCTCAAAGACGAAATCAAGCTCCAAAAAGATCAAATCGAGCTCCAAAAAAGCATAATCGACAACCACGAAAACTGAATCGAAGAGAAAAAAGCCAAATCAAACCCCTGTTGCTCCATTGGTTGATTTACCTGTAGGAGGTCGAGTGCGGAGGGCGCCGCACGCACTGGAAAGAAGAAGCAGGAGGGAGAGGGAGGGGGGCCCGACGAGCGGAGGCTGAAGAGGGAGAGACTGCACACAGGCCGCCGCGCCTGCCGCCAGGGCCGGTCCTGAGGGGGGGGCAAGAGGGGCAACCCGCCTGGGCCCCCGGTTCCCTAGGGCCCCACGCATACGTTTACATCATAACTATTAACTACGTATAGAGTCCGTATAACTACGAGTTGAGATACTGATTGAGGTTAAACTCTAGTATATACGTAGATATTTTTGCTTTAAATCATTGATGCTTGACAAATTGAGTATATAATTCATCTCCCATTAATTTTTAACACAAAGCATTTCATCTACAAAATATTTATCCGACACACAGAAAAGGAGCACGAGAAAATGAGTAGATGATGAGTTTACAGAGTCATAGAGAAGATCAATTGACACGTTTTTAAGTAAGACTAACCACCTGAGTGTCATGATAAAATCAAGTAAGAAAATGCCAGTTACGATGAAGAATTAACTTTTATAAAGCATATCAGCTATTAAAGAGATTTTTATGAATATTAATAAGGACCCCGGGTTTTAAGTTCGTCCCAGGCCCCTAAAATGTTAGGACCGGCACTGCCTGCCGCCCGCGAGAGCGAGGGAGGAAGAGGGGGGAGGCGTGTGCGACGCGTGCGCCTGGCGGTGAGAGCGAGGGAGGTGGGAGAGATCGAGTCAACGATACGAGAGAGATCAGATGATGCGTCGGTGTAATACAAGGGAATATAGAGAAAAAAGAAAAAGGGAAGTGAATAAAATAAAATAAAAGAGATGAAAAAAGTGAGAAAGATAACACCATATAACAAAGCGGCTACAAAGATCAAGTATGTATTAGATCACCATGATTTGTGTGTCAATAGATGCATTAAACATTCTACAGACAGCTAAATAGACAACTCATTGTACAAGCTATCTGTTCAAGTTGTCTGTTTGTGCCGAACAGACAGCAGCCGTAGACACCGTTGTACATGCACTAAGAAGCTGCCCTTGTTTGTTTGGACGTTTTTTAATTTACTCATAACTCAGCATCGATAAATATATTAAAATTAAACAACTTTGGTCAATTCTATATATTAACATATTAAAATTAACATATTTAGATCTAGTTTTCTATGAAAATTATAAAAAATATTTGAAGAATTAAATATTTGAAACAATATTTAGATCTAGGTTCGTCAGGTTTATTGTTTGTTTCATCTCATTCCTCGGTCGACACTGAGTATGGGCCATAGGCCGAGTTAATTTGATGCAAGCAGGCTGGCCAAATTATTCAAGGGTTTGCAAGCAAAGCTAAGCCCAGTTCACAGCTTGCTTCAGCCTTATAACATTCGTACTGCCAGCAGCTGAGGACGGCCCAGCGACCTCAGGGTGCACTACCTTCAGCCCAATACACATAATAGATACTTTTCCCTTAAAAAAACATAATAGCTACTACTTTTTCTTTTAAAAAGATTGAATTGTTAACAGCTGTTATTCTTCTACAAGATTTGATTAGATTCGGTTTCTCTTCTACAATATTGGCTTAGATTCGGTTTTTTCTTCTACAAGATTGAATGGATCCATAATTAAGTTTCAGCACATACACGCACAACCTGCTAATATGAACATTCACTAATTTTTTCTTTTTGAATCCATTATCAAATCAAACTAACACATTTGATTCTTTTCTGTACTAGCTCAGAAAGGATAGAGAAAAGTTGTCCCCAAAAAATGCACAAAAATCATCGAATCAAGAAACACGTACTGCTACAAATGGTTGGAGCGTATTCGGGGTGCTCAGATTCTATGGGTGTATAAGAGTCAATCACGGGGGATCCCCCATCAGGACGAGGAATGTTTCTATAATCACCGCACCCCGCACAAACACCATATCCATCCTTCACCTAAGCTATTAACCTTGTTTTCGGCCTTCATCAGTTTGCCGTTTTGGGCCCAGTTTGCAAGCAGCTCCACGCCTGTGGGCTTTGGCGGGATGCAACCTGGGCAGTGATTAGTGAATGTCTCTCTTCGGAAGTTCAGATTCAATCTCTACAATATTATTTTCTTTAATTGAAGGGTTTCTGCATGCCTCTCTTCGGATGTCTCTCTCCGGAGAGAATGAATTGTTAAAGAAAAAATATTTTATAATTTAGTTTAAACAGAAAGATCAGCTTAAGAAAATAATGAAGGAAGCATGTTTTTTTAAAACTTTAATAATTTAAATCATAGACTTCCATTTCCAATTTTATGACGAAGAACTGCATGGAGGGGTGGGTGAAGTAGAGCCAAACAAAAAAGGATACAGGAAAAAAACACAAATCAAGATAAAAACAAATGTTCTTGGAGGAATGGTTGGAGCATGTGCGGTGCGCTCAGATTCTATGGGTGTATAGGAGTCGATCACTGGGCATGTCCCATCAGGACGAGGAATGTTTTTATAATCACTGCAC
This sequence comes from Digitaria exilis, assembly GCA_015342445.1. Classification (NCBI taxonomy): domain Eukaryota; kingdom Viridiplantae; phylum Streptophyta; class Magnoliopsida; order Poales; family Poaceae; genus Digitaria; species Digitaria exilis. The sequence goes on from JACEFO010001608.1 coordinate 149,915, forward strand.
ACCGCACAAACAACATCACCATCCTTTCCTTCCTCAACTCAGATCCTACATCTAGGAAAAATCAAAGGCAGAAAAAAAATCACCAAACAGATCGAGATTCGAGAAAGAATTTAGAGGCGAGCGTAACCCCTAATCCGACTGCGCGGATGGGGGCTCTAAAGCGCCACCGGGTTTCGTCTCGGGAGCTTCGCTTCGAGAGAGACCGGACTCCGCCGATGGGGAAAAAGCAGCAGGCGGCCATTGGGACAGTGCTCCCCTACTAAAATCAATCAATCACCCAACCAAAGAAGACAAAACGGAAACGCAAAACTCAAGAACGAATCGAAGCAGAGGACCAAATCCTGGGTGAGAGCTATCGCTGATCGGATCTTCGTGGCAGGCGGGAAGAGGAGCGGCGGCGCGAGGCGGAAGAAACCATTCGATGAGGTTGAGGAAGGAGGCCGGTGAATGGGTCGTTATATATAGTGCGGAAGCGAAACCCTAGTTGTGCTGCTGTGGGTTGCGGCCCATGAAGAATAGGCGGATTGGAGAATTGGGCGCCCAGGGCCCAATAATGTGCTTCCCACGGCCCAAAGCCCAGGGCTGAATTGGACGCCGCGCCGATGTTTCCGTTTTCTTTTTTTTCTTTTTGCCCCGCTGCTCAATATTTTCGTTCCGTTCGTCCGACGTCAGATGGCATCATCCATCGCCATTCCACCGCGGGCAGTCCTTGTCGTCGACGAACTCGGGCATGCTCGTCATCGATGCGCCGGTCGCCAACGTCGGAAAAGCAAGAAAGTTGAAGCCGACGTGACGTCCATACATGGATCGTTCCATGAATCCATGTATCGTTCGCTGCCAGCCATTCAAAATATGCGCGTGCGATACCCTGCTTCGTTTTTTGTTTCCCAGGCCGGCCACTCAACACTTGGCTCACTCTCATTCACCACTCCTCACTCAACCGCAAAATCGATGCGTCATCAGCCCTAGCTCTAGCTCTAGCTTGCTCTTTGCCTTTGACAGCCCAGGGTAAACACAGAAATAAAACGAGAAAATTAAAAACAATCTTGTCTATGCGAGCATGACACAGCCACACAGGCAACAACGCACTATACACATTCTCATAGAGCACACAACGATTGACGGCGTCACGACGTCATCATCCCCGGCGCGGCCGCCACCGCCATGGCGGTCCTCCGCGCGCGGGCCAGCGCGACGAGAAGGACGGCCTGCCGCTGCGCCTCGGCGAGGCGTCGCCGGAGCGCGGCGGCCTCGGCGGCGAGCCTGGCATTGTCGACGCGCACGGCGAGGGCGCGCGCCGCCGCGGCGCCGGCGGTCGCTGCCAGGGCTCGCCGCTGCGACCGGAGCTCCTCCACGGCGCGCTCGAGCTCCTCCGCACGCTGCTGCCGCCGCGCCCGCGACCGCCGCGCCGACTCCCTGTTCGATATCCTCCTCTTCAGCCGCCGCCGCCGCTCCTCCTCGTCGACGACGACCCCGCTGCTGCTGCCGGCGTTCATGGATGATGCGTTCGCCGGCGACGTCGCAGTGCCCGTGACGCCACTGCCAGCGCCGCACAGCTCCGGCGTATCGAAATCGGTTCCTCCAGACGTCGTCGTATCGAAATCGAAGTCCAAATCGAAATCAAAATCCAAGCCAGAGGAACCAACGTCCATGCCTGGCAGAGCGCCGGCGAAGTCGAACTCCATGGCCTCATCCATCAAGGACAGCATTGTGGAAGGACGCGAAGTAGACGATGCTGTTACCACTTGCCAACAACTTCTTGTCAAGCTCCAGTCGGGAGTAAGTAGTGTGCAGGAGGGGAGGACGAAGAAGCCGAGCTTCCAAGAATTTATAGGCGAGGTGAAACTGCCACTGCTCTCGAGTGTCGACCTCTGATATCCTCCCTCCCCACCAAACGCATCGCGATCGCTACCGGCAAAGGCGAGTGGAGTGTCTCTCCGTCCGCTTTCGTCTACCTCTCGACACCTGGCTCAACTCGACGCGCCGCTGAAAAAGCTCCGGTGTCCGCGTGCCTGTTGCCCGATGGATCCATGGCACCAAGCAAGGGGAGCTTGGGCGCTCGCCACGTGGACGAATCGACCTTCCAAGTTTGGTGAGGAGTACGCTGATGCTGTGTTAGGTTGATCTCCTAAACCCTAAAAGGCCCAAAGGCCTTTGGGCCTTGATCCGCGCCCTGATCGGGGGCGCCCAACCCTAATGGTTGGTGGGCCCCTGTCGCCAGCGCTATATAGAGAGGGGGTGGGGGCCACGGCTCGGATCACCAAGTTGACTGAGATCTAACTCCACCTACACTCAACCCTAGACCGATCTGTGGGTTAGCGCTACGGCGGCGGGAAGCTCCACCACACCCTTCATCGCCGTCCCCGGCCAAAGCCGGTGGCGCCCTGAAGGACGCCGTGACCTACTGCGTCGAGCTACGGCTTCAACCTCTACACCGACCGTCGCTGCCCGAGCGCAGAGCTTCACCGACGAACGTGCCATGGCATCAAGTGAGCCATCCAACACCTCGACACGCGATGGTATACTCCTAACTCTTCCTCTTACTCTGTTCCTAGTTCTAGGATCCACATGTACATATACACACACACAGTGACACGTACACATACACACACACACATAGATCATCCATTTCCTAGTCTAGATCTACACGCAGACGCTTACAGAGCTAACAATTGGTATCAGTCGCCTACAATTAGCATAGATCTAGTGTAGATCTAGAAAAAAAAAAAGAGAAAGGATTTCGCAAGAAATCGAGAGAACAGAACCAAACCCCGAAACCCTAACCCTAGATCCACATCAGAAACCCTAGATCCAACACTCCAGAACTAAATCCAATCGAAAACCACAGATCCACTTCCCCAAACACCAGATCTACATCCCCACGACACAGATCTAGAACCCTCATACACAGATCCACACAAAAGAGACTTACCGAGCGTTTTTTGCACCGGGACGCCAGTGCGCACGCGCAAGGAAGAAGATGCGCCTCGCCACCGGGACGCCGGTGTGCGCAGCGCACATAGATCCACCACCGAGGAACCGCTCGACGGCGGTGCGTTCATCCTCGATGAGCGCACGCGCCGGCGAGAAGATCCAAGGTGGCGAACACCCTCTGCTGCCTCTGTTTGGCCGTGGAACTAGTGGGAAAGAAGTGGAGAGAAGAAGAGGAAGAAAGCCCCGGCCATGGCGACATCCATGGCGCGGCGGCGCGGAAGCCGAGGCTCGCCGACGCGGCGGAGCTCGTGGAGGGGAAACCTCGGCTGCGACCGAGGGGAGGAGGAAGCAAATGAGCTAGGGTTAGGGTTCCCCCCGCGTCGCTTTCCTTTTTTTATACCCCGCGAAATCGACGCCGCGCCGTTGGATCGCGCGGACGGCTGAGATCGACGCGGAGCGTCGCGCGCCGCGCGCTGGGCCGAATTCGCGGCCCAGGCCCAGGTTGCGGCCCACGAGCCAACACAGAGCGAGCCGAGCGACGCGAGCCAGCCAAACGTAGCGAGCCGAGCGAAGCGAGCCGCGGAGCGAGCCGAGCCGCGCAACGCGAAAACGCGCAGATGGGCCGCGTGAGCGCAGATGGGCCGCGCGGGCGTGCAGATGGGTCGCGCGTCGGGCGAGTTTTGGGCCGTATGGGCGGCCTAAACAGAATTTTTTTTTCTATTTGTTTTATTCATTTCAGAAGCTATTTATTCGAATTTGAATTTGAATTTGCACAGAATTTGAATCTCTATTCATTTTGAACCAAAGGGATAAATGTTTAGAGAATAGATTACAGAATTTTTTGCTTCTGAATAGAATAATTTAATAGATTCCGCTGCATAGATAATTATTTTTTTGACTTGGAATTTAAATTTGAACCAAAGAGATGATTTATATTTCAAGTCATAGATTAAAATTTCAGAATAATTGTGATATCATTGTTTTCTGACCAAAGTTGAAAATAATAGTATTATGATTTCATGGATATGTTTATTCCATGCATTATTACTTTTTTCTGCCCAAAGGTGATTAAGTTTAATGTGAAAGGTCACTATATGTTTTATTTTCTGACCAAAGTTGATGATAAAACATATAGTCATATTCAGATTTATTCTCATAAATTGTTCTCACTTGTTTCTAATTGTTTTCAGCTGGAGTTGCCATTAGAGATATCCCGACTCTCCGGGGAGATAATTACAATGAATGGCACAAGAAGCTGAACCTATTCTTCACCATGCAAGAATTGGACTGGATTCTCACACACCCAGTGCCTGTAGAGCCTCAGGCGCCAGTCAGAGGGGAAGACATGACAGATACTGCTTGGCAACAAGCACAGGATGTTTATAAAGCATCCAAAGAGAGTTATGACCTTGTGATGATTAAATGGAAACCTGCTAACAAGAAATGTGTAGCAGTGGTGGAAAACACCGTAGAGCCTACCATTCTGGGGGCAATCACAGACTGCAAGAATGTTGTTGAATATCTAGAGAAGATTAAGAATCAGTATACTGGTTCTTCCAAGATTTATGCTCACCAGTTGCTTGAAAAGCTGGTTGGTGTAAAGTACAGAGGGGGTGGACTTAGAGAGTTCATCCATAATTTGATAAACATCAACAACAAGCTCAAACCGATGAACTTAGAGTTCAATGAGGGTCATATTGTTTATTTGATCTTCAAATCACTTCCTGCAGAGTTTGAGAATTTTGTGGTCGGTTATAACTTGAGTCCTGAGCAATGGGACTTAGAGAAAACAACGGCGATGCTCGCCCAAGAGGAGGAAAGACTCAAGATTGCACATGGTGGCTCTGTAAACTATGTGCACAACCAGAAGAAGAAGGGTCACTTCATTAAGGGTGAATCCTCCAAGTCTAAGCCTCCACAAAATCCCCAGCAGTTCCAGCAGCATCAGCCCAAACTTGGGCAATGCACTGTGGACAAGGATCAGTGTCTCTACTGCAAGAAGAAGGGACACTACAAGAAAGATTGTCCAGACTACTACAAGATGCTGTGTGAAAAGAATGGTGAGAATATTATTTCATTTGTAAATGAATCTCTGTATATAGATTATGCTAAATCTACTTGGTGGATTGACTCTGGAGCAACTATTCATGTTGCAAATGATTTACAGGGATTCATCCAAACGCGAACAACTCAAAGAAGAGAAAGCAGAATTAAAGTCGCGAATGGAGTGGAAGCCGAAGTGGAGGCGGTGGGAGACCTTCTCTTGGTGCTTGACACAGGATTTGAGTTGTTGCTTAGAGATGTTTTCTATGTTCCTTCTGTTAAAAGGAACTTGATTAGTGTGTCTAAACTTGATATTCATGGATTTGAATGCCGTTTTGGAAACGGCAAGTGTGTAATAGACTACAACGATTTGATTGTTTCTATTGCTTACTTAAAGAATGATTTATATTTACTATCACTTCGTGAATGTGTGAATGCTATTTGTGATGTGAATGTAAAAGAATCAATACCCACCAACAGAAAAAGAAAGAGAACTCAGAGTACGTCATCGAAATTGTGGCACTGTCGCTTAGGCCATATTTCGAGGGGGAGAATAGAAAGGTTGGTTAAGAATGAAATACTTCCTCCGCTAGAGTTCTCAGACTTAGATAAATGCATTGAATGCATAAAAGCGAAATATATAAAGATAACCAGAAAACATGCGGAACACAGCGCAGGTAAATTAGAGATAATTCACACAGATATCTGCGGTCCGTTCCCAGTTACTAGCATAGATGGTTATGACTCATTCATAACTTTTACAGATGATTATTCCCGTTATGGATATATCTATCCGATTAAAAAAAAATCAGAAGCGTTGGATAAATTTAAAATATTCAAAGCTGAAGTAGAAAATCAACATAATTTAAAGATTAAGATAGTAAGATCCGACCGTGGAGGGGAATACTATGGTCGGCATACCCCATACGGACAAGTTCCAGGACCTTTTGCAAGGTTTCTACAGGAACAAGGAATTGTAGCCCAGTACTCAATGCCGGGCGATCCACAACAGAATGGAGTAGCCGAAAGAAGAAATCGTACCTTGATGGACATGGTACGAAGTATGATAGGCTATTCCACACTGCCAGAGAGTCTATGGATGGAGGCCTTAAAAACTGCCATCTATATTCTCAACAGAGTTCCCAGTAAGGCGGTGCCTAAAACACCGTATGAACTGTGGACAGGCAGAAAACCCTCACTGAATCACCTAAAGGTGTGGGGGAGTCCTGCTGAGGCAAAGATATTTAACCCAAACATTGGAAAACTAGATCCTAAGACAGTGAGTTGCCATTTTATTGGCTACACAGAGAAGTCAAAAGGATATCGCTTCTATTGTCCAGACAGATTCACAAAATTTGTGGAAACAAGACATGCTGCTTTCCTAGAAGAAGAAATGGTTCGGGGGAGCACGGTAGTTAGAAAGATTAATCTTGAGGAGAAGCGGGTATGTGCGCCCACTCCAATGATCCAAGAGCCATTTTTCTCACTACCGACTGTGGCTGCACCCTCAGTGTCAGTCCCTGAGTTGTTCCCTCCTGTGGCAGTACAGAATGATAACATGGAACCTGTCCTTCAGGATCCTATAGATAATATCGCCGCAGATCAGGGGGAGCAGCATCAGCCTCCAATAGAAAACGTACCAAATAATGAGGCCCTTAGAAGGTCTCAAAGAATCAGAAGGACAGCAATCCCAGATGACTATGAAGTGTATGAAATAGAAGAGTTTTGGATGGAGGATGATCCCACCACATTCGAAGCTGCCATGAGAAGTGAGCATTCATCCAAGTGGCTTAAGGCCATGGAAGATGAAATGCAATCGATGAGTTCCAATGGAGTTTGGGACTTAGTAGAAATTCCTGAAGGAGCCAAAACAGTAGGCTGTAAATGGGTCTACAAGACTAAACGTGACTCCAAAGGGAATATAGAAAGATATAAAGCTAGACTCGTGGCTAAAGGATACACTCAGAAGGAAGGTATAGACTACAATGAGACATTTTCACCAGTCTCTTGTAAAGATTCTTTTAGAATTATAATGGCTCTAGTGGCCCATTATAATCTAGAACTACTTCAAATGGATGTAAAGACGGCATTCCTAAATGGGGATCTAGATGAAAATATTTACATGGTGCAACCTAAGGGTTTTGCTGTGAAAGGAAAAGAACACATGGGATGTCATCTTAAGAAATCCATTTATGGATTAAGGCAATCTTCAAGACAATGGTACTTGAAGTTTAACGAAACGATAAAGAAATTTGGGTTTAAAGAGAATATAGAGGACAATTGCGTATTCGCAAAGTTTAAGAAAGGGAAATATATTTTCCTTGTACTGTATGTGGACGATATCCTACTGGCAAGTAGTGATATTAGTCTTTTACTAGAAACAAAGAAATTCCTGTCCTCTAACTTTGATATGAAAGATCTCGGTGAGGCTTCCTTTGTTTTAGGAATTGAGATTCATCGAGACAGAAGAAATGGGGTTCTAGGATTGTCACAGAAGACATACCTAGAAAAGATTTTAGAGAGATTTAATATGCAGAAAAGTAATCCTACTCCTGCTCCGATAGTCAAGGGTGATAGATTTGGGAAATTCCAATGTCCCCAGAATGAATACGAAAGACAACAGATGAAAGCGGTACCGTATTCTTCGGCTCTTGGGAGCTTGTCTTATGCACAGACGTGCACTCGCCCTGACTTAGCCTTTGTCACAAACGTGCTAAGCAGATATCAAGAAGAACCAGGAATAGAACATTGGAAACTGGTAAAGAAAGCTTTCCGTTATGTGCAAGGCACGAAAGGTCTCATGCTGACTTACAGAAGATCTGATTCCCTAGAGATTAAAGGGTATGCAGATGCAGATTATGCTGGAGATGAAGATGACAGAAAATCCACGACAGGTTACATCTTCATGCTTGCTGAAGGAGCTATTTCGTGGAGAAGCTCAAAGCAACCAGTTACAGCATCATCAACGATGTATGCTGAGTTCATAGCATGTTATGAGGCCTCGACGCAGGTAGAATGGCTAAAGAAATTCGTACCCGATTTACGAATTGTGGATAGCATAGAAAGACCATTAAAGATGTACTGCGATAACCAGCCTGCAGTATTCTATGCCCACAACAACAAAAGAAGTACGGCTACCAAGCCGATACAAGTAAGATTTTATTCGATAAAAGATAGAATCCAGGATCACACCATCAGTCTCGAGCATATGAGATCAAAGAATATGCTTGCGGATCCGCTTACGAAAGGCCTACCACCCAATGTGTTCAAGGAACACTTAGCCGGTATGGGTTTAAGGGAAAGCCTATGATTCCTGGATTAGAAGGCCCGATAAGATATAAGAATTCGTTTCTGACTAGAGGCGTGTACGGTGGCTATTGATTCTATCGATAAAGAATCGTGACGATGAGATAAGCTCTGTACATAAATCTAAGATGAGATGAAAGATATACTGGAAAAGAAAATAAGATAAAGAGTGAGATCAAGGGGGAGATTGTTAGGTTGATCTCCTAAACCCTAAAAGGCCCAAAGGCCTTTGGGCCTTGATCCGCGCCCTGATCGGGGGCGCCCAACCCTAATGGTTGGTGGGCCCCTGTCGCCAGCGCTATATAGAGAGGGGGTGGGGGCCACGGCTCGGATCACCAAGTTGACTGAGATCTAACTCCACCTACACTCAACCCTAGACCGATCTGTGGGTTAGCGCTACGGCGGCGGGAAGCTCCACCACACCCTTCATCGCCGTCCCCGGCCAAAGCCGGTGGCGCCCTGAAGGACGCCGTGACCTACTGCGTCGAGCTACGGCTTCAACCTCTACACCGACCGTCGCTGCCCGAGCGCAGAGCTTCACCGACGAACGTGCCATGGCATCAAGTGAGCCATCCAACACCTCGACACGCGATGGTATACTCCTAACTCTTCCTCTTACTCTGTTCCTAGTTCTAGGATCCACATGTACATATACACACACACAGTGACACGTACACATACACACACACATAGATCATCCATTTCCTAGTCTAGATCTACACGCAGACGCTTACAGAGCTAACACGCTGAACTTAGAAGGAGACAGGAAGCAGGGCGAAAAGCGCGATCACGATCTCACGAAAAAGAAAAGGTGCTAAAAATATTTCATTCGCGGCTCGAGCGTCAACTAAAACTAGTAGTCCTTGATAATTGTAGAAAAGAAAAGGTCGGGAATTATTTGAGCATTGTTGGGTGCGAGAATAGAATAGCTTTTTTTCTCGATCGTGTTGGGGATATTCAATTGGTTCTTTGGGGATTTAATTTGGGCTGGGCGATTTCCGATCTCTACAAAAGCCTGAAAAATAAAAAGGTAGCAGCAAGCCATGGATCATATCAGTTCGGTACTGCATGAATGAAGGCACTCAGAAGCTAAGGTAAGCTAGCTTCGATCAGCAGCAGCACAAACTAAACCTAGCGCCGAAAGACATAATCCAAATGCACTGGCGAAAAGAACTCCATTGTAACAGTAGTTCGTTGCATATATTTTAGGACTGCATCATCAGTGAGTGGCCACCCCATGATGCAGTCTCAACTCTCAAACCTTTCGTGTCTACGTATGCAGATATGGGTTTACATACTAGTGAATAGTACCAGTAATATAGCTTCAATGGTTTAAGCATGCATGCGCACACATTGTCATCGTAGTTGTTCATGAACGTCGTCGATCGAGCAATCTAACTTCTGGAATTCTGGAGATCGATCGATCTCAGATGCTTTTTTTTTTTTGCAATCTACAGTATTCCCCATTGCAGGCAGGTTCCGGCTGGAGTTTCTTTACTACAGTTCCATGGACGGTGACAATCCGATCAAAGGCATCCGACAGCGTTTCAGGTGACGGACACTCCCACATGTAGTGCCTCACTATCGATTCATCATCCCTCATAGCTGTTTCATCCTCCGCCATTAGAACTCGCAGGAGCCATCGCTCACTGTCGAGAGTCGAGACGGATCGGGGCAAGAACACTGGCAGGCAGCAGACAGCAGTATCTATGGAAGGTTCTCCGATCCCAAAGGCGGCGCTGTCAACTGTTAAAATTTCGCCTCTCCTCCTGCCTTTCTGCGGCCGTCCGGCGCGTAGTGTGGCGATGAGCAAAGAAAAGGCGACGTCGACGCACACGACGGCCGACGATTGGTTGTCCTGTGAAAGGCAGCCATGAGGGCCAGGGCCTTGTATATTTCTACGTGTGGCGCTGCGTTCTTTGGAGGTCGTCAGCGACCCATCGGGCTCCGCTGGACCCTCCATGGCCCCAGCTAATCAAGAACAAGCTTCGTCTTCCTCTCCTTTCCTTCACCAGTCTGCTGCATGCCGTTCCGACACGCGTCTCCTTCGCGGTCGATGCTTTTGTAGTCGTACTACCCCCTGGCGACGGCGACGCTTCAGGGAGGCTTCCAGATCAGGTGTCTGCTTTGTGTTGCCATGCCTGCCCCAGCAACAACCCGTCACCAGCCCGGCGGTCGATCGTCGGCCAAGAGGTCGGCACTGAAGCCTTTTAGAGTATTTCTTTTCCATTTGGTTTCCCTTTGTTTTCTTCTTATTGTGAGAGCAGAGAGATGCGGCAGGCAAGCTATTCATTTTCTTACTGCAGCTTCTGCAGAATGATTTTAATCACTCTGATTAATCATTTCTTAGAATCACTCTGGTTAAATGAGAATCACTCTGATCAATAATCATTGAGAAGCTATGTTTATATATATATATAAAAAAAAGACAGCAGGCAAGGAAGACGACGGGCCACGTGCTCCTCCCTCCACGGTCCAACATGGATGGGCCTGCATACACTTGAGTAATAGTAGAACGGTAAGCCCAGGAGGCCCAGTTCGTCGCGGCCGTTTTTGGCGCGCGCCCTCCCGCCCTGGCTGCTCCCATTTCGGAACCTCCCCAGCCCAACCGCGGATAGTTGGCCCTGGTCACTGACGTGTGGGTTCGGTCCCACGCGTCAGTGACCCAACTGCAGAGGAACCTGTTCCACAACCGCAGCAACCCTAGTCCCCGTTTGGTTCCTTTCCGTTACTCCCATCCCCGCGATTTGCCGGCTCGGCTCGGAACTGCCACTCCTCCGACTTCACTCTCCCTCCCTCCCTCCCTCGAGTCGCGGGACGGCGGCGGCGAGGCGACGCGACGTATGCGAGGTACCTCCCGCCGGCCGCGCTAGCTCAGGCGCCACTCCTCTACTACCATTTTGTTACTCCTCTCGCGCTCCCGAGGAATATCTAGAACTAGGGGTCCATTTCTCCAACCCTAACCGCCCCCCCCCCCCCCCCCCAATCTGGCTGGGGAGTGTCGCATTGTCACGGCTTCTGGTCGGAGCGACGAGTCCTCTGCGGATTTGCTGCGTATTGGCATGTATGTGGAGGAGAGATTGGTTTTGGAATCGAAAGTTGTGGGGTGGGGAGTAGCACGGGCCAGGCTGGGGGAAGTATACTGTGCGAGGAAACGCAATCTTCCCGTTTCTGTTCAAAGCCATGCTTTTTTTTTTCTTCTATTTAAGTCAAACGGGATTGTTTTACAATTCCCTGCATCGAATTCGTTTCCAGTAAACCCACCGCACTGAGATTACTGGCTTGCTCTGCCAGGTCTCTTGCCTACTGTGACCGACCAAATCCAAGCTCTCAGGAAACAACCGGCTTCTCAGAATGGGGACGCTTTCCTTGCCCAACGCGAACTCCATCCCAACAAAGGATTGGGGAGCTTCCCCTGCCGTTCCGCCAATTAAGCAAGAGGAAGAGAGACCCAATGTTTGTGTGGAAGCAAGCTTGGCTCTGCCAGTTAAGTCTGAGGCTAACAGTGGTGACGCACCCCCTGTTGCTGAGGAGGAGAAAGAGCAGCTATTGAAGCCTGTGAAGGAGGAGGGTGATGCTGATGATTTTGTTGATGCGAGTTCGTCTTTCTCAATTGACCTGGAGGCCAAGAATGGTGATGCTTCGCTCATCACGGAAGTGATGACGAAGGAAGAAGAGCAGCTTGAGAAGGCCCGGATCAAAGCGGAGGAAGAGGAGGAATCTAGGAAGAGGGAAGAAGCTGCGAGACTTGCTTTTGATCCCGAGACACGGTACAACAAGCTAGATGAGCTGCTGACGAAGACACAGCTCTTTTCCGAGTTTCTACTTGAGAAGATGGACCAGATCGCTGATGTATGGAAATATCATTGTGTGTTGTCTCTTTGTATGCTTTCATTCTTGTAGTGATTTGATTCCTTTGCTGATGATTGGCCTGGTTTTTAAGGAGGAAGGTCAAGCTGAAGAGCCACAGGTGGAAGAGAAGAAAGGACGTGGCCGGAAGAGGAAAGCAAAGCCACAGTATAATGATGTGAGTGCACACTTCATACATCATTTCTCATTTTTTGTAGTTTGTTAACTCCTTATCTTTGGATCATGGGCTGTTGTATGGACATGTCTACTTTACTAAAATACTGTATCTAGTCTGCTTATCTCGATTCCACTAGTATAAGCATGTACTGTTGCTCAACTTATGCTAATGATGGTTCTGTGCTGTTCATCATTTTAGTTGTAGTATTGTTCTAGTTAACAAACTCACAATGTACAGTCGAAAAGGCTGTTCACGTATGTGTGCGGCACGGACACAGTTGCATTACTCAGTAAGTCACGATATGAGGATAACGTTCAATGGTTTGTTTCAGCTGTTTAGAGTTGGTGGTGTCTACTGATTGAATGGTTATATGATTATTAATCTTATTCAAATATTTTTAGGGCAACATCCAAGTTAATATATAAGGAATAATGATTCTCAAATAATTGTTATTAATGGACACCTTGTGTTAAGTTTTTATTAGTTCTAATAACAAAAAAAAAAACATCATTGTTCAGAAGAAGGCTAAGACGGCAGTGGCAGCCATGCTTACAAGATCGCGTGAAGATCGACTTGCGGAAGATTCTACTCTTTCAGAAGAAGAAAGGTGGGAAAAGGAGCAGGCCAATCTTGTGCCTTTATTGACAGGTGGAAAGTTGAAGTCATACCAGATAAAGGGTGTGAAGTGGCTTATATCACTGTGGCAGAATGGGCTAAATGGGATACTGGCTGATCAAATGGGACTCGGGAAAACTATCCAGACAATTGGATTTCTTGCTCATCTGAAAGGGAAAGGCATGCATGGTCCATACTTGATAATTGCTCCTCTGTCCACTCTCTCGAACTGGGTGAATGAAATCTCAAGGTAACTATCCAAGAAATTTGTTCACCATCAACGTCATTGATGTTCTAATGTCACAATGTTTGATTTCAGGTTCACTCCATCTCTGTCTAGTATTATCTATCATGGAGACAAGGTGGCCCGGGCAGTGATACGAAGCAAATTTATGCCCAAAACTGCTGGCCCTGATTTTCCAATTGTTGTGACTTCATATGAGATGGCCATGTCAGATGCTAAATTTCTTGCTGTCTATAAGTGGAAGTATGTCGTTGTGGATGAGGTGATTGACAAAGCATATTCCTAAGTTGTTGCACATGTTGATTTTCCGTGATTTTTGTATTTACATGTCAGTTCAATGCTTCTTTCTCCAGGGGCATCGGTTGAAAAATTCCAAGTGTAAATTATTGAGGGAGATGAAGCGCATACCAATGGATAATAAGCTCCTTTTGACTGGGACACCTCTTCAGAATAATCTAGCAGAGCTGTGGTCACTATTGAACTTCATTTTGCCTGATATATTCTCATCACATCAGGAATTTGAGTCGTGGTATAATTCTCCTAGCCTTTCTTATTGTACCTTTCAATCTTATATTTATGTAATTCAATTTGTAGCCTCAACTTTCAGTACTGAAATGGAATACACTAGAGGCACTAGTTGTGTTCATCAGCGACCAATTGCCATCTTGATGCATTAATGTCCTGTATAGCTCCTAAGTTGGTAAACCTTCCAATTTAGCATTGGGCCAGCTTTTATCTAGGTTTGCTCTGCCCATGGTCCATATCCTGTCAATATCTTGTCTTGATAATTTGGCATGCGTGTAGTATGAAGCTTCTGTGCTGTTCATTTGAACCAATCCTTCCCTTTTCTAGTGAAACCTGAAATTTTCAGGCTATATGCATACACTGGCTGAAATGCAAGTATGTGGAGTACCAAATAAGTATTTGCTGATTCACATTGTAGATGGATATCGGGATGTCATATGTGTTAAATATTTGTCAAAAATTAGCAGGAATTTATATTGTATTATTTGCTGATTTATACTCTATTTAGTTTCTAAAATGTTATATAGATTTGGGCACCCTAAGACGTGGGTTTTTTCTTTTAGATATTCTGTTCATTATATTTGATTTGTCTTTCCTGTATCGTGCTGACAACTATCTTCTTTCAAGGTTTGATTTTTCTGGGAAAGGAAATGAAGAACAACAAGAAGAAACTGAAGAGAAGAGAAGAGTTCATGTTGTTTCAAAGCTTCATGCCATTTTGCGTCCATTCCTTCTAAGGCGGATGAAGGAGGATGTAGAACAGATGCTTCCACGAAAGAAAGAGATAATCATTTATGCCAACATGACTGAACATCAGAAGCAAATCCAGGATCACTTGGTTCATAAAACATTTGACAACTACTTGCATGAGGAATCAGAAATTGGTATGCTAGCATAATAATGTGCATATATCCCTGTAGACTTGCAGTCCAGTACACCATTCTGTTCCTGAGTAACCAAAGTGACCCCTTTTTTTTTGTTACACTGTAGTATTGAAGAGACCTGGCATTAGGGCAAAGCTGCATAATCTATTATTTCAACTGAGGAAGAATTGCAACCATCCTGATCTTTTGGAATCTCCATATGAATCAACAGGTTTGCCCCATATTGTCCAGTGGCCAGTGCCTACTGCCTGGTTATCTGTTACTTTTATGTGCTTGTTTCCTGACTTCTTCATACTGTTTTTTTTTGTGTACGTGTGTATCTTGCAGGCTTCTATCCACCTGTTGAAAAGATTCTGGAACAATGTGGTAAATTCCAGCTTTTTGACAGGTTACTAAATTTCCTGCTCGCAAAAAAGCACAAGGTATGGTTTTCTCTTGTCCTTGTCATATATACAGAGACTAGCTCAAGTCCACTATTTTTATCTTTCATCTCAACTGTGGTTCTATTTGTAGGTTCTAGTATTTTCACAATGGACAAAAGTGTTAGACATTATTGAGTATTACCTAGAAACAAAAGGCCTTGATGTTTGCCGAATTGATGGTAATGTTAAATTGGAAGAAAGGAGGAGGCAGGTAATGCCATAGTCTGTGATACTATGTTATTATTTTACTTACAACATCTACATGACAAAAAGTTGAACACTGCTTGGCTGCATGCTTTAGGATTCTGGTGTTGATTTCATTGTTTGCGTGAACTGCAATTTGGCACTTGATTTGATATTATTTGGTCAGTTACCTCTTAACTGCAAACTACTGAAGGCATATTTTTGGATCACAGTTTCTGAATATACAATTGAAAGCTCTAAAACATTGCAATCTTTTTTTTGGGGATCAGGTTACCTTAAAAAACTCTCTATATTACTGTTTGTGTCTTTATTGAAGTTGTATTGGAGAGTTTCATGTACCACCAGAAAATTGGTTATTTAGTCACTACACAAATTCTTCACCTGCAACTGGCAAGTCTACTTGTCTTGATTTCTGCACAGTGGTGATGTATGCAGTTTGAAGCACATTACTATTTGTTATGGTACAGTGTTTCTAAAAACTAAAAGTGCTTTGCAACAATTTGGTACATCTTCAGTGAGGGTACAATCTTACTCAATTCAGTATTTCATAGTTGACTTTTACTGCCATTTCCTCACAAGTTTGTTTGCTTCTATTTTCTATGGCAGATAGCAGAATTCAATGACTCAAATAGCAGTATGAATATCTTCATCCTGAGCACAAGGGCTGGTGGACTTGGCATCAACCTTACTTCTGCTGATACCTGTATCCTCTATGATAGTGACTGGGTAATTTCTCTTTGATAATCCATGGGACACAATCTCTCCTAAAAAGTCTGCCATTAAAAGATATGTAGCTGCTGTTCTCCTTGTTATTTGTGTGCATCCAGTTACTCATGGTAGTTCTAACACGCTTAACTTTTGCTTTCCCTCCAGAACCCTCAGATGGATTTGCAAGCTATGGATCGATGCCACCGGATTGGTCAAACACGTCCAGTGCATGTATATAGGCTGGCTACTTCACATTCTGTCGATGTATGGTTGGATGATGAGCTATCTTCTGACTCATAGCTTGGCTAAATATTCCCTAGCTGATAGGTTTACACGTCTTGTCATGTTTGCAGGGACGAATCATTAAGAGAGCTTTTGAGAAGTTGAAGCTAGAGCATGTGGTGATCGGCAAGGGGCAGTTTGAACAGGATAGAGCAAAGCCTAATGCCTTAGATGTAATAGCTCAATGCATCCCAAGCTGACCGAGCATAACAGAGTAGCAAATTAATTATTCATTAAGAATACAAAATAAATAAATAAAAATAACAAATGGTGACAAAATGAATGCTAGTTCACCAGAAAGTTGTTTTTTCTGTTGTTGCTGATGTGCTTTCTTTCATATCATGGGAACGCAGGAGGCCGAGCTGCTGGCTCTGCTGAGGGACGAGCAGGCTGAGGAAGACAAGCTGGTCCAGACCGACATCAGCGACGAGGACCTCTTGAAGCTGATGGACCGCAGCGACCTCTCTGGCCCACCTGGTGCTGCTGGCTCTGCACCTCTGATCCCTCTGAAAGGCCCTGGCTGGGAGGTCGTCGTACCGACGAAGAGCGGCGGCGGCATGCTCTCCTCGCTCACAAGCTGAGCAGTTTAGTTACCCTGGCACCGTGATTTGGTCGTTGGTGCATCTTTTGCTCTGCCTCACGCCACACGCCACGGTTCTCTGTCTGATACTCTGACCATGAGCCATGAGGTGTTGGAAGGCTGTGCTGCTCAGGCCATGTTATGTACGTAAGACTGTTGGAACTGGGTGTTGCGCCTGCAGCTGTAGATTAGGCCTTGTTAATAGTCCTTGTAAGCTTGCGCTGTGAATTCAGCCGTGTGCTGACCTGTTGCCGCATTTCGTTTGTGGCTTCGTTCAGCAACACTTGCAGCTACTGTAGACTACTGTTGGTCCAGTGCAAATCTGGCTGATTTGGCTGGTTATGGTAGATTGGTTGGAGTAGTATTGAGATGGGCTATGTTTCGACTTTCTGCTTAACTGCCAGTAACACCGCCTATTCATTAGTTACCATATGGACATCGACGAATCATGAATGCTACATTGATCAAAATAAACACACATTTGGAGCCCTTCATACAGCATTGTTTTGGAACGTAGGTACCGCCAAATTAACTACTTGAACAACCAAAGTGTTGTCACAAATGAGACTATTGGCAATATAGAGCCGTAGTAGGACCCATATAGGCAGGCAGCACAACCATGCTGCTATTTAGGCAGCGGCCTGCTGGCGGTTATAAAGCCATAGAGAAACGACAAAGCAAATTGGTCAACTGGACGTGGCCATTTTGGACACGTAAAACCAGCTGATATATATAGCTTACGCGCATACCAGCCAAAATGGCAGTGGGATGCATGGCCATGGACCATGGTGTCTATTGACAACTAAAGAGCATATGACCCACTAAAAAACACCAATGCAGATACGTTAAATGCACATGACCATCAATTTTTTTAGCCTGGATTCCTAAGTATACAAGCTGTAGTAATTCATGACCGTCACTGAAAGACAACAAGTGCAGGCGAGATGGCGCTCCGCTGACGACTAGAGAGCCATATAGAATGACCACCGTTCGGTGCAGCCATGCCAGTGAGCGCGGCGCGGCTGACCGCTGGCCGTACGTGTGGCGCTGCGCAGACGAAACGAAACGGCGCGCGTCGCGTACGTCGCGCCATGGCCTCGCCACGCCGCGATCTCCATGCGTCTTCGGTCGCCGCTCCACTTTTTCCACTCACTCCCGGCTACAAATACTACCTCCCCCCCACCGTTCCCATCTGCCCACCATTTCTTCTTTCTGCCCCGGAACCGACGCGCACGGCTGTCCTGTCCCCCCGGGCTTCAACGACGCAGCTAGGCTCCAAGAACGTACACCAAGCGGCGCGTGGCTTTCAATTCCTCCATTCCTCGATCGACGGCTGTTAGTAGATTTATTTCGACCGAAGGCGTTCGTTCATGGCGAGGGCGACGGTGATGGTGCTCGCGGCGGCGCTCGCCGTCCTCCTCCTGGCCTCGGCCTCCGTGGCCAGCGCCGGCCGGGCCGACCCTGCCGCGGCGGTGACCTCCGCCGCCGCCTCTTCCCATGACCACCAGGTACGTGCGTGGTGCGCCACGATCGACGACGGCGCCAAATCCTAATTCTCCGCGTTGATCTGTTGTGTTCATGTGGTTTCTGATCTTTCTCCGGCCAACGGTGTTGCAGATGACGACGCAGGGGTCGACGGCGGCGGCGGGAGGCGGCTGCGAGGGTGCCAACGACGAGGACGAGTGCATGATGAGGCGCACGCTGGCGGCGCACACCGACTACATCTACACCCAGGAGCATCACAACTAGTAGTGCTCTGAATGCATGCATGCGTTCCCTGGTCTGAAATGTTCTGAATCTTTTGTGTGTGAACCCAGTGCATGGGCGCGTTCGTTCTACGCGTTTTTTTTTATATAAAACAATCTCAACAATCGGCTTCCATGCCATCGTGTTCCATCCTTTCCTCCAGGTTTTTGATCTGTCATGTGTGTGTATATATGTCCGGAATCAGAGAGTTTTCAGTTCCCCCCAAAACAAAAGAAGCAGAGAATTTTCATAGTCAGGAAGCTTCTCACAACGTATGAATTTCACACGAACCAGCTCGCTTCTTTCAAGATTTGGATTTGTCAGTCACAACATCGTGCAAAATCTCTGGTAATCCATTGATGGTCTGTATGTAGTAGTACAATCGAAGCTCTTCTCAAAAGATGGTGGATTTCTTCAGCCTGCTCAATCATTTGTGCCTATGCAAACGAATTTCTGACTAAGTGAACCTCTCTGTCGGCCTTCAACAGAAATAAAAATGAGTTAATCATCACCATCAAACAAAACCCTCATAAAAACTAACCTGCTGATGCGTCCACAGTATATATTCAACAGTATATATTCCGGAAGCTTTGAGCCGTCATGTCCAGCGATGACTTACTTGCAGACGCAACAGGTCAAACAACAGCCACAAGATTTTGTCCGAATCTTGTTACACACCCATGACAAGGTTAGCATTGACCTTGCTTATATAAATTAATTCCGTAGAGGGTCAAATCAGCAGTTTTATGTCCACGGAATTGACGACACCGTACCTGCTGATGGAAGGGATATGCAGCAGATAAGCACGGTGTCTCTCTAGAACATTTGATAGATGCCGTTCTCTTCATTTCATTATCCAGCGTCATCTCTTAATAACAATGCTTATTGGTTAAGCAGCTGACTGAAGCCAACACCCGTTCGTGTCCTCACTTGGACCTCTGGACGTGCCCTTATTGACAAGTCAGCACATTGAAGCTGACAGCCTGACATGTATCGTCTTGGTTCTTGGAATGGTGATAGATCAGGCAGCAAGTATAATCTTCATGAAGATATGGTATACGGTGCCGTCAGATTAATTGGGGTGATGGGGACGATACAGTTGACTGCCAATCCGTGCGTGCCATGGCAGCGTGCGCTTTGTAGATCTGCACATCTCTTTCCAGAGCTGTTCAAGAGTGCACGCAGATGGAAGATTGATCTCAACCTGCATGCATCTTCTCTTCCCTTGACCAGTACACTTACTGACGTGGATCATCGCAGTCTGCATGAAACCATGTGTTCAGACGAGATGGGTCATAGGTGCACAGCACAGGTAACCAGAAAGGGGCAGCCTGATTCATCCAAGGTTACAGATAGAGCGTCAGGTCAAACTGTCTTTTTCATTATGAAAAGGAGGCATCAGCATATTATTCTCCATGAAGAAACAAAGGGTCTTTGGGGTTCTGGAACATAGCTAGCCTCTTGATTCCGTACATATCTGGGTGTTCTAGAGAGGGATTGATCTTGAAACGTGAAAAAAATATGTGGAGGGTGACGTGCAAAGCCTGAGTTCACACCTGACACTGAGAAGATCCAGAGGCACTCCAAATTTGACATGGCAATGCCGATGTGTGGTAGTTTCTTCCAACCCTCACCCTGAAAGTTCTCAAGATACCTGCAGCCACTGAGATTTTCAAAGGATCAGTTTCTCAACTATGGACTTTAATGCTCTTGAACAATACAATTTGAAAACATCACAACGTTTGGCAGCCTAATTGCTGCCGCTCCAGACGAACCCAGCAGCAAACTTAGAAATATGATATGAAAGCATAGCAGCAGAATCTAATACAAAACCTCCTTTAAAACTTAGCCTAGACATGTTTTTAAAGAAAGTCAGAGGCCATGAATTAGCAGAGTAGATTGTCAAATAGTACTACTGATTAACGAACTGCACTCGAGTACTGGCATCATTAAAGAATGTTTGAGATCCGAAGGCCATCTACCAAGTTGCTTAGGGAAGAAATACAACATTGTACCAAGCAAAGACATGATGAAACAAAACAAATCAGTTCCCTGAGCAATCATAGGGAAAACTTCTTGATGTGTTGAACCGATGTCTACAGCAATTCAATAAAGCTAAGAGTAAATACATGCAAAAACCTTATCAATCTTGTGACATACTCAGTGTGAAAATTGAAATGATAAATAACAGTAAAAGTACGAATTGTAGTGTTATGAAAAAAAGGACTTGCCAACCAGGGATGATACAAACTCCAGTTTATTTACATCCACATCGATGTAGAGGCAGAAATAACACAACGAATTAGGTGCAACTATCAAATAAATCAACACCTCAATCTTTATGCAATAAAGTATCGTTCCCATATATCTAAACGGGGCCTAAGTGCAGTCACTTCACCACACTAAACAGTTATGTCTCAGTATTTCGATATGATGAAGCTAAGGTAATAAATGAAAAAAGACCTTACCAATATGAATAAGAGTCAATCTAGTAACAGGTAGAGAAAAAATGGAGCATATAACTATACGAGTGGTCGAGTGCAAGTAGGAAACAGTGGTATTATGCAAAAAGAAATCTCTTAACCTGATTTGCAGATGATGATATAAGCTCTGGTGGTGTAGATTACTTTGTATCTGTAATCCACATCAGCATAAGAAAATAAGTTAAATTGATGACACCGGAGTTTTGTGACTACCAAAAGCAAATCACATAGTCACATCAGAGTTACAAAATGGAAAAGTGGTATTAACAAAGAAAGTATCTGAAGGGCCTTTGTCCAACTAGTCTAGAAGAAAATATAGTTTTGATCTAATACAATATAACAATTCCATGAGTCAGGTACACAAAAGTTCCTAAACATTAACAGCTACATCTTAGCACTTCAGTGCAAACAAAGCTAAACAGTTGTCTGAAAATCTCAGCACAACTAAGAAAATTGAATAAATGGAAAACGATGACCGATATGACGCAGCCAATCTGATACAGGAAACATGACAGATAGGAGCACAGTAAGGAAACAGTAGTATTATGTGGAAAGAGATCTTCTAGCCTAATTTGCAATATAAAATTATACAAACTCTGGCAGTGGTAGATTACTATGTCTCTGCGACCCAAATCAGCTTAAGAAGCAAACAAGTTATATAGATGAAACCAGAATAAGGTGTGAGAACCAAGCAAAACAACATCTCCTGAACTCATGTAGAACATCTGATAGCTTTCTCAACAGAACAGATCGTATCAAAGTGGAAAAGAAGCTAAAGCAAGTCGCTACAAAATGCAGAGATCTAAGTGACAATTAGTAGATCGAAAAAAAAAACTGTCATAGTTATCTAGAAATTAGTGTCAAATCAGTGTTTCCTAGTATTGGCGTTCAGGGGACAGGAGGTGCTTTTCAGAATTCAGACTAGAAGATAAGTTCAGAGAAGTAATATTGGACTTGTCACCAGCATAAAATAGAACTCAACAGAACTATTTGCATGACAAGAGAAAAGTTATATCAAATGGATTATCTTTTAATTGAATGTGTAGCCCGAGTTATTACACAAGGAACCTTGGAATCACTTATCAAAAAAATTCCAGTTCTATTCCCCATTTCCACCACTTTGAAATTTTCAATTTACAGATTCTGTATGTACCATACTATGTCAGTCGCACAAGATCATACATGCAGTGCGACAATAGATATAAACTGTACAATCGTCAACCGAAACTAAGGAACACCCACAGCCTCAAGCCGGCACCAAGAGCCATGTGCCATTCAAGATATGCAGGCACAATGCTATGCAGATTGTGGCAATTACCATGGACCTATAACTCATATGCCTCAGGGCATGCAATCCAGCTGCAATCATGGCATCGCCTCCAGCCCTCGCACCAGCATGCAGTTTCCACAGCACAAACTCGAGGAATGACCGCACTGCCTCAAACGTCGTCCTGCCTGTCAAATCCAGAACAAGCTTGCGGTTGCTCGGCGCCGCCAGCGCACTTGACACGGTCTCCACCCACGCTTTCCCAACCCCACCGTCGCCTCTGGAGTTGGCACTGGCATTAGAATTTCTGGCGGTACTGCTGGCACTGGACAGAACGCCATGGGATGTCTTCACTAGTGTCTCAACGGAGGCGCTGCAGAGCGCAACGAATAGCTCTTGAAGCCTAGCGCTGTATGCAGGGTTGGTGGCGGCGGCGAAGAGCTGGTCGTAGGTGTTGATGTGGATGGTCTTGTCTATGAACACGCCGACGGCAGTGGCCGTGAAGACCTCGACCCAGCTGCGGATCGCCCTCTGGCACCTCGGCGTGGTGAGGGCGTCGACCCAGCTCTCCACCGAGTCGCCCGCCGTCGAAGGCTGCGATGGGGCCGAGTAGAAGGCGAGCACGAGGTGGCGGCCGAAGCTGCAGGCGACGGCGGCCGCGAGGCGCTCCCCATCAGGGGACAGCACCCTGTCCAGCACTCGGTCCGACAGCGCCGACCCGGACCCAGGGGCGGCGCCGGATCCCGGCGCGGTAGCGTGGTAGCCGCGGAGCACGCCGGCGGCGAGGGCGCCGGAGAGTGCGGAAGCGGAGGCGGCGGCCTCGGGCGATGCGGCGAGCTTGGCGACCTGCCTGAGGGTCTGGGGCACCGCGTCGGAGTCTGATCGGAGGAACGCCGCGAGGTCGGACGCGACGGCGGCGGCGGCGTCCGCGAGCGAGGCCAGCGCGGACGCGAGGCGCGCGAGGCGGCGGCGGCGCGCGACCACCGCCGGGTGGCGGTAGAGCAGGAAGCACCCCGCCGCGGCGCCCGCCCAGAGGATCCATCGCCGGCGGCGGCGCGCGAAGGCGAGGGCGCGGCGGCGGAGCATCGTGGTCGTCGGGGGTTGCGGGCGGATTTGGGGAACGCACGTGGAGGGGTCGCCGGGCCGCCGCCGCCAGGAGGAAGGGGGAGCACGTGGCTGGCACGTGTGTGTGGGTGAGGACTCCGGTCGGTGACGAAAAGCACGGCCCCGTTTGGCCCAAGCCCACCTGCGATCCACCAACTAATTTGGGCCGAAGGATTGAAGGGCTGTGGGAGAGTGATAAGAGCCCAACTTAAGACCACTAATCTGGATGAAGATGAGAAATTTTTTTTATTTTTTATTTTTTGTTATTTCAAAAATATATACCTGATAATTTTTTTTCAAAAATGTCAGCCTGCCGCCGTTTGGTCCGGCGATAGGCTGCAATCGCCGATTCAAATGGCGATTTCTTGGCTGGGCCCGTGGCCCATGGAACCTATCGCCGGATGAAACGGCTATAACCGTTTCATCCGGCGATAAGTGGTACCGCCGTGATGTCGTCGGCTACAGCCTGATGAAATGGCGGTAATCCCTATCGCCCGGCGGTTTGTGTGTGCGGCCTATCTCCGGCGGTTTGTAGTTTTTTAACAAAAATATATTTTTCATTATATAATGTTTCATAATGTTATGAATTTGGGTTTTGCTGACTAGTCCGTTAGTCGCATGACGTCATAGTTGTATGTCCATAAAGCGGCCTCTGACACATTAATTGTTGTTAGTTGATACAAAATTTAAATTCCTTTTTTTTATCTTTTCTTTAGAAAAAAGAGGAAATTTGTATAGTGTAAATAATAATGTACTTAGTGGTTAGATTTGTAGGCAAAGTATTTGCATGAAATAAATTTGTATACACGTCCGAAATTAGCTAGTTGTCTTTTGAGAACAAGAGTTGCATTACCATTATTTCATGTGACATGAAATAATAATGTTAATGTAAAACAAGAGCAATTAAATTAGGAATCCTCGACTTTAAAATATACTAAAAATACATCTCTGGAAGGTATTTTTTGTTTCACTCTACTTGTTGCATAGACTACGGTATTATATGCAACATAGTGAGACAAAGAACCTTCGAATTACATAAAGATATGCGAGCAAAGCAGTGGCATGTACGACGACATATTGCTGCTCTAAACCTAACA
The DNA here is from genome assembly GCA_015342445.1 of Digitaria exilis. Taxonomy (NCBI): domain Eukaryota; kingdom Viridiplantae; phylum Streptophyta; class Magnoliopsida; order Poales; family Poaceae; genus Digitaria; species Digitaria exilis. Next base: position 174,386 of record JACEFO010001608.1, read on the forward strand.
CGCCTTAGATGATTGAAGAAGTCGAGGGTTCAACTTAATGAGGTTTTCTAGTAATAATAATTGCTCTGAGAGTACTGCGAGGATGGTGCCTGGTCGTACCACGCACCCCCAGCTGAGTTGTGTGAGGGTTCTCCATCTCCACCTGAGAACTTAGAGGGTCCTGCACCTCCACCGGAGGAAGTTGGAGGTGGAGGCGGTTGATTCTTCTTCATGTGGTACGGGCACTTGCACCAAACATCGGGGCAAAGTGGGTCCTCCATCAAGCTAACAGTGTACGGGTATGGAGTGGCTTCTTTGAGCTGGCTATTCAAACAGTCCACCTTACATTGCAAATCGTTGATCTTGCACTTCAAGTAGTTGATGTACTCGTCACTGTGGTAGAAATTTCTAGGATCCACCCATCTTGCATAGCGGCAGTTTCGTTCATCAAAGTAGGCCTACAAAAGATGAATTGGTTTGGATTTTTGAAAAAAGGGAGGTACTATGATTAGAAGGATGCCCAATGCTCACCTCCCCAATGGGACACCAGAAGAACCGGCAACCACCATCTTGAAATCCATCATACACTTGCACGACGCAAAGCTTGTTGTGATTGCACTTGGGCCACACATCAATACGGTTGTCATAGGGCCTCAGCTATTTCCCATTAACGAACTCATGGCGGTGCTCAAGAGGAAAGCATTCCAAATGTGTGTCATAGCAATCAGGTCCAAATGAGGGTCCATGTGATGGTAGGTTCAGGGCGACGCCCTCTCCCTGCATCTGTGGCCATTGGTAGCTTTGGTTTGTTTGAGCAGTGGTGTTGATAATATGTATGAAGAGGGGAGACCCATATTTATAGGCCATGTAATATGGTGTATGGGCTTCGTTCATGCACGAAAACGGGTGGACAGCGGCAGTGTTGAATCGAATGGATGTGCATGGAGAATTGAAAAAGGGTCACTTGTATTTTTACGGCTCAGTAAGTAGTCATATCAAGCTGCAAATGTGGCATGCAATGGTCTTAAACACCTAACAGGTCTCTGGTGGAGTGAATGTGTAGTGAAGGTGGCAGTGTTCATGTTTGAAAGACGCATCCAATGCTCTGAAAAGCCTACCATACCTATGCACGGGTCTCATCCATCTGAAAAGGCTAGTTACTCAGCTATAGGCTATTTATTGCCCCTGCTGCAAGTGCAGTACTACCATTTATTGCGCTGCGACAAGAGCATTGCTTTGATCTGTGCTTGGACATGGACTTGTCTCGTCCATCTGAAAAGGCTACTCCTCCAAAAGCTACACCTTCATGAGTCATGCATAGCCTTTTCAGTGTTTCATGTGAAGACATAGACACGCATACGAACAGTGAGAGAGATAGGGAGGGAGAGAGATCAGTACAATGGCATGAGCGGTACCTCTAATTACTAACATATAGGTTACCGTGGCTACGGATAACATGCCTTAGGTAATGTAAAATGACAATAGACAACGACCAATCTACTGGGTGAAGTGAAGAAATTTTCCCTTCTTGTTCCTTCCATCGCTTGTGGAAGATTGTGCAGGCTCCTTGTACCGATTCTTCTGTTCGTCCGCTTCCCTTTTAAGCTGTACTTCACGAGCTTGGAGTTGTTCCTCTTGAATCTTGAGGGTCGCCTCTATCTGACCTAACTTAGCTCGTCGTCTCTTTAGCTCATCTTCTTTACCCTTTAAACGGATCTGTTGTTGTCGAACTTGCCTTTCTTGTTCCTCTCTGGCAAGACGTGCTTCCTCTCGAGCCTGAGTGTGCTTTGCATAGTATTGTCCTTTGGTTTCAACTTGGTGGAACGAAACCCTTCCTAGTGGACGTGTGTCAATGCATTGCATGAATGTGCAAGCCTGAATATAAATTAGTGTTTACTGGAATTAGTTAAGGGAAGAAAAAGACTACAAAAGAGATTAGAAATGAAAGGACCTTGAAATCATCATCTATGTCAGGACACTTGAAGAACCTACACCCTTTCTTGCCTTGAGGTAATGTGTCAGTCCAAACTTGCAGCCATGTACGGAAGCCGCAATGGCATTTGGGCCGCTCATTCCATGGAGGAATCGCATTCGGGTCATCCCTCCATGTCGACATAGATATGGTTGTTCAATGCGCACTGGGTGCATTCATCATTGGTGGTAGTGTGTGTTATATAGAGCGCGATGGTGTTGGTCCATGGACTACGTCTATCGTACTAGTTTAGTGAAAGCTGCATAGTCCAAGGAATCCGATGTTGTTGTCCCCGCAGTGGATGGTAGCTGTCAGTCATTATTAATGTAGAATAGCCTTTTCATTTAATGCATGTACGAATTATGAGAAGAAACACTTCAATCATTGACAAATGACATACTTAGGGAAATAAAAGTACATAACATGGTTACAGTGACATGTGCGACATATGACTTAGGGAATTGAAATGACATCATAATAAGCTAACGGTGGAATGTATGGCATATTCATTTGCCATTACTAAACCTAACATGCCTTAGGGAATTGAAAGACTAAAGCACGATGATCATAAAGACTAGATGTGCCCACGCTTTGGTGCCCCTCTCCTGGCACGTCTCCCCGCAGCCTGTGCCGCTCTGGTATGGTGCCGCGGGTACGTCAGTGGGTTCGAGGGAACTATGTCACGACCTGGCTGACGACCTGCCTCAGGAAGTGGTGTCAGATCCTCCTGCATGGCCCCCTGCGTCGGTAGTGGTGCACCACTAAGCTGTGAAGGGCCCACAACGTCATGTTGGCCACTGCCGTAGTACTGCTGAACCCACTCCTGGTTGTGAAACTGGCCCATGTTCTCGTCTGCGTCTGCGTCATCGTCTGTCCCACCAATGTCTCGGTACTCTGCTTAAACAAATAAATGTCAAATATCTAACATAATAGATGCTTGCTATCGTAGTTGTGACACGTTGTTTGATACATACCTAAGTTGGTCATGGGTCGTAGACGAGACGTAGATCCGGCCCCGTATGCACCCATAGGAGAAAAAGACGACGAGCCTGCAAGTACACCAATGAGGGATGCGCATTGCATATTTAGTTTAAAGTTGTATTGCTATTATAAGTAAGAAAACAATATAGTATGGTGTACCTGGATGTCGCGTGTACATGGGTGGAGGAGGACGAGGCGACGTGGTCGTGGTAACAAAGGGTGTCGGAGGAGGCGCACCCCATGCCGTGGCGGAACTGTCCTATCTTGTACACGTACCTCCATACGCTCCCGGACGTGGACCACGAGGTGGAAGGGTGGTGTCATCACTATGACAAGTGACGGCTCGGCGAAACCGACCGCAAAGGTCAGCAATCTTCTTGTATGCGCTTAGGTGTTGCGCGTGCGTCATGTCGGAGCAATGGGCAAGGCTCGACGCAGCCTCTGCCTCAATCCCTTCTATGACATCGTACTACAGAGAATAAATAATATGAAAAGTTAGATATAATAACTCAAAGAAAATATAAGTTCAAGTAAGAAAACATACCGCTATAGCGAAGTTCTGGTCCCTCACAAGGGGGTACGTGTTAGACAGCTGCGCCATAGCCATAGGCGCCTCTGGTGGAACATGTACGATGCGCGTCCTCGGAAGGTACCACAAAAGGTACCGAGAGAACGCCTCGTCCGTGTGCGGACGGTTCTCCAAGACCACGTCGTCCAAGGCCTGGTCCCAGGACTGAACGTAAGGGAGGACCTTTGCCACCCAAAGTGACCCTGGAGGCTGACCCTGACGTGTCCACCTGGAATAATACAAATATGACAGGCTATATATACTGTTCTTTTTTTAGAAGATATTACATGTAACATACAGATCCATACCTGTGCACGTGTGCCTGAACTGAGTGTGTCACGAGAACGGGAAAGTCCTGGTGGAGGCCGAACTGCCTCATGACTCGGTGCACGTGGTACTCCTCAGCGTGGATGTCATAGATGATTGGTTTCCTCGTCATCCAGTACTGCTGGTCACGTAGGCACAACGAAGAAAGTCCGTTCGGTGCTCGTGCAGCAACATCGGCAGGACTGTACGGTGTCCACCTCACGTCATTGTCCACAAGGGCGTCGAACTGACCAACAAAGTCAGGGTATGACTTCTTCGTCTGCACGCTGACCCAAATAGGCTGCAAAAAAGAAAATAATTGCTCTGAACATTTTACTATACTAATTGACAGTACAAATTGACAGTACAAATAACTAAATCAATCAACATCACATACCTTACTAAGGCACCACAACGAACCCATCGTAGGCGTGTCGACCTCATCGTGGTCTAGGGACAAATTAGTGTACGGGTCCAAGTTTATTAGAGGCCGGCCCACAGGGAACCGCTCGTAGGACCAGAGCTGTAGGAGCATGGGGCACCCAACAAAGATGGGCTCGTCTGCTGAAACCTTCATGACACACTTGCAAAGGCCCCTGTACGTCGTGGCCAACACAACAGAACCCCAGTTGTACTGTGGCACGTCGTCAAGTGGGGCATCTGCTATCGCCCTCTCCAACGGAAGGAGGTGCTTCGGACACGAGTCGCCCTGGGAGCTACAAAACATGACCCAGCCAAACAGCTACAGTAAGTAGGCCTCAAAGTGCCTAGCGACTGTAGCGTCGTCTGCGTCGTCTCTCATGTACTCCGCCTATACGAATATATCACATAGTTAGTCCAAGAACTAAACAATATATCACATAGTATATTCAATTCACTATTACATACATTGAACTGCAGGAGCCACCTCTTCGTCGGCCCGTGCGTGGAAACGGAGGTCCGGTATGGTGGGGCATGGGCGTTCCGCTGAACACCCGCAAACCGAGCCAGAAGCTCGTCACGCCACGAAGCTGGGACGTCATGTGCGCCCACAGCTCGGCCCGCACAAGGCAACCCTAGAAGCATAGCCACGTCCTGTAGGGTAGGAGCCATCTCACCTACCGTGAAGTGGAACGTATGCGTCTCCGGACACCAACGGTCGAGAAGTGCCGCGATCAGGGACATGTCGAACTGAAACCGTGTGGCCTTGTCCCTGGGACGACGGTCGGGATCGACCATGTCTCCCTCAACCAGCCGCGCGAGCGGCAGAAGACCTGAAGCACGTGTCCTACATCGTGAAATATATATCAGATTGCAATATAGGAGTGACTAAACAATTACAGTGACTGCTGAAATAACCCATACCTAGGAAGCCAGCGAGGGTCTATCGGCATCGTCGCCATAGAAACACGTGCCCGAAACTTACCTTGCCTAAGGCCACGGATGGTAGCCACATACGACCAGTGCTGCATGTCGACCTGAGCGTCAAGCAGCTCAGGAGTTGCCATTCCTACAAGATTAAATTATTATAAAGCAACATAACAAAGCATAACATAAGAAAGCATAACAGAGTATAATATGTAAAAACACTTAGTAGGTACAACATAGTTCTTAACTCTTAGTAGTTACAATATAATTCTTACCACTTAATAGTTACAACATAGTTCTTCACATAACATATTAATCCAAACACTTAGCATACATAATTATAGATACACCAATGTTCAGTATTAAATTATACATAGCTTTTTAACATTACATGAGCCCATCATTAGTCACATGACGACCACAACGACTTGCAGCCTGCGTTGAAGGACCTGAAGCACTTCTAGATGGACCCGCTTGATTTGTGGCAATCTGCGTTGAAGGACCTAGAGCACTTCCACTTGGACCCGCCTGATTTGTGGCGGCACCGTAGGTTAAAGCTGTGCAATTCTTGTAGTTGTGACCCGTCTCATGGCACTTCGAACAGATGCGCACTGCAGGACCAGCTTCAGATCGATCCATGTTGTTTCGGATGCCTTTTTTCTTGCGACGCCCAATACCTTGAATCATTTCTGGATCCGGGTCTGGAATATAAGTTGCATTATGTCCAGGGTCAGTTATGAAGTCTCCCAGTATACGGAATCCATAAATCTCACACCGTCAGGTGTTCCAAATTGTTTCCTTCATGAAGTAATTTGAGACAAACATACGAGGTTGCAAACCCTGTGCCTCGAAACATGCAGCAATAACATGTGTGCACGGCAGGTGATATAGCCTTGGCTTTTGACATGAGCAAACACAACCATCATTGCTGAGAACACACTCCTAGGTGTGCTTCTCACGCCTGCCTCCCATCCGACCTTTGTCCCTACATGTAATCTCACAGCGACGTTCCACTGTACCCACTGGACAAACCCGGTGCAGATAAGCCTTTTTAAATGCTTTCTCCATGTACTCAGTAATTTTGTAGCCATAAGTTATCTGACTATTGTGCATATCTTTATCTGCCACCGCGAATTGCTCCATAAAATACTTGCAGGTGCAATATAAGAAGAACTCCACAATCCCCACAAGGGGTAGTCCTCTTACACCACGCAGCACCCAATTATAGACCTCGGCTAGATTTGTAGTCATTATACCATACCGAGCCCCTCCTTCATCATATAGTAAAGCCCATTTCTCTTTGGGCTCATGTTCAATCCACTGCGAGAATGTCTTAATTTGCCTTCTTCTTTTCCTCCTAACATTTGGGCCATCCAAGCCCACGTCTTCAAGGGAGACGAGGTCGACCTCCTCCGTATTGATAGCTATCTTCGCTAGTTCAGCTGTTTGCTTCTTTGTGAGCTCATCTAGTTTCTTCCACAACAAGTTGAATTTCCTCTCCTGATTCTGGCAGCATAATCGCTTGAATAGGTTCATAAGGGTCTTGTTTTTGAATTGGCTGTGAAAGTTTGCTCCCATATGCCTCATGCACCACCTGCTCTTTACGTCCGGCCATTGTGGAACCCTATGACGCTCTTGGTTACCATTCTGCATATCGTCGATTGCTTGTAAGATGCCCTTATGCCGATCATGAATCAGACACACATTGGCTAAATCTCTGACAACCATTTGCTTCACCCTTTCTAGAAACCAATACCAACTATCTCCAGATTCTTTCTCAACAAAAGCAATTGCCAAAGGCAACAACTACTTATTACCATCACATCTATAGATGTACACTCGGGCGGCCCGGCCCGGCCCTGGCCCGGGCCCGGGGTGGCCCGGTAAACTCCGGGCCGGGCCAAGTCCGGCCCTATCTTCTACCGGGCCGGACCGGGCTGGCCTGCAGGCCAGGGCGACGGCCCAAGCCCGGGCCTGCAGGCCGTTTTTGGGCCGGGCCAGCCCGGAAAGCCCTATCACAAATTAAGGGCCGGGCTGGCCCACAGCCCGCAAACATAAAAACATCTTTCTCAAAAGCTCACCACTTGATAACTGAAAAGTGATGAAAATATGAATTACGGATTTGTTTTAACACTTGATTTGTGTGATCAAGTGTAGCTGCCTCATTAAAAACCTTGCTAGGTAAAACTCACCCTTGTGAGAAACCCTAGGAAGGAAAAAAGAGTACAACCCAAATCCATATTTCTACTTCAATTGTTCTCAGCAATACACTTAGTCTTAGTCTATTACAACCCTTTACAAGAATATAACTGAAATGCACAAGGACACAACAGACTCTTGCTTGCCAAAAGCACAAAATGCCATCACTTGTTAACTAAACTGATGGCGCAGAACCTGTCACAGAGGCAGGCCTAGCAAAGCCATGCCCATAGAAAGGTTATGTTATGAAAAAGAGGAACCAAAGGTTAATGAACAAGACTTGAGGCAGCAAAACTTACTCAGAAGATTCCCCCCGTCTTTCCTCTTCCTCCAGCAGCTTACCAAATGCATACTCAAGCTCTTTCATCCCCTTCTCAACCTCATGTTGTTGCCTTATATCTGCTAGTTCCCAATCTTTGACGCATGACAACATCTCGACCGTTTTAGGCAGCAACCGTCGTCGCCGCTCCTCTATTATCCTGCCAGTTAGACTAAACAAAGACTCCGAAGAAACCGTTGAAACTGGAACAGACATGTAAGTTTGTGCTCATGCCACCAATTTAAAATATTAAAGTCATCATCAAATAAGGTGATAGTGTCGCTATCCAAATAAGAAGACAACTCAGAAACAACTGATAGAACAGGAGCAGATGCAGTTGGAAGAATAGGAACACAACCTGGACCATCAGCTCCAAAAATCTTACCCCATGCTGTTTTTTTCTTACCAGTAGATCCTCCTGCAGGAGGGTGTTTCTGTGCCCTAACTCCAGCAAACTTATTCTCGTACTTGTTAAACAATTTATATAATTCTGTTCTTACCTCATTAAAGTAAGCAGAATAATCAGTACAAATAGTTTGAGAAAGAATCTGGAGAGCATTCTTAAAACCTCTCATCTTGGCTCTAGGATCCAGAATAAATGCAAATGAATACAGAAGAGGTATGTTCTGCCAGTACTTGAGGAACTTCAATTTCATAGGAGTAACAAAGCTCAAAAGCAAAGGATCAGTCTCATTGGAATATAAATGACCAGCAATGTCAAGTATATGATGCATCATCAAAGGACTGGTAGGATAGTAAACACCAGATAAAACAACCGTTGATTCATAAAAAGCTCCAAGAAAACCCATAATCTTTTCAGCAACAACCCAATGACCATCACTGAGAAGTGGCTCACCATTAACCAAACCATAATTTGCACCAATAAAGCTAGAGAATGTTTGTCTGTATGGTATAAGGTGCATGAGCATGAGATAAGTAGAATTCCATCTCACATCCATATCCAAACCAAATTTACGAGGTGTTACCCCCTTAAGAATGCAAAAGTTTTGAAATTCAGCAATGCGTTGGTTAGAAGAGTTCAAATAAGAAATTGCAGTCCTAAAAGCCTCAAGATAAGGCTTGATCCTCTTCAAACCAGACTTGACAATAAGATTTATAATGTGACAAGCACATCGTTGGTGCAAGAGACCACGCAATGCTTTGTCTTTATCTTTATCACGATTGTCAAGAGGTTCAGGATCAGGACCAAGGTAACCACGAAATTTGGGAATTAGGCTAGCCATGGCAGAAGTATTTGAAGAAGCATTATCAAGCGTGACAGAAAATACCTTATCTATCAAACCAAACTCAGTAACAACAGATTCAATACGTTCAGCAATATTAACACCAGAATGTGAAACATCAATGAGCCGAAGACCAATCACCCTCTTCTCTATCTCCCAATTAACAGAGGTATAATGAAGAACAACATTAAGATAGTCTTCCTTCGCGTTGCCAGACCAAATATCATATGTAATGCAAACAGAGGAAACATATTTCAAGGATTCAATTATAGAAGCACGACGCTCAGTGAAATACTTCTCAAGATCTCTAGTTGTGGTTTGCCTACAAACCTTTTCAAAGCGAGGATTATGAGCACGCTTAATGTATTCCTCAAATGCATCTTCGTTACCAAAACCTAGAGGCAAATCAAGTCTAGCAATGAGACGGCACAACTCTCTACGAGCAACATCAGGCTTATACTCCCATGTATGAACAGAACCATCAGCATTGAATTGTAAACGAGACTGAACCATAGCAGCATGTTTGGCTTTAGCAACACATAGCTTCTGGTGCCGGAGAAGGTGCCCAGTACCAGATTTATGACGCGCAACAAGGACATGAGAACAATGAAGGCACTTGGCAGCAATTCTTACCGGCTTACCACCAGGGACGGGCGAATCCTCAAAGATCTGCTCGAAGTCCTGCCAGGCACCAGACCTGGCACGCTTCAAGCTCGTGCCAGTAGAGGAGGAAGGCATCGTGGCAGGCGTAGTCGGAGTCGAAGGACCTGCACCTCCACCAGCTCCAGCGTCATCACCGCCGCAATCAACATTGATCGGAGCAGCAGAGCTGCCGAACAATGCCTCGCAGCCAGCCGCCAGGTCATCCTCGTCGTCGCCTGGAAGCCCACATGCCCTCAGGTCGTCATTGATGGTGTACTCCTCCATGTCATCCATCACGACTCGCGGCTCCGTTCCTCAACGACACGCGGCCCCGAGCCACACCAGCACGAGACCTGCATGAGGACCACAGATCAACGCCAGTCAATACTCAAGAAGACAAGAACCCTAGGAAAAATGGTAGATCTACTGCTAGGGTTAGGGTTACATGCCTGCGCAGCCGGAGCCCGGAGCCAGCTAGGGAGGGACGATGCGAGCAACGGCGAGACGTCAATGACGACAACCAGCAGCAGTGAGATGGTAGTGGTGGCATGCGGTGGAGGGCGGATTGGAGGAGAAGAGGAAGAGGACAGACGAGGACTCGAGGAGGAGCGGTGGCGGCATGGCGGTGAGGCCTACATGATCTACAACTACTCACCGTGACCGGAGATGAGGGGAGGCGGCCGAACCCGGCGGCGGCGGAGATGAGGAGATCTGGACTGGAGATGAGACGAGAGACGGAGAGACCGAGAGAGAGACCGGCGGAGTCGGGGGAATGAGGGATTAGGGTTCGACGGAGAGACTGGTGGGAGGAGGTTATATACGGGCCCTCCCTTCTCTTGGGCCGCCGAGCCGGCCATTGTGTTGGTGGGCCGACCGAAGGGGGAGGCACCGGGCCTTAACCGGGCCGGCTTCTTTCCAGCGGGCCGGGCCGGGCTGGCCTGCAGGCCGAGGTGGCGGCCCAAGCCTGCTCCTTGGCAGCGGGCCGGGCTAGCCCGGGCCCGCAGAAGACCGGGCCGGGCCGGGCTTGGGCCGGGCTAAAAAACCGGGCTTTTGGACGGGCCACCGGGCTGCGGGCCATTTGTACATCTATAATCACATCCAATGGCTGTGAGAATGGTGCCTTTATACCTTCCTGTTAAAAATGTCCCATCTATGCAAATTACTGGTCGGCAGTACGGAAACGCCTCAATACAAGCAGCCAAGGCCAAGAATGACCGTTGGAGCACCTGCTTCCTAGGTTTCTGGACGCAAGGATATGTTTTCAAGTCATAGAAGCTTCCTAGATTTCGAAGGCATATAGTCTGCAACAACGCCGGCAAGTTATGATATAAAGCTTCATACGTGCCCCACCTCATCTCAAGCGCCTTTTGCTTCGCTCTGTAAGCTTTGTTATAGCTAATTTTATATTTGAACTCCTCCTCAACGGCACAAATAATTGACTTTGGTTTGTAGCTAGGATTCTCCATGATCTGAGGGTACATGTAGTTGGCAATAAAGGCAGCTGTCAGGTTGTGGTGCCTTGATGCTAATTGCTCAAGCTCGCATGTGTGATCTACCACAATCTTGACCTGCCAGAAATCCTGCCACTTGCCCTTGGACGCGTACACCCTGAACGGGCATTCGCTTGTCACACAACGAATATCATATGTTTGCGGACTGCTCTTGAGCACTTTGAACTGCCTTAGCAAAGACAGAGTGGACCAACGTTTTATTGCTTCTTTCATATTATCAGGATTAACATACATTGAACCGACGCAGACCTCATTCTCCCTATACTCCCGTTGCACCGCTTCACCATCATTTACACTTAGCCTCGAAAAGTCGTACCCGTCCCAGTTCTGCGGGACACAATGATCATCTTCATCGTCTGAAGATGAATCATCCACTGCATGCTCTTCACCCTCCCTCTGAAACTCATTGACTATGCGGGGATTGGCTTCCCCCTCGTCAGCCTCACCAGTTGCTTGACGAGGTTCATGTGAGGCATCTCCATCTTCAGTTGGTTCATGCATCGTATCCGGACCTTCATCAGCTTGTCCATGCATCGTCTCTGAATCTTCTAATATTGTATCCCCCTGGCCTCCATCTTCATCAGCTGCTTCAGTACTAATTGTAGCCTTTTTGAACGCTTGCACAAATAATACCAGAGGTAAACTCCGACTAGTGGTTAGATTCACATAGTTCCTCCAGTTTTGGGTGCCTTGAAGTGGCAATAGCTCCCAAAATACCGGTTCCCTCCGATTCACAATGGCCATGACCGAAATCTCATGTTGCTCTCGATTAAGTCCTAAAGCTTTAAATAGCCAATTGCAGATTGAAACCCAAGTCCTCTCTCTTGCTCGAGGTACTTCCTTTCTGAAGGAACTAAAGTCTGACAAATCTACCCCTTCAGGACCATATCTAACATCTCCAGACCCATAGAACACTCGAAAAGGTAATCTTTCTGACATGCCTGCCGACACAATTGACACCGATTCTCTTAAACTTAGATATTTAATCTGAGGCCAAAAGGTTTCCATTCAAACAAATTTAATCCACCTACTTAAATATTTTCTAAAAAATCCAAATATAACTACCAAAACTATTTTACTGACTACTATTTCTATTCAAATATTTTATCCTATAATAATATTTAAGTGCAAAATATTTCTAATTTTACTGACTACTATTTCTATCAAAACTATTTTTTCTATCTATTTAAACTATTTTTTAATCTTACAAATTTAACAAGGCAATATGCCTAAATTATTTATTCACTAGAATTTCTATCTAAGCTACCATTTCTATATAAAATATTTAACTTCCAAATATTTCTAAACAACCTTTTCGATCTATCTGAACTAGGCTAAATGTTGGATTTGTACTAAACTAGTTTATCTACCTAAACTCTTTTTTCTATCTATCTAAATTATTTCTATACAAACAACTAGCTAATATTTTGATCTACAAAGACATATACATTAAATATATAGAGATATAGAGATTTAAAAAAATACCTGAACCGGATGGCAGATCCGATAGAGCAACACCCCACCCCACCCTACCCCTCCCCTCCCCTCTCCTCTCCTCTCCTCTTTTCTTCTTCTTCTTCCTCCTCTCTTCTTCTCTTCCTCTCCTATTCTCTAGTCCCCCAGCGCCCCAACGCTTTTTCCCTCTCCTCTTCTTTCTCTGGTCCCCGAGCGCCGTGGGAGAGGACGCTTCGGCGATTTAAATCGCCTGGGCGCCTTCCGCCGATTCAACCGGCGGTATGTGGGCTAACCGCCGATTCAAACGGCGATAAGCAGTGGGGCCCAGGCGCCGACAGCCTACCGCCGGTTCATCCGGTGGCTTTTAACTGGGACCCACGGCGCGGCCGCCTACCGCCGGATGAACCGGCGATATGTTCCTGGCCCAGTGAGGCCCACAACCTATCGCCATTTCAAACGGCTAATAAATATGCCGCCGCTCCAACTGGCGATTCCACTGGTTACCGCCGGATGAAACGGCGATAGGCTGTTAACGCCGGATGAAACGGCGGCAGGCTGATATTTTTGAAAAAAAATTGATCAGGTATATATTTCTGAAAAATCGTAAAATAAAAAATATAAAAATAAAAAAAAGTCTGAAGATGAGGTGGTGTGGGCCATGCGGAGAAGGCATTCGGCCTGCCGGCTGTACTGCGGTGGCCTTAGATTTTTTAAAGACTCGAAATGATTTCTGGCATTAATTAATACTCCCTCCATCCCTTAAAGAATGATGTTTTAGGATTTTTCAGACAAATTAAGAGTAGAAAAGAAAGACGCATGTGTCCCTGGTAAATGCCATTTTAGGAGGTAAATCAGTTTCCTTTTAAGCTTGCATGCATAAGATATTCCTAATTTGTTATACATGCATGCCAAAACATCAATCTTTATGAGAAAAATTTTAAACGCTAAAACATCAGACGGAGGGAGTAAGACGTAGAACAAGTTTTACGGGCACCAGCGGCACCAAAATTACAACCTGTTCTGCTCTCGTGAACTGCCTCAAAATAAAAAATTACAACCTGTTCAGGCCAGAGCATAGGAAAGATCTGCAAAAAAAACAGACATGAACAGATTAATTGCTAAAAGTTAGAGCAACTAAAGCAGCCAAATGCTTAGCACCTGCAGTCCTCCAAAGCCTCACCACATCTTTGATTTCGTTCACAATGGAAACGACGAAGGACGAACTAAACAGAGACTGGCATTGTCGCCCGCTCTGTCCAACCTTCTTCCACCAGGAACTATCCAGTAACGATCATTTAGCAAAGAGTTGGAACAGGCCCTGAAGAAATGGGAATGGTCAGCTTGCTCATTTTCACCCTCATGGGTGTCAGATCACTCCTCTTTTGCTAATGAAAATCGGTGAACGCTTTTAAACTGAACATTCGCACTACCAGCTGCAAATGAAATGGGAAGGCTTGAACGTTTGTTTGTGCACACAAGAAGGTGTCACAAACTAGGACTGAGGCACCAAGTCTGAATGTTCAATCTGAAACTGCAATTGGACAGTCTTGCTGATGTTCTGTCTGGTTCTTAGTTTTCTGACATACTCCACGCACAAAAGGGCCAAACGAACATCATTTGCATTGCAAAATGATATTTGGAGAAGCAAATGCATAAAATAGGAGTGCCACAGCCGCATCTTCTTGGAAAAACAGCCTCAACCCACAAGACTACCAAAAGCAACAAAGCTAGGCTCGATTCAGACACGAACTGAATCCACACCGATAATTCACTGCTGGCGCACACAAATTTGACGGCATGCATGGGCACAGCCGATCGAAGATGCGCGTACATACAAAGAAAATTAAGCGCAGAATTAAATGGAATATATAATCAACCCCAACGATGACAGAGATCAAATCAAATCAAACCAACACAACGGACTCATCGTCAGGGTAGTGTCACGCTGTCGTTGCCGAAGGTCAAGCCGCGAAAGGCATCGCTGCTGATGTTGCGAGAACTGCCACCTATCCGCACATCTGCATCGGCCGTCATCGCCGTCGCCAGCTGCACGGCGGCGCAGGCCAGAGCGAGCAGTATCGCCACCAGCAGGGCCAGCTGGGCAGAGGTGTTGCTCCTCCTGGCCATGGCCATAGCTGCTCCCACTATCACAATAATCGACTGGCTTTGCTATGCCTGTACTTATACTACTGAAGTACTGATCATTCATTCATTCATCCATAGCTTAATTACCTAAATTAATGGCTTAATTAGCTTGCTCAACGAGAATAATTTAACGGCCCAGATTGCTGTATGTCGTCCGGGCTTGGTTGTACGCACGTCGCCGATCATCAGGCTTAATTTTAAGTTCGCGTATGAATCGAGGCGTTTATAGGTGGATAGCCACTAAGCTTCCGCTTAAATACAAAACGCGTACACTATTCAAAGAAATGCGTAGTGTAATTTCTCGAATAGATTCAATTGATGCTGGTTACATGCAGGTAAAAGATGCACACCACATTTTTTACCAATATAATCGTGGTAATTTTTTTTGGCTAGATTTTGATTTGCCAAGACTTTGCATGTCAAAATATAGGACATGAACCAATCAGGCCATATGTTTCTTTTTTTTTTTGATGAAAGGGGTTTCCTGCTACTGGCTATATATTATATTAAATAAAAGTAAAGCAATATAAAAACAAAGGTATCAGGAAACAAAGAAGGAAAAAAAAGATTAGGCAAGTTACATCATATCATCTATCCATATATTCATTAGGCCCTATGTTTCTTCTTTTGTAAGTCAGCATGCAGTGCAGGTGTTTGTATTCTCTAAGGACATCCACACCAGTAAATCGATTTATGTCAGTGCACGTAGGTAGAGAACCTGTACATTTTGTCTCTCTGTAGAGCAAATTTTAGATGTTCGGACTTGATATGCTTACATGATGAGCGAGGAGGCGTCGCGCGAAGTGCAAACAAATTACTACTAACAGTGAGTGTCTGTCTGTCTGTCTGTCTACTCGGAAAAGGAAAACAGCGAGTGTCTGAGGTGCGGTCCAGGTGGGCTGAGAAGAAAGATGGGCCGCGGCTCAATTTGTGTGTTGGATGCGGCTGAGAATCGTCCGTCCGTCACGGTCCATTACAGCCAGAGGAGCCCTGTGCTGCATCTCTTTCTCCGTCCGAGTCATGGAGGAGGGTCTTGTGTAGCACACGCTGCACACGGCTGATGCTACTAGCAGAATCCACGTCCATGGGCGTCCTCCTCGAGATGCAGACGCATTGGCAGCGCCAGATGCAGTGCACGTGTCGGCTGGCAGGGCCAGTCGCGATGAGCTCAATCAAGTGGGTGGATGTTTACTTCTCTGCCTGCCTGCCTCTCTCTGTGTGGTCGTCGCCGCCGTATCCTACTCCAACTTGCTCTGGGAGTCAAACGGCGGCTCCAACGGGTTCCCGCAGTGCATCATTATCCGATGAGAATTGCTTCTTTTCCATCAGTGTACATGCTATTCTATCTGTTTGCCATCCAGTCCACGAGAAGAAATGAATAACTGGAAGACATCGTCTTTATTATCTGCTTTTGTCTCTATCTTGATTCTTTTTTCGGCACCATGCATGGTTGTTCGCTTATCTGTTCTTCGCATTGCTGCTAAAACTGGTGTGTACAGGAAAAGGACTAGTGGCTGGTTCGGGATAATCCGACGAGCCAAGCTGCTAAAGTCAACTGCAGCAGGCCACGTCGGAGTGTCAGAGCGCGCACCACCGCCGGCGCCGGGGACGACGACCGCCACGACGGCAGCGGTGGAACCGCCGGCCGTACGCACGCGGACAGAGGCAGGACAGCATGGCACCACCCCCCCTGCACGACGTACGCAGCCTCTTGTTTTGGACTCCCGAACCGTGGTCGGCAGGTCAGAGAGACGCACTCCATCTCCAAACACGGTGAGCCTCTCTGCCTCGAACTCCAGGCCAACATTTACATACAGTTTTCAAGATGCACAGGACTCCACCAAGTTGTAAACAGCTTGCTCGGCTTCACAATTTGCACAGTAAACAAACTATCATCCGTGTCAGGAAGATACGTACGAGTAATTTGGATCAATGGTAACAATGTCAATGCTTGTGCCGGGACCAATCATGTCCATGCTTTCAGCTGTCAACTGTGGATGGCGCCACACACCCACACAGGCACACAGGCACACAGCTGCTGCTCGTCAGATAGACCGCACCCACTGACCAGACCACCATGCGAACGGCGATCCCCGGTCGAGTCGCCACGCTGCACCGCCCCACCACTCGCCTCCACTTTCCCCAAAGTCTCTTCTTCTTCCCCACTTGCCATCTTCCTTCTTGTTCCTCCTCGCGTCGTCCCCGTCGCCATAAGTAGCGCTCACTCCCACACCTACCCGCAGGGCACCTGCTCACGAGCATCCACCTCGCACCGCATCGGTCGCCGCTCTCCTTGGGGGTGAAGAAGAAGAAGAACCCAACCACCATGTCGTCCCCATCAAAGATCGCCGCCGTCCTGCTCATCCTGGCCGCCGCCCTCCTCCTGGCGCCCTCGTCGTCGGCTTTCGCGGGCGGCCAGCCCAACAACCCCGGCGGCGGCGGGCCGGGCTTCTTCGGCGCGGGGATTCCGTGGTTCGGCGGGGGCGGTGGACCCGGCCCAGGCGGGTTCTTCGCCGCCGCCGGCGGAGGGGGCGGTGGCGGCTCCGGCCCGGGCGCCGGCGGGTTGTTCGGCGGGTGGGGCGAGGGAGGGGGAGGGTACATGCGGGGCGCGGTGGTGCCGCCCTCCGTGGTGTGCTCGGAGCAGGGGCCCTGCCACGGGAAGCGCCTCACCTGCCCGCCGCGATGCTTCAGGTCATTTAGCTACCAGAGCGCCCATGGCGGCGGCGGCGGAGGCGGCGGTGGGTGCAGCTTCGACTGCTCCACCCGCTGCGCCGCCACCTGCTGAATCTCTGCTCTGTTGTGTTGTGTTGTGTCGGTCAGTAGCTTATGGTAGCAATAGCTAGCTGGTGGTTGCTTTTGCTTGCTCTGCTGAGAGTGCTTTGATTTGTGGTTAGTGGTGGTAGCGATGACGAGTGCTGATCGTGATGTGTGTGTGTCTGTAAATTCCAGTCGTCGCGGGTGTAACTTCTCTTGATCAATAAGGCCTGATGATGATGATGATGATGATGATGAATAAACGATATTGCGTGATTTTGCGATCTCTTGCGCATGATTTGATGCTGTCATGAATCGGTGAATGAAGTGTCGGGTTTCTTGCTCGTTGGCATGGCATCATCATCGCCTCGGTTTACTGCTAGCCGAGTCTGAATTCTGAAACGAAACGAGCAAGCCACAACAGAACAGAGACAGAGACCTCCAGCCAGAGTATCATCAGGGAGACACGGGACAGACGACCTGAATCACAAACGCAGAGACCAGCGCCTGCTCTGCCTCTATCTGTCTGTCCGTGCACACGCATCGCCGCCGCCTTCAACCAAGATTTTATAGGCCGGGCCTACAAACTGGCGCATCCTGGATTCCGGCCCACCACACCACCTCTTGGATGTCTTTTGAATTCTTCTCGAACTTAAACTTGGCCCATTCTAATATTGACTGACCCGAGTTTTGGCCCATTCAAAGCTGTCTTCATTTTTTTCCTTTACTGATTTCCTATCCATGGAGCTTACCTTTTTTTTTTCCCGCTCTTGGCGTGCTCCCTTTTCATAAGAGAGAAACTAGGCATATGGCCCGCGCAAATAGCGCGGGTGGCTAGTTTTTATGTAATAACATTTGTGCATTATTGATTTTCTACCATCATATTACATATATGTTATATAAAAAAATAATTATTAAAGTAATTTGTTTACTTTTTGTAGATGTAGCTTTTTATTAATTATATCTTCTATAGACTCAATGCCTCACTGGCTATTTTGCTTCCTAAATAAATTAGATTATATTTTTTTTATGAAATCTCAATTTTCCTCTAATTTGTTTAAAAAATGGTATATGCTCTGTATTAAATAACTCACATCCCAAATCATGTATAAATTCACTACTATTTTTATTTTAACATTAAGCTATAGATTAATTGTTTTCAATACAATTCTTGGTCAACTATTATTTTAAATTTTAAAATTTGAATTTAATTACCCATTATTTGTATTCTATGCACAACTACTCGGTCACAAATTGGAATGGAATACTTTAATATTTTTTAGTTATATTTGGCATGGATTCTTTATCTAAATATTTTACTTACTAAGTGGTTCAAAATATTTATTAGTTGTATTTGAGATGTTTCTATGATTAAGATTCCATATTTATTAGTCGTATTGGATATTGAATTTTTTTATTATTATCATGGTATATTTATCAGTCCTATTGAACATGGACTATTTGAATTACTATAAATTGTTACATCTTTATAAAATCAAATGGTAAAAGTCCTTCTCTTTTTCTCATTAATGTGAGAATTTGTTTGCTCTCTTGGTAAACGTGCTGGCATTTTTTAATCGTATTGTAGCCTAATAAATATATATAGTTAATTTAACCTTTATCTTTTTTTAATTCTGTTATTTGCCCGATTGGCTTTTTCTTCGTCAAATTACCCGAAGCTTATTCCATTTTAAACCCGAGCGTGGATGTTATGCTTGTCATGCCTGTCTATTTTATCTGTTTGTGTTTGTTTGGCAGAATGTTTTAAGTTTTTTCGAGCAAAATGCCCCGATACAAATAGGGTCAAGAGTCTCGATGGATGCCTTGCAAGAATTTTGCTTTATGTTAACTGAATGTCACTTGGGATGTTACCGTTAAATCGTGTGGTTTGATGTCTGGGTGTAACAGTTTTGTCTCCAAAATCAACTTTTCTCGATGTACATGGATGGGCTCTGTTTTCGTCATGTCGTTCGAACATACCTTTCTCACTTGTTCCAATCATTGATGGGATCCGTTTTCGTCATGGATGCTTTTTTTTCCCTACTCCTTGCTTCTCACTTATTCTGGTGGAATAACCTAATTCTTATTCTAGTTGCCTAATTTATTTTGACGGCAATATTCAGGACAATAGTCTCTCTTTTATGGGTCATATAAAGGAAATATAAGATAGTCTTACCAAAGAAGGAACAATCGCTTGGTGCCATTTTGGAGGCAATTCAAATTGTTTTTTTTATTTTTTATTCCAAATTAACTATCTCAAATCTCCTTTCCGATCTGTCAATGCCTATTTTTTTAATTCTAAAATCAAGTATTGGACATGGTCTATGTAACGGTCTATATATATAGTCGGCATATCTGGCATGGATTTTAACGGCACCTTTTTTTAAGGATTTTTTTATTCCAAATTAACTATCTCACATCTCCTTTCCGATCTGTCCATGCCTATTTGTTCAATTAAAAAATGAGTAATGGACATGGTTTCTTTAATGGTTTATAGTCATCATATTTGGCATGGATTTTAACAGTACGACTCCTTTTTTTTAAGGATTGTTTTAAAAGGAAACATCATGACTCCTAGTATCACTGAGTCTCATGTACCATCGTGAAGACGTCCTGAGGCTTATGTCCAACATACTGTTTAAGGCAGGAGCTTGCACACCCGATGCACACACTACACTGCAAGCTTGAAGCTTCTCATCAACGACGTCGTGTGTGTCTTGAGAAAATATGAACCCGTGCGAGAAATTTATAACGCATGGCATAACCTGAGGTGGTTCTTTTGAAAGATTATTTTCTAGTATGTAATAGTGTATGATCAAGCTTAATGACCCAAATGGTAGAGTTCGATTCGGTTTGACATTCATTTAGTTCCATCTTTTGCATAGCTCATGCACGTATGGACTCAATGATATGATGGAGATGAACCAAAATCCAATAATCATAAATTCATATATTTTTCCTTTTTATAATTCCAAGTTTATGTATTTAGAAGTCATATTTGAGATGGACTCTTTAGATTTGTTTAGACCATTAGATCTTCATAAAATCCGACGGTCCGAATCCTTCTCTTTTTTTCGATTAACGTGGGAATTTCTTGGCCCTCTCGGCGAACATGGTGGCTCTTTTTTTCTTCAAGTAATAATATAAGTTTATGTATTTAGAAGTCATATTTGAGATGGACTCTTTAGATTTGTTTAGACCATTAGATCTTCGTAAAATCCGACGGTCCGAATCCTTCTCTTTTTTCCGATTAACGTGGGAATTTCTTGGCCTTCTCGGCAAACATGTGGCTCCTTTTTTTCTTCACGTAATAGTATAATAATAGATATCCCCAGAGCTTACAAGACTGGAATCCCTCGGCCTCGGAGTAGAGAGCAAGAGCTGATGGGAAATAAAAATACATCAATCCCAACAGGGACCGCGAAAACTCCTCCTGCTGCTGGGATCAGAAATACAAGTCTCAGGCGGAGTACAAAATTCTCAAAACCTCTTTCGAAGACATGGTGCTGCTAGCAGTTATCCCCCCCCCCCCCCTCTTCTGTGTCTCTCATCCCTCCCTGACTGTTACATTTTTTTAAAAAAGTTGGACGCATCGTTTTTAGACCAATTTTATCCAGTACTATTTGAATGGTGTGTCCCATTCATCACTTAATTACGTGTGGACTTGCAGGCTGCTGGTTGCATTGACCATACATGGGTTTAATTTGTTGGTTCATTAGTATTGTTTACGCTAGCTAGCTCCTCCTCCAACCACGCCACGCCTTTCATTTAATTTCTTTTGACATCCTGAGGGCTGAGGTACGTGTACGTATATTACTTAATGCATAGACGACTTATCCCATGGTTATGTTATTTTTATCCTACAATATACATGCCCTGCGTCATCGACTTAGCGTGTGTATAATTTACATGCAGTCATGCAGATATAGATGTTACTCTAGGCTGTTTTTTTAGTGTCAGAGATGAGCATCAATTTATCAGAACATATAATAGATTCAAGGTCTATAAAATTAGAATTGCCCGATTGATAGTTACATGTTCCTGTTTTGACGACAATTTCTCAATTTTAAGTTTTCCGAGAGTGCTCCGATTAATAATAAAAGTAAGATTCGTAAGTTCAATATGAAATTGGAAATCAGACTTTTATCCTATATATGCTCTCTGCAGATCGAGTGCGGGAAATAACTTACCGATCGAGAATGGATGGCGACGGGAGTCTAGGGAGGTAGGGGAGGATTTTCGCCGCCTCGTGTTGCTGACCGTCTTCTCGCAGGTAGGTACGTATATACCTCCTGGTCCCTGAAAATTTCAACTACTACCGGCCAGCGTTTTTGTCTGCAACTGCCCGATTGGCTATAAACCTACCACACACATGTATGTACTACTCAATGACACAAAAGGCACGTTGAGCATGCTTAAGCTGGTCCCAAAAGTTGAGGCCATGTGTTCTGACTAGCTATTTCATTCGGTCAATTAGCAATCAGATAGTATTAGACTATTAGTGGTATGCAGTATGTAATCATATTCCTTGGTCGTCTTAGTTTTGGAATCTAATTCGGTCGCTAAAGCGAGAGATTATATATTTCATTGTAAAATCCATCCATATCCTCGACGAAATAGGTAGCGGTCGTAAGAGGGAACGAAGACTAAACAAATAAGGGTACTTGTCTCTTGCGTTTCAACCTGGTGAAGGTTGAAACACTTGAAAACGTATTACTATACTGCTACTACTTGTTTTTGCCGTTAGGTTCAGACTTCAGACCAACCAACCTTTCCCGAATAAACCAAAGAAAGTTCAGACCAAAACCTGCCGTAGACACGCATGATCGCCCACCGGGTGAGGCTACATTGCTTAGACAACGACCACGATTCTCTGATCAGACTCTCATGTCTCCATCAATCTGAACACACTGCATAAACGCAGGATGAGACGGCGACGAATGGACGTACAACATGCTCTAGGAAAAACTGTGGGGCAGCGAGGTCGCATCGCAGGTCTGGGTGCTACGGACTATAGATGTACAAATGGCCCGCAGCCCGGTGGCCCGTCCAAAAGCCCGGTTTTTTGGCCCGGCCCAAGCCCGGCCCGGCCCGGTCTTCTGCGGGCCCGGGCTAGCCCGGCCCGCTGCCAAGGAGCAGGCTTGGGCCGCCACCTCGGCCTGCAGGCCAGCCCGGCCCGGCCCGCTGGAAAGAAGCCGGCCCGGTTAAGGCCCGATGCCTCCCCCAACGGTCGGCCCACCAGGCCACCACCTCAACACTGGCCGGCTCGGTGGCCCAAGAGAGGGGAGGGCGCGTATATAACCTCCCAGGCTCCCACCAACAAACCGCCAAACCCTAATCCCTCATTCCCCCGACCCCGCAGGCGCTCTCGGTCTCTCCGTCTCTCGTCTCATCTCCAGTCCAGATCTCCTCGACTCCGCCGCTGCCGGGTTCGGCCGCCTCCCCTCATCTCCGGTCACGGTGAGTAGTTGTAGATCATGTAGGCCTCGCCGCCATGCCGCCACCGCTCCTCCTCGAGTCCTCGTCTGTGGGCCCCGTGCTCTCCTCTCTGTCCTCTTCCTCTTCTCCTCCAATCCGCCCTCCACCGCATGCCACCAGCCACCACTACCATCTCACTGCTGCTGGTTGTCGTCATTGACGTCTCGCCGTTGCTCGCATCGTCCCTCCCTAGCTGGCTCCGGGCTCCGGCTGCGCAGGCATGTAACCCTAACCCTAGCAGTAGATCTACCATTTTTCCTAGGGTTCTTGTCTTCTTGAGTATTGACTGGCGTTGATCTGTGGTCCTCATGCAGGTCTCGTGCTGGTGTGGCTCGGGGCCGCGTGTCGTTGAGGAACGGAGCCGCGAGTCGTGATGGATGACATGGAGGAGTACACCATCAATGACGACCTGAGGGCATGTGGGCTTCCAGGCGACGACGAGGATGACCTGGCGGCTGGCTGCGAGGCATTGTTCGGCAGCTCTGCTGCTCCGATCAATGTTGATTGCGGCGGTGATGACGCTGGAGCTGGTGGAGGTGCAGGTCCTTCGACTCCGACTACGCCTGCCACGATGCCTTCCTCCTCTACTGGCACGAGCTTGAAGCGTGCCAGGTCTGGTGCCTGGCAGGACTTCGAGCAGATCTTTGAGGATTCGCCCGTCCCTGGTGGTAAGCCGGTAAGAATTGCTGCCAAGTGCCTTCATTGTTCTCATGTCCTTGTTGCGCGTCATAAATCTGGTACTGGGCACCTTCTCCGGCACCAGAAGCTATGTGTTGCTAAAGCCAAACATGCTGCTATGGTTCAGTCTCGTTTACAATTCAATGCTGATGGTTCTGTTCATACATGGAAGTATAAGCCTGATGTTGCTCGTAGAGAGTTGTGCCGTCTCATTGCTAGACTTGATTTGCCTCTAGGTTTTGGTAACGAAGATGCATTTGAGGAATACATTAAGCGTGCTCATAATCCTCGCTTTGAAAAGGTTTGTAGGCAAACCACAACTAGAGATCTTGAGAAGTATTTCACTGAGCGTCGTGCTTCTATAATTGAATCCTTGAAATATGTTTCCTCTGTTTGCATTACATATGATATTTGGTCTGGCAACGCGAAGGAAGACTATCTTAATGTTGTTCTTCATTATACCTCTGTTAATTGGGAGATAGAGAAGAGGGTGATTGGTCTTCGGCTCATTGATGTTTCACATTCTGGTGTTAATATTGCTGAACGTATTGAATCTGTTGTTACTGAGTTTGGTTTGATAGATAAGGTATTTTCTGTCACGCTTGATAATGCTTCTTCAAATACTTCTGCCATGGCTAGCCTAATTCCCAAATTTCGTGGTTACCTTGGTCCTGATCCTGAACCTCTTGACAATCGTGATAAAGATAAAGACAAAGCATTGCGTGGTCTCTTGCACCAACGATGTGCTTGTCACATTATAAATCTTATTGTCAAGTCTGGTTTGAAGAGGATCAAGCCTTATCTTGAGGCTTTTAGGACTGCAATTTCTTATTTGAACTCTTCTAACCAACGCATTGCTGAATTTCAAAACTTTTGCATTCTTAAGGGGGTAACACCTCGTAAATTTGGTTTGGATATGGATGTGAGATGGAATTCTACTTATCTCATGCTCATGCACCTTATACCATACAGACAAACATTCTCTAGCTTTATTGGTGCAAATTATGGTTTGGTTAATGGTGAGCCACTTCTCAGTGATGGTCATTGGGTTGTTGCTGAAAAGATTATGGGTTTTCTTGGAGCTTTTTATGAATCAACGGTTGTTTTATCTGGTGTTTACTATCCTACCAGTCCTTTGATGATGCATCATATACTTGACATTGCTGGTCATTTATATTCCAATGAGACTGATCCTTTGCTTTTGAGCTTTGTTACTCCTATGAAATTGAAGTTCCTCAAGTACTGGCAGAACATACCTCTTCTGTATTCATTTGCATTTATTCTGGATCCTAGAGCCAAGATGAGAGGTTTTAAGAATGCTCTCCAGATTCTTTCTCAAACTATTTGTACTGATTATTCTGCTTACTTTAATGAGGTAAGAACAGAATTATATAAATTGTTTAACAAGTACGAGAATAAGTTTGCTGGAGTTAGGGCACAGAAACACCCTCCTGCAGGAGGATCTACTGGTAAGAAAAAAACAGCATGGGGTAAGATTTTTGGAGCTGATGGTCCAGGTTGTGTTCCTATTCTTCCAACTGCATCTGCTCCTGTTCTATCAGTTGTTTCTGAGTTGTCTTCTTATTTGGATAGCGACACTATCACCTTATTTGATGATGACTTTAATATTTTAAATTGGTGGCATGAGCACAAACTTACATATCCCATTCTGTCCATACTTGCAAAAGATATCATGTCTGTTCCAGTTTCAACGGTTTCTTCGGAGTCTTTGTTTAGTCTAACTGGCAGGATAATCGAGGAGCGGCGACGACGGTTGCTGCCTAAAACGGTCGAGAAGTTGTCATGCGTCAAAGATTGGGAACTGGGAGATATAAGGCAACAACATGAGGTTGAGAAGGGGATGAAAGAGCTTGAGTATGCATTTGGTAAGCTGCTGGAGGAAGAGGAAAGACGGGGGGAATCTTCTGAGTAAGTTTTACTGCCTCAAGTCTTGTTCATTAACCTTTGGTTCCTCTTTTCATAACATAACCTTTCTATGGGTATGGCTTTGCTAGGCCTGCCTCTGTGACAGGTTCTGCGCCATCAGTTTAGTTAACAAGTGATGGCATTTTGTGCTTTCGGCAAGCAAGAGTCTGTTGTGTCCTTGCATTTCAGTTATATTCTTGTAAAGGGCTGTAATAGACTAAGACTAAGTGTATTGCTATGAACAATTGAAGTAGAAATATGGATTTGGGTTGTACTCTTTTTTCCTTTCTAGGTTTTCTCACAAGGGTGAGTTTTACCTAGCAAGGTTTTTAATGAGGCAGCTACACTTGATCACACAAATCAAGTGTTAAAACAAATCCGTAATTCATATTTTCATCACTTTTCAGTTATCAAGTGGTGAGCTTTTGACCATTCTGGATTTCTGGTTATCTAGAATATAATCTGTGCTGTGCTTGTGCTTGTGTTGACTGCTGAGTGACTGCCGGTGAAACTGAAGTGGTGGTTTTTGAGTTGATGTTCATACTTTCTGTTTTTCACACATGTATTTTGAATGTGAAAGTTGAAAATTGTGTTGGGATAACTTAGAAATTGAGAAAGATGTTTTTATGTTTGCGGGCTGTGGGCCAGCCCGGCCCTTAATTTGTGATAGGGCTTTCCAGGCTGGCCCGGCCCAAAAACGGCCTGCAGGCCCGGGCTTGGGCCGTCGCCCTAGCCTGCAGGCCAGCCCGGTCCGGCCCGGTGGAAGATAGGGCTGGACTTGGCCCGGCCCGGAGTTTACCAAGCCACCCCGGGCCCGGGCCAGGGCCAGGCCGCCCGTTTGTACATCTATACTACGGACCAAGAAATGTAAAACCATATGTACGACCGGTTTTCTCAACCGCTGATTTTACTGCATCCAATTCTTGATTTATCCAACTACTTCGTTGACCTGTTTAATTTGAAAAAAATAAAATCTCTTTAAACAAAAACATCTGCGTCGCACATCACTCTTAAATCATCTCTGTTAATCATGGCAGCCCAGAAATTAAAGTCAGCTCTGGTTGCTGGGGCGAGTGATCAACCGTACGTGCTTGTGCGAAGCTCATCAGGTGGTGCCTGGTGGTGCGGAGATAATTAAGGTCATGGTTGGGAGATCAGAAAAATAAAGTACAGGGCCAGCGGCTGCTAGCATCTCTTGATTTTGTATTCTTTTATTCCCTTTTTTAATAAAAAAAAACTGGTAGTATCTCTTGAATGATTCTTGGTCTGTGTGTACTCCGTATAATAACTACATGGCATGACGTAGTAGTATACAATATTTTCAGTGTAGCGTATATACATTATCGATTGTATATATCGTCCGCGTGTCATTAGAGGATCAGCATGCATGACACGCTAGTTGCAGAAGGAAGTGTGACGTTGAAGACTGACACTGACGGTTCGGACCGGGATCTCAAGGTCGTGCTCAGCTCCTGCTGACCGGCAAAACGCCGCCGCCTTCTAGTTGTTGCCCCTGCTGCCTGCTGGCCTGCTGTCCACGATGCTTCTTGCCTTTCTTGGTCACACAGAGCACACAAAGTCCAGGGTCCAGGCCATGTGTTTGTGACCTGAATCACAGCCGACAGAGCACGGCGAATCGTCTACAATTTTCCCTTTTGGTTTGTTTCTCTCTGCCATCTCGATCTCAGATTCCCAATACTAGCTGAAGAGAGCTTCAGACCAACCGTGGGACATCTGATTGTATTTAGATTGGGGTAAAAAGATGCTGTAGCTGACACTGCAGCACTTGCTGAGAAAAATATTTTATAAAGAAGATAAATAGTGAAAAGTTGATGAATACTAAAAAGTCAGAATCAGTAGCAGTGTATCTTTGCCGATAGTTTCAGACCAATCCGCGGGATGTGATGAACGCCATGCCATGCACGGCAGCACGGGAGAGGGAGAGGTGCACTACAATTTTTTTTTTTGAGAAGTCTACTACAAGTTTTAATCACGGCCAGCATCTTCATTTGTTTCTTGTTATGGTACAAACTTCACATATGGTCGTGATTGCGGCTGTGCTTACTACTGTGAACGTTTCTCGACACCGACGGCTCTGTCGCCAGGCAAAGCGGTTGATTGCTGAACCTCCTCGATGATGGGAGCGGATCGAGCACGCCGGCCAAATGCCATGACGGACATGCATGCAGTTGCTTTTGTTTTCTAGCTGAAACCACGGTTCGATCAACTACCACCAGAACAGAAACAAACCACCCAAATCCGACATGCCAATCCTTTCTCAAACGTACTACTCCTGTTTTCAGAATTCAGATAGACATGGCCCGGTCAGCGCTCACTAAAGCGCCTTACGATCAGATAAGACCAAGGAGACAAAGACAACTAGACTACCAAGGGATAATGCCATAATGACAAGAAAAAAAAGAAGAAGAAGAAAACGCCCATTGCTCTCGATCACTGTCATGTGGCGTGCTCCAAGGGCACCTCCACGTCCTTGTCTATTACATGGCCCCATCAACTCTTATTCTATTACCTGCATGCATGGCCCCATCAACTCTTAATAGTGCTCTAATGTTACGGCAAACACATCCATTTAATTCTCCTCAGAAGAAAACTTTTCTGAAAAGTATTGTTGCGCCAAACCAAACATAGACAGAGTCAGCAATTGCGTGCTGGTAGTAGCTGCTTTTATTTTTCTGCAGTTATATAATCCCTCCTTTTTTTCAGTAATTCTTCTTTCAGGTAAGAAAAGAAAAGGAGAGAACAAAGTAACAAAACAAAGACCGCGTAAGTAATGTGTGCGTGTGTATAAAGCCTTCCTCCTCGCATCACCCCGCGCCCATCGTCTCCAGTTAATCTCTGCTCCTAAACTAATCGCTCTGCTATTGCCAACAAGACGAGCGCTTACCGTGACCAAATCGCCATCCTCGCTCGCGACCGCCGCCGATCAGCTAGCTAGCAGCCATGAGCCGGGGCGGCGGCGGTGGCGTGGGGCGGCACCTCCACCACGTGAGCTGGCTATGGCGAGGGCCACGGCGAGCTCTGACCGCGGCGAGGGACCTGTACGTGCGGAGCCTGACGGGCTGCGCCGGCCACCTCGGCGGCGACGCCGCCTTCGGCTACCCGTCCTTCGCCGCCGCCGCGCCGGCGTTCGGCCGGACCGACAGCTTCTCCTCCTTTTCCTCCTCCCGTCGTTCCTATGACGCCTCCGCCGCCGACGAGGACCTGAGGGAGCTCATCCGCGCCGCGTCGCAGCGGAGGGTGGCCGAGGCTGAGGTGGCGCGGCAGCAGCAGAGGCACCCCGCCGCCGTGCCGAGGAGCCAGAGCGTGGCCATGGCGAGGATCGACGAGGACCGGCCATGCGAGTTCGCCGCCGGTGTCTCCGCCGCCGCCGTGTTCCCCCGCAGCCGCAGCTACGCCGTCGGGGCCGGACGGAGGGGAAGGGTGGCCGCGCTCGCCGCCTGAGATGATTCTTGGCTTCCAGCTCTCTGCGTGCGAGGAGGAGGAGGCCTTCAGGCCTTGCGATGAACAAGCAGAGCATTGCTGTATATGCCTGTATTCATTTCAGAGCGTCCATACATATTTGATTCTTTCCTCTGTTTATTTCTTTTTTTCTTTTGTTATAAGGCTTTGTTTTTGGAGGCTGCAGAAATCTGCAGATGAATTCTGTAATTTGTCATGAAATTCTTTCTGGACGTCTCCTCTGTCTATGCATGTTTTGTCTGATTTGGATGTTTGTACTGTTGTTGTGTGCTGCGAGTGCAT
This sequence comes from Digitaria exilis, assembly GCA_015342445.1. Taxonomy (NCBI): domain Eukaryota; kingdom Viridiplantae; phylum Streptophyta; class Magnoliopsida; order Poales; family Poaceae; genus Digitaria; species Digitaria exilis. The sequence goes on from JACEFO010001608.1 coordinate 203,652, forward strand.
AGCGCACCTGATGAGAATCTTTTCACTTTTGCTGGCTTTAACGGATAGTGATTCTTTTTTACGTGAATTTTAGGCACTATTGATGCTACTTCTTGCTGAAATTATTCCTCCAATTGTTGGAATTGGAATCATAAACAAGCTACGATGAGTGCACCAGGTGGCATTCATGGTTAATTCCAAGAGCTTGAAAGACCATGTATAAGTATGAAAAGCAAAAGACCTTTTCAAAGCTTCCATATGAACAGCCATGTATGAACAAGGTTTTTTTCTCTCGAAACCCTTGTATGAACAATTGCTCTAATAAAAGCAGTCATGACATGTGGCGGACCGGCTCTTTTTCAGAATTCGATTTTTTGAAGGCAAAAAATGGCTTTTTTCTAGACAAGGCAAAAAAAAAAAATGTCTGCCTCCTTGCAGCAGCAAAGAAAGCTATCGAGCTCGCTTACGGCCCGTTCTCTGGTTTCAACGCCCTGACTAGGCCTTGACAGTGAGCCCACTCACCATCTTCAGCCCACAAAAGAAGACGTTCAGGTACCATACGGCCCGTGCTCGCTTTCTACAACGGCCCAGTAGCCTATATAAAAAAGCAGAAAGGACGCGGCGGCCTAGGAAAGCGAACAGAAGAAGAAGCTGTTCGGCTTCGTGTCAAGCAAGAAGAAGCCCAACTCCACCCAGGCAGCTCTCCTCCCGCAACTCGTCGTCTCGCTCCTCCGCTCCTCGCCCGCTCCGCCGCGTCCGTACGACGGCGCCATGGCCGAGTACCGCCTCGGCGTCCAGCTGCACGGCCACGCCGACGACGTAAGCGCCCGCTCCCCATCCTCCCACCCCTACTCCTCGCGCCACTACCTGCTCCGCCTCCGTTTGCTTCCGCTCCAAGCTTGCGTCGATGCCCTCGGATTCGATCCGACCGTGCCGGAGCCCAAACCCTCGCAGTTTGGGGTTTCATTGTCGCTCGTGGAGAGGGAATCCGTGGGCTCTTTGATCTGTCGGCTCGCCGCGGGTCTATCCAGCAATTCGATCTGGCCTCAGTTGCGACCGCGGGTTTTTTGGCGTGCCCTCTCTCGGCCTGTTTGTTGCGCTTCTGGGAGTGGTGGATTTCGAGTGCGAGTGCATTGGCGGGACGTAATTTTCTTCCCGATGCTCAGCATAGGGTTCAGTCCGTGCCTTTGTGACAGTGGATTTAGAGGGGTTTAGTGCGGGAGTAACACAGAGGGTTTGTTATTTGGTAGTGATAATTGTTAGTAATCCTGCATGCCTGTACTTAGTCTTACTTCAGCATAGCAATAGGCATGTTCAGTTAGTTTAGTTTTGCATGAGTGCCGAGCACCAACCTGTGGTCGCCGCGCACAAGTAGGAGGCCGTGGCGAGACTCGCTCGTCCACTAGCCTGGCATGCAGTGGCTGCCGTTTGCCGGGGCGTGGGGATGGACACGCTGAATTGCCGGAGACGTGCAACTACTTCTCGTATTGCCTGTTTCTTATTTCAATAAATAGAGAAGCAAAGAACAGAAAAGCTGCGCTTCTAGGCAGCACCAAACTCCGTCTCCAAGTGTTCGCGTGAGTTCGTGTTGAGTTCCAGTTCGTGTTCACTTCCGTCACTCGCCGTCGGTGTTCAACGCCGTTCCGGGTTCTAACAAGTGGCATCAGAGCCGGGAGAAGGGACCTGCGTCGCGATGACATCGCCGCCGAGCCGTGGCCGGTCGCCGGGGCGCCGTGGCCGGACACCGCCGCGTCGTGGCCAAACGCCGCCGCCGACCAAGACGCCGTCACACTCGCCGAAAGGCAAGAAGCCGCAGCAAACGCCGCCCCCGCGCCGATCTCCATCGCGCCGAACTCCACCGCGCCGAACTCCAACGCGCGGTGCCCGCCACTCGCGCGGCCGGGATGCACGACATCCCCGGGAAGTCGTCGTCGAGCGCATCGTTCGGGAAGGCGGCGGTTCCGGCAACTGGCCGCAGCTGACGAGGACTAACTACAACGTCTGGTCGCTGCGGATGAAACTCAAGATGGAGGCGCGGCACCTCTGGGACGCCATCGAGTTCGCCGACGACGTCGACTACGACACCGACAGGAGCGCCCTCGACGCGATCTGCAGTGCCGTTCCGGAGGAGATGGTCCCGGCGCTCGCCAACAAGGGGTCCGCGAATGATGCCTGGGAGGCCATCAAGACACTGCGCATCGGCGACGACCGCGTGCGCAAGGCGACTGCACAAAACCTCCGCACCGAGTACGAGGCGATCGCGCTCCGTGACGGCGAAGCAGTTGAAGACTTCGCGCTCCGTCTCACCAACATCGTCCAGCGCCTGGCGTCCCTCGGCGATCCTGAGCCGGACGAGAAAGCTGTGGCCAAGTACCTCCGTGCCGTACGCTCAAGGTACAAACAACTTGTGATCTCGATTGAAACCTTCCTTGATATCTCCACACTGTCGATCGAGGACGTCACTGGCCGGCTGAAGGCGGCGGACGACGCCGAGCCTACGCCGCCTCAAGCCGCCGGTGGCAAACTGCTGCTCACGGAGGAGCAGTGGTTGGAGAGGTACAAGAAGAAAGAAGGCGGATCGGGCTCCGGTGGCCGCGGCAAGGCGCGCGGCAGAGGCCGCGGTCGCGGCTATGGCGGGCGGTCGAACTTCAACTCGTCGCGCCCGCCGCCGGACGACCCGTGTCCACGCTGCGGTAAGAAGGGGCACTGGGCCCGTGACTGCCGTGAGAAGAAGGAAAAGCCGGCCCAACAGGCCCATGTGGCCGAGGAGGAGGAAGAAACCCTAATGGTTGCAATCGGCTCGGCCCAGGAGGAGTCTCCAGTTCCTCACACCACGCCGACAGAAAGCACGCCGTGGCTTGCGCCGCCGCCGCCGCCCGCGGCGCTACCCGAGCTCCACATCCTCGAGAAGAAGGTGCATCCTGATCTCGACGGCGCAGGCGAGCAAGACCCAAGCCGGTGGATCCTCGACACCGGGGCGTCCAACCATATGACGGGCGCCCGCACCGCATTCTCCAGCCTCGACTCCGGCGTCACCGGCTCCGTGCGGTTCGGCGACGGCTCCACCGCGCGGATCGAGGGCGTCGGAACTGTGCTCTTCACCTGCAAGAACGGGGAGCACCGCACTCTACCTCGCGTCTACTTCCTGCCTCGACTCACCGCCAACATCATCTCGGTGGGACAGCTCGACGAGGGCGGTTTCGAGGTGCTCGTGAAGGAAGGCGTGATGCGGATCCGCGACGAGGACATGCGCCTGCTCGCCAAGATACCGCGCAGCCCAGGGCGGCTGTACGTGCTCGACGTCAACATCGCACGCCCAGTCTGCCTGGCGGCGCGAGGCGGCGACGACGCCTGGACATGGCACTGCCGCTTCGGCCACCTCAACTTCGGGGCACTGCGCAAGATGGCGAGGGAGGAGCTCGTTCGAGGCCTGCCTCTACTCAAGCAAGTAGAGCAACTCTGCGAGGCCTGTCTCGCCGGCAAGCAGAGGCGCGTCCCGTTCCCACTGCGAACACAGGGGCGCTCCACCGAGGCACTCCAACTCCTCCACGGCGATCTCTGCGGCCCCATCTCACCAGCAACGCCTAGTGGCAATCGGTACTTTCTCCTCCTGGTTGATGATTACACACGCTACATGTGGATTGCACTCCTGCCCAGCAAGGACGCTGCACCAGTGGCCATCAAGCACATCATGGCGGCCGCGGAACGCAAGTCCGGGAAGGAGGTGCGCGCACTGCGCACGGACCGCGGAGGAGAATTCCTGGCCAAGGACTTCGCCGACTACTGCGCCGAGCTCGGGGTACATCGCCAGCTCACGGCGCCGTTCTCTCCCCAACAGAACGGCGTCGTCGAACGCCGCAACCAGACGATCGTCGGTACGGCGCGAAGCATGCTCAAGGCGAAGGGGCTCCCTGGCATCTTCTGGGGCGAGGCTGTGTCCACAGCCGTGTACCTGCTCAATCGCTCCTCGACCAAGGGCACTGGAGGCAAGACCCCGTACGAGCTGTGGACGGGCGGAGCTCCGGCCGTGCACCACCTCCGCACGTTCGGAAGCGTCGCTCACGTGAAGGTGACCAAGCCACACCTCAAGAAGCTGGATGACCGGAGTATGCGCATGATCTTCGTCGGGTACGAGCCGGGCTCAAAGGCCTATCGAGTCTACGACCCGGCGACGCGCCGCCTGCACATCAGCCGAGACGTCATCTGCGACGAGCACGCCCAGTGGAAGTGGTCCGCTGAGCAAGGGGAGGAACCCCTCGACTTCACTGTTGAGGGGCCTGAACCGGAGGATCCCGAGCTGATCATCACCAGCCGAACAACGTCGCCCGCGTTGGAACGCTCGCCGTCACCAGCTTCACCAGGCTCTCCACCAGGTGCCCACTGGACGCCGGCTGGAACGTCATCGCCGCAAGTCAACACGCCGGCGAGCCAAGGCATTGAACCCATGTCTTCACCGAGCCATGCGAGCAGTGAGCGGCTCGACGTGGACCATGATGACGCACCCCTCCGGTACCGCGAAATCGACGACGTCATCGGGCCTGCATCGCCACCCGGGTTTGCAGACCGGGACACGGAGGAGCAACTCATGCTGGCAGAAGAAGCCGAGCCGGCAACATTCGAAGAAGCCATGCGCCATGAGTGCTGGCGTCAAGCGATGCTGGACGAGATGACCTCCATCGAGGCCAACGGCACCTGGAAGCTTGTGACAGCTCCACCTCACATCAAGCCCATCGGCCTCAAATGGGTGTACAAAGTGAAGAAAGACGCCGCTGGGATCGTGACCAAGTACAAAGCCCGCCTCGTGGCCAAGGGCTACGTGCAGCGCCAGGGGATCGACTACGACGAGGTCTTCGCACCTGTTGCCCGGCTTGAGTCTGTACGGCTGCTGCTGTCCCACGCTGCCTGTGAAGGCTGGGCAGTGCACCATATGGACGTCAAGACGGCGTTTCTGAACGGAGTCTTGAAGGAGGAGGTGTACGTCGAGCAGCCTCCCGGCTTCATCTTGCGAGGCCAAGAGAACAAAGCACTTCATCTCGTGAAGGCACTCTACGGCCTCCGACAAGCCCCCCGCGCATGGTACTCCAAGCTGGACGAGTCCCTGATCCAGCTTGGGTTCAAGAGGAGCACGTCCGAGCATGCTGTCTACCTCCGTGGCACGGGCGCCAGGCGTCTTGTCGTGGGGGTCTACGTTGATGATCTTGTGATCACCGGTGGAAATCAAGAAGACATCAACACCTTCAAAGCAGAGATGCAGTCCACGTTCAAGATGAGTGACCTGGGACTTCTTCGTTACTACCTCGGTCTGGAGGTCACCCAGACAGAGGCTGGCATCACCGTGTGCCAGAGTGCCTACGCCGCCAAGATTTTGCAGTCAGCCGGCCTGAGCAGTTGCAAGTCCAGCTGCACACCCATGGAGCCACGTCTAAAACTCAGTAAGCTCAGCTCAGCCCCTGCTGTTGACCCAACCTTCTATAGAAGCATTGTGGGCTCGCTGCGTTACTTAGTGAATTCAAGGCCGGACTTGGCATACTCGGTGGGGTATGTGAGCAGATTTATGGAGAACCCCACCACAGAGCATCTTGCAGCTGTGAAGAGAGTGCTCCGGTACATTGCCGGGACACTGAACCATGGCTGTTGCTACAAGAGGAAGGAGAAGGCCAAGCTTGTTGGGTTCAGCGACAGCGACTTGGCAGGAGATGTGGACACCCGCAAGAGCACCACTGGGGTAATCTTCTTCCTTGGCGACAACATCATCACCTGGCAGTCCCAAAAACAGAAGATAGTAGCTCTCTCCTCATGCGAGGCAGAGTACATAGCTGGAACAACTGCGGCCTGTCAGGGAATTTGGTTGGCACGGCTACTTGCTGAGCTCAGAGGTGAGGGAGCCGGTGCCATCACTTTGAAGATCGACAACCAGTCCGCCATCGCCCTCAGCAAAAACCCAGTCTTCCACGACCGAAGTAAGCATATCGACATCCGATTTCATTTCATAAGAGAATGTGTGGAGGAGAACAGGGTCCAGCTTCAGTCTATCGGGACGGAGGAGCAACTGGCGGACATACTGACCAAGGCCCTGGGGCGTGAACGTTTCTGTGTGTTGCGTTCCAGGTTAGGAGTAGTTGATGTACGAGGCATGTGTCAGAATTAGGAGGAGATTTGTTAGTAATCCTGCATGCCTGTACTTAGTCTTACTTCAGCATAGCAATAGGCATGTTCAGTTAGTTTAGTTTTGCATGAGTGCCGAGCACCAACCTGTGGTCGCCGCGCACAAGTAGGAGGCCGTGGCGAGACTCGCTCGTCCACTAGCCTGGCATGCAGTGGCTGCCGTTTGCCGGGGCGTGGGGATGGACACGCTGAATTGCCGGAGACGTGCAACTACTTCTCGTATTGCCTGTTTCTTATTTCAATAAATAGAGAAGCAAAGAACAGAAAAGCTGCGCTTCTAGGCAGCACCAAACTCCGTCTCCAAGTGTTCGCGTGAGTTCGTGTTGAGTTCCAGTTCGTGTTCACTTCCGTCACTCGCCGTCGGTGTTCAACGCCGTTCCGGGTTCTAACAATAATACCATTGTAGCTGGTAGATTGATGGTTAGATGAATGCCAATTAATTATTCTCAATGCAATTGGGCTTAGTATCTGTTATCAGAACAGAGAAAATAGAATTCCTCTGTTCTGCTCCAAGTGCAATCCCACTATGTTCTTGTCCGTGTGCCGAATTGGGGGGCATCCTTAAATCTTCATATCAGATTATTCAACACTATATAGTTCAGTCGGTTCTATTCTTCTCCAACCATCCTTTTGATTTTACATTCTGTATTGAGTATGGACCACTTGGTTTCATGGTTGGCTTATCATGTTTACTCACTACAGGTTCGTGGCATTTGTGTTTGTGGTGATGCTGGGATTGCAACATCATCAAGAGACCGCACAGTGAAATTCTGGACACGGGACCCAGAAAAGGAGAGTGAATATGTTCTCTCTAAGACTCTTGCGGGGCATTCAAGCTTTGTGGGCCCATTGGCTTGGGTCCCCCCTTCAGACCGTCTCCCTGAAGGAGGAATTCTTTCTGGTGGCATGGATACGTTTATTTTCCTCTGGGATTTACATAAAGGAGAAGTTGTTGAGAAAATGAAGGGGCACAATTCACAAGTCACTGGACTTGCTGTTGACACTAATGGTGACATCATATCTTCATCCATGGATTGGTAAATTCTCTTAGTCATCTGTGATATTACTGCTACTTGTCCTTGTGGCATCTTTTATTGGCTTTCTTGCTAGTTATGACTTGAGCCTCTGGTTTTGTGCAATTAATTTAAGAAAGTGCTAAAGTGTTCATGAGTTGACTGTAAACAAGATATTGTATAATTCTATCATGCTTGAAGCTCTGTATATTATATAAGTATAAAAGCTGTACTCTGTAGCAGTTCATTGTCCTGGCACTTGTGATTATGTTGTGCTTTGAGTGTTTCTTCTGGTGGCAGGATGTTCTAAGAGACGGTCCAGAATTTCCTACTATAGTGCCACCATATTATTTCACTGACATACATATTGTACATGCAGTACTGTAAGACGGTGGAGAAATGGCAATGCTATAGAGGTTTGGGAAGCTCACAAGGTTGCAGTGCAAACTGTTCTAAAGCTTCCCACAGGAGAACTCTTTACCGGTAAAGCTTCTGCTATATCTTTTTCCCTTCCCATTGTTTCATTTTATTGGTTCCTATGTGTATAATCTGTATTGGCATAATACTGGTATCATCTAACTTGTTTAGGTAGTGTATCATCTATTTTTGTTATTTGCCATTTGTCAAATGATTTGATGCGATCATTATAAACACTGTAAATTTGAGACTAGAATCATATTGTAAGTGGAGTTTCTTAGTTTGGACACTTAAGACTTCTGTTTTAGAGATGACATTTTTATTCATTAGAGTTATTTGGCTTGTCTAGTTTCCGTAACACAGTGCTTGGGCAGTGCAAAAACAAACTTGTTCTAATGCTTACAGAGTTTCCTTGGATCATTGCTCATAATTATGGAACAAAAATTTCAAGTGATTGATTAACAATTTACTTATTGCCTTTTTTTTTTATAGGTTCAAGTGATTCCACTATTAAGCTGTGGAAAGGAAGGACCTGTATTCAGACGTTCTCGGGACATGCAGGTTTAATTTTGTTCCCTTATAGGCTTATGCTTTATTCCTACTGCAGAAAGCACAAGGTCGTGTGTGAAACAGTATCTGCCATGGCGGTGTATTGAACTAAAATTGTCCTTTATTTTTTTTGGGGGGGTATCGTGTGACTTTCAGGCATCTAGGAATTTTGGTAGATACTTACATTGATGAGTTCTCTGTTATTGTAGCCTAAAAAATTAACATCATTTGTCAATTTAATAAATCCTACTTTTGCATTGTAAAGTATGCGTACTTTTTTCTCTAATCTTTTTTTATCTTGTTCAGTGATTACACAAACCTGACCTAATGTTTGTGTCACATGCAGATACTGTTAGATGTTTAGCTCCAATGCCAGGTCTAGGAATTCTTTCTGCCTCGCACGACAGGTGAGTGAAAAAGAATACCTATATAAGTTCCTTCACTTACGCATTGATGAACCTTTCGATAAGAGAGAAGGTGGAAAGTTCTCACCAGAATATGTCTTGGGCTTGCTGAAAATGTTTCTAACCCAACCCTTAGTGCTTTGACCTCTCGTATTTTCAATTTCTGTGTCATCGATGCGCTCGCATTGTTTATACTTTAATGTCAGTGGTTTCTATTTGTTAACACATGAAAGTTTTGTTTCTTGCAGCACTGTCAAGTTATGGACGTTGACAGGTCAGCCCCTGCTGGAGATGATTGGGCATTCATCTCTCGTGTATTCTGTGGATGCACATTCTTCAGGTCTAATTGCTAGTGGCAGTGAGGATCGCTCTTTGAAAATATGGAAAGGTGCTGTATTTTCTATTCTAAATTCATTGGCATTATCATTTTGAACTTGTACACACATTCTCTGATCAACTCTGGAAACCTGACTAAATCAGGGCACAACCCATTATACAAACTGTCGTGTCTAAAGAAATGTGAAGTTAACTTTAAGAAATGTTAGAAACTTCCCTTCTCTGTGCTTCTGCCCAGTATGCTGAAAACTGAAAATATGTGCTTACCTGCTGAAAATATGCCCAGGGGTGTTTAGATAAGGGAAATTTGGCGAAATTCACTGGTACCAAAACTTTACTGTAGCAAAAGTTTGTGAGAGAAGTCACGGTTTTCAATGAAATGAATAGTGTAAATGAACAGTGGAGTCCAAACTTTGTGTAGTCCAAAAACTTCATCATGTACTTCTGCTCTCTGATTTTCAAGTAAAATATTGCAGATGGAGTTTGTGTTCAAAGTATTGAACATCCAGGGTGCATATGGGATGCTAAATTCTTGGAAAATGGAGACATTGTAACTGCTTGTTCTGATGGTACTGCAAGGATATGGACAACCGATACCAACAGATTTTGCAGTGATGAGGAACTTGCAGCTTATACAGATCTTATTTCTCAATACACTCTTAGCAGGTTGGCATCTCCTGTTTATATTGTCTGGAAAGCTATGTAATTTTTTTTTGTAGATTAGAGCCATCTGCTTATGTTGATACCAATAGACCATGTGCTGTGCACTGCTAGTGGTGATACAATATTGTTTTGCTATTTTCTGAAGCTATTCACTCGTCTGTTCGTGTAGATATTGATTGTGGTCTATCTGCTGGTGCTGTTTTCTGAAATCAGAATCCTTAATCACTCATACAAATATTCATTTTCCTTGCTTTAACAGAAAGACCGTTGGCGGACTCAAGTTGATGGATCTACCAGGGGTTGAGGCACTGCAAGTTCCAGGTTATATATCACATTTTGTTATCCTTATATTTTTGGTAGTTTAGCTAATGATCTAATGCTAAATATCTAGACTGGCTGGTTGCAAATGGGCCATTCCAGGATCTGCATTGTATATATAATGTTAGCATTTTTTTTTTTTTCGAACAACGCAGGAGAACTGCGCGTCATTTCATTAAGGTAGAAAGAGTACAATGGTCAGGAAAGACCCAACCCGAGCCACAAGACTCACAACACACACCCACACACCCCAAACAGTCGTACAGCTACAGGCGCGCCACGGCCAAGAAATAAAAGAACGACCAAAGGACTAGAACTTAAACTCCCCTAGGCAACGACCTGGACACAAGATCCTGGAGTTTGGAGGCGCCAGCCGAGCACCAAAGGCCACCTTCCAGGCTAACCCACCGGAGGACTTCCTGGATGTTTGGCCTTTTTTTATCAAACACACAAGCATTTCGATGTTTCCATAACTCCCAAGCCACCAATATTACTAGGGAATTTAGGCCCTTGCTTGCTTCTTTTGGAGCTGTTGTAATTGCTCTCTTCCACCATCCTGAGAAACGTTGTACCGTAGGTTGTGGCGACAATTGAATTAGCCCTATCTGCTGCATGATTAGGGCCCATACTTGGCGAGAGAACACACAACCTACTAATAGATGGTGTATTGTTTCCTCTGCTTGATCGCAAAAGGGGCAGGCCTCTGGATGGGGCAGATTTCTCCTAGCCAACCGATCAGCTGTCCACACTCGGTTATGGAACACTAGCCAAATGAAAAACTTACAACGTGGAGGAGCCCAGGTTTTCCAAATCCTTCTCCATGGCCCAAACCTGATGGATCCCACAAAGAAGGCTGCATAGGCGGACTTACTACTGTAAACACCATCCTGAGTCAACTTCCATTTAAATTGGTCTGGTACATTTTGTTGTAATACTATGCCATCCACCATATCCCAAATGCGAAGATAATCGAGCAGGACTTCTATAGTAAGAGCTCCTCTGATATCACGTACCCAACTCCTGTTTTGTAATGCTTGAGCTACCGTCCTCCTCTTGGCAGTTCGTTTTGTCACTGTTTTGAACAGATCAGGGGCTATCTCCGCCACAGTATGTCCATCCAGCCATCTGTCTGTCCAGAATAATATTTCCTCCCCATTTCCAATTATAGCATCAACTGCTACATGGAAGAGAGCACGTGCTTTATGAGGAACAGTAACAGGGAGACCAGCCCAAGGTTTCTCCGGATCTGTCTTTTGTGCCCATAGCCAGCGGATCCTCAAGGCCCAACCAAGAAGCTCGATGTTATGAATCCCAAGCCCTCCGTATTCAAGTGGTCGCTGCACCTTTTCCCAGGCCACCAAACAATTACCACCATTGGCCTGATCATGACCCTTCCAAAGAAATCCTCTCCGTCTTTTGTCGATGGCTTTGAAGAACCATTTTGGAAGATCCATGGCTATCAAATGGTAAATTGGAGCAGCAGTCAGCACCACTTTAACCATGACCAGGCGCCCAGCTTTGTTCATTAAAGATGCCTTCCATCCTGGGAGATAATCAGCCACCTTATCAATTAAAGGCAGCAGCACCTCCTTAGTTGGCTTTCCAATTGTGAGTGGGAGCCCGAGGTAGGTACAAGGGAAATCCTTGATTGAGCAGGAGAGAATACTTGCTGTAAGTGTCAACTCCTCCTCGGAACAGTGAATGGGAGATACTGAGCTCTTTGACAAATTGGTTCTAAGACCAGATGCATGTCCAAACAGGTCCAAAAGATGCCTAACAGCATGAAGATCCAAGCTGTACGGCCTTAAGAAAACCACCGCATCATCAGCATAGATGGAGACACGATGTCTGGCTTGCTTAATAATGTTAGCATTTGATCATTGCATTTCATTTATCTGTCTTCTATAAATGTTCAGATCCTTCTTAAAAAATATTGTGTGCTGTCTTGATCATTGTTAACATATAAAAAAGCAGAGTGGCGTGGAAGAAAAAATTGTGGTGTTTAAGCTAAAATGGCCTTTAAATACCATCTCAGTTTAAGTTTAGTGTGTGTTTTGATATTATATCTTTGCTAAACTTCACTTTTTATAACGTTTTGATCAAGCAGGGAACTCTGATGGCCAAACATTGATTGTTAGAGAAGGGGACAACGGTGTGGCATATTCATGGAATTCAGCAGAGTTAAAATGGGATAAGGTACACCCCTTTGTGTTTTAGGCTTTTTCCGTCTTTTTCATTATATGTACATAAGTTTATGGCCTGATCACATAAGAGAATCTGCAAAGTTGAGGAACAGTGCAATATCTTGCTGGTTTATCTAATGATTTGCCCAACCAAATTGCTAGATTGGTGAAGTAGTGGACGGACCTGAGGACGCTGCACAAGGCCAGGTTCATGATGGTGTTCGTTACGATTTTGGTAAGTTGAGTTTCATTGGGTGTTTTGTGCTAACCTTTTTGGCTTTCTTACAACATTCTGAAATTTCTGCAGTTTTAATGTTGATATTGGAGACGGAGAACCTATACGAAAATTACCATATAATCGCTCAGGTATTTCTGTTTCTGTGATTTTCTCTGAATGTCCTAGAGTAAATCAACTCGTATATGCTTGGTTTAATGTGATACATAGCTTTCAGTGTTCATACATTATGAAATATTTCTTTGTCTTTCATATGCATTCACAGGAGAGTTTTTATAATCAATGTTATCTTATGTATCTGCTATACTCGTTCATTTTCTTGCAGATGATCCATACGCAGTCGCAGACAAGTGGCTCCTGAAAGAAAATCTGCCCTTGACGTATCGGCAACAGGTGGTAGAATTTATACTGCAGAATTCTGGCCAGAATAACTTTGTTCCAGATCCATCTTTTCGGGATCCGTATACTGGGGGTAAGCATGTCTTTTTTAGTTTTTTAGCTATTGTCGTATTTGCTGTTGGCTGCTGCCGCCTGCTTCTGACAACCAAGTTGATTATGTACCAGCTAACGCATATGTACCTGCGGGGCAATCGTCTTCATCTAATGGTACATATTCAATCTCAATGCTTAAGTATTGAAACTCAAGCTGATTCTATTCCCCCTTATTTCCTTCTATTAATTATTAAACGGCTATCCTATATTATGTTTTCTTCGGTACATACAAAATCATATGTTATATATGCTTGTTTTGCAGGTAGTGCTCCTAAACAAATTTTCAAGCACATACCCAAGGTATGATTGGTACATGTATTATGAATTGTTGTGTAATTAACACTGATACTTGGGCTTGAGACTCAGTTGAACGCAGCTGATCTCTGAAAATGAGTTGTATCGGTGAAGCTTACTTTCAAGTGCACGAGTTTAGTGATGCTGTGTTGCACTATATTAATTGTCTTTTTTCCCTATGCATCCCTTGATTGTGGTGTGTATTTAGTTTATAATTCACCCACACACTTGTAGAATACAAAACTATTAGTGTTCAGTACAAGTATTCAACCATACATGTGTTACAGGAAGGTTGCTGATAATAGAACTTCCAACAATATTGATGATGTTAGTACAATACAATGTAAGTCTAACAGTCAAATTGTCTTGCCCAGTCAAACAAACTATACAAAACAATAGAAACAGTATAGGTCAAAACAATAGAAGCAGCACAGGTCAAAACAATAGAAGCAGTATGGGTAGGCCTGCTAATTGGTTTGGGCTGAAATAACTTTAATAGTTTGGACTTTGCTATGTACTCGTTTGGGTTGGGTGCTAATGGGCCAATGACGTAGATGAGCTGGTTTGATCTGGATTCTAGTTCCTAGCGGTTTGGTTGGGTTTGGTGTGGGTTGTAAACGGAGGGTTGCCTCAGCGCCGCCGCCACAGCTTCGCCTTCGCCGTCGTGCTGCCGCACCTCCGCGCAGACCACGCCGTTGCAAGAACTCCGCCCTGGCCACCATGCTGTTGTAGCTCCGCCATGGTCGCGAGTGCTGCTGCACCTCCGCGCCGCCACAATAGCTCCGCCATGGCCGTTGTACTGCCGCACCTCTGTGCCGTGGACGGAGGTCGGCGACCTTGCCGCCGGACGCTCCGTTCTTATCCGCGGGTTCACGCACGAGATGCCCTCTCCCTGGGCAAGATGATGGCGCATGCTACGCCAGGGCAGGAGCTCCCCGCAGTGCGTGCTCGACGCCGGCGTCAGGAAGCAGCGCTCGATTCCGTGGGGAGAGAAGGGACCGAGGGAGGGCGAGGGAGGAAGACGAGTGCATAGTTTCCCAAACGGTGTCTTAATGGGTTGAAACACTAGTTAGACTATTGGTTTGTATATTCTACGTTGAACAGTTTGGGTTGGTTTGGTATGGGACGGCGGAAGTTTGGATTGGAGTGGATTCTATTTGCTGCCACTACGAGAACAGATTGGTGCGGTGAAGGTTTGGGTTTAGGCCCAATTAGCAGGCCTAAGTATGGGTCAACACTCTGATCCAACCTTTGTATTGTCACGGATGATTGATGCCTTTTTTTAGCCTTTTTTTAATATTATTTTTACCTGGAACAAGCTGTCATTAAACTAATGTGAGTTCAACCTTTTTCCGACTTATCCCAGAATTGGTTTATTCAATTTGCAGATTGGAATGCTGTCATTTGAGACGGCTCAGTTTGATGGCATCCTGAAGAAAGTTACAGAGTTCAATGCCACACTTTCGTCTGACTCGGTAATTCAAAAGCTTATTTCCTAGTGGCCTTTTCTTGCTACCAAAATTTAGAACACCCCAATATTTCTTTTTCAAAACCTAGAAAATGTTGTTTGTTATTGGATCCATGCTTTAGGTCTTATGTTATTGAGTTTTCAGCAGTGGGGTTTATTCACCTTTATCCCCTTGCACCCTTATTGGATTGTTTGTCTCTCAAGATGCACGCCTAACCTACACTGAGGAATAATGTTTAGTGTGTTGTAAGAGAGCATGGATCGCATTTGAGATATATATGGATATAATGTGAACAACACATCAGTGAGTAACCTGGTTGAAGGGAGTTGATTAAAGTTAGTTCCAAGTCTCAGACTTGCATTTGTTGCATTAAGTAGGTTCGTGCTGATTAGGATAGAAGGCTAATGTGGAAAGCATGTGATGAAGTATGAATAGTATATTTATTCATTTTAAGTAACCAGCCAAATATACCTTTAGGAGCACATTATTTATCTTATAATCATTTTCATTCACCTGTCCAGTACATATTGTTAGCGTATTTTGGCTTAATTTTTTAGTTATGTTCAGGAACAGAAACAAGTATCTCTATCTGAGACTGAGATGTCAAGATTACCTGCCATAGCGAAAGTATTGAAAGAGACATCGTTTTATCACACAAGCAAGCTTGCAGAGGCTGACCTGGCATTGTTGGTAAAAATATTGAATTCTTGGCCTCCAAAGATGATGTTTCCAGGTATATATTGTACCCTCTTTGGCCCTACAAAAATAGTAAGCATCATAGTGTTTGGTTTGTTTACCCATTTAATTTTTATTGTAATCAGAAGAAAAAGAAGAAGAAAAGAACTATCCACCAACTTATTAGGAACTCTTGTTTGGCCACTGTAACTGGAACTGAAATGATTACTAGAACTTGTCAGTTGCAAACTGGTAGTTCAATCATCTATTTGCTTCAATTTGTACAGTAAAATTCCTTGATTACCGGTGGAATCATGTCATTCAAATTGTGTTACTGCACATTCGGTGGCAAGTCCAATTAATCGTGATAATTGGATCTCTCGTATCTCGGAAAATTTCAATATGTTGCTAGAAGCAAAAAAATTGGATCATGTAACGTGAAATAAATTATAGAAGCAAAAGCTATGTTTGTTAGATTTCTTGGCTGAGATGGTCCGATCTAGATTTCCTATGGGTTGGCTTACAATAAAGATAGCAATAAGCCTCCAGTATATTATGTTATTGCCTTAAAATATTTAAAGTTCATCTTTTTTATGACAAGGTTTTCATTCCGTCTGAACGGTGTATGTCTACCTTGCAGTTATTGATTTTCTGAGAATGTTCGTGTTGCATCCTGATGGAGCTGCTTTACTTCTCAAGACTATCGAAATTGGAAATGGTAGGGTTTTGGATAGCTCCCTCTGCTAACCCCCATTCTGTCACATCTGAATTAACTGCAAGCTTAAGTTGTTTAATTTTCTAAAGTGCGGTTCATACTGGAACTGACTCTTACTGTGGTGGACATAAACATTATTTATTGGTACTAAAGTTTCACTCCTGGTGTTGTGTCAGATGTACTTATGGAGACCTTTCGTAAAGCTGTAGCACTGCCTGTGCAGCCAGCAAATTTGCTTACCATCCTTAAAGCCGTGACAAACTTATTTGACAACTCATGCTTGCACCAATGGTTGAGAATCCACAGTGCTGAGGTCAGTTCACAACTAAAATAATTTGTTTTCCCAGGAATTATCCTTGTCCATTGTGCATGCTAGGATTCTGGTTTAAATTACTTTGTGAACGTTGGAGCATAACAACCTGTTATTTGGGCTTGCTTTTGAGGACTAACATTTTCCCCCCAATCCAGATCATTGATTCCTTGTCTAACTGCAAGTCTTCATTTAGCAAGAATTCACACTTGGCATATGCCACGCTTTTACTGAAGTGAGTCTAAAGTTACATTATTATGCATCACAATTTTGCTTTCATAACATTAGAAAGGAACAATGGTGATTTAGATGCTGATGTTCCATACCTTTGCTGTGTAGCTATGCTGTTCTTTCAATTGAATCAAAGGATGAACAGAGTCAGGCGCAAGTTCTTTCTGCTGCCCTCGAAGTGAGTTTTGCATCCTACTATGTCTAGCCATTGCAATTTTCAGAGAACTCCAGTCTTACGTTTCTTACTTAAATGTACAGATCGCAGAAGATGACGCTCAAGATTTTGACTCAAAATACCGGGCACTCGTGGCAGTTGGTTCTCTTGTATCCTTTTTCAACATTCCATTGTTGCAGCATTTCATGCTCTGTGGTTTGATTTAATAGCTTCGCATTATTTCTTCTACATTTTACATGCTTTGCCACGTTTGTCCCTTAACCTAATCAACCTCTAGATGCTAAAGGGCCTTGTGAAGTCGCTTGCTCTCGACCTTGATGTCAAGAGCGTTGCAAGCAGCGCCAAGGCTTCTATGGACTCCAAGATTGCTGAAGTCGGAGCTGATATCGAGCTGCTAACAAGATGAGAAGAGTCTTGCATGCAGTTGGGAACAATTCCTCCACTAGAGCTGCCGAACCATGGAGCTGGGATTTGCGGGACAAGCCAATTCAGATGCACTCATGGAGCTACCATGGTTTCCCACTCAAAGAGCATTGGGTTATGATTATTGTTTCACCTTGTAACAATCATAGAATTATGGGAGTGGATTTTTGGGTGGTTGCGCAGCTTTTGTAAATTAAATAACTGGGCTAGTTGCCTCGATCAAAATGTTGTGGGAATGTTCATGTGGACGGTGATAGCCCAGTCAGCATAACTGTTGCATTCTTGTCAATGTGTATCCCATTCTTTCATGTTAGTATCAATCATGTTCAAGCTTTTTGGGAACACTCTAATTTCTAGTACTACGTGCGTTTGTTTTTTTGGGTTCCCTTTGGTATAAGTATTTACTGTACTACAACTACTGCAGTAATCGATACTGCATATATACCGGCCTGTGTTTGTACCTGAAATATTGGACACCTGTCTCGGTGAGGACTGATCAGGCGCTGGTGAGTGAACACAGGGAGGCTGGCAAGGAAGACGGGTTGCCCAGGTCCACCTCGGTGACGCCAAGACGACAGGCTTATCATAACACGTTTCTTAAAAAAATTTCTTTTTCACACTTCCTATTCATCCTCCTCATATAACACGCTTCCCAGAATAAAATTACTTCTTCTACCCACTATCTGAACACAGCCCGATGCTTGGACTGGCACGACATGGGACCTGCAGCTGTCCCACCGACTATCCAATGCGGCGGTTGCAGAATGGACCGCCCTTCTGCAAGCTCTCTCGTCCGTCGAACTCGACATAGACTCTGCTGATCTCAGCGGCCTCGGTGAGACCATGACCCCCTTCACCTCTTCGGCCTTCTATTTTCACTACGCAAATGGCACAGCGGCCCTTGGACCCGTTTGCTAGCTCCATATGGAATAATGCTGTTCGGCTATCCCACGATGCAAACATTTCCTCTGGCTTATTCACCACGACAGGCTACCGTCGGCTGCGCTGCTCTCCCACCGCAACATCATCGACTCGGCCCTATGCTCCCTTTGCGGCGCCCATGAGGATCAAGACCATCTTCTCCTCAGATGTCCTAGAGCTCGCCAGGTCTGGCGTTTACTCAACTGGAACTATGTGCCATATTTACAGGATGTGCATGACCTGTGGTTCTACCCTGACGTCCCTGAAGGCAAGCCGAGAGTGGAGTCAGTCAGCGATCATCACCGCCTTCTTATGGAACATCTGGAAATGCCGTAATGCCTGGGTGTTCAATGGCCTTGCGCAACCCCCCGAGCAAGTCATCCGCGCGGCTCTCGGCGACATCAGGCTATGGATGAAACGAGTTCCTTCGGTGTCAGCTAGAACACCAGCTCCTGAGTTTTGTGATATGATGGTAATATAAACATTATGCTATAACTCTTCCCCTGCTCCTTCATCTTGTATGCCAAACCTTGCATATGAATACAATGTTCAGGCCGGCTCCTAGCCTGCCGTAGTTTTCCTCAAAAAAAAAAGAAATATATCTTCTACAGCAATTTAGTCAATCAGATAAGGTTGAGTTGAAGTTACAGCACCAAAATTGGATTTCATCTGTTTCAGACGTAACAGAGACCTTGCGAACGAATCAACAAAATATCAGAGATTCAAAACGTATCGCCAAAGAGATGCGTCTGTTTCAGACGTAACAGAGACCTTGCGAACGAATAAGCAAAATATCATATATTCAAAACGTATCGCCAAAGAGATGGCAACGATGGAAAAAAAACAAAATTAAAAACATTCCATTGCCGGGATTTGAACCCGGGTCGCCTGGGTGAAAGCCAGGTATCCTAACCGGACTGGACGACAATGGATGCGATGTCTACGGGAACATTTCTTTATTGATATTGTCTCAGTCTCTTCACTGTTGGGCTCGGCCACACTTGGTCCGTGCCACAACAACTCAGCATGTGCTCCATCTCTCACCAAACGACAGCATTCGTCACCTACTCGCCTGGATGGCTGGATGTGATCCCAGGGACGGTCCTCTCGGTCAAAAAACGAAAGAAGAGTTGGTCCTAAGCAAAGAAAAGCTATTAGTCCTATTTCGGTACACCATTTCAACGACCAACTTTTTTCTCGAGAGAAAGAAAGGAAGGACACATCAGGGAATAAAATCCATCAACTTTATCTCGTGTCCTTCAGTTCGGCCGAGACTGAAAAGGTGCTAACCAGTAACCACAGCTAGCTGACGTTGACTAGACAGGCAGGAGAAAAAAACACTCCGGTCAAGTAGCCTACGTATTCAAATACACTCTTGTACGCTAATCCTTGGTCGTGCGATGACGCGCTCCGTCCTACAGTGTGATGAAGAAAAAAATGTTGTACATTGGCTGGTAAAATTTACTTTTGCCCCTCTTTTTTTCTTCTTCTTTTGCCCTTATGGGGATGTTCTGCCCAAGCATTACCATGAACCGGTTGATTGCGTGGCAGTAAATTAGAACGATAATGCTGGTCTTAAAGTGGGGTATCATACATAAATTACGCATAACTATGCGTAATCACTTGGTTAGGGACAAACACGTTGATTTCCTCGAGGCAAAACACAATAACATGCACAAGTTGTGTTTTTTAATCGCCGACGACCAATGTGGCAATAAACCATGCACAACCAAGCTTAGGGTGTGTTTAGATTGTAGGAAAAAATACTGTAGCATTAGAAAAACACTGTAGCATTCGTTGGGAAACGTGTTTTGTGAGGGAGGAATAGTGAAAAGTTAGAATGAATAGTGAAAAGTTGGAATGAATAGTGAAAAGTTGGAAATCTGAACATGGCCTTAATGTCTGACCCCCCAAATTCCTCAAATTTCGAGACCGGCCGTCCCAAATTTCAAATTGATCGAGGATCTCAATTTTTAGAGATACGAGGACTCCTTGATCACGAGTAGACGTTGGCCAAAGAGCCAGCAATGAGTAATCAGGCGCCCGAATCCAGAAGGTGGCAAATGAGTATCTAGAGTGTGTACTATGCTTTGTGCTTCTCTCTTCTTCGAGTGTGAAAAAGTTTTGGAGCATCTGGTATCGGTTTCAGTCCCCGGTTGCTAGTGTTTGCTAGTGGCCACTGTGATGGGTGTTGTTGCCTTGCAAACACGAGTTTGAAGTTCTAATAAAATTTTACTCATCTTCAGATCAATCTTTTATTCTACCTTGGCAGCAGGAGTCAAAACACCTCCAGATTCGAGAAACCAACCCTGCCACGCTGCACGCAGACCACCATGGAGTACTATCTCAGTGGCAGGTAGGAGCCTCACGCTGACATGTGGGACCCGCGCATCAGCACGGTAAACAAGGTCCTGATGGAGGGAGAGAGAGACTGTGACTGGTCTGGAGTGTGAGGAGGAACCGAGGAAGGAAGGGGGGCCAAGCAGAGGTGGGGCGAAAGAAAGGTTAAAAAAGAGATCTTGAAGGGGGAAGGAGAGGATGGAGGCCAGGGGGAGGGCGGCATGATGGCAGGCGCGGTGTGCTAGCAGGCTAAAGGGAGGACACCACTGATTGCTGATGGGGGAAAAGGAGATGCGGATGGAGATGGATTGATGGGCAGTAGTAGCCTTTTGTGCTCCTCGCCATCTCCTCTTGCTTCCGGCCGTTCCCAGCTCTGTTTTTGTGTGAGGACTGAGGAATGGTGTGGTTTTGAGGCGAGGCCTTTCCTTTGTTCCTAGTTGATCTGTGCGGCGAGGACTGAGCTGAGCTGGGGTGCCATTGAGGTAATTCTGCTCGATCTTTTGCTTCTCGTCTTTGCTTCTGTAATGTTGGGTGTTTCCTTGATGTTGAATTTTACATTTGTGTGACGCGGAGCTGAAGAACGAGGGATAGCATGCGTGTATGTTCTTCCTTGATCCTGCCCTTGGGGGTTTAGAAATTTTGGTGTTGTTTCTGGTGACCCTGCTACGAATTTGGTGGCCTGCAATGTGTGGATGGAGAAATTATTCTTCAGTTTGCTTGCTCAAAGGTTCGACTGCTAAATGGGCGCCAAGCTACTAAAGATTCGTTCAATAGAATGTGCATTTTTCTTTTGAATGGACAGTTGAGTCTTCTGTTCTCTATTTAAAGGTAGGAGATGTGGATTAGCTGGAAATGTCCACCTTTTTTTTAATAATCTTATAGGGAAAAAAGCAACATCTAAAGGATCTGAACCTGAATACTGCCATGCTTTCTTGGAGTAATTGGGATTCTGTACCGCGCACCCTTGTTTCTTGTTTGGAATCTGAACTAAGTAGTTCAGTTCTCATGTTTCCGGTGTGCACATAAGCGCCATTCATGCCATGCTCTTGTTCCCTAGTTATGATTCTTGACTATACTCTGATTCAGTGGTTTGTATGTAATGTGAACTAAACAATTCACTTCTTGTGTTTCAGGTGTGCAGATAAGCACCATTCACAAATCAAACTAAATCTCTCAAGGCGAAAATTGGTTTCAGCTAGCCATCTTTCAAGATATAGGCTTTGTCCAGAAGCCCCTAATGGCAGAATTCAAGATTGGAAGGCTTGATGGCCAGCCACCAAGGATCAGAAATGTCCCCATTGCCGTCACACCAGAAGGATTCTGGTGCTGCCCATCACAGGCCACGCTTCACAAGACAGCAAAGAGCCCAAACCAGCAGGGCAGACCTAGAGGGGGAGCATCCCCTGCTCCATCAAAAGCATCCTCGGTTCAGAGGGTACCGACCGTTTCTTCAGAGAAGAGAGCACAATCCACTCCTACTAGGTCTAGAACAAATTCAGATGAGCAAATATGCCCTCCTGCAGATGCTGTTGGTGCCCCTGATCCACCAAAGGTAGTATCTGCACCAGCACCCGAAAAGCGACCAAAGCAGCATAAGATTTCAGTTGGATTTGGGCAGCTCGACACAAGTGATCTGAAGGTTTTGCTGTATGGCAAGGAAGGGGTTGCGGTGAAGATGATTGTTCACAAGAACATTCTTGCTGAAAATAGTACCTTTTTTGCTGATAGAATCTCAAGGCAGTCTCCTGTATCGTGCATCGAGGTGCTGGATTGTGAAGATGTGGAAATTTATGTTGAGACTGTTGGGCTTATGTACTGCAAGGATGTCAAGCAGAGGCTGATCAAGCAGAATGTTCCACGAGTTCTGCGAATCTTGAAGGTCTTTCCTATGATAGTTACCTATATGCCAGTTTGTCTGTATGCTATATTATCTGTCTCTATGCATATTATCCACAAATTTCGAAGCATATATGAACCATACTAGATGAAACCAACTGCTAGTTTGGAGCCTATATATCACCAACTTATCTAACTAGGGGTGTTTAAACTGCAGCCTAATTTGGATTTGGAATTGTAAGCAATTGATTTGTTTTGGAAGGAAAGAAAATAGTTGGCCCGTTTTTATTACTTACTACTTAGAAAGTCGATTTAACATCAGGTATGGTTCATTTTTCAACTAGGCTTCACTCCTGTTTCAACAATTTAGTTTGCCACATTACCTTTGAATATTTTTTTTATATTATTACCTAGGTGTATTAACTAAAAGTGCTGTATTTTTTTTAAAAAAATGTTTTGTTTATTAAAAATGTTGAACTTTAGGTGCTTTTTGAGTGACTCCAAACCACCAGAATTTTACCAGAAGTAATGCCCCTGTGCCAACTGAATTTTACCAATCCAAACATTGTTGAGTGGAACTCTAGTCTTGCAAAAATGTGAATATATTAGATGCTGCTGATTCTAATTGGATGTCCATTTCATGGTATTGCATTTTGGACCCCTTTTCACCTGTAGTAATATTCTTCTGATACAACTACTTTTGTATGAATCTGACAAACATTGCATATTCTAGATGTTATTGCATCACACAGTTCTGTTAGTTGATAGTTGCTCAGTCTCAACTCTCAAATTTGGTAGGCTGGCCAGTCTCAACTTAGGAAGGCTGCCACACGTTTTGCTTGTGGAATTAATAGCAGTAAAACAAGTTCTCTGAATATGATCTGTAGCATGACTTCCTGAAAATGGCTATTTAGGAACATTAGTACGAATGTGATCTGTAGCATGATTGTCTGAAAACATGTTTATTCTTGTATTTGGGGTATGAATTTTTGCAATTTGTTCTATGTACAGGTCGCAGAATCACTAGGCTTTCACGCATGCATCATGTCATGCTTAGATTACCTAGAGGCGGTTCCTTGGGTAGGCGAAGAGGAAGAAAGCGTTGTGTCATCCATACGGCAACTGCACGACGAGGATCACAGAGCTAAACCCTTGCTGAAGAGAGTGACATCTGACGTCCTAACAAATCCACCAAACGACACTCTTGCGCACATAATTGACTTGGTGCTGAAGAGCAGCGAGGACAGGGGCCGCCGCGAGATGAAATCTCTGGTCCTGAAGCTTTTCAAGGAGAACAGCAACATCTTCGGCTCCAGTTCTTCAGCAGATTCCTCCTGTGTCATGACATTGTACAGCTATTTTCAGAACTGCCTGGATTCCTTGCTGGCATTGTTTCGCCAGGCTTCCGATCCGGAAGTGCTCGCCGAACAATCTTCAGACGACAAAGAGCAGATGTTCAGGAAGATCACTCTGGAGGCCGAAAACCTCCTCTGGCTCGCTGAGATCTTATCAGAGAGGCACGCGGCCGATAAGCTGACAGTCATCTGGGCCAGCCAGGTGGAGCTGGCCGAGCTACACCCCAAGATTCCGGCGATGCACCGGCACCTGGTGAGCTGCGTCAGTTCGAGGCTGCTGGTGGCTGTCGGTAAAGGCGAGGCGCTGCCGTCGAAGGAGACACGGCGGCGGCTGCTGGACGTGTGGCTGCCGGCGTTGATGGACGACTACAGGTGGCTTCAGCATGGGTGCCGGTGGTTCGACCGCGCCGTGGTGGAGGAAGGCGTCGGGCAGACCATCCTGACGCTGCCGCTGGAGGACCAGCAGGCCGTGCTGCTCGCATGGCTGGGACGGTTCCTCAAGGCCGGGGACGGATGCCCCAACTTGCAGAGGGCGTTCGAGGTCTGGTGGAGGAGGACCTTCGTCAGGCCCTACGCTGAGCAGCCGGGGAGCTCGTCGGCGCCGTCGCGGCGCCATTGATCGGCTGCAAGTTGTAAACTTTATTACATGATTTGCAAGGAGAGACTAGTTTCAATTAGGAGATGATTGAGAAGAAGAGAGAGGGTTGAGTAAGAGTGTAGGTGTTGCTAGTGGTAATCTTTTAACTGAGGTTAGTTTAATTTCATGTTGGTTGTGCTTGTGTTGTAAGCTTGTAGTGCTTTGGGGGTGTGAAAGCTGCCTGATTTCACTCCTGTGATTTTACTGCTAGTGGCCTAGTGATAATGAAGTCAGGTGTAAAGGTCGCAACAGATTCTTGCAATGACTCTTCAAGGATCTTGCCTACTAGCTTGTAGTGCTTTGGGGTGTGAAAGCTGCCTGATTTCTTGGCACAAAGGTCAATCACTCGTGTGATTTTACTGCTAGTGGCCTAGTGATGAATGAACTCAGGTGTAAAGACCCCAACAGATTCTTGCAACGACTATCAAGGATCTTGCCGAGGTGTGTGTACGTCAGTACGTCTGTACATGTTCTTCTTTTCCGTGCAAAATGTGTTTGAAGATGAACGACAGTACAAGGTCACTGTCCTGTATCCGTATCCGTATGCATACGCTGTACGTAGAGTAGATGCTGTCGTCAGCAGCTGGGTCCCACAGACCAATGTCCTGTCGTCCAGCACTAGTCTGGAGTGGACTGGCCTTTCCGAATCTGCCGGCGCGAGCGATTCTTCCCGTTCCCGTCGCTGCCGCCGTCGTCGCTCACCTGGCCTAGATCCCATGTCCGCGCAGAAGCCGGCGCCGCCGGCGACCTCCGGGGCGGAGCCGGAGGGGAAAGAAAGCAGGACGGCTCTGGAGCGGGCAGCGAACGCGGCGGATGAGCTGTACCGGCTCCGGGACACCTTCTTCCCCCGGGACCCTGCCGAGAAGGCCGCCGCGCTCCGCGCCGGTGCCGATGCCGCCCTCGCCCTCCTCGACGCCATTCCACCCGGTACGCAGCACCTTCCCCAACCGCCGGTGTCCGTTCATTGTTTGCAGCTGATTCGGTTAGTAGCGCGCCGGCTGCTCGACTGGTCACTCGATGTTGCAATCTATGTTGGCTCCCTTCCCCCAGTTCGACGATTCTAGATCGGTGAGGCGGTGACATGGAATTTGGAAATGCCTAATTAATTTGTTGCTTGTACAGAAGCCAGGTGTCCTTGTTGTATCCATGTGCCTTGACAATTTTGTTCTTGCTGTGGCCTGACCTGTGATGCCTTGTGCTTTGTGGAATTGTTTCGTGACACACTCCTAAGATCATTTCTTTTTTGTTTCTTGTACTTTCAGAGGAAAGGAAATCTCCACAACAGCGTGGTGTCTTTGAATTTTTGAGGGGCAAAATACTGGATGTCTTTTCTGATTATCATAAGGAGGCTGAAGATCATTTATCCAAAGCAGTATGTAACAGAAGCTGAACAATTCTCTGTACATAATTCCTGAGATAAGAAATTGAAATTTTCCTTTGCTACTGTATATATTAGGTAAAGCTGAACCCATCTCTTGTAGATGCATGGTTATGTTTGGGTAACTGCATTTGGAAGAAGGGGGATCTGTCTGCGGCAAAGAATTGCTTTTCATTAGCACTAAGCAAGGTAAATATTAACCTGGAAATAGTTCCAAGTATCCTATTTTCTATATTTCTGAATTCTCAAGCACAATTTTATCGGCAGGGTTCAGATAAGAAAATACTGTGCCAGCTCTCTATGCTTGAAAGAAGTATGGCTCAAGGTGAGGATGTACCTTTATAATATTAGTGGCTTCCTTGTCTAATATTTTTTGTAGTTGATTCTCCCTGCCGCATCTATATCTTATTATCGATTATTACCATCATAGTATAAAAAATATGTCATTTGTTTCAAGTGAAGATTTCTCAGTTACTTGTCTCATTGTTTATGTTCTCATTTTCAGGTAGTGAAGACCAGGAACTTTTAGTGGAGGAGAGCATTAATCACGCAAAAGAAGCTGTTATGCTGGACATTAAAGATGGGAACTCGTGGTGTAAGTTTTTTCCTTGTGTAGTTGCAGAAGTTCGTTTGTTGTCCAGATTTCAAATTTATTTATTAGAAGTTCACAACCATGTCTGCGGTCTATATTCTATAGTATAACATGCAGCATTGTTTCTTTTTATAGCATTGCACTGGACAATTAGATGCATTGACTGTATGGTTTCATTAGAGTATTAGGTACCATGGATCTTGCAAGGTGGGATCAATACCTGATTTGGTTCATTTTCTTGCATGATTGGATAAATACTTGTTTGTGCCATTTCAAGTTGTATGGATGCATAACTACGATCCGTGCCCTATGGGATCCATGTACATTCTACCATTTGAGAATTTAGACGTGCGCTATGTTATCATATCCCTTAAATTTGCCAGAGTTCATTTGGCTGAGCACTGGCACGAACTGGAAGCGAAACATAATCAGCAGCATAAAAGAAAATATTCCTTCAAGAAAGGCTGTTCATATGTACATTTACCTGCAGACAATATGGGTAATGCTTATCTCACTAGCTTCTTTGTGGGAGGAGCCTGGGATCACACTAAGCTTCATCATTCGGTGAAAGCATATCAAAATGCTGTAAGTTGGCATTTCATACTTCTTGCTACTGTTATCCAGTTAAAATTATTGAGAAGTATGACATGTAACCTTTCATATATCAATTTATAATCCTTCTCGGTGTCACTCATTTCTATTATATTAATATTGTTGAGTTTATTATGTGCAGGAGAAGGATAAAACTATGAGTCTAAATCCAGACCTCTACTATAATTGTGCAACAGTGAGTGTCCCAGAGAGTAGATGTCTTTTAGATTAAATTAAATTATTTTTTTAGTTTTGATCATTTTTATTGTAAAACAAACTCAGTTATATGTATCTTTTGAAATATACCTTTTGACCATGCTACCCGGTGTCGTGCCAAATTAGTGCTTCCGTGCACTGTTCATGTTGTGGTTAGATACTATGGTGGGCTGGCCTAAGGCTAATCCTTGCACACCACAATTTTCATATCGCTGTGGCAATATTGTCCTGCAGCACCACTTACAGTGGTGTGGTGAACATGGTTTAGATTTGGAAACAAGATACTTGTGGGTCTATTTTTAATCTTTTCATAAATTTGTCTTGACCATTTCTAAACAACTAATTGTGATAATTATTTTGCATGTTTTTCAGGCCGACAAATATTTGGAGAATTATGAAAGGGCCCTTCGTGGATTCGAAGCGGCAGCTTTAAAAGATCCTGGCCTTGGTGCTGATACAGAAGTTGAGAAGATCATCAGTCTCCTTGATAAGCTTGAGAATGCAATGAAGGTAAGCTAAAATATAAAAATGCCCCAGTATACAACTGCTATTTATATTGCAGAGTTCAACATAACTTATCTGTGTCACATTCACAGAATGACTGCTACTTAACGGTTTTGCTATTTGTCAATATTGGAAGCTTTAATAGTTAAATGACAACTCTTTTTCTGCAACATGAGTAATGCAAGTTTAACATTTTCTGTTTTTTTCTTCTTAAGTTGAACTTCATATTTGTTTGAAAATAGTGTCACAGATACATATCATATGTCAACTTATCTGGAGTCTATCTGTTTATCTTCTTAAGGACTTCTTTAGTCATTTGATGAAGTGTTTAACCCTACTGCATTAATGAAGTTGTTCATGAGAGAGAGAGAGTAACCAGGGTTCTGTACCCTTTTCGTCTTAATATAATGATACACAACTCTCTTGTATGTTCTTTACCCTTACCCTGAATCAATTTACTATTCAGATTGCATTTGCTCAAGTAGTTTACCAAAACTACACAGTACTGTGCTACTAAACCTTCTAGTTTCTTTATTTTATTGGAAAAATGCTGACTTATAATAATATTCTTTCACAGGGACAATTAAGATCCAAAAGATTAGCATCACTCGCATCATCCTTGAGTGGTATCCATTGTAATAGTCTTACTAACACACTGCGAAGATTCAAGTTCTATATTATCTTTTCAAAAATTATACTCTCTCTGTTCTTAGTTCTTACATATTTGTGACAATTGACTTTTTTTTCAAGCCTTTGATTTGTCTTTCAAATATTTGTGAAAATTACAAGTCATGTTTAAAGTACTTTTGAGGACAAGCCTAGAGGTATTCATTTTTACTTAACTAATTAATTGAATAAACATTGCTGGTCAAAAGCTTGAGAAAAAAGTCAATTGGAATAAATACTTAGAAATAGCGGGAGTGCTATTGTTGACTTCTTGTTTATGCTTTATACCTTTATTATATGGCAGTGAAATCATCGCACAAGAAAGCTACCATAAGTGAATTATCAGAGGGTTTGAACAAAGAAGTTGCTGTCTTGGGAAAAGTTGTTCTTTTGATAAGACATGACAATGTTGCTCCACTGTAAGTTGAATTATACAGAACATTAAGTAAGCTAGTTTTCTTTCTATTTACCGTCCCATGCCTTTTCTTGTCCTTAGGTCATATTTATATTTTAAATACCTAGAAGCATTTTTTTCTCGAAAATACCTGGAAGCATTTATGTTTATGTTTTAACATTGCACGGTGTAATAACTGTTAATAATTGATAAGAAGATGAAGGTAGTTCAGAGGTACGATATTGAGTTATATTGTGTAAAAAGCAAATCGAATTAGGTTCCAGTATGCCTACCTGTGGGAGTACTATCCTGACATTATTAAAGAACCAGAAAGCTAAGTACAGAGTAATCATGGAGATGAGTAAAGGTGTAAGCAGAATTTTGTTCATTTACGCTGTGCCTACTAGAAATGCCATTATATCTTGTTTATTCCCGATATCTCATATTGTTTATAATGGATATTAATGTTTTTCAGGTATTATTTAGCATGTGATTTGGATCAGTCTTATTTTATGCTTTCAGTTTATGGGCTACGGAATGATGCAGTAAGACCCCAGAACTCTTTCTTTCTTTCTTTACTTTCTTTCTTTCTTTCTTTCTTTCTTTCTTTCTTTCTTTCTTAAAAAATAAAATAAAAAAAGCCTCGGAACTCTGGTGAATGCTCATGTGGTAAAAGTTGTGCACTGCACTTCTTGATCATCCCTATTGTTTTTTAATCTTTGTTTCATCATGGTTGTGTATTGTCTGGACAAAAACAATATAGCTTAGATTCTTAAAATTGGTATTGGACTAAGCTCAGCTTAGTTGAATTAGTTAGTTTCAGTTTATTGTTATCAAGAGCTGGTCTATTTTAGTGAAATGTTTAGAATTAAAGGCATACCTAGTACATTTTATTTTATGAAAATGAGGCCAAAAGGTAGAGTCAATAGCCACACCACTACTCACCCAACCCTGTTGCTGGAGCACAAAAACATGTCATAAGTAACTACATTGGAATTACCAAGCAATATTGGAATTAAGGCCCATATTGCACATAAGGACTCTACAGTGCTATATTACCAAGCAATATTGTTTTGTTGAATTCTTTTTGTTGCAAGACTGCCTATGACTTATCAAATACATTTTGAGACTACTGCATCCTTTTCTTCTGCAATAGTTGCCAGATCATGCTAATTTAGGTCTTCTCTGCCATATAGATTAAAGAGGGTGATCGAGTGGTATTATTTGAACCACACTACAGAATTCTGGATGCATCATGGAAAGACAAGGTACACCTTTGATAACATGATATTTTACTTGCAATCAATATACATAACCTCAGACAACATATTGTCAGTGGTACACAGAACACTTTATGTTATATGGGAACATTTTTCCTAACACGTTGCGTTTAGATTCACCAAAAATGCCCCCTTAGGCCTTATAGGGAAACAAGTGAAATAGTTGGCCCATGAGACTATTGAACAAAATGTTAAATTACCATATTAATGAAAATTGATCCTGTGAATGCAGCTTATCTCACACTTCAATGTGCTGCACTAAAATATTTGGTTAAATTGAGGCCAACAGGTTCATTTCGTTGGAAATATTGATCAAGTTAATTCTTCATCTTATAGTATTTTTTCGAAGGAATAATGCTATGTGTGTCAGTTGGAACAAGTTTGGTTATTTTGATTATATTGCCTTGAGCAATGCATCAGTCAGTTTTTGTTAAAAAAAAAATCTAAATGGGATGACTTGTATGATAATTATGTCAGCTTACTTGTTCTTTCATTTGACGTCATACAGCGCTACCAGTTCAAATCAATACGAGTGGACTTTCCAGAACAGATTCTGATCAACGAGAAAGCTCCAGCGCCTCGCCATGTTGTACGGGCGTCGATCCATGCACACAACAAACCATGATTCTTTCCCTCTCTGTCGAAAATTCTGATTTTGATACCAATATATGCTGTATTGGACGTGTCGGTGTGCTGGGCTGTGGGTTGTTTGTTCCGTGCCCTGAAAGGCTGAAAGGGAGCCAGGGAGGAAAACACGAGCATGAAAATGCGTGTGGCCAATGCAAACGTGTTTGGGTTTGGGCTTGGATCTGCATTACAGGTTGTGAACCAAACACTCCATTAGCGAAGCAGCGATTCAGAGACGCTCCCTCGTTCCAAGAACTCGCATTGCATTCTGTCGGATTGCTCCTAGTTTAAAAAAATACTATTCATCGCAAATTCGTACTATTTCTCCTAGTAGAACACGCTTTATAGGACTTACTACAATGTTTTTCTGGATCGCGTGGGAAAGATTCTAACAAATATTACTCATCCAACTTTTCCCTGCCAAACAAGACAGTGTTTTTTTTTTAATATTCCTCAGTATGCACAAACATCGGGAAAGACCTTCACGTGCTAGCACACGAAATCAGCTGTGGCCGATGATGTAGGGCGTGCCAGTCAATCTGACCTGTTGATTGACAAGGAAAATCGGACGTTAATAACACAATAAAATCGGCTGGATTTCTGATTTGACGATGAATACCAGATCGGCAATGAATTCCGATCTATGATAGAGAGTCGGCTAGATCAGCCGATTCCGATGCAAAGCAGAGTAAGATTACTAAAACGTAACCTAACAAGCTAAGCAGAGCAACACTTAGAATAGATCTAAACGGCTATACCAGATCCGATAATGAGGTATAAATAACAGCCGATCAAAGCTTATTCTAAGCTGAATAAGGGTTGAATAAAATCTAAACGAAGCAACAGCGATACGCCAGATACTAAAGCTTAGATGTTTACTCGATAACTGTCGAAAAATCCCAAACGAAACAACAGCGATACGCCGGTTGCTAAGGCTTGGATCTTACTCAGTAATACGGGACTTACAGGCAAGTCTTGAGATCTGATCACCCTCGACGTACCCAAAAAACTCGCGAAAAAGAAAGACGAAGTCGCCGACAAATGTATGTAAGATGCGAAAAAGTGTAAAGGTTTGTTTGATGTTGGTGTGTACAGACTTCTACGACCACGCAGGGTCGATATTTATACCCTGATAGCTATGACTCCTAAACGTATATGACAAACTTACTTGACGCAAAAGAAAAGATCTTTCTTACAACTGTTTATGACTCAAACTCTTTAAAAACAACCGACTCTTTATTTTGGTCCTTCTATAAGCTTAACCTGACAACTTCCCAGGATTCCTCCACATCGTCACCCTTTTCTCCGATTTTGACTTTTATCGGACTCTGACTCTGATTCAAATTGCTCTTCCTCTCGGACTCCGATTCCGATTTGAACTGCTTCATTTCCCGGACTCCGATTCCGATTCTGTACCTCTACTTCACTTTTGGCACCGATGTGACCTGTTAAAATCCGGTGTCAACACATGCCCCCCTAGTTTCACGGAAGAATCCGATTCTGACTCGAAACTATTTGATCCTTATCCTTTAGGTCAAACATTTCAGGGTTGGTCTTGTGGATGCAAGAGAACACTCAGCTTTTCTTGAATATGTGGTTGGAGCACTTCGTCTTTTGCGGGAAGACAGTAGGCCCGTCAATCCACTATCTCCGATTGGCAGAATACTTAGCCTCAGGAAACAATTTCCCAATAGGAAAACATCTTCTTGGATCAGTATATAAGCTTCTTCATGATGTTTCCATCCGATTGAGGTCCAAGCAACAAATTGTACATCTCGGAGGTCCATGGTGGTTTATCAACCTCTGGTTAAACATGCACATACAGAAACTGTTGGATGTCTCTGTGATTAGCAAGGTATTCCCTGCCGATCAGTTGAATGACGAAGAAGCTGAAGATCGGCGATGCATGTCCTTTGGCGAGGCTGCCTCAGGTTTCCCTGGAGAATGGCTCCCTTCTACTCACACAACCGAGTATTTTAGGGGGTTCTACAATGGTCTCAAGGAAGAATCTATGCCTTGGCATGTGTATGCGGACCCTGATCATCATTTCGAACTCGGTTCAAATTCTGATTTGATGATATTGATACAGATGGGGAGAGCCAAAAGAACTTCAAAGAAATTATCACCCCTCAAATACTCCCTGCAGACGTCTTTATGGGGAAAAAGCAGCAGTCATTTGAATATTATCATCCATCACTGGCTGCTCATCAAATCGGATTTGGCCAAGGGCCAGTTTCCTTGTACCTGGCCGGCATGGTGAAGCCCAGAGATATAATCCCTTCAGGCATAGCATACGATAGATTGATGAGTTTATCACCTCCTCGGGAAATCATAGATCTATCTCTTTGGAAATTCTCAAGCTTCACTACGGCCTCATTCAAAACCTGGTGGCAAGAATGGAGGAATCATCTTTTCAGCCGACCTGCCCAAGTTTATTGCCTAATCTTCGACCCCGATTTCGAGACCAGCGACCAGGTAAGAGCTCTATATTTAATCATTCTTCTCTAATCACTGATTATTTTGTATCTGACCCTTTCTCCTTTTATTCTTGATCACAGGATGTAGCAATAAGTCTTCCTTCGGTCAGCAGCAACGGCCGTCCGATCGAGTATACGCCTCCCTCAGACAACCCCTATATCGGAAGCTCCAGCCCATCTGTAATGGATGTCGCCACTGGTCGGAACAAAAAATCGGCCAAGAGCACCCCTCCAACTATGCAACAAGGCACTAGCTCCTCCAAAAGGCCGAAGAAAAAGACCCAAGAAACTTCTTCTTCCATGACTAGCGAAGAAGAAATCAAGCCATCAGAGCCACAAGCTACGCCTTCAAGAATCGGAGAGAAACGCAAACCGATGCTACCAAAGACACTTTCGAGGAAGATACCGAAAGTTGTCCGAAAAATTTCAGCTTCAGAGGCTGCCAGACGCATATCGAAAGCACGCTCAAGTATTGGTGGTTCACCAACCATTCCTGAAGCTGGCACAATAAATCCGATTCAAGACAACCCATCGGACATTACAGCAACAGTTGCATCGGAACAGGTAAAATTTCCGATTTGCTGCAATTCCTTTGCTTTTTGAGCTAATTTCATGCGTATACAGGCACCTCCCCAGACTCATGAACAATCAGGTCAAATGGGAACTGCCCCAACTTCCTCTTCACCACCGATTCCCCCGTCGAGTATTGTTCAACCAATCCAAGCCCCAGAATCGGCCCAAGAAACCATCGTAAGGACGATTATTATATCTTTATTTATTTGCGAAAGTTAATCCATACCATTCTTCACATCTGAATCTTTGTACCAGGAACGAACGGCAATTGCTGCTATCGGAACTGCAATTGATCTTCCAACTCTTCAACCGTCCCAGTTTGATGAAGTCAATTTGAAGCAGGTAACTCCTTCTTTCTTCGTTTTCCTTTTCACAATAAGAGAAACCAATATCCGATTTTCACTTTTCCTCCTTAGGCACAAGATTCTCCGACTCCCAGTGCTCTTGCAGCAGAACTTGCCGGTCCTTCTTCAGCAGAATCAGCTCCAAGCTCCGATCCGATCAAGCTCCATCTTGGAAAAATGTTAAGTCATTTGAACACTGAAATCGGACAACTTGTGAAGAACGCCGACCCCGTCCGATCAGTTTTCAAACGCTTGCAAGGCCAAATACCTGAGTCAGTTGAGGAAGCTCTCTTTCCAGCTGCCTTCATAGAGTTTAACTACTACCAGGTGACAAAGGCCCAAAAGAGACTATCCGATCGAGCCGAATTTGAAAAATCTTCTAAGGACCAAGCAAATCAAATCGGATATTGAAGATCCCTGAGGCCTTGATAACCTTCGAACAGAACAAGAAAACCCTTATTCGAAAGGTTGACCACCTTAAGGAGAACTTGAAGCCGATTGAGGGCTCGGCTGATGAAGATCGGAAAACAATTTCCGATGTAGATGCTATTCGCCTGCGTGCGATCAAAGCGATCCAAGATTTCCTTGGGTCGTTGTAAAACTTAACCAGTAACATCCTTTGTAATGTATTTACTGAGGTTACCAAACTATCCTCTATGTGAATCCTTGACTCATCTTTTGACCGATCTCTGCCAAGTCTGAAGCGTCTTTATTACCTCAGTGTCTTCTTTCATCTATGGTCTAGAATCTACAGGTAATGACATATCCAGGATTCAACGCCAAATTAATAACCTTGAGGACACCTTGAACAGAGAACTTTTTCGACTCATCCACCTACAGAGCAGAAGGGATCGACTTTCTATTGATTCTAGGAATCAAATCATAGAGAACCATGAGCACCATGAATCCCGCATGCAAGCCATCCAGTCAATTCAGAACTTTCTGAACACTCGGTAATGTTTTATATTTTTGCCATAAGGGCGGTGCATAACGCATCGGCCATGTATCCTTGGATATGTAATTTTCCAATTTGAATGCGCTATTTCCACTTATTTTTTCTGCTAGAGGCGATACTTTGTATCGGCTATGATCTTTTACGATTCTTCAAAAATCGGCTCATGCATCAACCCAAACACTGGGATAATATTTTTTCAAGTATTTTCCATTCAAAGCTCGAGGAAATTCCTCTCCTTCCAAAGTCTCCAAAATATACGCATTGCCTGGAGCACACCGATTTATTAGATACGGACCTTCCTAAGTCGGAGACCATTTACCGAATTTAGAATCTTTAGACCCAATCGGCAAAATCAGCTTCCACACCAATTCTCACTGAGAAAATTCCTTAACTTTGACCTTCTTGTTATACCATCTGGCAATACGCTTCTTATTAGCCTCTAGATTTTCAAGGGCTTTCAAACGATATTGAGTTTAATCTTCCAACTCATCCTTCATAATAATAGAATATTCATCGGCTGTCAACTTATTTTGAAACTCAACACGTCTAGAGCCGATCTTCAACTCCTAGGGCAATACAGCCTCATGTCCATAAACAAATTGATATGGTGATATCTTAATCGCACCATGACAAGCCATTCGATATGACCACAACGCCTCATGGAGCACTGCATGCCATCTTCTGGGATATTCATCAAACTTCCTTTTTATTAACTTGATCACGCTTTTATTGGAAGCTTCTGCTTGACCATTAGCTTGAGCATAATAAGGAGAAGAATTCAATATTTTAATCCCCATGCTTTCAGCAAACCGATAGATAATATGTTCTTTAACAAAATCCACCATGTTAGCTGACGACACAATCTTCAAAGGAATTGCTTCAACCCATTTAGTAAAATAATCAGTTGCCACTAACATAAACTTGTGTCCTTTACTTGATGCAGGGTTAATCTGTCCGATTAAATCAATGCCCCATCCTCGAAAAGGCCAAGCTTTAAAATCGGATTCATAGCAGACGCAGGAGCCCTTTGAACATTCCCAAATCGCTGACAGTACTGACATCCCTTGTAATATTTAAAACAATCTTCAAGAATTGTAGGCCAAAAATATCCATTCCTTCTGATCATCCATTTCATCTTGAAGGCCAATTGATGTGCTCCACCCTTCATGGATTTCTCCCATTAACACCTTGGCTTCCTCCGATCCAATACATTTGAGCAAAACTTCATCAATCGTCCGATAATAAAGATTATCTTCAAGTATAACATATTTTACTGCCTGAATCCTTATCTTCCTTTCAACTTTTCTCGATGAATCTCTCAAATATTCATAAATCTTTTTTCTCCAATCGGAATCTTCTAACTCCAGACTTGAAATTTCTCTGATCGGACGATAACTAGATCCTCCTTGAGCCAATCGGTTAGCCTCTTCATTATGACATTTGGGAATATGCTCAATCTTAACAAGCCTGAATTCTTTTAACAACTTGAGACACTCATCGTGATATATTCTTAAAATATCATCGTTGCATTCATACTCACCCATCAATTGCTTTACTACCAATAGAGAATCTCCGAATATTTCAATAGCATCGGCCTTGATCTCTTTGAGTAGTTCTATACCTTTAAGAACAGCCCGATATTCTGCTTGATTATTGGTGGCTTCTTTCTCAATCGGAAAAGAGAATTCAAAGCTTGCCCCCTGAGGCGAGATCAACACAATTCCGATTCCAGAGCCAGCTCCACAAGAAGATCCATAAAAAAACAAAGTCCATGGAGCAAACTCTACTAATCCAATCTCTGGACCACAATGATGAGTGACAAAATCGGCCAAAATCTACCCCTTGACTGCTTTCAACGATTCAAAGCGTAAATCAAACTCTGAAAGAGCCAAAATCCATTTTCCGATTCTATCATTTAAAATCGGTAATGATAGCATGTATTTTATGACATCATCTTTACTAACAACTACACACTCAGCCGATAGTAAACAATGCCTGAGCTTGGTACAGGAAAAGTATAGACATAAGCATAACTTTTCAACCGGAGAATACCTTGTCTCTGCATCCAAAAGCTTTCGACTTACAAAGTAGATAACAAGCTCTTTTCCCTCAAACTCTTGAATAAGAGCCAATCCGATAGAAGAATTATCAGCCGATAAATATAATTTGAACGGCTTATTTTTCTGAGGAGGAACCAAAATAGGAGGAGGCACCAAATATCTCTTAATTCGATCCAAAGCTTCTTCCTGCTCCTTTCCCCATACAAACTCCTGATCGGCCTTCAATTTCAATAAAGGTGTAAACGACTTAATCCTCCCAGAGAGATTAGAAATAAATCTCCTAATGAAATTAATCTTGCTGATTAATGATTGAAGTTTAGTATTATTTTCCGGAGCAACAATCTTATTGATGGAACTTATCAGAGTTTGACTGATCTCAATTCCTCTTTCATGAACCATAAATCCCAGAAATTGACCAGCAGAAACCCCAAATGCACACTTCATCGGATTCATCTTCAAGCCATGTCTTCTTGTGCACTCCAGAGTTTTGCGTAAATCGGCTAAATGTTGTTTATAGCCTTCCGATTTAACCATCACATCGTCAATATAAATTTCAACAATCTTGCCGATAAGTTCATAGAAAATATAATTCATAGCACGTTGATATGTAGCTCCAGCATTTTCCAAGCCAAAAGTCATGACATCCATGAAGCTTATGACTTTGTGCCCTGCTGCAGCATCAACCAATAAATCGGCAATAGGCATCGGATATCCATCCATCGGAGTCGCCTTATTAAGATTCCTGAAATCAATGCAAACACGCAAATTTCCCATTCTTTTTATATACAGGAACCACATTAGAAATCCACTCAGCATACCGGCATTGCCTAATGAATTTTGCTTCAATTAACTTAGTAATCTCGGCCTTTATGTCTGAAAGTGCATATGGCCCCTAGTTGGTTTTGGTGATGATGACAATCACAATTTGGAGGTTTCATGTTTCCATTGAGTATTTGCAGGGCTTACACGAAGAAAAATCAAAAGAAATATAATACATGTCCCCTACGCAAACGATATGGTGAAAAGCTCAAATAATTTTTTATCTTTGTCTTGAGTATAGGATCACCGTACTATCAAGAGGGACGTGTCTGTCAAGTCAAATGATGCCTAGAAGTAATTTTTGGATGATCACCTAACTTTGAGAGAGAGCATTTTGCTCACTAACAAGGGCGGCCGGAAATTCCGGTCATGGGGTCGGAATTTCCGGGTTTTACAGAGAGTGACCGGAAATTGCATCGGATTTTCCTGTGGGGGCTGAATTTTTCAGCCTAAGTCCCCTGTGATCGGAATTTCCGGTCTCTGGCCGAATTTTCCGTGTTTCACAGAGAGAGACCGGATTAAATTTAGGATTTTCCGGTGTGACTCTCCGTACTGAGTTTGATATAGGGTGGACCGGAAATTCCGGTCACCCCGACGGAATTTCCGGTCATTTGACAAGCATAACGGCTAGTTTTTGAGTGACCTCTATAAATAGCCCCCATACCCCTCATTTGATTCGGCTCGTTCTCCACTGAAAGAAAGACTTTGAGCTCGCCATTTTCACTCTCCCAACCTTCCTTGAGCCAATCTTTGAGAGGATTCAACTAGGGTTTGGATTGGGGAGAGATTTGAGTGAGAAAAGTGATTGGTTCATCTCTAGAAGCACTCAAGGCATCATTTGATTGGCAATCTCGTTTGTTACTCTTGGAGCTTGACTCCTAGACGGTTTGAGGTTGCTTGGGAGTGTCTCAATTCGTGTGAGCACCCCAAGAAGTTTGTATTACCCTCTCTAGTGTGAGATTTGTGAAGGAAAGTCAATCTAGACCTTTGTGGTCGATTGATCGAGGAAAAGAGTTGGAAGAGACTCTACCCTTTGTGGGTTCCTCAACGGAGACGTAGCTCCTTTGTGGAGTGAACTTCGGGAATAAATCTTGTGTCTCATTTCCTTCGGGAATTTCCGGCCAGGCACCGGAATTTCCGGCCTGAACTGATTTTGTGAGTTGAGAATTGTTTCAGATTTCGATCGGAGCCTATTCACCCCCCCTCTAGGCATCCTAAAGACCTTTCAATGTCAAGTAATATCTTAGGATCACATCGTCGAGAATCTTGCTGATATGGCCGATATCCGGGCTTTATAGGCAACCGATATTCAACAATAGATCGGTCTAAACCAGGCATCTCATAGTATTCCCAAGCAAAACAATCTTTAAACTCTCTTAATAAAGAGGTTAATTCTTTCTTATACTCAGGATCTAATTTTGCACTAATAAACGTCGGCCTTGGTTTATCACCATCTCCTAAATCTATTTTTTCTAGTACATCAGCCGACGTGAAACCATACCCTAATTTCCCTTCATCTTCTTGAAGAAACTCATCTATTAGGACGATTCTTCTGAGCCGACTGCTTGGATCCGCTGTAGACCGAAATCGGCCACCCTGAGGAATTCAGTATCCAAAGCCCTTCCCGATATACACATCACTTGTTCATAATTCCATGGTTGTGCTTCTGCAATGGCTATGCTATATGACGCATCTGCTTTGACAACTTCTACTGTATCCTCAATCCACTGAACCAAACATTTATGCATAGTTGATGGAATGCAGCAATTAGCATGGATCCAATCTCTCCCCAGCAACAGGTTATATGATCCTTTGCCATTGACTATGAAGAAAGTAGTAGGCAAAGTCTTACTTTCAATAGTCAACTGCATGCATAATGCCCCCCGAGCCGGAGAAATCTTCCCTTCATAATCTTTCAGCATCATATCCGTCTTGATCAGATCATTTTCACTTTTGCCGATTTTGCGAAAAACGGCATATGGCATCAGATTAACAGCCGCTCCCCCATCAACCATCATCTTAGTCATTGGTCTACCATTAACATGTCCCTTCATAAACAAAGGCTTTAAGTGAATACGTTCTTTTTCTTCTGGTTTGTCAAAAGTTGCTTGCATTGGTTCTAAATTCAATTGAGCCATTGCTTCTTCAATCTCAGAACTTTCTTCATCACTAGCCGATGCCATGAATTCCCTTGGCAGCATGAAAACCATATTAACATCGGTTGCAGCATCATCTTGATCACGTTGTTTAGGACGCCATACTTTAGATGACACCTTCTTGCTCCTCAAAAGCTGTCGTGACTTTTCTTCTTGAATTTCATCAAATCGGAGCCTTAGTAACCTCCTTTTTTGTGATTTTGTAACTCCATCTGGGCACCACCTTGGTTGAGATATTTTAGCTTCGCGATGAATATTTCGATCTTGATTTAGCAAAGGCTCTTCATCAGAAACCAAATTATTAGCACGCTCTTCCAATTCTCTGCTCATAATCGGTCTATTTCCCAACCGATCATATACACTCTGCCTGCCTCTGATTCTTTTATGAACTGGAGTACGCTGATATTCTTCATCCTTATCCCGAATAATCGGCCGACGCTCCCTATCTTCAAATCGGGGCCTCTTGAATGACCTATCTCTTCCATAGCTTCCATTGCACTCTGGACAATCATCTGGAGATGGTAACTTGATCCCTTCTTCCCAGCAGTAAATGAAAAAAGGACATATCCAATGATCCTCATGCCGATACATCTTTTCTTCTTGCTGCCTTGTTCTTTCTTGCCGACGTTGATATTTCTTGATCAATCCTTGAGAAGTAACATATCTTTGAGGATTCCTGGGATAATCATTCTTTTCCATCTTTCCTTTATCCTTTAAATCGGAAGCAGAAATTTGCACTCTAGGATCAACAGCTCCCTTTTCTTTCGCAAATTCCGATGTCAAAAGCTTTGTCTGCAAAGCGTTTCCCTTAACTGGCTCTACCATATTCACTGGAAAAGGATGTCCATCAATCTTCATTGGCTTGACTGACTTAGAAAAAATCTCAAATTGCAACTTCCCTTGTTCAATTGCCGATTGGATTTGATTTCTGAAAACCTTGCAATCATTGGTATTATGAGAAGTAGTATTATGCCATTTACAATATGTCATCT
This sequence comes from Digitaria exilis, assembly GCA_015342445.1. NCBI lineage: Eukaryota > Viridiplantae > Streptophyta > Magnoliopsida > Poales > Poaceae > Digitaria > Digitaria exilis. Next base: position 244,411 of record JACEFO010001608.1, read on the forward strand.
TCTTGAGTTCTTCTGCAGATGGAAGACTATGATTGGCCGATAATTTGATCATTCCTTCTTTAAGTAGTAAATCAAAAATCTTATCAGCCTTGGTAACATCAAAGCCAAATCTTTCTGGTTCTTTCTTACCAAATGGACAAGCAATCGGCTTCTTATTTCTTACTCATTCTGCCAAGCCGATTTCTTTATCTTCATCGGAATAGGAATCGGAATCAGAACTATACCCAATAAAGTTTACTTTCTTATGATAAGGTTGCTTCTCTTCATGAATCTGATTCTCATACCTCGACATCCTTTGCACAATGTGGCTCAAACTTTCAAACTCCTGAGAATCATACTTTTCTTTGAAATAAGGAAGTAAACCATCAAATGCCAACTGAGCCAATTGGATATCTGTCAAGTTCAATCCATAACATCTATTTTTTGCCTCCCTGATTCTCTGAATGAAGTTTGCTACCGATTCATTATTCCTTTGCTTCAAGCTTGTCAAATTAGTAATTGTCTTCTCTTGAACACCAGCAAAGAAATATTGATGAAATTGCTTTTCTAGGTCAGACCAGTAAATAATTGAATTTGCTGGCAATGTCATAAACCATGAAAAAGCCGGTCTAGATAAAGAACTTGAAAATAATTGGACCCTTAATGCATAGTAGCAGCAGCCTCTCCACATTGCACCAGAAATCTATTGACATGCTCAATGGTAGAGATATCATCATTACCAGAAAACTTGGTAAAATCAGGGATCTTGTAACGATGAGGATAAGGTAGCAAATCATAAGCAGGTGGATAGGGAGTTTTATACATCACATGTTGAGTTTTGGGCTTCAATCCAAATTGATTTTGCATAATTTCAGCAATTTGAGCTGCCCAATCCACTTGATTTGCTCCCTGTGCCGTTTCGTGTACTAGTTGACGTACTCTCTCTATCTCTTGACTTGACTGAATCGGCCTTTCATATCCCTTTGGCACCGATTCATTCTGCCCAGATGGTTTTGGCTGACCACTCATATGTCCTGAAGATATATTTTGATTGGACATCTGACCCTGACCTTGATGTTGGGTATTGCGATAAACTTCCATAGCTGTCATAGTACCATGTGACTCTGACTGATTCGGCATATTCATATTAGGTTCTTTTGCCGATTCTAGTCTTGGAGTCCATACTTGGTGTATGATTCCCTTCTCATCAATTAAAACCCAATTAATCCCATCAGTATGCGGTACCCAGGCCATCTTTTGCTCCTCAGGTTGAGTCTTCTGATTTGATTTAGGAGAGGTCACGAAATAATCAGGAGGCATCCCCAACCCAGTTTTAGGATCATATCCCTTGAAAAAGTCAGCTCCCCTTGACGCCGATGGTATCGGCGATGATGTGGTAAAAACTGCTGAGCTGTTTGTTGGGATCTGAATTTGCGGCATAACCAATGATGTTGTCGCTGGAAAACTTCCTTGCATAATCGGCCTTGATGCCGATTGCATCTGTCTGATCGGCTGATCGGATGTTGAGCCATTGTACACCTGAGAAAATGCATGTTCTGCAGCTCTTGCTTGAACATCCTTTGCTGAAGCATCAACTTTAAACGGAGGAAGTTGTTGATATGCTGGGCCTTTAAATTGAAGATCACCATCACGCAATGAGCGAATGACTTGGTTATGTAATTCATTACCCAAGACTTTGCCTTCATTTATCATCTCATGTATCATTCCAGGTGTCTCAGCTATTTTGACTTCACGAGGCAATGGAAAGTCAGTTTTCTTGATAGCTTGGCCCCGTTTAGTAGTACTGAATGACTTTAAGCATAAAAGTTCAAAATCTTCAACTGCTCTTGCCACTTCAGCCTTCTGTTCATCACTAAGATCTTCTTTAGTTGTATCGATGACATTCTGATTCCCAATGTCAAAACGACCACCTTCCTTCTTTGACATGATTGAAGTTGTCTGGTCCCACTGGGCGTGCCAAAAGTGCGTTGACGCAAAAACCGGGAAAGACCTTCACGTGCTAGCACACGAAATCAGCTGTGGCCGATGATGCAGGGCGTGCCAGTCAATCTGACCTGTTGATTGACAAGGAAAATCGGACGTTAATAACACAATGAAATCGGCTGGATTTCTGATTTGACAATGAATACCAGATCGGCAATGAATTCCGATCTATGATAGAGAGTCGGCTAGATCAGCCGATTCCGATGGAAAGCAGAGTAAGATTACTAAAACGTAACCTAACAAGCTAAGCAGAGCAACACTTAGAATAGATCTAAACGGCTATACCAGATCTGATAATGAGGTATAAATAACAGCCGATCAAAGCTTATTCTAAGCTGAATAAGGGTTGAATAAAATCTAAACGAAGCAACAGCGATACGCCAGATACTAAAGCTTAGATGTTTACTCGATAACTGTCGAAAAATCCCAAACGAAACAACAGCGATACGCCGGTTGCTAAGGCTTGGATCTTACTCAGTAATACGGGACTTACAGGCAAGTCTTGAGATCTGATCACCCTCGACGTACCCAAAAAACTCACGAAAAAGAAAGACGAAGTCGCCGACAAATGTATGTAAGATGCGAAAAAGTGTAAAGGTTTGTTTGATGTTGGTGTGTACAGACTTCTACGACCACGCAGGGTCGATATTTATACCCTGATAGCTATGACTCCTAAACGTATATGACAAACTTACTTGACGCAAAAGAAAAGATCTTTCTTACAACTGTATATGACTCAAACTCTTTAAAAACAACTGACTCTTTATTTCGGTCCTTCTATAAGCTTAACCTGGCAACTTCCCAGGATTCCTCCACATCATCACCCTTTTCTCCGATTTTGACTCTTATCGGACTCTGACTCTGATTCAAATTGCTCTTCCTCTCGGACTCCGATTCCGATTTGAACTGCTTCATTTCCCGGACTCCGATTCCGATTCTGTACCTCTGCTTCACTTTTGGCACCAATGTGACCTGTTAAAATCCGGTGTCAACAGATCTCAACTCCTTTTCTTTCTTTGCCTAACTTTTTGGTAAGATGTGATTACTTTTTTACTAACTTAATTCATTTTTTGTGTGTGCAGATTTCTTAGAATGGAGGTGGAAACAGGCAGAGTCTTCAAGACGGTCTACTACAGCACCACTGAAGATGTCCTAAAAAAATGCTACTCTGGAGAAATGATGTTGGAGATGAAGAAGGTATATTCCCTGGTACCATGTGGTTTCATCAAATACATCATCTGGGGTAAAATTGTAATTATGGATGCAGGCTGTAGTGAAGGAGGGCCCACTCAACGAAATGCTCAAGGATTGAACTTGGGGTCCGCGTCTATTTCTTGTCAGGTTTGGAGTGATCAGATGACCAATTTATTTATCTTTGCGATTTAGGGTTCTTTGCAATTAGGCATTCATACTATGTAGGAGTCCTTTACAATATTTATTCTTTCATTTTGGAAAAAGTTCATCCCTGTACAGTGTACAGCATGTCAAGTAGCGGTATCATGTTAAAAACTTGGAATATAATTTCATTAGTAGAATTGCTAAATATGCACATCATCTAGTATTCTCCTGTTTCCTCTGCTCCAGATTTTCTTTAAAACAATTTTCAGTTATTTTCTGTCATAGCTTAAGTTTGCATCTCAAATTCAGTCCCGTAGCCTTAGTTGCATACTGTTAAAAAATTATTACTGACTGTTGAGTTGTTTATATTACCAAACCATTTACTGTCTGTTGAGTTGTTTATATACAAATTCTACAAGTCATTATGATCTTGGTTGTCTTGTTAAATTCATCTTCAGTTTAGAATGTAAGTTTTCAGTTTAGAATGTTATGGAATATTTGAGTTCATGGCATACTGTTATGGAATGCTGCATAAAATTAAATATGCACGCCAACTTTTTAGAATTATTATGCTTTTAGTTTCTGGCATGTACTTGTACATAAAAAATCAAACTGTAAATGTTTTACATTGTTTTAATTTCCATGCATTATATCTTTTCAGAAAGTCATGTTTACATAGTTTTAATTTCCATGCATTATATCTTTTCAGATCATCTCTGGTGAGGCTCACCGCCGTCTGATGTGCTGCTTGAGAGAAAGACCAGATGGGCAAATACATCAAGTGGAGTAGTTGAATCATGAATGGTGCTTATCACTGCAATTGTTCTAGCTTATTGAATTTGCACTAGTTGAATCATGAATGGTGCTTATCACTGCAATTGTTCTAGCTTATTGAATTTGCACTAAACAAATATTGTGGAGTTTGTTGTTCTCTTTTCTTTGTTGTACATCTGAGGGAACAACAGTTGAATCTTCAAATCATTGGAGTCTCGCCCCGTGAAAGTCTCACTGTTTTGCCCCTGCGTCTCAATGCTGCGTCTTTTGATGGATTGATAAAGGAGCCTGTGATAAACGATAGTAAGTTAGCAAGCAATGATTTACATATAATAAAAGCATGCAGAGCAGCTGATTAATTCCAGCTAAAAGGCCTATGAGCAGCATATTTGCACAGTTAATAATCCGGTGTTAAAAGGGCAGACACCCACGTGTGCGGGGCCCACTCTCCCCCACCGCCCACCACACACACCCGTGAGCCCTCTCGCTGCCTCCCGCGCACACGTTGCTCAGCTGCTTGCATCCTCCACTGCCTCCCCCATTCTCGGAATAAAAATTTTGTACTAAAACATACCATGTACTCAAGGAAGGGCAATATGTTTACACTTTAAGAATACCTGTTCATGCAGTCTTGATGTGCATTGCGAAATTGTGTAGGGAAAATGGTAAGTAAACTACTGCATGTAGCCAGGAGTTGCAAGGAATAACCTTGCATAGATGATTGAAAATGTGATAGCTACAAAGAAGGATGTGATATTCTTATTTAATTTAGAGTAAAAGCAATTTAGAACAACTCCGAGATAAGGTTCATGCTAAACTACTGCGAAGGAAAAATTGCAACTTGGGAGAACAAAGAGCACCACCGCCCAGATGCATAATTCTCTGTGGCTATCAGAATGAAGCTGAGCTCACACCTCTCAGAAAACTCAATATTAGCCTGACCTATTTGAGATCGCCAATATCCATATAGAACTACCTTGATTCCAATCTTGAAGTAGAACTATTGTTTGTGCGTTTCGTACCTCAGTTTCATAGTTTGTTTCTTTAGTGTGCACCCGGAGGAATCATCCTGTGAATGGATTAATCCACATTTTATTTGTTTTTTTTCCCTTGATGAACTTGGAAATTTGAATTCCTAATCCGAGCGATGATTGCTTCTTGTGATTGTTCAGATCTAATAGCATGTGGGCACCTATTTTGTTTTGTATTCATTTTTCATGTATTGTTATCATCATGCAATTAACTTGCCCCATCAGCCATTGCCAGAGGAGACTGGTGCTTTCTCTACTTTGTGCTGATCCACGCATTGCTATATTTAGCATATGTACCAATCTAATCACTCGATAACACAAAGTAGCATAAACACGGAATTTTTTAGAAGTTGAGTAATTGTAGTTGACAGGAATGTTTTATTTGGCAGAACTAGTATAGTTTGAGAGCATGGGGTGTTCATATTTTCATTGATTTATTTTGGAAAATTAAATTAGTCGAACTTGCGTGCATATTATGTGTGCTGCATTGACTTACCTCTGTTATCAGTCATTGAACAATTTCTTCCTACGTGTGCATTGCCTTTTCACCTGTGATTTCTTTGATCTTAGGCTGGATACAGCAATGGAGATGCTGGTTGGAAGCATCGTCATGAAGAAACAGCCGAACAACTGGCCAGATACAAAGCTTCAGCTGATGCCGCAGAGTAAGTGCATTCTGAGTTGTCCTTGTTTGATTCTGTGAAATCAGAATGATCTGATTCCATTCAATCAGAAATTCAGAATGATAATAACTTTTGGGCATTTCTTTTCTTTTCTTTTCTTTTCTTTTCTTTTTTTGTTTATGTAGAGCTGCCCTCAGGGATATACGCAAAATGGAAAGCTCGAGCGGCGGGTGAACATTGCGGCGCCTGTTCTTGCCTTGGTCGTCTCAGGGTATAGTATTTACGTTATCGATCGGGATCATGGGTGGGTGTTCGAGCCAGGAGCCTTCAGTCGTGAGCCAGTGGGGTTCGTCGGAGCTGACACTGGTGAGGCAGACATTGATGAGGATGAGGCAGACATGGAGGGAGACCAGAAAGCATAAGATTTTACCATATATCATGGAATCCACTATCCTGGCTATGTCAATGGGAGCATTCAGCGTATGGTATGCAAGACCTAAGTACTGTGTTTCGGTGTGTACCTCAGCAAGACCTATTTATGCTAGCCGTGAAATAACTATGTAATATGGTATGCAAGGCCTAAGTACTGTGTCTCGGTGTGCCTATTTATGCTGTCCTTGAAATAACTGTGTAATATGGTATCTTCTGTAAGACCAAGTAGTGCATCTCGGCGTGTTCTACATTAAGATATATTTATGTTGGCCGTGAAATAACTATATATTTGTGTCACACTAGCCGTGTAATTGTTTAATGTCTCAATCTCTGTATTCTGAACCGGTTCGGTCTTATTTTGTTTCATTGGTCACCATCTTGGTCCTATATCATTGCTTTGTTAATCACAATGTGTATAAAATATGTGGAGGCGGCATGACAAATACGAGGAAACCGTGTACGGCAGGGATCGGGACTGCACAAGCTTGGTAGATGTGAACTCAAATTTATTGAATTTGGGACAGATGAATTTGGCTCAGTACCTGAAGATCTGATAATGCTGAGACGACGGCTAGAGTTAGGCTGGGTTTGGTTGGAGGGACGGAACGGAGTTAGGCTGGGTTTGGTTGGAGGGACGGAACGGTTGTTTGGTTGGTGGGACGAGCGGCGGTAGTCATCTGCCGTTAGGCACCGTCACCTGTGGGCCCCCGCATGTCAGTGAAATACACCTTCTTCTTCCCCGCGAGGCCGGGACTTCTCCGCAAGGCTGCAACACATCCGCTTGCTTACGCTGTTGTCCCGCTGCTTGCGGTTGCCTCACCTACGTTGCTGTTCGTGCCGGCAAATCAAAGTTTCGGATTGCTAATCAAGTCCTTGGTTGCCTAATCAAGTCCACGAGCCGGTAATCGATGCCCAAACTGACAAATGGAACGACCAATCTGATGTCCAGAGCTAATAAATCGAAGGCCTGGCCAGCGAATCGACGTCCAGATCTGATAAATCAGAGGCCCAGCGATCCTCGAGCCTGCGAATCGAGGCCATGAGCTGCCGGCGTGCAGTTCTTCGAGCGCTTCCGCTGCCGCCTGCAGTTCGTCGCTGCCCGTTGTTTGTTGTCGCACTTCACCATGGTCCTCCGATGCTATCCGCAAGCCATCGTCGCCACTGACACAGACTGGCATGAGAGGTGATGAGGCTGAGGGACGAGCTCGTCTGCCCAATTTTTCGGGACACGCTCGGTCCGAATCTTGGCCGAATATTCCTACTCGAGGATGGTTCCCTCCCTACGCTCTTCAATCAAACACTTGGAGAACTAGAACGGAAGGACTGTATCCTAGCTCATCCCACCAACCAAACATACCTAGGCCCTGTTTAGTTGCCCTTAGGGTGCGTTTAGATTGGAGAAAGATTCTCCAAAAATACACTGTTCACTAAAAATACACCATAGATGAATAATGTTCTGTGAGTGGGAGGGATAGGATGAATAGAGAAAAATTAGATGAATAGTGTTTTTTTGAAAACTTTTGGGAAACTAAACGCACCCTCAACTGGCTTCAACTGGCTGAGCTAGGGACTGGGCTTATTACCTGTTCATGAATGTGCTGGAGTGCATGGACAAAGTGCATGGACCCAGTGCACAGATGGAGTTGAGAGTAAGCTAGATTGTGAGGAGAAGGTGCATAAACTTAGTGCAGGAACAAGGCTGACCAGACCTGGCTCCAGCCCAGCCAGTTCCATACAACCGAACAGGCTGCTAGGGTGTGGGCCAACACGCGAGGAGCGCTGGAGCGCGTATCTCTGAGCTGATAGCGCGTTAGGAAAAGATGAACCGACAACGATCCAGAGTTGACTGGCTGAGGGAGGGAGACCGGAAGATCGGAACACTGGTTTCTTCCAAGCCAAGATGAGAACCAGGTCATGCACAAACAGGCCTAGTGTCCCTCCGTCGCCCCGGCGGCACTAATGTTCCAAGCAAGAAAACCTTGAAGAATTGGCCACAAGTTTCTACAAGACCTTTGGCCCGGTTTGGATCCAGCAGGCTAAAGTTTAGCCCTATCACATGGAATATTTGATGTTAATTAGAAGTATTATATGTAGGTTAATTAGAAAACACATTCTATAACCTTAGGTTATTTTGCTAGATGAATCTACTGTAACACCTTAATTTTGTCATCACATTTAAATCAATATAAGCAACTTATTTAGTTTTGGGTTTTAATGTTTTAAGGACAAATTAAAATTGAAAATGTAAATCTTGGCTCATAAATATCAGAACAACATCTTAAAAAAAGTAGAATCAATAAGTTTTTATTGCATTCAAGCTGTTGTATTAATTTTTAAATGAAGTTTGAATTTGCAAAAGTCCGCAAAACTTTTAAAAATATTTCAAATCAAAAGAAAACTCTTCTCTTTCTTTCTCTCATTTCTAGCCAACCTTTCTTTTCTCTGGTCTGGTCCAGTATCTCAAATCTCTCCCTCTCCCTTTCCTCTTGGCCCAACCAGCGTCGCAACCCAGCAGCTCGCCCATCTCTTTTCGGCCCGCTCTCCCCTCTCTATTTCTCTCTGTCACGCAGGCCCGTGACAGACCCCACCCATCGGCATCTCCTTCTTTCTCTCGCCGTGTGCGAGCCGAACTCAAACACGAGCCCGTGCTGCGCCCGAGTGCGCCGCATTTCCTTGCTTGGCACGCACGCCAAGGCCAGCCCGCGGCAAATATAAAGTGTCGCTCGAGCCCCTCGTCCCCCCTCCTCCCCGCAAAAAACCCTAGCTTTCGCAGCCGCCTGTGCTTCCGCGGCCAGACAACCCTAGCTGTAAGCTCCGCGTGAAGGTGAGAAGTACGCCGAGTCTGTTCTCCCCTCCTCTCTCGCCTCACACCAACCTCACGAGCTCGCCGGACTTGGCTATCCACCCTTCTTCGTCGCCACCTCCTTTGCATAATCCTCGCTGTCGGTGCCTGATTTGGTCGCACCGGCACCGACGAGTGATTGCGGTGCTAACCACTCGCTTTTCCCGATGGCGAGAGTGAGAGACAAGGGTTTTATCCTGGTTCCGGCCACGGGGCCGTACGTCCAGCAGTGGTGCGATGCACCTGGTTACGTGTTGCTTGTAGTAGGGGTTTACAAGCAAGGTGGGAGAAGGAGATAAGCTCCTAAGTCCCAGGCTATGGTGTGTGGGTGCGTATGAGACTCGTGTTCTCTGCGTGTCTTCGTGCTCTTCTAGTTCGTTCCCCTTTTGCATGAGCTTCCCTCCCCCTTTTATAGACCAAGGAGGAGGGGAACGGATACATGCGTTCGTGTCGTGACGTGGTCGTGGCGCTCAGAAGTCCACTGTGCGATTGGATTTGACCGATGTCTTCTCCGTGGCGTGGGCGATGGCGTGGAGCAGCGATTCCCCCGCTTTTTGACCGTGGAGGGACGACATCATGTCTTGAAGTGATAGATCGCAGAGCGAGGGCGTCATTCCCGGCGTGGCGGGCTCGAGCATGGACCGCATGCTCGAGCTAGCCGACCCTCGTACGAGACGGAGATCCCCGCTCGAGGGTAGTTGTAAACCTCGAGCTCGGTTAGGCTCGATCGTCACGGACATCCCTGCTCGAGGGTGGTCGTCTACCTCGAGCGGGATGGGTTCCAAGGAAGGAGTTGTCGTGACGGGCCTTTGCCGGGCTGCAGAGCCAGGCCGACGTCGTCGTAGGCCTTGTTGCTAAGCAGTTTAGGGCCCAAATCAGGGTACCCCTTTTCCAGGGTCCCGACAGTAGCCCCCGAGCCTTCGCAGGGATGAGGTTTTCATCCTGCGAAGGCTGGAGTTCGCCGAGGCTTTCGAGGCCTTCGTTTCTTCGTGGGTTCCGGGAGTCCGTGGGGGCGCGCTAGCGCACCCGCGGGTGTAGCCCCCGAGGCCTTGGGAGAGTGATTGACACTCTCTCAAGGTCTCAGCCTGATGCACAGAGCATTTGCTGCTTCCTCAAGTGTGGGTTCGTCCACTGTGCCTGAAGTAGGGGGGATTTCGAGCTTTCTGCGTGCCTCGAGCCCCTGTTTGAGGGTGCTGAGGAGGAGGCGACCCATGCTTCCCTCGGTGGGATCGAGCCATGGGTGCCTGGTTGAGCTGTTAACGGGTGGTTCGAGCGGACGTCCATACCCCATTCGATAGGGGTAGGCTCGTGGTCACAGGACACGTCCATGGAAGCCTTTCGCAAAGTATGCTAGATGGGACTCGACCTCATTCGATAGAGGTCGAGGGCTCGATGCTCCCCCTCGAGGGGTCCCTCGATCTAGGCACTTTGCCTGGCCTCGAACATAATCGGCTGGCTCCCTCGAGCGTTCGAGCTTCGAGGGTACCGTCGATTATCCCTGACTCGGTTGATCTGAGGCCCTTGTCGAAACCCTTCGTAGGCCCAAGGTTCGAACCCCTGATCAGTAGCACGATGGCTTCTTCAATTCGAGGAAGAAACCATCGAGCGTGATTTCATGGTTCCGCTCCGCGCGGGTTTTCGAGGCTTTCGAGACCTCTTTCCCTCGAGGGGGCATCGTCGAGCCTTCGAGCTTCGAGGTCCCTCCTTCGAGGGTGGTCGTTTTGAATGCGCCCTCGTTCTGCGCGAGTCATGATGACCCGTAGCGAAAACTTCGCGGTTTCGTGCGATCGTGGGAGAAGTGGGAGAAGTGGGCGCGCTTTCTCGGGTGAGGCGTGCGGGCGCAGTTTGACACGACCGCACGTCTGCCGCGCCAGACTCCTCGAAATTTACGGCGCAGTTACTCGATTGCGCGGTTGACGCGGCTCGTGTCGTTACGTCTCCCGGGGCAGGCCTGGCTGTCAGTCTAGGGACTGTCGCGTCAAGGCTGGAGTCCTGCCGTGCTTAGCTCCGCGGGGGGAGTATAAATAGCACGGCAGTGTCCATGCCAAGGGTACGCTTCCCTTTGCGTTTTCGCCTTAGCCTTCTTCCTTCGTCCGAGCTCTCCCTCCTCCGTCATGGCCCAGTTCGCCGATCCCGCGCCATGGAAGCCGTCCAACGCCACCAAGCATTGTTTGGACAGCTTGGTGGAGGTCGGGGTGCTGCCGCCCAACGTCGACGGCGAGCCGCCCGTCTGGATCTCGCCGGGGGCCGCTACGGAGCCTGATCCGCCGAGGGGCTACGTCGTCAGCTTCGCTCGTTTCCATGAGCGGGGCTTTGGAGTTCCGGTGGGGAGGTTCATGCGAGCGTTGTGCTTCCACTACAAGGTGGAGCTGCACAATTTCTCGCCGAGCGCGATCTCGCAGGCGGCGGTCTTCGTCGCCATCTGCGAGGGTTATCTCGGCATCGAGGCCCATTGGGACCTTTGGTGCCACCTCTTCGTCGGCGAGCTTTTCTTGGAGTACGTCTCCAAGGGGGTTCGTCGCCCTGCTCGCGCCGGCGGCCTGGTGCTCCAAGTTCGGAAGGGGCGCAAAGACCTCTACATCCCGAGCTCCATGGTTTCCAACAACCAGGACTGGGATAAGGGATGGTTCTACCTCCGCAACGACGGAGGACATCTGCCGCCCTACACCGGCCTGCTACTGACGGAGAAGCAGCCCGACTGGCACTTCGGCGTGTCGCCGCCGTCGCGGAAGAAGAAGCTCGACCCGCTGGTGGACGCGCTCCAGCGGCTTTCGAGGCTCGGCCTCACCGCTGGCGGGGTCATCGCCAACTTCCACCGGCGGCGGGTGCTTCCCCTTATGCGGCGGAGGCTCTCGTTGTACGAGATGACTCCTGATGCCGACCTCGCCGGCACGGTGACGGCGGCGGAGCCATTGCCCGTCGCCACCGCCGTGCAGCGGGCGCGGCGCGCCGTCGACAAACTGCCGGACGACCCTTGGGCAGTGCCGATGCGGCCCGAGGATGGCTATGTGAGCCTCGTAAGTGATCCTCGATCTTTGCCTTTGCTTTTTTGGGTTTTGTCCTCGTGTTTCCGACCTTACGAATGGTGCCTTGCAGGGCGTATCGCGTGGCCACTACTCCAAGCCTCCCGTCCCCGAGGACAAGGCCGTCAACCGCGCCCTCGCCGAGAAGGCGAAGGAGGCCAAGGCTCGGAGGGAGGCTCGATTGAAGCGGAAGGAGCGGAAGAGGCAGAAGCTCGAGGCGGAGAACCGCGAGCGGGCGAGGCGGGGGCTCTCACCGCTTTCCGCGCCAGAATCCTCCACCGACCGTGATGGATCTGACGAAGACGGCGGGGCGAGGAGCCCGTCCCCGTTCGAGCTTCCCTTCGGTGGGCCCGCCCCCGCTGCGGCGTCTGGGGGCGGGGGTGAGGAGGTCATCGACCTCGGGACACCGCCGTCGACCGCGGTGCCCTCCGTTGAGCGTCCGTCGGGGGCGGCCACGGCTGTTCCCGAGGGAACCCAGGGCCAAGATGAGGCCCCTCCGTCGACCGCGGGGCCTTCCTCTGAGGGTCCATCGGGGGCAGCACCGGCTGCCCTCGAGGAACCTCGGGGTGGAGGCGAGGTCCCGGGAGCAGCTCCCGCTCCGGCCTCGAGGCCAAAACGGAAACTCCCCTTCGTGCGGTAAGCTTTCCTTGTCGCTTGCTTGTCGTTGGTGTTTCGTTTTTGCCTCTAACCGAGCTTCTTTTCGTGTCATAGTCGCTCTGGGGGGCGGAGCACGCCTTCCCTCGCGCCAACCAAGGCCCTCAAGATCGGGTCTAGCTCGTCGCCGCATCCGTCCTCGCAGCTCCTGGGCCCGACGAACGAAGTCGTGGAGGACTTTGTTACGTTTTTCGACACCCAGGCGGAGCTGCAGGCCCGGCAGCAGCCGCGCGAGGAGGCGCCTCCGGTCCTCGAGGGGCCAAGGCCGCCTCAGCTCCTCGAGGGCGCGGTCGAGCCTTCACGTCGAGGCAGCTCGGCCCGAGGAAGCCAACCCCGCGCCTGGGGAGGCTCCTCGCGTCGAGGAGCCGTCTGCGGCGCCCGTGGAGGCGGACGCCGCGGTGGTCCCTCCGCATGAGGGGGGAGAGAGGCGAACCCATGGCGGCGGGTTCCCCCATCTGACGGAGCTGGCAGAGGCTCTGGGGGTTGGAGCCCCCGTGACGCAGGGGCGCGAGAGTGGCGGGGCCGCGCCATCGACTCTCATCACGGCTCAGCCGGGGCCAGTAGCGGCCTGGTCTTACGAGGCGCATGCCCGTGGAAGCGCGGAGATGTGGCAAGCCCGCAGCGTGCTTCCCCAGCGGTTCGTCGACGAAGCCGCGGCAGAGGAGACTCTGTGGGAGGTCCAGTCGTCACACGGCTTGGAGGTTCGCAGGGCGCTGCAGGACATCCTCCGTCTTCACGACGATGCCGGCAAGGTCCACCAGGTACGTCTTGGTGTAAGTGATGTTTTTGCCATGCCTTATTTTTTCGAAGAAGGCTTATCTCTTTTCCTTTTCGCAGGAACTCCGCAAACAGGCGTTCGCGAAGAACGACCAGATTGCGGAGTTATCGCTGGAGCTCCGTCGCTTGTCCGGGGCGCTCGAGGCTCGAGACCGCCAGCTGGACGACCTTCGAGGTGCTCGGGACCAGGCCCTTGCCCAGGGTCGGGAGAAAGGCGAGGTCATCGCTCGCCTCGAAGGCTCGGCCAGCGCCCTCCGCGAGCAGCTCGCGAACCGTAACGACTGGCTGGAGAACGAGCGGGCTGCGCGTCGCGCGGCGGAGCTGGCGGTCGAGGAGGAGCGGCGTCTCGCGGTCGAGGCTCGAGACCGGCTCGAGCAGGAGCAGACTGCTCGGGCCACGGCGGAGCGGCAGGCGCGAGAGGTGGAGCAGCGGGCCCAGGAGGCGGAGAGGGCCCTCGAGGCTACTCAGGGACAGGTCGAGGGTAAGCTGATTTGGCTTGAGCTCTGACCCTTTCGTTTTGTTGCTTTTTGGCTGACTTTTGTTGGTGCAGCATTGAAGCAGGCGCTTCAGGCCGAGACTGAGTCGAAGGAGGCCGTGCTGGTGGCGCAGACGGAGACCCATCGTGAGCTCGACGAGCTGGTGCAGGCGGCCTCGGCCGCCTGCAACGAGATTGCTGGTCCCGGCCTGCAGTTTGGGAGCACCCTCGCAAGCCGCGTTCGAGCGCTTGGGGGCCACTTCACTTCGCGCGTGAAGGAAGCCCTTCTGCTTGGAGTTCGGAAGGCGCTTGGAGTGGTTACGACCCACTACCAAGCGGACCTCTCGAAGCTCGCCGCTGGGTACGTCGTCGCCGACAACCTCAACGACGAGGAGGCGGTGGCGGCGATGGACGAGGCCGATGCTGCTGCTGACGGGACGGCGCGAGTGCTTGCCGGCTACTTCGAGGGCGCCCTCTTTCCTGGCGAGGACGGCGGCGGCTTGGGCGACCTTGGCGGCGGGGGCGATCCCTGAAAATCTCGGGCCATCGAGCCCGATTGTAAAGAAGTAGATTAGGATTTCGAACTCCTTTTTTGTAAGACTGATTTGCTCGTATCTTACTGAACGTCGTTTATTTTGCTTTAAACGTGATGTTGTTTTTATGCGGTGCCTTCGCGACATGCGTTAGTCCGATGCTTGTGCCTCGAGGGGAGAGTGTTGCTAGGATCGTTCGTACGTGAATGACTTGGGCGGAGGGAAGTGAGGTGTTGCCGTAGCCTCGAGGCGTAAGCGAACACTCGGCTCAGGCGACCCTGCCCTTGTCCGTTTCACGCCTAGCGTGTCTCCTTCGAGGTTACGCAAAGGATTTTTCTTTTGAAAAGCGACGATTTTTTCGAGGGTTAGCCTCCATGTAGCCCCCGAGGGAGGGATGGCTCTACCGAGGGTAGATCCAAACCTCCCTTGAAGCTTGAAAAGAATAAAAGTTCGTTTTATTTTCTTCCAAACTGTGGGGGTAAAAGCGTCGACACTTAATTCAAAAGAACTTGCACAAAACTAGAGTATGTACAAAGATTTCGAGGGCTGCGGGGCCACTCTAAGGATAGAAACGATGTAGCTGTTGGATGTTCCAGGCGTTCGTGAAGACGTGCCCGTCCTCGTCAGCTAGCTTGTACGTTCCGGGCTTGAGAACTTCGGCGACGATGTATGGCCCCTCCCACGGGGGTGAGAGCTTGTGCCGCCCTCGGTTGTCCTGTCGAAGCCTCAATACGAGGTCTCCTTTGCAGAGATCTCGGTGCCGGATCCTTCGAGCCTGTTGTCGACGTAGGCTCTGCTGGTACCTTGCCGAGTGGAGTAAAGCCACGTCTCGAGCCTCGTCGACCTGGTCGAGCGAGTCCTCTCGAGCTTGGCAATTTCGCTGCTCTTGGTACGCTCGGAGCCTAGGGGACCCATATTCCAGATCCGTAGGGAGGATGGCCTCTGCCCCAAAGACGAGGAAGTATGGGGAGAACCCTGTTGCTCTGCTTGGGGTCGTCCTCAGACTCCAAATCACCGATGGTAGCTCTTGCACCCACTTGTGTCCAAACTTCTTCAGTTTGTTGTGAATTCTGGGCTTTAGGCCTTGTAGAATCATGCCATTGGCACGTTCTACTTGGCCATTCGTCTGTGGGTGAGCCACTGCTGACCAATCCACTCGGATGTGGAAATCGTCGCAGAACTTTAAGAACTTCTTTCCTGTGAATTGCGTACCATTGTCGGTGATGATGGAGTTCGGAACCCCGAACCGATGGATTATATCGGTGAAGAAGAGCACCGCCTGCTCAGACTTGATCCTGCTGATGGGTCGAGCCTCGATCCATTTGGAGAATTTGTCGATGGCCACCAGCAGGTGTGTGAAGCCCCCGGGTGCCTTCGCCATTGGCCCGACAAGGTCGAGGCCCCATACGGCAAAGGGCCACGTAATGGGGATGGTTTGCAACGCCTGAGCGGGTAGGTGCGTCTTGCGCGCATAGAACTGGCACCCTTCGCAGGTCCGTACCACCTCCGTGGCGTCCGCCACGGCAGTGGGCCAGTAGAAGCCTTGTCGAAAGGCGTTACCCACGAGCGTTCGTGGAGCGGCGTGATGCCCGCATACGCCCGCGTGAATGTCAAGGATAAGCTCTTTTCCTTCGGGTATCGGGATGCAGCGTTGCAGGACCCCCGAGGCTCCCCGTCGGTACAGCTCCCCCTCGATGATAAGGAACCGCTTAGCTTTCCTCGCTACGCGCCTTGCCTCCGTTCGATCGCTAGGCAAGACGCCTCCGTCGAGCCATTCGAGGTACGGGCTCCGCCAATCTCGAGGTGCCGAAACCTCGTCAATTTCCATTGCCTCCGCCTCGTCCTCATCTCCCGAGCAGGCTTCGTATCCCATAGGCTCGTCCTCGTCCGCCAAGAGCTCCGCGCTCGTGGGGTCGAGGGCGGACGTTTGAGCATCGGGTGCGGTCGAGGCTTGGGTCGAGGCGGTGAGGGTAATCGAGGGTACGTCGATGTCCTTGGCAAAGACGTTCGGGGGAACGGGGGCTCGCCCCGACGCGATCTTCGCCAATTCATCGGCTTCCTCGTTGTACCTTCGTGCGATGTGGTGAAGCTCGAGGCCGTCGAACTTGTCTTCGAGCTTACGTACCGCCTGGCAGTACGCCGCCATTTTTTCGTCGTGGCAGCTCGATTCCTTCATCACTTGATCGACGACCAGTTGCGAATCGCCGCGAACGTCGAGGCGCTTAATGCCGAGCTCGAGTGCGATTTTCAAGCCAGCAAGAAGCGCTTCATATTCCGCCATGTTGTTGGACGCAGGGAAGTTGAGCCGCACAACGTATCGAACGTGCTCCCCGCGGGGTGAGATGAAGAGTAGGCCGGCGCCGGCGCCGGTCTTCATCACCGACCCATCGAAGTACATTTCCCAGCAGTCGAGGCTGGACTTCGAGGGAGGGAGCTGGGTATCGGTCCACTCGGCCACGAAGTCAGCCAAAGTCTGGGACTTGATGGCTTTCCTCGGTGCGTAAGTGAGGGTCTCCCCTATCAGCTCCGTCGACCATTTCGAGATTCGCCCAGAGACCTCGCGGTTCTGGATGATTTCGCCCAGCGGAAAGGACGACACGACGGTCACCGGGTGGGCCTCGAAATAGTGTCGCAGCTTGCGTCGAGCCAGCACGATGGCGTAGACCAGCTTCTGGATGTGGGGATACCTCGTTTTGGTCTCAGATAGGACCTCGCTGATGTAGTACACCGGTCGCTGGACTGGCAGAGAGTGTCCTTCCTCGTTCCTTTCTACTACTATGACCGCGCTGACGACTTGAGTCGTTGCTGCGACATAGAGGAGGAGAGGTTCGCCCTCTTTCGGTGAGGTAAGGATCGGCGTGTTTGTTAACGCAGTTTTGAGTCGGTCAAGAGCTTCCTGAGCCTCCGCAGTCCAGGTGAAGTGCTCTGACTTCCTCAAAAGTCGATACAGAGGCAACCCCTTCTCTCCGAGACGAGAGATGAAGCGGCTTAGGGACGCTAGGCACCCCATCACCCTCTGTACGCCCTTCAGGTCACGGATCGGTTCCATCTGTTGGATGGCCGTGACCTTCTCGGGGTTGGGCTCGATGCCTCGTTCGGAGACGATGAAACCCAGGAGCATGCCTCGAGGCACACCGAAGACGCACTTCTCGGGGTTGAGTCTTACTCCGTGCGCCCTGAGGCAGTCAAAGACGACCTCGAGGTCGCGCACCAGGTCGTCCGCCTTCCTGGTTTTTACGACAATATCGTCGACATACGCTTCTACGATACGACCTATATGATCCCCGAAGACGTGGAGCATACAGCGTTGATACGTGGCCCCGGTGTTTCGAAGGCCGAAGGGCATCGTAACGTAGCAGTACATGCCGAAAGGAATGATGAAGGAAGTCGCGAGCTGGTCGGACTCCTTCATCTTGATCTGATGGTAACCGGAATACGCATCAAGGAAACATAAAAGTTCGTATCCCGTCGTGGAATCCACAATTTGGTCTATACGTGGTAAGGGAAATGGGACTTTTGGGCACGCTTTATTCAAGCTGGTGTAGTCTACACACATTCTCCACTTTCCACTTTTCTTTTTCACTAGCACAGGATTTGCTAACCACTCGGGGTAAAACACTTCCTTGATGAATCCGGCCTCCAACAGCTTGCGTACCTCCTCACCGATCGCCCGCCGTTTCACTTCGTCGAAACGGCGGAGACGTTGCTTGACCGGCTTGGAGTGGGGGCGGATATCAAGAGAGTGCTCGGCGACCTCCCTCGGAATGCCTGGCATGTCCGAGGGGCTCCACGCGAAGATGTCTGCGTGAGCGCGGAGACAGTCGACAAGCACCACTTCCTATTTGTCGCTGAGGGAAGAGCTGATCCTCAACACCCTGCCGTCGGGGCTGTCGGGGTCGAGGGGAACAGTCTTGGTGTCCTCAGCGGGCGCGAAGCTCCCCTGCTGCCGTTCGTTGGCATCAGGGAGCGTGTTGACGATTCCTTCGAGATCTGCCACGAGGGTCTCATCGAGGGCAAGAGCCTCTGCGAGCTCGATGCTCTCGATGTCGCACACGTAGGCGTGCTCGACCGTCGGACCGACCGTGATGACTCCGTGAGGCCCTGGCATCTTCATCTTGAGGTAGGTGTAGTTGGGGATGGCCATGAACTTGGCGTAGCATGGCCTTCCCAAGATGGCCTGGTAGGCTCCCTTGAAGCCCACTACCTCGAAGGTGAGTACTTCCTTGCGGAAGTTTCCCGGGGTTCCAAAGCAGACAGGCAGGTCGATCTGCCCGAGGGTTTGGACGCGCTTTCCGGGCGCGACCCCATGGAAGGAGGACTTGTTGGGCCGCAGCTCGTTGGTGCTGATCCCCATAAGCTCCAAAGTTGGAGCGTACAGGATGTTGAGGCTGCTGCCGCCATCCATGAGCACCTTGGAGAAGCGCGTGTTGCCGATGACGGGGTCGACGACGAGAGGATACTGCCCGGGGTTCGGGATATGGTCGGGATGGTCTTCGCGACCGAACGAGATGGTCTCCGATGACCAGTCGAGGTACGAGGGGGTCGCTGGGCGGACCAGCATGACTTCCCTACGTTCCCTCCTCCGCTATCGAGGCTTCAAGTTAGCCGCGGGGCCTCCCGTGATGAAGAACACGTGTTCCACCTCGGGGTATCCGTCGTCATCCTTGGCGCCACCATCCTTGGGCGGACCGCCATCCTTTCGAGGGATGCGGTTGTAGAACTTCCGCAGCATCTCACACTGCTCGAGGGTGTGAGCGACTGCGGTCTTGTGGTAAGGGCACGGCTTCTTGAGGAGGTCGTCGAAAACACCCCCACCACGCGGGGGACCTCGAGGTCCCTTGTGGTTAGGGTCGACTGCGAGGGCCTCGTCCTCGACGTCGCCCGTCCCGCGGGGGGCCCGGGGCTTCTTTCCCTTCTTGCCGTGTTTTCGTTTTTTCGAGGGGCCCTTCGCCTTATCGTCCTCCGCGGACGCTTCCTCGGGGCGTTTCCCCTTTTTGTCGTTGAAGATGGCGTTGGCCGCCTCTTCCCCCGAGGCGTACTTCGAGGCTATCTCGAATAGCCGGTTCGCGTCGGGGGGTGGGCTCCTCCCTAGCTTGCACACCAAGCTATAGCAGGTGGTGCTTTCGAGGAAAGAGTGGATGATTTGGTGGTCGGAGATGTTGGGGAGCTCGGTGCAGCGCTTGGAGAAGCGCCGGATGAAATCCCTCAACGACTCGCCAGGTTTTTGCCTGCACCCCCGAAGGTCCCACGTGTTTCCAGGGCGCACGTAGGTGCCCTGGAAATTTCCCACGAAGGTCTCGACCAGGTCGTCCCAGTCGCGGATCCGGTTCGGGGGCAGGTGCTCGAGCCATGTCCGCGCGGAGTCTGCCAGGTGGAGTGGCAGATTTCGGATGATCATGGCGTCGTCTGTGGCGCCGCCGAGCTGGCACGCTAGGCGGTAGTCATTGAGCCATACCCTGGGGTCCGTTTCCCCAGAGTACTTGGTGATGGTTGTAGGCTGTCGGAAACGGGGGGGAATCGGGGCAGTGCGGATGTTGTAGCTGAACACCCGCGTGCCCGCTGGCTCTGGGGCCGCATCCCGGTTCCGCCCTACGTCGGTGCGCCCGCGCTGGTTGGTCCAGGCTCCCTCTCGCCGCCTGATTTCGTTCAGGGTATTGCGAGCGTCGCCATCATCGTCCGTGCCACGGGTGTCCCGGAGGCGTGACCTCGCGGGTTCCCTTGCTGGAAACGTTCGTGTTTCGAGCGCACGTGGCTCGCTGGCGTGGCGTCGCGCCGTGTCGCGGCGGGAGTTGCCCCGGGATTGTGCTCGCGCCCTGCCGTTGGGTCGGGGTGAGCGTACCGAGGATTCCCCTCCTCGTTCGCCCTTCGAGGCTGAGGAGCGTCGAAGGCGGGAGGCCGAGCTCTCGGCATGCTGACGGGCAGCATGCTCGACCAGCTTTTGAGCCTCGAGGTGCAGTTTTCGCCCTTCGGGGGTGGCTGCCTCCGGCATGGCTCGGAGCAGCGCGGCCGCCGCGATGAGCTTCTGGCTCGTTCTGGGGGCGAGATCGTCGTCTTTGCCCTCAGCGAGGATGCGGGCCTGAGCCACTCGTCCCGCGTGTCGGGCGTCCGTGCCGCGTTCGTCGTCTTGCTTGGCTGGTTCGCGGTCGGAGCGCGCTGGTGGCGAAACGTCACCACTAGCTCGTGGCCGATGGCGCGGATCCCGCTCGTCCTCGGAAGGAGAGTGATCCGATGGGTCCGACGGCTGCGCGCCTGTCAGATTCATGCCATCGTCGTTCCCCTGGTCGTCACCCCCGCCGTCGTCGTCCGACGTCGACCCCTCGCTGATTTGTCCGTCGTTGATGACGAAACACTCCCTGGTTGGGTCATACTCATCATCGGAATACTCGAAGCAGTAATCCGCCGCTGTTTGAAAGGCAATAAAGGCCTCTGGGTCGCGGAGACCCGAGTAGTCCCAACCAAGGTGTGTACGCATAAATGCGTGTCCATCATTGGATTCTATGCGGGAAACGGCGGGCAATGGGTCGGCGAAGTCTTCCTCGGAGATGGGGTGGCAACCAGGTTGGTCGCCATACGCACTCATAGTAGTGCGGATGGAGGAGGCGTACGCATCCGCGGAGTTGCGTAGCCCGTAGGGATAGAAATGCGCCGTCATAGCGCGTGGTGGAGTCATGGGCCCTGGGAGGAAGGGAGCAGCCCTCTCCTGTGACCCTGACTGCAGGACGTCCCCTTCCTTCGTGGGAGGGGGAATGTCGACGCCGGCGGCGCGCCTCGCGGCGCGTGCTCGTCGTGCACGTGGTCCGGGACGACTCCGCCGTCGCGGTGCCGCCGTAGGCTGGTGATGAAGCTCCGGTTGGTCGCTGGGATCCTCCTGGAGGATGCGCATGTGGTAGACGTCGCCACATGTTTGGAACCGCAGGCTCCCGAACCGGATCTCCTGCCCCGCTGGGAGCAGACTGCTCTCGCCCAGCGGAGGCCGTCCTTCGCCGGAGTTCGCCATCGGGAATGGGAGTAGCGCAGCACTGGTCCCCTACCTGGCGCGCCAGCTGTCGGTGCCTGATTTGGTCGCACCGGCACCGACGAGTGATTGCGGTGCTAACCACTCGCTTTTCCCGATGGCGAGAGTGAGAGACAAGGGTTTTATCCTGGTTCCGGCCACGGGGCCGTACGTCCAGCAGTGGTGCGATGCACCTGGTTACGTGTTGCTTGTAGTAGGGGTTTACAAGCAAGGTGGGAGAAGGAGATAAGCTCCTAAGTCCCAGGCTATGGTGTGTGGGTGCGTATGAGACTCGTGTTCTCTGCGTGTCTTCGTGCTCTTCTAGTTCGCTCCCCTTTTGCATGAGCTTCCCTCCCCCTTTTATAGACCAAGGAGGAGGGGAACGGATACATGCGTTCGTGTCGTGACGTGGTCGTGGTGCTCAGAAGTCCACTGTGCGATTGGATTTGACCGATGTCTTCTCCGTGGCGTGGGCGATGGCGTGGAGCAGCGATTCCCCCGCTTTTTGACCGTGGAGGGACGACATCATGTCTTGAAGTGATAGATCGCAGAGCGAGGGCGTCATTCCCGGCGTGGCGGGCTCGAGCATGGACCGCATGCTCGAGCTAGCCGACCCTCGTACGAGACGGAGATCCCCGCTCGAGGGTAGTTGTAAACCTCGAGCTCGGTTAGGCTCGATCGTCACGGACATCCCTGCTCGAGGGTGGTCGTCTACCTCGAGCGGGATGGGTTCCAAGGAAGGAGTTGTCGTGACGGGCCTTTGCCGGGCTGCAGAGCCAGGCCGACGTCGTCGTAGGCCTTGTTGCTAAGCAGTTTAGGGCCCAAATCAGGGTACCCCTTTTCCAGGGTCCCGACACTCGCCTTACATCCCTTGATCTGAATCCCCATCTTCCAAAATATCTCTCAGGCTTTGAATCGGTTGAAACTGTGCGCCGTAGCTTGATCCCGAGCTCACACTGGCGAAGCGCCACCGCCGTCTGTCACCGCGGGCGCCGTGTTTTCCCCCTTTGAACCCTTGTCGACAAATGTCAACTGGAGCCATTGCCGATCTCTTTTCATAAAAGCCCCTCTGTTTCTCTGAAATCAACCCGCAGTCCAATCTAGTTCGGTTTAGCCCCCGCTCTTTAGAGTTTTCCAACCCGCAGTCCTGATCAGCTATTTTGCTCTTTAGCCCTTCTATTTTTGTACGAAATTATGTTTTAGGTCCTCTGTTTCTTCTACCTAAGCCCCTGGAAGGTTACAGCTATCGTAGAGAAGCCCTTCAACCTTGTTTTAGGTCCTCTGTTTCTTCTACCTAAGCCCGAGGCGGCGGCGAGGCCGACGACCGCAACGCCATCCTCCTCCGTTCCCAAATCGAGCTCGAGCCAAGCAGCAGCAAGTCGACAAGCCCTCATCACCGCATCGCTCCCCTCCCACTCCCAGTTCCTCATGTTCCATCATTGCGCAATGGCTTGGCTGCCTTAGGCCTCCTCTAACAACAGGCTATAAGCTAGCTCTTAATTATTTAATTGTTGAACAGTGTCAAAACCGTACCAAAATAGTGCACTGAGTTGGCTCTTTGCTAGCTCTTAGTTAGCTCATAGCATTTCCAATTCACTGAACAATGAAGAGTTTGATGTGACCAGCTGCAGATCTACAACTGGTCACATTAAGCTCTTCACTATTCAGTGAATAGACAATGCTATGAGCTAGCTAAGAGCTAGCAAAGAGCCAATCCAGTGTATTGTTTTAGTACTGTTTTGACACTATTTAACGATTAAATAATTTAAGAGCTACCTTATAGTTTCCCATTGGATAAGGCCTAAGGGAGAAGGGAAAAGTCCGGATTCCAATCTTCAACTGATACAAAAATCTGATTTTCAACCAACAAATACAAAACTGGACAATAAAGACCATCCAACTATTCAAACCATGTAAAATTGGATCTTTGAGTGGTATTGAAGGTGGTTTTGGATTTTATAGAAATAGCAAAAATATTATTTAAGCTTAAAAAATCCATAATTAGACCCAACAAATATAAAATCGGTGTCAAAAGTTCTCTTAAAATGTAACCAACCTATTGACACACTATTTAATGTTATTCGGTATTATATGTTTATATTACAGGTGTCTTATTATTTTTTCTAAAAATAATTAGAATAAAAATAAATAAACAAATGACTTCTAATGGTCCACCAACATATGACTCTAACAGACACGCCACTCTTTTGACTCTACACAAGGCAGCTACCTCACCGACCCTACTGTAATTCTCACAACGGGAACCGCGGGCAACAGGCATTACAATTTTTTTTCTTTGTCAAATTTAACTGCACGTACATCCATTTGAATCCGGAAAAGAGGAATTATACTTTCTTTTTGTTACGAAAATTAAACTCAAAATTTGATATAAAAAATGACTTGAAAATTTGGTTGATGCATACATGGCAGCGTGTACACCAGGCCAGGCCTCCCACACCAGCTGGTGGACTTTGTCTAATCACTTCTAAAAATGGTGGCCAGATATGGTCGTGTTGGTGCAACTTTACGCACGCTCACAAGAATTGGCGCAAGTGGCCGTTTTGCCTACCATCCAATATGCAATATTGGAAATATTCAATCGTGGAGATTGATGATTGAGCATAAGGACATGCTCAACACAAGGTTGTTGCAGTAACCGTACTGAGCTCAGTCAGACAAAGATGGTTGGAGACAAGTTTGCATTCGTTATTTAAACTCCACGCATGAGAAACATTTGGTACCAAAAATTACACATGTGCACCGACAGACAAATATGAATAATCGATCATCCTCTTTCAAAAAAAAAAATCGATCATCTAACTCTGAACACACATCCCCACGAGTTCAAACTTCTGGTTGCTAAAAGATGAAAAAATTGCGTCCATTTCTTAAACATCTGCACAATTTCAAGTGGGGTTGTACTTAGTTAACCAAATTATGCACTAACCGACGAATAATAACGCCGCACGCGTCTAACTCCAACATGTTGTACCTTGTAATATTGTAACATATACATGTCTCATCTTTTGGTGAAAAGATGATTGCAAAACCTGGCCTTTTTTCCTCGCAGCTTCTCCCTTTTAGCCTTTTTGCACAATTTTTTTCTTTCGTGCCGTGTGTGAGCTATAATAAGAGTGTGTTTAGATTAGGGAAAGATTCCCCGAAAATACAATGTTCACCAAAAAAACACTATAGATGAATAGTGTTATGTGAGTGAAAGGGGTGGGATGAATAGTGAAAAGTTGGATGAACAGTGGTTTTTTGGAGAATAATTCTGAATCTAAATGGGGCCTAAGTCGAAGCTCCTTTCGTTTTGCCACCCTTTAGTATCTTGTTGATACCCTTTTGTTTGGCTTTTGTTGCGTGGCCTTTTCGTTTTGGTTTTCTTTTTCACCCTTCGAGTTCTTTGATGTAGCTCGCTCTCTGTGCATGTGCACCCAAAAAGAAAAAAAAAGTTTTAGGGCGCACGTATCATTGACCTTTTGTGCTTTTACGTGCATGCATGCACACTGTGAGCGCACGAGTCCCGGTGAAATATGTTCTGTATGTTTACACCACCTCCGGCTTAGACCTACGTACATTAGCTGTTGTGTTTGTAATCGAGATGCTTTCATGGAGCTCCTTCAAGCCGGCAGCCAAATGTACAGTCCTAATTAAGTTCTATAGAAAATAATGTGAGCAATTGAAAGAGTTAACTAGGAATACTTTATGAGTAAGTATTATGTGGTCATATTTTTTTAGTAAGTACATTAAAGGGATATCCCATTAGTGTGTATTATCTCATCTTGTTAGTGAACCCATCCACAACAACTGCCACTGTGAAGTGGACAAAAGGCATCTCCTTTTTGTTTGTCGGTCGAAGATTAAACAATAACTTAGTTCAAGAAGGATTCAAAAGAAGTATTGCCAGAGGTTACTATTACTAGCCAACCCTGCCAACTTGCTTAGATGGAATCACTGTGGACTTTGGTAGAAGACATTGGATTCTCCTGTCCTTTTGACCTTGCAATAAATAATAAGACAGCAGCGTAATAACCTAGGAGGAGACCTTGGAGTGACTAAACATTGCATACTTGGACTTAGCCACATTTTTAGATAGGACAAACGAGTTAAGTAACATATCAGTTCTTCAGCATTAAATGTGTTACTGCATGGGAGTTAGTTTTTCACCCTTGTTCAAACAAAACTACCTCAAACTTAAGGCAAGATGTATGCCAGATCAATTATTGTTCTTATGTTATCAGTCACTGAAATCAAGTCAATATTTTACATTAGTCACCTGAAAATAAAAACAAAGGTCGAAGATCCATCTGACCACCAAGAAATTTAACAACTCGATCCGTAGTAAATCTCTTTCCGTTGTGATATGAAACATATGTAGTTCAGATCTGAGAAGATCCATGTGAGATTTGCAGTGTTGGAGATTTTATAAATCGCCCAGATTCCAAGCCTCATCAGACTGCGAGCATGTCCGGCTGTCTTGCTGTCTGTCAATCTTGTTATCTTGCTGTGGTTGTTGATGTTGGACACATTAGATATTAATGTTACGTCATCTTATGATCATTAGGGCAATTAAAGGACACTGCGATGCTGAAGACATAACCCGCAACGTGAATGCTAACTGGCGTTTTTGGGCTCATTCTGTCGATCTGGTCCTACCCAAATTATTTTAATATTTCTTGCATATTTTCAAATTGGAAAAATAATGGAGTGTGCCAGCCATAGTTTTTCATTGGAAAAAAAAAAGATGATAGATGATAGAACAGCATAGAGAAGGACTCTGATTCCTTCGGATCATGTGAGAATTTTGATTTGTGATGAGCATCCATGGATTGAAATTAGATTGAGATGATTAGTTTTTAGACTCAAATATCTTTGACTTGTGGGTTAACTTAAACCTAATTCTTATCAGGCCAGAGGCTTATGCCAAGCAAGTAAGCAACAATTAGAGCAGAACAAAATTCATCTAGACCTAGCACTTTAAATTTTTGTTGTGTTCTTCTCTGTTGCCTCACCGCTTTTTTCCATGCCCATGCTTCAAATGCAAAGAGCACCACACCTTACGTACCAAATGAGACATGCAGACGCACCATTCAAGAACGATGATTATTCCTGTGACAAGCAAGAAGCTCCCTTAGGGCAGAGGACAAGTGATACTTGGTTGCATTGGGGCTTCCTTTTGAGAAGACACTAGAGAGAGTAGAGAGACATGCTATAAGTGGTTTTCAGCCCAAAACAAGAGGAAGCACCCAAACAGAGCAAGGTTTGTTTTCCTTGGGGCACAGCCACAGCCCCCTTTATCCCCACTTTCTCCACTTTTGAGGCCACACCCTTCCATTCTTTTAGGTCGGTATGCCTCAAGAAGGTTTAAACATTCTCAGGACAAAACAGGGTGTTGTCTCTAATGGCTGGTCCATCCATTGGTGTATGTGGGGCCCACCAAATTGATATAATGTGTTATGGAATCCCTTTATCCATTTTTTATTTATTCAATTTTGTTGTTCCCAGTTCTAGATGGAGGCTTTTGCCAATAAGCTGCTATTGGAGTAGGATCTTTGGGGTACATGCATGCTTTAGAAAGGGAAAAGAGAGTGGGGGATATACTGATCATGTACTACTACATACTTTGCTGCTTTAATCGGCTTCACATACTAAAATTCTCCAAAACTAAAAGGGAGTGCATAGACTTTTTTAGATTGTAGGAAAAAATACTGTAGCCTAAGAAAAACACTGTAGCATTCGCTGGGAAACGTGTTTTGTGAGAGAGGAATAGTGAAAAGTTGAAATGAATAGTGAATTGTTGGGAATCTAAACATGGCCTTAAAGGGAAAATAATGCAGCACGCTTATGAATGTAATTTACAACTTTCTATTTCATATGGATATTTTTTGTGGGAAGCTCCATATGACTATCATTGAGCTGATGAAAGAAAAATTCAGGGGGTATGCTACTGCCAGTGCCGAGTCAAAGATCCTGCCATTGTGAGTTGTTGTAAATGATGCGGTACTAGCATACATTCTTGCATTCATATTGTTCACCAGCCGATCACTGTCACAAAGATCCCCATCTCATGGGGGGAGGGAGGAGAGAGAAAGAGAGAGACAAAAATGCTCATGTACTGCAGGGATTTTGAATGAGCTCATGCTGTCACATCTGGAAACCTAGCAGCTCAACTGCTGCTTACCAGGATTACCAGGATAAGCACCGACATGATTTGAATATTCCAATTTAACTAATATTTCTGGCTTGTATTTTCCATCGCTTGATGTGCCCATACAGTGATGCATACTATTCTGTGGTTGAATCTTGAATATAGTATGCTGCAACAATGTGAGAGAGAGAGAACAAAACTTTCAGATAGTTTGGCAGGGTAGGGAGAGTAACCCTGACGTTTGCGTTGGCATTTGGCAGGAAACCTTGGCAGTATTAGCAGCAGACAATGATTTTTGCACTAATCAATTGCTAAAATCTCTCACCTGTCTCTGACCAACAGTACCTGAAACTGCTATTCTATCACGGTCAGTTAAGTGAGAGGGTAAAACGGACGCGGCAATAACCAAAGCAGGTTTAAAAAGTCGCAAACTTTTTCCTAGTTTTCGATTCCATAGCTGTGCCGTGAATCAAGCAGCATTCAAGAACTAGAGCCAGGCAGGAATAAATTTCTCTGAACTTGGGCCAAAAGGTGCAGTGGCAGTAGTTAATACAGCATCATCTACTGCTCACAACAAGGATAAAAACAAAAGGCAAAAAGGCTGTCTTTTGCAAGTTCTTTTATATGAGGTGTCATGGTCAATGCCTTTTTGCAGGTAGGCTCACACACATACTAAGCACAGATTCATTTGGGGTTTCTGCAGTTGGTTGTGAAGCTAAGTGTGTGTTTAGATTGTAGGAAAAAACACTGTAGCATCAGAAAAACACTGTAGCATTCGCTGGGAAACATATTTTGTGAGGGAGGAATAGTGAAAAGTTGGAATGAACAGTGAAAAGTTGGAATAAATAGTGAAAATTTAGAAATCTGAACAGGGCCTAAAGGGCCTTTTTCTCTTGCAAAATGTCCACTGAGTTAGGTCTTTGACCTGCGAGTAGTAGTTGGTGGTGGTAGATACCACATTGGCTGCTGGTGGATATACACAGTGCAAGGTTTGTTGGAGGCTTGGAGTCTAGTGTGGCTTCTGCCGAAGGCACCACTCTGCTCTCTGCTTGCATCATTGGGAGCTCCCTTCCCTCCCACATCTTTCTCTCTCAAGCTCCCATTGCCTCTACTTTCTCTCCCTCTCAATCCTCTGGTTGAGTCATCAGTTCTGGAGCCAGGTCCAGCAAATTGTGTGAGTTCTTTTGTTTCATTTCCTGCAAATTTCATTGTTTTTCTATCTGCATAAGCTTGGATTCTCGGTCTCACTTCTTGTTTGGGTTGGTTCTTCCATTACAGTTCTTGATTGTCTCCACACGGCGTCTGAACTCTGACGAACGGACATGGCGGCGCTGGAGAAGAAAGCGCACGCACCCTTCCCCAGAGCAGTGAAGCCCTCCAATCCTTCAGCGAGGCTCAAGCGCTCCAAGAGGTTGGATGCAC
Source organism: Digitaria exilis (assembly GCA_015342445.1). Classification (NCBI taxonomy): domain Eukaryota; kingdom Viridiplantae; phylum Streptophyta; class Magnoliopsida; order Poales; family Poaceae; genus Digitaria; species Digitaria exilis. Next base: position 273,463 of record JACEFO010001608.1, read on the forward strand.
AAGCTTTGGTTCTGCAGTGTTCTAAAAAAAAAAGCTTTGGTTCTGCAGATTTTCCTCGGTTTTGTTTTTTTTTTCTGCAATTTTCATGTGGAATTTCTTCTGTTGGTTGCGTAATGGCAGTGACTTGGAGGATAAAGACGCTAAGGGTGCTCTGCGTTCTTCACAGAAAGCAGCATCCAATCAAACTAAGCTGGTAACTTCTTAATTTTCCTTGTGCTACTCTCTTCTGTATTTTCAAATTTCAACTTCTTACTGAAATCCGAGAAATTCCGGTGGTTTCCTTCTGTTCTGTTCCAGCAAGGTAAAAATTCAAGCCCTCACCAGAAATGTGAAGCCAAGAAGGGCATTCAGCTCAAGAGTGAGGCACAGAACTCCCTGAAGAAAGAGGCAAGGACCTGAAATCTGCAACTGTTCTTGATCGATCCTTCCGTTCAATACTTGTAGCCACAGTTCGAAACTGTTCCGACCTATCTTCTCTTTTCTTGTGAAGTACAGAACTCATTTCTTTTCGAAAAATTACCCAAAACATATTTTGCTCTTGAATGCATTACAAGGATTGTAGATAACAACGATATGAATCCCCAGTTGTTTTTATGTTGAGTTTTGTTTCTCGGTCTGACATGATGCGCACATGCAGATTCTGCAACTGGAGATACACCTCAAGGATCAGCAGGTGGTGCGCGGCGCACTGGAGAAAGCTCTGGGCCCTGATCCTGCTCCTATCACTCTCCAAAATGAGAGCCCAATGCTAAAGGTTCCCCCTTTACCTAATTACCTGATCACTTCTTCTTTAGTCTGCTCCCAATTCAGAACTGACTATTTTTTTTTCAAATCAGCCGGCGACTCAGCTGATAAGGGAGGTTGCGACATTGGAGCTGGAGATCAAGCACTTGGAGCAGTATCTGCTAACACTCTACAGAAAAGCATTTGACGAACAGCAACAGCAGAAGGCACCGACATCGCAGCCTTCATCAGATGTTCACCGGGAGGCGTCGAAGCTGTCGGTGAGCTCACGGTCTTCGCAGCTCGATGAGACGCCGAAGGCGAAGGCTCCTATCATCAGGAGAGGAGGTGGTGACCCGATGCTCCATTACAGCTGCCCTCCACTCAGCAAGGGCAGGAACGGCTGCGCTGTGGATGATTCTTCGCCGTCGACGTGCCCCAGGAGGACGACAGACTTCGATCATGGCCTCCGCAGCCAGTCTGCGCTGTCGTTCCGGGGAGTGTGTTCGTCCAGGATATCACCCACTGAGGACAGTCTCGCGAGGGCTCTCCGATCCTGCCATTCTCAGCCTTTCTCATTCTTGGAGGTAATTTTTTAATAATCCAAAATAATTTCTTATCCTTTTATGTCGAACTTTCTTATTTTCTAGCTGTTAGAAAATGATATTACAGTATAATTCAAAACCTGCAATGCTCATAGGGTGAACAACTTGCTTTCTTTTGCTAAATTTAGGCTATTTCTGTCAAATTTCAAATTAATTCTCTCTTTTTTAAAAAAAAAAACTGGATTTGAAATCAAGTCTGATCGAGTTCGTTTGCCTGTTGATGAACAGGAAGGGGAGACTGCAACATCAGGAGTGGTGAGCTTGGCCGACTACTTGGGAACAAACGTGGCTGACCACATCCCTGAAACTCCAAACAACCTTTCAGAGGAGATGGTGAGGTGCATGGCAGGGGTGTTCTGCAAGCTCGCCGACCCTCCTCTTGTTCACCACCGCCCCTCGTCATCGCCTTCCTCGTCGCTCTCCTCGGCGAGCGTGGTCTCCCCACAGTACCTCGGGGACATGTGGAGCCCCAACTGCAGGAGGGAAGCCACGCTCGACTCCCGGCTGATCAACCCGTTCCAGGTCGAGGGACTGAAGGAGTTCAGTGGACCGTACAACTCCATGGTCGAGGTCCCGTCGATCTCCCGTGACAGGCGAAGGCTCAGAGAAGCTGAAGATTTGCTCCAGACATACAAGTGAGAGATGTTTCTTCTTACTTGCAGTTTTATACAGTGAAATTAGCCAGTGAAAAATGTTCAGACATTATGTTCGGTTACAGTCAGTCCTGTATGTAACATCTGTTGTGTTGCACATTGGAGTTTTTTCAGGCTGATTCTTTACCGGTTGGAGACTGTTGATCTGAGACGGATGACGAACGAGGAGAAGCTCGCGTTCTGGATCAACGTACACAACGCCTTGTTGATGCATGTAACGTTTGTTCCTCTCATCACAGATTACAGTTTTGATCAATTCTCTGAAACCAGTACTCATCTTCTGTTCTGCCAACTCAATACAATCTCTGAATGCTAATGATCCTTGTTGGCACTAACTTCAACAGGCTTACTTGAAGTACGGCGTCCCGCAGAACAACCTGAAGAAGACATCACTGCTTGTCAAGGTAAAGCACAACCTCACTCTGCCATCGATCGCCGATACCGTCTCGAAGAAGACAAACAATTCCTTAAGATGAACTTGGCAGCAGAACTGGCAGAGACTGACAAGAATGTTCCTCCGCAGGCAGAATGCAAGATTGCCGGGCGCACCATCAACGCGGCGGTCATCCAGGGACTGGTTCTCGGTTGCAGCAACACGCCCTGCACCGGACATGTAAGTGTGGCCGCCACATCATCATCATAGTCATCATTGGGTTGGGTCAAAGAATCGAACACGCAGCAGTTTGAGGACTGAGGAGCACAATGCATGCGAAATGGCTGCTTCCTGGAAACACGATGAGAGTGTCTGATGGAACTGAACCTTACAATGTTTGGTGGTCCTTTTGATGTGTTGTGCGCAGTGGTTACGAACTTTGCTGCATCCGAGGATGAAAAGCCGGGGGAGCAACAAAGCCGGCGGCGGCGAGTGGCAAGCCTTTGCTGTTCATCAGTCGGAGCCTCTTTTGCGCTTTGCGCTTTGCTCCGGGAGCCACTCCGATCCGGCGGTGAGAACACTTCCCTCCTCTGTCTCTGAACCTGCTTTCCATATCAGCTGACAATACTAGACACAAAAGCCTTGCTGCATAATTCATTCCTTCCTGGGAACTCTCAAACACAATCACCTAGTGGACTATACTAGTAGCATGTCATGTTTCTTAAAAAGAAAAGGTAATGTAGAGATGTTTCTGAAAGGTGATATAAAGCTCCTGCATGGAGAAGTGAAACGTCCTGCCATGGATGAACACAATGATAAAAGGGAGCTTGGCAAGTATCTGCTTTTTTGTTTCCTTGGTAACAGCCTGTAGTGGAGTAGTATGTTTGTATAACCGTATGAGTAGCAAGAAGTAGTACCATGCAAGAATGTTCATCAAAGTACTCGACGCATCATTGCCTGCTGCCACTCCTTTTTGCATCTTCTTCTTCTTTCTTCTTCCCTGATGATCGAGCTCTGTTTTCATGGCGCGTGAACTGATGATCGATGGTGTATGCATGGTTGCAGGTCCGGGTGTATTTCCCGAAGCGGCTGTCGCAGCAGCTGGAGGCGGCGAGGGAGGAGTACATCAGGGCGACGGTGGGGGTATGGAAGGACCACCGCGTCCTGCTTCCCAAGCTGGTCGACGCCTACGCCCGCGACGCCAAGCTCTCGCCGGAGCGCCTCGTCGACGCCGTCCAGCGGAGCTTGCCGGAGAGCCTGCGCACGGCGGTGCAGCGATGCCGGCGAGGAGGCGGCGGCGGGAGGTCCGCCGGGAAGGTCGTCGAGTGGGTGCCTCACCGGCAGAGCTTCCGGTACCTGCTCGCCAGGGACCTCGCCTTCCCACACCTCAGCTGATCACCTGTCTGAACTCTGAAGTCTGATGCTCTTTGACTGCATTGGGTGGAGTTGATTAAAGAAGTGATTTTTAGGTGGTGTTGATGTGTTGATAGATTTGGTTCTAGCATGATTACAAAATTAATGGCATCCATGATCTTGTTTGTAGGAGTGGGTATTATCTTGAGTGTGTGAGGAGCTAGCCACGCAGGGTGTGATCTGCGCGTTGTAAAGGAATTTATCGTTGTAGATAGCAACAGAAAAATGAAAAATTAGCAGGGATCTGATCAAATTTTCCGAAAAAAAAAACAAGGAGTAATATGTCTTTGAAACAACAGAATTACATGTATAAATTATTTGTCTTCGAAAAGTTATTTTCCATATTTTAAATTTGTTTGTTTTGATGAAAGAAAAATTAGAAACCAGTTTTCAAGCTAGTACTAACTTCTAAGGAAAAAAAAAAGCCCAAATTGTTGAGTTTTTTTTTAGAGTTTCCAGTTTGTAATCTCGCTTGTGAGAAAATAACAAAGATCCAATGGGCATTTGTGAAATAGACGACCCAGCCAGCCCACGTAAATTATGATGCCTCCGGCCCAGCCCACGTAAAAGCAGGTCCTCAAGCCCGAAGCCCAACTAAGCCCAGAGAGAAAAAAAAAACACGAGGCCGGCGCGCTACGGATCTGACGGCTGGAATCGCACCTGGGCCCACCTGGCTGCCGGATACGCCTCGGCGTCTCCACCACAGCCACGCACACGCCATCGCCATCAGCTAGCCGACGAGGAGAGGAGAGGAGAGGAGAGGAGGCACCTCGCGACGAAGCCACCCGGAGCACGCGCACCACCACTGCTCTGCTCTACTCGGCCAGCCGCTGCTGCCGCGAGGAGGCTAGCCTTGCTGGGGTTTTGCTGCTAGGGTTTTGTGTCGGTCCCCGTGGCGGCGGCGGAAATGGAGGGGGAGGAGATTGGCCTCGTCCTCGCCCGCGCCTCCGACCTCCGCTCCAGGATATCCGCCCGCGCCGCAGCCGCGGCTCAGCCCGGGGAGAAGAACGCAGCGAGGCGGCTGGGCGCGGCGGGGGGCGACGAGGATGACGAGGGGGAGGAGGCGGACAGCCTCGTCGGCATCAGCGACGCGCTCGAGTCGCTGGAGCGGCAGCTCGCGTCCCTGCAGGTCCTTCTCTCTGGATTAATCTTTCGGTCCTCGCTTTTATCCTGCGATTGCTGTTTATGTGGTAACTCGTGAATGATTTGATTGGCGATTGTTAGCTGTTAGGAGGCGAATCATTTTTAATCCTGGATTAGTGGTACGGAAATGGTTTACTGTTAGGATTTATCATCCTTTTTCTTGCATTTTGATTGCACTTCAGTCCTGGACGGTGAGTGGCTGGGTCCGATTTCGTCGCCCCATTTTGTTGGCTCGTGTAGGGATAGCCGGACTAGAAATCGGAACTGCCTGTTGCTTCAGTATGCTGCCTTTTAACAAGGAGTACTAAGCAGGTACTACTCAGATTGTGTAAGCAGAAATGGTGGCTGAACAAAGTATAAGGAATTCGCCTAGAGAATGGTCCTGCTGCTAAGAGTTGCTATGTACTACTAGTCCTTACTTGATTGAATGTGTCAATTCCTTTCTGTACTTAAATTGTGAGATTCAGCTCAGTTTTTGCTCACAGACTTACTTCCTGGATCCACTGAATTCACAAATAGGAAACACTTTTGAGCAAATACACAGAAAAACAGCATGAACATTTAATGTGCCTTTTACTTACTAGTGTTACTTGTTAGCCAATTTGCTGTTTGAAATTTAGTGCAAGTTCAATTTTGGGCAAGTTTTTATTGTAACCCACGCTTCAATCACTGTGCTGCTTATCTCACCAAGCAAGAGTTTCTTCTGGCCACCTCACGCCAGTAAGTTATAGTAATTGACAGCTAGATAATTCATTAACTGTGTTGTTGTTGCCTGTTTCCAGAAGGGTGGAGAATATGATCTCTTCTGTTCTTTGTTATTGCTGATAAGTGACTGCTTCTGAGTTACTTAGCTCTATTACAATCTTAACACCTTATATAAATGTCACTGCCAGGACCTCCAGCACCAGCAAAGATATGAACGGGAGACCATCCTGAGCCAGATTGACCGCAGCCGGAGATCCCTGCTCAGCAAGCTCAAGGAATACAAGGGACAGGACTGCGAGGTAATCCACGAGGCTGCTGCTTTCGCTGGCGAGAAAATCGAGCACGACGATGGCCTCTTCCTGCCTCCTTACTCGAACCATGTCACCAACTCGTTCGTGCTCGACGACCTGTACCCTCTAAGCTACGTGTCCAAGCCCAAGTGCCTGCACAACGGGTTGGATTCCAATGGAGCGACCCAAGACAGTACAAGAACGAACGGGAACAGTGCATCAAGCCGCGGTCTGCGGGGAGGAATCTTGTCCTTCCTCGGATGGATGGCCAAGACGACGGTCATGGTGGCCGGCGCCGTGTCCATCATGAAGGCCGCTGGCTACGAGCCCGTGATTGGGATGAACAGCATCAAGCTGGACATTGCAGGCCTGTTTGGCAAGGCGGCGGCAACCGGCGGAGCGGAGCAGGGCACGCGCCGCTGCCCTCCTGGTCAGGTGATGGTGGTCGAGGACGGCAGGGCTCACTGCGTCGTGAAGGAAAGGGTGGAGATCCCCTTCGACACCAACCTGGCGTCCCCCGACGCGAGCTATGGCTTGGGCTGAGGCTGGCAGATGTGAATATGGTTTAGGGTGTAGCTTGTTCCTGCTGAGAGGCCGCGGCGGTCTGTGGGGATTTCTGAGTTGTTTCTGTACAATGCAGCGGTTGGATGTTTCTTTGTTTTTGCGTCTGGTGCTGGACGTTCTGGTTATCAATCAAAGATGTTGAATGTACTATGTCCATGGGCCTATCTTGTTCATCAGTATTCAGTATATTTGTTCTTGATATGCTACATCTGTTGTGTCATGGGCTCAGTGGATGTGCTCTGTAACCCGTCAAAAGGGTCCTGAATTTATTCCTGGGTTGATGCAGGGGCAGATTGATGTTGTAGTTTTTGTTGCCGGCACAGTTGGTGTACATCAACGCGTACATGGATTTGCCGGCAACCGGCATTGGTTGCTCAATGCTACTACCGGCCTGTGAAAGAGTTTTTTTTTTCTGAGATGCGTGTTATGGGAGAGGGATGAATAGGAAAGTTGAAAAAAAAAAGAAACTTTAGAGATGTATGTTTTGTGAGGAGGATGATTAGTAAGTACAAAGTACTTTTGGGACTGAACAGAGCAGACCATAGCCGGCCTGCAAATTGTGTACTCCTACATGGATGCAGCGAGGATCTGAACCCAGAGCAAGGGACAAAGAAGGATGCTGGTGCTGGACACCAGGCAGGCGGTGATGTTGACCAAAGAAGGGATCGTGGTGGATGGTGGACTGGTGCCTGGTGGTAGACGACGCTGGAGCTGGACAGGCAGTGAGGCAGACATCCAAGCTCGACGCATGGATGCATGTGTGTGACGAAAAAAAAAAGTAACCAAAATCGATCGGGCACAGCACGCCCGATAGCAACCAAAATGGATGTAGTACGTGTGAATTGGCACAACAGCGACGGCCGGCAACGCGCGTGCGCAGCCCGTGGACGGCCTATGGCTGGAGCCAGCGCCTGAGCGACGGGTCAAGAGACGCCAGGACAGGACGATCGGTAGTAGTAAAATGTTTTCCAAGCAAGCAAGCGTATTCAGACCTGCAGGGACGGGTGCGTGCAGATCAGGTGCTGGATCGAACCAAAAAAATTCAAGGACCGGTACCTCCGTTACATGACACACACGTTTTCTGATGTCAAATTTGTCATCGCTTTTGTCACTTTTGAAGGATTGTGCTTTTGGCCCGGCCGGCCATTCGAAGGCGGCCCGGTTCTTCTACTCCTACAGCTGATCGATGCAGCAGCACAGCTACGCCGCCCTACCATGGATGTCGTTGCATTGGATGGAGCGCTGGTAGCTCATCTGTAGGTACACGTAGTCCGTGGGGTAGTGGGACTGTGAGCGATCGTTGCGGCGAGTGAGCCGCGCGTGGTCTGTTCGCCGCACCCTACCTACCTAGGCGATGGCTGCATGCAACGTGCCTGATTAGCTCGGAGAGTGCCGTACGTGGGCAGTTGGTTACTGGTAGGCGGTAGCTGCTAGCTCACCTGGAAGTAACCCGTAGCTGATCGATCAAGCATTCAAGTTGGAGTGCTGGACAGACAGGGGCTCGATGGATGGCCGTGTGATCGACCGCCCGGAAGCGTGTGAATCGGCTGGAACAACAGCTAGCGATGGCAAATCGGCCCAGCCCGTGGGCGGTGCACGTACGGCTCAAGTCAGCGGCAGCGTCTCTGGACGATCCGTGTGTCTACACACACCTGCATGCACTGCACGCACGGCGCACGGGTGCGTGCAGTCCAGAGCCGCTGGCGGCATGGCATTGGCATGGCACTGGATCGACGATCGAGGGAGGAGCTCAGCTGAGCTGGAATATGCTGCTAGCTTTTGGCCTTTTGGCCTTGCCATTCCATGAGCCAGGTTTCGCCAATTTTTGATCGACGCAGCAGCCAGCAGCTACGCGCAAGATGATGTTGGATGGAGCGCTGGTAGCCCAACCTTGGGACGAACGATGGGAGCGCGCGCACGGTCTGTTCGCCGCACCCTACCTATAGACATGAGGCCGTAGCAGCGATGGGTTGCAGTTCGTACATTCCGGTAGCAAAATTTCAAAGACATGTAAAGCAGTCGACACGTACGTGCGTGACACTAGAAAGTAAAGTACCCGGCCGGCGGCGACGTGCAGGGTGTAAGCCCGTCTGTGCGTGGACGGTGATCTGAGCGCAGGCCGTGCCAATCGAGAGAGCCAGAGACGAAACAGACGTTCCGGTGTCACGCACAGCAAGACAACGACGATTACGCATCTTAATTGCACACGCACGAGCGCGGGGGTCTGAACGTGCAGGTACTAGGATGCTGCATTTGCAATTTGCAGGGTGCGGCTTTCCAGCTTGCTCGCCATCGGATCTTATCGGATCGGATCATTTCGATGGGAGGTGTTGACTCCAAGCTCTCGCGTCAGCAAGATCAGAGTAGCGCCGAGTACTAGCTGTAGGATTGGGCTGACTCCAAACAGCATCAAGCTGGACAGCACGCCGTCCGTTCAACTCCGTTCCGTTCAGTTCCACACGACACGTCCTCCCCCGCCCAGATTCCCAGCAGCTGCTACTGTAGCTCGTAAGCTCCTGTGCTAGTAGCTCCTGCTAGTGTGCGCGCACGCTCGGCTCGGCTGTAGTACTACGTAACTAACAAAGATAGCAAACGAGGAAGCAAATAAAGCAGGGCAGGAAAAGGAAATTGAAAAGCCGTGCCGTGCGCGGATCGGACAAGCTAGCCATTGTGCTGGGCGAGACGAGACGGCAAACAAGCGTCAGCTGGAGACCATCACCATTCACCTCCATCGCTCGTCACAACAAACCAACATCCGAATTTTTTCGGAGCACCGACATGCTCATCTGACACAATGGGCCAAATTTCCTACGAATTTTACTACTACAGGAATGTTCGTCATCAATCTTCACCCTAATTAAGTTCCTCCTGATCGAGAACAGAGCGTTTCCTCTGCTCTCACAGTGTTCCCTTGATCGTCCTCCTCTGCTTCCAGAGCAGAGCGTTCGTGGAGCCCGGCGAATTGGGATCCAGAACCGGCACGGCAGTCGCGTTTGGATTCGATTATTCTAGTGAGGTACTCCCTCCGTCCAACAAATTTTGCAGTTATACGGTTCAAATTTGTCCACAAAATTTTGCAGCTATAGACTATCACATCAACTGTTTGGCATGCCCTACTGATGTCTGACGATGGCTTAAAGAAAAAGAGACCGCACAGCTATGCCACTGGCACGCGTGTGGCCTGGATCTAGCCGGGGACGCCGCACACTACGTGGCACGTGTAATATCACTGGTGTGCGAGCAGTACAATTTTTGCTTAAAGACTCTTTTTGTGCAATGATCTCTTTTTGTGCAATGATCAGAACAACGTTAAATCAATTTATAAGGGGTATTTTAGTAAATTTACATGTTGCATTGGTATTCCCCTAGAGTCCTACAATTGCAAAATTTACTGGAGGGAGTAGTAGCGATGGATGGATCGAATCCGGTGCGTGATGCAGGAGCTCTACCATGGATGTTGTTGTATGGAGCGCTAGCAGGCAGCTCCATCTACTCCCTCTGTCCCAGTTTACGTGCAAATAGCTCGTGTAATTGTACAGTACAACCACCAGCACTCGACGAGTCCACTTGAAGAGACGAGCTATTTGCACGGTGCGCTCGGGGTCTGCGCGCCCTACCTAGTCTGTACTACTGTTATAGGCGGAGTCTTTCAAAAAAAAAAAAGTACTGTTATAGGCGGGTGCATTTGCAATTTGCATGGGTGTGCGGCTTCCAGCTTGCTCACCCTGCCCGATCGGAGGATCGATCCATGCCATGGGGTTGACTCGTGTCCACACCACACGTCGCGCCCAGATAAGATTCCCAGCAGCAGCTGCAGCCTGCGTGCTCGTGTGCACGTTCGGCTCGGCTGTAAAAAAAAAAAATACAGTATCAAACGAGGAAGCAACCAAGACGATACGAGACGGCAAGCAAAAGCAAGCGTGCTTGATCGAGCTGGAGACCACCTATCAGCTCGATCGCTCGCCCCGTGCTCAGTCCTCTGCGCTAGCTAGCGCCTAGCGGCCGTCTCACGCCCAGCTCCGGACGACGACGACAAGGCATGCCTCACACACAACCCATCCACCACGAAACGAAATGCATGTATGTACATGCGTTCTCAGAGTGTTTCCTCCATCGTCCTCCCTATGTTTCCAGGGCACAGCGTTCGTCGAGCAGCTAGCTAGTACACGCTACTACCATACCATACCACGGGTGTTGGATCGAGCGCTGGTACGTGTCTATAGGTTAGCCCAACCCTGGCCTTGGACTGTAAAAGCCGATGGCTTTGGAGGAGAGGAACGTCGGTCCCTGATTTGGGTGCCGACGGTTTCGTGTTGATCTGCATGGAATAGCCCCATGCGTGGCATTTATACACCGAGAGAATACCTTGTATGGAAGCCTACATACATGGGATCGGTTACAACATTGCCTAAACAAATCCTATTTAGCCTGATCCGATCCACATGGTGGCTTTCCTATCTCAAGATATTCCTTGTATTACAGGATACATGTTTCCAACGCTAACCTTTCTCTCTTTCAACATGGACGACGAACGATGGGAGCGCGCGCGGTCTGTTCGCCGCACCCTACCTAAGATATGAGGCCGTAGCAGCTGGCTGGAGCGACGGGTTGCAGTGGTTACTAGTACTGGTACCAAAACTACGCACGCATCTAAAGTATGTCGACACGTGCGTGACACTAGCTAGCAAGTAAAGTATCCCGGCCGGCGGCGACACGAGTAAGTGCGTGGGCGGTGACCTGAAACTACACAAGTGCAGTTGCCAATGCAGGGGATGTTGAGAAATCTGGAACCGATCCAGCGCAGGCCGTGTCGAGAGCCCGGAGACGACATGAGACCACAGGTTCGCTCTGGTGTTACGACGCGGTTTAATAACAGAACAAGACGACTTACGAACCTGCCGATCGAGGCCGGTTTCTTGTTGTATGTATGTTAGTATATGCCTGTAATGTGAATCGATCGAGTACACATACATTTTCAACTCGTGCTAGAGTAGTAGGCAGCTTCAAAACGGCCGTCCGGGGCCATGCATCTTGCAAGCGCACGAGCGCGGGGTCTGCTCGCCGCGCCACGCCCTAGACTGAACGTAGGCGGGTATCAGCCTTAGCTGCATTTGCAATTTGCAGGGTGTGGCTTCCAGCTTGCTCACCATCGGATCTGATCGGATCTTATCGTCTATGGGAGGGGTTGACTCCAAGCTCTCGCGTCAGCAAGATGAGAGTACTGTGTTCACTAAAATAGAGAGAAAAGTATTTTTTCCCCTGGGAAGCATATTATGTGAGGGGATGAATAGGAAAGATAAAAAATAAATTTTTTAAAAAACGTATTATATGAGGAGATAAATAGAAACTAAAAATATATTTTTCACGTGAAGACAGCCTAGTGCAGCTAAGAGGACGGGCAGCTAAGAGAATTGTAGCTCGCTCGCGGCCGCAAACGCCGCTCTGTCCGTTCAACTGCGCTCCACTCGACACGTCCTCCCGCCCAAGATTCCCAGCAGCCGCAGCAGGTAGCTAGTACCTGCTAATAGTTCGAAGCAGGCTGTGTCCAGATCCATCCAGGAAAAAATACTTCTCCAACTAATTTTTCGTATTCATTCTAACACGCTTCCCACTAACACTATTTATCTAGAATAATTTTTGCTAGTGCGCGCGCACGCTCGGCTCGGCGGTAAAATAGCAAACGAGGAAGCAAATAAAACAGGGCTGGAAAAGGAAAAGGAAAAGCCGTGCCGTGCGCGAACCAACGCGGCCACCGTGTGCGTCTTTTTGTTTTGGACCGGACGACGGCCATTTGGGCTGGGCGAGACGAGACGGCAAGCAAGCGTGAGCTCAGCGGCCAGGACGAGACGACAAGCAGCGGCCACAGCCCCTCCACACCACCACGAAACTACATGTATGTGTACATGTCGCCGCTCTCTCTGAAAGCTACGCGTACGTATACTTGTCTTATTCGGGGAGCTATGAGAAGAGGCGCGCGAGCTCCGTATTTGGTTCGCTCTACCATCCATGCAATGCAACAGACAAATACTAATAAGCTCATGAATGGATCCCGCGTCACACCGTTAGCTGGGCACCCAAACTAGTAACCTCACTTCTATTTACTTATGTTTTTTTTTTGTCTTTTCCAGGAAAAAAAGGTCTGAACGAGTAGTAGTATGTTCGTTCAGATTTCAGACGTCTTACCAACGGAATAAACAAAGTGCAGTTGTCGTATGTATAAATAAAAGAGTAAAAAATAAGAGAGAGTACTCCTAGTCAAATACTATTTCCTTCCGTGATCACACGGCCACGGAGTATGTGTGAAAGATACAATTTCGTCGTGCTACGACCACAGGTTAGTCAAGACACAATCATCGCCAAATACAAGTGTTTCTGCTAAACCTGTACTACTACTGATAGCATCTAACTCATGGTCAACCGACGTGGAGAAACCATAGAATTTGACTGAATGCATGTTAGGAGAGTATTTTAAGAATACAGAGAGCAATGCTCGTGCTTGGATTTCAACTTGACCACGCTCTGTGTTCGGATCACGTGGGGAAAAATATTTTTTTTGGATGGATGTTATGTGAGAGAGATGGATAGGAAAAGTGAAAAGGGAATTTTTAGAAATACATGTTCTGTGAGAAGGATTAATATGAAGTGGAGATAAATATGAAGTAAAAATTAATTTTAGAATCTGTGATTTTGATTCTCCTCGACTCGAGCTGAGGTCCGCGAATCCTGCAGGCTCAGTGAGGTTTCAGGTTCTACAATCCGGACACGAGTAGATGCAAAGTGCACAATTGTTTAATTTTTTTTCAGAATCAGAAACAAATAAATCTTCCTCTATTCACATTCTCCATGTGCAACAAACCAACCAACATCTGAGTTCCGAGCACCGACTTGGTCACCTGACTAACACAGTGGGGCAAAATTCCTACGAATTCTTCTAGTAGTTACTACGACACGAATGTTTTATCATCAAGCTTCAATTCCTCCCCACCGACTTTCGGTTGTGCTCAGTCTTGCTCTCCTTTCAGAGCAGAGCGTTTCCTCCATCTTGTTTCATTCATCTGCTTTGCTTTCCGACCAGAGTGTTTTCGTCCTCCTCTGCTCCTGGAACAGAGCGTTCGTCGAGCCGTTGGGTTTGGATCCGATGCTTCTAGTCATGGATGGATTGATCGATCGATCCATCGAATCCGATGCGTGATCCAGGCAGCTTCTGGTGCTACTACTCACTGGCCATCTCGCATTCGGGGATGGCCGTGAGGTCCGACGCGAACCGCTCGATCCGCCTCCCGGGGCGTGGCGTGGGGCGCCGCTTCAGCCGCCGCTGCGCCGCCGCCTTGTGCGCCAAGGCCCGCTCGACCTCATTGACCTCCTCGTCCTGCTCCTCCTCCGGCGGCGCGAAGACGAGGGGCGCGACGGCGCCGCGCCTCCGCCTACCGGCGGACCCGGATGCGGCGGCGGACCTGGAGAGCGCCGCGGAGGCCCTGACGGCGAGCGCGGCGACCTCCTCGCGGGAGAGCCCTCTGCGGCCCGCCGCGGCGGCGGGGAGGACGAAGTAGATCTGCCCCGCGCGGAGCGGCTCGGCGGCGGGCACGGCGGTCACGGGCCCCTCGAATCCCATCCGGTCGGCGTCGCAGAGGATCCAGTCCCCGGAAGCGGAGGAGGAGGAGGGGGCGTCGTCGAGCACCCGCGCCGCCGTCACCGGGCGCGGGTACTCACGCAGATCACCGTCCGGTAGCAGCACCAGCGCCGTGTCCCTTGGCGCCGCCGCCGCCGCTCTCGCCGCCTCGGCCGCCGCGCCGCTCGAAAGGCACAGCCCCATTGGTATTGATTGGTGTCGGTATCGGTGTGTGAGATCGTCGATTGGGCTCGTTCTGATTGACTTGTGAGGGAGAGTTCGCCGCCGGCGGTGAAGTGATGTAAGCGGAGGAGGAGGAGGAGGAGGAGAATGTGATGAGATGGCGATGGAGGTGGGAGGCGGTGGCTGAGGGGGGATTTATAGAGGCGTGGGGGAGGAAGACTCCTGTCGTGTAGTGTGGCTTGGAGAGGAGGAAGAAGAAAGCCAAGAGAGGGGGAGCGTGACAGGCTGGCGTGTCGCTGGGTCCAGCTGACCTGCGTGGACTCCGGGATCTTTTCGTTTTCCCAATTTTTTTAAATTAATTATTACTGATGCTGCTACTCCTCTGCTCTGCTCGCTCTCTACGGACGTGAAGAGGAGCTGCCGGTTGCCGTGGTGGATAAGATACGTACGCGGGGCGTATGGGCTCGGCAGCGTACCTACGGATTGGCGGGTCGCGTACATGCATCATGTATGTGTGTACACATAGCGTCACACGGCGCCAAAGCAAGTAAACGACGGACGCCTCACATCACATGCAACTGACCAGATTCCCGTAAGATGGTGACCGGCCACAAATTAATTTTAACATGCAAAATAAGAGCCGCGAGATACAAGTAGCTACGTTTTTGTGTCATTCTGCGTAGGATTGCAACTTTTTTTTTCGATAGAATTTCCTTTTTTTTTTTCAAACGACCAGAGTGTACTCTCAGCGCCGGTGGTCCTTCTCAAACGCAGTCTATGGAATATTACGTTGCAAAAAAAAATACTCCCTCCGTCCCATAATATTTGCACTTCTAGAGTTTAAAATTTCTCCCAAAATAATTGCACGTTTTCTTTCTTTTCGAGGTGCAATGATTGTAATATTATAGGGGTTGTTTTAGGTGGGACCCACCTATGTTTAGGCGGGACCCACGTGATGTTTAGACGGGACCCACGTGGGACCCACGTAATGTTTAGGCGGGACCCACGTGGGACCCGCGTAATGTTTAGGCGGGACCCACGTACGTTTAGGTGGGACCCACATGATGTTTGGATAAGGGGCAATTTCGTAATTTCACGCATAGTATTGGTTTGCGTGCCCGATCCTAGAAGTACAAATATTATGGGACGGAGGGAGTATTGTTGGAGCACCGTTAACTTTTTTTTCTTTAATTTGCAGCCAAAAATACGGAGAAGATGCAACTAGTTGGCTAGCGAGGCCTGGCGGCTACCGTGTTTGGGTAGGACACGATCACACGAGTGTTGCAGATCTAGTGGTAGCTAGTAGAGCTAGTATTAGCTAGTTGCACGATACCGCAGCGGTGTGGAAGTGAGCTCGACGATCAGCTGCGGGCAGGCTGGCTGCTGCTCGCAGCCAGTGGTTGACTTGTTGCGTCTTGCACTTTTTCCGATCGTGAGGTCGAAATATCGATCACGCACGTATGAGCTTTTTCGGCACGCCCAGCGAGCAGCAGCTCTTTTTCATGCAAACTTTTGTACGTAGCTTCCGTGATGTATATATGTATTCTGAAGAAACAGAAAGGCTATGTGCTACGGGATTGAAAACAGTGGGCGTGTCACTGTCCCTGCTGCAGCACGAGTGCACCGCACAAGCAGAAAAGGGCGGCGAATAGTTTTCGTAGAAACTCGGCGGCATGTTGAGCTATCTTCCGTTGGAGCTCTAGCTAGCTATACGCCTGTCGCTATCTAAAGATAGCAGCACTCACGACTTTGCCTCTTTCTTTCTTTCTTTCTTTCTTTCATCTTGGAGCTCTAGCTAGAAAACCATGCATGGATGGATCGTCGGTTTCTTTCCTCGGGAACACGGAGCGTATCTGAGACAAACTAGGGATGAGACACACGACCTCCCGGCCGGCACGTACACTGGGCTTGGCTAGCTATACTATACCGCCGGCCGGTGCAGCCGCGCGTGATCATCCCGCAATGCATGCCAGCCATCGCATGCTTCAAATTTCAATTCGAGCATGGGCGCGTCGCGACACGGCCGGCTACTGCTTGTCCTTTCTACTACGTATACTAACAAACTTATAATACTGCGAGTCTGCGACGAGCTAGACGACGTACGATGACGATCTCCATCCATTGCATCTCCCCTGCCGCGCGCGCGGGAGACCTGGTGGTGGTGTAGTGTGACCATGCATGCATGGGACGCGCGCGCGTACGTGGCGCATCGCGTGAGGACCGTCGATCGGATAGCATATGGTGCACCGGCCCTCTCGTCGACTCACACACACACAGCCCGTCGAGCTCGCTCGTCGTTTGTGCGAGAGGATCGGACGTGCCTAGAAATTAGCGCGCGCGCGGCAGGGTCGTCCCGTGCTTCGCGGCAAGAAACATGGACCCCCGATGCAGCTGGTCGCAGAAGCAGACGTGCAGGCGGCCTGGGAGTGCGAAACTGACGACTCTCGCACTACGTAGCGGCAGGCCCGCAGCAGCTGGGTGCAGTGCATTCGGTTCATCCGGATATTGTTTCTGTTGCTGCTTGTCACTTTGGACTTTGTCTGATCGATGATTTTGCGTGCATGCCGCGGTATGGACTGGTAGTAGTGGATAACTGGGGGGTATGTACATGACGCTATAGCTCTTGTCGCCATGCAAAATTGTCGTCTCGTCTCTCGTCTCCCGGACGAATTAACAAATAACTACCCCTAGATATATATGCGGTGCGCGCACAAGAGTACAAAGATCATCAGTGTGCACGAACATCGACACCCGCGCGATCTACACGATTTACGTACGTACATACGGGTCGTGCACTAGCTAATTCACATGAAGGGTGTAATGTAAATATATCGTCAATCCTTGGGCATGGCAGTATGAAACCCCCGAGGCCCCGATGAATGTCAGAAAGTGTGTACTATGTATTATTCATCATGCATGGCAACAATGTTACTCCATCATGCTTGTATAATTAAAAAAATGGAGCTCGATGGACGATGATGGCATGACACGACAAATGAATCTAAGTAGCTCTGGCCTCTGGCTAACTAGGTGCACCGCAATACCGCATGATGCATTCGGCGCTCGGGGTATTGTTGTGTTCCCGTTTGTTCCTGATAGACTTTACCTCACGTTTTTTTTTATCAGGTGTCTTATTTAAAACATTATTTCAAGTTATGAAAATATAAACCACACATAAAATACTTTTAATAATAAAGTGAATTACAAACAAAATAAATGATGCATATATAATAATTCCTTTATTAAGTCCAAGGTCAGATGCATGTACGGCCAGAAATAAACAATGAACGGCAAATATTTTAACACAGAGTATTAGCTACAACAAACACCTATGGGCATCCATAGAACAGATTTATATGCCGATGGTTTACGCAATTGCCATCATCCTTCTTGTTACTCGTACAAAATACGTAAGATGCCGGCGACGATCGTTTTTTGGTATAAGGATACCACATTTAGTTGCTCCTCCTATATCTTGATCTCCGCGTGAATATCGTCTTTAGAGTTGAATATACGCACCGATCATGCATAAATAAAGCTTATACTAGAGAGAGATTAGATTACTAGTTGTATGATCCCACGGTGGACCGCCACAAGGGAGAGAGATCTGGCCCATGCGTAGACACAGTCGAAACGACACCTGACCGGCTCCCGGGACCCTCTCTCTGCATGCATGCCTTTGGTGCTACAGTGCCTCACACTTGCGCCGCACAGTATCGAGCCGACGTGTCTGCTTCCGAATCACAAGGTCGCATGCATCATGCGCATGGTATGCGAGCACCACGACCACCAGGTAGTACAGTACCTGACTGACGATCGAGCGAGCTGTAGCCCAGTAGCATGGCTGTGTTTAGTTGTTGGGTAGGAAAAAGAATTTTTTCTTTTTTAGTAGAATGAATAAGAAAGTTGAAGAAAATTGAAGAAGAACTTTTCTGGAAACTGAGAAGGATGAATAGGAAAGTTGAAAGGATCTTTTGGAACTAAACATGACCCATAACACAATGGGTGTGTTTAGTTGGGAGGGGAGAAAAATAACTTTTTTTAGAGAGATGAATAATAAAATCAAAAAACTTCTGAAACTAAACACAGCCACTTGTTAGAGTAGAGCTGCAGGGATTCTTGGCCTGGACTGGCCACCCTAGTCAAATGATGCAGCATGCCTTGCTCCACGACAAGACAGTTAATCCAGGAGAGCAAGCGAAGCGGGGTCTTGGAACGCGAAACATGTGCCCAATAAAGTAATAATTGTTTCTACCCTACTAGAGCACGACTGCATGCGTATGATGACAGACGGACACATCAGCGGCGTCCCCACGTACGTGGCGGCGTGCATGCGCCCCCACGGCCCCGCTGGGCCCACCGGCGCCACGCACCTATGAGGCTGTTGTCCTCTCAGCTGATTCACGTGGCCGCGCCTCCGCCGTAGTGTCTGCCTTGTGGGCCCGGATCGACCCCACTCGAAATTCCCCCCTATTGAGATGTGCCCAATCTGGTATAATTATTTAGTTTTCGCACAGTTACCAGGCCGTAAATAATGGAGCCGACTAGTAGATTGATTTTATAGAGATGAAAAACTTGTTTTTTCATCTGATTAAACTTTAATTTCTTTTCTCTCTTTTCTAATGATCATGCTAGATCAGCAAAACTATTAATTTAGTCTTAATGCCCATCAGACTTTCTATGAAACCCCGTTAAAACCGACATTACCAACCTTCACGTGTCTTGAATCTTCTCCATATATTTCTCCATCTCACTTTATGTCTACTTACTACCGGATGCGATATGTTTGCAAGAAAATTATCTACCATTCACCGGCCAGGAGCAGGAGAGGAATGAACGAACTACTACTATACGCTATGGCTGTCTTATTCCTGTTCTCTGCACACTGAAAAAAAGAAAAAAAAAAGACACGCTAATTTGGTAGAATCAGTGCAAGGTATAGAAGGTTGCGAATACGGAATGCGTGGCCCTGGATAATCTCCGTCGTCGACCACTGACTGCAACACCAACCGACCAATCAGTCTCGCCCGTACGCGAGCACAACCGGCGTATACCAATGCCATACATTTATGCATGGCCCGCACTCTCACAGCCTGGCTGTCTGTCTGTGATATATACCGGCAGCGGCCGGTGATATGAATTGAGGTTGAAGCTCACCGGCCGCGGCGGCAACAGATGGCCATAGATACCTGCCTGCGTCTGGGCTGGATCCTGCCGCTGGGTTCGTCGACAATGCGTTCCTGGCAACGGGAATCTGATCCGTGTCCGTCGTTGTTGTTCATGCTGCCTGTGATTGCATTATATTCTCACCTGTCTGACTGCTGCCGCATCGACGATCGTCTATCATTGACCGGCGACGACTCCTGGTTATTCTGCCCCGTACCGCGATGCTCGCACATTTGTGCACACATTATACTGTATACTACTGTGCATTGCAGGGTATTATATGTATACTGTCTGTACATTGCAGCATCACAGGCAGCACAGCGCTGCGGGCAATGATACGCATCAGGCAGTACTGTACTGTGCATTCTAACGCCGTCTGTGTTGGTGGTATTATTGTTTATTGAGGAATTAATATGTCAGAGCTTCTCCATAGAGCATGCGCTGTAGTACGCTGTACTGAAGTGTCTACCAAATGTATATACTGTCTATGCATCTAGAACGGGTATAGTAGGAATTATTACGTAGTATTATCTGGTGAAGGCATTATTTATATTCTGATGGGATGATAATCGAGCTCCCCCACAAGGGCTTTCATTGTATGATATGATTGACGTACGTGTTCTGTGTTCAGTTCAACTCACATAGGATGACAGGAATATATAGTGCCATCCTCACGGTGCGTATTTTTTTTTTCTATATTCCTTTCTATATAGTACACTCTTACATCTAACTTCTAAGCAGGCCATCAGCAGGGTATCATGCATATTAATGCTGCGTATCTAACGAACACTGCAAATAATGTCATCATACATATTCATATCCTTTGAGAATATGACTAAAGAACCAGCACCCTATTAAGTTGTAACCTTCAGTCGTTAATTATTCTCGGAAGATGCGTGTATAGATTGTACCCGTACACTGACTGGTTGGCAATTGGCATTCAAATTAGCATGAACATGGAGTAGTAGTAGTAGCAACAAAAGAGGAGGACGAAATCAAATCTTACTACTTGCTAAACGTAACGAAGTTGCCACTCAGATTACGCACTGACGACGACCCAGCAAATAATGATGGTGGGCCACCTTTCAGTTGCAGACGATGCTAGCTTAGAGGTGAAGGACTCTTGTTATGACCTTCACAGTACTCGATTGACACTAAAAGAAAACTTGACCGGGGTTTTTACTTAAGAAGGAGAACATCCTCCGGGTCTAGAAGAATCACCCAAGGTTTTTCACTAAGAAGGAAAATGTCATACTCAGTCCCCCTAACCACTAGAGGACCTTTCGTTAAGCAAGTAAAACTAATCGATCTGAATGTATGCCAGAACCACCGGGTCACATCAGCAGCAATTGCAATGTTTGTAATGAAGTTCAGTAGGGCAGGCCCTTTGCGTGTTGACATTTCTTGCCCCGGTGCAAAATCGTCCCCAAAATGGAAAACAGACAACGAACTCTCAGCCATTTGGGTGTGTTTAGCTGGGAGAGGAAGAGAAGAACTTTTTCTGGGAAGCGTGTTCTGTGAGAGGGATGAATAGAAAAGTTAAAAGCAATTAAAGGGGAACTTTTTTGGAAAACGTGTTTTCTGAGAGAGATGAATAGTAGAGTCCAAAAGAACTTCTGGAACTAAACACGGCCAACACACCACAATCTCATACTTGACAGGTGAGGGAAGAGACATTGCGAGATCTGGTGCTAGTGACAGGGCATGCAGGAGGAGCGCGATCTGAATCGGCGGGCACCTGATGATTTTCCTTGGTGGACGGATTTGTTGGAAGGATCGAAAAGTCCAAGCATGCAAGAGCCACAGGTTGGCTCGGTTAATTTTAGGCGTGTAAGTAAGCACTGAAATGAATGAAAGAACCTGTAGTCTTAGGCGTCTGATGGATATTCATGTCCCGTTTGGTACATCTAAAATTTCATTATTTGGGGGTCAAATCATATATAAAATTGTAGCATCCAATGCAAGTACATATCGAAAAGAGAAGGAGCCATTTCTTTTTAATAAAAAGGCGCTATCAGTACTGATTACTGATCCGATCCAGCAAGTGCTGGTGGAGCGAACGAACAGGGAACACATGATTGGGTGTAACGCTGAAAGTGGAGGGCTTTTCTATCCTATCTTAGCAACGTGATCTCATTATAAAACATATTCCACGCAAAGGACATTTGTATATATGCATATCTTTGAAACCAAGTTGTATAATTGATTGCTAAAATCCCAAACAAAAGCTGTTCAATTATTTACAGGAAACCAACATTAGGCTTAAGCTTCGAGGCATGCTATGCCGGCAATCAAATAGGGAAGTGACCTGCGTCTGTCATCTCTTATCTATTTTCTCAGGCGAATGCAGTGCCATCTTCTTCTTTCCTTTTTTACAGTACAGTAGCAATGCTGCCATGGCAATGCTTGCATTGGAATTGTTTCTTTCAGGCACGAATCACACACATATATCACTTGCTCAGCAGGGCATGTCATTGCAAGATTTGGTATAGCGTTAGCGATTATGATGGACAGGGGATGCACGCGATCAAAATCGTGCACCTGAATCGCTCTATTAGGCAGCAGCAGATTCGGAGCGTTCGAACAGTCCATGATGCTTGGACAAGACACCTAACTGGCCCAATGGGCCAGGAAGACCCCACCACCCCATGGGCCAGGTGCCCGGCAACTTGCATCTCGTTTGGTGTGGCCTGGGCCCTACGGGCCGGCGCCACCAAACAGCAGGATGGAAAGCTTCTCATGAATAATGGTGTATGGATGTCTTAATGAGAATTAATGAGAAGAAGAGAGTAGAAGAAGAAGACGACAAAGAAAACCAATGTGAGCATTGGCTATGTTCAGATTCAAAAAAAATACTTCTCCAATAAGTGTTTCCTATTCATCCCACTCACAGAACACGCTTTCCAGTGCATTATTCATCTAGAAAAAAAATACTTTTTACTTCCAATCTGAACACAGCCTTATAAACTGCCGATACAAGCATACAGCCAAACAACCTCGCTTTCATCAGGTTGCAGAAAGGGGAGCCACATGTGCTCCAACATCTTGTGGTGCTACTCCAATGCTCCAGCATAAAAAAACGCAAAAAATAGTGCATGCAAAATTCAACTAAAATTATGAATAGATAGAGGATGCAATGATCTATGTGTATGCAAAGTTTGACACTTCACAAAATTTTTCTTACGGAGAAACGAAAAAACAACAACATGTAATTGGGTTGGGTGCACTGTTCACTGTTCATCCTTTTTTTTTACTTCTCTTTTGCGTTTCTCCTAAGGTCCCGTTTAGTTTCCCAAAGATTCCCCAAAAATCCACTATTCATCCAACTTTTCCCTATTCATCCCACCTCTTCTACTCACATATCACTATTCATCTACAGTGTTTTTTTGGTGAACAGTGTATTTTCGGGGAATCTTTCCCCAATCTAAACACACCCTAAGATTTTGTTAAATCTCAAACTTTGTTACAACATAGATTGTTGCATCTGTTACCTATCCTTGATTTTAGTTTAATTTTTCATACACCGTTTTATGTGTTTTTTTTATGGTGGAGACGGAGCACCCGAAGTGTGTCTCTCATACGGATCGGTTGCTCAGCCATACACCAACGGTCTCATTTGACAGATCAAGCAAGTCGTTGCAAGACTTGGTAACTAGCGACGATTGTGGCCAGGGAAGCACGGGATCTAAATCGGGCACCTGAATCGCTTGGCAGATTCGGAGGAACCTAACAGTCCAATGCTTGGACGAGACACCGGGCTGGCCCATGGGCCACGGGGTGGCGGTACGTGCCAACCGCGGGCCAGGTGCCCCGCAACTTGCATACATTTCGTTTGGTGCGTAACCTGGGCCCCGCGGCGGGCCGGCGCCACCACACAGGCTGGAAAGTCCATCAATGTCGTCTTAACTCCATCTCAAAAAGGAAAAAGAATCAATGTCGTCTTAACAATGCAGAAGAAATCGCTGCTTAAAAAAGAAAAAAAGTCCTTTTTTTTTACAACTGTGGTTGTCTGATTTTCAACCTTGATGTACAAAACCAGAAATCTTTTAACTCCAAACTATCGAAATCGTTTCTTTCTCAACCTTCTTCGGTTTTGAAGACGGTTTGTGCAAGAAAAGTTCATTTTACACCCTTGAAATATGATGTTCATTCATTTTTCAACCTACACCAAAAAGCTTGTAGCGATGCCGCGTGCGGCAAGTGGATATATCCACAATCTTATAAATATTTGTTTAAAATAAATTGCCAAAACACGTCGAATTTAAAATTTGTTACATAGAAAGGTTTTAGATTTTGGAATGTGTAGTATGTTTTCTTTTAAAGTGTATCTTCTGTTAAAATACAAAATATTGTGTAAGAAAATTAGAAAGAAGCTTTTAATTGTAAAATTTGTTATGCACAAAAGGTATTTCAGGTGCTAGATTGAATTGGTAAATTGAAAAAGAGATTTGGATTTGAACGTGTTCTATGTAGCAAGCTTATTGATTTTAAAATTTTAGTGGGTCTGAACGCGCGCCGAGCGTTTTGGAAATTGAAAATTGAACGAACAACATAGTTTAAGGGTGTAAAATGGGCTTTTCTTACATAAACCATTTTCAAAACCGGAGAAGGGTTAATAGTTTGGGTTGAAATATTTCCGTTTTGTACATCGTTTTGTACATCGAGGTTGAAAATCAGAGAAAAATAATAGTTGAAGGTTGTACAATGAGAACAAACCCTAAAAACAAAAAAAAAAATGAATGAGAGGAAGGAGGGTAGAAGGCGACAAAAGGGAACCAAAGCATGGCGCGATGCACGCCAATGCGCCAAACAGGCCTCGCTTTCATCATGTTGCCACTATAAGTCACGTGCGTATTTCACGGCCCTTGTCGTTTATTCCCGCCGTTTACGTCAAATAATAAAGCTAGTAGCTGGTTTACACCAACGCTGATGATAAAACAAGGGTTTATTTACTCTCTGCTACAGTAACACCGTAATATAAGCATCCCTTCACTTGCCTGCATTGGAGTAAGATCACGACTGGCACACAGTGCAGTACGTGCACGGCGAGCCTACGTGTCCGTGCCCGGATCACATATGTGCAGGTGAGGCAGGGCTGCGGCGTGGACTGTAGCGAGGTATATGAGCACAAAGTTTGATATGAATGATCGACAAGCCATTTAATTCAGGAGATATGATGGAGAGACGAACAAACCAAAACATTCATGTGGCAATAAACTTGCACTAGGCTAATCGATTGGAGAGCCTCATGCTCTTATCGTCTCTGCTACCTAACCGAGATCTACTGCCAAGCATTGCGGTTCCGCCTCTGCCAAGCATTTGCTATCGTACCGCCCCGAGCTCCCGTTTGATAAGTTGGTCATCTGTAGGCCTTCTTTCCAAAACCCCAACTCTAAAAGCTCGTCAGAGCTAGGTAAAAACGGTAGAGGGGGAAAAAAGAATCTAAGTGTAGGAGAGAAGAAAAACACGCAAGTGTAATATATCAATTTCGAGGACTAATAAAGCATGAACTGCATTGTTTAGCTGGTATAAAGCAGCCACGTAGTGTGCTTTGCGTAAGACACAAGACATGACTGGCACGCAGTGCCCGAGCCTACGTGTCTGTACCTGGATCTCATGCAAATAAGGCCGGCGTGTGTGTATGACACACTGATGAAGCTGCAGGGTCAGGGCCTCAGGGGTGTGGTGATATGAATAATCGACAAGCCATTTAATCCAGGAGCTAGATGGAGAGCCGCATAATAGATTATAGACCCAACCCAAACATGCATGTGCCCAATAATTGTATGCTCTCCTTTGCAAGGAGAACGGAGAAGCCAAAAAAAATGATGATCGCCAACCAGCGAGGACAAGGAAGATATGCATGCAGCGACGCCTGAGTGCCTGACGAGTGACGACACGTTCTTGAGAGCAACTCTATTTTTAGAGATCCTGTAACTTCCACGAGGGTCTCCAAATGTAAGCCCCTATTTCTTTCTGATTCGTAGGGCCCTTCTGTCAGTGTCTTTATTTTTTTTCTTTCCTGTTTTTTTGCCTCATCCTTTCTCGTCGGTGAGGTGTGTGGTGAGGAGGCGATGGCCAGCGCGGACGATGAGGCGACGGACGCGGTGGTGTGGAGGTGAGGGGAGGTGACGGGCGGGGGCGAGTTTGTTGAGGTGGCCACGGGAGGTGGCGGCGAGGTTGGCAGGGAGGTGACGGATGACGGACGACGATCAAGATGGGGTAGAGGCAGTGGCCAAGCTAGAGAGAAACTAAGTTGGGTGCACCACTTTAGCATAGACCATGTATAATTAACATTAATATAAATAAAAAATAATTTGATAATACAAATAACAATTAAAGCTTGCTAAGTGGGTGCAAAACTGCAGAATTACACATGTGTTCCATAAAAAAAACTGCAGAATTGCACATGGCCGGAGGACTTCAGCCTTGAGGTGCACGACGAGTCGACGATTCAAGTTCGATCGCCTGGATGGGAGGGACGTGGGCACGCTCGGATCGCCAGGGAATATGCAGGTCGGCGGCCCATCCAGAGCGACCAGAGCTGGGCTGGGCTGAGCCTAAGATAGTTTTTTTTTCCTTTACAAGTATATATGTTGGGCTGCCGGCTGGGCCCCTGCCTCGTGGCCTCCTCAATCACCGGGGACAATGCCAATGACAGCGAGTGATCGAGATCGATGATGCTGCAGCTGCACGCAGTGGCACACGCCTCAGCTCGCGGACGTGGCGGTGGTGACGCCGCGAGGGAACGTACGTGCCAGGCTCAACGAATCATCGCAGATGATCTTCTTGCAAGCCAACGAATATCAACGACGACCTGCGCTGTCGTCTGCTGGCAAGTGTCAATCGATTGCCAGTCCAGTGAATATTCATCCAATTATTTTAGTCATGCTACTCTATTTGTTCACCTCGCGGCGTGCACACACCAAATCCAAAAAGGAAAATAAATAAATAAATAAAGACGTGGTGAGAGCAGAGCAGAGCAGGTGACGCTCCATTATATTAATTACGGCGAAGATCTGCACAATCCCATTAATTGGACCTTACTAACGGCGTCGACCGCAAGTTAACACAAATCGTAAAACATACAGATTAACGTCAACGGTGGATATTCTGTAGACGCGCGCGCGTGTCCATATGGGCGACGAATCATTACAGGTACATTGTGCGCCCTTTTAAATAGTTATTTTTTTTAGAAAAGAGAATTTATTTCAATATTCCAGCCTCTACATCGACCAATGCATGTAGCTGTAATAGTTGCACTATCGAAATGTGTGGATATAGCGAGCTAGGTTTATTTTTCAAGAGTGATATATGTTTTTTTAAATGATAAATGAACGTGCACGGCTGTTGAGCTAAAGTGATGCTCAGAATCTCAGATGATCTTCTTGCAACCTGACAAATCAAACCATCTACACTGATTAACAATACATGCACCCTTGCAGATATATGATCATCATCGTAAGCATCTTCAACATCACCTTCACGACTTGTATATATAGTAAAGCAAAGAGATCCCCCCTCTACACCAGCAACAAGCTAGCATCGAATAAAAACGCCACTGTTAACATAATTCCGGATTCTGCTAGCTACCATGGCCGCCAGGAAGATCACATCCACTCTACTCCTGGTCCTCGTCTGCATCATCGTGCAGCTGAGCGCCGCCGCTCATGCGGAAGACCCGAGCGTCACGGGCACCCTTTTGGGAGGAGGGGTCGCTTCGACTCCCAATGACAAGCAGGCACGCGAGGTGCTCATCAACAAGATCCTCGAGGCGATAAGGCCAGTCTCAATGGGGGTTTCATGGACACAGTTACCTAGACTGGAAACTAGGTAACTGTGCCACAGGAGTATGAAACTCTCCTCACATCCCATGAAACTCCCCCTACTAATTACCCTGCCATGTCAGCAAAACTGCTGATGTGGCAGTTCATTTAATGCCCATAAAACCCCCATTAAGACTGGCCTAAGGTCGGCTCCCAACGACAAGTCTCGCGAGTTCGACGTCGACAAGATCCTGGGATCGCTCAGGCCGAGTCCCAACGGCAAGCAACACAAGGTCATCACCGGCAATATCCTTGGAGCAGTCGGGTCGACTCCCAATGGCAATTCACACAAGCTCGTCGCCGACATCTTGGGTTCTCTGCTCGGTCGTCCGGTTCGCAACGGCAAGCCACGCAGTGTCGTCAACGGCAAGCCGCGTAAGGTCCTCGGTCCCAACAATTAACAGTCGAGCATGGAGAGAGATCCATGGTCATATGACATTATATTTGTGTGCCCTTGTAATTTTATTTATTTAATTTCTTTGAAATCTCTTCGGTATTCCTCCAAGCCATGGATTATCATCTCTATATTTCCTTTGATGTTGTGGGCTACGGCCCGCGTTCTGCATGTTTTCTTTTAGTTGTACGCATTGGTGATGGCACTAATTGTATCCACAATATACATGTGTTGTGTGCAGTGTTTAACTATTTGTTATTCACAATAATTATTGTTGTACAAATGTGTCAACAATTGGGTGCATGCGCTGATATAGCAATATTCATTGTCGAGTGTTTTTCTTTTTTCAGAAGATTTTACGAGATTTCAGATATATTCCCAGAAAATATTCAGACAAAAATTGACAACTTACATAGTTGTTAAAATGGATCCAAAAAGCACGGGGTGAGCAGCAATATAATACAAGATTCCTGACGTTTTGAATAAGATATAGTCATTTTCATAAATAAAATTACTTAGTACGAATCATACAATTAGTTTTTATAGCATCATCATTTCTTAAGATTTTATACAAATATCCTAGTACAAAATAGTATCGAGCAAGGCACTCTCAGCTATAGCTCCACCACCGGTGCCATCGTCTACATGAGCACCTGGCGGCGGAGCCGTGTCGACGCCATGGGCAAGAACGTTAGTCACAGAAGCAGTGTTCGGGCTGTTCCCATCACCATGGCGCATGGCGGTCGCCACCAATGATAATGGGTCGGGCAGGAAAGCACAAAATCCGCAGCTTGGCTGAAGCTAGCAACAAAGTCAGACAACAATGAACTGAACCTTGCTCTGAAGCAGATTAAAACAAAATCGCTCTGAGTCTAATCTGCCTTTTTCCCATCAAATCTAGAAGTGCTCGGCTACTGCTGCTGAGCTACTGAACATATGCAACAATGAACTGAATATTTGCTCCTGCAGAAACTGGAAAGTACCAGTTTATTTACAATTCATAGTACACCATCTAACAGGAAAAGCCTCTTTAGGAAAATTTGCTCTCATCGCCGTCGTGAATGTCATCAGAATTGTGATTAGTGCACATAAAAGTGCAGGGAGGAAAAATAATATTAATTCATAGTGAACATGTTGATGCTCATGTAATTCTCTATCACAATTAACGCTCAGTCATTCTCTATCACAATTAACAGGAGAGGTTGCACAGTTGCACTATACCAACTGGAGAGTGTGGTGAAGACGAAAATCACAGAGTGATGTTATACGGCGCGCTTGACATCCTTTTCAGGATATACAAATCGAAACCCCACAACGTCAATATTTACGTCACTTCCCAATTAGAAAAGTGTTTTGGCAGAGTAGTTGAGTTAGCTAGCCATAATACTCATCATCGAGGTGCTACTTAATTATTGTTTGCCACGGCATGCATGCATGTTTCCTTTTCGAATCTACAAGCACGCTACCTAGAATTAGCTAGCTACCTTTGTCAAGCATTTAAGCTGTATATATATTGTGTGCATACAAAGGCTGGATTTTGTTTTGGTTATGCATAGCTCTCACCATTAATAACGCATATAGTGATAATAATATTGCCCAAGAATAGTACTACTATTCTCGTGGAGGCAATTCATGCCGACATGCCCCTGCCTTTTGGTATCCTGTACGTAGATGGTCAGACGTGCATATAAACTATGGACCATCGTGACCTTATGCTGAATGAAAGAACAACCAGACGATGAACACGTTGTACGAGGTACTATAACAACCAGGAAAAAAAAGAAAGTGAAGTTACTTTTGCCGGTATGATTCTAGCTAGCTATAGAATTAGATAGAGCTTAGCCAAAATCACTTCATAAAGATTGGTAGGTCTTGTCTAAAAAGGGACGATGTTTTCGGCTTAAGCTGACATGGCAGAGAGAGAATTGGGAAAAAAAGTCGCTAGTGTGTGAGCAAATGCAGAAATCAGAGCACAGAGCGGCACCTTTCTCATTTCTTCTCGCTGTTCCATATCAGGGCTTGTTCGGTTAGACCTCAATCTCACCAATTCCACATGGAACCCAACCAATCCATGTCTAACCGAACAAAGCCTCAGTCAGCGATGTCTGTTGGAAGACGTACGCCCATCACCTAGAATCCTAGATCATGATTGGTATCCACACACACTTTGACATGCCGCTATACACGTGATACAGATTGGCACCCAACAAAGAACATGCCTTTTGTTTTAAAGTAGGCAAGAGTACGATGTCCACCCTCAAATTATACAACCGGATATCAAAGACCATTCAAATGTTGAAACTAGGCAATTTTAATCCTTCGAGTGGTTCAAAAACAAAAGAGGGTTTTCATTCGTTGAAAATTTAAAATAATCAAGTTGAATAAAAAATCACAAAGATAATAACAATATATATGAAACATGTTGCAACTTTTTTTTTTCAATGTAACATATCTATTAATGCTCTGCTATTTTGAGCTATCTATGCAATCTGATACACGAGTACTCGACCGCTGTCCTCAGAAAGTAGAAACTGAAATATTTTTTTTTTGGGTCAACGAGGACAGCGGACACCATGATGTTGGCAGCGGATGCATTGTCCGGCAGTTCCACCCAAATGGCCGTCCAAAAACTGAAATATAGATTTTCTTTTAAATCCCAAAAGTATTCTTCAAAAATAACAAATTCCTGAAACAGCCGTCCTCATTCTAGAAATGAATTTTTTTAGAATGGTTGGCAATGGTTGGCAAGTACCCGCAAATACTTTTTGGTACTTGTTGTGGGTACTTTTGAATGGAATTTCGGAAATTACACAACGGGTCCACTAATATGATACTTAGTCACAATTTTAGTATTTCTTGGTACTTTTAGGTACTTAACATATTTTCCAAGAAATCTGCACCATATTATTCTTATATTTTGGTACTTGCAGTTACTTGGTTGCCGCAGAACTGAAAACATACTAAAGGCATCCTCTGCAACTCTTGCTAACAGGTAGAAGGACTGTTAGTTAGCCTCTAGCTTGACACAAAGCATTTTGCATGTTTCGGCATGATGCAATGAAAAGACACACGATACCAGATCACTAAGTTCCTTGTTGGGCTGTTGTTTACTTTGTTTAATTCTAGCCATTTTTTTGGATGGTTCAGCAATCACTAAGTTTCTTGTTGAGCTGTTGTTTACCTTTTTCTAGCCATTTTTGCTGATTACAGGAGCTGTGCCAATGTACAAGGTTCCTCTGCCAGACTGCCCTCGCTTCTAATGAATAGGAAGAGGTAATCTCAGGACCAGCGGTTATAGAAGGCAGCAATCAACAGCCTGCTAATGCCTCCTAGCTAGCATTCTCCAAACAGATAACTTTGAGTGTGTGGATATTCTAAAATAACCAAATTGCAAGATGAGGAGCACTAGCTGTGATGGATTCATTGCCTTGTTGTCGAACACCCGGCGGCAACGTTCCTTCCAAATATTCCAGGCGATGTAGGTGACTATCTGCTCTCGCTGCTGAGATGCCTGTGTTCCAGTGTCTCCAATCATGGCTGTCCACCATCGTTTGAGGCTTCTGTAGCTTGTTTGCGGTAATTGCTGCAGGATGATTCCCATGGAAGCAGAGGAGGTCCAGACCTGTATGGAGTAAGAGCAACCAGCCATCATGTGCACTGCCGATTCAGGCGTGGATCGGCACAAGGTACAAATTGCATTGGCTTGGCCTCCATTCTTGAGTATACGATCAGCAGTCCACAGCTTGTTTTGTAGGATCAACCATCCAAAGAACTTGCATTTGTTTTCCGCTTT
Organism: Digitaria exilis; assembly: GCA_015342445.1. Taxonomy (NCBI): domain Eukaryota; kingdom Viridiplantae; phylum Streptophyta; class Magnoliopsida; order Poales; family Poaceae; genus Digitaria; species Digitaria exilis. The sequence goes on from JACEFO010001608.1 coordinate 304,903, forward strand.
GATTTTTCATAATCTCTGCCAGTCATGGTCAGGGAAAGCAGCAACAAACTGAATTCTATATGCTGAGCTTGATGAGTAGGTGCCATTAGCTGAGAATCTCCACGATATGTCGTCCGGTTGTTCACCAAGTTGTACTTCTTGCAGTAGACTCCAAAGCTCTATATACTGGTTAACCTCCTCTGTGGTGGACAGGAGTCGTAGTCCTCGCTTCCACTGGCCATTGGTGAGGGCAGTGGCAACGGACTCGTTCTTCCTCCAGGCAAGTTTATGCAGGGCTGGGGCGATCTGCATTGGGCTGACCCCGTTCAACCAACGGTCGTGCCAGAAGGTAGCTCGCTGTCCGTTGCCAAGTGAAATAGAGGTACATGTCCTGAATAATTCAACCTCTGCTGGTGTGTGTCGGATTGGCAGCTCGGACCATGGCTTATTGATGTCTTTCCATTTCAGCCACTGCCATCGAATGCGGAGAGCACGGTTGAAAGCAGTGAGTTCATGGATTGCAAGACCACCGAGCTGCTTGGGCCGTTGAACCCGCCTCCAATTAACCAGACACTGTCCTCCCCTTGCTTCCTCAGAGCCTTTCCAAAGAAAATTCCGCCGTATTTTGTCGATGCGTTTGATCGCCCATTTAGAAAGGCGAAAAACAGTCATGTAATAGGTGGGGATTGAAGAGAGGACGGCCTTTACCAGTGTGAGGCGCCCTGCCTTGGTCAGCAGTCTCCCCTTCCAGCCGGGTAGCCTGGCCGCGACCCTATCGACGATGGCTTGCTCGTCACTCCGATGCAGTCGACCGGTGCGCAACGGCAGGCCGAGGTAGGTGCACGGTAGTTGCCCCTGCTTGGCCGGCAGGCCACCAAGAATAGAAGGCACATCAATACCCTCGCATCGAATTGGGAACACCTCTGCTTTTTGGAAATTGGTACACAGTCCTGTCGCCTCCCCAAAATGTTGCAGGATCTGTTGAAGATTGGCAATGTCAGCTGCAATTGGCCGCACAAACAGGGCTGCATCATCGGCGTAGAGGCTGGTGCGCATTTTGATTGGGCTGGCGCCAATGGGCGTGAGTAATCCTTCCCTTGTTGCTTGGTGGAGAAGTTGCTGTAAGGGGTCCATGGCCAAGATGAACAGCATTGGCGAGAGTGGGTCGCCCTGTCGTAATCCCCGACGGTGTTGGATTGGTGTGCCTGGCTCTCCGTTGAGAAGGATGCGGGATGTTGTAGTTGCCCATGTAAGTGCAATTATGTCCCGCCAACGTTGTCCGAAGCCAAGCCGATCCATGACCTCCAGTAGGTATTCCCATCATACACTGTCGAAGGCCTTTGCAATATCCAGCTTGAGCAACAGCATCGGTGTTTTTGAGTTGTGGAAATGCTGTACAGCTCCATGCACAAACTGAAAACTATCTTGGATGCATCGCCCTTTGATGAATGCACTCTGACAATGAGAAACCAGTCCATCTAGGTGTGGCGCTAACCGGTTGGCCAGAACTTTCCCCAGGACTTTTGCCACGCTGTGCATTAAGCTTATTGGCCGGTAGTCACTGATTGCAGCCGCCCCTTCCTTCTTTGGTAGCAGTGCTATGTTTGCCGAGTTGAGAAGGTTCCAACACGCTGATCTCCGGTCAAAAATTTGCTGTATTGCTGCCACTAGATCATGCTTGATGATGTCCCATGCTACCTTGAAAAAAGCCCCGATGTAACCATCCGGTCCTGGTGCCTTCTCAGATGGTGCTTGCATGACTGCTGCTTTAATTTCTTCCATGGTAACATCTACATCTAGGCTCCCCAAATCATGACGTTGGATGTCCAGAAGGTCCCAGTTCAAAGTTTGGTCCCGTGTAGTGCAATTGCCCAACTGGCTAGTGTAGTGCTGATATAATGCTGCCGCCTTCTGCTCATGGCCGGTGTGGGTGACCCCCGAGTGGTTCAGCGCTGGGATATGGTTTTTCCTGCGTCGACCATTGGCTCGAAGATGGAAAAGACATGTGTTGGCATCCCCCACCCGTATTGTTGTCAGCCGTGATCTTTGCCTGAGTTTGGTCCTTCTCAGGGAAGCCAGCCCAAGAATTCAATTCTTCGCCAGGCGGCGAAGGAAGAGCTCATCCTCCGTGAGTTGCCGTTGGTCTTGTATCTGGTCCAGCTGCATCACAATCCGCTCTGCCAGCTCCGCCTGTTGCTTCAGCTCCTCAACACGGTGCTTGCTCCAAGCCCGCAATTGTTTTCCCAGCCGTGCCAGCTTGATGTGAAGTAATCGTGCCTTGTTGCTAGAGTATACCGGCTGATCCCATGTTGCCTTGACCAAATCTAGGAACCCAGGCTGGTGGAGCCAAAAAGACTCAAAGCGGAATCCCTTGTAGTGCCTGTGGAATGGTGCGCATGTCAGGACCATGGGGCAGTGGTCAGATACAGAGGTGCCAATGGCTTGGAGATAACAGTCTATATGAGCCATCTCCCAGTCTCGCGTACAGAAGACATGATCAATCTTTGTTAGTGTTGGATTATCTGTCTCACTAGTCCATGTAAATTGGCGGCCATGCAGGTGTAGTTCCTTGAGTTCCAATTCATCTAGCACCCATCTGAATCTGTTCATTAACCGATGGTTGAGGCGGCTGTTGTTCTTGTCACAAGCCCTGTAGATCAAATTGAAGTCACCCAGGATTACCCAGCTGTCCAGAGCCTGTTGCTTCACTGCCCTGATCTCGTCAAGAAACTGCAGTTTGTCATTGTCGCTCTGTGGCCCGTACACTCCTGTGACAGTCCAAGTGCCATTATCAGCCTTCTGACGAATGGTCGCTGACACCGTGTATTGGCGGACATCCACATTTTGCATTTCATAGTGATCTTGCGAAAAAGCCAACAATACTCCACCCCGGACACCATCAGCCAGCACTGCCGCATAATTGCTTAAGAATTGTTGGCCTAACATGGAGCATACCACAGCATCATCCACCAAAGATAATTTGGTCTCTTGTAAACAGACAATAGTGCCATGGTGGTCATTGACTAAATCCCGGACAACCTGTCGTCTAGCAGGGGAATTGAGGCCTCGTACATTCCAGTTGAAAATAGTACAATTCTTGTCACTAATCATTGATTAAATGCAGCACCAGAGGGAACAATGAACTTGAAGCCAAACACTGAGTGGAAGGACACACTAGAACAGGACCAGACAGACAGCCCCCAAGCCTTCTTCCTACCGAAACCACACATGCAAGCAACAGACCAGCAATAACTAGATGGAAGCATAACATTGGAAAACACTGTGATCAACAGATTGAAATATCTCCAATCAGTTGGAGATGGTGCCCGCCTTGTCTGCGAACAGGTCGTCGAGTGCAGCCTGTGCCTTCAACTTGTCGTTGCCTGTGTATTTGCTGAGGCAGTGCTTCTTCTTCTCAGCATTGGGGTTGACACGGTCGTCGTTGAGGCCCATCCACTTGAACTGAACCTCGACCGCACGTTCTGTCGCGGTCTTGGTGCAGGGCGTGTCGGCGAGGCGCTGACGCTGGCGCTCGCTGAAGCGGCACTGTGGGGTGGGCGCCACTGCTTCAGCGTTGGCAGGGACCGGCGTGGCCAGCGTGGCCGGCGTGACCGGTGGATGCGGGAGAGCCGGCGCGGGGGGCGGTGCTGTCATCGTGTCGAGGAAACGCTGGGCCGGCGATGGAGCCCGCTCGGCATCGCCGTCCGCGTCGGCGTCGGGGTGGTCACTGGGAGGAGAGTCGAGCAGGCCCGGCGGGAGGGTGGTGTCCTCGGCGTCTGTATCGAGAAGCGGCGGGGAGGCAATGTCGGCCTCGCCCCCAGCTGGGGGGTCGCCGTGCGCGTTGAGGACCTGTTCGGCCTCCTCCACACACAGCGGGCCGAAGGGGTTGTCGTCGTGGTAGGCCGGGGGGGCGGCCCATGGATCCCCAACAGCGCCATGTGGCTGGGCCGGCAAAAGAGCCCGCTCCACTTGGGCTGAGGCCGCCACCCCGTTTGTCGGTGCAGGCAGGTGGAGATCCCCCATCATTGGGCTGGCGGTCGGCGAGGCATTGCACAAAACATGTAGATCACCATGTGTCGCCCTTGCAGGGGATGGGCAAACTGGAACCATAAAAGGCTGCAAACCTGCGTCAGCAAGAAGAGGTGAAGGTTGTCGGGCACGCGTCGCAGGGGCGCCGAAAGCTGTTGCTGGCATGGTTTGGACCCATGCGCTTGGCGCCGGCACGGTTTGGACCCATGCGCCAGGCAGCAGCTCCGTCGTGGCGTGGCCGTAGTGGTATGGCGTGTTGACGAAGCCAACGCAGTCACGTGAGGAGGAAGCCCCGTCCTGCCGCGTCGGTCCCGTTCCGTTCCGTGTCGACGAACGCCGGCGACGAGTGTCCCGGCCGCCATCACCAGTCCCCAGCGTGGGGGACCGGTCTCGACCGCTTGGGCCGAGGCGGTCGCGGACGGATCTCAGAAGTGTTGGCGCGCAGTGGTCGTCGCGAATCCCCAACGACCAGTCGAAGTTTGCACGCTTGGGCCATGCAGCATCTGGCGTGGTCGGAGGGGAGTAGTCGAGGTGGAGCATGACCTCGAAGCCGAGCAAGTTCGCCGGTCCGTCCCAGGACCGACGGCGTTGGCCGTGCTGCAGCGACTCTTCGAGGCGGAGGGCGCCCTCCAGGGCGAAACCGTGGGGGTTGCTCGTCCAGAGCTTCACACAGCAGCACGCCATCTCCTGGTCTGAGAGCGGCGCATCGATGCACTCGATCAGCGTGTCGGGGTGGAACAGAGACCTCAGGGTCTCTGGCTGCCGAGCGTGAGGGGGGACACCCTCAATGCACACGCGCATCTTGAACATCAGGGAGGCAGCCGAGGCGTTGACCATGCGCGTCCATGGACGGAAGAAAAGCCTCGGCCCGCCAAGGTCGATGCCATTGTGGCAGTCCATGGCGTGGTCCCTGAAGCAACTGTCGGAGAAGAGGACGAGGAAGCCGGCAGGCGGGAACAGGGAGACCTCCGTGTCACTGCCGGGGATCAGGAGCTGCTCCTCGATGGCGGCGCGAACAGCATCCGTGGAGGCGGAGGTGTACCCGCTGTCGCTGACGTAAACACCGACGGCGGCACAGCGGCTGTACCTCTCCTCGGCGGCGACCATGGCAGGCGTGTAGGCCGCACAAGCGACCACACGTTCAGGCCGCCTGGAGTGGTGGCCAGTGGAGAAGGAGCGGTGCGACGGCATGGTCGGCAGTGGGGGGAAGTCGGAGGTGGAAGTTGGCGGCGGCGGCGAAGTGGCTCGGGCGGTGGTTGAGTTGGGTGGAGCACGGCAATGGCGCGCGCGGTGGCCGGAACGGAGGCAGAGGAGGCAACGCGGTGGATCCCGGCAAGCGGCGACGCGGTGGTCTGAAGCAAGGCACTTGAAGCAACGGCCGGCTGCTTGCCTTTTGAAGAGGTCCGGGATGGACTGTCCAAGGCGCAGGAAAACGGAGGGTCGTTGTTGGGGTACAGGCCCGGGACGAGCATGCACCGGCCGGCGCTGCATCGGCTGCGGGACACTTTCCTTCACCCGGCGGTGCTTGCGGCGGACCTCCTCCCAACCTTGTCTCCCAATTTTGCACTATATAATTCTTCACTTTTATTTAAGCATATATATAACATACAATAAGTACAAGTACATGATAACATTAATTGTCTTGAAAATACATTTACTGGTAATGAAAAATTACTAAGGCACAATTAATTCAACCCGCATGTCGCTTTTGAAGACAGGATCTTAATTTCAACGCGGGCGCTAGAAGAAATTCTTGATACCATGAACGCCGCCAGGAAATAACGTTGTTGCTGCCGCTGCTGGGCCCTTGAATAGCCCATAGTTTGGCTTGTTGGATGTAGCAGCAGGAGGAAATTTGCCACGCCTTCCAATAATTTTTGACGTATCACGTCGATACGCTGGTGCCATGCAGTTGCAGATAGGTCCAGCAGTGCAGGAGGGCTGCTGTTTCATCATGTCCTCCCCATAGCCAAATACGTCCCTAAAGGGCCTGCTAGGCACGCCTAGCATGAGAAGCTGAGTCGTCGTTGTACTACTTGATGTCTTGTTCATCGTCCTAGCAGACGACGACTGCTTATTACCCTCCCACGCATGCAGCAAGCCGTCGGCGTTCTTCTCCGGCGCCGGTGGTGTGGGGTTGATGAAGTGCACGATGCTTTCCATGAGGCTCCTACTAGTAGCACGCAGCGGGCTGTAGAGGTGGAAGCCATGGTCCTCCCCTTCCGACTCCACCAGCGTCACCTCGCCGCCGGTGCCGGTGAGGTCATAGCACTCACGAACACGCTCGAACAGCCGGACCCCTCTCTCCCTCAAGGTGTCCTTCTCCGCCACGGCCACCATGACTCGCCGGCACGTCGACGTCAGTGACGCGACCTCCTCGTCGGTAGGGTTAATCCTTGGGTCCTCATTGCCAGTCTGTCCGGCCGTCACCAACGGCCAGAGCCAGTCGACGCCGTACGCCGGGAGCATCGTCCTCGCGCCATCGGAGGCCGCCTCCGATGGTAGCCGCTCCGTGCCCCAAAAGTAGGGTTGCACCATGACCATCCCCTCGACGGCGAGGTCTCGTCGGCGGCTGGCGCGCACCGCCGTGTGGTATGCGATGTTGCCGCCGGCGCTGTCGCCGGCGAGGAACATTCGGCGAGGATCGGCGTGGGTGGCGAGCCACGGGTCGGTGGTGAGGGGTGACGTGGCCCACCGGAGCGCGGACCACGCGTCGTCGTAGGCGGCGGGGATGGGGTGCTCCGGCGCGAGGCGGTACTCGACGGAGACGACGAGGGCTCCGGCGGCGGCGGCGAGGGAGGTGGCGTAGCGGTGGTACGTACGGCAGAAGGCGCTCTCCGTGCAGAAGCACCCGCCGTGGATGTAGACGACGACGGGGAGCCTCCTGTTTCCGGCCATGGCGGCGGCGAGGGATGGGAGGAAGAGGCGCGCCGACATGCCGGTGCTGTGGTCGATGATGACGTCCCTCGTCGCCACGCCGCGGTTGGCCGTCGGGTTGTCGGAGGCCGGGACGAAGGGGCTCTTTAGCACACGCTCGATGCGGCCGTCCTTGTAACGTCGTAGGAACGGGTAGAGGTCGAGGTCGACGTCTTCGTCGCCGACCACGTATTTGTACACACAGTTCTTGTTTGCATGCTGCATGGTTGACTCAACTGGTGAGATACAAGTACTCTTTCTACGTTTAATTCAGCTGATCTGTCGACGTTTGCAGCTCTTTGTTGGTGTGTTGTGCGTAACTGCCTGTGGGTGTTTTATAGAGCTGGAACAACTTATTTCAATTCAGCCCATTAGGTAGCGTCATATTACAGATTGGGCCTACTTAGACATGGCGGTACACTTTTAGGGAAGAAAAAAAATATCTGCTTTTATTGTTAAAATCAACATAAAACCGATTAGATTTGTCTCGATTTGCAATACACGACAATCACCCCAGCCGATCGAATAATATCTGAATCAACTAGATCGGTTGATTCTGTCTTTTTCTACATCGGCTGAGATAACTGATATAATTAACCCGTGACAGAATTTCAGAACACTAGGTGATACGCTCTCGAATTTAACGTTTACATTATTTTCTTGTCAATTAACATGTCAAATTGACTGGCACACTTTGGTCATCAAAGGTCAACGGCCCGGGCTTGGTCAGCACCACTCTCGGGTATGAGGGATGATTTTTGCAGTACGGCTGGTTGGTGGCTGGAACCGGGTGTGATGTCCCATCCACTCATTACCAGGGTTACAAAACCGTTCAAAATCGGCCGGTTCCCGCAGGAACCGGTCAAACCATCCCAGACCGGTAGTGGTTCGGGGCGGCTTCAAAGTTAAATTTAAAATATTCAAATTTAAATTTAAAATGGAAAAATATCAAAAAAATTCCTCAAAATACTTCAAGGTATATGTAATCTATTGGTGTCAAAAATTTTCAAATATTTGCTCATTTGATATTTTTTGCAGGCATTAGAAGTTCAACAAAAAAAAGGAAAAGAAAAAAAATCGGCTCATTGAACTTCTAATGCACACAAAAAATACTAAATACACTAATATTTGAAAAATTTTGACACCATTAAATTCTACGCACCTTGAAATATTTTTAGGAATTTTTTCTTTTATTTTTTTAAATTTTTAGTTAAATTTGAAAACATGACAAATTATGTATTGAGCCGGCTTACCGTCCAAACCGGCCGGCTTACCGCCCAAACCGCTCGGCTTACCGGTCAAACCGGGCGGCTTACCGGTTCAAACCGATTGAACTAGGATTTCATATACATTTGAATTCAAAATTTGAATTTGTCCGGTTTTGACCGGTCCCCGCGGGAACCGGACCGGTTAGCCGCTACCGCCGGCCGGCGGTTCGGCCAACCGGTTCGGTTTTGTGAACCCTGCTCATTACAGTCGGTTGGAAAAACAAACTGGCTGTAACGAGTTGCATCACATGACTTTCTATAGTCAGTTTGTCCACAACCACAGATGAACTAATGTTTTAATTAAGTATTTAATTAATGAATTAATTATATGATGGATCTACTAACCCGCTAATATAGTGGGAGTAGCTACATATGACTATGAGAGTAGTAAAAACTCCGATCTATGGGAACACGTTTAAGATTTTATATTTATTTCGATCAGATGGTAACATATATGTAAGGGACCAAAGATTAAGATTTTATCGGTCATGCACAGCAGCTAGCTAATTGTGTATGCAAACCCATGCACGTGTATATGCAAACCCATTTTTTTTGTTTTAGCATTTTTCTTAAACTTTTTTTTTCACATTTGGACTCCTGAGCGACTTAAACTCATCTTTAGATCCTGGGAGATCAGCGTCATAAATCACGATGCAGAGCTAACACAGCTCAACGCTGTGAATCATGGGGCCGAAATGTGTACTTCCACTTCTTTTCCGAAGCTATTGAGATGGCGCCGACGTGGCAGGTACCTCAGCGTAACACTTTACGGCACAGATCGAGCTACTTCAGTGCCATGATTCATGACACCAAGATGTGTTAGCTTCCCGTCGTGATTTATGGCGTCAAAACCCATGGACCATGGTCCAAAGATGAGGCTAACTCGCCCACGAAGATGTGAAAAAAGTTAAAAAAAAAGAAGGCTAAAAACCAAAAAGTTGGGATTCATGTACGATAGTACTATAGCTTGTCTTTCGTATGGACCCGCCTGAAGCAACACATTTTATCCAAGCTATACACAGTTGATATGGGTATCCATGTAAGAATTGGGTATAAGATAAAGATATAGAACCGTAGAGGTCTCTATCGAAACTAAACATCAAATTATGATATATTTATTATTTAAATGGTTTTTGGTGTCCGGTTTTATAATTTCGGTGTGGACGTCATACTCTTTGCTACTTTAAAATGCAGCAGCCGTAGATTCGAACCATTCCTGCACTGGTCTTATCCTTTGTCATACGTGTAGGAGCGCATGTCAAAGTGTCGTTACCACGTAGGTCTAGGTGGATACCAATCATGATCTAGCTAGAGGTTATGTGCATACCAATCTTGTATGACGTGTATATCTAGCTACTTAGCTCTATCTAATTCTATAGCTAGAATCATACCGTCAAATGCATATTTGATCCTCTACGTACAGGATGCCAAGGGCATGTCGGCACTATTGCTTCCACGACAGAAACAACATTCCTGAGCACTGTTGTCACTATGCATCATTAATGGTGAGAGGTGTGTATAACCAAGAAAAAAAAATCCAGTCTTTAATCACACAATGCAAATTATATATCTTGAATTAATGCTTGATCCAGGTAGCTAGCTAATTCTAGGTAGCTGACGTTGTACGCTCGAAAAGGGGTCGGCTCCTCAGCCGTGCGCACAGCAACAACTACTAGATGAATCAGATGACCAAAGCGCTTTCATGACGATCAACATGGCTAGCTAGTTGGATATGCGCCATGTAATTCATGTATCGAATGGTTCAATATTTTCCTCTAATAATAAAAATGGTTCAATATTAGTCATCCTAGTGTTTTTGTTAGATGAACTGTATCAACTCATCTAGAATGAAGCCATCTCACATAAGCCCAATCTATTATTAAGAGTGGTGAACCATATGGTTCAAATGTGGTCGAACCAAACCATCCAGGACCACCCATATATGTATTATTTGATACATTTAGCCAAACACACTCTAATATAATCTGACAAAAACCTTCTTCTAATTGAGGTGTAACGATGAACGCGGTTGGAGCAAAGATGTAAAATACTGTGGCAAAAAAGTTGGGCAAATAGGATTGAAATGAATAAAAGGGATAAAGCTAGCTTTTGTATATGCTGAAGAAAAAAGGGATAAAATATGCTTTGTCCCTACAAACTTTGTAATATTTTGAGAAAAATAATACTTCTAAAAAATATGCTCAAGAAAAAGGGATAAAACGACAGCATAGTTTCTGATATATATACTACGTTGTACATGGTGGTGCCTTTTGTATAGAATTATTTCATTGATGTAGAAGAAGGATACATGCCCCGGTTAGCCGAGTAAAAATTACAATGTGTTACTCTCCCAATTTTGTATTACGGCAGCATAGTTTCATTGAAATAAACAGTGCAGGATCGACGTCCAGCAAGCAGCATTTAATTTGTACGGTCTCATAGAGTGACATGTATCAGTTGCTGTTGGTCTCATACTTATTGGTCTTAGAAGACGATTATGAAAAAAATTGGTTGATGAATATGACGACAGTAGCAACTTGTTGTCAACCTAATTAATTTTCCATCACGATCATCATATTCCGAAATTTCGATCCAAGGACAAGGAAAAATAGCATATGGAGAAGTATATATATGTTTGCACACGTACGGAGCTCCACCTCCACGTACGAAAAACAAGCTCAAAACCATGGCGGCTGACGAGCCAGTGAGCCCTGTCGAGAGACTGATGAAGGATCTCTACGTCGTCGCTGCCATCGGGCTCGCCACGCCGTTGAACGCAGCCGTCTTTCGCGCCGGCATACAGGCCCAACTTGCTCGCCACCCTTACTTCAGCAGCATCCAGGTGACGGACAAGCACGGCGGCACGCCGCGGTGGACGCGCACGGCGGTGAACGTCGACGACCACATCGTCGTCGTCTCGAACCTCGCCGGAGCCGAGGAAGACGACGACCCCGACAAGGCCGTGGAGGACTACCTGTCGTCCCTGTCGACGCTGCCCATGGACCACACGCGTCCGCCATGGGAGTTCCACTTCCTCGACGTCAAGACCTCCGAGGCGGCATCCACCGTGGCGTTGCGTGTCCACCACGCCCTCGCCGACGGCATGTCGCTCATCACCCTCCTCGTGTCGGCGTCGCGCAGCGCCGCCGATCCGGCCTTGCCCGCGACCGCGCCGCCGCCGCCAGCTCGCCGGAAGGGCGCCATCTATGCGCCGCCGAGCTCGGCGTCCTTCGTGTGGAGCGTCTGGTCGTATCTCGTGGTCGCGTGGCACACCGTGGTGGATGTTGTTACCTTTGTGGCGACCATCTTCTTCCTCAGAGATCCGGACACGCTGTTTAAGAGAGATGACCATGGCGAGCCTCACCGGCAGCGCATGCGGTTCGTGCACCGGAGTTTGAGCCTTGACGACGTCAAGTTCGTCAAGAATGCCATGAACTGCGTACGTATATAAGAACAATTATTGTTTCAACAATTTATATATTTGTACAGGTTTATAAAATTTCCGTGTCATTAATTATTATTGTTACTATTATTTTTTTGTTTTACGTTAGTTTTTTTATTTAGTCCATATAGTCGAGTGTCGCTCATATATTTTGTCTTACGCATACATAGACTGTCAATGATGTGCTAGTTGGAGTGACTTCTGCTGCTCTATCACGATATTTGTTTCGCAAAACCGGTAAGTGCAGGGTCACTGATGTGTACCTGTCCATCAGCTAATTTAACAACAACCTGTGTATGATCCTGCACGACGCAAATAATGCTTCATTGATTTTTACACGCTTTCTTTTAATATAACTCGTTGTGTCTTCAGGTGACACAAAGACTAGGGAAACCGTACTTCGATCAATACTCCCTGTCAACACAAGGCCAACCACAAGCCTACAAGTAAGATGCATGCTGTTTTGCCGACTTTGAGACATGCAAAAAAAAATGCTAGACTCCATTCACATAATATCTCTTGAAACAAAGAATTTTTTCTGTGGATTATTTATAATTACTAATTTTGAATATTGTGGACGGGCAGATGGATGTTGATAAGATAAAGTCTGGAAAGAGTAACGCTGTGAGATGGGGAAATCGACTGGGCTACATCATCCTTCCATTTCATCTAGCCCTACACAATGATCCACTCGGATACGTTCGCAAGGCAAAACAAATTATAGATAGGAAAAAGAGTTCACTAGAAACGATCGTCTTACATATGGCCGTTGAAATTATCTTCAAAATATTTGGCCCGAAGGTATTTATATGCTGCGGTTTTACCTATATATATTCTCTCTTCTGAAATATCAAACTGGAACTTTACCTTCAATTCAATAAGTCAAGTCTATCCATTTGTAAATTGATCGGCACATTAATTAATTAACTACTTGCCTTGATAATTTTCATGTTTGTAATAACACTGCAATTTCTATCATTCAGGCAGGAGCTTATATATTCAAAAATGTGCTCGCAAACACAACCATAACTTTCTCAAGCTTGATTGGGCCACCTGAACCGATACAGCTGTGTGGTCATCCAGTTGCCTATATTGCACCTAGCGTCTACGGGCTTCAACAAGTAGGTCATCTTTCCATACAAAACCTAACCAGACGCAACAACATCAGTTATGCAGTTTTGTCAACAAGCACGATCCACCAGACAATGCACCTTTATGAGAAAAAATGTTATCGATCGAGTCATGTTTTCTCACAAATGATATATTTTCTTTCTTTCTACTCTTCGTAGGCTCTTACAGTGCACTACCAAAGTTACAGTAACTCCATCAAAGTCATTCTAGCAGTTGATGAGGCACAGTTTCTGAATTCTCGGCAGCTGTTGGACGACTTTGCCGAGTCCCTCAACCTTACTAAGGAGGCGGCAGCAAAGACTCCAACAAAATCGATCAAGGACGAGTAAGGGAGAAACAATCGGGTGAATGCTGCAAGAGCGAGATACAAACTAGCTATCTCGTACTTATGGAGGATGCTGATATGATGTGTGAACAAAACTAATATAAGTTTGATGTTTAGAAATTATTAATAAGTATATTAAATATCGAAACAAGGAGCACATTATGTGTATTGTGCCTATCGTTATTGGTAATACATAACGAAGTACCACGGCATTGTATATATAGGCAGGTATTGATATTTTACATACTATGTATATTTATAATGTACGTATAAATCACGGACCGGATTGTGACCTTCCCGTGCCATATTTTTAGAGAACACTGAATAATATCTGAGGTGGCTTAACACGACTGGCAGGATCGAATTAAGCAATATCATGTGGCAGTGCCAATCTCCCGTCACCATCTTCGCAACGTCGTGTAGGTTGCTCCACTGATCCATAGCCAGAAAATTGTCTGATGTCCATCGTCTTATGCTTGCCAAATGCAATGGCTGTACCAGCATTACACGAAGAAGTGAATTGTTGTCTTGTCTGTTGTTACATACTCCATTCTTCCCAAAAAAAAAAACAAGTCATTCTAGGATTGAAATCTTCGTGTAATGCTGGTACTTGTTTCTGAGACAAAGGGAATAGATAGAGGGCATGCACCAGCATTTCGCGAAGAAGTGAATGGTGATCAAATCAGTTGGTGCATGCCCTCTACCCCTTTTTTGTTATGTACATGCATGTATATGCAAAATTAATGCCAGATATGGGTAATAATCTATCCTAATCTGTCCTAAAATTCCTAGAGTTACTTAATTGTTTCTAAGACGAAGGGAGTAGAGGGCACACACCAACTTATTTGATCACCATTCACACATCACACTTCTCTTAACTATCAAAGAGAAAGGTCAACCTGGTAAAGGATTGGCTTATCTTTGATCTTTCCTTTAGATTGAATCAAATTACCCAAGGCCATTCTTTTCTCTCTTAACTATCAAAGATATCCTCGATTAGAAGATAGCTATATTTTGTTCCACGTGGTTGCAATACCCTGAATATTCACGAATGAAGTGCTACAACAGTATTTTCATATGCTTGCCAATTATTATGTAAGAATTAATAAGAATCGCCAACATCAACAATAAGAGAAGAAGCTGTACATGGCTTAGTGCAAGTGTGTCGACCGCACAAGGCCCCTAAATGTTAGGGAGCCCATTGAGATAAAAGTAGATGTGCGATAGGCATCCAACTGTGCTGCATGCATATGTTGCTGGCACGTGCACACTGCACAGTACGCAAGTAGATAGAGTACATACATTATTTCTGTAAAGTTTTATTATTTTAGTAGGACCCTTGCCACTCCCAATAAATATGGCAATTAAAATTCAGCTCCAACCAAAATAGGGTGGCAATAATTGGGCTGGCAGTTTCAATATCTAATTAAATCCTCCTCTTAGAAGACTAATACTTTAGATCCACTTGACCACATATATATATGGTCTAGCATGCCTGCATCACATGCTCGGACATATATACACTCATCAGTCGTTTCTCTTGATATCCTTGTATTGCCTTCCACCAAGACACTACTAAACTCCTATAGTCCGAGATGGTGGCAACCAAATTGGGCACAATCTATGAGATTCGGCGAGCACAGCGTGCCGATGGCCCAGCGGCTGTGCTCGCTATAGGCACCGCAAATCCAACATTCTCCATACCTCAAGACAAGTTTCCCGACTACTATTTTCGTGTCACAAAGAAGGAGCACCTCACCGACCTCAAAGACACATTCACTAAACTATGTATGTACGCTAGCCCATATATAGTGAAAACTAATGTTATTTCCTTGGTTCTAAGTTTATTGGTCATTTAAGTTCTGTACTAACTTAAACTTCTCTAGCTTTAATTATGCATCAACATTTATTTATAAGATCCAACAATTTTTATTGATCCACAAATATGGTTAAATTAGAGGATTTTGATTTGGAACAAGCTCCAACGTGAAGGCTGAAGAGGAGAGAATAACATTTACAAATTACAATAATTTGATTTTAAGACAAGACGGTGGTCATTAATTTTTTTTTTGCGAATCGACGATGGTCATTAATTGTTGGATGAGTTTTGCTCTTAATTAATTAGGTAAGAAAACTGGGCTGGAGAGGCGTTTCTTCCACCACACAGAGCAAATGCTCAACGCCAACCCGAGCTTCTTCCTCGACGGGACGCCCTCCTCCTCCTCCTCCCTCGACGCGCGTCTCGACATCGTCTCCAAGGCCGCTCCAGAGCTCGCCGCCGCGGCGGCGGCGAAAGCCATCGCAATGTGGGGCCGTCCGGCGACCGACATCACCGACCTCATCGTCGCCACGAGCTCCGAAGCCCGCTCCCCCGGCACCGACCTCTCTCTCGCCTCCCTCCTCGGCCTCCGCCCCGACGTCCGCCGCACCTCGCTCCAGCTCGCCGGCTGCTCCGCCGGCTGCGCCGCCCTCCGGCTCGCCAAGGACCTCGCCGAGAACAACCGCGGCGCGCGGGTCCTCGTCGCCTGCGTCGAGCTCAATCTCACCTCCTTCCGAGCCCCCCGAGAAGACGACACCTTCGACACCCTCATCCCTCAAGGCCTCTTCGGCGACGGCGCCGCCGCCGCCATCGTCGGAGCGGATCCCGATCTCCACGCCGGCGAGCGCGGGATCTTCGAGATGGTGGCGGCGTCGCAGACCACGATCCCGGGGACGGAGAGGATGCTGAACATGCGGCTCGGGGAGGGAGGGATCGGCGGCGACGTCTCCGCCGGGCTGCCAAGATTTGCGGCGGAGCACCTCGAGCGGTGCCTGGTCGACGCGCTCGCGCCGCTCGCCGGCATCGGCGTGGAGGATGGGAGGAGGAGGAAGTGGAACGAGCTCTTCTGGGCGGTCCACCCGGGCAGCCGTGGGATCCTGGACCACATAGACGTGGCTCTCCGGCTGGAGCCTGGGAAGCTGGCGGCGAGCCGCGCCGTCGTGACGGACTACGGGAACATGATGTCGGCGACGGTGATATTTGTGCTCGACGAGCTGCGGCGGCGGATGGAGGAAGAAGAAGATGAGGCTGAGGCTGAGTGGGGCCTCATGGTGGGCTTTGGGCCAGGATTCACTGTCGAGACAATGCTGCTGCACACTACGAAGCAGTAAGCTAGCAACAGCAACAACACTACATGCTGTCAAGAACAACGTGTTTGAGTGTCTACGTTCGTAATGTGTGATTCGAAAAAATTAGTATCAATGTACCCTCCTTTCTTCGTCGAGAATGTCTGTTCATGCATGCATGTTTCATGCTTAGTTGATCTCCCAACCGTCATTACGCTTAATTGGCAAATAAATGAAGCAGATTATATTGTTAGTGGGGTGTGCATTTATCTGAGAATATGTGACTCAGAACGTATAAAGTGTGCGGCATCTTCATATATGATATTTTGATTGGATGCGAGTACAGTGTAGGTATCGCAAATTTTAATTTGCATCGTTGCGAAGTGACAAATGGAAAATAGACGTCACAACTCAGAAGCAGTGGCGGAGGCATAAGATAAAAAATTACCTATGGCCTGCATAGTACTAAGACATGTAATTACCTATCGTTGCTAGTGCTTACTGCTGCTTAGTAACGTGCAGCAGCATGGTCTCGACAGTGAATCCCGGCCCAAAGCCCACCATGACCCCCCACTCAGTCTCAGCTGCATCTCCTTCCTCCATCCGCCGCCGCAGCTCGTTGAGCACAAATATCACCGTCGCTGACATCATGTTCCCATACTCCCTCACCACGGCGCGGCTCGCCGCCAGCTTCTCAGCCTCCAACCTGAGCGCCACGTCGATGTGGTCCAGGATCCCACGGCTCCCCGGATGGACCACCCAGAAGAGCTCGTTCCACTTCCTCCTCTTCCCCTCCTCCACGCCGCCGCCTACGCCGGCGAGCGGCGGCGCGGCGAGCGCGTCGACCAGGCACCGCTCGAGGTGCTCCGCCGCGAAGCTCGGCAGCGACGACGAGACGTCGCCGGCGATCCCGCCTTCCCCGAGCCGCATGTTCAGCATCCTCTCCGTCCCCGGGATCGTGGTCTGCGACGCCGCCACCATCTCGAAGGTCGCGCGCTCGCCGACGGGGAGCTCGTGGTCGGCGCCGATGACGACGGCGGCGGCGCCGTCGCCGAAGAGGGCCTGGGGGATGAGGGTCTCGAAGGTGTCGTCCTCGCGTGGCCCGCAGAAGGCGGTGAGGGTCGCGCGCGCCGCGGTTGTTCTCGGCGAGGTCCTTGGCGAGCCGGAGGGCGGCGCAGCCGGCGGAGCAGCCGGCGAGCTGGAGCGAGGTGCGGCGGACGTCGGGGCGGAGGCCGAGGAGGGTGGCGAGGGAGAGGTCCGCGCCGGGGGACCGGGCTTCTGAGCTCGTCGCGACGATGAGGTCGGTGATGTCGGTCGCCGGACGGCCCCACATTGCGATGCCTTCGCGGCGGCGGTGGCGGCGAGCTCTGGAGCGGCCTTGGAGACGATGTCGAGACGCGCGTCGAGGGAGGAGGAGGAGGGCGTTCCGTCGAGGAAGAAGCTCGGGTTGGCGTTGAGCATTTGCTCCGTGTGGTGGAAGAAACGCCTCTCCAGCCCGGTTATCCAACCTTGGAGTAATAATTAATTAAGAGCACCTCATCCAACAATTAATAACCATTGTCTTAAAATCAAATTATTGTAATTTGTAAATGTTATGTTATTCTCTCCAGTTTAGCCTTCAGGTTGGAGCTTGTTCCAAATCAAAATCCTCCAATTTAACCACATTTATAAGAATATATATATATTAACATCTACAGTCTTACATAAAGCATTATTGCATAAAGACATTTTATTGTGGGTCAATAAAAATTGTTGGGTCTTATAAATAAATGTTGATGCATAATTAAAGCTAGAGAAGTTTAAGTTAGTACAAAACTTAAATGGCCAACAAATTTAGAACCAATGAAATAACATTAT
Source organism: Digitaria exilis (assembly GCA_015342445.1). Taxonomy (NCBI): domain Eukaryota; kingdom Viridiplantae; phylum Streptophyta; class Magnoliopsida; order Poales; family Poaceae; genus Digitaria; species Digitaria exilis. The sequence continues at coordinate 322,955 of JACEFO010001608.1, forward strand.
TTTTCAGTATACTAGCAAACATGCCCGTGCGTTGCTACGGACGAAAAGAGCTGGTCGGTGGCTAACTTCTTAATACTAAAGATGGATATATATTGAATTTAGTTCACCATGAAATAATTACCATTTTATTTAGAGGATTTATTATTTGCTAAAGGAAAAAGTCTATATTACCTCCATCAACTGTAAGCAAAGTCTACATAACCCCCTATACTATCTTTTTGTTCATTTTACCCCTAAACTATGTCACTTGGTGTATTATGCCCCCTAATATAAATTCTCTTTTTTATTTCTCCATACACAAGTTAAATTTTAATTTCAAATTTTGTATGATTGTAGTGAACATCACAATGTATGTCAAAAAATATATTATAAATTTTAGTCATTAGTTTTTGTATAATGTTGTGTCCTAAGGATTAATTAAATGTTAAATATCTTACCCCCATCAAATAATGACAAAAAATCATTTTATATTTTCTTTTCATGCATTATGATGTATACTATCTTCTCCCAAATTTGAACGTAATATGACACTTGTACATAGAAAAATAAAAAAGATAAATTGTATTAGGGGATAAAATAGGCCCAATGACATAGTTTGGGGTGGTGTTAAATAAAACAAAAAAATAGTTTAACTGGCTATGTGAACTGTGCTTATAGTTGGGGAAGTAATTTGGACTTTTTCCCTTTGCTAAAATAGAATTTGGGGTTACCCAACTATACGCATCTCTATTGCTTAGTTGCATAAAACCACTCCTTTTGGTCATTCAAATTTTATCGCAATGAATATCTCGTGGGTTCGTGGCTGTCAGTTGTGACAGCCTCACAGATCTTGTCCTAGCACCTTGTTGCTTAGCCAGCAAACCACATTAGGTTGGGATGCCTTAGTTTCGCTTAGCACCTTATGCTTATGCGCTCTCAGCCGCTTGATCACATCTAATTTCTGTAATTTTCCCACCTCGACCAGAATGTTTTATCAACAATGCTGAAACTGCAGTTCATGTCTTCCACTTGGAGCAAGTGAATGAGCCAAAATATTGCTATTTGGACAATAAGTACACCTTATTTACACATACTCAAAGAGAGTACCCTGAAATTATAAACACATGAGGAAATACATCTGAAAATGATTAAGCATGTTTCTTTGAACTAATAAGATATACTAATTTTTGCACTACTATGCGTCTTTGAAACATTAAATAAATGGAGAAAAAAAATACCATTTTTAACCCAGCACAGCAAGTCTTCCCACATCTTGCATGGGCTCAAGCCCATTAACCTGGCTGCTGGGCTTAGGTTGAGAAACGACTTTGTGCCAACTGATTCAGCCGGTCCATTTAACACCGAGACATCTTGACAGTCGATGCAATCTAACGGCTTAGATTCAATAGACTACCAACAAAACCATCTGTGTCACCTCCGAAACCCTAGAATCATTCCTCACTTCCTCATCTCACTTCTGCCTACCTCCAGGCCGCAGCACAGCGAGCCCCTCCTCCCATCTCTGCTATCCAGTCTCCATCGCCCGCCAGCCAGCCATCGATTCGCACGGCCCCCTCCACTTGAAGTTACAGGCCGTTGCTATCGAGGTGCAGCCGCTCCCTCTTCGTCCGGCTGCAAATCGATGATTGATTTGTCTTGTCAGATTTGGGGAAAGGTGTCTTGGTAAATGGTGTTGATTCTTTTTCCCCACCTATCTATCCTCAGCCTGTGTTGTTTGGCTTGCGTTGTTTGGCTTGAGTAGTTGAGATTGTTTTATGCTTGTACGGACTTGTTTTTCTTTGAATCAAAGACTACTACTTTTTACGTTTGGAGTTCCAATCGAGCTTCGATTTGGTGATTTCCACATTGCCGTGGGAGTAGGATTCGGGTGATTCCAGTTGAAATGGAAAGGGTGTGCGGATTTCGTTGACTGGAGGTGCGTATATGACAAGTGGGTCCCACCTGTCAGGACGTACGAAAAAGGGGAAGAAACCTTACTTGCTTAGAAATAGGTAAAGATAAAGATATGGGGCCAGCGTACATACATAGTTTAGTGAATGTGTCTTTGAGGTCGGTGAGGTTCTCCTTCTGTGTTACACGAAAATAGTAGTCGGGGAACTTGTCTTGAGGTATGGAGAATGTTGGATTTGCAGTGCCTATAGCGAGCACAGCAGCTGGGCCATCGGCACGCTGTGCACGCCGAATCTAATGGACTGTGGCCAATTTCGTTGCTACCATCTCGGACTATAGGAGTTTAGTAGTGTCTTGGAGGCAAGGATATCCAGAGAGAGGACTGATGAGCATATATATGCGAGCACATGTGTGATGCGGGTGGTAGACTATTTATTGTCATTCTCAAGTGGATTTAAATTCTATTATTTTTCTGAGAGGGGGGATTTCAATTATTGAAACAAGATCTATACCGTACCGGCCCAATTATTGCCATCCTATTTTGGTTGGAGCTGAATTTTGATTGCCATATTTATTGGGAGTGGCAAGGATTCTACTAAAAAGATACAAAGTTACAGAAATAATTTATGCACTCTTGGGTGTCCACTCGCCACGGTGCCGGCAACATATAGATGCAGCGCAGCTCGATGCCTGTCGCACTTTTCTTACTACTTTGAAGATATTTCAATAGTATATTTATGCTCTTCAAATTTCTCAAGAAACATGCGTCAAACATTTGTTTTGTTTTTTCTGAAAAAAGAAGAATAGCAAATGTTCTTAGTAAGAGGTTGACGCATGCAGATGCAAATGAGACATGAAATCGATGGAATGACTATTGCATAAAAGATCTTGAATAACAGTACTCCTGTTTGAATGACCCTACTCCTGTTTGAATGACCCTTTGTGAGATAAACTCATACCAGTTCAAAGAACAGACAAATCTCTCTAGGAATTTTAGGACAGATTAAAAAAGAGGTTAATTAGTCATATTTGCCACTAATTGATTCTTGTATGCACATGCACATACCGAATATGACATAATGACTTGTCTTTTCGAATAAAATTTGAATCATAGGATGAGTTGAGCCTAATTGACTCGCGGATATTCAGTAAGGATGATTAGTGACCCCTCCCTAAAATTGGGGGGGGGGGGGGGCTGGTGCGGTCGACCCACTTGTATTGGACATTGGATCATATACAGGTATGTTTGTTTGCTTGTCGTGCCATTGTTTGTGGACTTCAAAAATTGCTCTTGCGGCGGGGCCTTGGCGTCAGCGTCCGTGAGTGGCAGCTGCCGAACGAAAGAATATGAGTAATGGACTAATAGATGGACGATAGGCCGAGAATAACGTACGTAGTATCTGGATATGTAACTATCAATACCTGCAAAGCACTTGGTACTTCTTTATGTATTATCAATAACAATAGAGACACGTACATACTATCTGGATATGTAACTATCAATACCTGCAAAGCACTTGGTACTTTTTTATCTATTATCAATAACAATAGAGACACGTACACATAATACTGTCCTTGATTCAGTTATTTAATATACTTAATATTTACTCAACATCACACGATCAGCATTCAATGATTCTTGAGCTGGACATTCACTGATGGTTCCTGCGTCCTTACTCGTCCTTGGTCGATTTTGTTGAAGTATTTGCAGCTGCCACCTTGGTAAGGTTGAGGGACACGGCAAAGTCGTCCAACAGCTGCCGAGAATCTGGAAACTGTGCCTCATCAACTGCTAGAATGACTTTGATGCAGTTATTGTAGCTTTGGTAGTGCACCGTAAGTCCCTACAAAGAAAATAACTTTTTGTGAGAAAAATATGACCAGATAACATTTTACCCCACAAAGGTGCATTGTATATATGCATGGTGCAGTAGTGAGTCGTTCTTGAAACTGCATGACTGATTTTGTTGCGGCTGGTTAAGTTTTGTATGGAAGATGACTGACTTACTTGTTGAAGACCATAGACGCTAGGTGCAATATAGGCAACTGGATGCCCACAGATCTCTATCTGTTCAGGTGGGCCGATCAAGTTTGAGAAAGTTATGGTTGTGTTTGCGAGCACATTATTGAAGATATAAGCCCCCGCCTGAATGAAAAAATATGCATTGTGATTAGAAACATTCATGTAAATTAAAATGGCAGGTTATTAATTAATATAATGTGACAATTTACAAAATGGAGACTTGATATTTTAGAAGAGAGCATATATTAGTAGTAAGTAAAATGGTTGTGATAAATAAATGTACCTTTGGGCCAAATAACTTAAAGATAATTTCAATGGCCATATGTATGACGATCACTTCTAGTGAACCCTTTTTCCTATCTATAATCTGTTTTGCCTTGCGAACATATTTGAGTGGATCATTGTGTAGGGCTAGATGAAATGGAAGGATGATGTAGCCCAGTCGATTTCCCCATCTCACAGCATCACTCTTTCCAGACTTTATCATATCAACATCCATCTGCCCCATACACATTAGTTATGTCCAACCAACATCATTAATTACGAATATATATGCTGAAAAAATAATCCTTTGTTTTAAGAGATATTATTTGAATGAAAAAAAACAATGGACTCTAGCATTTTTTTGCATGCCTGAAACGCAGCAAAACATGCATGATGCATCTTACTTGTAGGCTAGTTGTTGGCCTTGTGTTGACAGGGAGTATTGATCGAAGTACTGTTTCCCTAGTCTTTGTGTCACCTGACACAACGAGAGTTATAAGAAAAGAAATCGTGTAAAAATCTAGTATTATTTGCGTGCAGGATCATACTTGTTGTTAGCTGATGGACAGGGCACCAAACCCCTGCACTTACCGGTTTTCCGAAAGAAATATCGTGATAGAGCAGCAGAAGTCACTCCAACTAGCACATCATTGACAGTCTATATATGCGTAAAACAAAATATATGAGCGACACTCGACCATATGGACTAAATAAAAAAAAACTAACGTAAAACAAAAAAATAATAGTAACAATAATAATTAATGACACGGAAATTTAACAAACTTGTACAAATATATAAATTGTTGAAACAATAATTGTTCTTGTATACTTACGCAGTTCATGGCATTCTTGACGAACTTGACGTCGTCAAGGCTCAAACTCCGGTGGACGAACCGCATGCGCCGCCGGTGATGCTCGCCATGGTCCTTTCTCTTAAACAACGTGTCCGGATCTCTGAGGAAGAAGATGGTCGCAACAAAGGTAACAACGTCCACCACGGTGTGCCACGCGACCACGAGATACGACCAGACGCTCCACACGAAGGACGCCGAGCTCGGCGGCGCGTAGATAGCGCCCTTCCGGCGAGCCGGCGGCGGCGGCGCGGGCGCGGGCATGGCCGGATCGGCGGCGCTGCGTGAGGCCGACACGAGGAGGGTGATGAGGGACATGCCGTCGGCGAGGGCGTGGTGGACGCGCAGCGCCACGGTGGATGCCGCCTCGGAGGTCTTGACGTCGATGAAGTGGAACTCCCATGGCGGACGCGTGTGGTCCATGGGGAGCGTCGACAGGGACGACAGGTAGTCCTCCACGGCCTTGTCGGGGTCGTCGTCTTCCTCGGCTCCGGCGAGGTTCGAGACGACGACGATGTGGTCGTCGACGTTCACCGCCGTGCGCGTCCACCGTGGCGTGCCGTCGTGCTTGTCAGTCACCTGGATGCTGCTGAAGTAAGGGTGGCGAGCAAGCTGGGCCTCTATGCCGGCGCGAAAGACGGCGAGGTTTAATGGCGTGGCGAGCCCGATGGCGGCGACGACGTAGAGATCCTTCATCAGTCTCTCGACAGGGCTCACGGGTTGCTCTGCCGCCATGGTTTTGAGCTTGATTGTTTCTACGTGGAGCTAGCTGCTACATGCATGGATAATTGGAAACATGCATATATATACTTCTCCAAATGTGGTTGGAATGGAAAGACATGCACTAGCACCAGTGCCATCATGCCTTCTTGGATCGGAATATGATCATGACAACTTAATTAGGCTGTCCTAATCATCAGCCAATATTTGTTGATAACCGTCGTCTTCGACCAAGCAATGAGGCCAACAACTGTTCTGTGAGACCGTACAAATGCTGTTAGTTGGACGTGTATGTCCATTATCCTGCACTACTTTATGTCATCTTCTGTATGGTTTGTATTAACGTGCTCGAAATTTAACTTTACTATAAATTTGGTCAAATTTAGTGTTTTTTTGAGCTTTTTTCGTAATTGCAGGTGCAGCTAGCTGCTAGATGGCTGCGTGCATGGATGGAATGGAAACATATACTTCTCCAAGTGCCATTTCCTTGTCCTTGGATCGGAATAGAATATGATGATCATGACAATTTAATTAGGTTTGACTAGAAGCTACCGTCGTCCTCACCATCAGCCAATCTTTTGTTGATAACCGTCTTCTTGGACCAATGACAATGAGACCAACAACTGTTCTGTGAGACCGTACAAATAAATGCTGTTAGTTGGATGTCCATGTCCATCATGTGCTAGTTTTTGCCCCCCGAATCACATTATCACAGTACAATTAAAGACGACAATCCTGCACAACTTTATAGGTCTGTAAGGTTTGTTATTAGTCACAATGGTGCTGGATCTACCTATCCTGTCCATACCACACTGCCTAACCACCACCGCTATACTCCCTTTTTTTTTTAAATGTAAGTCATTTTTAACCACATTACGATCAAAGACGCTCACATACACGTGCACACACTCACCCTCTTGGAATACATGCACACAAGCCTACCTCTATGAACACCTCCATATAGGTACTTATGCTTATGGTGTTCATTTGATATTCGTGTTTTCCCAATATTCAAGTGCTCCATGAATGTGTTCCTTCAATATTCATGTTTCAAGTTATTCATTTATTTACTATTCAAGTTTCAGATGTTTTGGATAGCAATTTGGTTCTCATATTCAAGTTCTTGTGAGTAAGTGCTGGCCGCACTTGCTCGGTTTTACCGGTAAATGCTAAGGATGTTTCAAGTTGTGTCTGTTTTATTAGGAAAATATTGTTTCATTGGTGTTCATTCAATCGAGGTTCAAGAATCATTGTTGTTATGTTCTTTCTAGTTCTAATTGTGTTTGCTGAGTATTTTTATTCACCCTTGTGTTTAATTGGATTTTAGGTACCAAATGATTACGGCATGCATGGGAGTTGAGAGTAGCATGATCTACAATAGCAAATGCATTCACATAAACCTGCTTAGATTAGCCTAATAAATGGTTAGACTTGATGTTTTATTCTTTCCATGGTTGAGATGGTCTCATGGCTGGTTGGGTCAACTTATTTTGTTGTTGGGATGGATTGTCATGCTTATTCATCCTTGGTATGCTATCTTGTTAATTTGTTGTATAAATTACTTGTCCTGAACATCATGTTTACATGGGAGACTCTGTCAAAATTACCGATAATTTCTTGACTTATATATTTTTGGTAGCCTCTGGGTTTTGAGAAAATCAGGGTGTTACATCCTGTTCTCCTTCGTCTGTTTTAGCCAATGCTTTCAGCACACTTGTTCTCTTGTGTATGATGGATGCAATTTGTTAACTATAGGGCACATGATTCTTCGATCAACTGCTCTAGATGTTAACCTTTGCACTACCATAGAATGCAAATATTACTGACGGTAAAAAAAACTGACAAGAGAATACGAAAACAGGAGTGTGATTCCAAAATGACGAATCATCAACCTCGTCAAAGGGGGACCCATTGGTCAGGCTAGATTGACTTTATTACCGTATGGCTTGGCGTCGGGAAACATGGATCTAACGGGGGTTTTATAGTTCAAAGTCGTTGATCTTACTATTTTTATGCTCTTGTGTTCATAAATATATATCTATTATAATTATTTTGTGATAGAACATTTGGATTTGCGGACTTAAAGTTACAATTAGATACGCATCAATGAATTAATTAAGTATTGACATTTGATCAGGTGTAGGCAAGCATGTCGAGTGCATACCAATTATTGCTTGCATTGCCTGACCTAGGTGAAAGAGCACACAAGATATCATCATTTTGAGCTATTATATATTTCATCTAGCAAAGCAAAAGGCTAGCTAATTCTAGGTACACCGCTGATCCAAAAATGACCTTATATTGACCAGAGAGCACACAAAATGATAGTTCTCAAGTGTAAGATTGGAGGGATAAATAAAGGCTTTATCTATTCTTAATAGGGCAGCACAATGGATCGAAAAGAATAGAACGATTATGGTACATTTAAGTGCTAAAACATGCTCTGACCGTTCCAAATTATTGGTCCAGCGAAAAAAATGCAGCAGCCAGGGTAGCACCTTAAATTTACTAAGTTTACCAAAAAAATACTATTTATCCAAACTTTTCCGTATTCATACTATTTCTCACTCTCACAGAACATGCCCCCATGACTTCGCTAAAGTGCTTTTTTTTGTGAGAAGTGTAGAAACTAGAATTATAGAGTAACTGGATCGTCCTGTATGATTCAATAAGTCTTGGCTCATGTTAGGTGCCAATCTTTATCATGTGGAGGAGCATATATATCAAATGTCGTTATCAGTCATGCATGGCTTGGTCAAGGTGGAAGGTGATGGGCATACCAATCTCTATGAGCTACTGCTCCAAGATCCAGACTAATTCCAGCCAGATACTTACCAGATATAGTATGTCGATATGAACTGCTACAGTTCTATATCTTTATCTTATAACCAATTCTAGATACACATGTCAATTGTGTATAGCATGGATAAGATGTTGATGTGTTGGCTCAGGCGAGTCCACACGAGACAGAGCTTTAGTATCGTAGAGGAATCACGCTACCACAGGAGGACAGTCATCCAGCTGTGAATTCTGTGGCCAACTTATGCACACGTAGTACGCTGTGTACTGCTTGCTATACGTGCATGGGTTTGCATGCACACTTAATGCATACACCTTAGCCTGGTTCTCTTTGATGTCACTACAGTGGTGAGAGCTGCTGTGCATGCATGACCAATGAAAACTCACTCAATCTTTAATTTGTTCCCATACAAATTATGGCTTGATCGAGACATATAGCTAATTCTAGGTACAACTGTTGACGCGAGAGAGAACGTGCCGTGTCAAACAGAAAGTACCATGTGTAATGCCAAGATCTCGAGACTTTTCTGTACCCTTGCTGATCCATTTATGCAGGGCTCGACAAGCCTCGATCAACGGCAGGCCTGAATAGTAGCCGCGCCGATCATCTCTGGAAAATGCGTGTAGAGAAACTGCTGGGAATTCTATCGAAGAGTAGCGAGAAGTGCATTGCATTTCGCCCACATGTTTCAGTACTTCAGCAACTAAGCAATGAGATCACGCATCGATACGTAATCTCATGCTTGGATAATAAATCTAATGATATACTAATTGACAGCTAAATTAGTCATTGACTAATCTTCCATAAACACCTTAGTGCGTATCTCATGCAATGAACCGGTGTAAATGATGATTGAACTGCTTTTATATTCATTATAAGGTGTGGAAATTGTGGTGTAAATATATATTAAATTTGCGATGAAACTTATTTCGAAAATTTTTGTCCCCAATATGATATACTGTAAACTATTATGTTTAACAAAAGCAGAGGAAAACTTGTCTAAAAAAGTGTTTTTTTATTATGGTTGAGAAATAGAGAGAATGGGATGCATCAATGCTTATTTTTTTATGTTGTCTGTAATATGTGTTGAAGTATGGATATAGTGAAAAAACATATTAACTTGGATTGGGTAAAAATCCAAATATAGCACATGCAGGTCCTTCTGAGAACCGTATATGAAAATGTGAATTGATAGGAAGCATAGACATTTCTATATGGTTTCTTATGTGAACCATATGTGTGAAAATCGATTTCCACAAGTGGCTTAATATTTTGAGCCTAGGGAGGTCGCATATTTCGGCAGGCCTTGGTCTACGTGTGGTTGGCTAAGCACCTACCAGGCTACCAGTACGTTTCACCACTCATCTTTAAAAAATGGGTTGGTGATACCCAAAATCCTGTGCACTATGTATCCATGATGATACCATACATGGTATCGGAGTCGGGTAGGAAATGGGGGAAATGGCAGAAGTTGGACATGTATGGGAATGCATGGATGGTGTCAAGCTTGAACTTTAGCATCGATGAAGAAGCAGTATATAGCAGGGATATACTTATTTTACCTTGGTGAACCGTTCTTCCTTTCATTAGCATGCTTCTGGGTTAAATTGCTAGACGATGCAACACAATACATGAAAAGATAGACAAATCAGTAACATTTTCATTTTAGCACTTCGTGTCACATACAAGCAACGATTATTTATTTTATTAAGCTTTTCATGTCTTGAACTATCTATCTCGAGTTTGAATAATCTTGACTATCACGGTTTATCGTCAACTTTTATTTCTACAGTGTCCGAGTCCTCAGCAAAGCCTGCACATTTCTCTAACTACTTGAGCTTTGAGTTGAATTAGATGGTACATACAACTCAATATAGTATGGGTTCAGTGTTAAATAAAATAATTGTTTCTTTGTAATTCATCAAGATTGAAAATTGGACTATCGTGCTAGTTGAAGTGGAAAATCAATCTTTTCCATTTATTTTTCAACTTAAGTTTTTTGTATAATTAGGTTAAGTTTTTTGGTTGCATTACTTAATGCATGAAACTGAAAAGTAAGTTCTTATAACAAAAGCAACACCTGTAAGTGGGATGAGAAGAGTTTTTTTTTCTTCCCTAAAAGTGTATCACCATTTCTAGTGGACTCAATCTCTAATATGATGCAACCTAATGGGCTGAAGTGAAATAACGTTCAATCTATAAAACCCCCACTAAGGCCACAAGCAAATGCCGCACACATCACTGCAAGGAACTCATGAGCTGCAAACATAGACTGAATTAAACATAAAACGCGACCTCTTAGCTCACCAGTTGAGTCAACCATGCAGCATGCAAACAAGAACTGTGTGAACAAATACGTCGTCGGCGACGACGTCGACGTTGACCTCTACCCATTCCTCCTACGATACAAAGACGGCCGCATCGAGCGTCTTCTCCGGAGCCCCTTCGTCCTCGCCTCCGACGACCCAACCACCAACCGCGGCGTGGCGACGAGGGACGTCGTCGTCGACCACGTCACCGGCGTGTCGGCCCGGCTCTTCCTCCCCTCCCTCGCCGCCGCCATGGCCGGAAACAGGAGGCTCCCCGTCGTCGTCTACATCCACGGCGGCTCCTTCTGCACGGAGAGCGCCTTCTGCCGGACGTACCACCGCTACGCCACCTCCCTCGCCGCGGCCGCCGGAGCCCTCGTCGTCTCCGTCGAGTACCGCCTCGCGCCGGAGCACCCCATCCCCGCCGCCTACGACGACGCGTGGTCCGCTCTCCGGTGGGCCACGTCACCCCTCACCACCGACCCATGGCTCGCCGCCCACGCTGACCCTCGCCGGACATTCCTCGTCGGCGATAGCGCCGGCGGAAACATCGCCTACCACACGGCGGTGCGCGCTAGTCTCCGACAAGATGACGTCACCGGCGTAGAGGGTGTCGTCATCGTGCAGCCCTACTTCTGGGGCGCCGAGCGGCTTCCGTCGGAGGCGTCGTCCGCCGATGGCACGGCGGTGCTGCCGGTCAACGGCGTTGACCGGCTGTGGCCGTTCGTGACGGCGGGGAAGGCTGGCAATGAGGATCCACGTATCAACCCTACCGACGAGGAGATCGCGTCGCTGACGATGACGTGTCGGCGAGTCATGGTGGCCGTGGCGAAGAAAGACACCTTGAGGGAGCGTGGGGTCCGGCTGTTTGAGCGTGTTCGTGACTGCTATGACCTCACCGGCGGCGGCGAGGTGACGTTGGTGGAGTCGGAAGGGGAGGACCATGGCTTCCACCTCTATAATCCCCTGCGTGCTACTAGTAGGAGCCTCATGGAGAGCATCGTGCAGTTCATCAACCGGCCGCCGGCGCCGGAGAAGAACGGTGGTTTTCATTTGCATGCGTGGGAGGGTAAGTCGTCGTCTAGGACGACGAACAAGACATTGACGAGGACTGAGCTTGTGATGCTAGGGGTGCCGAGCAGGCCGTTCAGGGACGTATTTGATTATGGGGTTGACATGAAACAACACTGCAGTGGCACAATCTGCATGTCAGCAGCATATGGCGGTACGTCAAAAATTGGAAGGCGTGGCAACGATGCTACATCCAACATGGCAAATTATGGGCTATTCAAGGGGCCAGTGAGGCCTAATAAGGCCTACAAGGGCCCAGCAGGAGCAACCGCATTTCCTGGCGTTCATGGTTTTACGCATTTCTTCTAGCGCATGAATGATCGTCCATGTGGTCACCATATATATTATATTAAGGGCTGTCTTCAAAAACAAATTGTCGGTTTAGTGGTGTCTTGGTAATTTTAAATTACTAATAAATGTGTTTCCAAGATAATTAATGTGCTTGTACTTATTGTATATTAAATTAATAAATAAAAGCGAATAATTATATGGTGTGTTACTAGGTCATTCGATTTTACGATTTGGTCATGTTAGAATATCCACAGGGAAAGTAAAAACATTTTTTATAATTTGGCGAACCGTGGGCTGTGGCTATGGACCAGCTCCCAGTTTGCACCAGAGATATGATTCAAAGCCCGTTGACTATTTCTTCTAGAAGCGGGGGAAAGAGAGTACTGAAGAAGGCATACGATCGGGTAGAGTGGGCTTATTTATGTTCTATCATGCTACGTCTCGGATTTCACAAGCTGTGGGTGGAGTTGGTTATAAGGATGGTGACCACGGTTTCATGGGTTTATTTTTAATGACGAACGCAGAGAAACATTCAAACCTTCGAGGGTCATTCGTCAAGGTGATCCAATCCCACCTTATCTATTTTTGTTGGCAGCAGATGCCTTTTGTGCCTTTTGAGATCAAGAATTCAGTCTTTGCAGCCTAATGGCATCAAAGCTTGGCCGACGGTAGAGTAGTTCGTTCTGATCATCTTGTTGGTATGCCTAATCATGCCCTTCGCTGTCCAGACACAAGCGAGGGCCCACCAATTTATCCTGCCGATCCACAGCTACCATTTGCCGTCGCTGTTCCAGTCAAGAGATATGCATAATTTTTTGTAACCTAATTGTGTAACTACTATCCACTAATTAAGAATCCAGTGTCCTGGATTTGCCCCATACGTAAGGTTGTTCTGTGCACTATATACATTTCCAACAAAAGTTTCTACCAACCGCCCATCCCCGCGTCGCCCGCAGCTGTAGGGGCGACTCGGGCGGACGCCCACCACCGCCAGTTCTTTTCGCCGGCGCCGTCCACGCCTCCGGCCCCCGTTTCCCGCCGGTTTTATAGCTGGTGGCCAGGAGAGCGAGGGTCCATCCTTTAGTAGATCGAGTCCTCCTAGGTCTAGGGTTTGTTCACCGTCGATGTTTGACGGCGGAACTAGGTCTATAGAAGGAGCGTGGTTCCTCTGCTGCTTCTTGTTCCTGGCGGGGCCGGCGATGCGGAAGCGACGGCGTTGCAGGGTGTTGGCGCTCCTTAGCTACACCTAGGGATGCAGGCGGGGCGGGTTGTTAACATAACTCGCCAGGCCGCCCCGCAATACTGGCCTTCGAGAGCATTGCGGACCAGCTGCAATATTTACGTGGGCTAAAACTTCCTAGCCTACGACGTCCATTGGACAAACGACGTGAGCCCACAGAACCCGCAAACACATATGCTTCGTCTACCTATAGGCGCTGCCGCCGCCGCCAACATCTCCGGCACCTCCGCCGCCGCGATGAATGAGCACACCATGAGCGTGGCGTCCCATTCCCGGATGGAACGGAGGGCATCGAGGGCGCGGGCACGGACTTTGTTTACTCTCTCGCAATCAAATCCTGCAATTACTTATGCTTCATCCTCCATCCAGATCCAGTAATGTCGTTGTTTACTCTCTCGGCATCAAATCAACTTGTTTGTTGGGGATTCATTGCTTCCTGTCTGTTTGCTTCATCTATCATTATCCAGTTAAAAGTCTAGCAGCCCCGACAGACTCCAAGCCTCCAATGATTCCTCAGATTCATCTTCCAAATCAACTAGCTTCGCCAGGAAGACTTGACTTGTTGTCTTCTCGTCCGGCCAGAAAGCAGACAACGAGATTCATGCCAAATCAGATGAGCAAGCCCACCATGGCCGCCGGCAAATACCAGATGAGCAAGCCAACATGGCCGCCGGCCGCGGCTTCCGTTGCTGCGCAACCCGCTCCGCCGGGATTGTGTTTTCTGGCTCCGCTCTGATCTCTAGCGCTAGCAGTCCAGCACAACTTGCTTTTTGCGGGTAATCGTGGTCTTCGTGGGCTTAGCCACCAAACCCTCTAGCCACGAAGCGGAACATCATGTGGGTTTGCGGCTACCTCTAATTGACCAAAAAATCTTTGCGGCAAAGGCAGCCGCAACCCGCCCCGCCTGCACCCCTAGCTACACCTTTTTTACCCTCATTTATCTTCAATAATGGCATGAATTTTACATCTAAACCATTGATCATACTTGATAATTGGGTCATATTTGCAAATGCATATGTTTTTGGAGGAATTGTGATTTTGCAGGCTTTTAGGCTATTTTTAAGCGTAAAATGATGAAGCCCATGATGGAGGTTGAAAGCCCAAGGAATCACGATCCATTCAAAGTCCATACCTGAAGATCAAGGACCCCAAAAGGCCCAAAACACAAGCCCAACCAAGATTACTTCGGGATTATGGTGAAACAATTGAAGATTAAGAAAAGATTCATCTCTCTATCCTTATCTCGAAGATATCCCGAAGGAAGACGTCGGCAAATGCCTATCATCAAAGAAGGAAGCGGACTCCAGAAGACCTGAGGAGACAAAAGGACAAAGGAGAGGGCAAGCCGGGCCTAGGACAGGCCAGGTCGGCCAGCCCAGGGTCCCCCTAGCCGGCCGGCCAGGGCCTATTTGGCCTCGGCTCGAGCCCCCCTTGGACCTAGGTTTCCACGCCTATAAAAGAAGTCTCGATCCCGACTTCCAAGGGGAGTGGACATTTGCAGCAGTCGCCGAGAAGCAGAGGAGTAGAGAGACACCTTTCAGAGAGCTGAGGATCGTTGCTAGTTGTCTTGGGTTCGTCCTAGCCGACGTGGGAACCTTGCATGGTTCTCCCACGTCGGAGTTCAGGAGTTAGGATCAAGATCAAGGTAGGCCATGGTTGGGATCTTGTGATGTACTATCATTCGTGGTGAAGATGTTTGTGTTCCCAAATTTCTAGCGATCAAGTATCTCAACGGTTGGCACCAGGGAGTGATTCTGTTCATTCTTTGATACACTTATTTTAGATCTATTATCGAGATAGATCGCTTCGGGTGTTCTTGTAGCTATGGTGGTCAGGGGTTCATACCGGACATATCAAATAGGCTTCGACACTACTTCGTGCCTTGAAACAACAACGTCGAAGGAGATTGTGCTGTAACAGGGTGTATCCTTGTGTAAGGTTGGGGTTTCGGGAGTCAAGTTGGAGGTCATGATTTAAAGATGATTTATTTGAGATTCACATTTATCTTTGCTCTTTCTAGCTAAGAATTACGACTATGCATTGATCTAGGTTATGTAGATCTGTTATCTCTATCTCTTTCTTGCTACATTTGACGGTTGGTTGACTTTAGTAGATTAGATTCGTTCTTTGTCGACTCAATCTTTCACCAAAACAAAGGTCTTCATGCATCTTAGTTTGTGTCTTTGTCTTTAGTTCTACGGATTGATAAACTTTGGGGGAATTACTCAAGGGAAAGACCTACAACGTCCCGTGCACTTGCGGTTAACAATTGGTGTATCTAATGGCATCAACATAGGGGAATAATTTCTCCTGGCTTCTTCCGTTCTCCAGTGGCGATCTACTCCGACGCCAATGGAGACCTGTGTTGGAATCCAGGGCCGGTGCATCGTCATCTTCATCAGGTGATGATGTTGCTAACCTGTTTAATCCCCAGGAATATGATCTCCGGTGGAAATATGAGTTTTGCTCGAGTTGCCAGTGTTGGATTTGAAGGTTGCGTCGTGGGTGCCAGAGTTGGCCGATGCGCCTGGGAAGCAGTGTACTCGGCATCTGCGCCTAGCAGTAAGCTGTGGTGGAGTGATCTTAAATTAATCTAACTTAAGTGCACTAATGACACCTTAAGGCATCCGTGCACTTAAATTGGATTAAGCTGGAAGCCCGTCGAGTCTAGCTCGATTTAACCACCATATTTCCTATCGAAACAATACACTTGCCCGAAGGCGATTTCTAGAGATTACAACATTCCTCGTATTACAATACAGAGTAAG
Source organism: Digitaria exilis (assembly GCA_015342445.1). NCBI lineage: Eukaryota > Viridiplantae > Streptophyta > Magnoliopsida > Poales > Poaceae > Digitaria > Digitaria exilis. The sequence continues at coordinate 339,182 of JACEFO010001608.1, forward strand.
TCATAAATTAGAGTTATTATAAACCGAGCTTAACAATAAGAAAGAATACTTAAAGTTCGATCGCAGCGGAAATAACGATGAACTAATGATGATACAAGGTAGCATCACGATGAAGCCAACCGTGATGCTACTTCACACGATCCTCTCCAGAGGAGGTGTCCCAACGACGGACCAACCATGAGTCATACCTAAAAAATTAATCAACAAGCAAGGCCGAGTATACTAATACTCATCAAGACTTACCCGTCAGGTAATAACTACTTCACCGACTTCTAGACATGAGAATGCTTTTTAGCTGATAGGGTTTGTTTTGCCAAAAGCGACTAAGAGTGGATCCTTACTTTACATTTGAGCATTCAGTTCTAGTATTCTTAATTATTCTAAATATGCATCCTTCCCAAGCAAGCAAGTGTTGAAATACAATTAATTTCATACATCAATTCTTCATTCTCAACATTCCACTTATTACTCAATGCAGCACAACGGTCAAGCAGTCTCATTAACCGCGAGAAGCGGACAGTTCGAACCAAATTTTATAACCTGGCCAGGGAAACCCACACCCATGGAAAGGTCTGCCTAGTAGAATACTTCCCAGTCTGTTCCCATCGATCCGTAGTTAGTTTCCACTTCCCACAGCCTTAGGGCAAAGGTTTACCGCACCCGGACTCACGCATATACCCACATGTGCGCACATGGGAAACAAATTTCCAAGGACAGTGGGCTAATGTTCCTCCCTGCATAAATCAGGTAATTGGCTTACCGGTCCCATGGACCGTGCATGGGTGTGGTATGTTCATAAACTTGACACACAGAACCACACGTTTCGACCTTAAATACTTTCATCAATCACAGACAGGATATCTACACATACCATCCCGTCCGTCAGTCCTTATGATTCCAACATAAGATAAGGCAGACAACTCCTATATCTCGCGAGTGACAGGAAATCACCCGACTTGTAACGGTCCTATAGCATTGCGGCTATCGAGTCTGTCATACTAGTATTTCAAACAAAGGAACCTATGATTATGCAACTAGGGTTTCATTCAACTCCTTGAAACTTAAATGCGCAAACATATAAGAATTATAATTGCATAATTTAAAAAGTTAGGTCATGCTCTGGGGCTTGCCTTCTTGCTCAAGTTAGTCTCCGGCCCTTGGGCTTCTAGATCAGTGGTGATCACGTCCACTTCTCCTTATAGGGCTCCTTCTGACTCCGGGATGAGGGTGTACGTTTCATCAACGAGTGCAGTTTCTACACGAAATGCACATGCATAAGCTTAAATTGATTTCAATGCTCGAATAAAAGCTCGGTGCAGTTGAGGCCATATTCACCTAGACAAAAAGAATAACATTTCTTTCTTCATAAAACAAAAGGGTAGCGAGTAGCATAACTCGTTTTTAGGTGATGGTGATTGTGTACATATATATTAAGTTATCGATTTATTATTCATCAAATAACTTTGTTTACTTTTAAAGTTTTCTTTCTATTTTATTTCTTTTAATAAAGATTTAATTTATATTTGATTCCATGTGATGATAACCTTTTTCCCAACATAACAACTTGAATGAAAAGGGCAAGTTGGATTCATTGTTTTTAGATGAGGCTTGGCCAGAGACTACTCAGTGGTGACAATGAGCTCTTTCCGAAAATTTAACTTTTCCTGAGTTATATATTAATTATTAAAAAATGTTTGAATCTTTAATTGCTAGAAGAAAGATTAAATCCTACAAAAATAAATGAACAGTTTATAACCAAGATTTTCAGATCACATACTTGTGTCAAATAAAGCAACCTCTCTGACCAAGTTCAACTTGTTTTGAGTTGTGAATATTTTTAAATATTTTCTACACATGAAAGTTACTCAAATTCATTTGGCCATTTTAACATGCTCTAACAATCACCTAGTCATTTTTCATAGAGTGTAGACTTCCCTAATAGGTCTCTACAGAAACGGTTTTATTTTTCACGGAGTGAAATAATTTCTATGATTTAATGAGTAAAACAGCATGGCATTTACAAAATAAAAGATATCTAGAGTTATACAACATATTTTTGTGCACCCTTTCTACACAGAGCTAATATAAACTAGCTTAACAACATATCCAAAATTCAGCAAAACTCGGTGGATTTTTAATTATGTTGAAATATGCTCAAACTGAATTTGAATTTTAATTCAACAACTACACATGTAAAGTATAAACTTTCTGTCATGAGGTTGTTATTTAAGTCATCACGAGTTCATAGAATTTTAGTTTGCATTTTTCTGAGCTTTCTACGAATTTTTGAACATATCAGCAAAATACTCAAGAAAAGGAAGAATCTAATTATACCATGCCCTCAGATCTTTTTTGTTTACACGAAAAGGTCCTTAGAATTTACAGTCGGCCCCCTAGTCAAAACGGAGAAGACGCAAAAAGGCCCTCGGTGGCGGCGGCACGTATGGCCGGCCGATTTCCGGCGAAGCGGCGGCGAGATCGGGCTGGGGAAGTGGGGGAGAACGTTGAGGGACTCACCACGAGAAGGAAGGGGTAGGTCTCGGGGTCGGGGTTGGGCCGACGAGGTGGTGGCGACGGCGGCGGCGGCTCGGTTCGGCTCCGGCAAGCTCGGTGGTGAGGTGCGAGTGGCGGAGGAGGCCGGGGAAAAGGTCGATGAGCACCAGTGGAGCTCGGGGAAGCTTCTTTGGGGCTCGGTTGAGGCGGAGGAGGTACGGTGGTGGCCGGCGACGAGGAGGTGGCGCACGTCGGAAGCTTGGCTCCGTCTCCGGCGAGACCTAGAGCCAAAGGTAGGGGTTGATTGACTCGGTGAGCAACCTCGGAGGATGGGGAAGCTAGTTTGGGGTCTATTTGGTCGGTGGTTGGCCGAGGAGAGCTGGCCATGTGCGAGCTCAAGCTCGGGCGGCCATGGCGGTCTGGCGGAGCGGGGAAGAGAGACGTGATGCGGGGAGCTTCTCCCTTTAAAAGAGGAGGAGAAGAGGGTGCCAAGGAGGTCCTGGGCGAGCATCTAGCGCGGCTCGGGCGGCCTTGGACGCGAGCGCGCGGCGTCTTGTGCCTAGCGGGCGCCATTGATGCGCTGCTGCGGCGCGGCAGCACGGCAGGCAGGCTAGACGGCGCTAGCTTCTCGGGTAGGAGCGCGCACGCGTGCCTGGCAACCCAGACGCATGATTCGAGTGCGAGGCGTCGCGTCAAGGCAGCAGGGCAGCGAGCGGCAGCGTGCTGGCAGCTCGGCTCAGCGTGGCGAGCTCGCTGGCAGCGCTGCGAGGCTCGACTTGTCGCGGCAAGTGGACGGGCGCGTGCGCCATTGAGTGGGACACGTTGCAGCTGTGCTGGCCGGCGCAGACGCGGAAGCAACGGCGCAGCAGTGGCGTCGGCGGCGAGCGCTGCACTGAACAGAGGCGCGGCGACCTGCCCCGAGGCGCCGGGTGCTGCTGACTGGCATTGCCCGATTCTCCAAAAAAAAATTGAACTAAACTTTCAAAACTCCCAATATGAAAGTGGTAGTTTATAACTTGTGACACATTTGTTCTTCAGACTGGCATAGGTAAAAGTGGATAGGTTGTGCTCAAGACAAAAGGGGCCAAAACTGCTTATTCGAGGTTTTTGGTATTTTTGAGGGTCTAAACCACAACAACAGAAAGCGTTCACAACAATGGAGCTGCTTGAAATGTGAAGCTACATAACTTTTCTTTTTGGAGATTTTTAAGTTCAGTTGTAAAATTTCGAGTTACGGCTAAGATTCCTTTTTAGCATTTGAATTGGAATTTGAATTTCAATCCTCCAATTTACGGTTTGAGATTTGAAAGGCTTCCAAAGGGTTTCAAGCTGAGCTTTGAAAAGGAAAGGTGCTTGGTTTGGGCTCCCCTTCAAAGTTCATATTGGCAAAAATTCATGTTCTTATATAAAATGTGGGAGTTTCTGTTTTGCTCCTTTTTGAAGTGTTTTAATTTATTTCTGGTTTCTTTTTGCATCTTCTTGAATGCTTTCTTTTGATTAACCTTTGTGAGACTTAACTACTTGTTTCCAAATAATTAAACACGAGGGGTGTTACATAAGCCCTCCTCTGCGGCTCTACTATGTGGAGATTGGCTCTGGTGTCCGGCGACGATTGGGAAGCAGTTTGGACGGCGGTTACGAACTGATCCCTGAAGTCGTCGAGGAAGATGATTAGGAGTTCTAAACTCTTTGTAATTTTTTTCTGGATTCTTGTTGATAAAATGCTAAGATCAATATATATTCGTTCTAAAAAAAGACACACACTATCTACTATCGGCGAGTAAAAATAATTTGACAAGGCAAACTTCGGTGGACCCAAAGAGGCCTAATGAGGCCTACAACAGCCCAACATCCTCAACAGAGGTAACACTACCCGGCACACTCATATATATATATATATATAAAAAAAAAACTTCCCGGCACACTCGTGTTATCATGAACTTCTAGCGCATGAAAGAGCTGTTGTGGTAACATTAAGGGCTGTCTTCAAAACAAAAAGTGGGTGCATCAGTTGTATTTTGATTATTTTTCATTTCTAGTTAATGTATTATGAAGATAATGTGTTTGTATTTATCTATATACCTATTTCTAAAGCACGTAACAAATTCTTCGTGCGTTCTGCCTGTTTCTGCCCCTTTTCCGTCCGTCCTTACAATTGGACCCCACCTGTCGGCCTCCCAAAGTCTGCGTAACGGTTCCTTCTTACCGAGCCGGAAGAGATTGAAACTGAACTTGCAAAACTCGGAAGAGATTGAATCAGACTTCAACTCAATCGGACTTTAACTTTGTATAACCAACATCGACGAGGCATCAATTCAATAATCAGAATCCAAACCTCTTTCCATCGAATTGAAACAAAAGATAGCAATCCTCATGCAGCAGCCACGAAAAAGATCCAATCGAAAATAAAAAAAGTCAAGGAGATCCAATCGAAAGCAGCAGACCTCATGCACAATAGGAGATCAATTGGACCCCACCTGTCGGCCTCCCAAAGTCTGCGTAACGGTTCCTTCTTACCGAGCCGGAAGAGATTGAAACTGAACTTGCAAAACTCGGAAGAGATTGAATCAGACTTCAACTCAATCGGACTTTAACTTTGTATAACCAACATCGACGTGGCATCAATTCAATAATCAGAATCCAAACCTCTTTCCATCGAATTGAAACAAAAGATAGCAATCCTCATGCAGCAGCCAATCGAAAATAAAAAAAAGTCAAGGAGATCCAATCGAAAGCAGCAGACCTCATGCACACTAGGAGATCTAATCATGCTCAAGTGTATATATACAACACAAGCAAACAGCTCGAAATAACAAGAACAAATCGATGTACACAGAACCAATAGGGCATTAGAGCATGAGCAGACGAGGCACAGGCTGTCACGCCTAATGGGTCCGCACGGAGGGCCGAGCGGAGGAGATGCCGGCTTGACCGCGTCGTGCCACGCTCTCCTGCAAGAAGGGTTGGAGTGAAGCCACTCGGCCTCATGGATCCACGTCGTGCACGTCTGGGACCGCAGGAGAGGAAATGAGTCGAGAGACAGAGCGACGGGAGGTGAATCAGCAGCGGCGGCTACTGGATGGAGTGAGTGGTCCGAGTGGAGAAGGGGTGAGTTAGGGTTTAGTCTGCTGTTATATATGGCACGATGGAGTATGGGCTGACGTGGGCTGCTTCACTTTTGATATTAGGCTTCCACTTATGGTACTCGATGGAGTACTGGGCCGACGCTAGCCACGAATGGATATACAGACGGCAAGAACATAACACGCGCTAGGAGTACACAAATCCATCCAAAATCATCACCGATATGTGCTATCAATATATATATAAAAAAGGCAACAGCCAGGAAGAGAGGATTCGGAGTGGAAAATCAATTATCATTAGGAAGAGCTAGACTAATAACAGTAGAATAATTTTAAAGTATTGTAGGGCTGTAGACACAATACTTTAAATTTAAAGTGGAGGCCGAGTCTGGGCCGGCCCAACGCGTTTCTCCGGCCCGTTCCTCCATTGTCTTCGTATGGACATCAGTTTATCCGTTTTCTTTGTTTCCTAACTCTTCTACTTCTTCGACTACGAATCCTATCCTATGCCTATTGAGACACGAATTGCTGCTTATTAGCTATATTATTCCATATACATATATAAGAACACACAAAGTTTCTGAGAACATAATGTTTGAATCCTTCTTATGACATACTACGTGTGGTTGGTTTGCAACGCCCTGTCTTCTTCTACAAAAGCATGGCATGTAAATTCAATTCTCCTTACATCACCTGAACATGCACTACTTGCGTTGTTTAATCTAGATGCGTTGACAATGAGATAGTTTCTTATCGATGTCTGTCACCTCTTTGTTCACATATTGCATACCTATATAGAATTCCAAATGACATTGTGACATGAATCTATTTACACTTTTCAAGAATCATTGGGTGTCTTATTTCATTGTCACATTTAAATTTGAGCTACTAGGACTAACTTGTATTTCTTGCAGATGGCTTCTTCGAATGGACACGAGAAAAACACTCCACTGAAGGACCAAAGCAGCATTACAAACACAAGTAATATTGGTAAGTTATTACCTACAAAAAATGTTTATTCCACCTCATACTATGCAGCTAAATGTGAAATGTATTTTTTTAGATAGCGACAGCATTAGCAATGATAGTGGACCTGTGATATCCAGTGACCAACCACCACTCACAGATCTCAAAGAATGCAAGAGGAAGCGAGAAAGAGACCGATATGCACAACTGCCTGACCAGAAAAAGGATGAATTACTACAAAAACGGCGTGAAGCTCGTCGGGAAAAGAAAGTTTTGCAAGATGAACTACTATGCACACCCAAGAAAATTGAAGCAAGACGTATAAAAGCTAGAGCACGTTATGCAAATTTAACACCAGAGCAGAGACAAGGGATACGTGATCGTCAGAGATTGCTCTATGCAAATATGACATTTGAGCAAAAACAAGCAAAAAGGAAACGTGAAAAAGCATATTCTAAGAAAAGACGCAAAGCTCTGAGTAAGGGATCTATCGCCATGATAAACCCTTTGTATAACTCATCAGATTCTGATTAAAAGATATTTCTAGAAAAATTTATCACTTTTCTCTACTACTAATAAAACAAATACTTTCCTCAAAATCATATATTAGAACCAAAGCAATGTTGTATTTTATATTAAACAAATATGTGGTCTTAGCCCGTAGCAACGCATAGGCATGTGTGCTAGTTTGAATATATTTATATAATTTTTTTTGAATAAGACGAACGGTCAAACTTGAGGCTAAAAAAAGTCAAACGACATATATTTTAGAACGGGAGGAGTAATTTCTGAGCAACCACTTGACAGGGATGTGGACAGTTTTATAGACTTTTCAGTAACAGTAAAGCGTAAACCATGGATTCCTTGTTCTATGAATCTCTCCATCTCATATGTCGGCAACTTGAATACGGATGATGTTAGGAGATTTGAGTGGTTTGTAGATTGCGCAGACAAGTTTGTAAGAGATATGGAGTCAGACCGTTCACTCAGGCAGTATACCTTAGAGCATTTCTGTCACACCTGATTTTAGAAAGAAAACCAGATCCATCTCATATGTGTGCCAGGATCAAGTTTCACACATACGATAGACTCCATGAATAAACAGAACACAAAGTTACAGCGGAAATAATAAAATAAAGACAATACAAACGTTTTCTAGCAGCGGAATCTTGAACTCTTCACCATAGCCAGTAGTTGACTGGGGGCTGCGCACGTCTAACATCATCTTCAACAACTTCACACAACTTCTGAATACTGAGCATCAATAAGCAAGGATGAGTACACTTATGGTTGGTACTCAGCAAGGCCACCGAAATAACCAGAACAATTTAATATCAACTTTTGATAAATTAATCATGTGAGGGTCCAGGCCGTTCATAACCGCGAACACAGCTGTTACAACAGTTTTACACTCTGCAGAGGTTGTACACTTTCACCACAATTCGCGTAAAAGCTCCGAGGAACTTTAAACCCAACCATGCTGTGCTGGCTAAAGCACGTACCACACTTCCGAGGTGTGACTGCATAGGGACGCTACGAGGCCTTTACAAATATTCCCTAGTTAGAAACAATCCGTTAAGGTTTCCGGATCAGAAGCAGGCATAACCCTCCCTAACGGGCATAGTGTCTTAGCTAAGCCCACTTCCCGAGAGGACCGGGCTATACACCGTCAACCGCCACCTCCATGCCCTTTCGGTAAGATCATTCCTAACCAAGGTTTCTAATTAATTAGCCAAGACCAGAGCCATTATTGTATTATGGGTGTACGGGTAATCCTGGGTGGTTCTCTATGTTCTGATTAATAACATATATGATCTCATAAAGCATAGGTAGAAGGATGGTTAGGGACACTTGCCTTTCCGCAAAAGAATACCACTGGTCAGTCTTCAACTCTTGTTCTTGACAGCTTCGGAACGATGCTCCTCTAATCGTAGCAAACATCGAGCACAAGCACAAACATGCAAACAAAGAAATAGGTACAACTAAGAACAATACATCAATCAAAAGAAAAGTTTTAAAAGAACGCACTAAACGATGGGGCTCGATACTACGATCGCGAGAGCGCAAGAAACATTGAAAACGAAGCTATGGTTGGAAAGGTATAGCTACGGGGAGATTTATATTATAAAAGAAATAAAAGACTATATGCTTCTTTTATTTTATCTTAAGAAAAGATATTCAATATTTAATTTAATTCAAGATACACTTTCATATTAAAAGACGGTAAAGCCTAGTTAATTTTATTTGCAAATGTTTATATAATGATTATACCAATTAAATATTTTAATTTGCAATAACACATGAGAGAGCATTTAGATGAATAACTTCATGTATCGTGTTGGACTAAACAAGTTATATTGAAAGCACATTCAAGTTGGAAATTATTCATATTAATTTAAATTGCACAAAACCGATGTTTTATCCTTAATTAGATTTTAATTAGAAAACTAATTCAATACTTGTTAATCAAGTTAACATTTATTCTTAAAAATCGATGCATGAACCTCGTCAAGTTTTATTAAAAAAACTAGATTCAATATTGAACATTAAGCAAATTAATTATTAGTTTATGAAAACTGAAATATAACCTTACTAGCTTTTATTTGGAAAAGCATATGAAGTAAACATTATTCAAATTAATATTTTAAATAATAAATTATAAAACATGGAATTGGAACTCTAATTTAGATTTTATACAATTTGTAAAACATATAACAAATATTAAGCAAGTTAATATTTTATTGATTTTCAAAACATAAAACTCGGTAACCACTGATGTAAATCTAAACTTCACGCTTTTACAAGATTAACACAACAAGGTTGAGATTAAACGGTGTTAAAACATGGAATCTATGGATAAAACAAGATTCTAGGGGCTTAACTACGAGGAAACAGGGCTTCCAGGGGCTGTCTTGAAAGAAACCGAGGGCTAAAACATAATTTCATATGAAAACCCGAGGGCTCAAATGTAAAAGAGGCGACTATGGACTGCGGGTTTGATTCTGCCAAACTTCAGGGGTTAAACCAAAAAGAAAAGGACCTATATCTAATTACTTTTCAACTGGCATGGACTGCGGACGGATTTCACGGAAACAGGAGTGCTCGTTTGCAAAGTAGCCAGGGCCGACCGGTATCTTGACTGGTGGATCTAATCGTGGCCGCCGGATCCAGATCGGACGACTAGGGTTTGGTTGGGGCGCTAGGGCGCCGGCAGGAGAGGCTGGCGGCGGCGCCGCCCACGGCCGCGGTGGAGCTTCGCCGGAAAAGGGCGAAACAGGCGCTAATGGCCACGGTTTTCTTCGATTCCAAGCCCTAGAGCGAGATGGGGACGCGGGGAGTCGATCTCGTGGGTCATCGCCGAGGATAGGGCGGCGGAGGCGACTGGCGACGCGCGGCGGCGGTGTCTCTGGACGATGAGCTCACCGGCGATTCAGTGGGGTAGGACCTCGGATAGACGCAGGAATCGAGCGAGGAGGAGAAGGGGATTCCATTGACGTGCTCACCAGCGATGGGGAGGTGGGTGGCGACCGGAATCAAGGACGACGGCGGCGCCGGCTCGGGTGTCACGCCGGCGAGGTGCTCCGGCGACGGAACGGCGACGGAAACCGTTGAATTGGATGCGCCTTGGCTTGGGGAAGCTCGTGGTGGTGTCCGTTTCCTTCCTTTGCTTCGGCTTACGGCGAATCGGGAGAACGGCGCCGGTGGCTCTGCTCCCTCGGGCTGGCTCCAAGCGACGGCGCAACACGGAGAAGAGGGAGGGGTGCGGCGAGGAGAAGGGGAGGCAACAGGGTCTCGAGTTTTATAGGGGTTCGAAGCCTGACATTGACGTGCGCGGCACGAAGACGGAAGGGGCGGCGCGCGGTGCTGGACTCTGCTCGAGAGTTCGGCTTGGAGATGGCTGGAGCTTGGGGATGACAAGTGGGACCGAGCGGTCAGAGAGAGAACGAGGGAGAGAGAGGATGCGGTGGAGAGCTGGGCTTGGAGAAGGAAGGCCGGGTTGGGCTAGGCCGAGGTGGGCTGAGCCGGGAAGTTGGGTCGGCCCAGAAACAAAGGAAGAGGAATTATATATTATTTCGGGAAAGGTTATCTAGTTCAAATAAAATCCAGGAAATTCCACATAGAGTATTTGAACCATAGAAAATATTCTGAAATCTCCAAAAATCCTAGGAAAAATTCGAGAGATAGAGTTAGAGACTTTGAACCAAAATAAAATATTTGGAGTCCAAGAAAAGAGAATTTAAAGCCTTCTAATAAATGGATTTGACTCTAGAAAAAGAGAATTTATTCCCAGAAAATCTAGGAAATTCTCAGGAAGGATTTGATCGACGTCTAAACGTATTTTGAAATCTCACACTCAAGAAATATTAGATGCAACGGCATGAATGCAACACTTCTATTAATGCCACATAAAGCATATTTATTTAATTCAGGAAATCAATTATTTTCCTATTGTAAGTTTCCTATAAATTAAACAAATGTTGGAAAAGTTTTAATAAATTGTGAAAAATATTTATTTAATTTATTTTTCTAATCACATCCCGAAATCCCAAATTTCGGGGTGTGACAATCTCCAGCAGATTACCTATTCCCCTTTCCAATACAAAAAATGAGTAATTTGAGGGATATAAGGTGTTCCAACAGATTGCCAATCCCATTACTATACCGAAAGTTTTCTTTTGGTAGTTACCAAAACTCACCTCCCTCCCTCTTACTCATATGTAGGTGATTCACTCTCTTACATAAAGGTTTTTGGTTTTTGACTGAGGTTTTCTTCCCAGCTTCATTGTTCTGATTCTCCGCTACCCGTCTGTCTGTCTGGTTTATTAGAGATTGTTTCCGCCGTACTTCCTAGTGAATTTCTGGGGTCAATAGCTCTTTATAGCTGTGTGATCTTGAATTTACTAGAAGAGAGTTTTTGGGTTTGAATCGGGACATAAGCCAAGTTCTTCATTGAAAGAATTTTTATTGGCTCCCATCAGCCCCCTAGAGTCGCTAGTTTCAGTCCCACAGACTGCAACTAAGTAAAATATTTAGGAGTTGTTTAGATAGGGGAAGTACGGAGAAATTTACTATAGCAAAAGTTTGTGATAAAAATCACAGTTTTAAATGGAGTGAACAGTATAAATGAATAGTTAATATCCAGAAACTAAACAACTCCTTAAGGTGATAAAACGACTACGCATGGATGCGATTTTCATCAGTTCAGCCAGTCCTATGAGCACTCCACGGCCTCCTTGTTAGCATATAAGCCTAGTGTGTCATGTATCCTGTACAGTTAGTTTGTTTCCTTGTTTTGGGTATCTAGTGTTAGAATTAGTTGGTAGCTATTCGTGACTCACGATCCATCGTGGGCAGTTCGGCTCCATGCCGCGCTTAACGCGCAGGAGCAGGCGACGTGGGATGGCACGACGCCCTGAACTATCTCAATCTTGTATTCAGTTATCTTTTTTAAGCAATAGAGATCAACAGAAAACGCTGCCGCTTTGCAGCACCAAAACTCCACTGTGTCCACTTCGTGTGCGTTCCATTGCCGGTGATCACCATCGCCGGTGTTCCCCTGACACTCCTCGGTCCTGTTGTTCTGGCTCCTCTTGCTCAGCATGCTGATCAATAATCAGGTCAGACAAGTAACGCAGCTTCCTCGAAGCAGCGACATCCCGTGATGCCCGAGCGAGGACAAGCCCATGATCATGATGTAAACCATTTCTTAGTTGTATTATTGCCGACCAGCGATGACAGTGATGGAAAACGGATTTCTACTAAAAAACGGACGGTAGCAACAGGAAGACATTTTTCTCACTATAAAACGGTGACAGCGAGGGTGATGACGAGCTCACAACTTGACCCAGGAGGTCACTCCGTATACTATATGGTGCATGAGCGCATCTCGCTAAGTGACGAGCAAATTAAACCGGCCGGTACAAAAGGACGAGAAAGTGTCAATCATAAAGATATTCCCTGCATGTTAAAACACTTATCACAGTCATGTACTAAACACGCATCATTCCATGTGTTGCTGTAATTAAGCAGGAAGCTTCTGCCACCATAATTTTTCTGGGGTAAGAACGAGCTCCTAATACCTCAGATCATGGATGCAAACAGTGTATGGATAGTATTAGGATTGGACTTACGATGCAAAACTTTGTAGCGATAGAGATAGCAACACTTAGAGAAAACTTATAGCACATTTAGATAGAAATTGAAATAGGTTTTTCATATATGCAATTAAAGCCTTAGTTTTTACAGACACCTAATTCACCCCTATATTAGATGTCACGGTCCGGTGCCTCACACCTGCAGCCAACTTGTTTGCACCAGTCCTATGATCCTAACGCTGCATCAGTATTTAACTAAGCTTTCTGAGTCGTTTGCGTGGCAACCCAACTCTACGAACGCGTACAAAAATGCCAAAAACTGGAATTAATGAACTGGCCCTGATTCCTGAAGGATACCCACCGATGAATCCAGAAGAAAGATATATCTTACGTAAGTTAAATTTGTTTTGTAGGTTAGATGATAATGCATCATGTATGATTTGAGAGGTCTTGAATTCAAATCCTACGCACACATGACTTGTGACTTGCCGATTCGTGCGAAAAACACATTTGACTTGATATTTGCAACACACGTCGTGTGTAAGCCTGCCTATATTTTTGAGCTCATTTACGATGATTGGCAAGTACCAGCTAGTACTACTAGGTACTTACAGGTACTTTAAGTACTTTTCCTGGTACTTACTAGAATTTTGAAAATTAAATAAATAATAATAAGGGTATATTAGTATTTTCATATACCCTGATTAGAATATACCCTCCCACAACGTATCACGATAATTTTTTTCCCGCCGCCTCTACCCCACATCAGCGGAAAAGACGTATATACCCTTTATTTTTAATTTAAAAATAAAATAAAATAATTAGCTGGGCCCATTTATCCGGTACTTGGTCCCACAATTTTAGTACTTTTGGATGGGTACTTTTAGGTACTAGACATTTTTCCCACCGTTGGATTTTATATCCTGGTAGTACCATGGTATTTGTCAATCATTGTAAAAGAGCTCTTATTTTTTATAACTTTTTTTTATAATTTTTAAACGAACTACCTTTATTACCCTATCCCCAATTCATTTCTAGGCGCGAACTAAGAACCATCCTGTGCGTTTCTCTATGCTTTCCACCTCATTTCCGGGAAGCCAACATGCATTTATATCTGGTTCGCAGTTCCGCACAGGTCACTGGCATCCTTTGCACCTACTCCTATAATAAGAATGAACGAAACAATCAACTTCTTGATCTGCCCGTGGTCGTAACCTCAACTGCCACCGCATACTTCAGTAACTCGCTTGCATTGTACCTGCGCTTGTCATCAGCAGCTGGATACGGCGACTGCACCAAGACGAAAGCAAATAAGGTAGTAATGATGACTATATATATGCATTTCTCTGTCTTTTTTTGAAACACAATTGATTTCTGTCAAGTGCGGATCAGGTTTTACAGCTCCTGCATACTCTCGCCCTCGATCAGTTGAGCAGGCACGAAGATCAAGCCAGTCCCCAATATCCTCATGGCGGGCTTCATCGCCACCGTGGCAGAAATGGTGGGTGCAGCTGTTGTTCAGGAGGCCGTGAGTGGAGCCATCTCTTTGGTGCTGGGCAAGCGCAAGGAGAAGGTGTCCCAAGGGGAGTACCTTGAGAGGCTCAGGAAGGCAGTCAACGTGGTGGAGTTTGTGTTGGAGAGGACCGCCAAGATTCCCATAACAGAGGTCTCTTTGCTTCGCGAGAAGATTGAGCTGAAGCGTGAATTCAGTGACACCGCCGCGTCTCTGCTCACCAGCAGCCGCAAGAAGCGGCTAGACACCTCGCAAGTGGTAGCACTTTCCTCCTCCCCTCATGGTTTATTGCCTACTAGTAGCCGTGCCATGTTTTCCGTCTCGTCTTCCATTGCCACTACCAAGGATGAGTTGTGGTTGAGCTGCGACGACATTGACAGATTTGAGCGGCTTGCAGTCTCTGCTCAAAGCATTCCAACACGCGTGGAATCCGGCTGCTCACTCCGGCGCTGGATGCATTTTTCTAACCCTCTTGTCAGGCACCTCTTTGAATGGAAAACTATCCACTACAGAACTGTGCAAGCAGACCAAGAGCGCCGTTTCAAAATACGGTCCGCACTATTAGAAGACCATGGTGTAGAGGCGGTGGTAATATACTGGTACTCGGATTACATAAGGCCAGACAAAAGTTTCTTTGTTAAGTTTCTGCTAAGACTCTCTGAAAGCACAGACATAGTTGGGATTTCTATTAACTGCCTGCAGTCAATGGCATCTCAGTTCAATCTTGTGACTGACACCGCAACTGGAGAACTCACCCTATTAGCTAATTCACAAGACATTTCCTATTCATACGCTCCTCCATGGGGTAACATTCAAGAGGCGGATAGCAAATATACTCATTTGTTTCGCCCAGACCCATTATGTTGCAAAGCAAAAGGGCACACACCTTGTGCTAACAATAAGGTGGTTGTCTCATCACATATATCACAAGCGTTCCCAGAGGAAGTTATCGTTTTCGGTTTTAGTTGCTTCACTTCAGCACCAGAGTACTACCTGCATAGCTTAGTTAATGCTCGAGGTAAAAGAAGTGTAATGAGAAACAGGAGGCGACCACCTATAGAGCTCTCTGTTTGTGTGGCGCCTCATGACTATGGGAAGCAACATGAAAGCTATGCATATGAGAGAATTGGAGACGATGGTGAACGTATAGATCTGAGCATACAAATGATACAAGAACAAGTGGGCGAGATTGTAAGACTAAGGGCAATCAATTGTTTCTTACGTCAGCCAAAGGTGACGGAGTACTCGATCTTCTGGATGACCAAACATGGTGGTGCCCTTTTTATAGTGAAAAAGCTAAGCACATGCGCGCAGGTGCCCACATGGGTAAAGTGTTTTAACGGAGATCAATGAATGTATTTGTAAATTGTCATCACTTATCAGTTTCTAGTGGACTTTATTTGTGTTCTTAGATGTAATGTAATCAAGCCCCGTATTTCCGAGGCCCTAGAGTTTTCTTATCCTGTTAATGCAATAAAGCTCATACAAGTTTGGTAAGGAAAAAAAGAAGGTGTTGGTGAAAGGGGGTCTATCCAGTTCATTTTTGTGCATGCGTACCGCCACATGTGTTTTCCTTATGAAGATGAAGAAAGACTTTTCGAGATTAGACAAATTTAATTTGGGAGATGGTACTCAAATCTATATTTTGGGAGGATGCATGGTTAGACAATTCTCCTTTTAGTGAATAATTTTCAGATCTATATACTCCCTCCGTCCATGTATGGTAGGCGCAACTCCAAAATTGCAAAGACCAAGGAGAAACTTAATTAGCGCACGTTTCCAGGAAAGTCTCTTCGGTTCAGCCTCCAAGCAATTACGGCGCACACTTCTCCATCACGAGACGTTAAGAGCCGTAAAGCTAGCAGAGCACTCCGGCTTCCATGCATGCCGTTCTCTCCACCGCATGCACATGCAAATCCTCTCCCGCGCTAATTTCTCCACCACATACACATGCAAATCTTCTCCCCCGCGCTAATTTCTCCACGGTTGCCCAAAATTTTCTCTCTTGGCGCCTAACTAAAATTTTTTCTCTCTTGGCGCCTAACTAATTTTTTTTTCTCTTGGCAAGTGGCGCCACTATTTGCCAGCCTGTTTGTTCTCCTATAAATACGTAGCGCCTGTGCACGGCACACAACATAAGCCTTTCTCTAATCTTTCAGCTTCTACACACAATGCCTGGTTTAGATTTGAACGAGCCCATCAACTGGGATGAGATTGAGGAATTTGAGGGAGGCACACTTGATTTGAGCTACGATTTTGTTTGGGATTCTGCCAATGAAGAAGGTAATCATAAACGTTTTTTCGGTTTCTACATGTTTCCATTGTATTTCTTCCCAAGCTTTACTCAGTGGTGATGACACAGAGGATGGTGGCGGCAATGACACAGAGGAAGATGACGAGCACGCAACTGATGTAGAGATTGGAGCTAGAGAAGCGGACGTGGACCAAGCTGGAGAAGCGGTTGTCGTGGAACAAACTGAAGAAGTGGACGTCGTGGGCCTAGGAGAAACTAACGCCGGCGACGAAGCTGAAGAAGCGGTGCAGGCATTCGACTCAGGTAGTTCTACCGTCCTACTCCTACGCTACTCACTGCATGGTGCATGTCGCATGCATGTACTGAAGCATTCAACATTTTATTCACTGCATATGGTGCATGTTGCATGCATGTACTGAGGCATGCAAATGTCTAAATGTAGGCACTCCTGTCAATATCAAGAGGAGGCGATACTACCCTCCTGATATCAAACGGATCTTGTATGCCATGTGCTTAGAAAGATCAGCATCAGGGATGCTGAAAGAGGGAGTGACGAAGTCTGTTGCTAATGATATGGGGGTGCCACTGAGAGTTGTCCAGCGTGCATGGCATGATGGACAAAGAGGTGGTGGAATTCAAGCTTTTAATACCAATAAGAAAAAAAAATTGTGACCGCAAAAAAAAATCATTTGATCCTGATGTCATAAAAAATGTTCCACTTAGACAGCGTCATACTATCCGTGACCTAGCCAAAGAGCACATTGCATAAGCGTCTAAAAGAAGGAAAGTTTAGGCGCCACACAAATGCCATAAAGTTCACCTTGACTGAACAAAACATGAAGGAACGAGTCCGATTTTGCACACATATGCTTGATAGCCTTAGCCTACCAGATGACCCAACTTTCAAATCTTTGTACAACGTCATTTACATAGATAAGAAATGGTTTTATAGAACAAAGAAAAACCAAATATATTACCTGGCGGCTGGAGAATAGATCCCTCGAAGAGCTGTGAAGAGCAAAAATTTCATTGAAAAGGTGATGTTTCTAGCGGTGACAGCCCGACCAAGGTTTGAGAATGGCATATGCACATTTGATGGTAAATTAGGGATTTTTCCCTTCACTACATTGGAGCCAGCCAAGAGGAAAAGTCCCAACAGACCGAGAGGTATGATAGTTAGTTTTTCTTTTAAATTTAAAAAATGATTTTGCTTCTAAATTCATAAACTAATCTTGGATACTCTACTTGCATTGTTTAATGTATAGGAACCTTGGTGCTAAAGGCCATGACATCGGTTACACGGGAGACTATCCGAAAGTTTTTGATTGAGAAGGTCTTGCCTGCCATCAAAGAAAAATGGCCAGCTGAAGAACGAGGACGCCCAATATTCATTCAACAAGACAATGCGAAAACGCATATTGCAGTGGATGATCCAGAATTTTGCCGTGTGGCACAAGAAGATGGGTGGGATATAAGGTTAATGTGCCAGCCACCCAATTCTCCTGATCTTAATGTTTTGGATCTAGGCTTTTTTGCAGCGTTGCAAGCGTTGTTTGAAAAGTCATCACCGTCAAACATCCAAGAAATTGAATCTAATGTGATTAAAGCTTATCTAGAATACCTGGTGGACAGGTCAAACCGGGTATTCCTTACACTACAAGCATGCATGAGAGAGATCATGCGTGAAAAAGGAGGACAACATTATGCAGTCCCACATATGAAGAAGGGAACATTGGAGAGAATTGGTGCACTTCTTGTGAGGCTACAAGTAGACAAAGAAATTTATCAAGATGCGTTGAATTTCATTAATGCATAGCTTAGCAAAATTAGCCTAGAGGTTTACATAATGGTGTACTGAACTGCATGTAACCGATTACATAGAGGTTTAGCCTAGAGCACACCATTTACTTATGCAACTCTGGAAAATTAGGAAAAACAATTTTAAATATCTCAGCACGAACGATTGCACATGCTTTCTCATCCTTTTCCTTTTCAGTAGCTATCGTAGAAATCTGGGCTTCTTCGTCAGCGTCCTCGAATGAGTCCGGGACGTATGTGTCTCCGTCCAGTGAGTCGGGAACGTACCGAACGCTGTCGGAGTCGACGCCATGATCGACATCGGCAGCTTCACTTTGGTTCCTAATCGCGACGGTGTTATGGAACGCTCGGGCACGGCCGAGCTCCGCCTTCGCCAGCTGCAGCTCTCGAATGGCACAAATACGAAGTGCTCGAGCACGGCGGAGCTCTATCTGCGCTTGCCGTTGCATGCATCGGGCGCGCATGCATCGGCCACACACAGCCTGTAGCCTTACCTGTGCTCGAGACTTCTCCAGCTTGTCCTTTGCCATCTCCGTCAGCAGCGAGGAGAGTGCAAGAGAGAGGGCAGGTGCTATTGCTAAGAGTGGAGAAGTTGGGACGAGAGACGAGAGGTGCTACTACTCGTACATATACTTAGCTCCTGCCATGAGTGAGCAACGGCTAGTCTAACGGAACACGAGCCATCCGAGAAGTTGGGCTGCCAACATTAAATTCCTTCTCATGTGCACGCGCAGCGAAGAGGCCAGCGCCTTGTTTTCCTGGACACATGAAAAAACAGTTGCGCCTACTATACATGGACGGAGGGAGTATATTGTAAGGAAAAAGAGTGCAATAGTTCTACGATCGGTTCGGTTCCTTGAAACGTGGCTTCTAGAAACTCAGTAGTTGGAAATAATTTATTAGCGTGGAATCAGGTTGTCGCTAAAAGTTATGCATATCCAATTAAGTAATAAAAAAACATACATTTCGATGGATGTTGCAACAAAACAGGAAGTTTTTTGGTACGTTCTATGCATTTGATACTTGCTGCACCTAATGTTGTACCTCATAAACATATTTTATGGAAATTGAAATTGCACTAAAAATTAAAATTTTCATATGGTATTTGATTAGAGGGGTAGTTCTTACCAAATAGACCGTGGAAGAGATATCTAAAATGTCATGTTGCTTGTCCTGTTGCTTGATTGATATATTGAACTATACAAGTTTCGTTTAATATTACACCACCTGTGAGTGTTCATCATGTTTTTGATGACCGGTTACTTGAGGTGGATTCGAAACTTAGGCACAATATTTTAGTAGGAACGTGTACCTTGTGCTGGGCAATGTGGAAATGTAGAAATGATGTCGTTTTTAACAACACAAAAGTTTTCACTCCTATGCAGGTGATTTTCAGAAGAACCCATTGGATGGA
Source organism: Digitaria exilis (assembly GCA_015342445.1). Classification (NCBI taxonomy): domain Eukaryota; kingdom Viridiplantae; phylum Streptophyta; class Magnoliopsida; order Poales; family Poaceae; genus Digitaria; species Digitaria exilis. The sequence continues at coordinate 358,818 of JACEFO010001608.1, forward strand.
GTTCTGTTGCAAAAGGTGGAGGAGCGGCCTCAAGTCATATGGTGATGTCGTATGTTTGAGATCACGTCAATAGATATCTTTTGCAAAAAATAGATGGTGTTTTAGTAATAGACTTTCTTCAATTAAATTTGAACTTTTTTCTTGTCATGAGATTCGTGTGGACTCTTGTGTAATAATAAACAGCTATATGCATTCATCAATGCAGAGGCTGAAGTATTGAAATATTATTACCTTTTCTAAAAAAATGTGTTTTCCTTGTTCACGAACAGGATAAAATTAAAGATCCGCAGCTTTTGTTTCCTTCAGAAATTCGTTTCAGTCTCTCCTACTTAAAAATTCTCTACTATACGTCAGCCACTCTGTCGCCCGGCCCCCTCGTCTACTTCTACCTCTGCCTGCTCGGCACCGCACCGCAGCCTGCCCGCGTCATCGCTATGTGTGCCGTCAACGCGGAAAGTCCCGTTCGTGTTGCGTGTGTGCAGGCAGAGCAACAGAGTGGCCACATGTCGGACTTGGTTGTGGCAGCAGGGCCAAATGGTGGCCGGAGCTGTTGTTCAGGAGTTGGTGAGCAGAGCCGTGTCTTTGGTGCTGGGCAAGCGCAAGGACAAAGCATCCCAAGGGGAGTACCTGGAGCGGCTCCAGAAGGCCGTCCAAGAGGTGGAGTTTATGCAGGATAGAACCGCCAAGCTGCCCATCACAGAGGTCTCTCTGCTTCGGCAGAAGATTGAGCTCAAGCGTCAATTCATGGAGGCCGCCGCGTGCCTGCTCACCAGCAGGCGCAAGAAGCGGCAACAAGAGACATCGCAAGTGGTAGCACTTTCCTCCTCCCCTCATGGTTTGTTGCCTACTAGTTGTGGTGCCATGTTTTCCGTCTCGTATTTCATTGCCACGGCCAAGGATGAGTTGCGGTTGAGCTGCGACGACGTCGAGAGATTCGAGCGGCTTGCAGTCTCTGCTCGAAGCATTCTAACAGACGTGCAGTCCGGCTGCTCACTGCGTTCCTCGATGAACTTTTCTTGCCCTCTTGTCACCCACCTCTTTGAATGGAAAACTCTCCGCTACACAGCGGTGCAAGCAGACCAAAAGCGTTGTTTTGAAGTATGGCCCGCACGATTAGAAGAAGACCGCGGCGTAGAGGCGCTGGTACGATACTGGTATTCGGATTACATAAGACCAGACAAAAGTTTGTTTATTGGGTTAATACTAAGACTCTCTGAAAGCACAGACATATTTGGGATTGCTATTAAATGCCTGCAGTCAATGGCATCTCAGTTCAATCTTGTGGCTGACACCGCAACTGGGCAGCTCATCCTACTAGCTAGTAATTTACAAGACATTTCCTATTCACACGCTCCTCCATGGGATTTGAGTCAAGCGGACTATAGCAAATGTACTAATGCATATCGCCTAAATCCATTATGTTGCAAAGCAACAGGGTACACACCTTGTGCTCATAAAGTGGTTGTCTCATCACAGATATCACAAGCGTTCCCAGAGGAAGTTATCTTTTTCTTTTTTCAATGCTACATTTCAGCACCAGAATACAACCTGCGTAGCTCAGCTGATGCACGAGGTAAACGAAGCGTAATAAGAAACAGGAAGCGACCACCTTTAGTGCTCGTTGCTTGTGTGTTGCCTCACTACGTGCATGACGACTACAGGTGGCGGCAGTCAAGCTACACATTTGAGATAATTGGAGACAAAGACAGCAAACCTGTAGATGTTAGCATACAACAAATTGGCGAGACGGTAAGACTGAAGGATCGAAAAGGCGACCAGAAGGGGGTTAAATGGGAGCCGATAAAATTTCTTCCGATGAAGAAGTTGGCCTATGTCCCAAAACTCAACCCTCGACCTTCTCTTCTGGAAATCAACAAGATCATATGGTCACAACGGACTTACTGACCCTAGGAGTGATACCAGGAAGCACAGTTGAAACAGATGCAATCAATAGAGGGAGTTGCACTACAGAAAAATGCAATAATGACGAAGTAGGGAACCCTGGCCAGGCAAACCGGAACTTCCGGTTTCCAAAACCGGAACCTCCGGTTCTTGGTATCTAGGCAAGATTCCTAGAACCGGAACTTCCGGTTTCCTGGGCGCAGCACACAAAGTCAAACTTGAAAACGGAGCAAACGATCTCCAAATCTCACGAAATTTTGACCAGATATGCGCAAAGACATGGTGAATCTTTTTCCAAAAGATCTATCCAAAAGGATCAATATTTCACCACGAATCTCATGAGTTTTGATAAGGGAAAAGAGAGATGGGGTTTTGGCAAAATCCAAGATTTGCGAAGCTCGTGCAGGATTTAAGTGAGGAATCACTTCAGATGTGTTTGCACATGTCCTAGCTTCGTTTTCCACCAGAAAACTCGAGCCAAATCGCAGCAAAGAAGGACGAACGAAAATCCCTCAAAAATATCTCCGAAAATAGAAAAACGGGAGAGAATCCATTGAAGCAACCATGAATGATTGAATAGATGCAAAGATTCGTACAGAGTCTTGGCTAAGATCCTCCCATCATCCTACCCTCTTTTGGATTAGGCACTAGAACTAGGTAATCACTCCTAATCTCTAGCTAACCTAGCATTAAGCCCTCTCTTAGCCTTTGAGTAACCATAACCTAAGGGGAGGAAGAGGAGAGCCAAGAGATAGCCTCCCCAACCAGCCAACTATCTATTTATAGGGAAAACATAGCCTTGACCAAATGTCTAAACTACCCCTACTGCAGAAATTAGAATACAACCCTCTCAAGGGCATTTTGGTCCAAACTGGATGAGGAAGCATCGGACGGGCACAACTTCTCTTCGACTTCCCTTCGCCCTGAAGTAAGCTCGGAGATTTCGCCACGTGTCGTCCGCCCGGACCTTGACCCCGCCAAGTCCGCCCCCGGTTTTGAGGCCAAAACCGGGAAACCCGCCTGCCAGATGGTTTTGAGGCCCAAACCACTGAAACCGTCCATCTCCGCGTAGCCGCCACGCGACCTCGCCGATGTCGACGCGTGTCCGACCTCCGCCGAGCCTTGACGCCTTCAAATCTTTCGCGCTCCCTCCGCACGGGCCACCTACTCGACCTGCCATCGCCTTTCTCGGCCGACTTGGCCGGCGCTGTCTTCATCCATCTCCCATGCTTCCTTGCTGGTCCATGCACCATGTGAGTCGCCCATGACTCCGCCCGGTCTCTTCGGGTTCGTCAGCCCAAGTCTACTCGTGTTCATCCTCGAACTTTTCACTTGGCCTTCATCTCTCACCGTCGACCGCCATGTCGCACTCTGCACCTGCACTTCACAAGCCAAGGCAAGCTTCAATACACAACGGTTGTCAATCACTCATCATCCTAGGGTGACCACCATTGGTCCTCAAAGACCAAGGGCAATCAATTGTTTCTTACGTCAGCCAAAGGTGACGAAGTACGGGATCGGGTGGATTAGCAAAGATGGTGCTGCTGGTTTTGTAGTGAAAAAGCTAAACGCACGTACGCAGGTGCCCACATGGTGGGTAAACTGCTAGTGTTAACGGACATCCATGAATGTGTTTGTAAATGGTCATCACTTGTCAGTTTCTAGTGGACTTTATTTGTGTTTTTAGATGCAATGTAATCAAGCTCTGTATTTCTGAGGCCCTAGAGTTTTCTTGTCCTGTTAATGCAATAAAGCTCGTACAAGTTTGGTTAGGAAAAAAAGGTGGTGCTGGCGAAAGGAGATCCATGCAGTTCATTTTTATGCGTACTTACCGCATAAAAATCCTCGCCATTTTCTACAGTCTACGTCTCGCCTCTGCACCTCCTCGACCAGCCACCGCTACGAGTTGCCATCCATGCATGAGTGACGAGCCATGGTAATGAGCCAGCCGCTCTGCCTTGCTACTAGCTGTCTCCTTGTGTCGCCGGCCTTCAAGCCATACTCGTTTCCTACAGGGCAACAACGACGTTGCCGAAGTCAAGGAGTGAGTGCGTCGGATCCGTGTACGTGCGTAGACCTGAGCCGCTCCTCGCCATGCCTTGCCTCCTTCACAGCTCAGCAAGCTAGCCCGCATCACGCTCTCACCTGCTCCTTCCTAGCTCCGGCGAGCAAGCCGTCTCAACGCGGAAAGCGAAAGTCCCGTTCATCTAAGTATACCCCCCCCCCCCCCACTTGTTCGATAAAATGACTGAACCAACATTGATTAAAAAATGTGAGTAGACAATTATGAGTAAATATGACAGTGAGGTGGCAAGTCAATTTCGAGGTTGACCCTGTGAATGAATTGTTCAAAAAATTGTTATTGAAACTTACAAATTCTGGCACGCGTTGCCATTTGCGTATTGTTTCAAGTGTGATGTACGTGGCATGGTTGTTTCCCAAGGATTTCCCTATTTTATAGCTGGGAAACATGTATAGCGCTATATATGGTGCCTTTTGAGTTATAATGTTATAAGAACATGAAGTAAGGTGAAACTTAGTCCGTTATGAAAACATGTCCTGTCCGATCAATTTAAGTTATCTCCTCATCTATTTCATATATTGACCTTTTGATTTGCCTCTATAATATTTGTATGAGGAAAAAGACATAATATGGTCATAATTATACTATTTCCATTTCTGTATAGAATATTAGTAAAATACTCTAGTTTTGGTTAGTGTTTCTTAAGTCATGTGGTTGTAGCATTTCTCAATCCAATGGTCTATACCAATCTATTTTCCCGGCTTCTCACCATACCTTACTACAATACCTTTTTTTTTTCTAGAAAAAGGAAATTATTCCGGCCTCTGCACTGCACACAGCCAGCGTTACTACTCTACTGGATTGGAATAAAAGAAAGATCTTCCTCTTGAGCTATAAACTAGAGGCTGACAGTTTTCCTTTCCCTCCAAGAATTTCAGTAGGAGAAGATGTTGGTCTAGCTTTTACTTTGGCGTCTACTTCCTTGCTACTCCTTGAGTACTTACTCGGAGGCAAGCGTGTCCGGCATATCAGGGCACGTACAACGCGCCGTAGTCAGTCGTCGACATGCAACCCATTTTTGCAGAAATCCCCCTCCGCGACCGCAGCAACGACGCCCTCGTCGTCTCGTTCGTCGACGAGCGAGGCACGTGCTCCAAGGCGGTGGCGACAGCTCGGAGCACGTTGTATGAACAGCTGCGGGGAGACGGCGGAGGCAGGGATCAGTTGCGCATGCGGAAGGATTTGCTGGAGAAAAGGAGAGGGAAAGGATGGGGAGCAGAGAACCTCGTCGGTGAGAAGCACCGTGAGCCACTCCAGCATGCGCGGCACTGAGCTCCGTCGCCGCCGCCTGCGGGGAGCGCGGTTGTCGCTGCTCCACCCGAGCACAGAAGAGAGGGTGGAGGAGGACTGGAGGAGGGCGTCGGGGTCGTCTAGGGGAGCCGCATGCGGCCGATCTGGTCGAGGGGATCTCGTCGAGGGGAGCGCAGGAGGAGAAGATGGAGAGGCCAAGAAGGATTGAGCGTGGTGGAGAGCGAATGATTGGTGCTGGTGGGAACGAGTGGTTGGGAAATAGGAAGGGAGATAAAAAAGGAAAAAAAAGAAGAAAAGAAAGGAAATGAGAAAAGAAAATATTTTTTGTTAAAATGAGATGGTTAAATAAAGTATATGTTAGTTGATATATATATATATGCAACAAAATAGCTATAAAGATCATCTATGCATTAGATCACCATGATTTGTAAGTCAAATGACGAATTAAATACCTTAGAGACAGCCAAACAGACAATCCATTGTACAAGCTGTCTGTTTAAGCTGTCTATCTGTGTTAAAAAGACAGCAGCCGTCTACACCGTTGTACTTGCCCTCATCGGTCTCGGCAGCATCGACTCGATCGCCAACCGCGTACCACTCCTGGGTGCCCAAGGCCAGCCTTAGTCGCTCGCTACTTCCCGACGCATGCGATGCGACCTCGCCTCGTCCTGATCGTCACGTGAGCCAATGTGGCACATCGTGTGGCAGTGGCAGTGCGCGCGTACTCGATGCCCTGGCACCGGACGGCATGCTGGTGAACATCCCGCCCGGCGGAAGCGTGGGCGTATACGGGCAGGAGCTGGTCGCCACGCTGCAGAAAGGTAGCTAGCTAGGGTCGCCGGCGCCGGGCTCTACGAATATTGTTCCGGAACAAATATTCCAGGTAGATGTTATGGAGATTGCTCAAGAACAAATATTCGCCGGCGCCGGCGCCGAGCCCGACTCCCCAAATTAATGAACGATTCAGAAAATTTACAATTATTGTTCCAGGTAGATGTTATAGAGATTGCTCAAGAAAAAATATTTTACGGTTAGAACAATGTAAACCATTTGAAACATTTATAATTGTTCCAGCATACTCTTTTCAAAAAAAATATACAACATTTGTAAATGTTTAGAAAAGTGTAAACAGATTATTCCATATATGGTGTTTAGGGTATTTAAATACTATAATTTAGAGTATTCAGAACTATTCAGAATAGTTATAAATATTCAGAAATGTTTTACACTTAGAACACTGTAAAAATATTAAGAGCATGGTTAATTATTCTTGCTAGATGTGTATACTTCAGAACTAGGAGAAGAATGTCATGCCAAATCTATGATGTTGAAATTTTAAAGAAAAGTATAGCCAATAGTTCCTCCAGAGTTCTGCAGGATGAAGCTTAAATCTATAATGTGGCCCAACTGAACAACAACTAGAAACTGATGAACAATTCTGAATAACTGACAAGGATGGTACTCTTTAAAATTATTGACAATTTGAGCATTTTAAGTTCCAAGTATGTTCCTCAAAATATGAAACCAACATGCATCCACCTTTTGTAAGGAAATTTACAGGAAAGTATACAATTTAATTTTCTGTAAAAGAATATATCTTCAAATTCCTATTGGACTTGTCAACCATCAAAACAGTGATAAACAAAGTTGGATTAATTGTGCACCTCAAACATAGTCTTCAGTCATGGTTATAAGTCCATAACCAACTACAGAGTATGCACATAAGGTTGATAGTAGATTATGCACGGTGGCATACACTTGACACTTCCACAAGTCAAATTATCTAAACAACAGCCGAGCTAGCTTGATGTGAATTTGTAAGTTGGCCAGGTATTATCATTCTTTGGGCATAGTAGTGGTCAATTCTTTTCCGAGGGTAATGTCAATTTGATCCTAGCACAATCTGGAAAGTACCAAGCATAAAGTCAGAAATTGTACTGTGTTTTCATAGTTAATTGAGATGAGACAATAGAAATGAGCAACTATTCAGTAAAAGAATGTACAAACCAAAGCATCAATATAGTAGATCAATAACTTGCAGTAAATTAATAATTGAACTCCATCCAACAATATCTCGCCATTGTTATGCATTCAGATTCTAATTAAATAAAACCTCAAATATATATTATCAGAACCATTATACATGTCACAAAGAAATAATGTTCCTCAAGTTATAAAGTTCAAATTGTTCAAAGCCCAAGAGCACTCCACTCCTAATATTTACAAAGAGTGTAAATCATGAACGAGCTAACAGGCCATAAAGAAATATCTGCCACTTCAGAGCTTGACAGTGTTGTCTTGCAAATGTCAAGAACAATCTGTAACAAGTGACCCTAACAAAAAAAATAGCATAATGCTGTGTTGTCAAAACCCAATCTTGCAAAGATATCTATTGACTTGATTGGTGAGGTTTATGTTGGGACTGGAGGGACCGAAGAGCAAAACAAGGGGTCCCGTAGCGGCAACTGGGCTGCTGCTTGCGATTGAACAACGTCGACATAGCTCCAGAAAAAAACAAATCCGGTGACAATGACTACAGCGACGACAATGGTCATCAATATATATTTACGCCCAGATCCAATATGCTGCTAAGAAATGAGTCTGTATTCCAGGAAGACGAAGCTATACTTACGAGTACTCCCCAAGGTCACGGACTGTAAGTGATCAAGTCAACAGGTAGCACCATGTCATGATCAAGTCAACAGGTAGCACCCGGATAGTTAGCACAATTTTCCCTTGACCAAGAAGCTCAACAAGCTCTCATATGGTCACCTTTATGTTTTCTTTCATGCACTTATGGCACCTGCGCTTGCTCCCTCGCCTGCACAGGCTCCTAGTGCTGCAGTTCTTCGTGCCAGTTTCAGTGAGATTTCATGGGCATTAAATGACATGACACATCAACAAAATTGCTTATGTGGCAAGATAATTATGAGGGAAGAGATGAAGAGAGTGTCATCACCATGACACTCACCATGTACAGTTACCAAGACATGAAACTTACATTTAGAGCTATTTTATTTTTTTCTAGACATATTTGGCCATACATCATGCAAGAATTAAATATTATAGCTTGTATATGAAATTATGTCATGAAACTGTGCACTGAGAGAGTGAGTTTCATTCCATGGTATATGTGACGTGTCAACCTTGGTAATTGTGTGATGAAACTTTGCATTGAGACTAGTCACATAAATGCATGCCAGCTGATTAATGAATCAAATTTGCCTTCAATGCACACTGGTTCTCTCACCAAAAAAACACACACAAGGAAAGCAAATAGACAAGTAACTTATTATTGTTCATTCCGAATAACTGGAAAAATCAAGAACTAGGCAAAGGCTTCACCTGGAGTGCAGAAGCCCGTGTATGGAATAATGCCATAGATGCGTGTACCCTTGCATACCTCCTTCACCTTACATGTCCTCAAATCAATTGTAAAGAACACATCGCCTATCCTGAAGAAAATGACATCAACGCCATCTGCGTATCCAACCACGTGAGCAAATAGTGTGCGGTCAGTAATAGGGAGGAGCCCCTCAAGGTTAATGACTCTTGTCTGTATCCATCCAGCAACATCGCCTTTCGAACCATCCTTCCTCGACCATAGGTACAGTTTGTGCTCGATCGTGGTGGCGAATCCCAGCCCACCGTCCTCGGTGTTCGTGAGCACGACACGCCGAAAATTGGTGTATGGCGGTAGTTTAATCACGGATACTACTTGCCACAATTCCAAATCATACTGGAGCATTTGGTTGTTCTTGTGAAACATGAAGTAGAGCGCCTTCCCAAGAGCACGTGACCAAATTAATGCAATTGACAAGTGGAAGTCGAAGGGACACCGGCTTGCTCCATGACGCAGCATCTGATGAGTAGACACAGCTGAATGATGCGCCGTCATGGCCGACACCGATGTAGACCACGAGGAAGGGTCCACCACGGTGGCAGTCGAGGTGGTCGCAGGCGGCGATGGAGGCGCAGACGATCGCCGCCTTATAGCTGTACAAGGGTCGTGGCCGGATAGGAGGAAGCTCCTGACGGTGGTCAGTGATGGGGTCCCAGACCATGAGCACGAGGTGTTTGGTCATCCTGCGAGAGAGGAGGACACGGCCGTGGCGCGCGTCGTCGGCGCGCCAGCCGCCGTGGTGGTCGCCGGCGTGAGGGGAGCAGGAGGAGGCCGTCGTGGGGACGAAGCGGGCGAGGTGTGTCATGTAGGTGTTCTGGATGTTGCAGAGGAACCCCAGCATTGGAGGTGAGCGGTGGAACGCGCGGAGCCTGCGGCGGAAGCCGGCGCCGGAGACGAGGCGCCGCCATCGCCGGCAGACGAGGGCCGCGCCGACGAGGTGTGCGGGCGAGTCTAGCGGGAGGCGGAGGAGGACCTCTTCCACCAGCTCGTCCATCAGCTCCGGCGCGGCGGCGCCATGATGCTTCTTTGGTTTGCTTGAATTGGAAGCGGCCAAGATACAGTTGCGAGTTGCGTCATTGGCAATTTGACAGTTGACACGGGCTGAATTTGGGTGCCAAATTCTTGTCGTCTTCGGTTGCCAAATTCTTCTCGGCATCGGGGCTCTTACAGGGCCTCCATGGGCCAGTTGTTGAAGTAATCCGATGAGGCCTACTACACCACTGATTGTGCGGATACGGCCCATGATGTCGCCGGCCCCAACAACGCCGACTCGTCGTGCTCGTGCGCCGCCGGGGGAGGGAGCACCAGCGGCGGAGAAGAGAAGGAGAAGCCGCGGCGGCGGCACGCGGTTGCTGGAGAGTCGGAGAAGGGGAGGCACCACGTACGCGTGCGTTCTAGGTGAGGTGAGCATCCCTTCCTACTCCCATTTCTTTGCATTTTCAACGTGCTTGATTCCAGCCTTGTCAGGTTGAGATTGGAGAGTTGGTCAAGGTCGCTACTCAGATCACTTGTTCAGATTTTTAGCCTTCGCCGTTTGAGATTGGAGCGTTGGTCATGTCGCTTCTTGGATCACTTGTTGAAATTTTCAGCGTCATTTAGATGTGACTATGTGAGTGGTTCGAGCTGGGCCACCACCACCTGGAGAGAGAAAAGGGGAAATGTGCATACAACTTATTATCAGTTATCACCAATTCAACATTTACATCTTTTTTTTTTGTTTCCACTACCGGGGTAACCCGAGTTTCATTACTCACGTAACAAAGTTACAAGAGTTCAGATCAGAGTTTCATTTCATTCGGCTGACAAAGGAAACTGTATATATAGCAGCAAGATTGGTGCACGCAGCGCCCTCAATCTTTCCAGAGTCCAATACAGCATTTTCTACCAGGAACACAACAGATCAGAAACTAAAACTCTAGTGATCACGTTTCGCTTCTCCCGGCAAGCAGCACACGTTTCAACATTTACACCTATAGCTATAGGATTAGCAATTGAGCCTGTGCTACAAATTAGCACGAGTTCCAAAATCCATGTAAAAAAAAGATGCTTTACACAATCAATTTGGGGTATGAACTACAGGTCGCCAGAAATAAGGCAACAAAATAACACTAGATCGATAAGTTGCTAAACATCTATGCATATACCCAATTGCAACAGAGCATCATTCTTAACTGATTCAAATCCAGGAAACGTGAGGTGGGAGGAATTTTACTTAGTTTGCTTAAATATATATAGTGTGTAAGTAGAGAAGTGCATAGAATCTCTAAAGAACGAATCCTGCACGGGGAAACGCTCCCACGGTGCGCCACGTCGGTGAAAATTCATGGATGTCCGATCGGCTGCACGGGCGGCCGAGATTGGGCATTCCTTGCCTATTTTACAACAAAACCCTCCGACTCTTGTGAAATCAACCCGCAGTCCGCCTCCTCTCTCAGGCAGTTTTCCGAAAAAGACCTCAGACTTTAGAGCAATCAACCCGCAGTTCACTCTCCAATCCACATCGAAACCTAACCAACCACCGAGGCACGCAGGCCGGCGGCGGCATGCCGGCACCGCGGCAGCACCGGCACGCCAGACGCCCGCACAGTGCACGCATCAGCCAGGCGCCAGAAGCCAGCAGGGCACAGGGGCAAGGGAGCGGCGGCGGCGGGTGGATGCGGGAGACCGGAGTGCGGCTGGCGGCGGCGCAACAGCCGGTGGCGTGTGCGGCGCGACCAGAGGCACAACTGCACGGCGCAGCAGCGGCAGCGTGGAGGTGGAACCTGCAGGCGCCAGCCAGGTAAACGGCTAATCAGCAGGCAGAGCCGCAGAGGCCTCCCCAACATCAAGAACGGCATGGCTAACAGTTAGTATTCACTATTCAGATTTAAACTCAGGTTATTCGATTTAGATAACAATCTGAACTCAACGAGTGAGAGGTTTCATCTGAATTCCAATGGTGGTTGGGCTGTTGGAAAGAGCAAGCTTTTGCTGTAATATTGTGCTAATACTGAATATGTTACAGAATACTTTCATTTTCAGAATATAGATTCACTGCTATGAGTTATTCAAATGACAATTGTGCCAATTGCATACTCCTAGAAGGCTAGAACTATTCTAATTCCAGACCAGACAAGAATTAATAAAACTGTTTTGTGTCCATAATGTTTGTAGTGACAGAGATAAAATCGTGCAGACTTTACATATGAGTTATCACTACAAACATTACTGTGGAGACGACTGGTTCTCATTACATTTTGTATTCAACATATAATACAACTTACAAACAATAATCTAACCTTATTTTAATTCTCAAATTTTGGTCCACTTTCTCCATATTCTGTTTAGCAATGGATGCAAACTGAACACCATGCTTTTGTTCTAAACATAAGCTACAACAGAGTGGGACTACTTTAGGGCTCATCACTCTCAAATCTAGAGCTTTTGTCACTATCCTTGGAATATTTTGGAAAAGAATGGAAACTCATCCCTGTCCTTCTCCTACTATCACTCTTCACTTGCTTGATGCTCAAAAACTATTTCGGGTCTATTTCGGGAATGGATGATGACCTACAAATGTGTTCTCAAGGAATCTCTAACTACAGGAGCCAACCGAAGCTCTCCAATCTAGAGATTCATTTTGTCTCTTCTGCTAAACATAAACACGATTGCATGCACTGGCTCCAAATCAAAGAGGGCGCGGCAAGGCCGCGCCTATGGTTTCTAGTCTGTCCAGCGTAACCTGAATGATCTAGAAGGAAGAAGCTCAATTATGGGGAAGAGTGGAAGACCCAGAGCAGCATAGAAGTTCCCCCTTTCACTATCACAGTTGCTCTGTCTGCGCAATGATTTGTTAAATTGCTTTCTGCATATTTTGCTTTCAGCTTAGAAGATAGTAGGAGCTGGAAGTGATGCATGCAGCTTCTGCCACCTTGTAATTGCTGAACAACCACTTGGCAGGGATGCGGACAATTTTATAGTCTGGGATATGATGACCCTGTTAGGAAGAACTGACAAAATAGCATAGTTCTCATCCCCCTTTGGCGAAACCATGGTGCACATTATTTATCAATTGGACTTGAAAAATGCCTCATTGCTTTTTCGAAAGATGCTAGTGCTACTCTGACTTCTTGTGAGCACTTACTATGAATGGCACTGATTGTGTAGCTTATTCGCAATTAAGCAGCAGAAATGGCAACCGCAAATAAACATTCCCAACTATTCACCAATCAGACAAGTATCATAGCTTTATTTGTATCTTTTGTCACATTTGTAATTGCCATTGCCATGTAAGAACGAGATCCTAACAAGGACGTAAACAATAATTATTGATACAATTGTAGTTGTGTACTGATTTCAAGCACAACATCTTTCTCCCAGATTTTTTTGACCCTCTATATAAAAGCAAGTTTATCTGTGAATATGATACACAGTTCAAGAGACCTCCTACTGAAAGAGTGAGTAAAATTACGTGATATGGATGGCATTGTACGTTCAGCTATTGTTCAGGAGGCCATTAGCAGAGTAATCTCTGTCATCTTCAGAAAGTGTGAGGAGAAAGCGTCCAGGAAACACAGCATTGAGAAGCTGGAGATGGCACACATCTTGATCGAGAGATCTGGCAAGCAGCCAATCACTGATGTATCCCTGCTTCGTCACAGGAAGATTCTGAAGCGCGCTTATAAAGAGTGTGGTGATGTCCTTCATACGTACAACCATCAGAATCCTCTTTCCCCAAACCGATTGCTGATGCTACCAAATCATCCATTGCATACTTCCTTCCCACAGGGAAAGATGACTTCAGTATCTCTGATGTTGGGAGGTTTGGATGGCTTGCAAATTGTGCCAGCATGTTTGTAAGAGACGTGGTCTGGTTGTTCACTTCGTCACTACAGCTTTTGCAACCCTCTTATCAGGCATCTTCAAGGGAAACCTCTTAAGCATGAAATGGAGCAAGAAAGCAAATTTCATTTATGGCCAATATGTTTGTAAGAGCGAGGCATGGAAGCACAGCTACAATACTTGTATGCAGACCGCAAGCCATTAGAGAAAAGTTTTAGTGTAACTTTGCTGCTACGACTGTCGCCTGTCGGAAAGCACGGACTTAGTAGGAATTGCTATTAAGTGCTTGCAGTCATTGACATCATTGTTCGACCTTGCAGCAGAAACTGCAACAGAAAAACTCACCCTAATTGCTAATTAAAAAAAAATATACTCATTTTTGGCGCCCAGATCCAGTATGTTGCAAGGAAGGTGGACACAGACCTTCTGTTAGGAACATGGTCCTGTTAGAGCTATCACATAGATTTCCAGAGCAAGTTATTATGTTCAGTTTCACATGTTGCCTTCCAGCATTAGAGTTCAGCATGTGTAGCTCATCTGATGAAACTGGCACGAGCATCATGACACATCGGCAGCCACCTCTGCAGGTAACAGTAGGCTTTATACCTCATATCTTGATCGAAGAGCAGTAGGAGAGTTATGCAACCGAGATAGTTGAACACTTCCACAAGATAAATTACCCAACAGAAGACAGACATTTCTAAACATCAGCAAAGCTAGCTTGATCTGAATTTGTAAGTTGACCAGGTATTATCATTCTTTGGGCATAGCGGTGGTCAATTCTTCGCCACGGGTAATGCCAATTTGATCCTAGCACAATCTTGAAAATATCAGCATAAAGTCAGGAATTATACCACAGCTGAGTAGTTTTCATAGTTAATTGAGATGAGACAATAGAAATGAGCAACTATTTAGTAAAAGAATGTACAAACCAAAGTATCAAAATAATAGATCAATAACTTGCAGTTAATTAAAAAATGAACTTCCAACAAATATCTCGTCATTGTTATGCATTCAGATTGTAATTCAATGAAACCTCAAATATCTATTATCAGAACCACTATACATTGTCACAAAGAAATAATGTGTCCACAAGGTATACAAGTGCAAATTGTTCAAAAGCCCAAGAGTACTCCACTCCTAATATTTACAAAGACTGTAAATCATGAACAAGCTATCAGGTCATAAAGAAATATCTGCCACGTCAGAGGTTGATAGTTGTGTTTAGTGATGCAATATTGTCTTGCAAATTTCAAGAATAATCCGTAACAAGTGAACCTGAACAAAAATTTAGCATATTGTTGTGTTGTCAAAACTCAATCTGGTGGCAATGACCCTACAGCGACGACAATGGTCATCAGTATTTACTACCGGATCCAATATGCTGCTAAGAAAATGAGGTCGTATTCCAGGAAGACAAAGATGTACTTAATAGTACTCCGCAATGTCCCAGATCAAGTCAATAGGTATATACACATGGCAACCAGGTAGGGACACATTACACAACCAGGTAGGGACACAAACTGTTATTAGCACCATGTCATGGTAGTGCCAGGACAGTTAGCATAATTTTCCCTTGACCAAGTCGCTCAACAAGCTCTTGCATGGACACCTTATGTTTCTTTCATGTACCTATGGCACCTGCGCTTGGTCCCTCGCCTGCACAGGCTCCTCTTAGGGCTGCAGAAATTCACAGAAATGCATGTCAGCTTATTAATAATGAATCAATTTTTCCTTCAATGCACAGTTATTTTCTCACAAAGAAACGCACACAAGGAAATCAAGCAGGCAAGTATAGAGAATGGTTAACGAAACAGCAGTAACTTGTTATTGTTCCTCCTGAATATATTGGAAAATCAAGAACTAGGACAAGACTTCACCAGGAGTGCAGAAGCCCATGTAAGGAATAATGCTATAGATGTCTGCGCCCTTGTATACCTCCTTCACCTTACAAGTCTTGATATCAATTGTAAAGAACGCATCGCCCATCCTGAATAAAATGACATCGACGCCATCTGCGTATCCAACCACGTGAGCAAATAGCGTGACGTCAGTAATACGGAGTAGCCCCTCGAGGTTAATGACTCTTGTTTGTATCCATCCAGTCGCATCATCGCCTTTTGAACCATCCTTCCTCGACCACAGGCAGAGTTTGTGCTCGATCGCGGTGGCGAATCCCAGCCCACCGTCCTCGGTGGTCGTGAGCACGGCACGCAGCCAATTGGTGTATGGCGGCAGTTTAATCACGGATACTACTTGGCATAATTTCAAATCAAACACGAGCACTTCATTGTTCCTGTGAAACATGAAGTAGAGTGCCTTCCCCACAAGCACATTTTGGACGAAATTGAGGCAATCGACAAGTCGAAATTGAACGGACGCCGGCTTGCTCCACGCCGCAGCATCTGATGAGTATACACAGCTGAATGCGCCGACATGGCCAACGCCGATGTAGACCACGAGGAAGGGTCCACCACGGCGGCAGTCGAGGTGATCGCAGGCGGCGCCGGCGGCGCAGAGGATCGCCGCCATGTAGCGAATCCAATTTGTATGGGCTGAGTTATGATAAACTTTTGGTTAACGTCTTGCCAAATCCTTCCTTGTTGTCCGTCCTCTTGTTTGAGCATGTCCCTGATTCAACCAGGCCGAGGGGTCGGCAGCGTTTTCCGGGTTGGCCCGGATGGCATCCAGAAGCTGCAGATCAATAGAGCTCTAGAAGTCTAGAACAGGCCATCAGTCAGAAATTCAAAGTGTGCTGTGCCATTCAAAATATTAGTTGTACCATAAATTCTATAACGTGTTTTAGAACTTCATCTGCGTAATAGCATTCTGGTCTTGACGCTGGGCAGTGCGCACGTCCATATATGTATGTATTAGCCATCCTTGAGACAGTGATTTTCATTTAAATGGAGAACTAATGTCATTCCTGTAATTTTGGCGTCCAAGTATGGGACTGCAGTTAGCATGGTCGTTGGTGGTCGGATGTTTTCATGTTGCCAAAGGCATTTGAGAAACCTGCCTGGCCATGGAGCTCAAGTCAAGGTGGCAACATCCACTAGTACACCCCAACTAAAAGTTAGCCTCCAAGCCCATCTAATTCGCACTGAAAGTAGTAATGGTTGAAAAAACACTGAAATTAATTTCTCTCCCTCCGAATCCTGTCCAAAAATCTAAGGGTCAGAACAGTCGTTTTGTCTTTATCTCAGTTTTGATTTTAGTATATATGCATGGAGGCCAATGACTAATTTTGGTAGGCTGATTTTCGTCTGCTAAAATTTAATCCTTTAGTCTGGCTGACAAAACTTTAGTTTTAGCTGCAACTGATATAGAGTATCTACGATTGAGAAGGACTTAATTTGTACTATAAAATACTGACCCAACAAAAATACAGGAACGCTCAAGGCCAACAGGGGCTAAAACCAGCACCAATCTCACTTATGCTAAAACCAAAGTTAATCCCATCACAAATACAATGTCATTAAACAAAAGTTTGCAGGAGCACTGCCTCGTCATTTAAGAAGAGAAGCAAGCAAACACGTTCTTACAATGTGATATTACATAAAAATGAACATTGGAGGATGAGATGCACTGCTGATTCTTGCTCTTGATTGCATAGAGTGCAGATTGGATTACACGGTCAATTCCGCAACATTATCTTATCCATAGTTAGAAGCTTGCTTTGAACTAACAGTCAAACAAAGAAAATATGCTTTCCTTCTGCCCGAGCCTTTCAAATTCCATGTCATCACCATAATTACCCTTGCCCAGTTTCCCCTTGACCAAGAAGCTCTCGCGCGGATACCTTTTTTCTTCTTTCATGTACATAAGGCATCTGCGCTTGCCGTTTGGTCCCTCGCCTGCACTGGTTCCTCCTGGTGCTGCAGAAATCCACAGATTTTAAAAAAATGATGCATTTCAGCTTATTAATGAATCAAATTTCCCTTCAATGTGAAGTTGTTTTCTCACACACACATACACACACACACACAAGGAAAGCAAGTATGCAAAATGGTTAACAAAACAGCAGAACTTATTATTGTTCATTCTGAATATTGAAAAATAAAAAAACTAATTAAAAGAATTCACCTGGAGTGCAAAAGCCCATGTACGGAACAATGCCATAGATGTGTGTGCCCTTGTATACCTCATTCACCTTACAGGTCTTGATATCAATTGTAAAGAACACATCGCCCATCCTGAAGAAAATGACATCAGCACCATCTGCGTATCCAACCACATGAGCAAATAGCGTAACGTCGCTAATACGGAGTAGCCCCTCAAGGTTAATGACTCTGCTCTGTATCCATCCATCAGCGTCGCCTTTGGAACCATCCTTCCTCGACCACAGGTAGAGTCTATGCTCGATCGCGGTGGCGAATCCCAGCCCACCGTCTTCGGTGGTCGTGAGCACGACACACCGCCAATTTGTGTATGGCGGTAGTTTAATCACAGATACTACTTGGCACAATTCCAAATTATACTCGAGCACCTCATTGTTCTCGTGAAACATGAAGTAGAGCGCCTTCCCCACAAGCACACTTTGGACCGATTTGGTGTAACTGAAACGACGAAGTTCAATGGAGACTGGCTTGCTCCATACTGCAGCATCTGATGAATAGATACAGCTGAATGCGCCGTCATCGCCGACGCCGATGTAGACGACACGGAAGGGCCCACCACGGTGGCAGTCGAGGTGGTCGCAGGCGGCGGAGGCGCAGAGAACAGCCGCCTTCCAGCTGTACGTGGGCCATGGCAGGGCAGGGAGCTCCTGCAGGTGGTCGGTGGTCGGGTCCCATACCATGAGCTCGAGGCCACTCGCCGCCCTCCGCGAGAGGAGGACGCGGCCATGGCGCGCGTCGTCGGCGCGCCAGCCGCCGGGGTGGTCGCCGGCGTGAGCGGAGCAGGAGGAGGTCATTGTGGGGACGAAGCGGGTGAGGTGTGTGATGTAGGTGTTCGGGTTGTTGCAGAGGGTGTTGCAGAGGAAGCCCAGCATTGGAGGTGAGTGGTGGAACGCGCGGAGCCTGCGGCGGAAGCCGGCGCCGGAGACGAGGCGCCGCCATCGCCGGCAGACGAGGGCCACGCCGACGAGGTGTGCGGGCGTGTCTATCGGTAGGCGGAGGAGGATCTCTTCGACCAGCTGGTCCATCAGCTCCGGCAGCCGCGGCGCCATGATTGCTTTCTTGGTTTGCTTGAATTGGAAGCGAAATTCTGTCTCGTCCATATATATAGCACTTGACGCGGGCTGAATTGGGTTGCCAAATTCGTCTCGTCTCCGGTGAGCTGGCTGGGTGGGCTTCCGTCGTGTGTGGTCAGGGCTCTTCCAGGGGCCTCCATGGGCCAGTTGTTGAAGTAACCCGATAAGGCCCAACACACCGCCGACTGTCCGGATACGGCCCATGATGTTCCAGGCCCAAAAACGCCGAGTCGTCGTCGTGCTGGTGCGCGGCCGGGGAGCACCGGAGGCGGAGAAGAGAAGGAGAAAGCCGCGGCGGCGGTGCGCGGTTGCTGGAGAGTCGGAGATGGGGAGGCACCACGCGCACGCTCGAGGTGAATACCCCGTCCTACTCCCCATCTCTCTGCGTTTCCTTCATGATTCTAACCTTATCCGCTTATCCTATTTGAGATTAGAGAGTTGGTCAAGTCGTTAGTCGAACACTTGTTGGGATTCCTAGCGTGATTAGATATGTGTGTGGTTCCAGCGGGTCCTTGAGAGGTCAGGGACACCACCATCTGGGAAACAAAAAAATTGCATACAACTTTAGTGATCACCAAGTCAACATTTACACATATCGCTATAGGATTAGGTCTTTCTAAAAAAAACTATAGGAGAGAGAATCGAGCATGTGGTACAAATAACACTACTTCAGAAACTGGATTCAATTTGGGGTGTGACCATGGGATCAACAAGCTGCTGAGTATCTATCTAGTCATATATGCAATTGCAACACTGCATTGTTCTTAGCTGATCCAAACCCAGAAAACATTAGGTGGGAGGAATTTTATTTAACTTACTTAAATATATATGGGCTATATAGCGTGTAAGTAGAGAAGTACATAGAATCTGTCCAGTGTAACCTGAACGATCCAGGAGGGAGAAGCTCAATTGTGGGGAAGACCCAGAGCAGCATAGAACTTTCCCCTTTCGTTATCACAGTTGTCGTGCACTCGTTGATTTGTTAAATCATTTTCTGCAATATTTTTCTTTCAGCTTACAAGGAGTTGGAAGTGATCCGTGCAGCTTCTGCCTTCTGCCACCTTGTGTTTGCTGAACAGGCACTTGACAGGGATGCACACAATTTTGTAGTCTTTTCAGTAACAGTTGTCAACGAGCTTCAGATTAAATTCTGGTTGTTGCTAAGGTTCCAACTCATGAAGTTTGACGATGACTAAACTAAATATTAAAGTGATATTATCTGTGCACCATGATGTGAAGTCATCGCATTAAGAATACATAGACACCATTATCGTGCAAGGCTTAATTTCATATGAAATTTTGAGCAATTGTCAAGCTGAGTGTGATACCAGTACAACTGTGAGTCTGACGCCTTCTCCAATCTGTTTACTATCACAAATCCAATTCGTTCCAGGAGGATTGGATTGGTAGTCAGTGCTGCATGCTGCTGAAGTAAGAAGTTTACTAAGGTAGTGGGGTAAGGATCATGCATTCTGTGAGTAATGAGTTCTTCAGAAAACTTCAGGATGTCATGAACAGAGTCCGATCTGCTTTTTGGTTCCATTCGGCTTGATCAACTTCGTCGGTGTGTTGGACTGGTTCAACCAAGCGTTGGCTTCACCAGCAGCGGGGTATAGGTAAGAACTATGCATTTCATCAGTAACTTAAGCGCTCTCGTTTCTCTGTTTTGTTCATTCAAAAGCGTAACTCAAAAGAGACTGCATTTATAGGTTCCTCATGGCAGAAATGGTGGGCTCAGCAATAGTTCAGGAGGGCATGAGCAGAGCTGTTTCACTCATGTTGGGCAAGCATTTTGAGAAGACATCCAGAGGTCACAGTGCAGAGAGGCTTGAGATGGCACTCTCTGAATTGGAGTTTGCTCTTGAGAGGACTGCAAAGCTGCCAATCACAGAGGCCACGCTGCTTCGCCGCAGGAAGGTGTTGAAGCATGGCTACATTGAGGGCATGGATCTGCTCAACAAGCACAAGCTGCAAGGCAATCAAGAGCTCAGGCATGGGGTAAAGCGTAAACGATGGATTACTTATTCTATGAATCTGTCTGTCTCATCTTACGGTGGCTTGAATATGGATGATGTTAGGAGATTCGAGTGGTTTGCAGATTGCGCGGGCAAGTTTATAAGAGATGTCGAGTCTGGCTGTTCACTCAGGCAGTATACCTTATGCAATCCTCTAGTCAGGCATCTTCTAAATGGGAAAGCTCTGAAATATGAAATGTCTCAAGGAAGTCAACTACATGAATTTTTCATGAGGCCTGCATTTTTAGGAGAGCGTGGTGTAGAAGCATCGCTACATTTTCAGTATATGGATCGGAGTTTGCCAGAGAAGAGCTTCCGTCTACTGTTATGGCTACGAGTATCAGAAAGCACGGACTTGGTTGGAATTGCTATTAGATGCACAGAGTCATTATCATTTCTGTCAAAGCCTGCAGCAGAATCTGCAATTGCCGAACTCACCCAACTGCCAAATTTACTGGACAGTGCCTATGTTATGCCATGGCTTGGTGATAACGACCTCTATGCACTAATAACTAAACTTTCTCGTCAAGATCCAGTATGTTGCATGGCAAATGGTGAGCAGGGCCCTAGCAACATTATGTCGTCAGAGTTATCACAGATATTTCCAGAGCAAGTTATTGCTTTCCGTTTTGAGTCCTTAATTTTAGAACCAAGGCATAGCTCATCTGATGGAGCTGGAAGAAACTTCATGAGACATCTGCCCTCAACTCTTTTACTTTCAGCTTCTTTCTGGCCTCATACGGAGCTCATGATTGAAGCAACGGAGTTTAGACGTGGTAGCATAGAAGAAACAAGCAATATGGCAAGGTCAGTAGCAATGGAGTGTCTCATCGGGCAAAAAGAGTTGAAGGAACATACCGTTCGCTGGGCATCCAAACATGGTGCTGCATTGTTTTGTGTGAAATCAGTTTCTCAAGTCACAAGTCTGCAGTGTCCAATATACCAGGAGAGCTGACAAGAGAAGTTGATCGAAGGTGGAGGTAGGTCGGCTTTTTGTTAGTACCATGATCCCATGATCACAAGTCACAGCAATGTGCTAGATGTATAGTTTCTTCACCCATAGTTGGATGTGGATGTTTGGATCACTTGTAATAACTGAAATAAAAACTAGTTTGTTTACCTACTAGCTGATGGCACTTGTAATTATATGTTAATATCGAATTGGTGTTTGATGTCCAATACAATACACTTCCTATTGCGGTCAGAGTAATGTTTCTTTATGTAAGCTATTTGTCTCGAGATTCCTCACCTTAGCTACCATCAACAATTGCACATAGCACCATTCTGATATTCAGTTCAGAAACTCTGAGCTCAGTCAAAACATAGGAGAAATCAACTCCTGCAAAGGATTGGATTTTATTACGCATCAAGTTACACACAGCTACCTGCAAAGGGTTCCCTGTATGAATATAAAAATCTAGTTGTTACTTATTAGATTCAGTTGGGATTATGTGAGTTGGTTGCCCATGGGATCTTATTAGATTCAGTTGTCACCAATTTGGAGAGAAGAATTACTTTCTCCCATATGACGATTGATTGATGACTGTATTGTTGGATATATCTCTTAATGGCTACTGGGAACTTTGCTCTGACAAGAAGGAACAGGTTCAGAAAGAAGGGAGCTGAAGCCTGAAGATAACGTGAGATAATATTTCTATTTGTCATGTACTGCATATATGTGAAGATAGTCAGGAGGAATAAAGAAGGTGAAGTCAATGGGATGTGCATGTGGTGGATTTTTTTTAGTTGTGGTTATAGATAAGAATTTACGCTTTCTGTGCAGTTTTCTGGAACCACCATTTATCCTAAAAATGCATATCACAAATAAACAAAAAGGCCCTTTTCCAATAGAAGAACATGGGTAAAAACACAAATGCATGACACAACTGTGGTAAACTTCCCTTAGCACTGGTATAGTACGGGTGGACCTGGAACAAGCTGAAAGGGTATATTACGACATTGTAGTCCAATGCAGCATGTAAGTTGAACTTCAACAAACAACAATATAGAACATGGTTCCTGCAATTCAACGAGTGAAGCTTAAAACTTTTTTTTTCTCGAAAAAAGTGAAGCTTAAAACTCTGTGACGACGATGGGCAAACAATATTGTATACAGAAACAAAAATATCATCCGACTCTCGGTTCTCATTGTATTTCCGAAAAGGAAAAACACTGAAACTGCTATCCTAGTCCAGAGATAGAAATCAAAACCAATGCACCCCATATTCAGCTTTCAGAGTAGAATCCATAGCCATGATCATAACTTTTTTTTTTTAGCACAGCCATGATCATAACTGTGACTAAGGAAGACGAAGCCACAGAGTGGAAGAGAGCTTATTGTCTCAGCCCACTAAGACGACGACCTCAGCTACCTAGTTTGGCCCGTCACGTGGAAGTGGAATTGTCTCGGCCCATCACAGGAAGGCCTGACAGCCCATTAACTAGTTTACTAGCTCTGCTGGATTATTCTAGTCTTCTCCCTACCTCGGCATTAGATTAGACTATTCGGAGGGTCGATTCAGATTATTCTTCAATCGTCCTTTTGCCTTTAATTTGGCATTCTTGTGCGATTACATTACATGGTTTTGTGATCGATCTAAACAAAGCATGAAAGCAACACAGATGTCTTGTTTACTGGCATTAGCTAGGATACAAAAAGATAACTAGAATACCATGGGGTTTGGTATGAATCCTTCTTTTTAGTTTATGTGGTTGGTCCCCTTCGTTATGTTGGATCCCCATGTGTAGAATTGTCTCTCTTGTTTGGAAGAACAGACGAAAATCATATCTCTCATTGTCATCCTCTTTGGTGAAACAAGGCCACAAAATATTTGTTAATCCAACGTGAACAATGCCTTGGAGGGTTGCTGTTCTCTAGCCCCAGGGTGCAGGACATCAGTGCCAAAGAATTGGTCATTGCTTTGCCCAACATGATGCAAGGAATACAACCCATGGGATTTTGATGCCTGGAACTTACAGAAAAGATCAAACTGAAGAACGCCTTGCTGCCTAGTGCTAATCTGATTTGGGAGCACATTACTATGAATGCGCAGAGTTGATTTTGTACATTCACAGCTAATCAGCAGAAATGGGAACCACAACTATAATATTCGCAATTAAGCTCTGACGATCAGACAAGTAACTTGGCTTTGCATCTTCCGATAGCCGTCAGGTACGAACAAGCCCCTGAGAAGGATATACAGCACGTTTATTGCTGCCATTCTATACCACTTTCCAAGTGAGTCTTGTGAAACACAGTTCAAGAGACCTTCAATGCACTAGTAGCTACAATTACTGAACATGGCAGGAATTCTGGGATCAGCGGTTGTTCAGGAGGCCATTAGCAGAGTGTCCTCGATCATCTTCAGAAAGCATGAGGAGAGAGCGTCCAGGAAACACATCATTGAGAGGCTGGAGATGGCACACACCGAGCTGGAGCTCGCTCTGGAGAGATCTGGAAAGCTGCCAATCACCGATGTATCACTGCTTCGTCGCAGGAAGATTCTGAAGCGCGCTTATAAAGAGTGTGGAGATGTCCTGCACAGGTGCAAGCTGCAGGCACACGAAGATGAAGAGACTGAGCGAGGGCTAACGGCAACAGATTCCTCTTTCCCCAAACGGATTGCTCGTGCTACCAGATCATCCATTGGATATTTGCTTCCCACGGGGAAAGATGACCTGAGTAACACCGATGTTGGAAGGTTTGGATGGCTTGCAGATTGTGCCAGCAAGTTTGTGAGAGACGTGGAGTCTGGTTGTTCTCTTCGTCACTATACCTTTTGCAACCCTCTTGTTAGGCATCTTCTTCAAGGCAAAACTCTCAAGTATGGAATTGAGCAAGGAAGCGAATTCCGCTATTTTCATTTATGGCCCATATGTTTGGAACAGCGAGGTGTGGAAGCACAGCTACAATACTTGTATGTGGATCACATGGCATTGGAGAAAAGTTTCTCTGCAAATTTGCTGCTACGGCTCTCGGAAAGCATAGATTTAGTAGGAGTTGCTATTAAATGCTTGCAGTCATTGACATCTCTGTTCAACCTTGCAGACGATACTGCAACAGGAGAACTCGCCCTACTTGCTACTAATTTACAAGACATGTCCCAACAATCATATGATCCTCCAATGGCTGGTATGCAAGATTTGCATCCCGAATCCACTCAAATTTGGCGCCCAGATCCAGTATGTTGCAACGAAGATGGACACAGACCTGTTAGGAACATGGTCTTGTCAGAGCTATCAAATAGATTTCCAGAGCAAGTTATTCTTTTTAGTTTCACATGTTGCCTACCAGCATTAGTGTTCAGCATGTGTAACTCATCTGATGAAAGAGGCACAAGCATCATGACACATCGTCAGCCACCTCTGCAGGTAACAGTAGGGTTCGTACATCACATAATGAAAGAGCAGCAGGAGAGTTATGCAACCGAGATAGTTGGAGACAATGAAAAGCGTATCTATGATGTTAGCATGCAACAAGTGGCTGAGACAGCAAGATCAAATGCAATAAATTGTTTCTCAAGTCAGCCAGAGTTCACAGTTTATGCAAGGCAGTGGACATCCAAACATGGCGGTGCAAGTTTCATTGTGCAAAAGCGAAGCTTTGATGTAAAAGGTAGGCCAAGAACTCCCTGCTGGTACACGAGCCGAAGTGTATGCAAAGACAAGGTGATAGAAGAGAAGCTGTAGGTAGGTTGCCCATGCCATCCCTGAACCGAAGTGTATGCAAAGACAAGGTGATAGAAGAGAAGCTGTAGGTAGGTTGCCCATGCCATCCCTACACAGGTTGCTACAGTATGATTCAAGACAACTTTCTCGAGGTTCATGAAAAATACAGGAGGGTATTATGACGCTTTTGTCAAGGTGATGAATCATGCGATGGTTGTATAGTGAACAAAATTGTTCTTTAATTTGCTCGACAGCTGCTCTTACCCATACAAATCTGAACGCACATAAAGATGACTTCTGGGGTGTCAGCAATTGTATACTATAGTGACCAATGCAAATCTGAACGCACACACAGATGACACAGGCGCATCGCTCATTAGCAGGTACCAACCAACCGAGCAGAGCTCTCTTTCTTCTCATATTGAAAGGCTGACTACATAGTGCTAAGCTAGTTACGATTCATCAGCTGGCTCCTCGTTGTGTTGCAATTAAACTACACAACAGATGCTTCACAGTTCATCCTGCAGATAATTTATTCTGGGACTTAATAAAGCTCCCTTTCAGAAAAAATAAAGCGATGATCTGCAGGATAATTCTAGAAATATAGAGAATGGAGCAACATCACTCCCACTGTACTACAGGCTACAATCCAAAGGCAAAGGGCATATGTGATCTTTCAACTAGCTGAACTTCAATGTGAGCACTTTTACCCAGATAGATCCCTGAAAAGGCAGAAACAAAGATTCCTCCTCTTTCATAAGAAGAAACTAAACTTAAGCATCCGGAATCATTTCAGCCAAAAGAACCCAAGATAATTTCAGTTCAGGTCAGACTTGTCAACCATCATATAACACTGACCAAAGTAGCATCAGATCTCATAGTCATGATGATAAGTAAACAACTACAGAGAGAGACAGGATTCGTTCATAACAGACCATGGTGGTACACCATCATAAACTAAACTAACCAACACAATAGTAAACATTTTGAAGCATCAGACCCTTTAAGATACCAGCAGTAGCAGACTCAACTTGATGGATTGGTAAAATGGTCAGCTGCTAGTCTGCTACCATACTTCAACTCAACAGTGATTAATTTGTCTCTGCTAGTGACGGCAATTTTCCACGAGCATAATCTGAAAAGTACACAAGATAAATTTCATAGCTCACTATATACTCTTCTGGCAAGATGAAACTGTAGAGATACGGGCTCCTGTTTAATATTCACACAACATCTGAGAAAAGAGCATACTAACCAAAATACTCGCAACTAACAAAATATCTGAGAGATACACTCACATCTTACTAATAATATAAAGAGTTGTACTTAACAAGTCATATGTCATGTCTAGATTATAGGTGCCATTGCATTGTTATATTCACTATTCAGTTTCCAAAAGCAAAGCTGACATTTATTTCATAACTGATATCCAATATATCAGAATTAATTTTTCAAAAAAAAAACATAGTATGTCTCTGCTGGCATGGCAATTGGCCACTTTCTGCTATTACAAACTGAAGTGTACCAAGTATAACAAGATCATTCCTGTCACCAAGTGTTCAGATGGTAAGATGGTATGTGCCATGTTTGGATCATGTAAAATGGTAATTTATCTCTATTGTGTTTTCTTGTTCAACAGAACATGCGAATATCTTCTACTATTTGATCCTTTGAGAAATAAATCCATATTGTTTACCAACTGCCGATCCCCCACATAATTGTGCATGTCAATAAAATCATCAGGTCAGCCTTTACAGATTTTATTCTGAGACAGGGTGAAGCAGTCGGAGCATAAAGTTGTAGAATGCACAATTGATCAAAAGAAAGCAGCCAAATATGCATTCTACAACTTCACCAACAAAGAATGGAACAATATAGCTCCTGCTCAAGTTTGAGGATGTGCAGTTCCAAGTGTATACTTCTGAAAAAGCTGCAGCTACTCTACTAGTTCCAGAAATAAAAATTACTGAAGCACTCTGTATTCATTTTTCAGTCAAGGGTTCCAAGTGTATACTCCTGAAAAAGCTGAAGCTACTCTACTAGTTCCAGAAATAAAAGTTATTGAAGCATTCATATTCATTTTTCAGTTTACCTTATATTTTTTCCAGTTCCAAGTGGACTTATCAATCATCAATACGACATTAACCAAAGTAAAATTGTCAACCAAAAACATAGCCTTCACTCTTCACAGTCATGATCAGAAGCAACTAGAGAAAGGTGAATAAGGTTAACAGACCATGCATGGTGACCTGCACCTCCATAAACTGACCAACTATTGAAAAAAGACTAGCTTTGAGCCGGTTTGACATATTTGTAAATTGGCCAGGTACTGCCATTCTTAGCACTCATAATAATTTATCTGTCTTCACTGGAAATTGCAATTTGCTGCAAGCATGATTTGGAAAACTAGCAACAATCACAGAAGCCATTGATTGTTTCAAAGCTCACTTTACACATATCTATGGAAATTAATTAAAATGAAAACAGTAGAGATTACCTATTCTTTAGTAAAAGGACACTGAAACCAAAATATAAAGATAGCATACTTAACAAGTTTCCAAAAGAAAAGGTATCATTTATTTGCCACTACCACCATCTGAAAGTTACCAGGCGTGACGTGTTCCAGAGATACCTAACAAATTTTAGGACGAAACAGGACTGAGTGTCCAATCCTTGCATTTAGAAGAGAGTAAAATGGCACTCAAAGCAGGAGGCCACAAAGGAAATACTAGCTGAAAGTTTGGAAATTCACAAGGTAGGATTTTGCTATGTGATCACAACTTACTAAATATCAAGACCGTAGCAGGCAAAACTGATCAAAATTAGGTGTCACGGCTCATTATCAGATATTCAGGTTTCTCTAGAATAGGTATCATTTATTTTGACTCAACAAAGTATGGACAAAATTAGTATCTAAACAACATACATCGCCTTTACAGTACTGCAGGATTAGAAACAAGTAAAGGGTTGGAACCGTACCTGGGGTGAAGAAGCTACTGAAGGGGAAGAAGGATAAGCAATTAATTTCCTTGCTTATCTTCCTCACCCGTCCTGACTTCAACTCAAATGTAAAGACACCGAAACACGTGCTCATGACGAAAACCCCGACACCCTCAGCAAAATCGACAACATCAGCATTATGCAGTGTTTTCCTAAGCTTGATGACCCTCCGAAGTTCCCATTCTGTAATTCCCTCTGGATTCGCCATTCTCGACCAAAGATAAAGGCTTGAACCCGCCACGCCAGCAAACCCCAATGAACCATCCTCGTTCTGCATGAGGACTGGAACATTTTCATACACACACGGCACGCTGATCAGCGAAAAGCAATGCTTGGCTAAATTATACTTCAGAATTTGGTAGCGAAGACCAAGCAAACCAACAATGCAGTAGATTTCGTCTCCAATAAGGAGAGTGCGCTTCATGCGGATCATGCCATTCAAGTGTAAGTGAGTAGAATCTGGTGTGCCCCAGGCACCAGCCTCTGATGAGTACACACACGCACTTAAGACCTCCTCATCTTCGTTGTTGTCGCCCACATAGACAACGAGGAACGGACCCCCATGGCAGTCGCGGTGATCGCAGCCGGCCACGGCGCAGACCACTAGAGCGCCAGAGTAGAACGAGGACCGGATGCTGAGCGGCAGCGGCGGCAGCTCCTCCCGGTGACCCGTGATTGGATCCCACACAACGAAGTTCCTGGATCTCTTCACGAGGACGCGGCCGTGGCGGCAGTCGCGGATCCACCAGTTCGGGTCGTCGCCGTCGCCGTACGCCAATCGGCGGAAGGGGGATGCCGCCGTGGTGGGGACGAAGGGAAGGGAATGGTTCTCGACGCCGACATGGTAGAAGAAGCCGAGCAGCGGGGCGCCTGGGTGGAAGGCGCGGTAGCGGCGGAGGAAGGCGGGGTCGGAGGCGATGCGGAGCCATGGCTTGCAGACGAGGGAGGCCCGGAAGAGGTCCCTGGGCTCGTCCGGCGGCACGCGGAGGAGGATCTCGGCGATGGCGTCGCCGTTGAGCTCCGGCGGCGGCGCCATGGCGTGCTGGTGGTTGGGGGCGACGAGGGTTCGGGTGGGGAATTGCGAGAGGTAGGAGACAGTGGAGTGAGCGAACGAGTGAAGCAAAATTGTTTCAGCCCATAGAAAG
Organism: Digitaria exilis; assembly: GCA_015342445.1. Classification (NCBI taxonomy): domain Eukaryota; kingdom Viridiplantae; phylum Streptophyta; class Magnoliopsida; order Poales; family Poaceae; genus Digitaria; species Digitaria exilis. The sequence goes on from JACEFO010001608.1 coordinate 388,300, forward strand.
GCTGGAAAGTGTATGTAATCGGCCCAGCTTGGCCCATTAAGCCAAAGTCTCTCTCTGTGGTGTGCACGGTAAAAAAAAAAAAAAAAACTTTCTTCTGCAAAATTATTACCACCATTATCGGTCTAGTTGTCAGTCAGGCGCTGACCAATAATGAGCACTGCCACCGTTATCATCAGACTAAACTGTTCCCATGAAGTTCACTAAAAGAATTTAACATTCTTTCCATTCTGATGAATCGTCAACAAATCAGACTAAGGGGCTGATTGGTTCTTTGCCAAAATATGGGCATGCCATGGTTTTGGCAAGGCAAAAGTTGCCAATTTGTTGGCCACAATTTGGTTTGCTACCAAAATGATGCCCTTGTCTCATACTTTTTTGCCAAAATTGTGGCAAGTTTTTTGCCCATGTTTTGGCTTGCCAACACTTTGGCATGCCAAAATTTGGGTACCCAACCAATCAGCCCCTAAGTAGCCTTCAGGCTCTGTGACTTAAATTGGATCCTAAACAAACCAACATATGTGTCCACAAAGACCATTCCAACAGCACCACAAGTCATGCAAATTTATTCCCTACTAAACTGAGCAGAGCTTCAAACCAGAGTAGCTCAATTATTAGGGCACTAATCCACTGTTGAAACGATAAAAAAAACTCATGATTATAAAAAAATTGGAAGCAATGTCACAAGTTGTGGATAAAAACATTATTAAGCACTTCTAAACTTCCAACATCACGTTGGACCATAACCAAAAGCAAAAATAACTAGTAAATAAACGCACACTGTCAAAAAGTGATATCTTGTTGTCCATTGCACACAACAACATAAGTCACTGCGAGGCTATTCCTACAATGAACACATAGTAGTATATCAGGTAGTATACAAAAAAAACTATATGACTGCACCAATAATGCGCTATTTTTCCATCTTGGTGGAGCTGGCATATATATACCACATTATGCACCAGTAACGCAGATAACCTCATCAGCCAATCCAATATTTTCTCACTGCTCACTGGTGCAGTGATAGTAGTTCAGATGCTGAGTACGCAGAATATATGTAGTATACACAAAGTGCAATATGATTTGACATCACGTAGGAGAACAGAACACCTGCACATCGAGCACTTCATGAGATCTAACAGGATAGGCATGCCATTGTATTGGTTAACACTTCAGTCATCATGCATCACGACCACCGATTTTCCTGCCTACAAGCAAAAGAAGTCCAACAATCAATAATGATAAAATCAGAGTACTACTATATATATTGCAAGGTTGAAGTCGTGTATAATTTATTAAGACATATGGGCCACCATGGATTGTGATTTAATAGCAGCAAGATTAGCAGAGGTAGGTAATAATGACAAGTAGCATAGAGAATATAAGTTCTAAGAGTGTCCATATTACTTGATGCTAGGAATCAAAAGATGAGTAGATGATGATCAATAACTTGTATAGAATATTTACTGCATAACAATATGTTGTTAATTAGGCAGGCATAGTAACCACTATCATATTTTTTGTACTAGGCCTCAAGCAGTTTTTGTATCAAAAAGTTGAAATAAAAAAGTAGGATTTTCTGTATTTCTGCAAACACACAAAGGAGATAAGTATGTAGTTAGTTACGTTTAATGTAGAAACTTGTGTAGGGAAAGGTGGTGTTGGAAACTCTATGGGGAAGCTTCGTAAACTGATTTGACTTAGGCTGGATCATCAAGGCACCGATGGCGGACACCATAAAAATCACATTGTTATCCTCATCAAACCCCAGTATCTCAGTAGTGTGCCTGTTCCATCTCTGCAACATTGCTGGTGTCAACCCAAGAAGCTGTTCCAGGTTAATGGTTTTCTCCAGCGTCCACTCGACACTACCATCACCGCCATGAGAAGTGACCTTCCACGCCCACAATTTGATGCTCATCTCACACAAAACCACAAGGCCAAGTTCACCGTCTTCCGTCCGAGAGATCTGAAAGCTCATGGCCGTATCACCATCACCGGTGGTCATACAGGCTTCCGGCAGCCTCTGAGTTGCAGATATCCTCTGGCTATCCAGATCAAACTCAAGTATCGATGGACGAAGCAGCCAGTAGATTACATTACCAACCATGACACTGGTGCTGGGTGTCACTGAACGAAACATACTAGTCACCGCCGTCGAGGTGATGCTTCCCCATGTTCCAAGCTTCGATTCGTAGAGGCAACCCAACGCCTCCGTGCAGTCACTGTTGATGCGCACGAGGACGACCTTGAAGTGGCTCAAGTGGCAATCGCCGACACCATGAGCTCCCGCGGCGGCGCACGCCACCGCGCCGTTGCAGACGAGGCCATAGATCCCGTCGGCCTTGAACTCCGGCGGGTACGGCGCACGGTGGTGGACGCAGGCGGCGGGGTCCCAGACGACGGCCTCGCGCCGCGTCCTGTTGGCGAGGAGGAGGAAGCCGTGGCGGATGCCGAGGAGGCTCCAGCGCTCGCTGGGCCGCCGGAGATCGAAGAATCGCGAGGCGAGGTCGCGGGGGCGGCGGCGGCCGGGCGGGTCGACGACCCAGGTGAAGTAGAGCGCGCCGTGGCTCTCCTCTGCGGTTTATAAGCACATCTTTCCCTCCGTGCGCCGTCGAGGTGGACTAAACTACCGATCCAGTGCTACCTCGTCGGTTGTTGAGTTTGTTTCCTCTCTCGTGGGCTAAAACCAGTGCTACTCCACGGTCCATGAACCAGCTATCTCCTTCACGCATGCACTAGGACGCACACACCAAGGGCAGCACGGGCAGCATGGCACATTCGCGCCAGACAGCAACAAACCGTAGTCTGCGCCTTTTGGGAAAAAGAATTTGTCCAACATACATGATGCATGAAATATCTTAAGTGATTCTCAAAAACAAAAAAAATGAAATACCTAAAATGAACAATAGTTTTAAAAATAAATAAAACAAAGTGAACAATAAGAGATAAAGTGTTACTTTAAAATTTTATTTGATTAAACTAAATAAGATTTCAAAACAACACAAACATGGGTATTCAAAACCTTTTTATTTGATTAAACTAAATAAGATTTCAAAACAACACAACCTAAAGTTTACATGTCTGGTTATATTTTAAAAAGTCACGTTTATCCAAGAGAGAGACACAGTATAGTTGTAGAGTGCAATGAATATATTCATAGATTTAGCCCGTAGCAACGCACGGCCATATTTGCTAGTAAACTATAAGGTGGGATTACCCCTAAAAGCACACCAAGGTGAATGATTTTTAAGGTGGAAAAATTTGATTGTGAAAACGGACCAACTTTTTGCTAAGCTGGAACGATACCCCTTACAGAAAAAATAAAGCGATGCGCAGGTTAATTCTAGAATTGTACAGAGAATGGAGCAACATAGCCCAGAGTCCCTGTCCAAATGGCATATGCAATCTTTCAACTGGCAGAACTTCGAGCACTTTTACCCAGATATATCCCTGAAAAGACAGAAACAAGATTCCTCCTCTAACAGGAGTAGAAACTAAACTCAAGCATCCGGAATAATTTCAGTCAAAAGAACCCAAAATGTTTTCGGTTCAGATCAGATTTTTCAACCATCAGATCTTTCAGGCATGGCGATAGACAACTACTTAAAAAAGACGTAACGAGTGCGTAATAGGCCAAGGTGGTGTACACCATCATAGATTAAACTAACCAATACAACATTAACCATTCCGAGCATGAGACCCTCTAAGATGCCAGCAGTAGCAGACTCAACTTGATGGATTGGTAAAATGATCATCTGCTACCATACTTTAGCTTAGCAGTGATTAATTTGTCTCCGCTAGAGATGTCAATTTCCCGCGAGCATAATCTGAAAAGTACACAAGTTAAAGTTATTTCATAGCTCACTATATACTCTTCTTGTAAGACGAAGCTGTAGAGATATGGTTCATGTTTAATATAAAATATCAGAGAATACTAACAAAAATATTCAATCAGCAACTTACAAAATATCTGAGAGATACAAACACATCTTACTTATATAAAGAGTTGTACTTAACAAGTCGTTTGTGAACACGGCTAGATTATATGTGCCGCTACATTATCATATATTCAGTTTTCAAAAGCAAAGCTGTCATTTGTTTCAGAACTGAACCATATATCAGAACTAATTTATCACCCAAAAACAAACCATGTCTTTACTGGCATGGCAAATTGCTGCTAGCACAAATTGACGAGTACAAAGTATACAAAGATCATTCCTGTTACCAAGTCTTCAGATGGTAAGATGATAGGTCCGGTGTTTGGATCATTAAGATGGTGATTATCTCTATTGTATTTTTCCTGTTCAATGGAAGATGCGAAGATCTTCTACTATTTGATCCTTTGAGCAATAAATGAATAGTGTTTACAAACTGCTGAGTGCCCACATAATTATGCATTTTAATCAAATAATCAGGTCAGGCTTTACACATTTTATTCTTGGTCAGGGTGAAAAAGTCATTCAGGCCATTTTTCTCTTTCACAAGAAAGCAGCCACAGATGCATTCTACTTCGTACAATTTTACAACAAAGAATGAAGCAACACAGCTCCTGCTAAAGTTTGAGCATGGGCAGTTACAAGTATATATTCCTGAAAAGCTGCCGCTACTCTACTAATTCCAGAAATAAAAATTAGAGTGAAGCACTCATATTCATTTTTCAGTCAAGAACCTTAATATTTTTTCAGTTACAAGTGGACTTGCCAATCATCAAAATGATATGAATCAAGGTAACATTGTCAACCAAAAACATAGTCTTCACTCTTCACAGTTATAAACTTATAATCAGATCAGCAACTAGAGATAGGAGAATTAGGTCCACAACGGACCATGCTTGGTGACCTGCACCTCCATAAACTGACCAACTATAAAAAAATACTAGCTTTGAGTCAGTTTGAAAGATTTGTAAATTGGCCATGTACTGCCATTCTTAGCGCTCGTAGGGATTTATTTGCCTTCGCTAGAAATGGCAATTTGCTGCAAGCATGATTTGGAAAAATAGAAACAATTATAGAAGGCATAGATTGTTTCAAAGCTCACTTTACACATATTTTTGAAAATTAACATGAAAACAGCAGGTGGAGATTACCTAATCTTTTTTGTAAAAGGACACTGAAACCAAAATAATACGAAATCATCCTTAACAGGTTTCTGAAAGCAAAGGTATCATTTACTTGCCACTACTACAAGCTGAAAAGTACCAGAGGTGTGAAGTTTCGAAATTCACAAGGTAGGATTTTGTTGCATGATCACATATTGCCAAACATCAAGTTGTAACAGGTGAAACTGACCAAAATTAGGTGTGACGCCACAATCAGATATTGAGTTTTCTCTAGCATTGGTATCATTTATTTTGATCCAATCAAGTATGAAAAAAATTAGTATCTAAACAACATACATAGGCTTAACAGTACATGATTATAAACAAGTGAAGGGCTAGAGCCATACCTGGAGTGAAGAAGCTAATGAAGGGAAAGAAGGCACAGTAATCAACTTTCTCGCTTATCTTCCTCACCCGCCCAGACTTCAGCTCAAACGTAAATGCACCAAAACGTGTGCTCATGATGAAAACCCCGAGACCCTCAGCATAGTCGATAACATCAGCTTTACGCAGCACTTTAAGCTTGATGGCCCTCTGAAGCTCCCATTCTGTAATTCCATCTGCATTTGCCATCCTTGACCAAATGTGAAGAGTTGAACCATCCGAGCCAGCAAGCCCCAGTGAACCATCCTCGTTCTGCATGAGGACCGGACCATTTTCGAACTTGCAAGGCAAGCTGATCAACGAAAAGTAATGCTTGGCTAAATCATACTTCAGAATTCTGGAACCAAGATCAACGAGGCAGTAGATTTCATCTCCAACAAGGGCAACACGCTTCAAGCTGGACATGTGGCCGCCACCTAAGTGAGCAGAATCTGGTGTGCCCCAGGCACGAGTCTCGGATGAGTACACGCACGCACGTATGGCCGCGTATTTGTTGTCGTTGCCCAAAAAGACCACGGAGAACGGGCCGCCATGGCAGTCGTGGTGTTGGCAGCCAGCCACGGGGCAGAGAACCAGAGCGGAGTAGGACGAGTACCGGAAGCCGAGCGCCGGAAGCTCCTCCCGGTGACCCGTGACCGGATCCCACACAACGAAGTTCCTGGAACTCTTCCAGGAGGACGCGGCCGTGGCGGCAGTCGAGGACCCACCAATCGTGGTCGTCGTCGTACGCCGGAAGGGGCAGGGGGGATGCCGCCGTGGTGGGGACGAAGGGGCATGAATAGTTCCAGCAAGCCACATTGTAGAAGAAACCGAGCAGCGGGGCGCCTTGGTGGAAGGCGCGGTAGCGGCGGAGGAAGGTCGGGTCGGAGGCGATGCGGAGCCAGGGCTTGCAGACGAGGGAGACGCGAAAGAGGTCACTGGGCTCGTCTGGTGGCACGCGGAGGAGGATCTCCGCGACGGCGTCGCGGTTGAGCTCCGGCGGCGCGCGCGGCGGCGCCATGGCGTGCTGGTGGTTGGATCGGCGAGGGTTCGGGTGTGGGGGATTGCGAGGTAGCAGACGATGGAGCTATCAGAGTGAGGCGAACTGTTTCGGCCCATCGTCAGACTGGAAGTGTACTCGTGTTGGCCCGTAAACGTTTGGGCTGGTTTTGCACTGAGTTTTTATTTTGTTTATTACGGATCAGATTTCATTAAAATTAAAGCTCTTTTACAACTGATGGCAACTTAACATAAAATAAAATTACATTAAGTACCACCACTAAATCCTTATCCTTTCCTCAAAAAAAAAAACTAAATCCTTATCCTTCATCTTTCTAGTATCAATATCCACTACTTCAGAAAACTTGGAACTTCACCAGATCCTTTGAGCCTAGTTTCGATGTCTGCACTATAAAAATAAGGATTTTTTCTGCAAAATTTAGGCCACCATTATCTAATTGTCCTGGCCAATAAGCAATTCTAATGGGGTAGGCTAGTTCTCATGAATTTCAATTCCCGTGTGTAACTGTAAAAAATTGTTGTATTTTAGTTCCAAATGCGTTCCTAGAATCTTCTGTATATCTGGGATTTGATCCTTTGTTCAGAAGAACTAACAAGAAAGCATAGTTCATATCCCGCTTCGGCGAAACCACGGTGCACATTATTTATCAATCGAACGTGAAAGTGTCACATCACCTTTTCTGAAAGATGCTAGTGCTAATCTGACTTCTTGTGAGTTCTTGTGATAACTTACTATGAATGTGGACCGACTATTTAGATTATTCACAATTAAGAAAAATAAAATATTTAAAATTATTCACCAATCAGACAAATAGCATACCTTTGTATCTTCCGTCACATTGTAATTGCCACATGCCAGGTAAGAACAAGACCCTGACAAGGACGCAAACAATAATCAACCAATACAATTGTAGTTGTTTACAGATTTCAAGAACAACTTTCTCCAAAATTTCGTCTTGCTATATCTATATAAAAGCATATTTATCTGTGAATGTGATACATATAGTTCAAGAGACCTCCCAGCGAAAGAGTGACTAAAATTACTAGACATGGATAGCGTTCTAGGTTCAGCCGTTGTTCAGGAGGCCATCAGCATAGTGACCTCAATCATCTTCAGAAAGCGTGAGGAGAAAGCATCCAGGAAACACAGCATTGAGAAGTTGGAGATGGCACACACCGAGCTGGAACTCGCGATTGAGAGATCTGGCAAGCTGCCAATCACTGATGTATCGCTGCTTCGTCGCAGGAAGATTCTGAAGCGCGCTTATAAAGAGTGCGGTGATGTCCTTCATAGGTGCAAGCTAAAAGCCAAAGAAGATGAAGACATTAAGGGGGGACTTACGCCATCAGATTCCTCTTTCCCCAAACGGATTGCTCGAGCTACCAAATCATCTATTGCATATTTCCTTCCCACAGGGAAAGATGACCTGAGTAGCTCCGATGTTGGAAGGTTTGGATGGCTTGCCGATTGTGCTAGCAAGTTTGTAAGAGACGTAGAGTCTGGTTGTTCACTCCGCCACTACACCTTTTGCAACCCGCTTATCAGCCATCTTCTTCAAGGGAAAACTCTCAAGCATGAAATGAAACAGGAAAGCGAATTCCGCTATTTTCATATATGGCCCATATGTTTGGAACAGCGAGGTGTGGAAGCGCAGCTACAATACTTATATGTGGATCACAATGCATTGGAGAAAAGTTTCGTTACAAATTTGCTGCTACGACTCTCAGAAAGCATAGATTTAGTAGGAGTTGCTATTAAATGCTTGCAGTCAATGACATCTCTGTTCAACCTTGCAGCAGAAACTGCAAGCGGAGAACTCACCCTACTTGCTAATTTGCATGACATCTCTCAATCATACGATCCTCCGATGGCTGGCATGCAAGAGTTGCATGCGGAATCCACTAGATTTTGGCGCCCAGATCCAGTATGTTGCAAGGAAGATGGACACAGACCACCTGTTAGGAACATGGTCCTGTCAGAGCTATCACATAGATTTCCAGAGCAAGTTATTGTTTTCAGTTTCACATGTTGCCTTCCAGCATTGGAGCTCAGCATGTGTAGCTCATCTTATGAAACAGGCACAAGCATCATGACACATCGGCAGCAACCTCTGCAGGTGGCAGTTGGCTTCGTACCTCATATCACGATTGACGTTCAGCAGGCGAAGTATGCAACCGAGAGAGTTGGAGACCATGAAGAGAGTATATATGATGTTAGCATGCAACAAGTTGCTGAGACATCAAGATCAAATGCAATCAATTGTTTCTCGAGTCAGCTAGAGTTCACAGGCTATGCAAGGCTATGGAGATCCAAACATGGCGGTGCAAGTTTCGTGGTGCAAAAGCGAAGCTTCGATAGAAAAAGTGGGCCAAGAACTCCCTGCTGGTACGTGAACCGAAGAAGTGCATGCAAAGAGAAGGCGGTATAATTGAAGCTGTAGGTAGGTTGGCCATGATATCCCTACACATGTTATTTTGATTAAGACAAATTTCTCGAGTTCATAAAAAATGCAGGATGCTAGGAATGGTATTGTGACACTTTGGGCAAGGTTATGAATCATCCGATGGTTACATGTACAAAATTGTTCTTTACTTTGCTCAACAGCAAGTAACTTAGCGCATGGTGCTATGTCAGGCTCCATGGAATAACTTATAGACTAATTGCCAGGATCTCTAATTAAAAAAAAAAGAGCATGGATTCTGATGAAGCTGCGCCCGAGGTTTCATCTCAAGTTGTATCTCTTACCTACACAAATGCAAACAGCACCTGGTATATATTGAGTGTGTTTTCCTTTTGCTCATGAAACCGCATAGGCCCTTCCAGCGGTTTGACAAATAAAACTTGCAAGTTGCAACTAATCTTACCTATACCTATTACCCACATAAAGATGACTTCTGAGGTCTCAGCACTTGTATACTACTGTGACCTATGTAAGTCTGAACGCAATGTTCATCGCTCATTAGCAAGTACCAACTGAGCAGAGCCTCTCTTTCTTCTCATCTCGAAGCATCAGACCCTACCAGCAGTAGCAGACCATCATAAACTAAACTAACTAACACAACATTAAACATTTCGAAGTATCAGACCCTACCAGCAGTAGCAAACTCGACTTGATGGATTAGTAAAATGGTCAGCTGGTACCATACTTCAGCTCAACAGTGATTAATTTGTCTCTGCTAGTGATGGCAATTTTCCACGAGCATAATCTGAAAAGTACACAAGTTAAAGTTATTTCATAGCTCACTATATACTCTTCTTGAAAGATGAAACTGTAGAGATACGGCTCCTGTTTAATTTTTACACAACATCTGAGAAAAGAGCATACTAACCAAAATACTCAATCAGCAACTAACAAAACATATGAGATATATACTCACATCTTACATTATAAAGACTTGTACTTAACAAGTCATATGTGAACACATCTACATTATAGGTGACGTTGCATTGTTATATATTCAGATTCCAAAAGCAAAGCTGTTATTTGTTTCATAACTGATATCCATATATCAGAACAAATTTGTCACACACAAAAAAAAAACATAGCATGTCTCTGGTGGCATGGCAATTTTCTGCTATTACAAACTGAAGTGTACGGAGTATAACAAGATCATTCCTATCACCGAGTGTTCAAATGGTAAGAAAGTATGTGCTGTGTTTGGATCATGTGAAATGGTAATTTATCTCTATTGTGTTTTTCTTGTTAAATGGAACATCTGAAGATGTACTATTTGATCCTTCGAGAAATAAATGCATATTGTTTACCAACTGCCGATTGCCCACATAATTGTGAATGTCAATCAAATCATGAGGTCAGCCTTTACAGATTTTAATGGAAACCTTGCACGCCAAAGGCGTGCTATGGGACCCGTATTTTATTGTTGTGGAAAAATAGCAGCATCAGTGAAAACAAAAGCTCAAATTGAAGGGTTTTTTTTTTCAAAGATTAGCATTCATCCTTGGTCAATAAGAAAAAGTTGTAAGCCAATAGCCATGATCTGGGTTTTAGATCATGGTATAATCTTCCATTTTTTTCATATCACAAAACTGACAAACTGCAGAACTGAATATTCTACTTACCAGACCGTGGCTTGCCAATTTCAGAAACAGAAGTTCAGAGTATTAGGTATGTTACAATCAAACGTTAGCTCTGATGATTAAAAATTATATGGCTTTTTTAGTGGAATAACAAAATGAAGTCATCTTAGAACTGAACCATATTAAGTGCTTTGCAGACGATAAAACATTGATATAACAGAAAAGAAACAGGTAATTGACGTGCGTACAAAAACAACATGGGACAATCCCCTAACCTTCAGTTCCTGTACTATTTCTTCCCCTACTTCGGTGTTGCTGACTGCAACTTGTTTTGCTTCTAAAAGGTTCAGTGGAAATTCGTGAAACAAATTACATGTGGAGAAGGCAATCTACTAGGGACAGCTGCTCAGGTATTCATCAAACTCATATACAAAGAGGCTTGCACTGTTGCCTCTTCTGGGCATTTGGCTGAATATGTATACTGCAAGTGCAAGGATATGATAGCAGGAGTGAACTACATGGACCGAGCCACCATGGACATTGCTGCCTGCCTGCCAGTGCTTCATCGCTCCAGAATTGAGCCACTGAGGACATCTGGTTGACCACGACAGTCGATGGAATTGAGTGGAACCGTGGAAGCCGCTGCGCCAACGAAGGGCCATGCTCACTGGGCTGTCACCACAACTCATGACCTCTTGACTACGTTGTGCTTAGTCTTGGCGAACAATGGCCGCCATCACAGGCAAATGCACATTGCATCAGCAGCAGGCAAGACCCGAGCAGCATGTCGAAGCAGAGCAGCCTAGATCGCGGGAGGTGACCAACAAACAACGTTGCTGAGTACTTAAGCAGAGCGGCGGTCACAGGCAGGCGGAAAGGTAGCAAAAGGAAGAGGATGCTAGTGTCATGGTCTGACACATCCAGAGAGTTCGTGAGACTTCGAGTTACCAGGGAAGCAGGCAGAGTTGTCTTCACTATACCTTTACGGTCAACTAATCATCTGATGGACAAAATTCTTTCTGCTGTCGTGGCCCAAAAAATTGAGAGATTCTGAGACAGGGTGAAACAGTCATTCAGGCCAATTTGCTCTTTCAGAAGAAAGCAGCCAAATATGCATTCTACAATTTTACCAAACGAATGGAGCAACCGAGCTACTGCTAAAATTTGAATACTGCGACATTAATTACTGAAGCACTCGTATTCATTTTTCAGTCAAGAACCTTGTAATTTTTCCAGTTCCAAGTAAGCTAATCAATCACAATACGACATTAACCAAAATAAAATTGTCAACCAGAAACATAGTCTTCAGTGTTCAGTCATGATCAGAAATAACTAGAGGGAGGAGAATAAGGTCTTCAACAGACCATGCATGGTGACCTTCACCTCCATTAACTGACCAACTATACAAAAACTAGCTTTGAGTCAGATCTCGACATATTTGTAAATTGGCCAGGTACTACCATTCTTAGTGCTCGTAGTGATTTATTTGTCTTCGTTGGAAATAGCCATTCCCAGCAAGCATGATTTGGAAAACTAGCAACACTCATAGAAACCATACATTGTTTCAAAGCTCACTTCTAAGATATCTTTGAAATTAAATGAAAACAGTAGAGATTACCTATTCTATAGTAAAAGTAAGGACATTCAAACCAAAAAAGTTAAGAAATCATCCTTAAAAGATATCCGAAAGCAAAGGTGTCATTTACTTGTGACCACTGTAGGCTGAAAAGTATCAGGCGTGAAGTTTTGGAAATTTACAAGGTAGGATTTTGCCAAGCGATCAGATATTGCTAAATATCAAGACCGTACGAGGCAAAACAGACAAAAATTAGGTGTGACGCCTCATTATCAGATATTCAAATTTCTCTAGAAGAGGTGGTATAATTTATTTTGACTCAACAAAGTATGGACAAAAATTAGTATCTAAACAATATACAAAAGCTTTACAGTACAAGATTACAAACAAGTAAAGGGCTGGAGCCACACCTGGAGTGAAGAAGCTAATGAAGGGAAAGAAGGCACAGTAATCAATTTTCTCGCTTTTCTTCCTCACCTGCCCAGACTTCAGCTCAAACGTAAAGGTACCAAAACGTGTGCTCATGAAGAAAACCCCGAGACCCTCAGCATAATCGATAGCATCAGCTTTACGCAGCATTTTCTTAAGCTTGATGGCCCTCTGGAGTTCCCATTCTGTAATTCCCTCTGCATTTGCCATCCTTGACCAAATGTAAAGAGTTGAACCATCCGAGCCAGCAAGCCCCAGTGAACCATCCTCGTTCTGCATGAGGACTGGACCATTTTCGATCTCGCAAGGCAAGCTGATCGACGAAAAGTAATGCTTGGCTAAATCATACTTCAGAATTCTGGAACCAAGATCAACGAGGCAGTAGATTTCATCTCCAATAAGGGCAACACGCTTCAAGCTGGACAATGGACATGTGGCCGCCACCTAAGTGAGTAGAATCTGGTGTGCCCCAGGCACGAGTCTCGGATGAGTACACGCACGCACGTATGGCCTCGTATTTGTTGTCGTTGCCTACATAGACCACGGAGAACGGACCGCCATGGCAGTCGCGGTGAATGATCGCAGCCGGCCACAGGACAGAGCACCAGAGCAGAGTAGAACGAGTACTGGGACTCGAAGCCGAGCTCCGGAAGCTCCTGCCGGTGACCTGTGATCGGATCCCACACAACGAAGTTCCCGGAGCTCTTCACGAGGAGGACGCGGCCGTGGCGGCAGTCGAGGACCCGCCAATGGTGGTAGTCATCGTCGCCGCACGCCGGCCGAGGGAAGGGGGATGCCGCCGTGGTGGGGACGAAGGGGCATGAATAGTTCCAGCAACCCATACAGTAGAAGAAGCCGAGCAGCGGGGCGCCTGGGTGGAAGGCGCGGTAGCGGCGGAGGAAGGCGGGGTCGGAGGCAGTGCGGAGCCAGGGCTTGCAGACGTGGGAGGCGCGGAAGAGGTCCCTGGGCTCGTCCGGCGGCACGCGGAGGAGGATCTCGGCGACGGCGTCGCCGTTGAGCTCCGGTGGCGGCGGCGCCATGGCGTGCGACGGTTCGGGTGGGGAATTGGGGATTGGGAGAAGCGAGAGGAGACGGCGAGTGAGTGATTGAGCAAACTGTTTCGGCCCATTGTATAAGAGACTGGAAGTGTAATCATCTCGGCCCAGTTCGGCCCATTAAACCGAACGTTTGGGCTGGTTCTGTATGCACTTGAGTCGCTTTCTATGTCTCTCGTTTCTTTTTCTTTTTTTTTGGCTGAGTAAAGTTTATATGTCCTCTCTGTTAGTGGTGTGCACGCAAATTAAAATGAGGATTTTCTTATGTAAATTTATTGCCACCATTATCTGTCTAATTGGCAGTCAGGTGCTGGCCAATGACTCGATGAACAATGCCACCATTATCGGTGTAATTGTCCCCATGAAATCCACTAAAAAGTAGCTGATTCACAATTATCAAGTATGTAACTACAAATATCGAGCACTTTCAATTCCAAATGCTACAAATGTTGAAACCACTATGATTTTCCGGAATGAAGCTGTAGGCATTCACATTTGTGCTTCAGCCAAGATAACCATCAAAGGGCAGAGATACGTTGTGGGTGCCGAGTGCGGCCACACCTTAAAAAAGTTTTGCAATCTCTTATCATCTCTAAATTTTCACCATGTTTTGTTCAAATATCTATGAATAGACAACTCTGCTTCGTATTGGACACTGTTCAACAACGGAAAAAAAAACACTTTTTATTCAGGTTGATATGGATTTCTAAATTTTCTAGAGTACGATCACAATTCACAATGACAAGCTCTTTAAAAAACTTTACAAACCTAAAACGAACGCCATAATGCCCCATTCAGCTATTCTCTTAAATCACCCCCTTTGACACAAAACACACCGATCATGAAGAAGGCCAACCCACAATGATGGCTTGATTGTGGCACCTTTATGGCTTTATAGCAGCGACAGTTTGCCCTAAGCAAAATCTGAAAAGATATGATGCAGAACATTACAACCATGGAATAAATTGTTCTAGCTTAAAAAAAATGGAATAATTGTTACCCATAAAAAAGTTGCAATTCTAGCATTTAAAAAATCCCATAAAAGAGTGCAGTCCACAAAAGTTACCTGCCTAATTAAATAGTAAGATCTTATCTGCATGCCAAAACTAATCTATGGCCACCATTTTAGGAAGCTTGGTTAGTTGCATGCCAGAGCATGTGAGTCTTTTTCAGCCACCACTAATTTGTTTGAAAAATTAAATTAAATTAAATTGCACTTGTCATGAGGGAATATAGACAAGTGGAGCATGGTTTTGCTTGCTGGGCTGTTTTTGGGCCTGACACAAGGCTGTGCTCAACAGTAAAAACAAAACAATTTTCATTCAGGTTGACGGACTTCTAAATTTTTCAGAGTACAATCACAATGACAAGCTCTTTTCTGATGAAACGACCGTTATCCCCCTGCTCTCATTTAAATCATCTGTGCCTCAAAGCTCTCTAAACATGAAGAAGCCAACACACAAATGATGGCTTGATTGATGCACCTTTATGAAAGCGACAGTTTGCCCTTAACGAAATCTGAAAAAGATATGATGCAGAACATTACAACCATGGTATAGCTCAAATGCTTGGACAAAATTGAGATACAGTTTTTATGGATAATTAAGGAGATTGGCACTTGTGCATTAGACTTCCTACAAAGTGAGTAAAATAATTAATATATCATTAAGTTTCAATAATTATTCAGTAAATTTTGAGAATTATTTTGTAGAAATATAAACTTCAAGAATTATTCATATATAAGTTTGCAATTCAAGCATTCAACTTCGCACATTCTCTTACTAGCTTGTGAATGTATGTTATCGAAACTTTTTTTAAGAAAAAAATGCATGTGTAATTAATAAGGAGTGGAAGTTAAAGAAAGGCACAAGTGGTACCTGGGGTGTAGAAACTCATATAAGGCAAGATGTCGTAGTCCCATCTTTTGGAGACCTTCCTCACCCGCCTTGATTTGAGGTCGAGCGTGAAGACTCCCCGGTCTATGTTATTATCTAAGCTGAATATAACAGTATCTGTTCCCTCCCGGAAGCGAATCACGTCATGTAAGCGATCTCGGTATAGTGAGTAACGGCGTGTGGGGATCAATGTCTCGAGCTCCGCAACATTGTGCCACACCCATCCTCCTCCAACCCCATCAGCTTGCCGTGACCATGTATAGATGCAGTTGCGATGATACTCGACGAGCCCTAGCCTTCCATCAATATCTATTGGAGCAACCTTGCCAAGCAGTTTTGGCGCGTCGACCATGGACAGCCACCCATGCCCGCCTAAGTCATACTTGAGGATCCTTAGCCTAGGGCACATAATGCCGAAGTAGATCGCATCTCCGATAAGGATACTTGGTTTCAATGAATTAAACTTCCAATAGCTGTTATCATTATTGCTACTACTACTAAAGACTTGAGCGCTGCTCCACGCACCTGTCTCTGACGAGTACACGGTCGTCCAAGTGTGCGCGACATGCACCATTATCCCCACATAGACCACGAGGAACGGGCCATCATGACAGTCGAGGTGGTCGCAGCCGCCGCAGCCATGCCGGGCACATAGCACAGCCCCAGCGAAAGAGCAGAAGTCCTGGTCGTGGTGAGAGGGAGGAAAGCTCACTTGGTGCCGGTCGCCGGTGATGGGGTCCCACACGAGGAGGCCTGCAAGTGGGGCTGCGTCGTGGACCAGCACGCGGCCAGTGTCGTGGATCAGTACGCGGCCGTGGCGACAGTCAAGGGCCCTGCCGGAGTAGTGGCCGGCAGCCATCGGTGGCGATGTCGGCGGTGGCGAGGAAGCAGTTGTTGGGACGAATTTGGGGACGCCATAGAATCGGACGTTGTGGATGTAGCCCAGCAGGGGAGGCGTTCGGTGGAGCCGGCGGTAGCGGCGGCGGAATATTCCGCCGGCGGTGAGGATACGGAGCCAGGGCCTGCAGATGGCGGCGGCGCGGATGAGGTGTGCTGGTTCGTCCGGCGGGACGCGGAGGAGGATCTCTTCGACGAGGTCCTCCGTCAACGCCGCCATTGCAGCGATGGTCGATGGGGCATTGGGCTCGATCGACTTGCATTGTGCTTGCGATATATATATGGAACAAAAGAATTAGCCAGCCAACCACAGGATCTTGTCACCGGCCGTCAGTCTCGATCCTACCATGATCACATTTTCATCCACACGCATGTTTACATGGTTTTGTAGATCCCCGTTAGGTTTGCACATTGAAATGTTTTTTTATACTACTAAACATTATTGAAATGTTTATCATATAAGTACTTTATATAAGGTATACATTTTGTGTTTTTTTAGAAAAGAGGTGTATATATTTTGTTATACGCTGGGCTGGCTGATTGGGCTTGGGCCGGATAGGTTATTTGGTTATAGGCTTATAGCTGCCTATGCCCTATAGGTGAGCCTCGTGAGTATCGAGGAAACATTCTGACGCATCGTCGACTCCTCACTCTCTCCTTTGACCCCCGTCGCTTGTAAGCTGCTAGGGCACGTCACTCGCGAGGCGGCGGCGGCGGCGCGATGAACATAGACGGTGAGTTCTCCATCGATCCTCTCATACTTGTCATGATCCCGTCGAGTTCGGTCGCCGTGATGATCCCGGTGGATCTGCTGTTCGGCCGTGTCGCGGATTCGTGTCGCTCTTTTCGCAGATCGGAGGTGAAATATCAGCTAGCTAGGGTTTTATGGGGGATGAGTGGGAGGATTAGGGTCGCTTTCTTTCGATCTGCACTGAATTTCTTCCCTGTTTGGTGATTTGTTAGGGCTTCTCCGTAGCCTGTAAGTTTAGATTTTTGTGTGCGATTTACTGCATCCATGTCTACCCCAAGTGTTCGCTGGTCATGAGCAATTGTTTCAGGGGGGAAATAGCCAGGAGCACTCAGATATGCTCCCTAGGGTTCTATTTCCTTCTTTATCTTTTGACGTATCCATATCAACGTATAGCATAGCATGCAGTCTATAATCTGCATGCATGTATTGTCTAATGCGTAGTATGTCAGGGGAAATTGAGAACGTGTAGTTAGCGCAGCGGTAGCATATATATAGCTTGTATATATATGCAAGCTAGCTGCGGGTCGGGAGTTCGACTCCCATTCCTCCCCTGCCACCACACACACCGCGCGCACGAAAGAAAACCCTCGTTGGCAAGAGTTGGAAATTGGACCTATGCATCGGGGTATCGCAATTTTAGAGATGGAAGAAGTCTATTTTTGGCCATTGAACTATTACCGCGGTTTGATTTTGGCTATCAAACTCCAAAACCAGGAATCTTTGACCATCAAACTATCAATACCGTGCACAATTGGCCTCGAGCGGTTTTGATGACATGGACAGCCACGCGGCTATGTCTCTCTCCTCTCTCTTGCCTCTCTTCCTCTCCAGCGGCACCGCTTGCAGCAAGTCGTCGGCCATCCTCCACTCCCCACCGCCGGCGCAGTAGGACAACCACAACGCCACCACAACAACCTCCTGCCCCATCACGGCGACTGCCACCTCGGCCGCCTTGCCACCGCCGCAGTAGGCTGCCGCCGCCAGCAACCATAGCATGGGCTCCGTGGCCGCCACGGAATCAAGATCCTAGCTGTTGCCATTGTCTTCGTACCCACCACATACCTCGCCGTCAGAGAACATAGAGAAGATGTTGGGAGAAGAGTACTTGCAAATTGATTATAGAGAGAAGAGCATCTTCCTGATGGGGATTGATCCGTCCTCCGTTGAATTGATGATTTTCCCAATAGGATTGAGCTATTTCTTGCCCAAATAAGCATTCAATCGTTGGAGGATTTTGAAGCTATTCATCTCTCCATGGACGAACTTGGTGGCACGGAGTTCTGCATTGACGGCTGCAGGAAGATGGCCATGACGCCTAGTTTGCCTGTGTGAACGTGGCCGTAACTGGACACCCCCTGGTCGTGTGCCCAACTCGCCTACATGCCGTCCCACTCTCGCCAGCGCCCTGGCCACCCATCTCGACAGCTCGCCTGCGTGCCCCCCATCTGCGCGCCCCCACCGCCGTTGGAGCCTCCGGCCTCCCTCGAGCCGCCGCTCCACCAGCCTGTGAGCCCCCGCTGCCAAAGAGCCTACCCATCGCCGGAGCGCCGCCCACGCGTTGCGCGTCCGCCATTGCCGTCGGAGCCAGCTGGACAAGGGAGGGAAGAGATAACATGAGCTGACTTATGGGCCCCACAGCCGCGTGGTTGTCCACGTCACTGAACCCACCCATCTAAACCGCCCGATGGCCAATTATACATGGTATTGATAGTTTGATGGCCAAAGATTTCTGGTTTTGGAGTTCGATGCCCAAAATCAAACCGCGGTAATAGTTCGATGGCCAAAAATAGACTTGTTCCTTTTAGAGATAATACCATATCTGCTTGTTTATTATATTAATACTGTAGAAATCTTGGTCTATTTAAAGATATGCCAACCGGATACCAATTCCATCAGCCCATTTTGCCTTTTTATTTCTCCTGACAATAGACATAGTGCTTCCTCCCCCTTGCTAGCTGTTTTTGGCCAATAGCCACCGCTGCGATATGCTAGGATTTCCGCCATCTGACATGTCGGGGTCTCCGTCGCCATCTGACATCCCAAGGTCACCTTCCTTGTGCGCACCCAAAGGTTCGTCTTGACACCGAACCATGACCTCTCCTGTCCGTCACTTCATATCGCTGCCCCTCTTCTGGACCGCCCTCTCCTGGTACCAAGAGTTCAGATCTATCTGGCCATGGATTTGTTCCTCCTTCCCTTGGTTATAGGGAGCAAACAGTACCAAATCTGTATGTTTTCTTTGGATCGAATCTAACCCCGGTTTTTGCCACGGTTTCCTTGTTCGGCGGAGTGCTGGCATGCCCTATGCACAATTTGCTAGCTTTTTTTTTGTTTATTTTGGGTAGGGAGCAGTTTAATTCAGCGCAGATCTGCAGCATGATGGTGATTTGGGCAAGGTGGAGAGTTCAGTTTGCACTGCAATAATGGAGAATATCTGTTTGATTGGCTGGCTGGTACTGTACCAGCTGATTTTTGTCAGGGGTGCAGCACTATAGCATCTGGTTACTGTAGAAGATGCTTGCTGTTTAGGATCGCATATATGATGATTTTACCATATATGATGTTACTGTAGCTTCGATGTGGCTTTAGGGTTACTGTAGTGCAGCCAGCCAAACAGGCTGCTCATTGTTGGATGGAATTTTTTTGACGGATTATTATAGTTTTAAACGGCTTGATCTTTCATGCAGAATCATTTTTCTCTTGTTTTATCTGAGAAGGAAGTTAATCATATATCTGGGAAATGCTTTAGCATATGGTACTATATGATTTATATGTTGGCAAGAAACATAGAGAAAATATCTTATATTGAATTGCTCTATTTTCTCTGTATTTTTGTAGATGAATATGAGGGGGATGTTCCCGAGTTGATTGAGGAGTTCTTGAGTCATGGTACTATGAAATGTGTTGCGTTTAACCGTACAGGGACTCTTCTCGCTGGTAATTATTTGAGCTTGTTATCGTTCCAGCAAATTCAAGTGAATGTTTTGTGAAATTATATTCTGTTCATATAAAATATGCTAGTTTCTATTATACTTGCTGACTAATTTTGCTTGTTGAAAGTTTATTTTGGTTCACAAGGATGAAAATTTATTCTAGTCTGGTGAGGTTATTTCTTTCTGTCCTATCAGCAGGGCCAGTTGGATTGCCTGATCCCAGTGCAGCTATTCCTTGATACTATGCATGAAAAGATCACCATGGTTTGTTGCAAAAAAAAACTATATATCACCATTTTTTCCCTGCACATGTGTAACTTTATTTGATGACCCAGAATGTGTAATTCAGGACGAAATGTTTCTTCTAACCTTTTATTCATGCTTTCCTCATAGTGCAATCACACTAAATTGTATCATGTGCACCAAAACAGAACTTGTCCTGGATACATTAGGTCCTGTTGATGGGTGTCAGAAAATGTGAGTGAAGAATCTGTGTTAAATTAGAAGGTGCCTATTTTTTATATGTGCCATTAGTTTTCTGTGGTTCACTTTAGCAGCTGGTTTCCATAGCTATTTTGCTATTGCAATAAAATGGTACATGGTGGTGGCTGTCTAGATCTTTTAAAGCTAGCAACTTTGTTTACTTTATTATAAGAGTAAATTGCACTATGGTTACCTAAACTATTAGACGATTAACAGATAGGTACTCAAACTAAAAAATGTAACATTTAGGTACTGGATCTATATGTTTGGACCACCAATGGTACAAACGCGGCCACGCAGGCACCGGCAGCTGATGTGGCGCTGCCACTGTGGACAAAGGAGGCCCAACCCCTTGTCTTTTTTGTGAAAACCCCCCTACCCAATATTTACATTGAAATAAATGTGTCTCTATTTTGCAACTCAATGTACACTGAGATGACTGCAATGTGAACTCAAAAAAAAAATTGATAGGAAATTTTGATAGTAGGGGGTTCACATTGCAGTCAAAATTTACTATCACATTACAGTCAAAATTTCTTGTGACAGCTATCTAAATTTCCTATCAATTTTTTTAGTTCACATTGCAGTCACCTCAGTATACACTGAGCTACAAAACAGAGATACATTCATTTCAATGGAAATATTGGGAAGGTGGTTTTCACAAAAATAGCCAAGGGGCTGGGCCTCCTTTGTCCAGGCAGTGCCACGTCAGCTGCTGGCGCCTGCGTGGCCGTGTTTGTACCGTTGATGGTCCAAACATATAGATCCAGTACCTAAATGTTACGTTTTTTAGTTTGCCTATCTGTTAATCGTCCAATAGTTTAGGTACCCGGAGTGCAATTTACTCTTATTATAATAATCTAGTTCCATAGGAAGTTGGTGCTGTGCCTACATGCAAAAACATGTGATATAGGCATCGACATTATTTTCGAAATGCACTGTTAAATCTTTTGATGATCTGTAATAGTAGAATATCTTTCTGCTTGAAGTTGTTTTCACTGGTAAATAACAATATCTATGGCATATTTCCAGCTGGATGCTCAAATGGTAGTTGTGTTATCTGGGACTTCGAAACAAAGGGGCTTGCAAGAGAATTTCATGACAAAGATTTCACTGCATCTATAACAAGTGTCTCCTGGTCCAAGTATGGTCACCGTTTGCTTGCCTCTGCTACTGACAAGTCATTGACACTTTGGGATGTGTCATCAGGGGAAAAGCTTGCCCGAATAACTCTTCAGAAGACTCCATTATGTGCCAGTCTTCAACCAAGTTCTCCCACCCCATCAATTTGTCTGGCTTGCCCTCTGTCTTCTGCTCCTCTTCTTGTTGATTTGGATACAGGAAGTACCACAGTTCTCCCTATTTCTGTATCTGAGAACAGTAACCCCCGTGCGCCTAATCCCCGTAATAAATTTGTGGATGGTACCCCACCTTTTACACCTACAGCTGCAACATTTGATAAGCATGGGGATCTGATATATGTGGGCAACTCCAAGGGAGAAGTGTTGATCGTAGATGCCAGAAGCATCCAGGTACATGCAGTAATTCCCATTCCTGGTGGAGCCGTTGTTAAGGATATTGTTTTTAGCCGGGATGGTCAATATCTACTGACAAATTCTAATGATCGAGTCATTAGAGTCTACAAAAATATTCTGCTTGTTAAAGGTTCTGGAGAGGAAATCAGAAATATAAGCAAAAACAGTAGTGGCTATGGAAGTCACTATGAAAAGTTAAAAGCAAATGGTGCAAGCTGCCTAACTCTTTCTTGTGAACTGTTGGATTCCATCACTAGGACACAGTGGAGGGCGCCATGTTTCAGTGGTAATGGTCAGTGGGTAGTTGGCGCTTCTGCAAATAAAGGGGAACACAGGCTGCAGATATGGGAGCAAGAAGGACCCCTTGTAAAGATCCTTGATGGTCCAAAAGAAGCTATCATTGATCTTGCCTGGCATCCTGCTGAACCTACAATTGCAGCAGTATCTGTAACAGGAATTGTGTACATATGGGCCAAGGAGCATGTAGAGAACTGGACTGCGTTTGCTCCTGATTTTGAACAATTAGAAGAAAATGAAGAGTATGTTGAAAGAGAGGATGAGTTTGACCTGAACCCACGTGAAGATGAGGTGAATAAAATTTCTCTACTCATATTTCTAACTTCTATTCATGTTCATTGTATGCAACTTAAGCATTTTTCTCTGTAAATCCCCTATGTAGGCTGAGGAAGTTGCTGAAGTAGCAATAGATGAGGATGCTGAAGTTGATATCGAGACATCTGAGAAGGATACAGTGTTCAGTGATGTGGAGGATTCTGTGGATGAGATCGTCTACTTACCAGCAATTCCTTGCCCAGATGTTCCTGATGAGCAGCCAGAGAAATGCCTTGAAAGCTCATCAAAGTTGAAGGATAGCAACCATTCTGGTTCCTCATCCTCAATGGATGCTGTACAGGATGGTCAAGCTATTCCCCTGGCTTCAAGCCCAATGGAAGGTATTTGTTTCTGCAATTTCTTGCGTCAGTTTCTATTAGTTCAGCGTGATATTTTCCTTGTGCTTCTGATTTGTTTTTTCCATTAGCCTCTTCTATCAGTGTGCTTTGTCTTGTATTCATATAGAAAAACTTGCCGACTATCATACCAAGAAAATCAAGTCGTGCATGGATGAAAAATTGATGGAATTAATTTGGTCCTATGTTTAGATCATAGAAATTACAGAACTACATAAACATGCTGTGACACAATGATGATGCACCAACGAAACTAAGGTTACAAGGTTACAGCGCATTCAAAGTAGAGCAAGTTGCATTACTAGCACCAGAGCACCTGTGGTAATGGATAGAACCTTGAAAACCTGGAAATTTTCATGTTTCAAGCTACACCTTCAGTGTAAATGCTAACTGTTTGTATCATGGACAATAACGCTCTTGGTTTTATTCCTGTTGCAGTTAACAAATCTGCTGCTGAAGACCCAGTGGAAGGGGCAAGCTCAAAGCGGAAGCGGAGGCTGTCCCTGAAGGGGCTTGAGTTGCAGCAGTCTGAGGGAAAAAAGGCAGCACCAAAGAGCAAGCCCAACAACAAGTCCACAAAGTCCAGCGCCAAGCAGATGGAATCTGGCAACAATGGAAACAGCTTTTCCTCTGATAATAACGCAACCGAGACTGATCAGGTTAACATTGATATCTAGTATTTCAACTGAAGACAAATAAGCATGGGGAGTACAAAAGGCTATCCTGTGTTCCCCCCCTGAAGCGGAATGGAAGTACAACTGTTGTACATTATGTTGTAAGAGAATGTACCTGATACCAGTGTTGTTTACTGAAATGTTGTATGCGTAAAGTACCTGTTGTATGTTTAAAGTAGATGGTGTATGTTTAAGTGCCCGTTGTATGTTTAATACCTGTTTTTATGTCGAGGCAAGATAAACATGTATGGTATCAGTGTTGTTGACTGTAAGTTAATGTATGTTGCACCCATGGATGTTCGATTGGTAGCGTAATTCGTTTTTATTTTTCGAGATTTATTTTAAGATTAATACTTCTCTGATGGTGGTGTGTGGTGGAAAGAACCTTTCTCGCCGCTGTCCATCTACGCCCGGCCGCCTGGGTGGGTTGGCCGGTGGAAGCTCAGGGTCGACGGGAGCTACCATGGCTACCTTTGCAGCTCAGTAGTCAATGCTATTGCGGCCAGTAGTAGGGATGCAGGCGGGGCACATAGCTCTCTAGGAATTGGTGGACGTTGTGGCACATAAAAAAAACCCGCAATGCACGCAATGTAGCTAGCATGCAGCGTTGGAGCGCTGGCTGCCCGCAACAACAAAAAAACACACCAAATGACAGGAGATTGCATAACATTGGAAGTACTTTTCCCCTAGAACGCACAGCAGCAAATCAAATTCAGTCTCACACCAGCCTCCGCTGAAAAGGAATCGATGAATTAATGCTCCATGAGTCAGATTACCAGAGGATTGTGTTGCCGCAACACAATTTCTTATCTCCTACTCACAGGATTTGGATCAAGCACCAGTGGCGGAGCTATGTGGTCTCGTCGGTGTCAGTTGACAACGATAATCTGCAGCAAAACCAGTGTTAATCACTGTTCATACAAGGTGCTGACATCGTTGCCGAAGCCATCTGACATCGTCGGCTTGGCGCGCTGGCTTCGCCCCTGTCGAGCACTCAGGAGGACGCATCGTCTCTGGGACCTCGGATTCCGCCCAACAAGCATGGCCGAGATGAACTGTGGTTCAGCGCAGATGGCAGCTTGTCGCTGGCACAGCGGGTGTAGGACATGGCTATGGGCTGCGCTGAACCGCTTCTCCTTCTACGGCCATCTGTCGTCTGCAGTTCGTCCACGATCCCAGCTTCCCCAATCTGCTGCAGTTGCTTGAGGAGGAGGAGGAGGAGAGGGGTGGCTCCACGAAGAAGGGGTGTGACGGCGCGAGGACTCGAGTGCGACCGCAGTGGCGGAATGGGGCGGGCGACGGCATGGGGAGTGTGTCGGCCGTGGCAGCACTGCCGCTTGCGGCCTCTTGCGGGTTCTCGTGGGATGTTGGTTTGTCCAGTGGGTTTGGTGATGCAGCCAGAGATGAGTCGCAAATAGTTTGCAACTGGGTCGCAAACATCACAAACAGCAAGTTCGTGGGGCGGGTTCGCGGGTTCCTATAAGAACCCGCCCCGTCTGCATCCCTAGCCAGTAGTCAGTGCTATTGCGGCCGGGGGAAGCTCAGGGTCGTCGGGCGCTGCCAGTACCATTGCATTTATCTCTGAAAGTGGAGTTCCAACTCGCAACTGGAACAGTGATACATAGAAAAAAAATAATAGACAATGCAATGTGGTCCTTCAAGTGAAGAGAATGGTTTGCACGCATGCATGCCCACTGAACTAGATTATGGCAGGCGAAGAACGTTTGCTTGCGATCAGCACTCTACTGTCAGCACAAATGCCCCCCCCCCCCAAAATCATAAGTTTACTAGGCATATAGACCAGCACCACGTAAGTCACAATAACGTGATTCTTTTTTTGGATAAGAAAAATATATGCATTCATGGGGCATGTGATTAAACCATGTCCTACACTCCTACTTGAATCTCAACGACGGCATATATAGCATATATTATCTATATGGAGAATGCAATTATATACTTGGCACTCTAAATGATCTCAATTTTTTTAAAAAAAATATAGGCTACAAAGTACAGATGTATGGCATTAATTTATTCTGCCTGGTGGCAACAATTGCAGCCACCTGAGTACTTAAAAAAAGGATAGTGCTAGTACAAATCGTTTAATGTCTCTACGTGAGGGAAAAAATGGAGGGAGGGAATTAAATTAAAAAAACAACTCATTTCATTTGGTAATAGATTGGGTGCAATCCATTAGTACAGTTGGTTAAGTAGCGTATCAGGTGCAAACCAACCTATCCGTGCAAACTATGCAAACTTCAATATAGGCCACACGATGTTGATCTAAAGGTGCGCTCAGGTGAGGTGGGAGGGGTGATTTGCAAAAGTGTATCTAATCACCCTTTGCAAATCACCCCTCCCACCTTGCAAATCACCCTCCCACCTCACCTGAGCGCCCCCTTGGATCGATATCGTGTGGTCCAAATTGAAGTTTGCATGGAAGGGTTGGTTTGCACCTAATATGTTGCCGGTTAAGTATGATTAAGTTAACAAAGTTTTGAGCAAACTACTCGATCGACATGCCAATGGTACCCGGCACCCACATCCATGCCCGTACCCATTTATTTGGGGAGGATAAGGGCGGTTCCATATCAGGTATGGGGAGGGTATGCCCGCTGCACCCATTAGAATCGTTAGTCATATTTTGACACATTCATGAGATCCTTTTCAAGGTTACACAGGGGATTTACATATATACAACATAAATTGAGTACAGAGGTGAAGACAACACAGTTAGCACATACTCCCTCCGTCCCTAAAAGGATGACGCTATGGGATGCGTGCACGTGTTACTTTCTCAACTTTGACTCAATTTGTAGAAAAATATATGTAATATTTATATCTCTAATAAATTTGTTAAAAAACTAGATTCAAATGTCTATCAAATGGTACTAATGATGTACTATAAATATTAATATTATTTTATATATAATTGGTTAATGCTCAAAGATACTGTTTTTATTGGGAAGCGAGAATGACATCTATTTTGGGACGGAGGGAGTATGCACCAGGCTAATTAACCACATCATAAGCTTTAGCTCACTCAACAAAAAGAGAGAATCATATGCTCTTAAAAAAAGAGAAGCATAACTACTGCTAGCCGAACAGGACGAGGCGCTGAGCACAGCTCAACCTAAGTTTCCATAGTTGGTTAGCTGCAACTGCAACCATTATTTTTACTCTCTTGGCAACTAGCAGGTGTCATCTCCGTAAGATAATTACTTTCTTGGTGCTCAACATAAAAAAAATAAAATGGGTCAAAGAATCAGCTCTGCAAGATTTGCAAATTTCCCAGGCATTACTGCATGACTGCATCCCATCTCCAGTGTACTACTGTGCCCACATAGAGGGTGGTAGTTCGCTTCTAGTACAATCTGAAAAGATACCATGCAAACAAATTACAATTATGGCTCACCACTAGGCACTAGCAAGTCTTTCAGGAGACAGTTGGTGAGTGCCCAGTGACCTCCGTGCCAGTGTAAAGTTAGCCAGTTTTTGTCAGTGTCATTTTAGAAGGTTAAACAGACAGGGCTATGGATAGAAGCTTCCAGTTGTCCACAATGAGGTAGCAATGCAGAACAATGGGCATGTTTAGATGCAAAAGATCTTTTGCACTTACTATTCATTCCCCTCACAGAACACGCATCCCTAAAAATTCCTTTTTCACCTTTCCTATTCATCCCCCTCACATAACACGCATCCCAGAAACAAAAGATCTTTTCCCTTCATCAACTAAACACAGCCAATATATACACCCACGAGGTCTGCATGTCAACTGTCAAGTACTTGAAACCACCAAGTGTAGATGTGTAATCAAGTAAAACACTTGGAAATCCAGTCCTAATATAAGGTACATTCTGAGTATTTTAAAATTGGGCATAGTTAAATTGTTGAACTGAAGCAAAACTAGGAAGAGGAACTGAACTCTGTACAACATTCCAATGGACCAATGCATATTGTTATACTCATTGCTTTTATGTACAGTTCCACTACATTTGTCAATTTTGCTAACTGAAATAATATTTATAGCAGCCTGCCAAAATGCTTAACGTTCTTGAGTCAGAAACTGTAAGATTACTTAACAGCGTAACTAGATATTCCCATGACAACTGAGAAAACATGCAGAGACCATAATGCTTAGATTGGTCTAATCCTAGCACATTTTGTGTAAAGCCAAAGCCAGCTCACCCTCATGGATTGTGCTTCGAATAGGGGGCCACCCAAAAGGGAGCAGTTGTTCATGGAGGCTCGTAAGTACGTGGTACCTGGAATATAGAAGCTCATGTAGGGATAGACAAGGACCATGCTGTTCATCTCACCAATCTTCTTGAATCCCATTGACTTGAGACCAATCACCGGAAACAACTGGACAAGAATATGACCTTTTTGTTGATAACAATGGGAGACGGGCATTTTCTAAGAAGAATGTAAATGCTGGATAATAAGTAAGTTCAAGTAGGCATTTATCTCTAGTGTAATCATTGGTTCAGCGAAAACAAAGGATACTGAAGCAGATGAAAGGACCAAATTTTGAGCACAAAAATGTCTACAAGTAAAAAAGCAAATTATTCTTACTCTGCTAAACGTAGTCCAGTAGTCCACCACCATTGGAACCCACCGTTGGACTTCGCCGGCACGCCTCCGCTTGAGAACCCATCTCCTTGCAGCCTGCCACATCGAAGGAAACGAATCGAAGAGCACGGCGGATCGGTGAAAGAGGCGTACGTCGATCGATCGGATCCGGTGAATCCGTTCGATTTCCTGAAGAACTCGGAGGGGTTTATTCACGATCCGGCGAATCCAGCTACTAATCTGAAGAACTCGGAGGGGTTCATTCACAAAAAAGTAGGGGTGTATCTGAATATCTGATATCTGTTGGAAATGGATGGCTTCAGTCAAGAGAGCCGCAGAACCAGCAGCTTAGCTCAAGCTTTCAGCATTAATTGACTTCAGAGCAAGTAAGTCAGAAAATAATGAACTTAATATTTGCTCCGAAGCTTCTGCCTTTTAATTTTCTCGTCAAATCAAGAAGTCCTCTGGTGTAGAGCATCAGCAGTACTGAACATGTGCAAAATGAACTCACCAACTTTCGTAACTAAACACCCCCTGAATATTTGCTCTGAAGCTACTCTGGCTTTTTCCCGCAAATCAAGAAGTGCCGAGCATATGCAGTACTGAACATGTGCAAGTGCAACAATGAACTGAATATTTGCTCCCGCACAACTGAAAGATACCAGCTCAATCTCCAAGAAGTCTCACCGGCTCCATGTAAACCCCTCCGCACTATCAAAACCAGAAACAACGGGAGGTTTTGTTTTTTTGGAGAGGGTACAACAACGTTTTTTATATGTTCACATAACGAGCCGAGCGACAACAAAAACATCACTTGTGCAATTTGCTAACAAGCACCAGTATGCCTCTTTTAAACATTTGTAAAAAAGATGGTTATAAAGTTTTATAACTTCAAATTTTATCAGTAATAGGTTGTCATTTTTGTCAATCCAACTATTTTGGCATGACTTTGTCAGTTGATCACGCCAATACATTTGGCATGACTCAAGAGTCAAGAGGCATGGCGCTCCATGGTACTTGGAATGACACTATATTTTTTTAAATCATGTGCTGTTATGTTTGGCTTACTCACTTCTTCAATCTCACAGAATAAACTGGCGTGACTTAGAAGTCACACCAAAATTATTAGCGTGAGCAAAAGGAATATGTGCCATTTAGACAAGAAAATGTTGCACAAAACATACTATTTAGCTTGTTTGAAACGATATATATTCTTTGACCAGAGAAGTATCAGGTTGATTAAAAATAAAACTAGATCAAATGTGTCTTGCTATCCCAGGCAGGGTTTTTTTACCGTTCGTAACCGGTCCGGTTACGGTGCGGGCCAGTTAGGAATCGCCCAAATTCAAAAATTTCAAATTTGAATTAAAAAACTAAAAAATAAAAGAAAATTCTTAAAAATACTTCAAAATGCGTAGAATCTAATGGTGACAAAATATTTTAATATTAGTTCACTTAGTATTTCTTGTGGGCATTAGAAGTTCAACTGGGAATTAGAAGTTCAACTGCCTGCAAAAATACTAAATGCACTAATATTTAAAAAATTTTGACGCCATTAAATTCTACGCACCTTGAAATATTTTTAGGAATTTTTCTTTTCTTTTTTATTTTTTAATTAGATTTGAAAACATGATACATTATTTATTGATTCGCAACCGGTTTACCGCCCAAACCGCTCGGCTAACCGTTTGCAACCGATTGCACTAGCAATTTGAATCTGGAATTTGAATTTATTTGGTTTCTAGCGGTAACCGGTCAAACCGGTTCGGCTTAGTGCTACTAGTGGCCGGCGGTAGCCGCAACCGGCTTGGTAAAAAAAACCCTGATCCCAGGTCCCTCGGGGCCTATTGCTGCTATAAATTTCATTACTAATGCTCTCTCCATTCTAAAATATAAATCGTTTGAATTTTCAGTCTCAACTTTCACCGCTCGTATTATTTAAATTGTTTTATAAAATATCATATTTTTTTTTGTTATGGCTAGCTTTAGTAATAAATGAATTTTCAAGAATGACCTAAATTTGATTATATTTACACAAATGTTTTGAATAAGACGAGCAGTCAAACTTAGAGTTGAAAAAATCAAACGACCTACATTTTGGAATGGCGGGAGTAGTTCATTTTTACTCAGGGTATATGATCAAGTTTTCCTCAATATACAATGCCGTAAGAGACTGAAAGTACTGCTTGGACAAATCTTAGAAATAAAATTAGAACCGACTGAGAGATGAAATGTCCCAAAAGATGAGAGTATATATCCAGTATACCAATTCAAGGAAAGCTCGCCAACGCATGAAGTGAGCATTCACAAGAGAATTATAACAAAAGTAAACCATGGGCTGTAGATAAAGTCTCATTAATTGAGCCGGATGCTGTACTTATTGACCATAACTATCTCTCCAGAAGGATTCAAAAAATTACAGATCCACAAGGAGCCAACAGTAGGAGGATACATGTTAATGGATAAATGCATCTCACGCCAGTGACAGTCTGCCCATAGCAAGATCTGGAAAGATAAAAACCAAAATATACCTCAACTTTTCATATATTTAATATGCATACATTTGAATTACTATAGAGTTGAGGTCAGCACTTGTGCATCAGATTGGCCTTAAAGTTGAGAATAACACATATGTATAAATTCATATATCTAGCCAAATTCACGAATTGTTCGTCCATATATGAGATGGGCAGCTTTCGGTTCCATACATTTGTTTACACAAGAACGAGTATCTCTAAAAAATGAATAACTTGGTGCACATGAAATTACAATATTGTAATTTCACAAATCCATTGGTCCTGATGAGTTAAAAGTTTACATTGCTAACTGAAACATTACTTATCTCACTATGACTAATAAATGAACTAATAGAATATATGTTATGGTGGATTCAATGAAACAAACTTGGTATTCTAGATATCGTTATACTTTTTTGTAAGCTTGATCAAATTGGAAAAGCTTGGCTAAGACAAAGTGGATGTGGCAGCATGTAAATGAAAAACATAATGTAGTATGATGGAGGTAATTTTGTTAAAGAAAGAAACAAAGTTTAATACCTGGAGTATAGAAGCTCATGCAAGGTAAGATGAAAAAATAGGCGCCACTTTCGCCTACCTTTTTCACCTTCCTCGACTTGAGATCGAGCATAAAGACTCCCACATGACATCCACCGATGAAAATAGTGTCCGTGCCTTCCACAAAGCCAACAACTTCATATGTTGTTTGTGGGGCAGGTTTTGGGAGCACTGTCTCAAGCTCCATCACCATGTGTTCTTCCCATCTACCCGTGCCATTAGCGTCGGCTTGCCGCACCCACATGTAGATGCAGTTGTCCAATTCGGAAACAAATCCGAGGGCTCCATCCTCAACCTCCATGAAAATAACAGGCCCAAACACAGGCAGCGGCTTGATCTCGCTAAGCTCATGTCGACCCAAGTCATACTTGAGGACGCTTTCACCATACCCAAGGCTGAAGTAGAGCGCGTCTCCGATCAACAAACTCCGTTTCCCGTCGGCTTGGTTAAACCCAGTATCAATGGAGACCGAGGGACCCCACACGCCGGTCTCCGAAGAGTAGATGCTCACCCATGTCTCAAGACCAGATGGCGTCCCGACAAAGACCACGAGGAAGGGGCCAGCGTGGCAGTCGAGGTGGTCGCAGCCATCGGCGGCGCACAGCATGGCCCCGGCGTAGGCGTTGAGCGGGTAAGGCGGCATGCCCAGCCGTTTCGTGTCGCCGGAGATGGGGTCCCACACGATGAGGTGATCCGCCACCCTCACCGGGTGGGAGTAGATTAGCATGCGGCCGTGGCGGCTGTCGAGGGCCCACCAGTCGCCATGGCGGCCGAGCGGCGGTGGGGACAAGGGGGAAGAAGAGGTGGTGGTGACGAACGATGGGATCGGGCCCTCGCTGTTGTGGAGGAAGCCCAGCAGCGTCGGGGATCGGTGGAACGAGCGGTAGCGGTGGAGGAAGCCGCCGCCGTGGTCGGAGAGGATGATGCGGCGCCAGGTCTTGCAGACGAGGGCGGCGCGGACGAGATGCGAGGGCTCGTCCGGCGGGATGCGGAGGAGGATCTCCTCGATGAGCTCCTCCATCAGCGCTGGCGGCGAGCGAGGGTGGCGGGACGGCGGCGCCATGCTCGCCGGTTGCGTGGTCGTTGCGAGGCGAGTAGCGAGATTGATTCGCATGGGCAATTGGGCAAAGGCACGATCGATGAACTGACTCTGACCGTGTTGGAAAGGTTTGGGCCCACATTATTAGCCGGACAGAAACAGGAGACCATACTGTTTATGGAAATTGGAATTTAATAGGAGGTTTTATTTGAAGAATTTCCCGCTCAGTTAGACTGAATTAATCCCGATGATTCGATGAGCCCCAACCAGTTCAGAGCTAAGCAATTGTTGCATTCAACCAAGGTAATGCTCCACTTCAGACAAGGCTACTTGCTACTGGGTTCATCCAATGTTTCAATTTCATTTTTCATATACAGATTTATAGCGTAGATCAAATTGATCAAGAACAAAAAAGTATAGACATTTATAGTACAAAGAAGAAGTTGTTTAGAATTTTGGAACCTAAGGCTGAAACTCGTTCTGTTCGTAGCTTCAGTAGTAGCAGCGGCAATCTGAACCTCTGAAGTGAACACGTCTTTGCCATAATGCCGCAGCTTTCAGAGATATCTCAAGCGCAGTTATCACCGCTTACCTCTGCAGTCTTCTGATTTCGACAGAGAAACCACTGAATTGTCCACATTTTAGTGGATATTTTGTGAACAATGCAGGATGTGTAAATTGAAGTAGAAACCATTTGATTGTACCATTTACTACAGCAGTCTGATGAGCTCAAATCAAAACAACATTGAAGCTAAAAGGCACACTTTTTTTTGGGCTCTGCACAGACTAAGTTTACCAGCAGAGCAAGGAACGAAGATGTTTAGCGGAAGAGCACAAGTCTTAGTGTACCAAAACTTCGCCGCAAGAATTCTCCAGCAAGACGCCACCAGAGGAGGGGGAGCGGCTTCAGGGCTTCAGCTCGTCTCCAGCAGGGCGCGCCGGTGAGGCGTACATGCACCTCGGCTGACCCATCACCATGGCGCATAGAGGAGGGGTATCTGATCTGATCTCATCTGGTTTCAGGCAGGAAAGCCAGGCTGAAGCTTTCTGCAATCAGCATTCAGATTTCAGAGTTTCAGACTTGCAACCAAGTCACACAACACGAGTTTAAGACAAAGGATCTGCTCTGTCTGCTCATTTGCCTTCTCCTGTCAAAATCACATAAGAATCTCTCTCTCATCACCATGGCGCATTCGGGCTGATCTCATCACCATGGCGCATGGCTGCCTCTTCTGATCTGACCAACGATGGAAATGTATGGGTTCAGTTAAGAAACTACAAAACCTGCTGCTTGGCTGAAGCTTTCAGCATTTATAGACTTCAGAGCAAGGAATAAGTCAGAAAATAGTGAAGTTAATATTTGCTCTGAAGCTTCGGCCTTTACTTGTCCCGTCAAATAAAGAAGTTCCCTTATCGATGTTGAGAATCTTTGCTGCTGAACATGTGCAAGAATGAGCTGAATATTTGCTTCTGCACACAACTGAATTTTTTTAACATTAGGCCCTGTTCAGATTACAAACTAAACAATATTCATTCCAACTTTTTTCTATTCATACTATTCCTCCCACTCACAAACAACGCTGTCCAAAACTTACTACAGTGTTTTTTTGGAGCTACAGTGTTATTTTGGAAATCTGAACACATTTTTAATCACTGAAAGATATCATGTCACTTATCATTCGTAGTACACGTTTAAACATTGGACCCCTTGTGTGTTGTGTCCTCGTCACCTCCGTCAATTTGTCGAAAATGATTGTTTTATCATTTTATAATTTCAAATTTTATTAGTAACAAAAATATAGTTTCTCAAAAGTAGTCATTTTGGCCATGCCAATTATTTTGGCATGACTCAAGAGTCAAGAGGCATGTCACTCCATGGTACTTGTCATGCCAATATAATTTTAAAATCGTGTCATTCTGTTTGGCATACTTCTTCAGTCTCACTAAACAGATTGGCGTGACTTAAGGAACTGAGAAGTCACGCCAAAATGATAAGCATGACCAAAAGGAATATGTGACAGTGACATTTAGACAAGAAAACATTGCACAAAACATACTATTTAGCTTGTCTCAAACGATATATTCTTTGACCAGAGAAGTATTAGGTTGATTGACAAATAAAACACTTAGATCAAATGTCTTATTAGTAGTAATTGCTGGAATTAGAGCCACAGACAGCCTCCTTGCTATCTGGGCTCTCCTGGGGGCTATACTATATATCATCGCTATAAATTTCACGTTTACTTTTAATCATGGTATGATTGTTATGTTTTCCTTAATCTCTTTGCCAATGTGCCATACGAGACTGAAATTACTGCTTGGACAAATCTTAGAAATAAAATCAGAACTGACTGAGAGATGAAATCTCCCCAAAAGATGAGAATATTCAGATACTAACTCCAGGCAAACTTGCCAAACATGAATTGAGCATTCATAAGAATTATAACAAAAGTAAACCTGACATAAATCTTGGGCTCAATCATGAAAATGGCGTGATAAGATATATATGTGCCATAGGTACAAACTGGTACTTCAATGTCTGTAGAAAGTCTATTTGCCACTATGCCATACGAGACATAAATCTTGGGATCATATGATACATGTAACTTCATTTCATATCGATACATAACTAGGAGTGTGCTTCCTGCCATTCCTAAGATCGTTTTCAAACGGGAATTACCCATGCCACAACAATTGCAATTGAAAACCCCACACCAAATCCTAATCCAGCAAAGAGGCATTGGATAATATCTACATATCTGTTCTTAGAATGATGTGATACAATATCTGGTGTTGTTGTATTGATGCACCCCTTTGACAATGGAGCCCCACACAAACCATCATTTCCAAGAAACGAGCTATTTGAGAATGTCATGAAATGAGGTGACTGTGGTATGCGTCCCACTAGCTTGTTGTCTGACACATTCAATGTTGTAAGAAAGTCCAATGATGCTAGTTCCTGTGGGATCTCGCCAGAAAGCTTATTAGAGGACAGGTCTAATACCTCCAACTGTGTCAAATGACTAAGCTGAGATGGAATTGACCCCGTGAAGGAATTATATGACATGTTGAGCACGTCTAGCAAGACAAGTTCCCCAATAGTCGGGGGAATGCTTCCCTGCAATGCATTGCTTGAGATATCGAAGAATACAAGGGTCCTTAATATCTTTTGAACTGTGAGGTCTGACCCTTTATATGTTAGGTCAGTGGCGACTTGGTATTGTTCTCCTTGATAACCTTGATACTCCATCACCAGTGCCTCGTCTTTTATTTTGACCATCATCGACATCAGTTTTGAAAGCCATTCTTCTGTCAGTGTACCTGATAAGTGGTTGGAGGCTAGATCTAAAATCCTTACACTTTGAAATGTGCAGTTGGTTTTATCTTTAGCAACATTAGCTTCAACTTTTCCGAAAAACTTGTTGTACTTTAGGACGAGCACTTGAAGTCTAGGAAGGGTACTCATCCAGCAAGGAAAAGAGTCGGTGATCTCATTGTTTCCTATATCAAGAACCTCCAGCTTTTTGCAGAAATTAAGAGACCTCGGCAACTGCCCTTTGATCCGATTACCACTTAAATCCAGAACTTTAAGCGAGCAGTTTTCATTGACATAGCGTGGCAGCTCTCCATGGAGTTGATTTTCTCTTAGATTAAGAACTTCTAACGAATTGCCATCCTCCATCATACAGGAAGGGATTGGACCACTAAAGATATTGTAGGAGAGGTCCAAAATTTCAATATGACAAGGACAGAAAGATGGTGGGAGGTTTCCTGAAAGGTTATTTCTGGAGGCCCTGAAGACAGAAAGTGTTCCAAGTTGAGAAGAAATGTTTTGTGGCATGGATGAGAACATGTTGTGTTAGAATTGTGTCGAATATTGTGTACTAGTTGGTTACGTTTGGACTTGGAGTTGTATTAGCGGTAGGGTGTAGAGTACGTGTCGGACTCTTGTAACCCGGGCTCCTCATAAATATAAGAGGAGGACCGCTGTTGTAACCATGACGACATAGCGACAGGCTCGCAGGGGGGAGGCGGCACATTGCTGGGACCCCGGAGCGACCGGTGTTGCGTATTGGGGAGGAGCGCCCGTAGTCATGCCCCGGGGATGTAGGCTTCGGCTGAACCTCGTTAACAAATATCGTGCCTCCGGTGTCGTCTGTGATCATCATCTCGGTAGATCGGTAATTGCTTCCGCGCGCTTATTTTCTAACAAGTGGTACCAGAGCCATGGTTGGATTGGATCTAGAGATTGTATGGTGATCATCGTGGAGGTGCGAGGATCATGCTCGATGGGTGCCGCGGGATTGCTCAATGCGGCGCAAGGTGGAGCATGGCGGCGATCGGCGATTCGATCGGTGGTGTCGGACACTCTGGGCAGGAGGCTCGGACCGTTCGGCGGGCTGCGGTTGGCAAGGATCGGCTAGGCGTGGTGATTAGGCCAACACAGTGGCCGGTGAAGACGGCGCGAACAGGGCGGCGGCTTCGGCTCGGGATCAGACTGGCGACCAGACGCAGGTGACGGCCAGAGAGATTGGAGCGTGGAAACATCACGACAAGGGTGGTGTGACCGATGTCGTACAAAGGCAGCAGTATGGCACGACAAGCAAATTGTGCTGATGCTGCAGGTGGCCATGGTGCGATACGTTCATGCACGAGCGGTGCATGAGATGCGTCTGCGATGGCAGGACCAGCATGTGGATTAGCACACATACGGCGGAGCTTACAGCAAGGCGCGTACAACGAGATGATGTCGCGGGTGGCGAGGCGAGAGTTGCAGCATATGCATGGCATGGCAGTTCGAATTGGATGCAAGTCGTGGACGACTTTGTGAGACGATTGGTGGCGCGTGCAGACACAGGACCAGGGCATCGTCGTGGTGCGTGGTGGAGTGCAGCAGGCCTTGAGAGTCCCAGATTAGTTTTCTTCACAGGCAAGATATATCGCGTTGGTCTGTACTAGATCAGAAGGAGTCCTCGTCGGTCTAATACCAAGCAGCTGGTTTATGTTTTTCCTTTTTGTTTGTTTGGTCACGAGTTGGCGTGCAGCAAGGATAAACTAATACGGAAAAGACCAGAGACTTCTTGGTGGACTTGGACTCCGGCGACAGGTTCTGGCAAGGCTTGTAACCATATACTCGGACGTGGTGGGCATGCATGCAATTCATGTGCGACTCGGAAGAGGCCAGGGGCGATGCGTACGGGCACTGGGCACATAAAAGCAAGGCGCAGAGGACCAGAGGCAGATCAACAAAGCAAAAGCAATCAGAAGTGCAGAAACGCAAGCAGTGCTCGACACAAGGCGGCTGTTTTGGCAGAAAGATTGCGTAGCGTTGGTCAGAAGCTTCGTGGGCCTGCGGAGAGAAGATTTGGGTGCGAAGGCAATCGGCGAGTGCTCATCGGCGGGCAATCTGGCAGGATCAGATAGCGAGAGCGAGGAGCGGATCGATCCGTCTGTCGGGCCGGTCGACAAGGCGAGCGGATCGGGCGGTGCTACCGGCGGCAAAGGGTCGGTCAAACCGCGTGTCGACAGGATGTCGACGTCAACCAGATTTGAGGTGGTCAAGTTCGATGGTTCTGGCAACTTCGGTTTGTGGCAGATAAGGGTCCAAGATTTGTTGGCTCAACATGGGAACTTGGTGGGTCTGCAGGAGAAGAAGCCAGAGAAGATGGATGATGACGACTGGAAAGAGAAACAGACGGTGGCGGCCGCAATCATACGGCTATGTCTGTCTGACCAGGTCATGCACCATGTGATAGGACTGAAGACACCGAAGGAAATCTGGGACAAACTGGAGGGTCAATTCATGTCAAAGACTGTGACGACCAAGTTGTATCTGAAGCAGAAGTTATATGGGCTGAAGATGCTGGAGGGGTCGAATCTCGCAGAGCACATCAATGTTTTCAGTCAGCTGGTCACGGATCTAGAACAGCTAGGTGTGAAGGTTGATGATGAAGACAAGGCAATTATTCTTCTATGTTCTTTACCATCATCTTATGAGCATGTGGTCACGACTTTGACGTACGGCAAGGAAAGCATCAAGACTGTGGATATTACTGCAGCGTTATTGGCTCGGGAACAAAGGAGACAAAACAGTGTAGCGGAGAAACCACAAGGTGATGCATTGCTGGTCAAAGATGATCGCAGCATGGAGAAGATGGAGAAGAGGAAGAAGAAAAAAGTGCGGTGCTATGATTGCGGGGAGTTAGGACATGTGAGGAGGGACTGTCCAGAAAGGAAAAAGGGGGCAAGTGCTAGTATTGCAATTCAAAAGAGTGACTCGGATAGCGATGGTGATGTTCTCTCGGTATCAAGTAACGTGCAGCCAACTGAAGCGTGGGTGTTAGATTCGGCAAGCTCTTTTCATGCAACGCACAAGAAGGAGTGGTTCACTTCGTACAAGTCTGGTGATTTTGGCTTAGCTTATCTAGGAGATGACACGGGTTACCGTGCTATTGGAGTAGGCGACATCAAGATCAAGACACAAGACGGAGATGTGCAGGTGCTTCGAGATGTTAGGCATGTGCCAGGGCTACGAAGGAATCTAATTTCGCTTGGAGCTCTACATGATGATGGGATGTTATTCCGGGCTGAGCCGGATGGGAAGACCATGAAAATCATGAAGGGTGATGAGACTGTAATGATAGGAGAGAGGACGGCGTCACATCTGTACAAGCTGCAAGGGTGTACGGTTGCAGGTGGAGTCATAGAAGATGGAGTTGCAGGGATAGCAGTGCCTTCTGAGGGCGGCGGGTCTGAGGCCAGATCAGACTCGTCGGGTGGCTCTCTGTGAGCTACGAAGTCAACAACTCAAGTCCGGTGTACACGGAGGTTCGCACGTAACGGATTCAAGATGGTGGAATATTCGCCAAGGTGGAGTTTGTTAGAATTGTGTCGAATATTGTGTACTAGTTGGTTACGTTTGGACTTGGAGTTGTATTAGCGGTAGGGTGTAGAGTACGTGTCGGACTCTTGTAACCCGGGCTCCTCATAAATATAAGAGGAGGACCGCTGTTGTAACCATGACGACATAGCGACAGGCTCGCAGGGGGGAGGCGGCACATTGCTGGGACCCCGGAGCGACCGGTGTTGCGTATTGGGGAGGAGCGCCCGTAGTCATGCCCCGGGGATGTAGGCTTCGGCTGAACCTCGTTAACAAATATCGTGCCTCCGGTGTCGTCTGTGATCATCATCTCGGTAGATCGGTAATTGCTTCCGCGCGCTTATTTTCTAACATGTTGTTGGAATAGTCAAGCTCAAATCCAGAAAAAAATTCAGAATATTGGGGTAAAGGGATTGTCCCCTCAAACATGTTATGACTGAGATCCAAGTAAGCAATGTAAACCGGCAGAGATGTTTCATAGCCAATATCAGTGAGGTAGTTGTGGGAAACATTCAGCAGGTTAATCTCAAAGTTTGATAAATTTTCCCACAGCCATTGGGGAATGGCCCCATGGATTTGGTTACTTGAAAGGTCAAGTGCCTGAATGTAATTTAAATGCCTCAGAGTGCTGGGGA
This sequence comes from Digitaria exilis, assembly GCA_015342445.1. Lineage (NCBI taxonomy): Eukaryota > Viridiplantae > Streptophyta > Magnoliopsida > Poales > Poaceae > Digitaria > Digitaria exilis. The sequence goes on from JACEFO010001608.1 coordinate 428,216, forward strand.
AGCTGTTTAGGTTGCATGATGCCAAGCCTAATTGGATTATGTTGGGATAAGATACCATTGAAGAGTTATCTTCTCCATCTACTACAACCAGCTTGTTGTTCGATAGGTTTAAGACTGTTAGATTTGGTAGTTTGGATAGTGAGTTAAGCTCCACTGTGCCAGTGAAATTATTTGAAGCGAGAACTAGGGTACCCACTTGTGTAAAATTTGAGACATGTGGAGGCATATGTCCAGAAAAATTGCAGTTGTAGAGTACTAATATCTGCAATTTACTCAAGCCACGTAGGTAAGAAGGTATCGATCCATATAGGCCACAATAAGAAAACTCGAGTACCTCCAAAGATGTTAAGTTTGTGATCCAGGATGGTATCGGTCCTACTAAATCGAATCCAGAGACCCGCAAGTCATTCAAGGATTTGAGCTTACCAATCGAAGAGGGCAGATTTCCAGAGAAACCAAGTGCATCAATGCCTAGCTTCGTCAAGGACTTGAGATTGCCGATGGAATCTGGTATTGTACCAGAGAAGCTGGTCCGCCCAACAAGCAAATTTTGCAGACAACTATCGGCTGTGAAATTAGGCAGGCTACCGGCGATGTCATTATGGTGAAGTTCGATGGTCACTAATTTCTTGTGTTGAAAGATTGCAGGAGAGACCCATCCTTCAAGGTTATTATAGCTAAGCCGGAGAACATTCAAGAAGGAGAAGTTGGCAAGAAAGTCTGGTATCGGCCCGGTCAGACCATTGAATTGTAGGTCAATCACAGATAGTTTGTGCAAAGCAGATATGGATCCACAAATTGGGCCAGAAACAAAGCAAAATGGCAAGCTAAGGACACGGAGATGTGGAGTGTGATTGGCTAGAGCTTCACACCACTCTGTGGATTGGGACAGATCCATGAATCCAAGATGGAGCTCCCTCAAGTTAGGAAGGTTTGCAACTAAGGCCGTGAGATTTGGTAGTGTTATTTCCCACCCATCTTCACCACGAGCCCAGTAATGAGTACCGACGCCAGGTGTGTAATCAATTCCGCATCGGGCGGAGAGGTCAAGAGAGACTAGATTGGTGAGACGACCTATGCCCAGTGGCACGTCTCCCACTCCCAAGTTACACGAGGAGAGGTTGAGATTTGTGAGCTTGGTAAGCCGCTCAAACCCAACGGATGGGATTGCAGACAGGTTGAAATTGTTGCCACCAAGGTTGAGATACCTGAGGGAGCTTAGCTCAAAAACCGAAGCGTCAATATGGCCGCTGTACAAGCTGCGATCGCCCAAGTCGAGGCAAATCACGCGTCCATCGTCGTCGCCGCAGCTCACGCCCATCCAGCGGCAGCAGTCCGTGCCGATCCTCCATGACCGGAAGGCAACAGCGGAGTAGTCCGTGGGGACGAAAGATCTTTTAAACCGAAGCAGCACCGATTCCTGGTCGGGCAGGCAATGAACCGGAGGCGGATGGGCAGCAGTAGTGTGCGTGGCAGTGGACGAAGGAAGAAGGGAGCACAACAAGGCAACTACGAGTTGGATAGGGAGGAGCAGATGCAGCATCACTGGCTCTTGCCCGTGACGGGCCATGGTGCATATGCTAGCTTTGGCTAATTGGCTGGTGGCTACTATGCCTTTGTTGCGCGCGAGTGAGCTGCTTCCGATCTGCTTTTCACTGCACCTTTTCATACACACCGGCAATTTATTTATCGATCAATGTTAAATCCATGCGGAGTAACATCGGCCCACAGTTTTCATGGGCACATCTGCCAGCTGGCCAAACCGGCTACTCCTTCCGTCCCAGAAAGAATAAAATTCTCGCTTCTCGACCAATTATAACTTTGACTAAATCCATATAAAAGTTATTAACATTCCTGATATAAAATAAGTACCACTGAATTAGTTATAGAATATAGTTTTGTAATTAAATTATTTAGAAACATAAATGATAATTTAATTTAATATAAAATTAGTCAAACTTAAGGTAGTCTGACTGGAACGAATCTCATAATAGTTTCATTTCTTTTTGACAGAGGGAGTAGACTACAAGTAGCCAATAGATTCCCATATCGATCCTTTCCAACGTATGCAATACGGAAAATGCCCTTCGTCATCAGCACTCTTTGGCGGACGTGCCTTTCTGTAGTTATTTTTATTTTAGTGGCTGAAATTAAGCCCGTATCGCCATTGTTTTACTGGTGGGCCTCGTGATTACTACAGCGTGTGGCACATTAGCTAGCTTAATTTCTTGGACTTTTTTTTGTACCGAAATCCACACTAGATACCAATTCCTGACGCAGACGCAGTCGTCATGATTTTCTCCTTCCATTCCATCACGTAGTCAGTCAACCTCACATAAGACCAAAATTGACAAATGAATGAATTGTCGTTCACCGTGCGTGGACCGAGTCATGCGCATTTTGCTATCAAGCGCGAGCTGCGACAATATTGGAGCAGGCAAACCCCAATAGCCCAAACAAAAGATTGCGACAATATTGGAGCAGGCAAACCCCAATAACCCAAACAAAGATACAAGACGACATTACGAGTTTCCGACGCACCACGACCGCCATAGTTATTAGGACAGGTTCAATCAATGTGGAAAGGGAGCCATGCTATGTCCTGCCATATCAAAATTGGCACTGATTGGTTTTCTGCCCGTCTAGGAAAACCGGCACCTCTGGTTTGAGAAAACCGGAACTTCCGATTCTGATAAAGTTCTTCAAATGCTGATTGGACTTCACCAATGTGTAGGCCTCGCCGGGATGATAAAAATATATATTGAATGTCCGATTTGGACTTCGGACGAGAGAGTTATGACCTCGGGAGTAACTGCACACGGGTAAAACCATAACTTCCGGATTAGGAAACTGGAACTTCCAAGATTTGCAGTTCTATTCCGAATTAGGAGTTGTATTTAGACACGGGATTTGTATATTTTTCGACTCCTACTCGGTCTAGACCTCCCCACCCTATAAATATAAAGGGTCATGGCCGATCGAGGGGATCCTAATCGAATCAAACATTATGCATCTACTTTTCATCTCTAAACTCTATACTTTTTCAACCTCTCTTATTGTTCATCATGATCTCCATGGCCATTGATGGCATTCTAGGCTTGCTGGTCGACCTAGGGCACGTCTGGTGACGTCTGTCCACGCTCTGACGGGTCCCTCCCGGGCGTGAGCATCGACGGCTTTGCTAGTTTGCTCGTAAATTAGTCGTTCTTCGTCACGTAAACACATTGGTTATCTCTTTGTATGTTTGCTAGTAAAGCTAGCCGTCCACCACCACGTAAGTGTGGTAGTTACTCTCTCGAACGACCGATTTCGGTGAGACCCGACAAAACCGGAACATCCGGCTTCACAAACCGGAACTTCCGGAATTCATAGGCTGACTGTGATCTAGTTCGTTTGCGACCCGTGCGATCAAGCTCTTGCTGTGTGTTGACCAGATTTTGCGTCAACACTATCTCCTATTCCCATTTCTAAAAGAATCTATCTCCCGAGACTAAGGCCCCGTTTGGGACCGGTACACATCAAAGCGCTTTTCTCCGACGCTGGTTTCCTGAAGAAGCAGCTGCCAATACAATCGTATCTTAGAGAAACGAACCGTTTGGCTCTCGAATAGAATCGCGTTCACTAGTTCCAGCTGGTGCTCGCGTCTTTCATGGCGCCCACGCCTGAGCTCACCACCAGCCGACCTCGCCGCCCGTCGTGTTCGCCAGTAGCAGCGCTCACCGCCGGACGCACGCTCCCAGCTGTGCTCCCCATGCGGGGAGCAAGCGCACCGCAGCTGCACTGACCCTGTCACGGTCGCCCAGTTCGACGACAACCAGCTCATCTCCTGTAAGCCTTCTGCCTTCCCCCCTGGCTTTCTTCGTTCCTCTGACCAAAAATTGTTGTTGTTTGCTCATAAAGATTGCAACTTTCTGGAAGAGACCAAGCAGGCCACCGAGTCGCCCCTCACGCCGGCCACCCTCACTGCGAGCCGCGCTTGCCGCCAACCGGCACATGCGCCACCACTCACGCCCGCTCCTCACGGCCAGATTTGGTGGGGGCTGGTGCTCGCCACCATCTGCGAGGAGCACAACGAGCAACGACGCCATGAGTTTGGGGGGCTGGCGGTGGCAGCGCGAGGGGCGTAGGGCGCTGCCTTGACGGGGATGGGCGACAGGCTCGGCAGGAGCAAAGGCTCGACAGGTTCGGTGGAAACATTGTAATCATCGATTCCACATCGCAGGCTAAAAGGGCTTCGGAGGAAAATAATGTCCGGGAGAATCGCGTTAGAAAATCGGGCCGTTTGGCTCTTCTAAGTGGATTAAATCCAATAGAATAGCCCTCATTACTGATATTGTGTTACTAATGACCAATCATTGGGAACGAGCACGAGCCGGTTACCAATGAGAGCTCGATGGTAACAGCCAGGCTTCAAGCAACGCCCGTTACTAAAATGCTTACTAGTGACCCCGACCCCCTTGGCTTCTCTCGCCGGGCTCGCGGTCAGAATTGGTAACGTGCTCCACATGAGAGCTCTCACCGGCTTCATGTAATTAAACCCCTTTGCACTATAAAAAAGCCAGAAATGATCCAACCACACATCTACTTCCCTAAAACCAACGGGAGGCTTTGTTTTTTTTAATCACTACTAAAAAAACATTTTAAGAGGCCTCAAAGATGGACGGAAGGCATTGACTGAGGCAGGCATTTTATATTTAAGGCGTTTGCATTTAACCACCTTGGAAAATCGATTTACGGAGACGAACATTTTAAAACAATCCCCTCGGAAAATCACTATTTTTGAAGGCGGTCATCTTAAGATATCTGCCTCCGTAAATCCATTTTCAGAGGCGGATAGCTATAAGCCTCGTCTCCTAAAATGCTACGGCCAAAGCGAGCCCAAAAGGCTCGTCCGGGTACCCTAGGGTATCTCTCACTCTTCTCTCTTCATCAATCTTTCCACTCCCCTCCAGCCGCCGCCAGCCCCGCCTCACCTTGCTTCACGACGGGGAGCAGCAGGCTGACAAGGAGGCCCGTCGCCGTGCCGGGAGCAGCAGCAACTCACCAGCCCCAGGAGCACCCGACCGAACCTGCCACCGATAATGTGGCCACCGAACCTGAGCGTCGTGCCAGACTGGACCTATGCCGTGGCGGTGGATGTGTCAACGTGGATGCCATCGAGCGCGGCAAGGTCGGTGACGACGGCGGTGCGGAGGCCCAAAATTGTTATAATATTTTATAGTATCAAATTTTATTAGTAATAATAGCACCAAACCTAGTTTCTAACTAAAAAAAGTTGGCCATCAAATTATTTTGGCCTTACTCCTACTTGGCCATGCCCATCCATCCATTTGGCGTACTTCTTCATCAGTCTCACTAGACAGATTGGCGTGACTAAGGAACTGAGAAGTCACGCCAAAATGATTAGCATGACCTAAACGAATATGTGACAGTGACATTTAGACAAGAAAACATTGCACAAAACATACTATTTAGCTTGTCTCATCAAACGATGTATTCTTTGACTAGAGAGGTATTAGGTTGATTGACAAATAAAGCACTACACTAGAGGAAAAACGCTCATTCGTCCCCTTCCAATCAGTACCGGTTGCTTACCAACCGGTACTAAGACCCATTTAGTACCGGTTGGTAAGCACAGTACCCCCGAGGATCATTTAGTACCGGCTGGTAACACCAACCGATACAGAATGGTGGCATTCAGTACCGGTTGGTGTTACGAGCCGGTACTAAATGGTCCAGGGGAGTTCCCGAGACACCTTTCCCTGGCGAGTTTAAAAAAAAAATTCAATTTTTTTAGGCTCAAAATCATTTGGTACCGGTTGGTATTACCAACCGGTACAGATGGGCGCCCATCCGGTACCGATGGGCGTGTCCATCAGTACCGGATTGCCAGTACCGGTTGCATAACCATCACCGATGGGTGCCTAGCGACCGGTACTGGGAGGCCTTTTTGTAGCAGTGCTAGATCAAATGTCCTAGTAGCAATTGCTGGAATTTAGCCACAGACCGCCTCCTGTCATTGCCACTATGCCATACGAGACTGAAAGTACTGCTTGGACAAACAAAACCAGAACTGACTGAGAGATGAAATCTCCGCAAACGATGAGAATATCCAGTTATGAGTTATGACAATTCAATGCACGCTTGCCAAACATGAATTGAGCATTCACACGAATTATAACAAAAGTTAAACCTGACATAAATCTTTGGCCTCAATCATGAAAATGGCGTGATCAGATATATATAAAGGTAGCATAGCTACAAATTCGTACTTCAATGGCTGTAGAAAGTCTCATAACTTAAACTATCCAACTGAATGCAAGACAGAGGAACTTGTGGGCTACTTATTGACCATGAGTAACTCTGAAAAAGGAGAAAAATTACAGATCCACGAGAAGCCAACAGTAGGAGGATTCATGTCAATGGATAAATCATTGCATCTTCATTCCAGTGACAGTCTGCCCATAGCGAGATCTGTAAAGATAAAAAACAAAATATAGCTCATTTTTTTCACATATTTAATATGCATATCTTTGAATTACTACGAGGATCGGGTCAGTACATGTGCATGAGATTGGTCTCAAAGTTGAGAACAACATATGTGTGATTTCATATATTTGGCCAAATTCAAGAATTGTTTGTCCATATGAGATGGCCAGCTTTCAGTTTCATATGTATTTATTTACATAAGAACACGTATCTGTAAAACATTAATAACTTGGACACTTGGTGCACGAGAAATTGCAATATTGTAATTTCACAAACCCATTATTGGTCCTGAGTCAAAAGTTCACATTGCTAACTGAAATATTACTTATCTCACTATGAATAAATAAATTTGCCCACAACATAAGGCCAGAAATAAGCATGTATTCCCTGTATTTTTCTAGATGTGAGATATTTTATGTCTCAACTTCGACAAATTTATAGAATAATATAATAGCCTGGTATTGTAGATATTGTTATACTTTTCTATAAGCATGATCGAAATTGGACAAGTTTATATTAAGACTGAGTGATTGTGGCATGTAAATTAAAACATAAGGGAGTTTGAGGTAAGCTTGTCACAGAATAAAAAAAAGGACAAAGTTTAATACCTGGAGGGTAGAAGCTCCTGTAAGGTAAGATGACATAGTAGGGGGCACATTTGCCTACCCAGTTCACCTTTTTTGACTTAAGATCGAGTGTAAAGACTCCCACAACAGATCCAGAGACGAAAATAGCATCCGTGCCTTCCACCAAGGCAATCACCTCATATGATGTGCATCGTGCGGGTCTTGGGAGCACTGTCTCAAGCTCCATAACCATGTGCTTTTCCCATCTACCTGTGCCATTAGCGTCGGCTTGCCACAGCCACTTGTAGATGCAGTTGTCCGATTCGGCGACAAATCCCAGCACTCCATCCTCTACCTCCATGAAAATGGACCCACACACACCCGGCGGCTCGATCTCGCTAAGCTCATGTCTACCCAAGTCATACTTGAGGACACCATTCTGAAGGGTGAAGTAGAGCGCGTCGCCGATCAAGAGACTTGGCTTCGACTCAACATCGTCCCCGGCAGCAGTGGAGACAGAGGCACCCCACACGCCGGTCTCCGATGAGTAGACGACCGCACACGTGTCGGGCCCCTCGTCGGAAGAGTCGGTCCCCACAAAGACGACGAGGAACGGACCATCGTGGCAGTCGAGGTGGTCGCAGCCATCGACGGCGCACAGCACGGCCCCGGCGCAGGAGGTGTCAGGGTAAGGGGGCATGCCGATCCGCTTCGTGTCGCCGGAGATTGGGTCCCACACGACGAGGTGCTCGCCCAACCCTGCCTGGCGGGAGTGGATCAGCACGCGGCCGTGGCGGCAGTCGAGGGCCCACCAGTAGCCGCCGAGCGGGGGTGGGGAAAAGAGGGATGCAGCGGTGGTGGAGACGAACGGCGGGATCGGGCCCTCGCCGAGGTTGTGGAGGTAGCCCAGCAGCGGCGGCGCTCGGTGGAACGTGCGGTAGCGGCGGAGGAAGCCGCGGTTGGAGAGGATGCGGCGCCAGGGCTTGCACACGAGGGCCATGCGGAAGAGGTGCGCGGGTTCGTCCGGAGGGACGCGGAGGAGGATCTCCTCCATGAGCTCCTCCATCAGCGGCGGCGGGGAGTGAGGGCGGCGGGACGGCGGCGCCATGCTTGCCGGTTGCGTGGTTGGGAGGCGAGGAGCGAGATTGATGCGCAGGGCAAAGGCACGCACGGTCGGTCTTACGTACTTTGGCCGTCTTCGAAAGGTGTGCCCCCCACGTAATCAGCTGGACACAAAAGGAAATTAAACCTTATAAAAGTTGGAATTTGATCGTAGCAGGTCTTACGCATTAACTATGGATATAATATACGATTGCTGCCGACGACTTGATGAACCCTAACAAAACAAACAGCACGAGGACAAAATACTGGGCTTGCATGCTTGGCAAGGCAATCAGAGTTAAGCAATGGTTGCCCTAGCCGTACTTCAAAATTATCGCACCGTGAAAAAAAAATGAGGGATGTTCATCACGATCCATTAATTTCATCATATGTGTATTATTGATTGATTCTGGATCCTTTAAACCATGCCATGCTGCATCAATTGATTCTAGCTAGACGGCATTGTGATCAACGAAAGAATAAGATATGGCCAAACCGATTTATAATGATTCTCGACATGCTCACTTCTTCTTCTTTCTAAACCGAACATAGTGATTTAGTGATCAATGAAACAAAGATACGGCCAAACCGATTTATAAGATACATAAACGAAGGTTAATAGGCCAAGGTTTTACAAAAACATGTTTATCACATTTACACAGTCAGGCCAGTACAGTAATCCCAGGCTATTTAGTAAAATCCAACTCCTGTGATCTCCCTCACCACCCTCGGCGAACATTGCATTCAGCAGTTTGTCAAGCTATACGTCAACTACGTCCGAGCGATGAGCTAAGGCCTCGAGTCCGCCAGTGTCAGCTCCGCCGAACTCCATTGAGTCACGACTGAGGGCTCCCTGCTCGAACACCCACCCATAATCCCGCTCGATTAAGTAAGCAATATACCCTGCGATGCCAAAGCCAATAACAGACGCTGCAATGTTCAACCGACGCTCGAACTTTTGCCTTTTCTCTATACGCCTGCGGACAGCTCTACAGAACAAAAAAAAAAAGAAATGCCTAAAAGTTATCATCATTCTGATTGAATGGAATCAGATCGTTCTGATTTACAGAATTATTAAACAAGGAGTCGGACAACTCAGAATCCACGTACTCAAAGACATCATCCAAAGCTCTGCTTTTGGCCAGTAGTTGTTCGTTTGTTTCTTCATGAAGTTGCTTCCAACCAGACTCTCCATTATAGCTGTAGTATCCCGCCTAAGATCAAAGGAGTCACAAGTGAAAAAGGTAACTACCGATATCTCCGTATCGGTAATTCATTCTAGTGCAACGAACCACGCAGACTGATGTTTCGATCGAAGACAAGAATTAGTCGATGATCGCACCTGAGAGGAGCGGGAGGCGAGAGGTCCAGAGCCCGCTGACGGCGACACGCGGGATCCTGAAGGCCGGCGAAGAGCGGGGATGGCGAACCTACTGGCCACGTAGCGTAGCGCCATGGCTGGAGATCTGGCTGGAGGACGCCGCGCCGCAAGGTGGGAGAGACGGAGACGATCTCGACGAGCTAGGGTTTCGTTGGTTGCGGCTCCTGTCTCATGGGCCCATGAAAACTGGAGAGCCCACGGCTGGTCAACAAAAGATATATATGGTCGTTGCGAGGCTGATTCGCACGGGCAATCGGACAAGGAGGCGGCTACGGAGAGAGGGATCTCCCGATAGCGCTCCGCCGAGAGCCCCTCTCCGCGAAAAAAAATTGGCGACTCCCCGCCGTGGGCCCCATCTTATCATCTTCTTCCCCGACCCCCGTGAGTCTCTCTCGTCCGTTCCTCTTCTCCCGCGAGAAACATCGCCGCCGACGGCCTCCCGGCCATCCGCCCACCTCCCACCGCGACCCCTTCCCCGCCCTTCCTAATCACTCCTTCCTCGCCCCCGCCGCCGACACCTCCCGCTGGGGATCTCCCGCCGCCCGGCTGCGGCGGCGCAGAGCGCCGCCTCAGCTTCCGCCGCCGTCTCGTCCACCACCACCACCGGGCCAACCGCCGCCGCCGGCCATCCCTCTAAGCTCCACGGTCATAGAGCCGTCCCCCACAACCCCAACCCCGAAAACCCCAAAACCCTAACCCCTGCCGACCTCCCCCGCCACCCACGGCCGGTGGCGAAGTCGCCGGCGGCCGCCCCGCCCACAACCCGCCGGAGTTGGAGAACATACAGAAAGCTACTTCCTCCCCTTATTATTTTGTGTATAGAAAAAGTAACCTAAGAGGCCCCTCCATTTAAGCCTAAATGCAGAGGCCTCTCTCTTTAGATTTCCTGATCGGACAAAGGCACAGTGATCTGATCGACTCTGGCCGTCTCGGAAAGGTATGGCCCCACATGCATAATCAACTGGACAGAAATCGAAATTTAATAGTAGGAGGTTTAGTTTGAAGAATTTCCAGCTTAGGTATACTGAATTAATGCCGATGACTCGATGAGCCCCAGGCCCCCATCAAACCTTCAGCACGAGGACAAGCTTACATATATCCTTGGCAGGGGAATCAGATAGTTAACCAATAGCTGCCCTAGTCATACTCAAAATTCTCGCACAGTCAAAATATGAGGGCTGTTCTTCACGATCCATTCATCGAGTACACCCTCACCGGCGTTCAGATTCTTTGAAACCATGCAAGTCATGCATGAGTTACATCTATTGATTATAGTCGGGGTCAATTCAGACCACCTAAGCACGTTTTGCATTCGACCAAGGTAGTGCTCCACTTCAGACAAGACTACTTGCTACTGGGTGCATCCAAATGTTTCAATTTCATATACAGATTTCAAGCTTAGATAAAATTGATCAAGAACAAAAAAAAGTGAGCTGAAGATGTTTAGAATTTTGAAACCTAAGGGTGAGTCTCATTTTGCAGTATATAAAGTATAAACACTTTACAGTGAACATCAGAATGGTAAAAACAAAAATAACACGACCCACGTCAGATTCTTTAAGGGTGCGTTTAGATCCCAGAAGATTCCCCGAAAAAACACTATTCATCTAACTTTTCCCTATTCACCTCATCCATCCCACTCACAAAACACTATTCATCTATAGTGTTTTTCGATAAACAGTGTATTTTCGGGGAACCTTTGGGTGAACTAAACACACCCTAAATCCTGCTATTTAAATATGAGTTTTGCATGAGCAGCAATGGTGTCCTTTGCCTGGCACCGTTTTCTGGAGGTCACCTGAATTGCTCTGTCCAAACCAACTTGATTGCTTCCCTTTCAAAGGCGTCAGTGCCCCTTTCCTCAGGCAATCAAGTAGGAGTACTCAGCATTACGACCGAGAATAAAAAAAGAGGTGTGTCATTCACAATTTTGCTAGCCTGCTACATTCTGTCAGTAGCTTCAGTAGTAGCAACGGCAATCTGAACCTCTGAAGTGAACACGTCATATTTGCTTTTTCTCAAGTGAATAATGATGAGATAAGAGAGAAAATAATTTTACTACTTATGGTGTTCTTGATGTGATTGAGAATTATGCTGGGAAAGGTTATGCTCATCAAAGTTCTTTGACAAGAGAGAGATGAGAATTTTCAGAATGGGCCGGAGAAGGTGCCTCTGGGCGTTCAACTGCTAAAATGAGTGGTGGCAAACCTAGGATTTTAGCACACTAAATTTACAAAAGCTAGCCCTTCATGTCTTAAGCCAAACATGTAGTGCATTTGGATGTGAGAGGAACTGGAGTTTGTTTGAGCATGTGGACTACATAAAGAGCTACATACTTGAACATCAAAGACTAAATGATATTGTGTATATTCATTGCAATTAAGATTGCATCAATGGTGACCTTTTTTCTTCTCTATATTCACTGTCTTGTTGATTAGTTTATTTCTAGAAATAATACAAGGCTGTTTTAAATTTTCCTACATTAGGTCCAAAACATCTACTAGAAGACAATTGTGAACGCACTGAAATTTGTATAGAAGATACCACTAGCATATCCTCAGCAAAAAAAACACACTAGCTTGGTCATATGGGTGGGGATGAGTTTCTCAAGTCAATGACAATTGTCATGTAGGCAATCAGAGTTAGTCGCACTTCAAAATTCTGGCATAGTTGGGTGGTTCACTACTACAGATTCGCTTAAATCAAATGCCCCCTTACAGCCGGTTTTGAGACTACCGACTATAAAAGGTCATCACAGCAGGCTCGATTACGAACCGGCTGTGTTGCTCCTTATCACAGCCGGTTTGTATTACCAACCGGCAGTGATGAGGGGTGAGGGCAACGCAGCTGGTTCCAGCTACGAACCGGCTGCGTTGCTACTCATCGCAGCCGGTTGGTGGTTGGAACTGGCTGCGTTGAGGGTCTCATCAACGCAGCCGGTTCTAGCCATGAACCGGCTGCGATGCTACTCATCGCAGCCGGTTGGAGCCACGAACCGTTTGTGTTGATCAACGCAGCTGGTTCTATAGTTGGCAAATATAATTTTTGAATCCCTAAACATGTTCAAATTGAAAAGTGTTGAACTACAAAGTTGTATAACTTCTCAAGATGTAAAACTTTTATATTGGTCATTTATTCGTAGGACAAAGTGGTAGTAAAAGTGTTCACAAATCCTACATCTCTCATATAGGTTAAGGGTATGAAACTAGAAGAGAGGTGTAGGATTAGTGAACACTTTTATTATCACTATGTCGTATAAACAGATGACCAAAATAAAAGTTGTAAAACTCAAAAAGTTATTAAACATTGTAGTTGACAACATTTTTATTTGAATTCATATTGTCAACAAAAACCAAGTTTGAAATTATTCCAATTTGAAATTCAAATTTCGCAAACGACCTCGGATGGAGAAACGGACAACATAAAAGTTGTAGTGTTTGAAAAGTTATGAAACTCTGTAGTTGATAAGTTTTTAATTTAAATACGTTTAGGCCCTCAAATAAGTCATTTACACTCGGGTTCGTATAATATATGGTGAATGAAAATATGATATGGTCACATACAGCCGCAAAGCGCAGTGGTAAGGGAGGCTACGCGTGAGGGGAAGGTCGTGGGTTTGAATCCCAGCTACCGCGTAGCGCGCGAAAAATCTTGCGACTTGTGACTGGGCAGGGCATGGGTGGCTGTCCAGTGGAGTCCCTCCTCTAATTAAAAAAAAGTTTTTGCTATTTTTTTAGCTCGCGATGAGAACCGGCTGTGTTGAGAGTGTCAACCCAGCCGCTATAAATCAAACGGGTGGCAAAACCGGCTGCAAAGGGTGGGTTGGAACCGACTGCGTTGCTGATTGTGCAGTAGTGGTTCTTCACACTGCATTTATCATTATTTAAACTTCGAACCATGCCACGCTACGTCAATTGATTCTAGACGGGGGTCCCTTTCTTCCCAAACCAAGCAAACACATTGACCAGACAATGATACAGTACCAAACCGATTTATATACACATTGTGATCAACAAAATAATGATATAGGACCAATATGGCGATCAGGGAAACAAAGATAAGACTGAACCAGATACATCATGCCATACATGGCATGGGGTTCAGAATACAGAGAGTAAGACATTAAACAATTGCACTACTTGTGTGAATTACATATATAGTTATTTCACGGCCAACATAAATGTCTTAATGGGGTACACACCAAGATGCACTACTTAGGTTGTACATAACATACCATATTACATAGCTGTTTCAAGGCTAGCATAAATAGGCACAGAGATACAGTACTTAGGTTTTACATACCATATTACATAGTTATTTCACGGCTAGCATAAATAGGTCTTAATGAGGTACACAACGTGACGCAGTACTTAGGCCCCTTAAATAACACACCCCGAATAAATAGGTCAAGAACGGAGAAGATAAGACCGAGCTTGCCTATAGGAGTAGTACTAGTAGATAACTAGAGGGAATTTTTTTTTCTCTTTAACTGAAGGAAACTGAGAAATAAACAAATGAGCCCCACATGTCAGGCATAAAACGGTGGCTATCATTCAATCCGCAACGAAGCGCGGGGCGCCACCTAGTTTATACTGAATATTTGGCAAGCCTGCGTGGAATTGGTATACTGAATATTCTCATATTATGGAACATTTCATCTCAGTCAGTTCTGTTTTTATTTGTAAGATTTGTCCAAGCAGTACCTTGAGTCTCTTATGGCATAGAGGCGAAGCGAGGAAGGAAAACTTAATCATACCGTGCGTAGAAAAAACTATTAGTTAGTGAAATTTATAGCGACGATAGACACTGGAGGAGCCAGGATAGCAAGACATTTGATCTAGTGTTTTATTTGTCAGTCAACCTAATAGGCTAATACTTCTCTAGTCAAAGAAGAGTTTCAGACAAGCTAAATAGTATGTTTTGTGCAATTTTTACTTGTCTAAATGTCACTGTCACATATTCCTTTTGCTCATGCTAATCATTTTGGCATGAATTTTGAGTTGCTTAGTCACGCTAACCTGTTTATTAAGACTGAAGAAGTACGCCAAACAGATTGGCATGATTTTAAATTATATTATCATGCCAAGTACCATGGAATGACATGCCTTGAGTCATGCCAAAATGGATGGGCATAGCCTAGTGAGAAGTCATGCCAAACTAATTGGCATGGCCAAAATGCTACCTTTTGAGAAACCAGGTTTTCGTGCTAGTACTGTTGTACTAAAATTTTATATTATTGTAGTGCCCACAAATTGCCACTGGTGACGAGGACACAACGCACAGGGATATCAAATGTTTAAACGACAAATTGCCAATGCTGACGAGGACACATCACACATGGGCTCAATTGTTTAAACGAGGCATACTGGTGTCTTTGTGGACGCTCGGCTCTAAACTGTAAGTTATGGCCTTATGTGAACAAAAAAAAAAAAAATTGTTGTACCCTCTCCAGAAAACAAAACAAAGCCTCCCGTTGTTTTTTTGGGAAGTAGATTTTTGGGTGAATCGATTCTGATTTAATGGAAAGGAGTCTGCATGGAGCGGGTGAGATCTCTCATATGCGAGATTCAAATACTTTTCCTGTCAGAGGATGTGTGCTATGAATTGTAAATGAGCTGGTATCTTTCAGTTGCGTAGGAGGAGCAAATATTCAGTTCATTGTTGCACATGTTCACTACTGCAGATGCTCAACATCAGAGCACTTCTTGACTTGGCGGAAAATTAAAGGCAGAAGCTTCAGAGCAAAATTCACTTCGTTACTTTTTACTTGCTGCGTGCTTTGAAGTCCACAAATGCTGAAAGGTTCAGCCAAGCTTCAGGTTTTCTGGCTTCTTAACTGAACCAATCCATTTCCAACGGTGCTCAGATCAATATATGGGAGGCAGCCATGCGCCAAGGTGATGAGAGCAGCCTGAATGCTGCTTACGTTTCTCTCGTTCTTCTCCATGGCAGCTTGGTGCCGGAGGCACGCGTGTGGCCGATGGAACCCATGCCAGAGCCACAACTGATTGTGCCTTGTAGAGGGATGTATCGTTTCTTGCAAGACGCGAGGCTGATCATATGTTTTTTCCTGTCAGATGTTGCACCGTGATTGTCTTTCAGTTTCTCCAAGTGCAGGTCTTCTTGCTTGGTGTATAGTGCCGCCGGGGCGACGGAGGGACACTCCTCAGCCAGTCAACTCTGGATCGTTGTCGGTTCATCTCTTCCTCACGGGCTAGCAGCTCAGAGATACGCCGCATGACAGACCGCTCCTCGCGTGTTATCTCAGAGTGGAGTGAACGACCCCTCAACGGCAGTCGTCCCAGCGTTTTCAGCTCTTTAGGTCTCAACGGCAGTGGTCTCAGCGTTTTCAGCTCTTTAGGTACATACTGAGCCAAATTCATCTGTCCCGAATTTGAGTTCTCATCTGCCGTACAGACAGTTAACTCGTATTTGTCATGCCGCCTCAATTGTGAACGCATCAAAATGTGTAGAAGAGTTAATCACTAGTTGCCCTAGCCGTATTTCAAAATTCGGGCACAGTTGGGTGGATTCAGGCTGCTCTCATCACTTACAACCAAACAATGATACATGACCAACCGATTTATATACGCAATGAGATCAACAAAGCAATGATATATGACCAAGATGGTGATCATCAATCAAACAAAAAAAACGAAACCAGATGCATACATGTCATGGGAATTACACAGAGCAAGACATTAAACAATTACACGACTAGTGTGAATTACATATATAGTTATTTCACGGCCAACATAAATGTCTTAATGGGGTACACACACACATGGACTACTTGGGTCTTACATACCATAGTACATAGTTAAGTAGTACTTAGGTTTTACATACCATATCACAGTTATTTCACGGCCAGCATAAATAGGTTTTGATGTACACACCGAGAGGCAGTACTTAGGTCTTGCATACCCATATGCTGAATGCACTCGCATTGACATAGCCAGGATAGTGGATTCCAGGCTATGTGGTAACCTTCTGGTCTCCCTTCATGCCTGCCTCATCAATGGCAGCCTCATCCGTGTCAACGAACTGCTTTGGCTCACGATTGAGGGCTCCCTGCTTGAACACCCACCCATAATCTCGATCGATGACGTAAACGGTATACAATGCGAGGCCAAAGCTAATGGCAAACGACCCAATGTTCACCCGGCGCTTGAGCTTGTCCATTTTGTCTGCATGCCTGACGGCAGCTCTACAAGGAAAAAAAAATGCCCAAAAGCTATGATCATTCTGATTGAATGGAATCAGATCATTCTGATTTAACAGAATCAAACAAGGACAAGTCAGAATGCACTTACTCTGCAGCATCCGCTGCAGCTCTGCATTTGGCCAGTAGTTCTTCTGTTGTTTCCCTTTGCTTCGAACCAGCATTTCCATTGCTGTATCCAGCCTAAGATCAAAGAAATCACAGGTGAAAAGGAAATGCCTAAGTAGGAAGAAATTGTTCAAGGACTGATAACAAATCAAGTCAATGCACCACACATATTAAGCACGAGTTTGCAGTTCATCAGGGAAAAACAAACAAGAAAAATGTAGATTAATCCGTTCACAGGTGGATTCCTCTGGGCCGTGCATGCTGAAAAAAAGGAGCTTTGAAACTGAGGTATGAAACACACACACACAATAGTTCTACTTCAAGATTGGAATCAAGATAGTTCTATATGGATATTGATGATCTCTAATAGGTCAGGCTAATAATGAGTTCTCTGAGAGGCGCGAGCTCAGCTTCATTCTGCTAGCCATAGCGAATTGAGCATCTGGGCGATGGTGCTCTTTGGTCTCCCAAGTTGCAACTTAGCGTTCGCAGTAGTTTAGCATGAACCTTATCTTGGAGTTTGTTCTAAATTAGTTTTACTCTTTGATTGAATATAAGAATAGCACAAACTGCTTTGTAGCTATCACAAGTTCAATAATCTATGCAAGGTTATTCCTTGCAACTCCTGGCTGCATGCAGTTCCCTAAACATTTTCGCAATGCACATCAAAAGGGCTGTATGAAAAGGTATTCTCGAAGTGTAAACATATTGCTACATGGAACTCTTGCTCATATGTGACTTTAAACTGCAAAATGAAATAATAAAATGACAGATAATTTATCATTCTTTGTGTTACATGCCTATAAATTTCTTTACAATCATTCATACCTGAACAGATATATAATGCATAATATTGATCACCAAAAGAAGAAGCTGCTACGCATTACTACTCTAAAAGTAAATTGTGCATATATTGACCGGAGAGTAACATTAAGATCTTCTACCAAAATAGTACATCAATACGACAATAACAAAGGAGCAGTCTCTTAGTTACTAAAAAAAAACACTGAATGTTTATGCATTAGAATATTAGAATAGGACATTCAGTTTGATTTTCTTTCCTTCATTTTACTGCTACGAAGTATCCGCAAGGATCAAACTTTCTTAACCACCATAGAAAACAGAGACAGCCATCGGCTTGATCTATTTCACACAACTAATACTCACTCCTTTTACTGTAATCAACAAGTTGAATCAATTCTGCGTAGATTCTGTTCCTCTGCCGTAAGAGATTTATTGTACGCAACTGATGCACAAACTTGCATAGGGTTTTAACAACTTGTAAACATGTTTTCTACTTCTGGTCTAAAGGGCATCGCTCGCTCGGGGGGAATACGTAGATCCGCGGATCGGGAATTGGACCTAGCATAAGCAACCGCGCAGATCGATGATTCGAACTGCGGAATTCGGACGCGTCACCCATGGGGGAAAGGAAAAGGAGTATCCGCGGATCAGGAATTCAATCTAGTACAACGAACCGCGCCGCGCAGATTGATGTTGCGGAAACAAGAATAATTAGTCAACCGACCTCCTCCTGATCGACCGATTGATGATCCAGAATAGTAGAAAGCAGTGATCGCACCTGAAAGTAGCGGGAGGCGGGAGGTCCAGAGCCTGCTGGCGGAGACACACGGGGTCCCGAAGGCCGGCGAAGAGCGGGGATGGCGAACCTCCTGGCCACAGAGCGTAGCGCCATGTCACCGAGCGGTTGGAGATCTGGAGGACGCCGCCGCAAGGTCGGGGAGACGGATATGATCTCGACGCGCTAGGGTTTCCTTGGTTACGGGTCGGGTCCGGTCTCTGCGGTCAAGTGGATATCCAACCGTGGGCTCTCCAGCTTCATGGGCCCATGCGACAAATCCACGCGACGATCCAGCGGGCCGGGCCGAACAAATAGACGGGATGGACCATCATCATCTTCTCACGCTCGCTGGCCCAAGTCAATTCAAATAAGAAAAGATTGGGCCTGGTGCTTGGTTCAATGCTAAATTTTGCCTATCCAAAATCAGGGTGTCAAAAGATTTTGGCAATCCATGCTAAAAAAAAAGTTTTTTTTTTTTGGCAATCGACGGTTTAGCAACTCAATTGAAACTTCTTTCACGTTGATTGGGCAAAAATATGTGTTGCCATATTTTGGCACTACACCAAACGAATGCCTAAGGTTTCAAATATATCATTAATTAAAGTACCACTACATACTATACTACTTCGTAAAATTTCTACTTAAGGGAGGGGATCATGTTCAAAAAAATATATCTTGCCGAAAGAAAATATATTTGATGAGACTATCCAATATTTATTTTCTTATGGCACGGCTCATCCGGGATTGCATTTACATCACTTTTGGTGTATCAAATATTTTTGGCTTCTGGGTTTCAGGTTTTCTCTTTGGAGCTTATAAATCGTATTTTACTTAATTCGCGCATAGCCTTTTTGGTGGATAATTTTTTTTTAACTTGTGGGCTAGCTATTTGCTTAAGGAAATAATAGATATAACGAGAAATTCATGATAGGTAAAGCTAGAGACCGGGATTTATTCCGTGTCGAAAACTAATTTACTCATGATAGATACAACTAGAGATCCCAAATGATTCTCCACCTCTTGACTAGTGGATTGATTTTCGGTCTTTTGGTGTCACTATTGTGAGTCAATTAGCTCTTAACCCGGAACGAATCCCGGCATCTTATTGTTATACCTATCATTATTTTCTTGTTATATTTAACATTCCCGGTCCAGATTAATATGATCGAACCAAACAAGCCCTAAGTAGAAACGATGTGGTTTTCGATAGAATCAATCTTAACTCTTTCTTTCGGAGGAGGGGGCATATTTGATGAGGCGATGGTTGCAACTTCCTAAAAAGGAAGAGGGAAATGCCATCAATCGAGCCTTTTCAATACGTTTTATGAAAACTCCAAAATACGATCTCTACTCCTAGAAAGAATGGAGGGGCGAGTCGTCCGCGCATGAACCGTCGCGTCGCCCCCCGTGAGTCCGTCTCGCGTCGCCCCGCGTCCGCTTCGCCCGCGCATCCGTCTCGCGTCGCCCGCGCATCCGCATCCATCACGCGTCGCCCCCTTGCGACTTCCACGCCTGCATCGAGATCGTCATCGCGTCTCCCTTCATCGCCTTTCCTTCCCGGTACCTTCCTTCCGTCCGACATCCCACCCGTCCACAGATTGTGCCTTCCGTTCTTTGTCACGGGAGCGAATCACGGGAGAGAATCACTAGAAACAAAGATCATCAGACGAATGCACACGTCCTCGCGCCGCCGCCCATGCCCAATGGATCGACCGGTGCCACCTTCTTCTTCCCCGCCGAGCTGCACGCCAATGTCGCCGCCGTCCGGCCTCCTTCCGTCTGCGTGTCCGAGGCCGACGCCGCCGGCCCTGATCGACGCACCGATGCCACCCGTCGTCCGCTGCACGCCAACGTCGCCGCCATGGTCAATCGGTCACACACCAAGCCTCCGATCCTTCGACGTCCGTTTGACACAGTGGCGTCGCTCGACGTCGTGGCCGTAGTTGCCTGACGACCGTCGCCCATCTTCCCACCCGATCCTTCTTCCCGGCACCTCCCACCCGGTCTCAGTCTCCACAGTCCACACACCCGCGTCTGATCCCTTCCTTCGACCTCTTCTCTGCATCGCCGTCGAGAAGGGTGCGCCCCGTGTCTGATCCTTCCTTCGAGCTCTTCGCTGCCTGTCTTCAGGTGTATTTGCAGGCTTACTTCAGGTGTGTATAATTAACATTGCTGACTCATTTACGTCCTAATTATCCTCTCAGATAACCGGCGAGTTGCTGTTCCGACCTGGCGTCGAAGAGCAGGCTTGCATTCTTGCAAGGTAATGGATGCCTTTACGGCTCTACCTGCACCTGCCCAATCTGCGGTGCTGCTCGTGTTCAGACCTAGCAAGGCTCTTATTTTTTTTTTCTACTCAAATTTCATCCTAAGAATTTAATGTTATTTTACCAACAATGGTGGTGTGATAGTAGTACGGTGCACAAAGAACCGTAGCGGCTGCCCGTAGCGGTGCTGCTCATGTTCAGACCACAAAGAGCAGCACGGTTCTGGTGATAGCCCTTACTGTGAATTTCTGAGAAAAGTACTTCCTGCCAGGAATTCTTGTAAAGTCTACAATGACTAGAAGACGATGCTTTGTATACCCTCGGCTTGTAGCTTGGGTTTGACATGGAGAAATGATTTTGCATGGGTTTATGTCAATAGGATTTAGCGGTCAGCACGTCTGAATTCGGCATATCAATCTTTGTTTATGTAGTTCTTACTTACTGAGAGTGCAGTGTATTGATCCATGGCCTTGAACTAAATGGTTTTGGACTGCTGTTACGTACTTACATATTTAGCCCGAGTTTAGATATCATATAAAACTGAGGGTAGTTTTCAAGGTAAATACACATACATCGTTTTCATGTTTTCAATCTACTAAATGCTTGATAATACATGAGTTAGCATGACTGTGCTCCATTTTTAATTAGTAAACTTAGCTCTGCTGTTATCTATTTTGACTTGACAGTTGTTGGTATGGACTTTGCCGGCCGATCACTTACTACAAAGAGGGTGTATGCCATACCACAGTTGCCAGCACGAATTTATCCATCGGTCTACAGGTAAATTAGAAAAGATTTTTGTTTTGGATAATAAAGTAATTATTAAAAGGAAAATTTTCTATCTTGGATGCTTAACCTATTGCCACTGGCGTGTTTTCATAAAAACAAAACTGTAGATGGGTTGAGTTCCACGAGGTGGAGACGAAGCACACTTTTCAAACATGGGATTTTGGGATGTGAGTGCTTTGGTGTTGTGGAAAGGAGACATAAGAGAGTACAGGGGGTCATAGGTACATGCTCCAATTTTGATTGATGAGCAGGTGTGTTCAGGTTACGTGCATTTTTATTCAAGTCTTATATACTAAGTCAAAACATTGTCTTATATCTACTATTAATATGCATGTTTGCAGAGAACAAAAATGGAAGCCGCTGCATATGGTTCGCGGCTCATGGCGATCAACAGTACGATTGTTCAAGGAGAAACCTACGACTTCATGAGGCGGGGCTACTCCCCAACATATTATAATCCCAGGCGCAATATTTTTTTTGTCTATAGTAGGATTATTTTGTTATCCTTTCTACAGACACTATAATCAATTAACGCAAGAGCTCTTTGATTCCAAAGTGTCCTCGAACCTTCTGAAAATTTGACGATGTGTACCGACAACCATAAAATATGTTCACACATATTTTTGAATACTCTGTACCTCAATAATTAGTTCATGATAAATAAAAAAGATATTGAGTGGATATGTTTTTATGTACAGCGTCGTTTGGAGACGTTATAGATCTGGTTGTCTATGTCACTAAGACCGAAAATAGGGATGGTCGTCAGAGGTGACCGTCGCATGTGGTGATAATGAACGAGAGGTAAGAGTGTAACACCCCTGGTGTTAATTAACACTAAAACAATGATTAAGCTAAGCTAAACAAGTAATCAAGCCTAACCAAGGTTAATTGAAAGAAAGAAATCAAAAGAAATGCTAAAAGGAATTCGATAAGAAATTAAAAACACCCCAAAAAGAGGCAAAACAAAAACCTTTAAATTTTATATAAGAACTTGAATTTTGGCCAATGCAAAGTTTGAAGGAGAGACCAAACCAAGCATCTTCCCTTTTGAAACCATAGCCTAAAAATGTTTGGAAGTATCTCAAATTTCAGACCCTAACTTTGGAATTTGAATTTTTCAATTCAAATTCAAAAGCTGAAATGGAACCTCAGCCAAGCTCGAGGGGCATTCACCCTCGAGCGGTGATTTCCGTCACGCTCGAGGCTCCACAGCCAAGCTCGAGGGGCATTCACCCTCGAGCGGTGATTTCCGTCACGCTCGAGGCTCCGCAGCCAAGCTCGAGGGGCATTCACCCTCGAGCGGTGATTTCCGTCACGCTCGAGGCTCCGCAGCCAAGCTCGAGGGGCATTCACCCTCGAGCGGCGTTTCCGTCACGCTCGAGGCTCGGAAGGCTCGAGCTTGCGATCCAAGCTCGAAGCGCATGGTCGAAGCGCCTGGCCCAAGCTCGAAAGTTGTGTCCCACATCCCAAACTCCAACTTTTAATTTGACACGTTTCGAAGTTCAGTTCAATTTTTTTTTTTTTGGAATTTGAGCCATGCCAATCAGTTGACCCTTGCACCGCTCACGGCGCGCTCACGGGTTGCCAGCGCCGCGCCCGCGCGTGCCGCGCTCGCCGCCGGCAAGCGCCTGCCGCCGTCCGGCCTCGCCTGAGCCGACAAGTGACATGGCCGGGTGTCCCCGCTCACGGTGCACGCCTCTGACAAGGTCTCATGGTCGGAGACGCACTGTAGCGCTTACTCCCCGCTCGCCGTCGCGTCGCCGCCGCGGACCGCCGCGGACCAAGGCTCTCACGAGCTTCCCCATCCTCCACTGCCACTCCCCGAGCCATTCCCGACCCGTTTTCCCCACCAGAGCCGCTGGCGTAGCTCGCCGGAGTTAACCGAGCTCTCCGCCGCCGCCCGCGCACGTGCACAGCCCGCTCTACTCCTCCTCCAGCCGAACCGAGGGCACCATTCGCTTCCTCGTGCCGTGCTGGTGCTCACCGACCCCTTCTCCGAGCTTCTCCGACCCCAACGTCGCCGGTCGCCGCTCGCCGGAGCAAGCCGAGCCGCCACCGCCGTCGTTGACCTCGTTCCCGGCCATCCCCGACCTCGAGACCTAGCTCAAACAAATCACGGTGAGCCCCTCTCCATTTCCCCCCATTTCCCCGGCCCGGTCTCGCCGCCGTTTGGCCGGCGTAACCACGCCGGCGAACTCGAGGACCTCGTTGTGTCTTCAACCTCTTTCCAGGGGGCCGAGCGCAAAATGCAGGGACTTGTTTGTAATAGATTCAGAACTTCCAGGGTTCCTCGCGT
Source organism: Digitaria exilis (assembly GCA_015342445.1). Classification (NCBI taxonomy): domain Eukaryota; kingdom Viridiplantae; phylum Streptophyta; class Magnoliopsida; order Poales; family Poaceae; genus Digitaria; species Digitaria exilis. The sequence goes on from JACEFO010001608.1 coordinate 452,017, forward strand.
AAAATAGATTCTATGTTTTAGGTTTAATTCGCTGAGATCTTCAAAAATTCGTAGAAAATCGTAGAAAAATCAGAAAAATGCCAAACCAATTTTGTAGTGACCAGTGAATCTAGAAGGCCAACTTCTTCCTTTGCACCTCACCCAGTTGAGCTGTAGATTTTGAAATATAAATTCATTTCAGTTTGAGCACATTTCATCATAGTTCAAAATCTACACATGCACTGGAGCTGAGCTTTGGATATGTTATTAGGATGGTTATCATTAGCCTAATGCGCAAAGGGTGCACAAAAATTCCCAGTGGATTTAGGGTTATGATTTTCCAAACATATACCCTGCTGTTTTGGCAAATAAATCACAGAAAATAAATTACTCAGTGAAAAATCACCTCCTTCACACAGAAACTAAATGAGGACATTAGAAGCCTTATAAAAATAAAAATGGTAATTTTTGGACACTGGAAAATGGCTAAATAATTTTTGGTAGTTTAAACATGGTGAAATTCCACAAAAATAACCATAAATCAAAATCACATGCAAACTTGCAGAGAGGTCACCCTTGGTACCCCAAGTCACTGTGCCAAGTGGTGTGAACAAAAACCTTGTAATTATTTTTGTAGGATTTTAGTTTGATTTAGGTAAAAAGATAAGAATAATTTTAATAAATTATAGAAAAATTATCTTGAGCCAAATTTTGGGCTAAGCTCCTGCCTTGGCATGAGCAAGCCTCTGGTCCAAATGGCACCCAAAAATAATCTTCCTAAGTTCACCTTTTGAATAATGGAAAAAGGATTTAAATAGTGGAAAAGAGAAGAAAAAGAAAAGAAAAGAGAAGAAAAAGAAAAGAAAAGAAAAGAAAAAGAAAAGAAAAGGGAAAAACCTAAAACTCTAAAATCAAAGAAAGGTTCAAAATGAAAAGGGTATATTCACTTATAATTAATGTTTATCCTTTCCAATTCATTAACCAAGATTTAAATAGACCCTAACTATTTAAATCTCAATACTTAAGCATTCATGCATTCGTGTAGATTCGGGTCTCGCCGACGGAGTCTACGACCTAGTTCCCGCTGCCGAGGAGATCGCCCAGGAGTCCGAGGTGAACGTGGTGCACGTGGATCCGAGCCCCGAGCAGGAGTACCGCTTCGAGCCGGAAGGCAAGCCCCGGAGCATAACCTAACTTTACTTACGCAATTTACTTGATTATATGTTTGTGCATTTAAGTTTCAAGGAGTTGAATGAAACCCTAGATTGCATGATCATAGGTTCCTTTGATTGAACACTAGTATGTTAGGTTCGATAGTCGCTATGCTTAAGAACGATAGAAGTCGAGTGTTTTCCGACACTCGCGAGATATAGGAGTTGTATGACTACTCATATCAGAAACACTAGAGATGATGGACGGATGATTGTAGATGCCCGTCTATCGATGTTTTAAGTGGAAACATGTGGTACTTTTGTGTCAAGCGTTTGAACGTACCACACATATGCACGGTTTATGGGACCGGTAAGTCCCGGTATCCGATTGATGCGAGCAGGTCCGACAGCTCTCTGTCTTGGAAACGTTATCCCATGGGCGCATGAGGGTAGTTGCGTGAGTCCCAGTAGTGGTGAACCTTTACCCTGAGGCAGTGGGACTCGGGAGCCACTCGCAGAGAGAAGAGAAAGGATTGGGGTGTGTTGGCATTTCCAACCATTCCGTATGTTTGGGTTTTCCCTGGCCAGGTAGTAAATTCGGTTCGAACTGTCCGCTTCTCGCGGTTAATGAGACTGCTTGACCGATGTATGACATATTATGAAGTGAAACTTGGAAGGATGAAATCTTTGTATGAAATAATTGTATTGCAAAACTTGATTGTTTAGCTAGGCTCACCTAGAATGGATAGACTAAAGAAGTTAAAATCAAGATAAAGAAAGTAGAAAACAGCTTAGTCGCTTTTGGCAAAAGAACCCCACTAGCCAAACAGCCTCTCATCTTAGGAGTCGGTGATGTAGTGATCACCAGTCGGTTAAGTCTTGTTGAGTATAACTAGTATACTCAGCCTTGCTTGTGGCTAAATTTTCAGGACCGTCCCCTCAGGAGGTAGCTGCCTCTATGGCTTGGGCCTCCCAGCTTCCTCCTGGTTACAGCATCGAGTGGGAGCCGACCTCTCCCGAGGATCGTGAGGAGTAGCGTCACGGCTGACTTCATCGTGACGATACTTTGGATCGTCGCTAGTATCTCGTTTACTTTCCGCTGCATGAACTAAAACTTAATTATTTATCCTTTCAATCTGGTTGTAATAACTCTAAGACTTGTTGTAATTTGAATTGTGGAATGATGTGATCTTTGGAAAACTCACCTTCGAGTGAGCGTATGGACGGACGATCTTCAGTAGCAGTTAGTCGAGCTTGACTCGACGGTCGAATCCGCACTTGGGAACATTTTTGTGTATTAGCACCAATGGAAGGTGGGATATACTTAAGTGGGCCCATTTCTCGGGTGAGATCGCTACAAAGAGCATCTCCAAGAGTGCTAAAAACCTGATTTATTTGAGGACTTTGTATCAAATTATTGGGAGGAAAAAAACACCCCTCCACCCAGCCGTTCCCAAAAAATGGTTTGTAGTATTGGGAGCACAAGGGGTGGGGGCAAATCTAGCTACAGATGGAGTTACTATTGGGCATGTTGAAAATTTAGAAACTAGATTAGACAGCTGTCGGAGCACACATTGTTTTATTCTTATTCTCAAAGCTAAGTATTAGGATGTTTTATTAGGCACTATTGGAGATACTCTAAATTGATTGATGTATAGTATAATCTATTTTTTGCGGGTAATGTATAGTATAATCTATATCACTTGCAGATCATATACTATATATATAACATATAAGGGAAATTTGATCATTGTCCATGTGATGTATACACCACGTGCGACACTTATGGGAATATCGGAAAGCATCTCCTTAATTCCACACTCTAGCTGCCCTCCATGTCAAAATAGATAGGACAATACATATCATGATTACCATTATGTATATTTTCAATTAAGTAAAAATTGCCTATGAACATTATGTTGTTTTACCGTACAATCAATTGGTTTTCTCTCTGATATGTCGTGAATCATGGGATTTGTAACGTGACATACTATTATCATCACTTATTATCATCACTCAATGTATTTGGCTTTTGTGATGTTCTATATTGTTCCTTCTATGATTTTTTAAGTCCCGTTGCAACGCACGGGCACGAACCTAGTTGAGTCATAAGGCAATAGTTTGTGGAGAGGACCCTTGTTTGGCATGCCTTGTCCACAGCTAAGAGCCATTTTAGCTCACTGGTATACCGCAAGGAAAAACTTGATATCGCAAGCCTCACGCAGCATGCGGCAAGAAACCAATTGCGCCGCGATTTCTATAAGGCAAGGTGAGCTTTTAGAGCATCTCTAATAGTATCTCAAAATATATTTTATCAATAAGATGCTATTAGGATTCTAATACCATTTTCATGGATTATTAGTAAAGATGTTTTTTCAATCTCTCAATAATCTCATCCCAATAGCAACTACTATATTGCTAGAGTCTAAACTCTCAATTTATCTAGGAGAGCTGGGGTTTATTATTTGTATGTTCCAATAAGTTTTGGAAAAAAAAGATGTATTGAGAGATTGTTGGAGCATTGTTTTCCTATAATCTCTACCAATATGGTAGTTGGGTTGGGGAAAGTGACCCCTTTCCCCAACCCAACTGTCATATTTAGAGAGGTTATGGAAAAATAATCCTCCAACAGTCTCCCAACACATTTATCTTTTCCCAAAAGTTATTGGGACATCCCAATAATCAAACTCATCTCTCCTTAGATAGAGGTGAGTTGAGTCTCTCCCAATATGGTAGTTGTTATTGGAAAGAGATTATTGGGAGACTGCAAAATCATCTCTCCCAATAATCCACCTTACTGGGAAATAGATTTTGGGAGACTGCTGGAGAGAGAGAGGGAGGTGGCGGCTCCTACTAGCGTCGGACAGCTTTGGTGTTTTAAGGTGCTTTGAGTTAACCCACGAGTAGGCGTTGTTACAGCCTAGGTAGCCCAAAATAACTTGGCTCAGCTACTGGTTGAGGTTGACCCAATGTCGACCCATTTGAATGCCTACGTGGAGAAGACGCACCAGACCTGGTGCGTTCGGTTTGGGAGAAAAACACTATAGATCTAGAAAAACACTGTAGATTGTGCTGGTGTCGGGTACCAAACCAAGGGGTACCCCAAAGATGGCCCAAGACGGCCCAGCAGGAAAGCCGCAACGGCGACGAGGGAAAGCCCAAGGCTTGGCAGCCCGATAAGGGTCCACCACGGCGACGCCCCGCTTCGTCGAGAATCTCCGTCTCGTTCGAGGGGGGCCCCACCCTCGAACGGGAATCTCCGTCACGTTCGACCCCTTCGCGGTCGAGGCTACCGGCCAAGCCTCGAAGACGGCCCCTCCAAGGCACTAAATGCGGAACACGACCGCACGCTCCACTTCGCCACACATCCGATGGGATGCCGGTCACCTCCGACTGAACCGGGCACTGTGGCCCTGCACCAAGCCTTGTGCGGACAGGGGTGGCGTCAGGCAGTACCACTGTGCCAACAACCCCACGACCGGTCCCATCCCGGGTACGTCGCAGAGCCTCAAGGAAGGACCCCCGAAGAGTTGCGGGGAAGGCACGACTCCGCCCCTACCCTCGAGCAACATCCCGCGAAGCAACGACCAGCTGCCAAGAAGTCAACGATGGTGACTCCCATACCGACAGCAAGAGTTGGAAGGCGCGATTCCCGCTTGCATAGTGTACGACATGAATGGCACAGTGCATCTTATAACGTCAGCACCACGATCTCACATGTACGGCTTTCCTCACCCTTGGTCTATAAAAGGGGAGGGAAGCCCAAGCAACAAGGCACGCCCTACACACACGCACACTCACCACATAAGAACACAACACCTTCAACCTCCCGACTCAGGGACTTGGGAGCCCACCTCCCTCTCCCACCTTGCTTGTAATCCCCTACTACGAGCAACACGAAACTCGATGCTACGCACCTCTGCTGGACGTACGGCCGCACGGCCAGAACCAGGATAAAACCTTGCGTCCCGAGTTCAATCCCGTAAACCTGCCATCAGAGTGAGTGGTTGGCAACGCAATCACTCGTTAGTGCCGGTGTGACCAAATCAGCCACCGACAGCTAGGAAGCGTGTTCTGTGAGTGGAGGAATGGTACGAAGACGAAAAAGTTGAACGAACAGTGTTTTTTACTATACGCACATTGTCTGAGTATTTGCACAAACTCCAATGCGTGGAAATCCCAGCTCCGTGCCTAGCTGTGATCGAGCCCGGAAGTTGTGGCAGCTCCGTGCCTAGCTGTGATCCCTGCTCCGGTACCTTCTCCACGACTCCACCCGAGCAACTCCGTAACTGGCCTCGGCATACAAATCAGGATTTTCAACTTCGCCTCTGTCAAGAATCCAGATCCTGCGTGGCTGCGTCGTGCTCCCGGCATGAAAACATACTACCGGCCGACCCGACGACGACGCCAGCGCCGGCGGTGGTCGTACACAGCAACAACACCACCACGACATTACCGACGAGGTGCGTCCATGGCGTGTATTAGGGCAAGTGCCTGTTGTATCGCCATGACGTACGTACTGGAACTGCTGGCTCCGGCACGTCCGGCGGTCCATGCCCAGCGCTAGCAGCATGCTGAGGAGCTCGTCGACGTTTCCCTTTGTGACATTACCGTCGGCTACGGCACTGGCACGGCTCCGGTGCCATTCATTTTTTTTCCATCTCCATCGTCTATCAACACCACTTTTGGGTTCAATAGAGCTTCATTTAATTTTAGCCATGAATACAACTTTCTTCGCGTAGCTATACTTAGTGCATGTTGGAGCTGGACTTACCACGCACAACTATTAATTGGAGCGATCTAGACATTGATTTTGAAAATGGCAGCCTCGATCGTGTCCTCCTTCATTTGCGTGCGAAACGAGAATATTCGACGAATTCGACGGTGGCCACGTTAGCGTTAGCGTATCCTATGGAAACCAACCTCTCCGTGGAAACTATTGAAACTAAAATCTAGACCATACGATATTGATCCAAGGGCCCGACCAGATCAGGTGGGAGGGATGATTTGCAAAAATATCTTGCAAATCACCCCTCTCACCTCCCCTAAGCTTTGCAAATCACCCCTTCCACCTGATCTAGGCGAGCCCTTGGATCAACATCGTGTGGTCCATATTAAAGTTTCCATAGTTTCCATGAGAAGTTGGTTTCCACCAGGTTTGTCCCCGTAGTTGTAAGGGTTGTTGAAGTTGTTTTTCTTTCCTTTTTGTTTCCCCTTTTCCTTCTCTCGATCGAAACTGTTGAAATTGGTGAGGGATCTTACGCTGTTGCTTCTTCAACTTGCGTTTGATTTTTTTTTTCTTCTCGCGGTATCTTTCACTGAATGTTCATAATTAACATTTGACTGCGCCGGATGTGCGTGGTTACCATAATTGATCAAGTTGCTCAATTACCGGCGATCCCAGGTTCTTGTGGTTGAAATTTCTTTTATCACATTGTGGGTGTTTTATTTCTTGTGCTTTTAGCATGCAATTTCTTCAGATGAAATCTTCAGCTGCGATGGCTCACTTGGGCAGTTGCAGAGAAGAGCTTCATTCTGTAACCTTCTCTGTCCTTGGTACTGAGACATCTGATGCCAACCAGCATGTACCATTCCCATGCAACCATGCTCCATAAGCCGTTTCAGTTCTTTTTTTTTTCCTTTTACTGCTAGTGACATTCTGAATATGTACAGGTGCCTCTCTGCACACTATTCAGTCACTGTAACTGAATGCAGGTCATATTATCGCAACATGTTTGTCTGAAAATGCAACATTCGTACACGAAAGGATTGCGCTGCTGTGTTAACCTGAATTCATCTTCATAACGTAACAAGAACAGTCACGTGAATGAAATATCGAATACTGTTTTGGCACTCTACTACATGCTTCTGATGTGGAATCTCAGAGACTGAATATTCAGATCCACCTCACTGATGAGGATGCCAAAGCTTTTTGACCCTAAGCCTGAACCTGAAATCTTCAGACCTACTAGGCTACCGATTAGTTGCATGTGGCCAAGTTCCTCACATTTGGCTACCTACGAGGCACATGGCAATATGGCATGGCCATGGCTACAGCACGGCCACGCCGGCTCGCGGTGTCCCGGCGCCCGGTTTCGCAGCGGCGGCGCGGCTGCAAGGCAGAAAGACTAGGCAGCAGCAAGGAAACGGTAGCAAAACGTCGAACAGATTGTAGGCAAGGCAGGTCGCGGCCGTGGCGAGCTCGTGATTGGAACTGATCCACACGATCAGCTTTCACTCACGCACTCTCCTTTCACTCACGCACTCTCTCTTTGATACAGACGCACAACAAGGAAACACTAATCACTCTTGGTCTCTCTGATCTCTGGAACGCACACGCATAGGCACTTGGAAGGAGCACAGAGCTTTTCGGCACTGCACAACACTTGTGCATTTTCTCTATTTTTTTCCACCCACACACAAACTGAATACAGATATTTAATACTAGCCACGTACTGCCGTAGCCAGTACCCATCCGCCTCCACCTTGTTCGGCCGCACGACTCGGCTAAACTGACGGCGGCTTAAGCTCCACCACTTGAACGTGCCTACATGCAGAATCTTCTCCCAAAATTCCTGCATGCTTGCTGCTATGTGATGACCACGCACACACTAATCTTCCGGCACCTTTGATCATGCATGCACACGGCGCATCACTAACCAACTTACTCCTGCGTGCGCCCAACACCACTAACAAGGAACTAACACCACTAGCAAGCACATGCATGCATCTAATACGGACCTACTCTCTGATCCATGGACTCATGCAACAACTAATCTTGACACTCACCACTATCTAGACACATCTAAAACTGATGAACAAAATATAAACAACAAGATTAAGTCTAACACAGATCGACTTGGGTTCGCGTGTGCGCGTTCTCTGCCATGGCCACGGACCCACACTCCCACAGTCGCGACACGGCCTTGTCGGCTTGCGAGCTCCGGTGTTCCGGTCCACGGTGGCATTGTGGCAACAAGGCTGCAGCAAGGCGACACACGACGGTGAGGCTGTAGCAGGGTTGGCTCATCGGGCAAGGGCGACTTCGGGTTCCTAAAGAAAACGGCTCTCAAGGGTCAAGACCGGTGTTCAGGCAGCCTAGAAATGCACGTGCCCGGGCACACGGTGTCCCGTGGCCGCAGCACGGCTGTGACGCACCGCGCACGCGCGGGTACTCGGCATCACAGCTGCAGCGAGTCAAAGGCAATGACAGCAATCGGCAAGCCGCGATGGCAAGCGGTGACAGGGCAAGCAAGGTAAGGTGAACGGCATGGCTAGGTTCACGGTGTTCCAAAGGCTTGAAACTGGGTTAGCATGTACATGTGTCTCATCCACACATTAGGTCAACAATCATGGCACAGGCACGTGCACGGGCAAGCATGGAAACGGTTAAAGGCAGTCTTGGCTCAAGCTTGGTTTGGGTTCAAAAGCACATGAATCTTGGCATGCCCGCCCGTGGCCGCTGCGTGCGTGCAAGTGCAGGAGGAAGGACAGTCAATGTTTTCTGGAAATTTGGCACATTGGTTTGTACTACTGTCAAGTCAGCACACAATCCTTAGCACTATACTTGTTAATTCCAGACGTTGCATCTAAAAGGCTAGACTGATTTTTTGGTTGATTATTGTGCATTGGAGTGATGCTGAGATATTTCATATGAAGGCTCTTCATTTGTTTGATAACTCAATATTGTGTGGGCCAGTTGATATATGCTTGTCAAGGCTAAAAAATGGATGTTTTCAAAAAGTGGTGTGGACTTGCAGAAGATTGTTTGTTTAATCCTACTGTCACAGGACAACTCACTGTTAACTGTATTATTCACAGGTAAACAAGTTGCTCCTGGATGATGGAGGGAAGAGGCCTGCCAGTTTCTGCAGTTTGAAATCTTCAGGCGAATCACTTGGCATGAGGTCCGCTGAAGCAGTTGGGTTCAAAAACTATGCAAAAACCACCTTTATTGTGATGTTCCCTAGACCTTAAGTCCGTAACCTGAATGCCAGCATGTATTCTTCATTGACTGTCCTGTCTCAGGTCATCTGCACGTTTTTCGTTGTGGATGTTAGTTTTACGCAAATAATATCATCGCATGTCTGACATGATCATATGAATATATTTGAAATGGATGGGTTGTGTTAGTTAACCTGAATTATTGCAGAAGAAATTTCTGTTGCTTTAGAGGTCAGGTGTGAGCTTCAGCCGTTGGGCAAAGATTGGTGAATGGCTAAATCAAGTTAAGGAGCCAAACTCTCTCCTGCTGAACGCTTCCTTTGCCGCACATAGAATACTAGTCTGAAATCTGAATGGGTTGGACGCAGATCCGGCACAGTTGCTGAAGCAACTGAAATTTATGGACTACTAGGAAAGAAAAATTATTTCGAAGATGAACGAATCAGATTGAGTGCTACATTATGGATACCGTCACTGTTACCGCACCTTACTGACAAGCTCTAACCATTTATTACCTTCGTTCCAATTTATAAGTCGTTTGACTTTTTTGACTCTATATTTGACCACTCGTCTTATTTAAAAAATTTATACAAATATAGTCAAATTTAAGTCATTCTTGAAGAATATTCATCAGTAAAGCAAGTCAAAACAAAAAAAATGATATTTCACATAATTTTTTGAATAAGACGAATAGTCAAAGTTGGAGAAAAAAGTCAAACGACTTATAAATTGGGATGGAGGGAGTATATGGCTACATGTGTTTGTATAAAGACCTGGACACCTGAACGTTATTTATAAAACCTCATTAGCCCAAAAAAAGCTAATATGGATATCCGTGCAAAGCAAGCAGAAAGCATGAGCCGTTGAGTCCAGAAACCTTGCATCAGCAAGTTTTCAGTTGTTCATGCACTTGAATCACTAGCTAGCTTTTGGCCCCTTGCCTTCAAGGACTTCTCCCACTGCTGCAGAGAAAAAAAAACGAAATTAAATAAGAATGAGCATGTGATCTTGTATGTTATCGCAACAAAACACAGACACATGCATACTCCTCTCCCCTACCCCCACTCCCAAAAAAAAACAAACACAACTCAGGAGCCGAAAGAACTCAATTTGAATTGAAGAAACCTCTAGTGTTTGAACACCAACTCATGGATCTTCCAATAAGGATGCATAATCTCCATAGTTGGTACATGAAAGAATCTGCAAAAACGGCCAATGCTACCTAACTCTTCGTATAAGAGACGAGCATTATTTTCGAGGGGTGGATGAGATAAATATTGAGTTCTTGGAATTCTGGTATCTGTTCAATCAGGACGTCCTTGACAAATCACTCATCAGTGCATGAGTTCTGTAAGTCTTTCATCTCATTTATGTTCCATCCATGTATTAATCAATATTATTCGCCATCCAATTTGTAATTTGATTGTCTCGTGTAGAATGGAACAACAAGTTTGCCAGAGAAAAGGCTTTCAAAATCTTGGCTTCATGGACCCAAATGTGATCCATGAATTTAATGTCAAGAAAAGCCCAAACTCGACCACGAAGAATATATGAAAATTCTTGGAAAAACAGAAAAAATGTGATTTCATACTGTTCCCGTACAACACACAGTGAGTACTTCAACTTTTACTTATCATAGTCCTTGACCCAAAGAAGCAACCAATATATCTAACGTAGTATGCGTCTTTCACTACACAACTTCTATTGGATGCTCTTTGTTATATAGCTACAGAGAAGCTTGGTCATAGTCCTTGACCCAAAGAAGAAGGGACAAAAATAATTCCAAGACGTCATCGACCTCATGAACAAGGCATGAGCTCGCTTCCGGGAAGAAAATGAAGGTCCATTTAAGGAGCAACTCCATATCAAGCTAGAATTTCCGGTAACAACTCAATTATAACATTTAGCGTCATTAGTGACATCTGTTTATACGTAATAGCTATTTTTAATAACACTTTTGCATTCCATATAAGTGTATGAGACAGGAGCACGTGAATAACCTGTGTGGCTACTAGTGTGTGAGTTTATTCAACGGTTTGTACGACCGACGGGCAGATGAATTCGAGGTATGTCACGCATATGATCATATTCAAATATAAGACTTGTATATCGATATATTTAATATTTTTTTATGTGACAGAAATGACATATGGAAGAATGCCTCCTCCCGACGGACAAAATCAAGGCCGTACAAGAACAACTTTGCGGATTCCTGATAGACGAGGTTATTGACCCTAAAGGCGAATTCCACAACGATGATCTTTCTACAAACCGGACGTAGGCATCCAAGACGAAGACGAAGCGTGACCGTAATTTCAAACATTTCGATATATGACTTATGTATGTAATACGTCGGGTTTTGCATATATATATACATACATATATATATACATACATATATATATGTACATACATATATATATATAGGACGAGTTTTTCCTACACAGGCGTGTAGCTACACAAGTGTATATATCTCACAAATCATAAGGTATTTTTTCATACTTGACATTTCTAAATAAAGTATGTATACATACATGATTTTCAAAAGTGGTATGTGGATATACTTTTTTTATTCATGCAGTATTTGGACATACTTCTTTTCCTATATAAGAAATGTAATATATCAAGTGCAAAAACATATGAGTTCCACTCAAATTTTTTCATGGTTAGCACTTTGATAAATCTTATTTCAGGTATATGTACATACTCAAAATGATAAATGAGTATGTACACATCCCCAAGGTGGTTTTTTGAGCAGTGGTGTAGCTAAACACTTGTGTAGAAAGGATTTATCCTATATATATATATATATATATATATATATATATATATATATATATATATATATATATATATATATATTGCTTCAATTATGCTAATCTTATGAGTACGGGAATACACGTAGGAACCACTACTGCGTATAGGAACGTAACATGTAAAAAAAACTAAAAATAAACAAAAACAGCAACTTCTAAAAGAAAATAAAAAGGGCAGGCTGGAACATTTAGTACCGGCTGGTGTTACCAGCCGGTACTAAATGAACTGGGCCCAAAGCGCCCCTGTTGTTGCCTCGTGGCATCACGTTAGTACCGGCTGGTAACACCAGGCGGTACAAAACGCATGGTGCGTGGCTGACCGTTTGTTAGTACCGGGTAATGCAGCCGGTACTAAATTGCGTCCGTTAGTACCGGGTAATGCAGCCGGTACTAATGGGCTGCCCATTAGTACCGGGAGCTCAGTACCGGGTGCATAACCGGTACTAAATCGGCTATGCGCCCTGTACTAAAGCTCTGTTCTACAGTAGTGTCAAATAACATGATGCAGTTGACATTTTGAATCTACAGCCGTTGGCAATTGACATGATGCACGGCAGGGCCGATGCTTTGGATTTTCTTCTATACAACAGTTGGTAGTTTAATTTCTTCAAGTTTAAGCCACCATGACCAGTTATGGATATTGTATCCTTTCTCACTGATTACTTATGATCATACTGTAAAGACTACGTTTGAGCCTTTGAGGTTTAGACATCTTTTATGCTTGGCAGAACCTCTTGGAACTGAACATCTACTGATCTACCGTGCTTCTTTTGACTGGAAAAAATGAACTATTTGGTTCAGTTTTTTATGGAATGCGCTTCAACTACTGGTCTCCATTTTTTGCTGGCATGCTGCCTCCCTTCCTTTGTTCTTCTGAGAGGAGAAAAAGAAGATGGCCTGACTGACTGTTTCCTTGTGCGCATCGTCAGACCGTTGCTTCTCGTTCCAGAATTACTTCACCATACAAGATGTCTGAGACTCTGATCTAATGGTTTTTCAAATGACTATCTCTGTAACGTGTGTTGTTCATCAGTAACTTGTTGGAACTAGCCAATCATTGCTTAATCAGCCTGCGCCTGACATAGAATGAGAGTCTGCACCTTCAGCTCAGATAACTGATTGCTTTATTTAAAAAGAAAATAGAAAACGGATTACTGGACGGCCCTCCGGCCGCAGCTTCAGCAAGTGTTCATAGTTTCTACTGTCTCCAATCATGGAAATGGGTACAACCATAAGTTGTAGTTTGCTGCTGATTGCTTAACAAAGCGAATATCAAAGAGTTGAAACTTGAAAGCATGGACTGAGCATCTTGAGCTCTGACAGATCTTGGAGCATTGATGAGCATTGGACATTGACTTCGTCGACATTAGCGCTATATATGTTTCAGCTGAACTATCCTAGTAATTCAATCAACTGAACCTCGTACATGTTGAGCCGTTGCAGAATTAAAATATACCCTGAATGCTAGCTGCAGATGGTTACAATGGCTATCGCATGCCCTCTGCTATTGCAATGGAGCTCAGTGCCGATGCATCTGTTCACACTTCACAGAGGCTAGCAGGTGGAAAAGATTTGCTCACAGCCATGGCTCAGGCTTGCTTGGGATATCTGAATCTCAAAAGAAGCGACGGAACGACCGATCCTTCCCTGAACCTGAAGCATCGCCCGTTCCAGCTCCCTGTGGCGCGTCAGGCGGAGCCAGAGCAATCCCCGTCTCCGTCTCCGATGTGGATTTGGCCGGGGCCACGACGGCTTGCAGCGCGCCGAGGTGGAACCCACACTGAGGACAGTGCAGGTGCTGGGTCGCCGCCGGCCGCCATCTTCTTGCGCGCCGATGCCGCGTCGGGGACTTAGTCGTCCGCCGTCCTCGCCTCTGCTCATCGACGGGATCCCAGACATGGACGGCGGGCACCGGCGGGAGATCCACCAAGAGATCACCGGCGTTGCCCGCGGTGGTAGGCCGTAGGCGCCGCCGCGCGGGGAAGGAGCCGCCGGTGGCGGCGGCGGCGAAGCGGAACACGTAGGCATCGCCGGCGGCGAGACGTGGTCGGAGAGATCCTCGCCCGCATCCCGCCGGAGGAGTCCCCACACCCCTGGCACCGCGTCGTCTCCGGCCGCGGCTAGCGCGACCTCCACCGGCCGCACGCTGCTGGCGAGTGCTGGTGGGACCTCGACCACCGCCGGATGCTGGCACAGTGGTGCTCGACTGCCGGGTGCCGGCACGACGGGCCGTGCGTCCCGTGCTTGTGCTACTCGGCCATCGGGCTATGCATGGTGCTCGGCGTGGCGGCCGGTGGCAGCCATTACGGCGACTGCGTCAGTGGCCCGTTCCTTATCGTCTTGGTGAGCATATTTTACAGATCGGCGCATCGATGCGCCGTGTACTTGATGACGGCCATGATTTATTTGTGGCCTTCTGAATCTGTCAAATAAGAAACAGTTTGATGAATATGCTTGCCGCTTTTCAGGTTGTTGCTAGCTGTATATTGCCATTGCCAGAATAGAAAAGTAGCCACACCCTGAGCAAAGATATGCTAAGTTCCTAGCCATTTACAACAAATCTATCAAGTAAACTCTGCTGCCGTTGACAATATAACTGACACGATGCAGGGCTACTGGGCTGGATGTCTTCTGTACAGCAGCTGGTACTTTAATTTCTCATAGTTTAATCCACCACCATGACCACTTATGGACCCTGTATCCTTTCTCAATAGTTACTTACGATCATTTAGACTACATATTAAGGATACAAGTTTTTGCATTGCTTTTCACCACTACTGGCCTCACTAGCGATTTGCCCGAAGATTTTAACTGCAGAAAGTTGCATCCTTCTCCCTCAATCGGTGTCCAAGAATGTTTTGCATGAGGTCTCAAACTCTCAATGAAGCAGTAGGGATTGAAAACCAGCGTAAAAGTCAAAACCCTCTTCACTGGCCTGTTCCCTGAAGCTCAAGTCTTGTATCCTGAATGTCACAATTTTGTAATTCCTTCTGTCCTTGTGAGCGGGTTTTTTTTTTCTTTCAGTAGCTGTTTTAGTTAACTGTGATTTTGCACAAAACGGAAAGAGCTTTTTCAGTTCCTCACAAGTATTTTTTTTTTCTGGCCAAACACTGTACCTTGCCTCACATGGAAAGAGTTGTACCAACTCCCAAGACTGAATGAGTTCGGTTTGAATAGCTCTGTGCTTCATTCAGTTAGCCTTCAGGCATTCAGTTTGATCTCAAAAAGATATATAAAGCCAAGCAATGGACTTGACCATTCTTCCAGCATCTTTGGGACTCAACATAAGTTGTGGTTTTCTACTGATTGCTTAACAAGGTGAATTTTATAGAGCTGAAACTTGAAATAATGGACTGAGCAACGTCAGCTCTGACAGATCTTGGAGCATTGATGAGCATCGGACACTGAATTCATCGGCAATTCAACATTATGGAGTTGTTTAGTTTGAAGAGATGGGAGAAAATTTCCTGTAGCAAAAGTTTGTAAGGGGAATTACGGTTGTCAATAGAACGAAAGACTAAAGGGATAGTGAATATCTATAAACTAAATAAGACCTCTATTTACAGTATATGTTTGGACAGTCATAGTTATTCAACTGAAAAATTAGTACATGAACGGATAATGTGGATGCTATTGCTAGCTCTAGAGCCTAATGTTTGAATGCTGTCTGCAATTGCAATGAAGCTCAGTGTCGTTGCACCTGTTCACGGCCATGGCTCATGCTTGTGTTGGGATCTCTGAATCTCAAAAGAAGCTATGGAACGAACGATCCTTCCTGAACCTGAAGCAACGCCCGAGGTCCGTGTGCCGAGCCAGCCTGAGAAATCCCTGTCTCCATCTCCGATGACGGCTTGCAGCGCGCCGATGTGGACCCCGCACTGAGGACAGTGCAGCTGCTGGGTCGTCGACTCGTCGTCTTCTTGCGCACCGATGCTACCCTCGTCGGTGGTGCCCACGGCGACGAGTCGACGACGCGGAACGGACCGTCGTGGCAGCCGGGGCGGTGGCCGCGGCAACTCCCACGTGTCGGGGACCCAGACGGTGAAGTAGAGCACCCGGAGGTCGCAGAGGAACGGGCCCCGCCGCCGTGGAGGCGCGGAACCGGGCGGGGAAGCCCGGGGCGGAGACGACGACGCTGGCCTGGGTCGTCCAGCGGGACTGCGGGAGGCGCAAGAGGACCTCGACAAGTGCTTCGTACGTCGGCGGCGGCGGATGGGCCCGAGGGTCGGAGGGGAGGGGTCCCCATTTATTCCGGTGGAAAAGGCCTCACTGGGTCCCTCTGCCGGGTGGACCCAGAAAGCCAGCTGGGAGCCAGATGGGCAGGTGGCCCCCACATGGCAAGGTTCGGTAATATTTTGGCGACCGATTTGAAATCCATTTTGGGATTCAAAGTAACCACCTGTAAGATTTCAGGTTCAGACAGGTGGCCCACTGGAGATTCCACTTCTGCAGCTTGAAATCCTCTTGTCTGTCCAGTTTCCCGGAGCTCAAGTCTGAATACTGAATGCCACATGTATTTTTTTTTTTCTTTCTCTTCTGTTCTTTTCCCGATCGTTTTCTGGTTTCAGTTGTTGACAGACTGAGTCCGAAATCTCAGGTTCTCTGCACGCATTCTTTTTAGTTCACTGTGATTTTACGCAAACCATGTTGTCACAACATGTCTGACACGAACACGATTCTGGACAGTTTCTAGATTCGATGGATTGCGTTAACCCGAAGTACTGCAGTAGGGTTTTCTGTTGCTTTAGATGTATGAGGTTCAGGAAAGATTGATAAATGGTTAGAAGCAAGGAGCTAAACGCTTCCCTTGCTTCATCACGTGGAAAGGGTTGTCCCAGTCCCAATACTGAATGAATTCCGTCTGAATGGTGGAACACTGAAAAATGACTGAATTTGAGAGCAGAGACAGTAGATGAATAAGGATTAATCCTCTAGTGAACTAAAAAGAAGCTCTCATTTCTTTTACACGGGTGCAACAGAGTTGACCATTCATTGGCGCTATATGGCTCTGTACTTTGGTCAGTTTCAGACATCAGTTGGATCTTTACTGAAAAAGATAGCTCTGTGCCTCAGTCAGTTTCAGGCATTCAGTTTGATCTACAATCCGTGCATCTTCGGCACTGAAAAACAGTAGCCTAAAGGTTCAGTTTGAGAACACAAGTTCGATTTGTAAGCGGTGTCTTGGGCAGTTGGCCGTCCAGCTCAATTCATCTATAATGCACACGCAAGGAACCCAAAAAATCATATTGAACAAGGTTTACCCAGCAGTAGTTTCAGGCTTTCAGCCTTTTTCTTCGTGACTGTGAACCCAACAAAACAGAACCTTACAGGTTCAGTTCAAGAAAACAGTAATAAATGTAAGTAACTGTGAGTGCTTAACAAGGCGAATTTTTAAAGAGTTGAAACATGAAAGCATGGAGCATCTTCAGCTCTGACAGATGTTGGAGCACTGATGAGCATGGTGGACACTGAATTCATCCTCAACGAGACTATGTAAGTATAAGTATATATATGTTTCAACTGAACTATCCTAGTACATGCTGAGGAGTTACAGAATTAACAGATACTCTGAATGGTATAGCCTGTAGATGGAGAAGTTTACCATGGCTATTGCATGCCCTCTGCTATTGCAATGGAGCTCAGTGCCGATGCATCTTTTCATAATGTAGAGGCTAGCAAATGTTTGCTCACGGCCACGGCTCATGCTTGCTTGGGATCTATGGATCTCAAATTAGCTACGGAACGAACGAATGATCCTTCCCTGAACCTGAAGCACCGCCCGTTCCGTGTGTCGCGTCGACCGGAGCAATCCCCGTCTCCGTTTCCGGCATGGATTTGCCGATACCGTGCCGGGTCCCGCGTCGTCCGCCGTCCTCGCCCGGCGTTCGTCTGCCGCCTTCTTCTCCTCTGCGCGCCGGTGATCTCGTTCTCGGCGCCCGCCGTCGCCTTGCCTTCTCCTTGGGCCCGGCGTCGTCGGCATCATCACGACATCCGAGTTCCTCTTGATATGGCGCCGGTGCTCGATCACCTCGACGTACGTCGCCGTCGCCACTCAATATTCCTGCTGGTGCTGGCCGTCGTCGTCGTGCGCCACAGCGGTGTGCGGGTGTCTGTCGCGGGCTACGGTACATCTACATCATGCAGAGGACAAGGCCCTCAAGCTGTTCCCCAACCCCACGGCCATCTTCGTCGTCGCGTCGACCATGATCCATCCCGTCTGAACAGGCGAGCGAGCGAACGACGTGACGTTCCTCGCCTAGCTGCGCTGCTCGGCGGCGAGTCATGGCTCGAGGAGTGTGCCAACTTGTCCCGGACGTTCCTGACCGGCGTCTCGGCCGGCGCCAACCTAGCCAATCACCTCGCAGGCTGTCCAGGTCAACTCGGGGC
Organism: Digitaria exilis; assembly: GCA_015342445.1. NCBI lineage: Eukaryota > Viridiplantae > Streptophyta > Magnoliopsida > Poales > Poaceae > Digitaria > Digitaria exilis. The sequence goes on from JACEFO010001608.1 coordinate 470,294, forward strand.
AGGTCGAGCTCGCCAGCCGGAGCCGGGTGCGTCCTCCTGTCCGCGTTCTTCGGCGGTGTCGAGCGCCTGGAGACGGAGTCGGATCCCCGCGGCGGCGTGTGCCTGACGGTCCGACCAGCTCTGGCGGATGGCGCTACACGGGACCACCGGCACCTCGTCGCTGACGGGCCGCGCTGGCACCAGACTGCCGCCGCCCACGCCCACCAGCTCCGCCGGCGGCAAAGGTGCTGCATTCTTGCCGGTGAAAGCGCCATCATCACTGCCCGTGCCACCGTCGCAGACGGCGCAGTCCGCCATGCCACAGCCTGCGAAAGGCGCGCCACCGGACGGCTTGGCTTAGGCTTGTTGCCGGCGCCGTCGTGTTCCTTGTGACGACTGCTTATTACAAAAAAAAAAAAAAATGCAGCATATCCGTCTGCAATCACCTTAATACTGACATATATTACCATTGCTTGGTAAATGGTACAGAAACAGAGAGGAATTAGTGATCATTTAACATATTGCATTCATGCACCAGCTGGCATAATTCCATTTCATTGCTGTGGATCTGCATGTTATCATTTGTCATGTAGGACGTTGACTGAACATGACAATGCCGATTCACAACCTTAAATTCACAGCAACTACGAGTGCAACAGAAATCCAGAAGAGAATACACACATAAGCGTCAGATTCAGGAACAACACAGATGGACTGACACCAGGCACACATTTAGCAGAGTAGCAGATAACTTGTCACTTTGTCATTCTCAAACTTGCGTCACATAACAATAACACCGGGAACAACATGAAGTCTTTAGAGTTCAAAAAAATAAAAAATAAAAAGACATGGGAGTCTTTACCACCTCCATGGATGGAAACATGGATACAGTTTTGATTGTAGGATAAGCAATATATATAGCAGCCTGAAACTAGCTTGTTGCCCTCATGTACCCGCCCTTCACACCTGTCGCTAGCCACGTAGCTGTATAGCAGTATAAGACATGTAAGTTTTGAAGAGAACACAATGACAGATTCAATAAATGCTTACAAATCTGGATACTATTAAATCTCAGGAAGCTAAAAAACAATGCTGCTTCAAGATTTATGTGTCCCTATTATCAGTCAAGTGAGCATTTACCAGAAACTACAGCACACCTTGAACAAGAAAACAGCCCAGAATACCAACAGACTAAGACTAGCACCAATCTCAGATGATATAAGTGTGGCGTCAAGATGAACTCAACAAGGCAACAGCATTAACTACTTACTTAGTGATGGCAATTTTAGTGATATCTCATTCTTTAAGCATCTCCTCAAACGATCCTCCCTTCTTCACATCCTGCAATTTTACCTTTAGATATATATTTGATGCAGCCTCAAAAGCTGTATGGCACTTGTTCAAAAACAAAATTTCTTGTTCAAAAAAAGCTGTATGGTACCAGAGGGACTTTACCTTTTCTATCTTGAGCTTCATTTTGCCAGACCTGCACTCTGCAAGTATATCTTCTGAGCTGCTATAGTAAATAGACTCCTTGAACTTGTTCTTCTCTTTCTCCAACTTGATATATCTACACAAAGATGCGACGATTCCCTGTCAGTAGAATAGAATCCCAAAAGTTACTCAAAGGAAGAAAGAAGAGAGAGAAATACCCATGGTTTATCAGGTAACTGATCACAGCAATGTTCACCGACTTCTGGCTGAACCCCACCTTATCCATACTTTCTAACAGAACATCTGAAATACAAACAGAAATGAGATATACCAGATTTCATTTCTCTTTAAACAAATTAGCATTGAACACACAAAGTGAAAGGTGACATACATTCTGGACACCTCCCCCCAGGAGAGGAGACGATGACCATAAGTGCAGCATTTGCGAAACGAGTGACTTTGTTCGCGAACTCGTGCTTGGAGAGCACGTGGGGGGAGCTCCATGTCCACAGCCCTTTTATCAGCTCATTTCCGTAGATTCATGCATCCTTTCGAAGGTCCTGGCTTTGCAGAACCTCATGAAAGAAAGCTCTGCATATATCGATGAACTCTCTTCGGGTATCGTCATACGAAGTACCCCCCAGGCATATGAGCCAAACCAGGAAAAGACCTACGGCAATGATGAAGTAACCCATAGAACTCTTGATAAAGCCAACTCTGAGAAGATTTGGGATGCCCTGGTCTTTTTGCAGCCGGCTGCATGGTAATAAGACATAAGATTAGAAAGGGATGATTCATGGGACTGCCTAGCTATTATCTGGCAACAGTTTTTTCTGTTCAAATCTGTCAGCTTTTGTCAAATCAGGAGCTGACACATAATGAGAAAACGATGACACATTTCAATAGAATAAATCTTTCATATTTGTGTCAAACCAAAATCAAACGTCTGCACATAAAAAGTGACAGATTTTAACATAGATATTTGTCTAACAGGCTATCCTATACCATCGGGTCTATAAATAACCCAACATCCACTAAGGACTTATTGATGCAACAAGACAACAAGCATGTATTCCATCAGTGAACTAATCAGCACAGGGCACAAGATCAGATTAATCCTAGGAGCCAAAATTGTCAGAGCACACAAGAAAAAATCACCTTTTGATACTAGTGACGCTAATCTGGAGCCGGGCAAGTTCTTCCAGGAGGAGCTTAGTGAGCTTTTGGTGGGCAATTGCATCCTCATGGGCCTTCTGGATCATACTGGTACATACGAGCACTCCCTTCTCAATCCTCCATAAAGGAGAGAACTCATCATCGCGACTTGCCGTCGAGTAGTAGGGTCGGGCAGCGATTAGAGGGCGTGCAGACCACGACAGCACCCCGGTGCCGAGGACCGACGCAGGCCTCCGCCATGGACCTCTTGTCCCGAGCCCCGCGCGCGAGACAGGGCCCGCTGGTCCGAGGAAGCGGAGGCCGCCGGCGGCGGCAGGAGCCCCGGTGCCCGGAAGCAGGAGGTACGGGACGGAGATCTTGGAGACCCCGGCACCAGCAGGGCCCGCGGCGGCAGGAGCCCCGGTGCCTGGGAGCAGGAGGTACGGGACGGAGATCTTGGAGACCCCGGCACCGGCAGGGCCCGCGGCGGCAGGAGCCCCGGTGCCCGGGAGCGGGAGGTACGGGACGGAGATCTTGGAGACCCCGGCAGCAGGGCCCACGGCGGAAGGAGCCCCGGAGCCCGCGAGGATTGGCCTGGCGACGGCGCCCCCGGCACCGCTAGGGCCCGCGGCGGCAGGAGCGCCGCCCGGGAGCGGAAGGGAGATGCCCCCGGCAGCGGCAGGGGTTGAGAAAGGACGCGATCCCGCGGAGGCGTTCGGACGGAGGCGCACCAGCATCTTGAAGGCCATCCGTGCCGCGCGGGCAGCGGCGGCGGCGGCGGCGGCTTTCGGGGGTGGGGTTTTTGGGGCACGAACGCGGCGGCGGTGGCGGACACTGCGGGGAATGCTTCAGGCTAGTCCTCTGGTCACTCTTTTATACTTACTCTTTTTTAAGAAAAAACCGTTTTTATCTTTATTGATATGTAGTAGTAATGTTTTACATTGACAACTTAAAGGGTATCCTTTAGAATATTACAATTACAACCAAGCTCTTGTAATATTTTTCCGGTGATCCTCGATGCTGGTGACCGGGTGCCCCTTCGCAGATGAAAGGAACGGCAAACTTGCGACAGGGTGCGTCTAGATTGAGGAATGTTTACCTAAAAATATATTATTCACTAAAAGACACTATAGATAAATAATATTATGTGAGTATGAGGGATAGGATCTTTGTCGAACTAAACAGGGCTTTAAGCCGATCTTCAGGCTTCAGCTGACAAAGAAGTATATGAAGAAGCCACATCAACTTTTTTTTTGAACCAACCACAAAGCAAGTGGCACACCAAGGTATTCGATGCACACGCTTGAATCAATGAACACCCAATCACTACTGCAGAATCACCTAAATCAAACGCCTCATCACAGTCGGTTTTGTTGCAACCGGCTGTGAAGGGGCATCACAGCCGGTTGGATTACCAACCGGCTGCGTTGCTCTTATCACAGCTGGTTCTAGCCACCAACCGGCTGTGATGAGGGGTGAGGGCAACGCAGCCGGTTCCAGCTACGAACCGGCTGCGTTGCTACTCAACGCAGCCGGTTGGTGGTTGGAACCGGCTGCGTTGAGGGCTCATCAACACAGCCGGTTCTAGCCACGAACCGGTTGCGTTGCTATGGTTGGAGCTACAAACCGTTTGTGTTGATCAACGCAGCCGGTTCTATATGCATAGGCACTTGGCAAATACAATTTTTGAAGCTCTAAACGTTGTCAAATTGAAAAGTGTTGAACTACAAAGTTGTATAATTTCTCAAGATGTAAAACTTTTATATTGGTCATTTGTTCATATGACAAACTGGTAGTAAAAGTGTTCACAAATCCTACATCTCTCACATAGGGTTTAGGTTATGAAACTAGAAGAGAGATGTACGATTAGTGAACACTTTTATTATCACTATGTCGTATGAACAAATGACCAAAATAAAAGTTGTAAAACTCGAAAAGTTATGAAACATTGTAGTTGACAACATTTTCATTTGAATTCGTATTGTCAACGAAAACCAAGTTTGAAATTATTCAAATTTGAAATTCAAATTTCGCAAACGACCTCGGATGAAAAAATAGACAACATGAAAGTTGTAGTGTTTGAAAAGTTACGAAACTCTGTGGTTGACAAGTTTTTAATTTGAATTCGTTTAGGCCCTCAAATAAGTCATTTACTCTCAGGTTCGTATAGTATGTGGTGAATGAAAATGTGATATGGTCACATATAGCCGTGTAGCGCAGTGGTAAGGGAGGGTACGTGCGAGGGGGAGGTCGTGGGTTCAAATCCTAGCTGCCGTAAGCCGTCCTGAACACCCCCATCACAGTCGGTCAGCCGGTTGGGAACCGGCTGTGTTGCCCAAAGCAACACAACAGCTGGAAATCAAACGGTTCCCAAAACCGGCTGCGATGGGGGTTCTCCAACCGTCCTAAACACCCCCATCACAGCCAGTCAGCCGGTTGGGAACCGGCTGTGTTGCCCTTGGAAATCAAACGGTTCCCAAAAACCGGCTGCGATGGGGGTTTCCCAACCGGCTGTGATGTGTATTCTGTAGTAGTGAATAGATCCATCGCCAGAGACGAAGGAGTTCTGGTGCCCCCACCCCAAGAACCCACAAATGCCGATGCCAAGGATGCTCTAGAGGGAAAAAAAAAACAGGCAACGAAAACCCTAAGCCACCGGTACATACAGACTTCGAACGCTCCGTGACCATATTGTTGGTTGCAAGGCCAGCGACTCTAGGAACACCGTAGAAGCAACTAGTAAAGAGAAGCTCCCAGGGAAATGAATACCAACGCAAAAGAAAACAACAAAAAGAACCTTGTTGACCTCAAATCCCCTACATAAAACACTAGTTTTGTCCTCCACTAGTTCTGGGAACATCACTAAGCTCCACCCACCACCAACATGGATATCGGCCGCGTTCGGCTGGCCGCCGCTGCAGTGTACCTGCTGCTGGTTGTGAGACAATCAAGGTAATAAATAGCGGTGGTAGCGGCCGCTATAGCACCCGCTATAGCGGTAGCGGCCAGTTACCGCTACCGCTACGAGGTAGCGGCCTTGGAATAGCGGGTTGGAACTTAGCGGCCGCTATTGGCCGCTATTTGGGGTTAGCGGCCGCTATAGCGGTCCGCAATAGCACTTTTAGACCGCTATTGCAGGTTTATAATTATATGATGATATTTATAAATGATTTACAGATGGTTAGCCATATAAATGTTTACATATCTACTCTTTGAGTACAAATATATGTATATTTTTACTCTTAAGTTATATAGGTATATAATTTGATTTTTTAAATGGGTTTTTAACAAGTTAAAAAGCCATATATACTTTAAAATAATGAGTGATATTTACGTCCCGCTATTGGAACTTAGCGTCCGCTATTGCGCCCGCTATCTGCTATCCGCTAGCCCGACACCAATCCGCTACCAACCCGCTATATGCTATTTATTACCTTGGAGACAATAAACTGTTCCAGCAACTGCAGCAAGTGTCCAATGTTGGTAGCCGAACACGCTGGATCGACAATAAAGATATATGGAAGAGACAGAAAAAATCCGAATAAATGTCTCATCAAGAGAAAAACGAAACCTAATACTAATATATTATTAGTACAGGATCTACACATCCTCCGCAGGATCTCCAGCTCCCATAGCTTACCAGCAGCACATAGGCCACCGGAAGCCGCGTGAAACCGGCAGATCCAGCGGAGGAAGATGAATCGCCTCGGAATCGCCCTCTCGCTACTGTTGGGAAGGGTCCAGAGGGAGTGATTTCCGCCGAAAGCTTTTATACTCAATCCTACACTCACTCCTACGGTTAATTCTATTATCACCCGTCCAAAGTCCTAATGTCAAATTACTTTGCCACTAGATCAACGCACCAAGGGCATGTACGTACGTCGAGGACGTAAAAGCATGCATGACAAACATGCATGCAATCAATCCCCGCAGTAATTAATGTTGCAACAGAACACAATTAATGCTACCATAATTAATGTCAAAAGCAGCGTGGCCAGCAATATGACTATTATAATTAATGGAACAGGATGAGGCATGAAGAATTCAGTAGTGGTGCATTGATACATTGCACACCTTGCTTCCGAAGCTGCTGCTGCCGCTATACATACTACTAAATATAAATACAGAAAAATAATGGATAAAATAAACGATCATCTAACATTCTGTGGTAGCAACTAGCAGCTGCATTTGTTATACGGTAGCCAGTTTAAGATGATTCACACCTCGCTTCTGCAAATGCCAGTCGTCCCACAACTGTAAGGCAACAACAAAGACAATTGATGCAAAACATATTGACAACATCAGGTCAAGCACACGCAAGTCCTCATACGAAACAGATTCTTTATAAACAAAGGGCACACTCGGTTCGATAGTATGCTAATTTAGTTTTTGTGATCATGATTGGTTGTTGGAAATGTAGTTAAGAAAACATTCTATTTTTGATAACATGCTAATCACGAGCAATAACGTAGTACAACGATTCCAATCCAACAAAGAACAACAACTCAGAGCACAAATCCTAATGAATTATTTGGGGAAACATGTAACCTCATTGGTTGGGCATAAAGTATAATTTATAAATATTTATCAAGGTGGAGGTAAAGAGGATGGGAGAAAATATTAACGAGGAATAGAATCACCAATAACAAAAACATCAAGATAGGCACAAATTGGATTATTCATGGTTATAAATATATGCACTGCTTGAAGCCTGTCCAGCAACTCAGCATACATGCATGTATTCATTTTCTAATTACATGAAATCTCTTGTGAGATTTCTCACCTTGGATTCTTAAGAAATGCAAATTATTAAATAGCAAAACTAAAACATTGGAACATAACAGAAATCAAGATATTGTGTGACGTCATATAGTGCAAATTTAACATGAGCAGCTGTATGATACTAAATTTCTACACCAAAAACTTCAAAATAAATCTAAATAGATGCTACATCACAAACAAGGCCCAAATAAATCTAGTTTCCATATATAGGGTTGCAGATATGTTGAAAAATAATAGGCAGAGGCAGCTGTCAAAGAATGTGTCCACATCAACAAGCTGCTAAACATAGAGGAAAGAGTTGGATGAGGATTATCCATGGATCAAAAGAGCAAGACACCCCTTCTTATCAATCCTCCTTTGAATTGGCATTGTAATAGTAGAACTCCTGGACCAAAAATTCTGCCCAATTTCGGCAACCAAGTAACCAACCCTTTGACAAAGTAGATGTGTCGTTCAGTGACTAGATCATAGAATGGATCCTGATGGCTGCGAGCTCTGATGCTATCAGCACAAGAGGTCACTGCATCGCAGGTCTGGTCGGATCTTCACTCTTGCCAATCAGTCATGAGCAATAATATACCCACAAAAGACATATCCAACCCTTAGAAATTAGAATAGCTCACGTGAGAAAGAACCAGAGCACAACAAGACATGAATGGAATCACACACTAGTGCCTCTCAGGCCCTCGCCCTTGCGTCTTCCGTTGGGTAGCCAGAGCCAGGCCAGGATGGCAACTACGAAGACCTCCGCTATGGTGGCCCGGCTCAGGAGTATCCGCTAAATTCCAAGTAGATAAACAGATTGGCAGGGTAAAGGTGTATCTCACCCTGAGTGGCATGTGAGTTGCAGCCTGACGGTCACATAGCGAGCTGACGGTAGCATTTGAGGGTGCATCTCCAATATGGTGAGCTGCACTCGCAAGCTTCTGGCTGGGCACCTTCACAATTACCCCATTTGCAGTCAGCAGAGGCTCCTGTTCAAATATAGCGTTATATCTGGTGCATGATCTATGGCCGGTATATTTACATTTCTCTCGATTATAAAAAAGCTCAGGCACCTACTTCGAGCATTTTTTTTAGAAACGGAACTCAATATATTTCAATATCCCAGCCTCTGCAATCATATGTGCATGGAGCTGGTTCATTATTACATCAAGCATAAGTTTTGGCGAAAGTACGAAGAGACTCGACACCAACATATTAAACAAAAGGTAGTGCTCAGCGAGGGCTTTCAACCAGGTGAGGGGGAGGCCTCCATGGCGACGACGAAGTATAGGATTTTGGCCTTGTCGTCCCCTCCTGACGCTTCAATCGTTGCGGAGTACAGACGCAACCAGAGATTGGGATCTGAATTGCCATCGTACTTGTCGACGCCGGATGCCTTAAATCCAGCCGGATACTTGTAGGCCCGTATGTCGTTGGAGAAGGCGCGGATGCCATCATATTTGGCATCGCGCTCCCTACGCATCTCGACGAGGCAGTTCCTTGCATCTTTTTGCTTGAGCTTCCCACGAAGGTCGTAGGAAGGCTTGGCGTGGCTTCCGCTGCTAACTTCACGGTCTTCCTGTTGGGTACGCCTTTGGCTCGAGCTACCGTAGTGGCTTCTTTCACGACCGGAGTGGCGGCTACGACTTCCTCCTGCCGTGTGAGTCATTGATCGTAAGGGGTCGAGCTTGTCAGTCTGGATCGCCGCTACTTCCTAGAGACCTTTGGCTGCGTTGATCACAGGGTGGTCCTCAACGCCTTCGAGGAGATGTTTTGCATTGACGATGTTGGTGGTTGGGGTAGCGAAGGCGCCCCCTTCCTCCTCGAATGCCTCAGCGAGACGACGGTTGACTTGACCTGATCCTCCTGCCCCAGCATATAGCTCGCGCTCGGGGTCGTGAGCGTCGTCGCTATAGGAGTCAACCAGCACCGTGGAAGTCATGTCCGGAGAAAGGTCCCGACCCGTTTGGAAGGGATATGGGGGATCTCGCCGGAGATGGTAGAGACCATGCGTGACTCGTTGTTGTCATGGAAGATGGTGGTGAGATCCGTGTTGGGCCAGTGAACGATCACTCCATCGGGGGTGTCAGAGATGACCAGATCTCCCAGCGTCCTCCGGGGTGTTGCCTTATTCACGCAGGGTTCGTCCTTGTTCAGCACGGCGCGAGCTGTTTTTGACAACTCACGTTGGTAGATCTGTTCCGCGTTCTTCAAACTGAAAGGAAACTGGGGCAGATCGGATCTGTTCCAAGAAGGTGTCAGCACGGTCGGAGGTGGTTTCGTAGCGCTGTGGCGATGCTTCTGCACGGGGAGACTTGGACGTGCCTGATGATAGCCACGTGGTTGTTGACGATTGATCTGCTGAGGCGGCGTAGATCGGTTACCCCATTGTGAGCAGGTAACAGATCTATTAGTGACGCCGTCTTGGATCATTGCCGTGATGCGGAGTCCGGATGGTAACCGGGTTCCAGGGTGGGAGGGTGTCACACCCCAAAATTTAGAATTTCGAGATGTGAATTAGAAAGAAAATTAAATAAACAATTTTCATTAATTATTAAAACTTTTTCAACATTTGTCTTATTTAAAGGGTATTTAGTATAGGAAAACAATCATTTTCCTAAATCAAATAAAAATGCTTTGTGTTGCCTTTATTGAAGCGTTGCATTCATGTCATTGAATCTCATCTTTCTTGAATGTGAAGTTTTCAAAATGCGTTTAGATGCCGATCAAATCATCCCTGAGAATTTCCTAGATATTTATAGGAATTAATTCTCTTTTCTTAGAGTCAAATCCATTTATTGGAAGGCTTTAAATTCTCTTTTCATGAGCTCCAAATATTTTATTTTGGTTCAAAGTCTCCAACTCTATCTCTGGAATTTTTCCTAGGATTTTTGGAGATTTCATAATATTTTCTATGGTTTAAATGCTTTATCTGGGATTTCCTAGATTTGTTTTTGAGCTGGAATCTATTTCCCGAAATAATAAAACTCTAAATCTTTTCTTCTTTTTCTTTCTTGGGCCAAATCCCTCAGCAAGCCCAACAGCCGACCCATCTCCTAGCCAGCCCATGTTTCTTCCTCTCAGCCCAGCTCGGCCCAGCAGATCAAACCGCCAGCCCATTTCCACTCTCCTTTCTCCTTTCTCTATCTGTGACGTGCGGGCCCTCACTGTCATCCCTCTCCTTGCGTCGTTTTCTAGCAGGACTCGATCAGAGTCCGGCCTCTGCACGCCGCGCCGCCGCCGGACTTCATCGTGGCGCGCACGCCAAGAACTCTCCGTTCCCGGTCTATATAGGGCGCTTCCCTTCTTCCTTCGCCCACGACCCCAAACCCTAGCCACCCGAAGCCATCTGCGCCGCCGGCCACCACCAATCGAGCTCGCCGAAGACGAGCTACGGAGCTGCCATTGCCGTCGATTAGCTCCGACCCAAGGCAAAGGAGGTAGATGGGTGCCACCATGGTGATCCCCAGGCCGAGCCTCACGCGATTGCCCTATTCTCGTCGCCGTTCCGCCGCCGGAGTTGCTCCCTGCCGTGAAGTCCGAGCCGCCGCTGCCGCCAGCCGAATTCCGGCCGCCACTGCTCCTCCCGTCGCCTGGTGAGCATCTTCCCGCGATCCTCTCCCTCTTCTCTTGCGTTTCCCCCACCGAGCCGCACCCCGGCCCCACTGAATCGTCGGCGAGCAGATCGACACGAGCTTCCCTCCGCCATGGCTCGTCGCCAGCCGCCTCCACCGACTGAGCTTTGCCCTAGATCCCCAAAACGAGATCTCCGTCCTTCCCTCTCTCTTACAGGCCAACCGCGGCGAGGTTTGGAGCCCTGTAGCGCCGCCGTCGCTGAACTCCGGCGAGTCCCCGTTGTAGCGCCGCCGCGAGCCGCGGACTCCGGCGACCCTAAGCGCCCAATTGATTTCCAGCCGTCCGATTGAAATCCAACGGTCCATAGTAGATCCAATCCAGGTCAAAACCAGTCAACCCATCCGGCCATGGCTATTTTGCAGAAAAACCCTTGTAGTTGTTGCTAATCAACACGCAGTCCACGCTAGTTCAAAAGTAATCCCGTTTAGGTCCTGTTTTTATCAGTTTAACCCCTAACGTTCGGCAGAATCCAACCCGCCGTCCTTGGCTGCCCATTTTACATGTGAACCCTCATGTGTTCATACGTAATAATGTATAAGCCCTCGGTTTCTTCTGTTTAAACCCCTGGAAGTCCTGTTTCCTCGCAGTTAAGCCCCTAGAATCTTGTTTTATCCCTAGATTTCACGTTTAGTCCCCGTTTAACCTCGTTTTTGTTGCTTTAATCTTCTATAAGCGTAGAGTTTAATTCACCACTGCTGTTTACCATGTTTCAGGTTTTGAAATAAATTAATAAATATTAATTTTCCTAATTCTTATTTAACTAGCTTTCTAATTTAAAAGCTAATTAGAGTTACACCTTCATGTTTTATAATGAAAGTTAATTTGGTTAATCATTATTGAACTAGCCTTTTATAATTAAAATATGGTAAGATTTATATCTTGTCTTTTCATAAACAAAGATGTTAATTTGAATAATGTTTACTTCATATGTTTTTCCTAATTAAAGCTAGTAAGGTTATATATTGGTTTTTGTAAACTAATAATTAATTTGCTTAATGTTCAATGTTGAATCTTGTTTTCTAAATAAAACATGACCATGTTCATACATCGGCTTTTATGAATAAATGTCAACTTGATTAATATTTACTTCACTAGCTTTTCTAATTAAAAGTTAATTAAGGTTATACCCCGTTGTTTCATAAACAAATGATGTTAATATGATTAACAATTATTGAACTCTCCTTTTCAAATTAAAATTTAATTAAGGTTAAAGCATCGATTTTGTATAATCTAAATTAATATGTTTGATTTCCAACTTGAATGTGTTTTCAATAAAACTTGTTTAGTCCAACACGATACATTATGTTATTGGTCTAAATGCTCCCTCATGCTTTCTTGCAGGTTAAAATATTTAATTGGTATAATCATTATATAAATACTTTGCAAATAAAATTGATTAGGCTTTAACCCATCTTTTCATATCAAAGTACAATTTGATTAATTTAAATAATGGATATTTCTCTAAATATTCATTTCATGTATTTTTCTTAACTAAAATAAATAAAGCACATAGTCTTTACTTTCTTTTGTAATATAAATTATCCGATAGCTATACCTTTCCAACCGTTGTTCCGTTTTCAACGTTTGTTTCGCCTCCTTGATCGTAGTAGCGAGCCCTATCGTTTAGTGCGTTCTTTTAAAAGCTTTTCTTTTGATTGGTGTATTGATCTTAGTTGTATCTATTTCTTTGCTTGCATGTTTGTGCTTGTGCTCGATGTTTGCTACGATTAGAGGAGCATCGTTCTGAAGCTGTCAAGAACAAGAGTTGAAGACTGAGCAGTGGTATTCTTTTGCGGAAAGGCAAGTGTCCCTAACCATCTTTCTACCTATGCTTTATGAGATCATATGTGTTAATTGGAAACCATAGGGAACCACCTAGGATTATCCGTACAACCATAATACTATATGGCTCTGGTCTTGGCTAATTAATTAGAAACCTTGGTTAGTAATGTTCTTACCGAAAGGGCATGGGGGGTGGCGGTTGACGGTGTATAGCCCGGTTCTCTCGGGAAGTGGGCTTGGCTAAGACACTATACCCGTTAGGGAGGGTTATGCCTGCTTCCGATCCGGAAACCTTAGCGGATTATTTCTAACTAGGGAATCTTTGTAAAGGCCTCATAGCGTACCTATGCAATTACACCTCGGAAGTGTGGTATGCGCCTTTGTGGTGCAGCATGGTTGGGTCTAAAGTTCCTCGGGACTTTTACGCGAATTATGGTGAAAGTGTACAACCTCTGCAGAGTGTAAAACTGTTATAACAGCCGTGTTCGCGGTCATGAACGACCTGGACCCTCACATGATTAATATACTTAAAGTTGATAATTAAATTGTGCCGGTTATTTCGGTGGCCTTGCTGAGTACCAACCATAAGTGTACTCATCCTTGCTCATTGCTGCTCAGTATTCAGAACGTGTGTGAAGTTGTTGAAGGTGATGCTAGGCGTACGCAACCCCCAGTCAACTGCTGCCTGTGGTGAAAAGTTTAAGATTCCGCTGCTAGAATACGTTTGTATTGTCTTTATTTTATTATTTCCGCTGTAACTTTGAGTTCTGTTTATTCATGGAGTCTATCATATGTGTGAAACTTGATCCTGGCACACATATGAGATGCATCTGGTTTTCTTTCTAAAACCAGGTGTAACAACGTGGTTGCCGGCCTGGTAACTGGCCGACTTTCGCAGTCACAGTCCGCGCTTGGCCCGCGGACCAGGACCCAGGTGCTTCTCCGCGTCGGGTATGCGCCGGGGATTGTGTCGGAGTCGCACCTGGAAGTTTCCTCCCGGTGCATGGCACGTAGGACGACGGCCAGTTCCGGTTGGGCGATTTCATCCAGCATCTAGTGGAGGACACCGTCCTAGTCGGCGACGCCGACCCACGAGCCGAAAGAGAAGATGTTACCCTCCTCGAACTTGATCATGACGAAAGGGCAGAGAGTCACTTGTTTGATGAAGGAGCTTTTGGCGATAGCCCCACGGTGGGCGCCAGATGTCGGTGTTTTAGACCGGCGATCCTACGAGGTGGTAGCCCAAGTAGTGTAGATCTAATTGAGAGTAGGGAAGTCGCCTAGGCTCAAGAACAGGATGGCTACAGGACGCTCGATGTAGACAGGTTCGAGCCTCGAGGTGAGTAAAAAGCATTTATTTACATTAATTCCTCTTTAATTCAGATTAGGTTAGGTTTAGTTTTCATCCATAAACTTCATTTTAAACACTTATAGATCAACATAGTTAATGCTTAGATAGGCGTAGCAATCTTCTTGTTCCATGGATTGATAACCCTGGAGAATTATCTGGGAAAAGCTACAACCGACCCGTGCACTTGCGGTACATAATTGACGTTGCTAAGCACCGTCAACAATGTGTGTTGACTGCACCGATCTCAACAGGAACTGCAAGCCTGACCCCTACGGCCTTCCTCGTATGGACGAAGTCATCGATAGCACTACCGGTTGTTCTCTTCTTTGCTTCCTCGTCAGCTATTTTGGCTACCACCAATTCTCTCTAAATCAGGACGACCAAGAAAAAGCATCCTTCATTACCCCATATGGTGCATATTGCTAAAAAAACATGTCCTTCAGCCTCAGATATGCCGGGGCAACATACCCGCGGGCAATCTGCCTCGCATCACAACTATACCGCAACGTCGAAGCTTACGTGGTTGTGCAGACAAAGGATCTTGACGACCTCATCGCTGACCTAACAGAAATGTTTGAGAACCTCAACAAGTGGTGATGGAAGCTCAACCCAACCAATTGCATGTTTGGAGTTCCGCCAGGCAAGCTCTTGGGTTTCATCGTCAGCAACCGCGACATCGAAGCCAACCCTATTAAGATCACTGCAGTGCTGGACATAGCCACCTCGACCTCCGCCAAAGACATGTAGAAACTCATGAGGCACATGACATCACTCAACAAGTTCATCTCAAAGTTGGGCGAACGAGGGAAAGAGTTCTTCAAGCTCTTAAAGAAGCAGGACAAGTTCATCTAGACAGAGGAAGCACATATGGCGTTCGAGGATCTCAAAAAGTTTCTCACAAGCCCACCAGTTCTCACAGCATCCCTAGCAAGCGAAGAACTCCTACTGTACATCTCAGCCACCACCAACGTAGTCAACACTACCATAGCACTGGAGCGTCAAGAAGAAGGCCACCTCCAACCGGTGAAGCGCCCAGTGTACTACATCACCGAGGTCCCCCCAGTGTACTTTTCCGAAACATGGTTTTGGCTTAGCTTGATGGAATCAATCGCTCGTTAGAAAAATGCTCCTCTTGAATCATGTATTGCCACCAT
Organism: Digitaria exilis; assembly: GCA_015342445.1. Taxonomy (NCBI): domain Eukaryota; kingdom Viridiplantae; phylum Streptophyta; class Magnoliopsida; order Poales; family Poaceae; genus Digitaria; species Digitaria exilis. The sequence goes on from JACEFO010001608.1 coordinate 485,552, forward strand.
GTCCTCCATTGCCTTTTTTTTATGCTATCATGTCTTCCCTTGGCAGTACACTGCATTCTCCATCACGTTCCTCATCTATTTTAGTCTTTGTCTTTTCTTTGAATTTGTAGCTCGACTTCTTCCTATGTTCATTAATATAGTAACCCTTGTAGGAGGTAGGCTATCCATATGCATAGCTCAGATGATTCCCAATGTGGAGTGTCTATGCCGCCATTTTTTTATGCGTTGTTTCATGCGCCTTAGAAAGCCATCGTTGTATGCATAGCTCCGACTTCTTCCTATATTCATGATAGTTGTATGGTTCCATCGAGCAGCGCTGAGTTGAGCCAAGCCTATGTTTGGGACGAGACGAACTGATCCTACCAACAATCCACCTTGCCACCTTATAGTCTACCATGGACAAATAGGGATGTCAGCGGATCGGATATCCGTGGGTTTTGGGTATTGGATTCGGAGTCACATTTTCGCCCATGGATTTTCGGGTTCGGATATCCGAAACACTGCGGATTCGGGTCGGATTTTGAATCTCACCCGTGGAGCTCCATCGGGGCTCCAAAAAATGCAGCCCAATAGCAGCCCATATATGAATGTTGAATTGTGTTGTTTTCCTCTTATTTTGATCTTGTGTGTTGTATGCTTGTATTCGGTATTTGTAATAATATGGACAAAGTGTTGGACCCAGGACTATGCTTTTGGAATGTTGAATTGTATGGTTTTACTTGTCTCCTTGGAAAACACATTATAATGTTGTTGGAAAAATAACTTGTATTGATTGTTGAATACTTGTAACTTGTCTGTGTATTTTTTTTGTGGGTTACGGATTATCCATCGGCTTTTGGATATCCGCGGGTTTTGGATTCGGAGTTGGATTTCCACCCGAAACCATGTTCGGGTCGGGTTTGGGTTTTGACTTCGGGTTTCGGATTTGGATGTTCAGACAGCCCATCAGATCCGAACCCACCCCGTTGCCATCCCTATGGACAAATACATACATAGTAGTATCTGAACCATAGACGCACCAAAGTTCAAAGTTCTTGCATGGGATTAATCAGATTACAAGCTCTTGAACCAATTTTCACGCACCTGGATAGTTATTGTATTATGCATGCAATTCACTCTTGCAAATTTGAGATGGAGGTTGGGCTTACGTAATTGTGTTATAGTTAAAGGTGAAGGAAGCGGAGGGGGATTAGCTTTGTTCTGGCATGAGACAATCCAACTCAATTTATTAGAGAAAAAAAATGTCATTTTATTGATATGTCTATCAGATTGGATCCTAGTGAGCCATGGTTCCATATTACTTCCGTCTATGATGAACCTCGCACCAAAAATCGTCATCATATGTGGGAGGCATGCACTCTGTAGATTGAGGGGTGTGTCAGAGTTACCATGGCTTGTTATGGGAGATTTTAATGAAACAATGTGGGGATTCAAACATTTCTCGTTGTGTGAACCTACGGAAAGGCAAATGGCTATGTCTATATTTTTCTGTGCGTATTTTCTCTACTGACAGGTTAAATGCTATTTTTCTGTGAGTATTCTAATTTTCTTGTGTGTGTTTTGTTTCCCGACAGAAAAATTGATATTTTCCTGTGTGTTTTTCGAAAAACCGTCAAAAAAATTCATCACACACAGGGGAATTCGGGTTTCTAGTAGTGCTTTATGTTTGATAATGGGAGGCATGGTGTGGCAAATGTGAAGGTGAGTTTGGACCGGGCTGTGGCGGATTCAAACTGGCTTGATATGTTCTCGGAGGCCACATTACATCATCTGGTATCCCCAAGATCAGATCATTGCCCGTTGCTTTTAGAAATAAAGAAGGAAAGTTGGGAGAGGCATAAACCAAGGATCTTTAGGTATGAAATTATGTGGGAACGCTTGTCTTTGCCAAAAGAAGTAAAAGAAATGTGGTGTACTGCTCCAAGCAGAGAGGGATTAGGGGGGATTGCAGATGCTATGAAGCATGTCCAAAAGACTCTTCGCTCATGGAGCAAGGAGAACTTTGGCTCGGTCTCGGTAGAGCTAGAGCTTCTGAGAAATCGTTTGGAGGAGATAAAGGGGCTGCCTCATACGACTAGAGCTGACATACGGTTGGTTTCTGATAGGATGGATGGGTTGTTGTACCGTCAGGAGATTATGTGGTAGAGATTATGGGAAAAGATAGATGTGTTGGGAGACTGTTGAAGGATTATTTTTCCATAACCTCTCTAAATATGACATTTGGGTTGGGGAAAGAGGACCCCTTTCCCCAATCCAACTACCATATTGGTAGAGATTATAGGAAAATAATGCTCCAACAATCTCTCAATACATTTTTTTTTCCAAAACTTATTGGAACATACAAATAATAAACCCCAACTCTCCTAGATAAATGGAGAGTTTAGCCTCTCGCAATATAGTAGTTGCTATTGGGATGAGATTATTGAGAGATTGAAAAAACATCTTTACTAATAATCCATGAAAATGGTATTGGAATCCTAATAGCATCATCTTATTGATAAAATATATTTTGGGATACTGTTAGAGATGCTCTAAAAGCTCACCTTGCCTTATCCGCATAGAAATCGCGGCGCAATTGGTTTCTTGCCGCATGCTGCGTGAGGCTTGCGATATCAAGTTTTTCCTTGCGGTATATCAGTGAGCTAAAATGGCTCTCAGCAGTGGACAAGGCATGCCAATCAAGGGTCCTCTCCACAAACTATTGCCTTATGACTCAGTTGTATTTTGGAGTTTTCATAAAACGTATTGAAAAGGCTCGATTGATGGCATTTCCCTCTTCCTTGTTAGAAAGTGTGCTTCGTCTCCACCTCGTGGAACTCAACCCATCTACAGTTTTGTTTTTATGAAAACACGCCAGTGGCAATAGGTTAAGCATCCAAGATAGAAAATTTTCCTTTTAATAATTACTTTATTATCCAAAACAAAAATCTTTTCTAATTTACCTGTAGACCGATGGATAAATTCGTGCTGGCAACTGTGGTATGGCATACACCCTCTTTGTAGTAAGTGATCGGCCGGCAAAGTCCATACCAACAACTGTCAAGTCAAAATAGATAACAGCAGAGCTAAGTTTACTAATTAAAAATGGAGCACAGTCATGCTAACTCATGTATTATCAAGCATTTAGTAGATTGAAAACATGAAAACGATGTATGTGTATTTACCTTGAAAACTACCCTCAGTTTTATATGATATCTAAACTCGGGCTAAATATGTAAGTACGTAACAGCAGTCCAAAACCATTTAGTTCAAGGCCATGGATCAATACACTGCACTCTCAGTAAGTAAGAACTACATAAACAAAGATTGATATGCCGAATTCAGACGTGCTGACCGCTAAATCCTATTGACATAAACCCATGCAAAATCATTTCTCCATGTCAAACCCAAGCTACAAGCCGAGGGTATACAAAGCATCGTCTTCTAGTCATTGTAGACTTTACAAGAATTCCTGGCAGGAAGTACTTTTCTCAGAAATTCACAGTAAGGGCTATCACCAGAACCGTGCTGCTCTTTGTGGTCTGAACATGAGCAGCACCGCTACGGGCAGCCGCTACGGTTCTTTGTGCACCGTACTACTATCACACCACCATTGTTGGTAAAATAACATTAAATTCTTAGGATGAAATTTGAGTAGAAAAAAAAAACTAAGAGCCTTGCTAGGTCTGAACACGAGCAGCACCGCAGATTGGGCAGGTGCAGGTAGAGCCGTAAAGGCATCCATTACCTTGCAAGAATGCAAGCCTGCTCTTCGACGCCAGGTCGGAACAGCAACTCGCCGGTTATCTGAGAGGATAATTAGGACGTAAATGAGTCAGCAATGTTAATTATACACACCTGAAGTAAGCCTGCAAATACACCTGAAGACAGGCAGCGAAGAGCTCGAAGGAAGGATCAGACACGGGGCGCACCCTTCTCGACGGCGATGCAGAGAAGAGGTCGAAGGAAGGGATCAGACGCGGGTGTGTGGACTGTGGAGACTGAGACCGGGTGGGAGGTGCCGGGAAGAAGGATCGGGTGGGAAGATGGGCGACGGTCGTCAGGCAACTACGGCCACGACGTCGAGCGACGCCACTGTGTCAAACGGACGTCGAAGGATCGGAGGCTTGGTGTGTGACCGATTGACCATGGCGGCGACGTTGGCGTGCAGCGGACGACGGGTGGCATCGGTGCGTCGATCAGGGCCGGCGGCGTCGGCCTCGGACACGCAGACGGAAGGAGGCCGGACGGCGGCGACATTGGCGTGCAGCTCGGCGGGGAAGAAGAAGGTGGCACCGGTCGATCCATTGGGCATGGGCGGCGGCGCGAGGACGTGTGCATTCGTCTGATGATCTTTGTTTCTAGTGATTCTCTCCCGTGATTCGCTCCCGTGACAAAGAACGGAAGGCACAATCTGTGGACGGGTGGGATGTCGGACGGAAGGAAGGTACCGGGAAGGAAAGGCGATGAAGGGAGACGCGATGACGATCTCGATGCAGGCGTGGAAGTCGCAAGGGGGCGACGCGTGATGGATGCGGATGCGCGGGCGACGCGAGACGGATGCGCGGGCGAAGCGGACGCGGGGCGACGCGAGACGGACTCACGGGGGGCGACGCGACGGTTCATGCGCGGACGACTCGCCCCTCCATTCTTTCTAGGAGTAGAGATCGTATTTTGGAGTTTTCATAAAACGTATTGAAAAGGCTCGATTGATGGCATTTCCCTCTTCCTTTTTAGGAAGTTGCAACCATCGCCTCATCAAATATGCCCCCTCCTCCGAAAGAAAGAGTTAAGATTGATTCTATCGAAAACCACATCGTTTCTACTTAGGGCTTGTTTGGTTCGATCATATTAATCTGGACCGGGAATGTTAAATATAACAAGAAAATAATGATAGGTATAACAATAAGATGCCGGGATTCGTTCCGGGTTAAGAGCTAATTGACTCACAATAGTGACACCAAAAGACCGAAAATCAATCCACTAGTCAAGAGGTGGAGAATCATTTGGGATCTCTAGTTGTATCTATCATGAGTAAATTAGTTTTCGACACGGAATAAATCCCGGTCTCTAGCTTTACCTATCATGAATTTCTCGTTATATCTATTATTTCCTTAAGCAAATAGCTAGCCCACAAGTTAAAAAAAAATTATCCACCAAAAAGGCTATGCGCGAATTAAGTAAAATACGATTTATAAGCTCCAAAGAGAAAACCTGAAACCCAGAAGCCAAAAATATTTGATACACCAAAAGTGATGTAAATGCAATCCCGGATGAGCCGTGCCATAAGAAAATAAATATTGGATAGTCTCATCAAATATATTTTCTTTCGGCAAGATATATTTTTTTGAACATGATCCCCTCCCTTAAGTAGAAATTTTACGAAGTAGTATAGTATGTAGTGGTACTTTAATTAATGATATATTTGAAACCTTAGGCATTCGTTTGGTGTAGTGCCAAAATATGGCAACACATATTTTTGCCCAATCAACGTGAAAGAAGTTTCAATTGAGTTGCTAAACCGTCGATTGCCAAAAAAAAAAAACTTTTTTTTTAGCATGGATTGCCAAAATCTTTTGACACCCTGATTTTGGATAGGCAAAATTTAGCATTGAACCAAGCACCAGGCCCAATCTTTTCTTATTTGAATTGACTTGGGCCAGCGAGCGTGAGAAGATGATGATGGTCCATCCCGTCTATTTGTTCGGCCCGGCCCGCTGGATCGTCGCGTGGATTTGTCGCATGGGCCCATGAAGCTGGAGAGCCCACGGTTGGATATCCACTTGACCGCAGAGACCGGACCCGACCCGTAACCAAGGAAACCCTAGCGCGTCGAGATCATATCCGTCTCCCCGACCTTGCGGCGGCGTCCTCCAGATCTCCAACCGCTCGGTGACATGGCGCTACGCTCTGTGGCCAGGAGGTTCGCCATCCCCGCTCTTCGCCGGCCTTCGGGACCCCGTGTGTCTCCGCCAGCAGGCTCTGGACCTCCCGCCTCCCGCTACTTTCAGGTGCGATCACTGCTTTCTACTATTCTGGATCATCAATCGGTCGATCAGGAGGAGGTCGGTTGACTAATTATTCTTGTTTCCGCAACATCAATCTGCGCGGCGCGGTTCGTTGTACTAGATTGAATTCCTGATCCGCGGATACTCCTTTTCCTTTCCCCCATGGGTGACGCGTCCGAATTCCGCAGTTCGAATCATCGATCTGCGCGGTTGCTTATGCTAGGTCCAATTCCCGATCCGCGGATCTACGTATTCCCCCCGAGCGAGCGATGCCCTTTAGACCAGAAGTAGAAAACATGTTTACAAGTTGTTAAAACCCTATGCAAGTTTGTGCATCAGTTGCGTACAATAAATCTCTTACGGCAGAGGAACAGAATCTACGCAGAATTGATTCAACTTGTTGATTACAGTAAAAGGAGTGAGTATTAGTTGTGTGAAATAGATCAAGCCGATGGCTGTCTCTGTTTTCTATGGTGGTTAAGAAAGTTTGATCCTTGCGGATACTTCGTAGCAGTAAAATGAAGGAAAGAAAATCAAACTGAATGTCCTATTCTAATATTCTAATGCATAAACATTCAGTGTTTTTTTTTTAGTAACTAAGAGACTGCTCCTTTGTTATTGTCGTATTGATGTACTATTTTGGTAGAAGATCTTAATGTTACTCTCCGGTCAATATATGCACAATTTACTTTTAGAGTAGTAATGCGTAGCAGCTTCTTCTTTTGGTGATCAATATTATGCATTATATATCTGTTCAGGTATGAATGATTGTAAAGAAATTTATAGGCATGTAACACAAAGAATGATAAATTATCTGTCATTTTATTATTTCATTTTGCAGTTTAAAGTCACATATGAGCAAGAGTTCCATGTAGCAATATGTTTACACTTCGAGAATACCTTTTCATACAGCCCTTTTGATGTGCATTGCGAAAATGTTTAGGGAACTGCATGCAGCCAGGAGTTGCAAGGAATAACCTTGCATAGATTATTGAACTTGTGATAGCTACAAAGCAGTTTGTGCTATTCTTATATTCAATCAAAGAGTAAAACTAATTTAGAACAAACTCCAAGATAAGGTTCATGCTAAACTACTGCGAACGCTAAGTTGCAACTTGGGAGACCAAAGAGCACCATCGCCCAGATGCTCAATTCGCTATGGCTAGCAGAATGAAGCTGAGCTCGCGCCTCTCAGAGAACTCATTATTAGCCTGACCTATTAGAGATCATCAATATCCATATAGAACTATCTTGATTCCAATCTTGAAGTAGAACTATTGTGTGTGTGTGTTTCATACCTCAGTTTCAAAGCTCCTTTTTTTCAGCATGCACGGCCCAGAGGAATCCACCTGTGAACGGATTAATCTACATTTTTCTTGTTTGTTTTTCCCTGATGAACTGCAAACTCGTGCTTAATATGTGTGGTGCATTGACTTGATTTGTTATCAGTCCTTGAACAATTTCTTCCTACTTAGGCATTTCCTTTTCACCTGTGATTTCTTTGATCTTAGGCTGGATACAGCAATGGAGATGCTGGTTCGAAGCAAAGGGAAACAACAGAAGAACTACTGGCCAAATGCAGAGCTGCAGCGGATGCTGCAGAGTAAGTGCATTCTGACTTGTCCTTGTTTGATTCTGTTAAACCAGAATGATCTGATTCCATTCAATCAGAATGATCATAGCTTTTGGGCATTTTTTTTCCTTGTAGAGCTGCCGTCAGGCATGCAGACAAAATGGACAAGCTCGAGCGCTGGGTGAACATTGGGTCGTTTGTCATTAGCTTTGGCCTCGCAGTGTACACTATTGTCGCCATCGATCGGAATTATGGGTGGGTGTTCAGGCAGAACGCCTTCAATCGTGAGGTGTTCCTGGAAGTTGACATTGAGGCAGACATGGAGGGAGACCAGAGTTAATAGATCTTACCTAATAGTCTGGAATCCACTATCCTGGCTATGTCACTGTGTGTGCATTCAGGGTATGGTATTTAAGGCCTAAGCACTGCGTCTTAGTGTGTACCTATTAAGTCCTATTTATGCTAGCCGTGAAATAACTATGTAATATGGTATGCAAGACCTGAGTACTGTGTCTCTGTGCTAGCCTTGAAATATCTATGTTATCAGACCTAAGTGTGCATCTTGGTGGGCACCCCATTGAGAAATATTTATGTTGGCCGTGAAATAACTATATATGTAATTCACAGTTTCACACTAGCCTAATTGTTTAATGTCTTACTATGTGTATTCTGAACCCCATGCCATGTATGGCACGATGTAAGAGCAAAGGCTAACTAGGTCGAACAGCTCGCTTCGCCCGAATAATCATGCCACAAAACATGCAGATAATCATGTCATGAAAACTGAGGCCGAAACAATTGTTTTGGTACAAATGAAACTTGCATATTTGTAATGGGTGTCGAAACAATTATCCATACAACACAGCAAAAGGATTATAGAGGCGCATTGTCCATATCAATTATGAACTTATGATGCATTGTAGTAGGTGAACAGTGAACAATATTGTTTTGTTGAATGTGTATATAGCTCCGCGCCACAACCGACCTGCCTCACGACCAACCATCAGCCCACGCAGCAGCTGCTTGACGCACTGGCTAGATGGCACTTGTGCCCGGGTCGCTTTGCATATCTTACGGCCGCTTGGATGCGTCACATGGTCTTTGGCCGCTAGCGGGAGGGAATTGGCCAAAGCGTACGCCTTGTCCGCTTGTCGGAGAAGAGTGTGTTCCATGCCAGAAGAAGAAGACTGCATGGGAAATGTCCCTTAACATCTGTAATATAAACATCGATTTAAGATAAACATAGAAAAATATTAACTATAATTTAAATATATATTAGAGTATCAATTATCAATTAATATAATATTACACAAAAGGCCATTCAAATTTATTTCCTAATTAACCTTATAGTACCCTACTATCATATGCCCCTTGTACCACTAGGATGATTTTGAATATTATACAATTAATCTTAACCGTCTAATGCTTAAATACTAGTCCTTTTCTACCCCTAGTATAGGATATCATAGTGTACTGTAAAACTGCTAAAAAAACAGCACATTGCATAGATTCCAAAAGCTGACTGTATTTTTTAGCTAAGACTAACAGAGAAAAAACTGTATGCCTAGGTAACACAATACTACTACTCATGCTGTAGATTTTATCCTGTAGATTCCAAAAGCACATTGTCAATATTCTAGCCCAGATTATATGTTTCATTGATGTTTTGACAGACATGTCCTCTGTTAAGAAAATTCCCAACATTAAATCTATTCCCAGAAAATTCCATTTTATTTTAAAGCTTATCTCCATTATCGATCCATGTTAAATGATCTAGAATTTCAGGCGTAGTGGTGAAAATGGTGACATATTTTTGCTTCTTACTGAATCCAATTAACGATCGAGCCTTGCAGCTGGATGGGTGCATGTGCAACCCATAAGTTGAGGAACTAAGGAACCACATGTGGCCGGTTCTGCTATTGATCCTGCTGCTGAACAATCTTTCCTCCTTGGCGGTGTACAGTCCTGATAGACTAAACAATCCTGGCAGGCCATCCTATGGACCGGTCCAAGTACAAGACTTGACGCACAAGACAAGGATTAGTTCTAGTCGGTTAGGATAGGCTGTATTAGGAAATTAGAGATTAACTTGTAAAAGTCCCATATTCCTATACGGTTTCTATGTAACTCTGTCCTCCGGCATATATAAGGAAAAACAGGGACCCCCTCAAAACACCATATCAATACAAGATACACCATAAAGGACGTAGGGTATTATGCATATTGCGGCCTGAACCTGTCTAAATCTTTTCTTGTCACCTTCGATTCTAGATTCTCGACGACTTCTCCTCAAACCCTTCTCTCGGGGCATCCCCTCGAGAGCCTAGTCAGCATAACTCGCCGACACTTTGGCGCCGTCCGTGGGATTTACTCGTCGAGAACTCGCTAAAGAGTCGATGGTATCCTTCAGCGCCTCCATCGTCTCCAAGTTCGAAGAACTGCGCGGCGAGACGATTGCGTCAGCTTCGCCGTCCGCGCAGGTGGCGCCGCGAGGATCGCGGAAAACTCCAAATTCCAACACGATCTTCGGATCGTATCCTACTCGGAGGAGCACATGGCGCCCGAAGCAGACTCCAGCCCGGGCTCACAACAACGTTGACCCCGCTGCTGTCAAGCAGCGGGTTCGATCAACGGGTCCACGACTGCCTGGAGGACTCAAGATCACTTCTGACTTCCACCAGGGTTCTCCGGTCAGGACCGTAACGACGATTCTGCGGGTGTCTGGAAGGGGCTCCCACCCAGCACCATGTGGAACAAAGGCTTCAACTTCTCCACTACGAAGATCGCGAGCGCCTCAGTTTCCCTTCGGGTTGACAAACTCCGCCGCAATTTACCAAGCCCATCTGGTACGAACGTTCCATCAAGTTCACCAGACCAGCCCGGACCTTGTCATGACCACAACTCCCTCGGGGGTTATTGTCCATTGGCCTGACATGGATCCTGTCTTGGCCCTCCAAGAGGCCAATGACCTCTCCGAAGTGGTGGGTACTTCATCTCCGCTCTCCTTCCAGGCAGGCAGAGAACTCCCCACCACCTCGGACAATTATCAATCTGGGTCCAACAACCCAGCTCGTCAACTCTATGCAACCAGTCACGACGCAAGCGACGAGGAGATCGTTTCCGATGACGCCCCTACAGTCGATGGAGAAACATAGGCTGACAGGGAACTTCGGATCGAGCAGAATCGCTCTCGCGCCCTCATGCGTCGCCATATCAGGATGAAGAACCTCAACAAGGACTTCAACAACGAAGGCATCTTCAAGTCACCTGCGGCCAACATCATGTTCGCCGTAAGTGTCTTGGAGGGATTCCAAGCAACCCCCAACATCGACCTCGCTAAAGCTCGTCTCGAAGCTACGGCAGTCATGGTCGATCGCCAAGATGGAAGTCGCTCCACTTCAAAGAGCAAGAGTTCTTCCCATCGCCGTACGCCCTCATCAAAACGACAGAGCAGCCACTACGGCAGTTCCGCCTAGAAATCAAAGGGTACAAATAGGCCCCGTGAGGATACACCCCGCCCGGCCCGTTCTCAAGGCGCTCCCCCAACCGGTGCGCGTCATCACATCAATATGATTCGAGCGGGAAGGACCCAAGCTACATCATACACCGCAGATTCTGCGGAAGGGCATGACATGCCCAACCCAGGCGCCCTACCATGCTACACGCGTGCTATCCGCATCAGCGCCTTCCCCCAAAAATTCAAGCCATCAGGCATTACTAATTTCGACGGGAAACAAGACCCCACCATCTGGCTACGCCGATATTCTTCGACAATTGAGGCAGTAGGAGGCGATGACATCTCTAAAATGTTGTACTTCCCTGACGCAATGGAGCAAGGCCCGCTTACCTGGCTTGAATCCCTCTGCCCCGACTCCATCGGCAGCTGGCATGCACTAAAGAAGGATTCGTCTCAAACTACCAGGGTTCTTTCGAGCGCCCCGGTAGTAAATATGAACTCCGAGCTTGCAAGCAGAAGCCAGATGAGTCCCTGCGTGACTACAACCGACGATTCTTCGCCATCAAAGCATCCAGCGTTCCCATCTCCGACTCGGAGCTCATCGACTACTTTCAAGAAGGGATGACCGATCGCAGTCTCTTCCGTGACTTTGGTCACAATCGTCCTCGTGACCTGGAGGAATTTCGCGAATTGGTGGCCAACTGGATGAACACCGATGATCAAGAACGAGAACGTTATGGCAAACGTCCTGCCAACACTGGGCGAGGACACCAAGACGACAACAAGGACCAGCCGCGTGACTCCTTCAAGCGCAACGGCAACAATTCACGGAAACGACCTAACAACACGGTCGCAACCGTCCAGTCCGTCCGCGCCGCTCAGACTACACAACAAAAAAAAGGAGGAATTCAACAAACTCCTCAAGAAACATTGTCCGTATCATCCAGATAGCAAGCACACAATGGGCGACTGCTGGCTTCTTTTGGAAACCTTCAACAAGCCCACCAAGAAGAAGAAGCCTGGCGGCGATGGTGACGACAAGCAGGACAAGGGAAACGAAGGTTTCCCAGACGTCAACAACAATGGCAATGTCATCTTCGGAGGACTGGCAGTCAGTGATACCTCGCGCAATCGCAAGAACACACGACGCGAGGCGTATGCAGCAGAACCAGCGGTGGTCAGACACCCCTATCACTTGTTCCAGAGAAGATCAATGGGCAGAGATTACTTGTCCTGGGCGATATCCACTCGTCCTAGAAACTGTGGTGGCAAACAGCAAGCTCACCAAGGCCCTGATTGATGGAGGCAGTGGCCTCAACCTTATCTTCGCCAAGACCCTTAGGCAAATGGTACTTGATACAAGCAAATTGCAGCCAGCCGATTCCCCCTTCTACGGCATTGTGCCCGGGAAAGCTGCGATCCCCCTCGGGCAAATCACCTTGCCCGTCACATTCGGTACTACATCAAATTACCACACCGAGTACATCAAGTTCGAGGTCGCGGACTTTGAAACATCGTACCATGCCATCTTCGTACCATATCAAAAAATTTCGCCGTGTGCTCTGTATCTTCGTGCTTCCCTTCAAAACATGAATATATGTACTACTGTGTTTGGATTTTCAAAGCATTGTAGAGCCATGGGGCATAAAGAGGAATCGAGGTAATGTCTGTATGCATGCAATGTTGCTTCTCACTCTGATTTGCCGCAATAGCAGAGTTTTTATCCATAGGCGGCAGGTCCTCTAAAGAGCCATAGGGCATAAAGAGGAATTGAGAGAATCTTGGAGACAAATTTCACCTCCATCAAGGATTTTTTTATTTTTAATCATTTTTAAATAATATTATATTAATATCCATCCCCCGACGATATTTGCAGCCGATAGAAACATGTTGTCGCGCCAGTGCATACGGCGCGGCAGGCTTGCCACGCCGGCGACCAGGGCTGGCGAGGCATTGACTGGGTCAGGCCCTGCCGCGCCGGTGCATGCGGTGCAGCAAAACTGTCACGCCAGGTGGCCCACTTAGCTTGGCAGAAGCCATTGAATCTGCTGTGCGGGCCTCCCTTTCCTCTCCCCTCCTTTTCTTCTTCCTTGAGCCCGAGTTGAGAGCTCTCTGCTCTCACCTCCATCTGTGGCCTCCCCCAAAATCTGGCGTATTGAGGTGGGAAAAGTTGGGGCCCGTGACCTTAGGAAGGTATTTCCCTTATTTTTTCTTATGTTTTATATATTGCTGTACCTAGGTTATGTTAGTGTTTGTGTGATGTTTTGATAAGAACATCCAGCTATATCGGTGGCAATGCCCGGCCTGCATTGGCTTTGGTGTTATCATTTGGCATGGGACAAGACTGAGGCTTCAGCATGGAGACGTTGGAGGCGGGAAGGCTGCCCAGGTCTGACATGGATTTCTCCCTCTGTTCCAAAATATTAGTCATTTTAGGTGTCATTTTGAGTGTCTAAATTCATGATAGTTTCTATGAACCTGGACATATTGTTGTCTAGATTCATAGTATCTTCAATAAATCTGGTAAAAAGCATGACTAATAATTTAAAACGGAAGGAGCACTTGAGAAAAGGCGGAGGATATATATCTGGTGTTACCGGCCTTTTACGTATTACCACGTTACCAAACTTGGTAGGAAGTAAACTGATGTATACAAAATCCATCCAAAAATATTAACGATAAAGTATGCAAACATTCACCAAAATACAAAGTTTAAGGATGTACAAAGGATTGTGCAAGAAGAACTTTTTTTCGTATCTTCTTGCACAAATTTTTTGTTCATCATCATACTCTACATGACGATAGACTATATCTTATCATATTTCTAGATAGATTTTATATGCATCGGTTTTTCGTGTTACCTAGTTTGGTAACATGGTAAGACACAAAGAACCAGTAACACTGGATATGTTCTAGTCGATCCGTTGAAACTAACTTACATTTAAACTAAATCTAGGAAAACCCATATTAGAATTGGTCCTAGCAAAATTTTGTCTTGGCATTCATAGGAAAAACTTAAAAATACAAAAATAATTTTTTATTCCAAACCATATGTGTAACATGAACGCGATGCATATAAACCATCTGCAAACCACTGTAGCCAGAGAGTAGGGTATACGGACTTGATGCCCTATCTGCTTGCTTTTAAACCATATGCAAACTGTTGATATCAAAAAATGACATTGATATAGTTGACATGATTGTGTGATTAACTAGCAATTGGCCGAATAATTAATTGTTTTCCAAGTTGATCTGGCCAGTTAAATAAGCTTTTATCCATGCAACGTGAGGGAGGCTAGCTCCGAGATGTATTATATTTGAAGGTAACGTGACCGAATATAACTGATAGAAATTTATTCGGTCCATTGAATTAGAGATAACGTGTATATGCAGTTTCATAATAATTGGGAGACACGTCAAGCAGAATAGGACCGAATACAAGGATTAATATGTTCGGTTGTTTTCATCACGTTGATAACACGAGTTGCGGCCAGAGAAGATTTTCTATTTGGTAAGATATTTCATTTACAAAACCAAATTAGTTAAATAAATTCAAGTTTGGAAGGCCGTATCTCCTACGCAAAGACCAGCAGCCCATATATATTGGGTCACGGCCGATTGGAAAACCCCCCAACAATCAAAAAACACATATACTATTTCTCGTCCTTACTTTTTGCCTAGGTTTAGCTACTCTTTGCCGATTAGCTTGTAAATCGGTCGTCCGCTTCCGCGTAACTGAAGCAATCTTTGTTGGTTTGCTTGGAAACCCTCCGTCGTTGCCTTGTCGTAATCAAGGCCGTATCCCTTTGGTGATTTGCTCGGAAATCACTCGTCATCGCTTCGCCGTAATTGAAGCTCTATCTTCATCGGTGGCTCATCGCCGAAGATCATCGTATCGGCTCACGTAGCCGGTGCTTGCTGCTGGATCACAAGGTGCACAGGTCTGGTCGAGAAGGTCGTCACATTCAACGCGGATTAGCCAGGCGCACTTCAAGATTCAAATACTAATTTGCTGCCGTTGTCTGGTTTACTGGACATCGGAAGGAAGTACAGGCTGTTGTGGTGTGCATATGATCTACTTGCTACTACTTAGCTCGTACTTAGTTGTAGACCTATTCCAAATTTCCAATTACTATATCATTAGAATATTTTAATATCTTATCTTGGATTATTGCACTACTTTACTGCTTGGACATTAATCAAGGATCCGATTATTATCTAAAGTTCTTGCTGTGCAATATATTCTGTGTGTTGGCTCGCGTTACTATTTTTTGTGCCAACACAAACCACTTTGTTGTGGTGCCAGACACCACAACCAAAGCTCGTAGGGTCAACTAGGAAGAGGGGCGCGCTACCGCTGCGTCCAAAGAGATGCATAATTGGTTCTCGATTAAATTTTGGCAATCATAATTATAAACAAGTGGTTAGGGCAGGTGAATCCGAAGTATTGATAAGAAAAAATAACAAAGACAAAAAACATGTTTTTTTTTAATTTGGAAACATAAAGGAATAGTTAAACATGTGACTTCACATGCAATTAATGACTAATAGAAATGGCAATATATCAGATGCGACCCAACCTTTCCATTCAACCATGTAAACTTCTAATATTTTGATCAATAATTTACTATTCGTGAGAATGGATAATCATATATTACGTCAACAATATTATAAATAATCTTATAGCACTCCTAAAATAATATATTACGAACACAAAAGCAAATGAGAGTATAGACACCTCCGGAGTATAGACACATGACCAGAATATGTGCAAATAGTCCGAAACATTTACATACATGTTACCAGAATATGTGCAAATAGTCTGAAACATTATCATTACCTTTACTCTAAGCATCTTATTTTGAGGTGTAGTGGCCCTAATTCTATCTCAAAGAAGTGCAAAAGGCTAGTTATACATAAATGTAGATATTTCGGCCACAATCAAGCACGATAGGCCCCTCCCACATTCACCTTTTCCTGGCAGTGAGAGATGAGGTAAAGCCATAAAAAAAGATGTGAGGTTTGAATATTAATTAGGAGTATTAAATGTAGACCAATGACACGGTGAATTCCACGTATATCCGATATAAAAGGCCTAATTGGAACCCCTGAGAACGAAACACCCAATAGAAGGACCGTTTGGATGCCTGCATCTCGAGACACTGACGCTGCGAACGGCCAACCCATGTGGAGGCTGTAAAGGACGCAACACATTTCCCAAAAAAGAGCAGATCAGAGACCGCATCGTTTTTTGCTTCGGTAAATTTGACGCGGCAAACAAAGAACAAAGAGGTCACCGTAGGCTAGAAAATTTCCTGCAACCACTAAAAATGACTTATAGTTAGTGTAATTACAAATTGAAAAGGAGAGGAGGAAAAAGAAAAAAGAAAAAGGGAAAAAGGAAAGAAATGAAGAAAATAGAAGAAGAAGGAAAGAAATTGGGAAAAAAAAACTCACCTACGGAAGTCACCAGCGGGAAGGTAATCCTACTGCGGTATAAAGAGTAGTATGAGTTCTTAAGCCATTCTCACTGGGAGTTTCATAAAGGTCTCATGCACATTAATTAGGGTGCTATGCCAACTATTTTGATGATGTGGACAATTGTTAACGCACCAAAATTTGCCTAGAAGAGTTAATCACGGGTTGCCCTAGCGAGAGTTAATCGCTTGGTTGATCGACCAAACAATGATACATGACCAAACGGATTTTTATACACATTGTGATCAACAAAGCAATGATATAGGACCAAGATGGTGACCAATGAAACAAAGATAAGACCAAACCGGTTCAGAATACAGAGTTAAGACATTAAACAATTACACGGCTAGTGTGACATAAATATATAGTTATTTCACGGCCAACATAAATATATCTTAATGTAGAACACGCCGAGATGCACTACTTGGTTCTTACAGAAGATACCATATTACACAGTTATTTCAAGGATAGCATAAATAGGCACACCGAGACGCAGTACTTAGGCCTTGCATACCATATTGCATAGTTATTTCACGGCTAGCATAAATAGGTCTTGCTGAGGTACACACCGAAACACAGTACTTAGGTCTTGCATACCATACGCTGAATGCTCCCATTGACATAGCCAGGATAGTGGATTCCATGATATATGGTAAAATCTTATGCTTTCTGGTCTCCCTCCATGTCTGCCTCATCCTCATCAATATCTGCCTCACCAGTGTCAGCTCCGACGAACCCCACTGGCTCACGACTGAAGGCTCCTGGCTCGAACACCCACCCATAATCTCGATCGACAACGTAAATACTATACCCTGTGAAGCCCAAGGCAAGAACAGGCGCCGCAATGTTCACCCGCCGCTCGAGCTTTTCCATTTTGCGTATATCCCTGAGGGCAGCTCTACATAAACAAAAAAGAAAAGAAAAGAAAATAAATGCCCAAAAGTTATCATTCTGAATTTCTGATTGAATGGAATCAGATCATTCTGATTTCACAGAATCAAACAAGGACAACTCAGAATGCACTTACTCTGCGGCATCAGCTGAAGCTTTGTATCTGGCCAGTTGTTCGGCTGTTTCTCCATGATGTTGCTTCCAACCAGCATCTCCATTGCTGTAGTATCCAGCCTAAGATCAAAGAAATCACAAGTGAAAATGCAATGCATAAGTAGGAAGTTGCTCAAGGATTGATAACAAAGGTAGGCCAATGCAAGTATGTAACGCCACATATCACAAATCAAATTACCACGCGGTGGCACCAAGCCACCAACCACGCAGATTGATGTTTCGAGACAAGAATTAGTAGACCTTCGGACGGATGCTATATGTGCCGATCGATGAACGGTAGACGGTGATCGCACCTGAGAGGAGCGGAAGGCGAGAGGTCCAGAGCTCACTGACGGCGGCGACGACAAACGGTGCCCTGAAGCCCGGCGAAGAGCGGGGATGCCGGCGACCCTCCTCGCCACCGGCTCTGGATGATCGATCTGGATCGGAGGAGGACGCCGCAGGGGTCGAAGGACCAGGGTTTATTATAATTTGTTGCTTCCGTACTCTCTCGTGTCCTCTTGTGAAAGGGTTTTTGTTGATTCACGTCTCCTCTTCTTTCTTGGAGAAAACAAACGTGACTACGAGGAAAGTAGCTAGAAAATTCGGCAGCTGGATAACCGGTCTTAAAATTAAATGGAAAATTAATTCCGTGGCCCTATAATTACGATCTATAGATCGAGTTGGGCATATACATGGCGCGATTGCTATGGTTCGGGTAGAGGTGCCGAACAAATCGTTACAATTCATGGAACAAAAACGTTGTATGGAAGGAACAAAACTTTATACTAGTGGAATAAAACGGTGTTGCTTAGATTGTTTTCACAACAGCTATGAGATGTTCCTGGTATTGCTCCATTATATTCCGCCTATATAGATTTTGTTCCGCATGTATAAAAATTTGTTTCACGGTCAAGGATAATTTGATTCGTGGTACCGTCCCATTACATTCCTTTCGTGCCCCTTTTGTTTCGCTTGTGTAAATTTTTGTTCTGCTTGTGTAACATTTTATTCTAGGGCTAAGATAATTTGTTCCATGGTATGATCCCATCACATCCCTTCTGTACAGCTTTTGTTCCGCCTGCATATATTTTTGTTTTGTCTGTGTGAAATTGTGTTCTATGGCTAAAGACGATTTGTTCGACATTGAAATAGAACTTGTTCCTTCCGTGAAGATTTTGTTCCGCTTGTATATATGTTTTTGTTCTGTTCATTTAAACTTCTGTTCCACGGCTTAGGTGATTTGTTTGACGTCAAAATAGAACATATTGTTCCGTCTGTTAAAAAAAAATCTAAACATTATCGAGTATGGTCTAGTTTTACAGATCTTGTCAAAACAAATACAACAGTGCAATCAGAATTTGTTTGGATGCTTAATTTGTTTGGAAGTGCCCGGCAACTGCTTCTGGTCCACCCGGACCCAGCAACGCCTTATACGTGGTCCTCTCTTAACTTTTCAAACCATTTGTTTGTCGTCCTCAATGGCCTTAGACGTCAATTTTGACGAACACACGTCAATTTGTACACTCTAAAGTAGTCCTCTTGTTCTTTATGTTTTAGATTTCAATATATGCTGCCCCTGCATTTGCTTTGGGAAGAAGTTGCGGTGGTGGAGACGACCCTCTGTTGCCATAGAGGTTGTGGAGGTAGCTCAGCTGCGGCGGCGGCGGCGCCGCCGCCGCCGCGGCCGGAGGAAAGGATGATGAGGTGTAATGGCTTGCCTGCGCAGGGCGCGTATATAGCATAATCTCCTCGACGAGGTCCTCGTCACCAACATCAATTTCTGAAAAAAAAAGATCGTTATAACATTTTATAATTTAAGAATTTATTAGTAATTATAGCACGAAAACCTGATTTCTCAAAGGGTCATTCTGGCTGTGCCAATCGTTTTAGCGTGACTTCTCACTTCATGCCCGTCCATTTGGCATGACTCAAGAGTCGAGGCACATCACTCCATGGTACTTGGCAAGACAATGTGATTTTAAAATCATGCCATTCTGTTTGGCGTACTTCTTCAGTCTTACTAAACAAATTGGCGTGACTAAGATACTGAAAAGTCACGCCAAAATGATTAGCATGACCAAAAGGAATATGTGACAGTGACATCTAGACGAAGAAAAAATGCACAAAACATACTATTTAGTAGGGCTGGGAACAAAGTACCGAGAACCGAACCGGAACCGAGCATTTCGGTTCGGCCCTCGGTACCTATTTTGTGGGAACCAAATTTCTCGGTTCGGTTCGGCTCGGTTCTCGGTTAACCAAGGGGAACCCAACATTTAGTAGCAGCCCAACTACAGCCCATTAACAACAGCCCAATAACAAACCCTACCTCTCCCTTCCTCGGTATTTAGCATGTCTGACTGAAAAGATATTTGATCAGAGAAGTATTAGGTTGATTGACAAATAAAACACTAGACCAAATGTCTTTACTATCCTGGACCCCCAGGCTATATCGTCACTATAAAATTCACTAACTAATAGTTTATTTTTTATGCTCGGCATGATTAAGTTTTCCTTCATCTCTTCGCCACTGCCATAAGAGACTGAAAGTACAAGTACTGCTTCAACAAATCTTAGAAATAAAATCAGAAATGACTTAGAGATGAAATGTTCCAAAAGATGAGAATATTCAGTATACCAATTCCAGCTACGCTTGCCAAACATGAAGTGAGCATTCACAAGCATTATAAAAAAGTAAACCAGGCATACATCTTGGGCCACAATCATGAAAATATCGTAATAAGACACACCCCTAGGTACAAATTGGTACTTACATGGGCTGTAGAAAGTCTCATTACTACTATCTAACTGATGAGTTCAAGGCAGAGCAATTGATCTCGTTGCCATACTTATTGACCATAACTAACTCTCCAAAAGGATAAAAAGAATTACAGATCCACGAGAAGCCAACAGTAGGAGGATTCCTGCTAATGGATAAATCACTGCAACTTCATGCCAGTGACAGTCTGCCCATAGCAAGATCTGGAAAGAAAAAAAAAATATAGCTCAAAGTTTCACATATTTAATATACATACCTTTGAATTATTATAAGGATGGGGTTAGTACCCAGAACATATGTCTAAATTATTATATCTCACCAAATTCAACAATTGTTCGTCCATAGAAGATACTGTCAAAAGTATATCCCATGGTGGACTCAATGAAACAAACTTGGTATTGTAGATACTGTTATACTTTTCTATTAGCTTGATAAAAGTGAATGTGGCAGCATGTAAATAAAAACATAAGGGGTAGTATTAGGTATCTTGGTTAAAGAAAGGGATAGTTTAATACCTGGAGTATAGAAGCTCAGGTAAGGTAAGATGACATAGTAGTGGACCCTTTATCCTACCTTGTTTACCTTCCTTGACTTGAGATTGGGCGTAAAGACTCCCACATCCACGGATGAAAATAGGATCCTTGCCTTCCACGAAGGCAATCACTTCATATGATGTGTATGGGGCAGGTGTTGGAAGCAATGTCTCAAGCTCCATAACCATGTGTTGTTCCCATCTGCCTATGTCATTATAATAGCTACTGAAGAGATCAACTGGAATAAACAAAGTGCAGGTGCTAATGATCATGTATAGTAGAGTTTCAGTTTAAGAGTTCTGACACACATCAAAGAACCATGTACAGTTCAGTTTCAGCTAGCATTTCTACGGCCCAAATCACAGAATCATGTACTTGTTCCTACTTGAACAAGCACATCACAGGAAATTGTGGAGTAGTCCTGAGCAATGGCACTGCAAATTGAATCGATCTAAAAAAAACTTAGTTCTGGGCAATGGCTACTTGCCGCAGACATGTAAAGAGTAACCTGCCATCAATCAGCCAACAACAGATGCTGAGTATTTAACACAACAAGATATTTAATAGGCATTTCATCGAACACTTCATTAGCACACCTTCTATGCTAATGATCATATAATTTATAATAATTGAGGGCAGCACAAAACTAGGATCAGAGCAAATGAATGCCAAAGAGCCGTTCCACCACTTGAACGCATTAGGCCTCGTGTTCCCCCTCGTACAAACTGGCATTTCCATGGACTCCAGAAAGCCTCATTACTTAAACTAATTGGTCTAGATGTCGTACTTGTTGACCACAGCTAGCTCTCCAAAAGAGATAAAATAATTTACAGATCCACAAGAAGCCAACAGTAGAAGGGTTCATGTTAATGGACAAATCATTGCATCTTCACGCCAGTGACAGTCTGCCCATAGCAAGATCTGGAAAGATTAAAAAAACAAAAATATAGCTCAATTTTTCACATAATTAATATACATACCTTTGAATTATTATAAGGTTGGGGTCAGCATTTATGCATCAGATTGGCCTCAAAGTTGAGAACAACGTATATCTAAATTCATATATCTCGCCAAATTCAAGAACTGTTTTTACATATGAGGGATGACAAGCTTTCAGCTTCCTATATTTATATTTATTTACACCGCCGGATATCCGCGCGGGTGCGAGGAAGGCAGCGGCACGTCTCTCATGAAACTGAAATATTCTAATTTCACAAACCCATTGGTCCTGACTAAAAAAATTAATTGCTAACTGAAATATTACTTATCACACTATGACTAAATAAACTTACCCACAACATAAGAGCGGACATAAGTTTGTATCTCCAGTTTTTTACATGTCATATTTTCTTTGTCCTAAGTCAAAATTGGTCCAACTTTGACAAAAATAAATAGAATAATATAATAGTTTACTAAACATATGCACTGTCAAATTATATTTCATAGTGGATTCAACGAAACAAACTTGAATTGTAGTCCCATATTGTTATAGTTCTCTATATATAAGCTTGATCAAAATTGGACACGTACGTTTTACTTAAAGAAAAAGTGAATGTGGCATGTAAATAAAAACATAAGGGAGTATGAGGTATGCTTGTTAAGGAAAGGGACAAAGTTAAATACCTGGAGTATAGAAGCTCCTGTAAGGTAAGATGGCATAGTAGGGGGCACTTTTGCCTACTTTCTTCACCTTCCTTGACTTGAGATCGAGCGTAAAGACACCCACATGACATCCAATGATGAAAATAGTATCCGTGCCTTCCACAAAGGCAATCACTTTATATGATGTGTATGGGGCAGGTGTTAGAAGCAATGCCTCAAGCTCCATAACCATGTGTTTTTCCCATCTACCTGTGACATTAGCATCGGCTTGCCACAGCCATTTGTAGATGCGGTTGTCCAATTCGGCGACAAATCCCAGCGCACCATCCTCTACCTCCATGTAAATGGACCCAACCTCACTCGGCGGCTCGATCTCGCTAAGCTCATGTCCAACCATGTCATACTTGAGGACACCGTGCTCAAGGGTGAAGTAGAGCGCATCTCCGATCAAGAGACTTGGTTTCGCCTCAACATCGTCGCTGTCATCCATGGAGACCGAGGGACTCCACACGCCGGTCTCCGATGAGTACATGGTCGCCCACGTCTCGACATTCCCGCCGGAAACAGTGGTAGTCCCGATAAAGACCACGAGGAACGGACCGCCGTGGCAGTCCAGGTGGTCGCAGCCATGGACGGCGCACAGCACCGCCCCGGCGCAGGAGCTGTCCGGGTAAGGGGGCATGTCGATTCGCTCGATGTCGCCGGAGATGGGGTCCCAGACGACTAGGTGCTCGGGCTCGGCCACCGGGAAGGAGTTGATGAGCACGTGGCCGTGGCGGCAGTCGAGCGCCCACCACAAGCCGCCGAGCCGCGGCTGGGACAAGGGGGAAGCATTGGTGGTGGAGACGAACGGCGGGATCGGTCCCTCTCTGTTCTTGTCGGTGTAGAGGTTGTGGAGGTAGCCCAGCAGTGGCGGCGCGCGGTGGAACGCGCGGTAGCGGCGGAGGAAGCCGCCGCCGGCGCCGGAGCCGGAGAGGATGATGCGGCGCCAGGGCTTGCACACGAGGGCGGCACGGACGAGGTCAGCGGGCTCGTCCGGCGGGACGCGGAGCAGGATCTCCTCGACGAGCTCCTCCATCTCCATCAGCGCCATGTCGGTGGCTCCGGGCGTTTTCGATCTGCCAGAAGGTTGGGGATGATGCGCACGGGTGTTGGACTTGAGTTGGGTCTGAGTTGGTCCGTATTGGAAAGGTGAGGGCCCAAATAATCTGGCGGACCGAAACAGGAAAGGGCCCAGATACAGTCGCTCATGGGAATACATGCACATCATACTTTGATACACGTTTTGATGCCAAAATAGTTCTTGTTTAGAAATCATTACTCATACAATGTAAATTAGTATATGCACACTTGGGCCATTCCGAGGACTTTTTTTTTGTAGCAGCAGATTTGATATATGGCATTAGGAGACTTTGGGTACATTCCAATTGTTAAGGGGCCATGCACAACTCAAGCCGCCTCAAGGCAAGTTATATGGTATGTCGCTCATGTAGGCAAGTGTGCTACCAGGACTTCTTTTTCTGTGCAGCTCTATCATTTCACTTGTTTTCAGTATGCTGCTTTGGTGGACAAGGAGGTGAGGACCATAGATGCGGAGATGGCCTCCTGGGGATCGATGGCTAGCTGCTCAGGAAGAAGAAGACGAGAACATGCGGTGCTTGCTGGTTTGGTATACTATAACAGAAAACAGGAGGTGGAATGGAGCTGACGCATACGTCCTATGTGGCGGAACCATGTCAGCAGAAAATCAGCAGCCACCTGGACAGTTCTCATCGAAATATGAGGTTTTGGGACATTATATGGTATAATTAACAAGTTTAAGGACCTGATTATACGCTTTGCAAGTTTAGGGGCCATGATACAAGACTACAAGTTTAAGGACCGGTATCAGACTTCACTCAATCTTAAGGTGAGTTTAATTTAGCGAAAAAAATAATGTAGATCAAAAAAACATTGTAGGTCGTGTTGGGAAACGTGTTCTGTGAGTGAGAGAGATAAGATGAATAGGAAAAAGTTAGATAAATAGTGTTTTTTCGGGAGAAGTTGGGTGATCTACACACACCCTTATACCGTCTGGTCTCCTTCATGCATGTATGCCTCATCAATGGCAGCCTCATCCATGACCCTCTTACCAGTGTTAGCTCCGACGAACTGCATATTGGCTCATGATTGAGGGATCCCTGCTCTAACACAAGCTTTGGAATATAAACATTGCAACATTGAATTACTGCAACATGCCAACATTGAAACATTGAAACGTGTTGCAACATTGAAACATTTTTCAGGAGCATCACAAAAATCACGTAAATAGTTATTGAAACATTACAGCATGTTGATTTTTATAAAACATCTATATGAAATAATATTTGCAACATTCAAATGAAACATTGAAACATATCGATTTCTGAAACATCTATATAAAATATTTGCAACATTGAAGTGAAACATTGCAACATGTGTCTGATTTTTTCCCATGGGACGTCTTCATCATAGCATTACCCAAATGAAAAATATCCGCCTCCATTAATAATTGAGATTAACATTTTGCTGTTTTAGCATTGTATAAAATTTTATTTTTTGCCAGCCTAAAATTTTGATTTCTTAGCATTTTTAAAATTTTATTTTTTTTAGAAAAACATAGAATTTTACTTTTTAAGATGAACATAGACTTTTACTGTAGCGCACATTCAGTACCAAATGAAAGTAGGCAAATATTTGAGTTGCACTGGGTCGGCCCGGCCCGGCCCGTCATTTGTCATTTGCTTTTTTAGCATTGTATAAAAATTTATTTTTTTGCCAGCCAAAAATTTTGCTTTTTTAGCATTGTATAAAATTTTATTTTTTAGAAAAAAACACAGAATATTACTATAGCGCACATTCAGTACCAAATGAAAATAGGCAAATATTTGAGTTGCGCTGGGCCCGCCCATCATTTGTCATTTGCTTTTTTTTAGCATTGTATAAAATTTTATTTTTTTATAAAAACATAGAATTTTACTTTTTTCAGATGAACATAGAATTTTACTGTAGCGCACATTCAGGGCCAAATGAAAATACGAAAAAGTCCTATTTACCTCAACTATAGATAGAGTTCACATTGCCTCCCTAAACTTTAAGACCGGATAAATCACCCCCTCAACTTTTAAAACCATGCATTTTACCTCCTGGGTCGGGCTATAGGTGGTTTTGAAAGTGGTTTTGTATTTTTTTTCTTTTTTGTTTTCTGGCTGAATCTTTAAAAATTCATAGTAAATCACATAACAATAATAAAATATAAAAACCATTTTTATTGGACTCGGCGTGAGTATATATACACATTAAACATTCAATATTCAGTACCAAATGAAAATAGGCAAATATTTGAGTTCACTGGGTCGGCCCGGCCCGTCATTTATCATTTTCAGCCCATGAAGCTGGAGAGCCCGCGGTGGTTGGTCGATAAGAAGAAGGGAGGAGGCGGCCGGGGGGATTCCGCCACCAAAACACCGAAACCCTAGCTCGTCGCTATCGTCTCCTCCTGCGCCGTCCTTCCCACATCCAGCCGGTGGGTGCCGTGGCGCTGCGCTACATGGCCAGGATGGTTGGCATCCCCGCTCTTCGCCGGGCCCCTGGACCCCGTGTGCCGCCGTCGCCGGGCTCTGGCTCTCTCGCCTCCCGCTCCTCTCAGGTGAGCTCCACGTCTACGGTTAACCGGTGAGTAGGTTGGTCGACTAATTCTTCCCGTCGAAACATCGAATTCCCGTGTATCTAGGTTTTCCCGCACTAGAGATAGCGCTGATTTCTGTTACCGCGAATCCCGTAGGGTGTTCATTTTGCCTCCCAATAGCTGCAAATTACTAAGCCGGTGCGTTTGATCTTTAGTCCCGATTGGTTCGTGAAGGGTGATTAATAAGGTCAGTCAAAAGCGAATTTGTGTCCTATTTTGTCCAAAGCGAATTTGTGTCCTATTTTGTTTGGTGCATGGGTTTCAAGTGGAATTTGTACCACAAATGTCATGATGAACTAGCTGTGCAGATGCATTCATGTTCCACTGAAAACACAATTCCCAGAAAATTAATTCCCTCTCCCTCCCCTTAGGCCGAAAAACAGGAGTTCAAGCTCCTATTCTGGTTCGACCCGCATCTAATAGGGCTTGTTTGTTTGCTGCCTGGCAAGCAGCTGGAGCACCAGGCAGCAATCTCCACTGAAGGCACACGAAATCTTGCGCCTGGGAGCGCTGCCTGCACCAGGCAGCTGAGCCAGGACAGTAAGCGAACAGCCGCGTAGACTAAGTCTTACTTAATGACCCTTTTACTGGGATGACTACTGTTGATCTTGCACATGCCCTTCTTTCTTCCTGATTCAGCACCAAATAAATTTCACATCTTGGTTCTTAGATGGTAGCTATAAGGCATGTTATTTACTCCACTCAGCGGTATATGGCTGGCTGTATGCATGAACGTCCTTGATATCACCAAAATATTGCATGCAATTTCTGCTGTTTTTTGCAGCCTTGTTCTATTACATTGCCTTGTCAGGTGCTTGTCCACGGTGATTTAGTTTGTAATGTGTATTCAATTGATCTGCTTCTATCATCAATCCTTGAACAATGCGTATGCATTGCCTCAGCTGCAATTACTTTGATCTTAGGCTTGGTACAGCAATAAAAATGCTGGTAAGGAGCAAAGTTCAGGAGAGATTATGCAAGAATTGGCCAGATACAATGCTTCATTTCAAGCCACAATGTAAGTGCATTCTGAGCTGCCCATCTTTGATTCTATTCAACCAGAATGATCTTAGCATTCAGTTATTTCTTCTTTTTGATAGAGACGCCATCGAAGAGTCAAAGAGGAGGCAGAAGAAGGAGTGGCGCATTTACATGGCGTTTGCTGCTGTTGGTTTGGGCCTCGGAGTGTACACTGTTGTAGCTGTCGCCCGGGAGGCAAGGGCGATGTTCAGGGAGAGAGCCTTTGATCGCAAGATGAGGGAAATTTATGCCGCTCATGGAGCAGACATGGATGAGGCAGACATGGAGAAAGACACGAGGGAATGAGTTTTTAGTAACTAACCTGGTATTTACTGGCCGGGCTGTGACAATATGGTAATGGCAGTGTATGGCATCTTAGCCTAAGTACCGTGTCTCAGTGAAGCTTGTTGGAGTTCTGTGCTTGTACTTATTTAAGACCTATTTATGCTTGCCCTGAAACTTGTATGAGGTGCTCATTGTATTGTTTCGATGTTTAAAAAGACATCCATTATCTTCTAATCTTAGAAGCAAATATCATGTCGTTCTGTTTGGGGTGTACCTAGTCAGCCACCATCTTGTCACCATGTCTAGAAAGGCTGGTTAGGACGCTTTGGTGTTGTGAGTCTTAGATAAAATTGTTCTTGTTGGGAAATAATTACTCATAATGCAAATTAGCATGTACACACTCCTGTGTGCCAGACTGATGGAAGGGATGAACTTAATTGACAAATCCAAGGACCTGAGTACCTGACCACTAGATCCCATAAGAAAAATAAAATCTTTCTGGAAAAATAATCCTAGTGGAACTGTAGAAGCTCTGCTTTTGTGCTTTCTGTAAGACCTGACATGGCTCTCGTATTTAGGGAAAAACAAAATGTTGAATTGTTATTAAGCTGGTAGGTTTGGGTCTCTGGTAATCTTGCAAGGGGGAAAAATCGTTTGTTCGTTTATGTTGGTTTGTACGAATGTATTTTACATGGAGCCGGTGTCCCGGTTAGAGTGCTCGTCTTGCAAGACGTTCGGGACACCAATCAGACGTTTTTCCTGTCAGCTGGTGCACAGTGAATTGTAAACAAGCAGGTATCGTTCAGTTTCGGTTTCTTCTAGTGTAGGAGTAGATGTTAAACCCATTGCTGCCGGTGTTCTTTGCAGGCGCTCAGTATCAGAGAATTTCTTCTGTGTTCACACAGTTTCTTCTGTGATTTGACGGGAGAAGACAGGAGCAGACAGGGTAGATCATTCGTCTGAACCTCGTGCTGTCTGGCTTGCAAGTCTGAAACTGCGTATACAGATTGCAGAAAGGCTTCCACTGGAGATAGTGTTTAGTTGTGGCGGAGAAAAAGTACTTTTTTTTTTCTGGGATGCGTGTTATGTGAGGGGGATGAATAGGAAAGGAGAAAAAGGAATTTTTGGGATGCGTGTTCTGTGAGGGGGATGAATATGAAGTAAAAAGTACTTTTGGGAACTAAACACGGCCAAGATTTCCATCTGAGATTTCCATGGTGATGAGAGCAGCAGGAGTGCTCACGCAACCTGGTTAGCACTTGTCTTGTCCATGGTGGTGCCGAGGCAAGGGGTGCCTCCGCCAGTGCAAGACGGCGGGGTCTCGGTGCCGGTGGTCGATGGCGCCAGCGCCGTAGCTCCGATGACTCCATCTGTTTGCCACATGGAGACAGCTAAATACAGCCTCTTGTCACAGGAAATTTTATAGTACATTAAACAAAATATCCTATCTGCATAAATTGCTATGCATCAAGATGCTTCTCAACCTGAATTTATGCAAAGGTCATGTTTTGAACTTCCAAAGCAATTGGTACGCTGTACCTTCCTGCACCAACACAATAACGGGCATCTGTATCAGCTACTCATTGGATGTCTCGAAGGCAACCGGCAACCCCTTACCTGTACCTTGTCTAGCCTCAGTTTCCGATTGCATTAATCAAAGAGGATTTGTCTTCTGAACAAATTCAGAAGTGACTCTGCCATTAGAAGGATTCAAGGACAAGCAATATATATTACAGTGTGCATTAGAGGTTCAGCATATTAACTTTACATTAGCAGTTGTAAGAGTTTATCTCTAGTTGAAATGCATGGAAGTGGTGAACAGTCCTGTATATCAGTGCATGAAGATGCATACGCTTACAGGGTGGCGTGGTGTATATAGAGGATTTGGTCTCTTCAAGGAAACCAATGTTGATTCATGAAGGAATACATGACTTGAATCAACAATAACTATCTCCACGAGGTGAGAAGTTGACAAAGCGCCATTTAAGCTGCGTAAATAATCAAAAGGAGGCTGCTATGAAAACAAATAGCGACCAGAGAAAGAAAATGTCAACTTGAACACCATTCATAAACTACGTGCTGAGAAGTTGATGAGGCACATTTTGTCTGCATGAAGAATAAAATTGAGTCTGCTATACTAACCAACAGCAAACAAAGAAAGGAAATATCCAAAACTACCCCTTGTTCCTTCGCTCAAAAAGATTTTAAGTCCGCGACACTACACGAATCTAACAGATCTTCACAACATTCCATTAGCCATTGACTGTAGCTCTTGACAACACCACATTAGCAGATCATCATCATTTCTCCCTTCAATTCATTAGCATTTCTTCAAAAGTTCCTTCTTTCTTCACCACCTACATTTAAACAAGCAACATAAACCAGATGAGGTTCCCCAAGTGAAGAGCAGCGTATATTTGAAAATTTTTTTTAAAGAACATATTTGAAAGTATAAAACGTACATGCCAGACTCTGTTCCGCACCAAACCAGACTTGCAATGATTTAAAGAGTTCTTTTCACAACTGTAGTGCACGGTGCGTATCTTGGTTCCCCGTGAGACATAGCTGCTTACATCTTTTTTTATGATACTGTTCAGGGAGGGAAAAGGTGTGAGATCCAGTACATTAGTCAAGCAACTTGTCAATTTGTCTAACAATAAATTCGAATGAGAAAAAATACAATTAGGTCATTTGGTTACAGTTTTTCTGGCTGTCCAAATTATTAGCAGATGGATCTTTATTACACCAGTTGTGAAGAGGACAAAATTAGCTCATAACATCATTACTAATATGGACTTATGGAGTTGTACTAGCCTGAAAAATTGAATGGTCATGATTTGTCTTATAAAGATACTTAGATTGGCTATAATGCTAACTTAAAATTCTAAAGCCAGAACACTTAATCTGCAGCAACAACTAATTCTGTTTAGGGTAGGCAACGCAAATAATAAAAGGGCACGTACCGGTGCCTTGCTAAGAAGCCCAAAATTGCCATATTGTGATCTTCCTTACCGAACCCAATTGTCTTCAAAGTTAGTAGCAGATCATCTAGCAGTAGTAACAGATAAGAGATTAAAAAATTTCATCCAAGGAAAGAAATTTGTGTCATTTCAATCAATACCTTCAGTGCATCTCCCACTAGAAGTGAGGACTGAAATTACAGCATGGGCAAACGTGGAGACGTCTCCAGAAAAATCTTCTTTAGAGACCACAATTGCTGCACGTCTCTTTAGACCTAGACTTTCACGCACTGCCTGCTTCACAGAATTTATTGCTATCTCAGTATATGATTCTGCATCCTTCCGCAGTTCGGGACTCTGTAGAATGCGATGCAACAACTCAGATGCAAAACCAACAAAACCAGCTTTAGCATCCTCAGCTGATGAGTTAAGAATTATCCATAGGCCAAGTGGAATTACTGCCACACACACATAGATCGTGGTGCTCAGCAGTAGGCCCCTGGAGTACACTTTTTTTGCACCATGTGGTCTGCAGAAATAGGAACAAAACAGGCCAAAGGCCCTTTTCAGTGAAAGGGCACAAAAAAAAACTCAATGCAGCTGCTATTTAAAAAATAGCAAAAGCTTAGAGTACTTTGTATTTAGAAAAAAAAGTATGTTTGTATGCCCCAAAAATTACTGCTTTGAACTATTTTCTCCAACTCTCCAAGTACAGGAGGAGAGTGGAACCATGTGAGACAATTTCTTTGACAATTCAATAATTCATGAAAAATACATGTGTTTTCAAGGAAAAGAGGACTTACTTGATAATTGCATCGTGAATCTGTTGCTGCTGCTGCTGCATAGCTTGTATCATGTGCACCATTGTCTCATGATTTTCCTTAGTGTTCTTCTGTCCCACCTCGAGTATCTCCTGGCAGATTCGCACCTTCTTTTCGATAGTCCAAAGCCTCGAGAAGCGGTCAGCGTCGCTGGTGTTGAAGCTTGAGGAGGTGTAACCCAGTTCCGTGGGAGTAGAGGACGAGGGCGGTGGTCGGAGGCAGGCATGGACCTCCGCTGCCAACGCGCGCGCGCCAGAGGGTGCTGGCGATCTGCCTACCGGCAGCGCCACCTGCTGTTCGCAGGAAGCGGAGGCTGCTCAGCTTGCCGGCGTTGGCATCACCCCCCGTGCCTTGGAAGCAGGGGCAGGTAATTGGCCTCCCGGAAGCGCCACCCGCGGTTCGCGGGAAGCAGAGGTAGCCGAGCTTGCTGGCGTCGGCACCACCACCGGTGCCCTGGAAGCAGCGGCTGCCGATCATGTCGGCGACGAGGTAGGAGATCGTTGTCGGACGTGAATCCAACGGTGAGGACGACCTGAGGGCGGCGGAGATGATGGACAGATCCAATGCCAGAGGTGGTGACTACGGCGGCACCCCATCGGCAGCGTCGGAGAGGAGGCCGAGGGCGCGGGCGAAACCCCCGAGGCGCTTGAGGAGCTTCGCGGACGCATCCGTCACGGTTGGCATCTTGTCGCCGCGGTGGCGGCGGCGCCGGCGATTGGTAGGGTTTGCGAGATGCTGCGCCGCGGCGTCTTGGGACTTGGGAGTGGGGATTGGGGATGAGAGAGAGTGGACAG
Organism: Digitaria exilis; assembly: GCA_015342445.1. Lineage (NCBI taxonomy): Eukaryota > Viridiplantae > Streptophyta > Magnoliopsida > Poales > Poaceae > Digitaria > Digitaria exilis. Next base: position 517,594 of record JACEFO010001608.1, read on the forward strand.
CGGAGGAGACCAGGAGAGATGTCGTTTTGACCATAGCGGTCACTCTGGCCCCACATGTCTGTCGGTTCGGCGAAATGGACCGCGGCGGCTGGGATTGGGCTTCCCCAGATTTATCTCGAGTGTGACACATGAGAGCCACCTCGAAATTGTACACTTTCTTTATGACTTTTACTTCATTTATTGTACGAGGAGTCTACTTAATACTATGTTTAATCCAACTTGTTTAGTTCACCAACTTTCCAGTCACATCGACTCACATCTTCTTTCACACACATGCTTACCAATGCACTATTCACACCTCCAACTTTTCACCAACTTTCTCATCTAAACAAGGCCTTAGGCCATCCCAACCCATCTACTAGAATGGTGTCCATAGCATTAAATAGCCTGCCACCTAAGCAATTTGGTGATATGACAGGAGAATTAAAGAGGGGAGAGAAGGGCATGATGTCTTGCATGAGAAACCATGTCTACACAAGAACCAAGAAATGAAACTTGATGATATGAAGAGGCAAGGAGAGAGAACATATGTGATTGGATGATAATTTAATTTTAAGAAACAATGCATAGGGGAGGTAGTTTCTACAGGTGGTGTCTATATGACATGGATGTATAGAAACTAGTTGATGTCTTGGGTTGAGGACAACTTTATTAAACAACTTGAAAAATGAGGTGTTAATTTAGCAATAGGTGCACAAAAGACTTCCCTACCCCTCATTAATGCCACAAAGAAGAGAGAAGGGAGAGAATAGGGCAATCAAAAGACTTCCTTACCCTCATTAAGGTTCCAGTCTTAGAGACGGCAAATTTAGTTGCCAAGCAATTGCGCATCTTGACAAACATTAATGACATTGCTTAATATCAAATGAAGATAGAAAAAAGATGATTTAGCAAAATTTGTCGAGTGCCTTGTCGACTATACGACCCACTTTAGTGGTGTTGCTGAGAAACCGAGAGTGATCTTGCCATCAATCTTTGGAAGCTTAGAGGTATATAAACAAAAAATAGTAGGGCAAGCATAGTGCAGGCTTACAAAACCAGTAGCTTCATTGTCCAAGTAAGCAAAAAAGTTATGAAGACACTACAAAAGCCTTTTATCACCCATTGCATCTCAATAGGTTCAAGGGACTCAACAATCTCACTTTCACCCTTTTTCCAATCTACATGTTTCTCTCTCTTTCCTCGAGCCAACAAGAGACTCAAACACCCTACAAGGCTACCAACTTCTTTCCACGCTGGAATCCAAGCCTAGTTGGCTGGTGAAGCCACAACGATGCTCCTGCGTTGGGCTTGGCCTAAGTGGAATCAACTTCTAGATTTATGCCTTAACCTCTTTTCACTTTCGTATAAAACCATATTATAAAGAGTAAAATACATGTATGATCGTTGTAATTGCCTTTGCTTTTATGTTTAGCCATGTTACTTTGAAGAGTATAAATCATAGGTATTGTAATTGTTTTTGTGTTTCTGTTTAGCCATCGCCTTTGAAAAGTATGAATCATAGCCACTGTTCCAAATCATGTGTGTACGTTGTACACGTGTAGTTAGACCGTAGGGCATACGGGCACTATGCCCTGTCTGGCTGGTCATGAAAGGCATAAAGCATCTGTAAACCACTTTTGTTGTGGTGCCAGAAACCAGAAAGCCAAGGGCTATGCAGTCAATTAGGAGTTGGTTGATATAAATGTTCCAAGTTCCCAATTTTAGATATGGGATAGTATGACAAATTTAGTTGCCAACCAACTAAACCTGACAAACAATAACAACCAAATTAATGGCTGATAGATTACAGAGAGTCATAATTCCTCTGATACACAAGAATCAATATGGATTCATCAAAAGTAGGACAATCCAGGACTGCATTGTTTGGAACTTTGAATATATCCATCAGTGTCAACAATCAAAGAGAGAAATTGTAATTCTTAATATGGACTTTGAGAAAGCCTTCGACACCATAGAGCATGCCATAATTTTGAGAATGTTAGAAAAGTTGGGTTTTGACAAAGTATGGATTGGCTGGGTTAGAAAAATTCTGGACAGTGGAACTGTTTCCGTGATGCTAAATGGAACTCCTGGAAAACAACTTCAATGCAAGAGAGGGGTTAGACAGGGTGACCCATTATCCCCACTCTTATTTGTTTTGGCTGCTGACCTTTTGCAATGTATTGTCAACAAAGCATATAACCAAGGTCTCTTCTCCCTGCCAATAGAAGCTGATCCAAGCAATGATTATCCCATCATACAATATGCTGATGACAAGATCCTGATAATGAAGGCTTCACAGCAAGAGATTTTTTTCCTAAAAGGCTTGCTGCAGTCCTTTTTTTTCGGATCCGTAAGCCGCCTGCTAGCCCCTTTCTCTCCCCTGGTCCCTTACTCCATTTCGCCTCTCCATGGGGGTTTTTGCAGTCACCAATTTGGGGGCTTTCGGGGTCGCCAATGTTGCGGCGTTTTCCTCTTGTTCTAGCTAGCTGAGTGTTGATTAGCTTCTCAAATGCTGGCAATTCGTGGCCGGGTGTTGAGCTGTGTTGCTATTTTGGTAGGCGCTTCACTGAGCTTAATTTTGATGCTGTCACTAGGACCAAATGACCGTGGCGATTTTGGTGGATGTGGAATGCTTTTACTTTATAGGCGCCCTCAGTATGGCTGGGGCTTGCAGATGCTACGCACTAAATAACAATGTACTACGTTCCGGGTGTTACAGTCTTGGGGTTTTGTTTTGGTTGGTTTGTGCGCCTGGGAAGGGCACATCAGCGCTTTAAATCCGGGAGGGAAACTATAAAAACTGTCCCTTTCCAGGGATTGTGATAAGGATAATCAGCTAGATTCATCAAGGCTAGGCTGGCGCTCTGATGTTCATGTTTCTGGTTGCACTGCAGTTTGTGAACAGGCCTATACAATGGCTCAAAATCTTGATCCCAGCAGCCAAGGGAGAGGTGTGCTTCAGTTCAAAACAGGACTACAATCTGTCATCAAGGTAGGCTTGTTCTCGCCATTTACACACTAATTACTTCTGTTTCTGTTCAGTCTATTTTTCTGTGAATTATTTCTAATTCCCCATGTCTAATCGTGGCATTCTGCAGCACAAACTTGCTACGAAGGATGGGGCTTCGATAGACCGACAGAATGACATTCAAGTGCTGTGGAACTACTATCTGGAGTTGAAGAGCAGACATCAGGTCGAGGATATGCAACGTGAACAGGAGAGACTAATGGAGTCAGGAACCTTCAATACTGCGTATGATCTTTCTGTGCTAAGAAATCTTGATATGTTTTTGTCTTTTGGGTTGTCTTCTTTACTAAGAATTTTGGATTTGGTTCTTTCTTTTTGGGTTGTCCTAGCGGTAGGGTCTCAATTCTTTTTCTGATCCTTATGAACTTTTGCTAGTTAACACTTCTAGGCTACCGTTCTTTTTACTCAAAGTGAAGAATCTGTCTCATTCTATCTTGCAAATTACCAACCATTAGTTTGCTCTTTTCCAAAGAGTATTCTTCAAGTCCATTGTGCCCCAGGAAGTTTTGCCTCTTTTGATTACTGGACCTGGACGTGTGCAGAAACTGCATTTATGCCATTTGTCTTTCTTATAATGTACTCTCTATTGCAGTGTACCTTTGGTAATCTTAGAATTAACAGGGACATCAACATAGCACTGTTTGTGGCTTTTTTGCTTGCTTATCTACAAATTCATCTTTTGAACCACTAAGTTATGTAGTGCTACTATATCATGTACCACAAGAAATTTGCCTTCTGGCTGTGCAACTTATTTTGAGTTACTCATTTTCTTAATGAAATGGAAGCAGTTCTGCTAACCCCTCCTAAATACTTTATGCCCCTAATGCTTAACCCTGTCAGTTATGTACTTATGTCGGTCATGTAAACAAATCTTATGTATGTTACAGTATCACTCATGGCTATTTCATTTTATTTGCATCATCAGGATGGGCGCTAGGGCTATGGAGATGAAGAAAGTTTATGTTACTTTGATGGCTCTTTTCGATGTTCTGGAAATTCTTGTTGAGCAATCACCAACTGATAGACTTCATAGACAAATTCTAGAGGAGGTAATTAAGATTGAACTCATGACTACATGTCTTTTTCTTATTGTGAATGATTGTTGTGGTTTTGTTTGTGATCGTATCACTTGTGTGCTAAAAGCCTGCAACAGTAATCTTTTTGCTTAATATACTTTTGACTCAGAAGAGTTTATTTATTTTAGATTAAGTAAGCCATTACTCTTTATCTTTGCCCTATTCAGATAAAAAGAGTAAAAAGATCTGATGCAGCCTTGAGGGGTGAACTTATTACGTACAATATTGTACCACTTGATGCACCATCATCAGTAGTAAATATTATTGGGTTTTTCCCTGAGGTAAGAATATTTTCTTTGGACAGTGACATGGTTTCCAAAACATAACGCTGTTTACCAATTGCTGTGTATGCTTAAGATAATATAACTAATATACTTGAGAAATATCTGCGAGTCATACTTTTTTTTGAACCGGTGAGTCAAATACTCAAATTTATGAAACATCATTTTCCTATGGCCTATCTATAGATTCATATGACATCGCTCGTCATTTTCCTATGGCCTATCTAAATATTCATATGATATTGCTTGTCAAGCTGGAACAATAATTTTTACTGCACAATGTTCTCTTGGATGATATATATTTATTTGACCATGCCATTCCTTTAGTTCTACTTCCGATTTTGTCATGGTTCGCAAGGTATAGTTATATGATCATGGGTTAACTTGCCTCACTGCCGGTGCATTAACATATTTTATTGGATATATATCTCGGTAGTGAAGAGAAAATAGGCGGTGCAAGTTAAGTTGTCTATATGGTAATTAAGGCTCAAGAGCCATTTATGTGCCTTGTTATGCCTTAATAATTAAAAGAAGTTGAGTTGTGTTGTTGAGAACAATTCATGCAACTGTATCAGGTCAGGGCTGCAACAGCAGCAATTCAAAAATGTGGGGACCTGCCATGGTTCCCTTATGAATCACCTCAGCTAAGACAAAAAGACATTTTTGACCTTCTGCAATATATATTTGGCTTCCAGGTAAGTAAACTTCCTATATCATATTCTCATGTCATCTGATCGTATTATGCTGGATCTTCTGCCGGATGTTTTGTAAGGTTTGATATTTAGTCCTGCATGTTGGCATATACCAGAACAAGACTGCTAATTTTTCTTAGTAACATGGTTTTTAAAGCGTTAAGGCAAGGCGAGCCACCACCGCCATATCGCCTAGGAGACGCCTAGGCGGGCTAAGGCAGGATAAAGCGGCCTAAGGAAGGCGATCGCCCACCGCCTTGTCGCCTAGGCGACGCCTTAAAAACATTGCGGAGTAATATAGTTTCTTATGTGTGATGTCTTGTATAGTAATATTTTTGTTAATGGTGTAAAAATTCTTTGCAAAAACTATTATAATTTGCTTAATCACTTCTAATGTGTCAACTTTTAGAACACAACTTCTTTTCACCGTCGACTTCTTTCTTTTGCTGGTTGACAAGCCATCTTGTGCCTTGAGACTGGGGGAGAAGATAGAGCTCCAAAAACTCGCATGTACACTTCATTATACAAGTGTCAGCACTAGAAAGTCTCACTAAAATGAAAGATACCATAAATCCATAATATATGTTCATATAGCTTAGGTAAGGTAAATAAAGGCAGGGTAGGCCAGTGAGTGGCGGCGGTGAGGTAGAGGGTGGGCGGATCCCGCTGGGTCAAGCGGCAAGCGCGGACAATCGGCGGCGGAGGGGTCCGGCCCGGCGGCAAGGGTGCGGCTTGGTCTGACACGGAACTTCGACGGGGCGGGCAGCTCCTGCATACAGAGCGACCGATGCCGACGGGCTCTGCGGCCTTGCCAGGAGGCGGCGGCAAATCTCGTCGTCGAGGCAAGCTCCCGCCAGGAGGTTGCGGCAGCGGATCCTTGCGTCGGGGGCAACTCCGGCGAGGGGGTGGCGGCGAAGAGGAGGCGCCGCCTGGGTTTCCGCCGGCGACGAAGTGGGCACGCCACCCAGAGGTTCGGCTGCCACCACGGCAGCACAGGGTAGCGTGGGTGCCACAAGACCGCGGCTGCCACCACGGCAGCACAGATCGAGGTCGACGACAACGGTTCCCATGGCGGATGGCGAGGTACAACATGATTGGCTACTGCTTGACTCTTATGGGCGGCGGATTAACTGGATGCGCCGCGGGAATCGAACAGGGCGCTGCCCCAGGTGAAGATCGACATGGGTGATCTCCCCGGGGGCGCGCTAGGTGGCCGTCGAGGGGCCGCCCTGGATGGGCGCCGTGGGAGACGGCTGGCGGCTCGCAGAAGGCAGGGGTGCGGATGGCGGCAACGGAAGGTTAGGGTTTATGGCCTAGGATCTAGACCTAAACTCGTGATACCATGTAGAATAATAGGATTGTATTGCATTGAGGCCTCGGCCGGTATATATAGGAGTACATGACTTGGGGGGGGGGGTAAGACAACCCCACCGGATATGGCAGTCTACAATACTTATATCTAAACTACCAAATATACTCTAACAGTTAAACCATGTTATGGTCAGGACCAGCAATACCATTCAACCTTGATATCATATTAAGGATGTAAATGCAATGAGAAACTGAATGTATCTTTCCACAATGTAAACTTCTCACTGCAATTTCATATTAAAGATGTTCTTACATTCTGCATGAAACATGTTGCAACTAAACAAATTATCACTATTTGCCATAGATTCTTTTCAATGTTTGTTGGTTTAATTCTTTTCCTGCTGATCATGAATTATATACTAATTAAGAAACTGTACGGGGAGTTCATTATTTCTAGCTGCTAATCCATTTTGGCAGCATTAATTTCGTGCTTCAATTTTTTATTGCCTTTATAAGTTTATATTAAGTATCTAATTCATCTGGATGATTATTCCAGGATGATAATATTCGGAACCAGCGTGAAAACGTTGTGCTTACATTAGCCAATGCTCAGTCCCGGCTCGGCCTACCTGTTGGGACAGAACCTGTGAGTTCTGTTCTTTTTTTAGGCAATTTACCATCCACTTCTTGATTTTGATAAGATCCCTTATCCTGCAGATGTAATAGTAGTCTATATGTTACTAAATATGTATTATGTGGGACATTAACCAGATTTTTCTCTCATACAGTAACATCTTTTACCACTAACCCATTCTTTCAAACTATATGAACTATAGCTGGGTGTTCCACAGAGGCCTCGCTGATATTTTTTTCATTTATTGCTTAGCTTCCTGTGTGGAGTAAATTAAGCTTGTCTCATAACAAGGAACAAAAAGATGAACAATCAACAGTTTGCATGTATCAGTTGTTTGCGTATAAATTTAGAGTGGACCTGTCAGTTAGTTCTGCTAGTGTGATTGCTGTAGGAAACTTAAGTCTTGCCAAAGTAGCATCAAATCTTCAATTGATTCCCATATTGTTGTGTAAAGTGTTGCTGGTGAACGTCCGATTTCAATGTTTGTAATGCTTATCATGAATCTTTTTTGTCCATTTGTCCGTAAGTTCTCTATTGTATATACTTAATAAACACTAAATTAGGCGATGTTTCTTGTAGAAAATGGATGAGATGGCTGTTGATGGTGTTTTTTTCAAAGTTCTGGATAACTACCTAAAATGGTGTAGGTACTTGGGCAAGCATGTGGCATGGAGAAGGTGGTTAAACAAACTTGATTTGATACTTTATTTACACATGTTTTCATCTATCTGGATGCGTTACCAGTTTACCATCTTTGTTTTGATAGCCATGAAGCAATAAATATGGACCGGAAAATCATATTGGTTGCTCTCTACTTTCTGATTTGGGGTGAAGCTGCGAATATTCGTTTTCTCCCAGAATGCATATGCTACATTTTCCACAACGTTAGTCCCTTCCTCTCCCAAGTGTTGGTCTATTCATTTTGCAATTTTGTAGAGACTACATTTAGAAATGAATTTATTATGGTCTATACCTTAAATGGTCCTGTGTCAATTTATTAATAATGATTCATAACCGCTAAGTACAGCAACATTTATCTGAACTTTGTCCTTGGCAAAGTTCTCCTTTTCATGTTTAATGGACACTAGAATACCTCTTGTATCATTGCCCATTTCTATCTAGTCAAATCATATTGTTAATAAAGGACTGTTAAATCCTATGTATTTCTCTCAATTGCTGTTGTACGGTGGTGCAGTGTATTCAGCATAATGACATTATTGGCATGTTTTCAGATGGCAAAGGAGCTTGATGGGATTATTGATTCATCTGAAGCTGAATTCGCAAAGAGTTGTATTACTAGTGATGGTTCCACCTCATATCTGGAGAAAATAATTACACCAATATATGAAACCATAGCAGCGGTAGGTTCATTTATTAAAGGTTCTATCTCTAATGTACTTTTATTAACTGGACTGCTGTTAGATTGAGATCAGGACTGTCTCCCTTCTTGTTTGTGCTTCATTTGGATTGACATGGACCCTTAAAACATTTGGTATGGGTTCCAACACTACAATGTACATGCTGTAATCCACCTTTATGTATTGTGATCCAGTGGGATCAAATCAACATGGAAAATTGTGGAAACGCTATGGTACGTTTTAACACTCTTTGGCAGCGTAAACCAAAATAACTAAATCAATAAAAGTTCTCTTACGGCAACAAAATTGTTTCTTCTGCCTTTTTGATTTGGTAGAATTTTCTTATAATTTTGTCTTCCACATAATTATGATATGAATGTTGTTTTCAGGTAATAGGAATAAATGTATAGTTAGGATGCAGCATTTAACCTGGGAATTTTCACTTTGATTTGTTTATCAAACCCAATCCTTGCGCAGTTACACTGCAAAGACGTTCTGCTTCTGCACAATGCATATTCTGTTTCTGGTGCTGTTTGGTGCTTTGAGATTATAGTTTTATTGATTTTTTTATTTTTCGAAATTTTTCACTTAATGTTTAGCTGGTCATATTTAAAATTTGATGATGGTTTTCAGTGAGCCATTTGACATTTATCTAGCTTATCTGTTGCCTATCATCTGTGTACTAAGATTTTATCTATGGGTAAATTAGCTAATTCTGCGCTGGCTGTTTAACTGTATTGGACCTTTAGCTGCTGCATTGAAAGTTTTGCATTTTTATACTGTTCACAGGAGGCTAGCATCAATGATGGAAAAGCTGCACATTCTGCTTGGAGGAATTACGATGACTTCAACGAATATTTCTGGTTCGTTTATAAACTTACCTTTCTGCTATTTCATCTTATATCATTTTCTTTTCTGTCTTTGACTTTATTCTGCTACATCCGTGTAGGTCACGTTCTTGCTTTGAGCTTGGTTGGCCACCTGCTGAGAGCTCAAAATTTCTGTGCAAGCCTGCTAAGGGGAAGCGTGTAAGTTAACTATAAATAAATAGTTTCCTAAATAGAGTAGTAGTTTACTTATGTGTGACTTGCGAGTGTCATAAAATGTGAGATTAAACTTTTAGAAATAGTATCTCAGTATCACTTGAGGTTCCTACTTTTCTGTTAGCTAGTTTCTATCCTAAGTGTTTGTCAGTTTGCTTGCTTGCGTGTGGTTTTGGGTTTAATTTCCTACATTATTTCAGTTGCTTAGAATCTGATTTGATATTCTTTCCACATAACTAAATATTCAAGTTTGAAACTGTAGTTTCTTTTGGTAATGCTGGTTGCTGTATATAATATATGGTTTTATAGTTTCCTGTCATTCTACCATTTAGTGATGTTTATATTGCTTTAAACATGTTACATAGTAACACCGTTCTAACTATTCAAATGGGAACATGAAAAGGTGAAAGTAGGAATGTCTTAGACTGCTGTAGAAAGCTTGCTAGTTTCTGTCTTGAAGACTGTATGTATATGATTTCAAGATTAGGCTAGCCAAGTGTTTTATGATGCAATGAGGTAATTAAGGGCTAGATGATATGCTAATCTTTTTCTTCCGGAGATGAAAAATCGTTCTTCGTTTATAAATATTGAAAGAGTACAATGAAGAGGTAGCCACTGGAGAAAATGGATCATTATTCTTATCTTTCTTTTCTTTGTGCAATATCTGGGGGCTCATACGATTTAGAGGAGGCGTTTTGACTAAATTAAAATAAATACTATTTTCTGTAATGTTTATCTTTTCTGTGTTTTGCAGTCATCAGTGTTTTTGGCCTTACTGTTTCTGCTTCAATTCTTTATTTGCAGCCAGGAAAGACAAATTTTGTTGAACATCGTACTTTTCTGCATTTGTACCGCAGTTTTCATCGCCTGTGGATTTTTCTCCTATTAATGTTTCAGGTAACTGATTTGAGATGGTGATAACCAGGATTAAGTATATCATGTATTTATGATTGTGGAAGATAATTTTTTTTCCTGATTTTGATGCAGGGATTAGTTCTAATCGCCTTTCATCATGGGAAAATAGATGCTGACACCATTAAAATACTACTTAGTGTTGGACCAGCCTTTTTCATGCTAAACTTTATCAAGTGTATGCCTCTAATTTACTAGTAGTCTTATATATATGTATAGATAGTTTGTTAGTATTTGTTGTATATTTTATTTTCTATAAATTTGATCTGGATAAGAAAATCTAGTTATATTTATTTTTGCCTTTTGTCCCATATTTTATTATCATTGTTGTTGGAAATATCTATACTCCAATAATTGTGTTATGTTTTAGGCTGCTTGGATGTGATACTCATGGTTGGTGCATATAAGACAGCAAGAGGTTTTGCCATCTCAAGATTAGTTGTCCGATTTGTTTGGTTAACTGCAGTTTCCACATTTGTAACATATCTTTATGTGTGAGTATTCAGTTAGCTTTTCTGCCTTTTTTTTTCCTATTAATGTACACTAAGCTATCTATTCGCTTGAATGCTGAATGTTTGACAGGAAAGTCTTGGAAGAGAAACATGCAACGAACTTTGATTCGACTTATTTCCGGATTTATGTTATTGTTCTTGGTGGTTATGCTGCTGTTCAGATTATGTTTGCGCTAGTGACCAAGACCCCAACTTGTCACAAGCTTTCCAGTTTGTCTGATCGGTTACAATTTTTTGAATTTTTCAAGTGGATATACCAGGTATGCATATCTTCACTGCTCATATGTTGGAAATATATTTCTATTTTAAAATCAATCGTCTGCATATTTGTTCATAGGAGCGATATTTTGTTGGACGGGGACTTTATGACACTATAAGCGATTATGCCAGTTTCTTTTCTTTTGCTGTTCACGTTTTTTGATTTTTGAACAAGTGTTTGAACTTCAACTTTTTTTGTGGTTTCTCTGGGTTAACATCTATAGTAAGACCTTTCGGTTTCAAGTTTAGCATCAAGATACAAATGTCCATCTGCTGTACGAAAACTGCAATTTTTTCTTTGTTTGCTAACTATACTCTGCAACCTGTTAATTATCCTGGATGAATTATGAGCACTTGATTCTGAAATTTGCTCGTGCGATTTGTTTTGCTCCTTGCCTATTTCAGGGTTGGTTATATGTTTGCCCTTATTATGAAATATGAAAAATAGCAAGTTAAGTAGTCTGGAGTCTGGACACGTGGTCTTGATTGCTTCCTAATGTTAGTGGTTAGTGGCAATAGCCTGGCATGATTACTTCCTGAGATAGTGGTTACTGGCAATTGCCAGAGATGTGGGTTTTACTACCTTCCAGGCTATTCTCTTGTGTGTTCATGTTGAGTGCCTTCTGTTCAGCGTCTCTTGCAGTCTGTTTATGAGATGCACCTTTGGCGCCTTGCCAGCACCAAAGGCCTAGTGGCTCTTCAAGCTAGTAGGAGCTAGCTGGGTATGCTGTCGTTCATGTTCTGTAACTGGTGTAAATGTAACAAAACAATCAACAGAATTCTATTTCTTATTAATGCAATGACACGCTGCCCTGCATGTTCAAGGGAAAAAAACTGACGCTAGACTGTCAATTTAAATACTCACCAGTTCTCTCAATGGTAATAGGTCCTCAGTTGTGTTCATCACGCTTCATTATTTACTTACAAAAAACTAACTTTATTACGCAGATATGTGATATTTTGGTTCGTCATACTGGCCTGCAAATTTACTTTTGCATATTTTCTCCAGGTGGCTATACCAATATCTTTCGGAACTACGATTTTTGTTTTATGGTCTGTATATTAACAAAAACATTTTGTTCACCCTTTTGCAGATTAGGCCTTTAGTTGAACCAACCAACATAATAGTTCAACTCCATGACTTGAACTATTCCTGGCATGATCTTGTATCAAAGCGTTAGTATCTGAAAGATATTACACTAATACCATTACTTAATTATTGCAACTATATTGACTCAAATTATTATCACGCTCTTATTTCTAAGCACATTAAGCAAGGCAACTATAATCCTGATAGTGTGTTCCTTTAGGAAACAAAAATGCTTTGACCATTCTGAGCCTCTGGGCACCAGTCTTGGCTGTAAGTTCCTTGGTTTGTCTTGTAAGTTCCTTTGATATGTGAGAAGAGAGTCCACAATGTGTTATGTTCTTTTATTTGTATATATAGATATACCTAATGGACATCCACATTTGGTACACTCTCTTATCTGCTCTTGTTGGTGGTGTTATGGGTGCTAGAGAGCGTCTTGGGGAGGTATATTTTGCTTTTTTATGTCCTGGCCTTGTTTATGAATCCAAGTGCCCTAAATTCCTTATCATGTCCAAACTGAAAATACCTTAGATATGATGCTGTTTTGAGTGTGGTGCTTTTATGTGTCCCTGCAGAAAGAACGGGTCAAGCGGTTACACTTACTTTTGACTGTCAAAGATTCTTCTGCCAACATTCCGAAAAATTTGGAAGCTCGGAGAAGATTACAGTTTTTCACTAATTCTCTATTCATGGACATGACAGCAGCAAAGCCTGTATCTGAGATGATCCCGTTCAGGTACTATTAATGCATATGGTCTTTGCTTTGACTCAACTAATAGGTTCCTATTAACATCAAATTTTCATTTGTCACAGTGTTGTTACTCCATACTACAAAGAGACTGTACTTTACAGCATGTCTGACCTTTATGTTGAAAATGAAGATGGCATCTCCATACTTTTCTACCTTCAAAAGATATACCCTGGTACTGTTACCATGCCGAATTCTTCACTTATTTGGAAAATCTTTAATTCAAGATAATATTTTAATCTTTAAAATTATGTTTGTTGACCTTATTTAATCTCTTTCTCATAATGTACTCACATGCCACTTCTATTACTGGTTTGCTTTGGAATGTGTATTTTGTCACTCATGACTTCCGTTACAAATATCCATTATCTGGGACATGTCAAGACTTTCTATACCACCATTTTGTTATTCTGGCAGGGTGATGAGTGTAAAATTGATTAGGTTTAAGTGGATGGCTGCAAAAAAATTGTGACTGCTTTTGATAGTTTTTTCTTATTATTAGTAACAGATGGCCCCAAACACTAGGGAAGAGCCTTTTTGTACCCCCAAAAGGTGAGGGACTTTCCCTCACCATTTAAGTTGATTCACCTCTATCCCATCAAACATTGGCGCTCCTTAGCACTTACCATCCCATCACAAACACCCATGGTCCACCGGGCTATAGGCTTACATCATCCGTGTGTACCTCGGGCCGAGATTTTGGACTTGGCTCTGGTACCAATTGGTGGCCCAAATATTGGGAATGAGCCTACCTGAATCCCAAAAGCTACCCCTAAAACTTGGAGGGACTAATCCAAGAGTAGCATCCTAGTACAATTTTGTTCATTGTAAGAAAGAAATCTAGACATGTTGCAAGCCAGATTATATTTTGATATCATGTTTTTAGATTACTGCTGTGTGATTAACTCTAAGCATTGTTATCCGAGTGTAGCCTTGTTACCATTGCTCCTCGCTCAGGCAGTATATCGTTAGTTTCTTTTTCAGTTGATGACTTGATTTTGTACATTTCACATCAAACATGCCCGTACCTGGTCTGCAGATGAGTGGGCTAACTTCTTGGAACGAATTGGCCGTAGTGACCCATCGGAAGATGGTTTTACGGATAGCCCGAGTAAAACCTTGGAATTACGGTTTTGGGTGTCCTATCGTGGCCAAACTTTGGCAAGGACTGGTTGGTATTTTTATTCATTCTTTTGGTTTAAGTACATTCTAACTGGTAGAAAAAAATGTTGTTCAATGGACATGTTACATGCTATGTTGAAAATCTTCATTCTGATATTCCTATCTTCATGGTGTTAACCTTAATTTCTGTGCTTGATTACTGCATTTCTGAGGCAGTGCGTGGTATGATGTACTACAGAAGAGATTTGATGTTACAAAGTTACCTAGAGAGGAGATACCTTAGAGGTGGTTATATAGTGCCCTGTTTTCTGTTACTTGATTGACACATTTTTTTTTTGGCTACCCTCATGCTTTCTGCACCACCAGGTATTGAAGATGGCAATTCTGCAGCAGAATATATTGATATTCGAGGCTATGAGTTGTCTCCTGATGCCCGGGCCCAAGCAGATACAAAATTTACTTATGTTGTTTCATGCCAAATATATGGACAGCAAAAGCTAATGAAAAAACAAGAGGCTGCAGATATTGCTCTCTTACTCCAAAGGTTGGCTGATGTTCTTGTTTTTCTTGTTTATTGAATGGGTTGAGGGCTTACCAGTCAAGTTCTTTTGTCTATTAATTGTTTAGATTTTTTTCCCGTTTCCCTGAGGGATCTTGAGTGTAGACATGTTTCTAATCCTTAATTTTGCTTGACATCTAAAAGGTCTTGTCCAGAACATGTGAATTTTACCCTTTTCATGTGGGAATTGGTGTGCTTCATGCAAAATTCTTGTGCAAGTCTTTGTTGCAAATAAGCCCTAAAGTTGTCAGACTGAATGATACTGATCAGATTTGTTATAATTTGCAGAAATGAGGCTCTTCGGGTTGCTTTCATACATGAAGAGGATAACGGTGGACATGGTCCAAAAGAGTATTATTCAAAGCTTGTAAAGGCCGATGTTCATGGCAAAGATCAAGTTAGTCTGTTTTTTGAATTATTGATATTTCTTCTACCAATGCTGGGTGGATTTATCTTGTTTATTCAAAATCAATTAATTATGAGTCTGTATCCGTCAACCATTCCCATCAAGTCACTCTGATATATGATTGTTAGCTTACCACATTTGGCTCTCAAATATATCGAGAAGCTATAACTTCATTTAATGTGTATTTCTTGGTTGGGTGGTCAGTCATGTTTTAAGTGATTGTTTCCAGATGCCCTACCATTCATTTGCCCTTCGTTGCAAGTATGAGATAATAGCGACTCATTTCCAAGAGAAAAATTGTTCCTGATTTGGCAACAGTTTCTTCCTCTTGAAAAATCTGATAAACATTTTTTTGTCATGGTCTTGTCCTGAAATAGCGACTCATTTCCAAGAGAAAAATTGTTCCTGATCTGGCAACAGTTTCTTCCTCTTTAAAAATCTGATAAACATTTTTTTGTCATGGTCTTGTCCTGAAATAAATTATTAAAAGAACTCATAATTTTTGGAAAGTTTCGAAAAGATATCAAACCAATTCCAACTTCTGCTAGTAACAAAAAATACTCTAGCCCGAATCAGGATTCGAAAACTGGATTACTGGACAATAATAACTGTCCCACAAGTTGCTGCCACATTTCCAGTCTGTTAAACTTTTTCCAGGTTTGTTTCACACATTGTCTCCTGATAGTAATGTGTTTATTGTTCTTTAATAATTGAAGTAGTATGAAATTACCTTTAACCAACCAGTATTGTATCTACTGGTCCAGACAGGTACAACTGGTTAGCGACAGTAGCTGGCCGGGTTACCACCAGCATTGTCCCTAGCCTCAACTCACTGTTATGCACTCCCTCTTTTCCAAATTGTAGGTCTTCTTTTTTTACTTTGACCCCAAATCAAACTTTTCTAATTCTGACCTAGTTTATAGAGAATTGCACTATCATCAGCAACATCAGATTAGTTTCATTAAATCTATCATGAGATATGTATTTATAGTGTGCATTTATTTAATCTTATAGATGCCAATATATTTTTTACAAACTTGGTCAAAATTAGATAAGTTTGGCTTTGCACAAGGCTACAACCTATTGGAACAGAGGAATATCAACTTTGACATCCATATGCAAAAGCGTTGCTGATATTTATATGTGGAAGATTTCTTTGACTAAAATGCTGTTCATTTATTAGAATGGCGTCACTTCTATGTACACTGGCTAAAATTTGTGGAACTTATCGTTTCAGATAAAGATATTCAATAGTTTGACTTGTCGCATAAACTTCTGCTAAGACTAGGCCAATGCATAGATTTCATGATATTTACTATTTCAGTACAGTTTGAATCACAATTAGAAACATAATTTTGTTTGTTGCAATCTTGTAAGACATCATGCATTTTATCAATGTTGCTTTTGCTTAACATGTTATGCTTTATCTTGCCATCCTATTACACATATAGGTAATATACTCCATTAAACTGCCTGGGAACCCTATGCTTGGTGAAGGGAAACCTGAAAATCAAAACCATGCAATAATCTTCACTCGGGGTGACGCAACACAGACGATTGATATGAATCAGGTATTCAGGTTTTCTTTTTTCCAAAGCAAACAGTAAGAAAGACATCTAGTTGCAGAATGTATTTACCAATATTATTTGTGTGAATTAGTCTGTTTTAGTGCCTACTTAGGATAGAATATGGATTTAGCATTTTTCTTGCTTCTGGATTTGTTGTGCTGTTTTAATGGTTTAGATGCTGAGCTTACCCTGACAGTTGGATTGTGTGGTTTATGTTCATATGTGGTAGTAATTTCCATAAGTTCCTGTAAAAAAAGGATATACTATTCTTTTAACCATTTTCCTGTGGGCTTCTAGAGCAAATACATTTTTAGACCATAATATGCTGTTTTAATAATTTCTTTCATGCTATAGATGTTGAGCTTACAATGACTGTTGGTTTGCATGAGGTTCTGTTCATATGTGGTAATAGTTTCCATAATTTACCATGAAGAAGGATAGCCTGTTCTTTTAACTTGCTTGTATTTTTCATGTGGGCGTCTAGAGCAAACACATCTTCATGCTCTAATATGATGCCTCGTCACCTGAACCTCTACATGAGGCATGAATAGATTAGAATCACAGGGTTGTGAGGATTACTGGCCCTCCACAAGCAGAAAAAATTGATCCACACCTCCATTTAGTGTGATGTACTCGCATAATCTCATCCAATGGCGGTACATACTCAATTTGTGTGTGAACACTTGGATGAATTGCACTGGACACTTCTCCTTCTCCATGAATGAGTATACATTCCTTTTGAAGCCCCCCTTTGTAATCTTGACTGACAGAAGTTCCCATATAGGACAACTACCTGGAGGAGGCAATGAAAATGAGAAATTTACTTGAAGAATTTCATAATGTTCATGGGAATCATGGCATGAAACCCACAATTTTGGGTTTGAGGGAGCACATTTTCACGGGGAGGTTATTATTGAACTTCTCGCTTACTTGCCAGCTATATACATGATTATATATTTTGTATTGATCTGTTCTATTTCATTTTTGCTAGTGTCTCTTCGCTGGCATCATTTATGTCGAAACAAGAAACAAGTTTTGTTACTTTGGGGCAACGAGTTCTTGCTTACCTCAAGTGAGTCAATATTGTCAACCGCTTGGTAGCTTGCTGTTGGAAACATATTTTTGGCTGCAGTTACATACTGCATTCCTTTTTTTTTGGTATGGAATCTGCGGTAATGGTAGCAAACCACGCAACCTACTAATGACTCATCCTACTCCAGGGTTCGAATGCACTATGGACATCCTGATGTTTTTGATCGGATATTTCACATAACCCGAGGTGGCATTAGCAAGGCTTCCAAAGTGATTAATATAAGCGAAGATATATATGCTGGTGGGTATTTTGTATTCTTTACATTGGAATTTCATCATGACTTTGACATGGTGGCTATCATGCTTGCTGGGAACATTGGACATGCTCAAGGATGTGTAGGTTGTTTTTGATACTTGGAACAACAACAACATAGCCTTTAGTCCCAAGCAAGTTGGGGTAGGCTAGAGATGAAACCCAAGAAACAAAGGTCAAGGTTCAGGCATGGCCATAGCTAGTCTCCACGCCCTCCTATCGAAAGCTACTTCTTCGGAAATATTCTACTCCTTAAGATCTCTTTTCACCGCCTCATCCCAAGTCAATTTAGGTCTACCACTACCCCTCTTGACATCATCTACCCGCTTTAAAACCCCACTAGGCACAGGCGCCTCAGGAGGCCTCTGTTGGCCATGTCCAAACCATACATGGATCAGGATGAAAAAAAATTGAATTGCAACTAAAAAAGGACGTGCTTATGGATGTATATGTTTTCCTTGTGATATGCCAGTCATTTCTTTTCTGTTCTTTCTTTTTCTGAAACTTTTATTTGGAAAATTGTATTTCAGCTGTCAGGCGTGTGCGTTAGACATGCATATTGCTGTTGCTAAAAATTGACACTATTATTCAAATGTTTTGGATAGTTTTTTTTTCATGAAGTAGTTCTTTTCATGGAATAGCCATATGTACTTGTTACACAATTTTATTGGTCACTTATACCTGATTATTTCAATTCTTTGAGGACATGGGCACCTAATTATGTTATGGGAATCTGTAATATGATCTCTGTATTTGTTATCTCCGTTGCACTATATACAATGAGTCATACATAACAAATGCTACTTCGTATCACTTTTGCTTTCTTTTTTTGTTTCATACTGCATACTTGAACTCTTCAATGTTTGACATTGTGTGAATCATTTTGCAGGATTCAATTCGACTCTGTGCCAGGGGAACATCACACACCATGAATATATCCAGGTGAATATTTAAGTTTACCTGTTACCCCTTTACTATTCTTTGTCAGTTCATGGGACATTCTTACTTGCATAATTTTGCATTTGAAGATATCAATATGTGTGTAGGACAGGTGAAAAGTAGATGACAGGCATGGGCATTGACTATTATGTTATGTGTACAAGTTTCCAAGTGTACATGTTTGTCTCCTAGATGGAAATAAAATTTATTCTTCTTTCAGGTTGGGAAAGGTCGAGATGTTGGCTTAAACCAAATTGCACTTTTTGAGGGGAAAGTAGCTGGAGGCAATGGCAAGCAACTTCTCAGCCGAGATGTGTACCGTCTGGGGCAGTTATTTGACTTCTTCAGGATGCTAACCTTCTTTTTCACCACTGTTGGTTATTATGTCTGCACAATGGTACTCCCCACCTCTTTCCCTCCCTTGCGCCCTGTTCGCATTCGTTTTCTTTGTTATTGCTAGGTTTTTCTGTAGGTGTTTGATAGGTTCTTTCTGTGAGATATTAAGTTACAATTACACCATCCAGATGCTTGAGTATCCATATATTTGGAAAGTGGTAAGAGTTTTGATCCTGCCTGCACAGTTTCTGTAGAAAGCTGATAAAGCTTTGCTGCTGTGGAGGCTTATGGAAATATAACTCAGATTCTAAAAGAATGGCAAAAGGCTGTTTGGTAAAATGTTGAATTGAACTTGTTCTTAATTCACGTTAGGAATCTAACTTGGCTGTTACATCAAACCCAAAGCTTGTTGAGCCTGAACCTTTTGAATAGTATTACTTTTCAACACCCTATTGAAATTTTAGATTGGAAATTTCGTCTGTTTTTCATTCCCTGATCTTAGCCAGGAAATCCGGTTCTTGGTGCCCACCAGAACAACCCTGCGCACAGATGACTGTTCTATATTGTTAATTACTTATAGTGAACTGATTCTGCAACTTTCATATTGTTAATTACTACCAATCTGTTGACTCGTATGTTAATTTATGCACACAGATGACTGTTCTAACTGTGTATATCTTCTTGTATGGAAGGGTTTATCTGGTGAGTGCTTCACATTTTCAATGTGATATGTTCCTGGTTCATGTTTTATCCGAATGTTAATGCTTTTCTGTTTTACATTATATGGCTTCCTATTTTAATTTTCAGGCACTCTCTGGACTTGACTACTCAATATCTCAGCAAACTAAGTTTTTGGGGAACACTGCACTTGATGCTGCTTTGAATGCTCAGTTTTTGGTCCAGATTGGTATGTTTACAGCTATACCAATGATAATGGGTTTCATTTTGGAGCTGGGGTTGATCAAGGTGTGCTCTGTTTTTTTTGTTCTTTTTTGTTGGAAAGTACATCTGTTCTTTACTAGGATATTTTAATCTCATAGTGTTCAATCTTCTGCAGGCTGTTTTCAGTTTTATTACCATGCAGCTCCAGTTGTGCTCAGTCTTTTTCACATTTTCTCTTGGAACAAGAACACATTACTTCGGTAGAACAATCCTCCATGGTGATGCAAAGGTACAGTTGTATTAATTGTTACCTATTAGCATTGTCCCTTGCTAGATTTTTGCTGACAGTTTTCATCATGCAGTATCATGCTACTGGAAGAGGATTTGTCGTTCGCCACATAAAGTTCTCTGAAAATTATAGGCTCTATTCTCGAAGCCACTTTGTTAAAGCGTAAGTTTATTTCCCAAAGTAACAGTTCAAAAAAAAAAGTTTATTTCACAAAGTAGTGAAAAATTTGTACAGGACGTTGACCTGTAGCATTTGCAAGTATAGCTTCCATAGATGCATAGAGACAGCTATTTGTTTATGTCAATGGTATTGCTTGTAGTATCTTATATTACTGCATCGTATACCTACTGAATTATAGAGGCAGAATTTATGTTTAAAAGAATGTTTTATTGATGCATCCGAAACATGAAGACTGTAACCTATGTGTTGACAGCTTAAGGTTAAGAATCCTAACTGGAAACACCTATTTATGTTTCCGTACGCATTGACACAGTAAATGGAATCTTTAATTCCAGTTAAATATACTTCTTTCATTAGATGATGCATCTGAAAGACATTCTTATTGCAGGCTTGAGGTTGCTCTCCTCCTCATCGTTTACATTGCGTATGGCTACACAAAGGGTGGTTCATCTTTATTTATTCTGATAACTATCAGTAGCTGGTTCCTTGTCTTTTCTTGGCTTTTCGCACCCTACATATTCAACCCCTCTGGTTTTGAGTGGCAAAAGTACGTCCGATCCTATCTTAGAATTCATCCTTTAATTCAGCTGGCCATTGGCATTAAATAATGATTACATTGGATGGGATAATCGACAGTTTAGTGACTTTTTCACACTACTTAGAAATACATCTGTACAATATAGGGATATAATATCCACCAGATTAAAATTCGTTTGAAAATGTGTTTGATTTTACAGCATAAGATACATGGATGCTTGTTCATTGTTTTATGATAGTACTAATGCATTTGGTTGATGCAAATGTATTTACTGTTGCTTTTCTTGATTATGTTGTTGGAAAATATCAGGACTGTGGAGGACTTTGATGACTGGACAAATTGGTTACTTTATAAAGGTGGAGTTGGTGTGAAGGGCGACCATAGTTGGGAATCTTGGTGGGATGAGGAGCAGGTACGTAACAATGCACCTTGTTTTAACACTTGGTAGAACCTTCTATCCACTAACAAAGTTAAACTATCTAAATATATTCATACAGGGTCATATCCGGACATTTCGAGGATGTATCCTAGAGACAATCCTTAGCCTTAGATTTCTCATTTTTCAGTATGGCATTGTGTACAAGCTTAAGGTTATGGAGCATAATACATCGCTTGTGGTAAGTAGAGCTCTCTCGATTTGTCATTCTTCACTGTTGCGTCCCTTATCATTAAATAATTATACACTGATATGAAATCTTTATAAAGACTTGCATGTCTTATTTCACCTCTCAATACTTTGATGTTGATCAAATCAACCGATGGTAACTCTGTATGCAAAGTAAGTAGCCTATCCTCCAAAGGAAGGCAAGAATATACAAACTAGTCTGAATTGTGTAGGAATCATGTACCTTTACCTTCCAAGGTCATAAGGAATTCATCCAATGCATTTCAAAATTCTGGAGCAACTCTAGCAGGGCCCTAGACAGGCCCACACTCATTTTTGGAGCCGAGGCCAAAAAACGAGGTACAGGTCTCTACCAGCCCTTGAGGCTTCCAAACTCCTCTCCAAGCAACCCCCACCCAACCCCCAAGGCTCTTGATCACCAGCACCTCTCTGCATTGTAGTCCTGAACGCTCTTTGTCCTGCCCACAACTTACGTTGTCATGTCCCACTTAGCTAGACTTCAGGGATCCCACCACTTAGCTAGACTTGCCTCGCTGCCCGCCTCGTGGGGTCCGAGCACGGTCGGTCCGTGAGCAGCAATGCCCTCCTCTTCCCACCGTCCATGAGCATGAGCTCCACTGAGCACCAGCCCTGTCATCCCGTACCTATCCTCAAGCGAGGCAGAGATCACTGAGGTGTAGAGAGAAGGATGGGGAGGAGAAATAGAAAGAGTTGACTCACTGATGAGCAGGCCCCACCTGTCAGAAGCAGGGATGAGATTTAGAGGCTTTTGCTGGACTTGGGTGCAAAAATTAGGACCCCAAAGTAGGAGCCCTTTACTTAGGAAGTACGGGCCTTGATTTTGGGTCTACTATTGGAGTTGCTTTACAGATGTGTGGCCAGACCATTCGATTTCAAGTCCTTTTGAAGTTTGGGCCTTTTAAAATAAAGCTGGAAAATTTAGGTTCTTATTATTTTCATCTTAATAGAAAGTCGCCTAGCACAGGTCCAAGATTAGTGTAGTTTTTTGGACCTAAAATACTCTTATGATTTTGATAAATGTGGACTGTAATGTACTTCCTCCGTTTTAAATTTGACATTATTATTGAACTAATTACCTTGTCCTAAATGTCAGTTTTAATTGAAGAGATTATAATTTAGTCATGGCACATATTCTTGACCTCTGACCTTTGGTGTTAAAGTGGCTACCCAATATATTTGTAGCTTAAATGTTTAAAATAAGGAGCATAAAACATAAATGATTTTATAGCTTGATGCATGGCATGCTTTACTGAAGTTCCTTCATTCTTTCAAACATATATCTACATCTAATGCCTTTTATTACTGTCCAGGTCTATGGTTTCTCATGGGTAGTTCTCCTTATTATGGTTTTCCTTTTCAAGGTTTATTCTCTTAATTGTTTGGGCCTCCACATATTTCACTTTTTAAAAGTATGAGGGCAAATTCTAAGCTAGTTTTTGTCCTGTTGTATTTCAGCTTTTCACTGCAACTCCAAAGGAGTTAACTGCTTTGTCACCATTTGTTCGGTTTCTGCACGGCCTCCTTGCTATTGGAAGTATTGCAGGAATTGTCTTGCTTGTTCTATTCACACGGCTCACTACAGCTGATTTGTTTGCTAGTGTACTTGCTTTTATAGCAAGTGGTTGGTGTGTTTTATGTGTAAGCACAGTGTCATCCTTCGTTTGTTTTGATTTCCTAAATGCTTATATTATATCAGTCTGCTACTTATTGATCACACAGATTCAATATAGCATTTTAGAACTTGTTTTCATTTCAGTTGATGTGCCACCTTTTCCAGCTTCCCTTTTTTTTTCAGTGAATATATAATATAGCTGAAGTACCCAATATGCCAACGATAGCTCTGTACATAACTTGATTAATTTTTTATTGTCCTGGTGGAATATGAGGTTTGATCACTAGAGGAGATAGAGATAACATGTGTGTACTGAATAGTACAAATTCTGGCACTCCCGATTTGCATGATCACATCTTCTATACTATGTAGTCACATCCATTACTAATTTGTTACTTATCATGGCAGCTGGCCGTCACATGGAAGAGGGTAGTGAAGACCCTTGGTCTATGGGATTCAGTCCGCGAGATTGCACGTTTGTACGATGCTGGAATGGGCGCCGTCATCTTTGTGCCCATCGCCTTATTCTCATGGTTCCCCTTTGTGTCAACATTCCAGTCACGTAACCTGTTTAACCAAGCCTTCAGTCGTGGCCTGGAGATCTCCCTCATCTTGGCTGGGAACAAGGCAAATAAGCAGAGGTGAAATGCCTTGTCTTTGTGTCAGCTGTACATGTTTCTGTGGGAATTAGTGAGGGCTGCTGGCCTGCTTTAGCTAGTTTGGCTTGGACAATTTAGCGAGGATTATTTGGACGACAGCCTCTATACATAATTGCCTAGGTTATTTGGACGCAAATAATTGTGTGAAGAAAGAGATGTGGCATTAGACATGTTCGCCAGGTGTTAGCAAAATTATTTTTTTTTTCTTTTGTTCCGATGGTCTAGTCCGTGCAGCGGTTTCGGGGTTGTGCATGCACCAACAATGAAGCTCTCCAAACTTCAAATCACTTTGTCAACCGTTGCCCAGAGCCTTCAGGCTGTGTTTATTTTCGGTAGGTGGATTTTCTAGGTTACTGTTCAAAGCTGGGGAGAATATGAATTCTTTGAGCGATATGATTTTGCTTGCTATGGACACAATATTGAGGACTGGACTTGTTAGTAGTCAGGCTTTGCAAATTCTAATTCGTATCAGAGGACAGCAGATACTGATTGATGCCACGGTAAACTACGTCAGAGACCGATATTCTCGCCTGTATCAACATGTAGAACGCAAGGCTAGATTGAAGTTAGATGAAATGTGAATACAAAATAAATTGTTCTTCCATGCATAGACAAAATAAATTGGTCCACGGAGCTCGATAAGGAGCACCGATTAGGTTTGAGTGACTAGCTTTCTAGTCGTCTGACTAATCGTGACAGAAAAAAAAAACGATCAGCCCATGAATTTTTTGGGTAGTATCACATGATGGGCTTTGACCACTATAGACCAGCCCATTAGGTTTGCGCCGTCCCGACCACGAGCACGGAGGCAGGGACGCGCCGCCATAACCTCCAGCCTGACCTACGCTGCTTCGGCGCCGACCTCCACTGCTCCGGCGCCGCCAGCCTCTATTGCTCCGCCGGCGTCTCCTTGTTGTGCTCCGCCGGCGCCTCCTCCCACTCTTTCGCCGCATTTGACCTCTTCTCGGGCACCGCAGCTGCCATTCTACCCTCTTCTCCGCCGCTGACGAGGGGACCAGCAGCCACGAGTGGTGAGTTGTCCGACGGGTGATGGCGCGAGAGGCTTCCGGCCTCAAAATGAGCCAAATTCATCTGTCCCAAATTCAATAAATTTGAGTTCACATCTGCCAAGCTTGTGCAGCTCCCATCCCTGCCGTAGAGACGGTTTTCCTCGTATCTGTCATGCCGCCTCCATATATTTTCGTAGGGAACAGTCAATTGTGAACGCACCGAAATTTGTCTAGAAGAGTTAATCACTGGTTGCCCTAGCGAGAGTTAATCACTGGTTGCCCTACGCTACACATTGTGATCGACCAAACAATGATACATGACCAAACCGATTTTTATACACATTGTGATCAACAAAGCTATGATATAGGACCAAGATGGTGACCAATGAAACAAAGATAAGACCAAACCGGTTCAGAATACAGAGATTAAGACATTAAACAATTACACGGCTAGTGTGACATAAATACCGAGACGCGGTACTTAGGCCTTGC
Source organism: Digitaria exilis (assembly GCA_015342445.1). Lineage (NCBI taxonomy): Eukaryota > Viridiplantae > Streptophyta > Magnoliopsida > Poales > Poaceae > Digitaria > Digitaria exilis. The sequence continues at coordinate 543,105 of JACEFO010001608.1, forward strand.
ATACCATATTACATAGTTATTTCACGGCTAGCATAAATAGGTCTTGCTGAGGTACACACCGAAACACAGTACTTAGGTCTTTCATACCATACGCTGAATGCTCCCATTGACATAGCCAGGATAGTGGATTCCATGATATATGGTAAAATCTTATGCCTTCTGGTCTCCCTCCATGTCTGCCTCGTCCTCATCAATGTCTGCCTCACTAGTGTCAGCTCCGACGAACCCCACTGGCTCACGACTGAAGGCTCCTGGCTCGAACACCCACCCATGATCCCGATCGACAACGTAAATACTATACCCTGTGACGACCAAGGCGCTCGAGCTTTTCCATTTTGCGTATATCCCTGAGGGCAGCTCTACATAAACAAAAAAAGAAAAGAAAAGAAAAGAAATGCCCAAAAGTTATTATCATTCTGAATTTCTGATTGAATGGAATCAGATCATTCTGATTTCACAGAATCAAACAAGGACAACTCAGAATGCACTTACTCTGCGGCATCAGCTGAAGCTTTGTATCTGGCCAGTTGTTCGGCTGTTTCTTCATGACGATGCTTCCAACCAGCATCTCCATTGCTGTATCCAGCCTAAGATCAAAGAAATCACAGGTGAAAAGGCAATGCACACGTAGGAAGAAATTGTTCAATGACTGATAACAGAGGTAAGTCAATGCAGCACACATAATATGCACGCAAGTTCCACTAATTTAATTTTCCAAAAATAAATCGATGAAAATATGAACACCCCATGCTCTCAAACTCTAGTACACTAGTTCTGCCAAATAAAACATACCTGTCAACTATAATTACTCGGCTTCTAAAAAATCTATGTTTATGCTACTTTGTGTTATCGAGTGATTAGAATGGTACATATGCTAAATATAGCAATGCATGGATCAGCACAAAGTAGAGAAAGCACCAGTCTCCTCTGGCAATGGCTGATGGGGCAGGTTAATGGCATGATGATAACAATACATGAAAAATGAATACAAAACAAAATAGGTGCCCACGTGCTCTTAGACCTGAACAATCACAAGAAGCAAACATTGCTCCAATTAGGAATTCAAATTTCCAAGTTCATCAAGGGAAAAAAACCAAATAAAATGTAGATTAATCCCTTCCTTGTGTTACATGCCTATAGATTTTTTTTTTATAATCATTCATACCTGAACAGATATATAATGCACAATACTGATCACCAAAAGAAGCTATCCATTACTACTCTAAAAGTAAATTGTGCACAAATTGACTGGAGAGTAACATTAAGATCTTCTATCAAAATACTATATATCAATACAAAAATAACAAAGGAGTAGTCTTTTAGTTACTAAACACTGAAACGTAACTAACAATGAAATACTACTAAAAAACAATGAAATGGTACTCTAAAAAAACACTGAAATGGTATGCATTAGAATATTAGATTAGGCTTGAGCGCAGTATAAAAATACATTTACATTCGGTTTGATTTTTTTTCCTTCATTTTACTGCAACAAAGTATCAGCAAGGATAAAACATTCATAACCACCATAGAAAACAAAGACGGCCATCGGTTTGATGTATTGCACACAATTCTTTTTACTGTAATCAAAACGAGTTAAATCAATCCTGCATAGATTTTGTTACTCTGCCCTAATAGATTTATTGTACACAACTGATGCACAAACTTGCATACGATTTTCTCAACTAGTAAGCTGGTCGCCGTGTCAAAGATGGTGCGGACATGTTTTCTACTTATAGTCTAAAGGCCATCGATCGCTCGTGGGGGAATACCTAGATCCACGGATCGGGAAAAAAGAAACCGCGCAATTCGAGTCACCCATGGGGGAAAAAAGAAAAGCTGTATCCCTGGATGAGGAATTCAATCTAGTACAACCAACCGCGCCGCGCAGACTGATGTTGCGGAAACAAGAATAATTAGTCAACTGACGGATGGTACAAAGCAGTAATCGCACCTGAGAGGAGGAGCGGGAGGCGGGAGGTCGAGAGCTCGTTGACGGTGACAGACGGGGTCCCGAAGCCCGGGGAAGAGCGAACCTCCTGACCACATTGCGTAGCGCCATGGCAACCACCGGCTGCAGATGGTGATCTCGATCGACGTGCTAGGGTTCCGTCTGGCTTGGACTTCTCTCGTGGGCCCATCAAGCTGGAGAATCCACGGTATAGATCAATAAAAGAAGAGAGGGTATGGTCGTTGCGAGGCTGAGCCCCTGAGTAGCAAGATTGATCTGACTTTGGCCGTCTTGGAAAGGTATATGGGCTCACATGCATAATCAGCGACAGAAATTGAAATTTACTAGTAGGAGGTTTTAGTTTAAAGAATTTCTAGGCCAGGTATACTGAATTAGCGAGGGGATCGATAATGGGCGTCGAGAAGCACTCGCTTGCTGATGAACTCAGCGCTAACTCCAGTATTGCATTCCACACCCATAGATAGCAGTGCATCAAGAAGCGGCTCATGCCGGGTCCAACCTAACCTCGGATGAGCAGCCTGTTGGGAGAACAATTTGACATATGAGATGAAATTGCAACACTAGTTCTATAAAATTTATTGTTGCTTAAGCCAGTCGTTCTGTCAGGTTTATGGATACCGAAGAGTCTAGCGGGCATGGGGGCCTGTAGAGAACTATAGGCTGTTGGGCCACTTCTTTTGACGAAGTTGAGTTTCGAAGGTATCATTCAAGAATCAATAGATGCTGAAACTAAACCGCAGTACAGTTAACAGAGCTCAGTATCACAAATATTTCAGAATGCCCATCACGAAAAAGAATCTAACACGCTAACAGCAGGTGAATCCGCAACTGATGGACTGCTAGCCTACTGCCTCGCAGTGAACCCATAATTGGAGGGTACCAGGAACCAAACAGAGAAGTAACGAAACCACACCTCAGGGGCCACACGTCTATCCACCAAACATACATGATTGTACATCAGAAGTCAGACTCGCCATGATATGAACTACTCAGCAATTTAATTCCAAATAGCTCTGCTAAAACGGTCAACAAATAGCAGGCCACATTAAGTCATTAAGTGAAACTCCAGCAAGTTAACATAAGAGACAGGGCTAGTGGACTTTTAACTCTACTTTGACACTGATTCATCGCCATTCTGTGTTGTAGGAAGAGCGTCCGAGCTGTTGCCGCTGTCGCCTTTCGCAGATGCTGAATCCAATGCAGGCTTCTTCGGAGCAGGTTCGGCTGAGATCGGCTTGATGTTCGCTCGCTTAACACCTCTGCCTACAACCCCGAGGTCAGTCACAGTACTCCCAGTGCTTCCAGTTGTTGCTGCTGTAGACATGACCGAGTCAAAGCCATTGCTTGAGGCGGCCATCTGGGAGGAAGTAAAAGATGCAGCCCTTGGCATCCCATCAGTGACTTTCTGCCCAGCAGTTTCCCTGGATGCAATTGCCTTCATGAGCTCATCCATAGCAGGGCTTGGGCTCGACATGGCCTGCTCCAGGTCTTCAAGCTGAACACAGCAATGGAGAGATGTCATTATTCCTTAGAAGCAAGACAAATCATCTTCATTACTGATACAGTACAAGGCTCATGAAGGGGGGGGGGGGGGGGCAAGGCTTTCATTGTTTTACCTTCTTCTCAAGTTCAGCCAATATGCCAGTAAGCTGCTCTATCTCACCATCAGGAGAAGATTTTTCTGAGCCTCCTTCAGCAGCAGATTCCTCACCATCTTTACCAGCTAACAAAGCATCCTTGGAGGCTTTCAGATTCTGTATGCGCGACTTGCATAGTGTAATCGCTTTTGCACAATATGGGATTGCATCTCCAATCTTATACGCCATCTCATAAACCAAACATATGCGGAAGTTTCTATTACTGATTTAAGGAAATTAACAAAAGAAGAGCAAAAGGCTATACATGATGTCTGAAAGCAATCCTATCTACATTAACAAGAGCATTCAGGTTAAAATTAAGCTACACCTGCAATATCTGATGAACCAAAAAAACTGATAACAGATAATCTATTAAAAATGGCAGAGAGGCACATATTTAGCCAACCAAGTGTACCGTTTAACAGGCTAGAGACCGTAATGTACCCATAAACCAAAGAGACAGACCAACGATACATTCAGGCTCTGCATGATGTCAGGAAGCAATCGCAATGCATTAACAAGTGAGTAAATAAAGCTACACGCAAAATGAACTGATAACAGATAGACTATTAGAAATGGCACGGAGACACATATTTAGCCCACCAAATCAGCCATTTAACAGGCTACAGACTATAATGTACCCATAAACCAAAGAGATCGACCAATAGATGGATGCAGGCTCCAAGGCAGTCGGATCACAAATCTGCTTTATATAATAGTACTGTTGTATGCCACAAAAGATGATATAACTATGAGTGGAGGATACAGTTCCACAATTCGACGATGATCAGGTTCAACCAATTGGTCCAACATGGCTAAAGCTTTCATGTAGTCACTGAGCGAGTTGTCTATGTCCTCTGAAATTGAAAAAAAAAATAATAATCCATGAGATTAATAGCATGCGACCAATCTAATGCAGGAGCATAACATAAGGTAACTACGACTACCTCTTTCCAATGCGACTTCACCAAGAGCAGAATAAATTTTTACTTTCTCCAAAGTGTTGTCTGGGCTCTTCTCAGCTATTGCCCGTGCAATGTCCAACATTTTCCAAGAAAGATCCAAATCAGAATCTTCTTCATCTCCCATCTTATCATCATCATCGCCGTCGTCATCATCCTTATCAATTACACCATTCGCATCCCCATGATCTTTGCCATTTGAGCTTTGACCTAATAAACGACTATATCAATATTTACCACAGCCAAAAGAAAAACACAGGGAAAATAACCATCAATTTAGTCATTATTAGTTTGGCCTACAGACTGCTAGTAACTTGTGAGAAATAAAAAATTCAGTAAACAGAAGGCCAAGTTATATTACATAACAAATTAGCACCAAACTAAGAAAGAAAAACTATACTTAGAAGTCGGCTCATGCAAGCACGCTGACTAGTTGAATGAGAATCAAATGAAGCTAGTGCTCGAGCGATACTTGTCCATTTAATCTACATCATTATTCAAGTATAGAAGATAAACAAATCGCACACAGTTTCAAAGTATATGAGCATTCAAAGTATTGTCTATTATATCATTACTCATTGACTATCAATAGGACAATAGCACATGACTGGTTTGAGAAAACAAACACCTTCGATGAAATCTAATCCTAGGGAACGCTTCTAGAAATTCTAGAAATCGATCCTACAACTTAACTATCACTTTACAAACAGCCAAACAGGCAAACACACAGGAGAAAATTATTGATTACGAATGTCTACAGCAGAGTATAAGAAGGTGTAAAGAGATGAACAGAATACACAGAGTTTTGTTCAACATAACAGAATAATAGTGAGTTTCAGTGGACAACTGGACATAGCTATATGATGTAAGAGATACCTTCTTCAGCAACTTTGTCTGAAGAGACATCATCCTCTGCATTGCTACCAGAGGCCTTTGAGCTTTCGCTGTCATCTTTAGCTGTTGTACTCTTCACTGATTCTTCATTTGATGCGCTCTTGGGAACATTACCCAAAGGATCAGTCTCCTCCTGAGCTTTGTATAGCAGGGCACATCCGTATTTGTAATAAGTGCTGGCACACTCTGGAGCAAGCTCTCCATAGTGTGCAGTCCTAGTTGGCAACAGAGGAGGAAATTATCAGCACGCCATTGCAAAGGTTCTTAACATAACTTGCAACAGGCCACTAGTAGAAATGCAAACCATGTCAGAACAACACGACAACAAAAAGATTGAACTTAACAGATTTCGCCAATGATGCTAACCATACAAGGTTCCCAAAGAGAGAACAGACTTCACTCAACTATTTGCATTTTTAATTGATGGTGAAAACAAATTACACATCATGACAAACGATGGCCAAGCATTGGTACCAACCAACCAACACAGGGCTCACGATTCCAAACACATACACAGGGCTAATAGCCAAATCTACTAATCCATGCCAAACGCCAGCCTGCCTCCATCTCGTTGGGCGACAAAAGGAATCGAAACCACTCCGGCCAAGTAATTCCCTGTAGAACCCCTTAAACCCTAGTGACCCGAATCCCCAAATTACCCAAGCGCCCGTGCAAAACCCACCAGATCCCGAGCGAAATGCATCTTACCGACCATCAATTGCTCCAAAAACACCCACCATCACGCGGATTCGCCTCAGGGAGCTAGGTGGAAGGAGGAGGCGGCGCGGGGAAATGAGGGGGAGAACGAAACCCTAACCTGATCTCGAGCGCGCGGCTGAGGCAGTCGACGGCGTCGACGAAGTCCTCGTCCTCGATGGCCTTGGACCCCCTGTCAAAGAGCTCCTGCGCGTGCTCTAGGGTTTTGGGCTCCTCCTCCTCCGCTCCCTCGACGGCGGCATCCTCGCTGGGGTTCGGGTCCGGGTTCGGCGGCGGCGGGGCCTGGGGCTCCTCTAGCGGCGCGCCGGCGGGCTCCGACGACGAGGCCATGGGCGGATTGCGGCGGCGGCGGTGGGTTCCCCCTTCTCGGCGCGGCGAGTGGGGAAGAGGAAAGAAATGGGGAAATTTTGTGGGCACTGAGCGCGAATTCTCTCTCTCTTGGGGGGGGGGGGGGGGGGGTTATCTTGGCAGCGTGCCGCCAACGGGGTTTCGGGATGGGCCTGTTTTGGGCTTGCTGAGTGGCGGTGATTATGGGCCGTTGTAATGGGCTGCTTGCGTGCCCAATTGTTGTTGCTTATACCTTTTTTTGTTTTTGCTTTGACCGTTCCTAGTGTATTTATTTATTAAAAGAAAATATTTCATTCTGTATCTGAAAAAATACATTTTCTCCTTTCAAAAGAACATTTTTTTATATGCTTGTGTTTTGGAATTTAATGTGTCCTCAAATTTGATTCCGGTGCCTTTTTTAAAAAAAAAAAGAAGTAAAAGCCATGGTTCCATTATTTTAGTCCAAAAAAATGTGCCCTGAAAGGAGAAAATGTCTATTTGATAAAAAGGAAAAACCATCGAAACGACGACTGTGTCTGCGTGGGGGGAGGATGAGCGAGAGCTCTCTCAGCAGTGGCCGAAGCAGTCAACGAGGATGGCCAGAGCCGTCTCGGCAGCCGCCGCATGAGCATCGCCGCGGCCGGTCCCCGTGTTCCTCTCCGGTGTCCTCGAGCTCGTACCGGCTGTAGCTGGAGCCTCCGACGACGACGAGGACGGCGGCGGCACGAGCAACACGGCCAGGACGACGCCTCGGCCTGGCTCCTCGTCCTGAGCGGCGGCGGCGGCGGAAGAGGCCGGCGAGACCGAGGCGGCGAGGGCCTGCAGGAGGATCGCATCTCGCCCTGCCAGACCGATCCTCTCCGTCGACCACCAGCTGCTGATGCCGGAGTACACGCTCGACGACGACATCGCGCGGCGAAGATCGACGTGTGTAGCTAGCTAGACGAGGACGACGGAGTTGCCAAGCAAATGAGATGGATGGATGGATGAAGAATTGAAGACCTCGTCGGAGGAGGAGGAGCCTCTGTTTCGTCTTCTCCGATGATGCGTTCTCTGATCGGCCGGCCGGTGGGATTGGGAGACGCGGCGCCGTGGGCCGCTCGTTTTTATAGAGGCAACAAGTGGTCGGCACGGCACGGCGCGACGCGACGCGACGCGACGCGGCGGAGAGCGCCTCTGGTGTTTGTTTGGCCACCTGGATGGATGGGAAGCAACGACAGAAAGCAAGAAAGAAACAGAGGAACCTGCGCGCGTGCTGCGGTTTTGCAGGCAACACCACACCTTGTCTCCGCGTCTTCAAGTTTCCTTTCTCTTGGATTTTTTCTTTAAAAAAAAATCTACTTTTTGTGCCGCCATGTCAAGTTGTGATTGTCAAAAGTAAGAGAAAGGTGATTTGGCGAAAGGTGAAAACAACGAGCCAACGAGAGAGCGTGTGATGACTCATGGGCTAGGGCCGTAGTACGTCATCTTCGCTTTTTTTTTTCTCCAAAGACTTATGTCAGCTTTTTCGTGCTTGAAAAAAAAAAAGAAACAGCAGCAGCAGCAGCGAGCTTTTCTTTTTCTTCTTCCTGAAACCACTCCTTTCTCTTCTCTTTTTAGAACGAAAAGGGCGAGATGAAGGAAATGTGCCATATTATTATTATTCAACCATCGATATATTAGCACAGTTTTTTCAACTTCCTCCGAAATTTCCATAGGAAAAAAAACAATATTACAACCGGTTGCAAGCAAGTAAATTAGAAATGGGCGTATAAATTACTAAAATAAAAGCCGGTCAACAAAACAGATAATATTTGGCTGATTATCTCCCGGACAACAACAAAAGTGATTGTCCTCGCCATTAGGATTCCAGCATTTTGTAGCAACCCTAACATAATATACTAGGGTGCATGAGAGCTGTGTGCCAACGATATACGAGAAATCTTTGGTTCATAAAGGGTAATAGTAAGAAACCTTAGTATGATGGATTTGATTTGTAGTACAGAGGGAATTCTTGTGCTTGGGGGACAACGGCGGTGGCGTAGGCGCTAGGTTGGGTCGGAGGGAGCGGGAGAGTGTATAGTGTTGTGGGGGGGATGAAAACAAGAGAAATGAAGCATTTTCTTCTGTAACCAGTGGCAAGGGTAGGTAAATACCCTCCAACTTTATGTCTAGGCCCACATTTGAGGGTTTTGGAATTGGGAAAGAGGCCCTCCGACAGCTTTATGGAGTTTGGATGCTCCAAAATTTTGTGGAGTTGACATGTTAGGCCAGTTCCAAAAAGTATTTGCGGTTTGGGAGACATTGTATGGATTATGCTCAGCACATTTTTTGTATTAGAAAGGATGTTTTTTAACTAAAAAGCACATGCAGGTCTTATTATGCCCAATGTAACAACTGTAAGAAAAGGACATACATGATTTCAAACGCTATAACACATAGTTTCATAATTTCTTTAGCTTTATTCTGTCGTGGTACAACATGCTCAGTATCCACATACAAAGTAAATAATCCAAGTCATGTTATTCCAAGCATGTCATGAGCTACAGTACCTGGTAAGAAACAAATAACACCATATGGAACAGATAAGTTCGAACCTAACAAGAGCGGTGCACATCCCTGCACTTTCATAGATTCCATAGGTAGAACATACTCTCTCTCTCTCTCTCTGTTTTAAAATATATGGCATTTAGGATAAGCTAATGAACTAATTAGCTTATTGTCATATATCTAAAAATAGAGGGAATACTTTTTAGCTAGGACCAACAGAGAATTAACTGTTACTCAATAACCTTGGGCTGTAGATCCTCTCAGATCTAACCCTATGTTGAGAACTCATCTATTATTCTAGCTCTAATAAGAATATGTTTACTTTAGTATTTGGAAAGATAACATTTCCCCAGAAAATTCCGTTGCCCTTATTCTTTTAAAGCTTGTTTCCATCCATTATGGATCCATGCTAAATGATCTATAATTTCAGGCGTAGTGGTGAAAATGCTAGCTGAATTTTCCCATTTTTCTGAATCCAGTTAATGATCGAGCTTTGCAGCTGGATGGGTGCGTGTGCAACCCATAAATTGAGCGTGTGAGGAATCACATATGGATAGTTCTGCAGCTCCTGATCCTGTTGCTGCAAGATCTTTCCTCCCCGGATCATTCGCTGTGCGCTTGCCTTCATAACATGAATATATGAAGTTCCCTCTTTAGACTTCCAAAGCATCTGGTAGACTGATGCGTCTGTGTTTTGGCGGAAGTACTTGACAGCCTTTGTCAGTGTAATCTCTTCCAGCTGCGCCAAGGTTATATCTGTATGCATGCAATGTTGCTCCTCGATGTGATTCACTGCTATAACAGAACTTTTATCGACAGGCAGCAGCTCCTCTGAAGAGCCATGGGGCATAAAGAGGAGTCCAGCAATCAGATATTGAGAATCTTGCAGACAAATTTCCCCTCCATCCAGTGAGACTCGGCACTGCAAATGCACGTCAATAACTGGTTCTAGGTAAATATCCAAAGTGCCTGTGTTTCTGCTACGGCGAACTTCATGCTGATCAATCTGCTTGCAGCATGATGGGTTTGGGCGAAACCATGGCGAGAGACAACTGTGAAGATTGTCCCAATGTTCTTTCTGGCGTGAATCAACAAACGGTACCCATGAGAAGTCTTGCATAGGCAGTTGCATAATTTTATTCCTGATAAATTCAACTTTAGACTTGAAAAGAGGTGTAAACAACTGCAAGCACTTAATCACAGTCCCAAGTATGTCTGTACTCTCTGAAAGTTGTAGCATGACACTGAAGTAAAAACTGTTTTCTGGGGCATTAACATCTTTGTGGATGAAGAATATTACCACCTCTATTCCATGGTCTGTTGTACTGAAGGGTAACCACAGCACAAAAAACGTGCTCTCATCTCCCTGATCGATTTTGTATTGAAGCTTCTTGCCTGCAAAAAGGTTTCTGATAAAAGAGTTGAGGTTGAAAGATATGTGACAGTGTGGTGTGCAACCAAGCTCTATGAACCTCAAGAAATCACATGCACCATTAGCATACCACTCAAATCTCCGAACAACAGATCTGCCCAACGGGTTATTCTGGCCAAAGGCAGAGGAGATAAATGACTTGGTAGCATGTGCTATCCGTTTAGGAAAGGCTGAATTCCTCACCTCCTGTTCTATCTGTTCTTCTTCTATGATCCTATGCTTGCATTTCTGCAGCGTGTCGTCACACTCTTGGGCAGCACGCTTCAGCTTTTTACGCCAACGCAACAAGGATGCATCAGTGATATGCCACTTTTCAGATGTCCCAAGAGCAGCATCCAACTTAATGTGCGCCATCTCTAGCCTCTCCAAGCTTTCCTTGGCCTTTGATTTCTGTTTCTCCTCATGTCTACTAATGAGATCAGACATGATTTGGCTAACTGCTTCATTGACAACAGCAGAACTGACCATCTCTGCCATTAGTACCCAAGCATCTATAGTATCCTTTCCCTGCTAGCATACACGAGAGATTAGCACATGGACTTCGGTTAACAAAGAAAAATTTAGTTTAGTAGCTGTAAGAATAATATAATCTTACCTTTGATAGAATTGAAAGGAAGTGGTGGCCAGCTACCTTCTGAACTGCAAGAGATACAAACTTAAGAAGAAGATAGTGGGGCTCCATACTTATAGCAAGTAAACACAGGCAAACACTTCAGTAACAAGTGACAGACAGCAACGGGTCTCTACAAGAGGAAGATGTTAATTCAAGGAGGGACATGTGAGTTGAATCAACAATGAGAATCGACGAGCACCTTTACGTGGTTGAATATGATAGGCTAACATCCATAAAGTGGTGTCAGATCAAGTTGATGAGGGGCATTTAAGCTTTGTGAAGAATCGAGTGGAGGCTGCTATAGTGCTATATATGCTAATTGGGGAGAAGTGGAGTACAACGTGAAATATGTCAACCTGAACATATCTTTCAACAATTAATTCAGCAGCGTACATGGCAGGGAGTTGTTCAGGGGACTTGAAGTTTGCCATATGGAGATAGCTTGAAACAGCCCCTTGCGTGGCCTTGTCGCCGATGACTTTCTAGTTTCTAGTGGATGGTGGATGGTGCAAAATATCCAAGTCCCTGAAAAACTTTCCATGGCGTTCGGTCTAGCCTGGCTGACGTCTAAGATTCACCGCCGGCATTTTCCCTCAAATCTTCTTTCTCCATGTGTCCTTCCCCTCATCATTGCTTAGTGGGCTACAGATCTGATGCATCGTAATCAAAGTAGTACAGAAGACGAATAGCTTGGGGGGTAAAGGAAGGGACTATTCCTGCTGCATATGTAGTTCTGTACTGTACATGGTGGAAGCTTGCTGAGATGACGACTGCACTGATATATCACAATGCAGTTCGAACCATTCATCAACCAAAAAGAAAGATTATCACTGTTGAAGAGTGCGCCGTGGTATGAAGAGCAATTGCTTTACTGTGCGGGTGGGGGGAAGGGGGGGGGGAGCGGGGGTAAAAACGAGCTTACCTCTAATCCCCGAGAGTTGACAGTAGCGGCAGACGTCAACTCCGCCGCCATCTCCGGCTGCTCGTCCTCCTCCACCGCGTCGCTTCCGATCCTCCGCCGTAAGGCCAGTCTCACGGCACACAATTACCAAAACTACCATGTTATATTTAGAATAAGATGAAACCTTCTCTCTCAATACAAGGTTTCATGGCACAGAAGCTGTAGCATTTAATTCTCGTGTGGTATATGGTCAAATATGCCATAAATGAAACTATAACACTCTCAATGCAAGTTTGATTGTGTGTCATGAATTTAGTAACCGTGTCAGATGAGTGTCATGGTGAGAACACTATATTGTTCTATTTCTTCATAATTATCATGTCATGTCATAAAACATAATAACGTGTCACTTGATTTAATACAAACGACACTCCCGGTCATACCTAAATGCTCCGTCTCCTGCTCGACCGGGCGATCCCCATGGCCCCCACAGCCATGTTGTTTTTTTGAGAGACAGCCCCCTGCCGTGTGGGACCCCGAACCAAAACATTTCCTGCAGCGCTGTGGGCCGTGTGGACCTAATCTAGGCCGGGTCCAACCACAGCCCATGCAGTAGCTCTTGTTTTGGCCCATCGACCAGTTCTAGTCTCAAAAAGTAAAAGACAACAAGTGGATCGAAGTAACTGGCCAGCATAGCCTTTTGCCGTTTCCTCCTATCATTCAGCTAATTAAAGTGGTGCATTACTACAACCACCATGTAGATGCAACTTGCACTTACAGATCAGTTACAGATTTACAGTTGAATTGAAAAATGGTAGAAATAAGATGCAGTGGAATTGCCACCATAGCATCAACTGGTGAGAGGCAAACACCACCACACAGAAACACCCATTTCTCTCCAGATCTTTGACCCTTGTGGCAGGAACATTTAACCCTGAAAATATTTGTACTTTGATGTTTTGACAAATCTGTTGTCAGTTATGAATCCTAACTCCAGCCTGAGATCCTCACCGGAGCACCCCATTTCCATTTCTATTCTTGCCTGTTCCACTGATGGATCAATGGTACACGACCTAGATTTCAGGCGTAGCAGTTATGGTGGTAACTACTTTTCCTTTTCTTTTTGAAACCACGCTAGCAGAAAACTAACCTTTAGTACTAGGCGCAAACTGGTTTAGTACCCGTTATGCACCCGATACCTCTTTCTGGTACTTAATGGGCAGCCCATTAGTACTGGTTGCCTATGGGGGTGGGGGGAGGGGGCTCTAGGGCCAACGGTTTAGTACCGATCGGTGCTACTAGCCGATACTAAAAGGCTGCCATGCGACGCGGCCAAGGGGCGTCCTGGGCCTAGTTCATTTAATACCAGCTGGTGATACCGGCCGATGCTAAATGTTCGGACCAATTTTTTTTTCTTTTCCTTTAAACATCCATGTTTTCTTTCTTTTTGGTTTTCTTTTTTTTCTTGCATTATTATTTTATTTGTTACGTTTCTACACGTAGTAGTGGTTCCTATATATTATCGTACTCGTAAGTATTTGATTACTCATATATCTACAAAATTGAAACGAAATATATGGAGTATACATATCTACAAGTAGAGTCGAACATAAGTGTCTATCGATAAAAAGAATACAACAACTAAAGTCAGAAAGGCGAATGTGTCTGCGTGAGGAGCTAAGGATGATGGAGCTCAGCAGTGGCCGAAGCCGTCAACGAGAATGGCCAGAGCCGTCTCGGCGGCGACGCCCCCCGTGTTCTCCGGTATCTTGCAGCTCGGACCAGGGGCTGTAGCCGGAGGCTCGCGGTCCGACGACGACGAGGAGGAGGCCGGAGGAGGGCGGCGTGAGCCCGGCCGGGACGCCTCGGCCTGTGCGGCGAGGCCGGCGAGACCGAGGCGGTGAGGGCGCTGGAGGATCGTCGATCGTCTCCCGCCCCGGCAGCCCGATCCTGACCACCAGCTGATGCCCAACACGCTCGACGACGACGACATCGTACGTGCAGCTCGTTTTGTAACAAAGCAAAAGTAGCACTAGAGTGTCGGTGGTGTGGTCGATCGGCGCGACGCGGCGGCAGGGTCAGAGCGCCTATGGTGTTTGTTTGGCCACCCGGATGGATGTCAAGGAAAAAGGAACGTAAAGAAGCTGTGGTTTTGCATTGCAGGCCAGACCACAGCTTGTCTCCGCGTCTCGAAGGTGCTCTTGGAAAACCCACGGTTTGTGCCCACTCAAGTCAACGTCTATCAGTCGCTAGCAGTGAGACACAAAATTATCACGTTGTAAAAAAAAATATCAAAATTATCACGTTGTAAAAAAAAAAAAATAAGAGTAGGTGATTTGGCGAAAGTTCGAACCAAGGACCAACGAGAGGGCATGATGGCTCTTGATCGCTGTACTACGTCATCATCTTTTTTTTTCCCAAAGAATTATGCCAGCTTTTCGTTCGTTGAGGAAGAAGCAGCAGTGAGCTTTTCTTCTTCCTTCCTTCCTGAAACCACACCTTTTCTTTCTCTCTCTCCTTTTGGAACGAATAGGGCGAGATTGTGACCGTTTCATAGAATAGATGTCCCTGAAATCACACTAGCAAGTGAAGGAAATGTGTCATATTATTCAATCATCGATTTTATTAGCACAGTTTCCACACCTTCCTCCGCAATTTCTGTAGGGAAAAAAAATGTACTAGAAAAAGTACATTAGAAACGGGCCAGCCATATCAGGCAAGATGAACAGGATTCGGCTAACTACTTCATGGACCACAGCAGAGCTTCTATAGCATCCCTTCCCTGCTCAGGAAATGCAAGTATAACAGTAAGTCAATATCTCAGTATACATGAAACTAAAATCTAAGACTTCCAATTACAAGAAAAGATTTAGCTTAGCAGCTGGAATTTTACCTTCGATAGAATCGCAAGGAACTGGCGGCCGGTCATCTATCCACCTTTCAACTTTAAGGTAAGATGAATTTAAGAAGAGGATGGTGTGGTCCATGATTTATATACTAATAAGAGGCAAACAGAGGCAGATAATTCACAAATAGAGGTCTGACAGTGACTGTATGGGGTCTGAGAATCTGATCTCTGCATGAGGAAAATGGTTGATTCAAGAAGGGACATCTACCTTCAATCAACAGTGAGAGTCTACCATCGTTACATGCTTGAATATATATTTGGGCATTAAGTGGTGGCAAGTTGAAAAGTCGCATTTAAGTTTTGTGAAAAGTCAAATGAGGCTGCTATGCTAACTGGGTACACTTGGAGTACAACGTGAAATTTGTCAACCTGAACATCGTTCACCCGTTAATTCAGCAGCGTACAGACCGGGCAGGGAATTCAGAATTCAAATAGCTACCCTACTCAGAACAACATACAATGCATCTTTAGCTAGCCTACGCAGAAGTGTGAAGGAACTCAGGATGTTATGTCTCCGCCAGATGAACAGTACAAATCTGAACCTGGTGGAATACCGGGGGCTCACAAAAAGGATCTGGGCGTTGTTGCCGGACAACAGACAGTTTCTAACAACCTGGACATCCTTTTGTGTTCGCTGGGTTGTTGGGAGTCGGGGGCTAAACCTCAAAACTGAGACTTGCACTGTGATGAAATGCTGGCCCTGTGGAGTTGTGGTCCTGTTGAAATGCAAAATTGCAAACAGCAAGGGTCGTTTTGCCATGGAACTCCAAAAAACAAGTACCTGCAGTTTGGGAGACACTGCAATGCCGCATGGATTTTGCTCTGATTTTGCACATTTCCTGCATTAGGAAGCATGATTTTTTTTTAAAAAGCACAGGCATGCCCCCAAACGAACAACCATCCAGTAAGAAAGGGACATACATGACTTCAAATGCCATAGCACAATGTTTGTAATCTCTCTCAGCTTTATTCCATCGTGGTAACATAACAACATGCTCAGTATCCACATAGGAAGTAAATAGTCTAAGTAATCCAAACATGTCATGAGCAAACTGTAAGAAACAAAGAACACCATATGGAAAAGATATTTTTCCAACCTAACAAGAGCGGCGCACTGCACTGCACTTGCATAGATTCCTTAGGTAGAGCATACTCCCTCTGTTTTTAAATAGACAGCGTTTAGGATAAGCTAAATGAATTACTTAGCTTATCCTTACTGTAATTTACTTAAAAATAGAGGGAATACTTTTTAACTAAGATCAACAGAGAAATAACCGTTTGCATATGTAACTCAATAGCCTTGTTCTAGCTCAGAAAATATGTTTACTTTAGTATGTGAACAGATATGTCCACTGGTATGAAGATGTAGAACTCCCAACTTTTAATTTATTCCCCAGAAAATCCCATTTCCATTCTTCGTTTAAAGCTTGTCTCCACTATCGATCCATGTTAAATGATCTAGAATTTCAGGCGTAACGGTGAACATGCTAACTGATTTTTCTCATCTTTCTTAATCCAGTTCATGATGGAGCCTTGAAGCTGGATGGGCGCATGTGCAACCCATAAATTGAGTGTGTGAGGAATCACATATGAATAGTTCTGCAGCTCCTGATCCTGTTTCTGCACGATCTTTCCTCCCCGGATCATTTGCCGTGTGCTTTGCATCTTCATGCTTTCCTTCACAACATGAATATATGAAGTGCCCTGTTTAGACTTCCAAAACATCTGGTAGACTAATGCGTCTTTATTTTGGCAGAAGTATTCGACAGCCTTTGGCAGTGTGATCTCTTCCAGCTGTGCCAAAGTAATGTCTCTATGCATGCAATGTTGCTCCTCACTCACAGCTATAACAGAACTTTTATTGACAGCAAGCAGGTCCTCCGAAGAGCCATGGGGCATAAAGAGGAGTCCAGCAATCAGATATTGAAAATCCTGCAGACAAATTTCCCCTCCATCCAGTGAGACTGGGCACTGCAAATGCATTTGAATAACTGGTTCTAGGCAAATATCCAACGTGCCTGTGTTGCTACTACGGCGAACTTCATGCTGGTCAATCTGCTTACAACATGATGGGTTTGGGCGAAGCCATTGTGAGATACAACTGTGAATATTGTCCCAATGTTCTTTCTGGCGTGAATCAAACGGTACCCATGAGAAGTCTTGCGTAGGCAGTTGCATAATTTTATTCCTAATAATTTCAACTTTGGACTTGAAAAGTGGTGCAAACAACTGCAAACACTTAATCGCAATCCCAAGTATGTCTGTACTTTCTGAAAGTTGTAGTACGACACTGAAGTAAAAATTGTTCTCTGGGGCATTAGCATCTTTCTGGATGAAGAATAGGGTAACCTCTATTCCATGCTCTGCTTTACTGAAAGGTAACCACAGCACAAAAAACGTGCTCTCATTTCCCTGATCGATTTTGTACTGAAGCTCCTTGCCTGCAAAAAGATTTCTGATAAAAGAGTTGAGGTTGAAAGATATGTGACAGTGTGGTGTGCAACCAAGTTCTATGAACCTCAAGAAATCACATGCACCATCAGCATACCACTCAAATCTTCGAACAACAGATCTGCTCAACTGGTTATTGTGGCCAAACGCAGAGGAGATAAATGACTTGGTAGCATGTGCTATCCGTTTAGGAAAGGCTGAATTCCTCACCTCCTGTTCTATCTGTTCTTCTTCTATGATCCTATGCTTGCATTTCTGCAGCGTGTCGTCACACTCTTGGGCAGCACGCTTCAGCTTTTTACGCCAACGCAACAAGGATGCATCAGTGATATGCCACTTTTCAGATGTCCCAAGAGCAGCATCCAACTTAATGTGCACCATCTCTAGCCTCTCCAAGCTTTCCTTGGCCTTTGATTTCTGTTTCTCCTCATGTCTACTAATGAGATCAGACATGATTTGGCTAACTGCTTCATTGACAACAGCAGAACTGACCATCTCTGCCATTAGTACCCAAGCATGTATAGTACCCTTTCCCTGCTAAGGAAATGCAATATATAACAGGATTTCAGCATACAAGAGATTAGTGGACTTAGATTAACAAAGAAAAAGTTAGTTTAGTAGCTGTAAGAATAATATAATCTTACCTTTGATAGAATTGAAAGGAAGTGGTGGCCAGCTACCTTTGAACTGCAAGAGATACAAACTTAAGAAGAGGTCCACAGACTTGGAGCAAGTAAACACAGGCAAACACTTCACTAACTTGTATCAGACAGCAAGGGGTCTAGATAGGAGGATCTGGTCTCTACAAGAGGGAGATGTTAATTCAAGGAGGGACATATGACTTAAATCAACAAGGGGAATCGACGCATCTTTATGTGTTTGAATATGAGCTAACATCCATTAAGTGGTGGCAAGTTGGTGAGGAGCATTTAAGCTGTGTGAAGAATCGAGTGGAGGCTGCTATAGTGCTATGCTGATTGGGGAGAAGTGGAGTACAGCGTGAAATATGTCAACCTGAACATCTTTCAACAATTAATTCAGCAGCGTACATGGCAGGGGGTGTACTGGGAACTTGATGTTTGGCAGATGGAGATAGCTTGAAATAGCCCCTAGTGGGCCACTGCAAAACTTTCCATCTAGTGGATGAAGCAGATATCCAAGCCTCTGCAAAACTTTCCATGGCGTTCTAGCCTGGCTGACATCTAAGACTGGCCGCTGGCATTTTTCCTCAAATCTTCTTTCCCATGTGTCCTTCCCCTCGTCATTGCTTAGTTGGCTACAGATCTGATGCATCGTAATCAAAGTACAGAAGACGAATAGCTGAGGGGGTAAAGAAAGGGACTACTCTTGCATCTGTAGTTATGTACTGTACATGTGGAAGCTGGGATGACGACTGCACTAATATATCACAATGAATTTCCAACCATTCAACCAAAAAGAAATATTATTACCGTTGAAGATTGTGATGTGGTATGAAGAGCAATTGCTTTACTGTGCGTATGGGGAGTAAAACGAGCTTACCTCTAATCCCCGAGAGTTGACCGCGGCCGTAGCGGCAGACGTCGCCTCGGCCGCCATCTCCGGCTGCTCGTCCTCCTCCACCTCCTCTTCCACGGCGCTGCTCCCGATCCGCCCCCGTAAATGCTCCGTCCCCTCCCCGACCGGGCGAGACCCTCATCGCCGGCGGCGGCTGGTATCCTCTGCGCCTGCTGCCTCCACCCGGCAGCCCACTGCCATGTGGGACCCTGAACCGAAACTTTCCTCCAGCGCTGTGGGCCGTGTGGAGCTAATCTGGGCCGGGTCCAACCAGCCCATATAGTCTTAAGAACTCTTGTTTTGGCCCATCGACTAGTTCCAGTCAAAAGGTAAAAGACAGCAGCAAGTGGATCAGAGTAACTGCCAAGCATAACTCTTTTTTGCTGTTTCCTCCTATCAATTAGCTAATTAAAGTGGTTGTGCCAGAAAAAAAGCTAATTAAAGTGGTGCATTACGACACTAGAAAAAAAATTACAAATAGTTGAATTGAAAAATGTTACAGTTGAATTGAAAAATGTTACAAATAAGATTCAGCTTCGTTAAAAAAAACTCGTTCAAAAAGATGCAGTTGGATGTGCTCATTCTACAACCGTGGAACTGCCACCATAGCATCAACTGGTGAGATGCAAACACCACCATACAGAAACATCCATTTCTCTCCAGTGTCCAGTCTTTGGCCCTTGTAGCAGGAGGATTTAACCCTGAAAATATTTGTACTTTGATGTTCTGACAAATCTATTGTCAGTTCTGAATCCTAACTCCAACCTGAGATCCTCCCTGGAGCACTCCATTTCTATTCCTGGCTGTTCCACCGACGGATCAATGGTACACGGCCTAGATTTTAGGCGTAGCGGTTGTGGTGCTAACTGCTTTTCCTTTTCTTTCTGAAACCAGTCCATAATCGAGACCTGCAGCTGGATGGGTGCATGCTTAGCCCATAAGTCGAGGAAGCGAGAGATCACATGTGTCGGACTCCCCAACTCTTCACCATGGTGTTGTAATAGCTTTCTTTTCCGAGGTCCATGCAATGTTCTCCGTGTTCTATGCATGAATATGCTTGCTTTCTCAACTTGAATGTATGCTGTGCCCCATTTGGACTTCCAGAGCATCTGGTATGCTGTCGCTTCGGCGTTTTGGCTGAAGTGATCTATTGCCTTTGGCAGCATGATCTCTTCCTCCACTTGTTCCAGTGTTATATCTGTATGAAGACAATGTTGCTTCTCACTGTTGATCATAACAACTTCAGAACTTCTATTGTGCAGAACTTCTGAAGAGCCATGGGGAGTAAAGAGGAGTCCAACTTTCAGATGCGGAGAACCAGGCAGAGAGCATTTGCCACCACACGTTGAGGCCGTCTGTTTGTGGTACTCAGAAAGTGAGACTTGGCACTGCAAATTCACTTCGATAACTGATTCCAGAGAAACATCTTGTAGTCCTGATCTGTCTACCTGCTTGCTACTATGAGAAACCTGGTGCTGATCATGCTGCTTGCAGCATAGTGGGTTTGGGCGAAACCATTGAGTGCTAAATCTATGAAGATTGTCCCAATGTTCTTTTTGACATGAATCAACATAAGGCACCCATGAGAAGTCCTGTGTAGGAAGTTGAGTAAGTTTTTTCTTGATAATTTCAACTGTAGATTTGAAATCAAGGGTATACAACTGCAAGCACTTGAGTACTATACCAATAATGTCTGTACTTTCTGAAATCTGAAGCATCACGCTAAGGAAAAAGTCATTCTCAGGTGCATTATTGTCTTTCTGGATAAATACCAGGCTAGCCTCTATGCCATGCTCTGTAGTACTGAAGGGCACAATTGACAGTAAAACTAAAGGGTACTTGTTTCCACCAGAAATTTTATGATGTAGTTCATTGCCAGCAAAAAGGTGCTTGATCATGGAGTTGATGGGCATCTGACAATGTGGTGTGCCACCAAGCTCAACGAATCTGAGAAACTCGCTAGCGCTTTCTGCAAACCACTCAAACCTTTGAACAATGGATCTGCTCAACCCATTCTTATTGCTGCTAAAGGCAGAGAAAACAAGTGACTTGGTAGTTTGTGCCATCCATCTAGAAAAGGATGAATTCCTCACCTCCTGTTCCATCTGTTCTTCTTCTAGTATTCTTCTATGCTTGCATTTGTGCAGGGTGTCATCACACTCTTGAGCAATAAACTTCAGCTTGTTGTGCCAGCGTAACAAGGATGCATCAGTGATCAGCCACTTGTTGGATATCTCAAGAGCAGCCTTCAACCTGAAGTATGCCATGTCCAGCCTCTCCATGTTTTCATTTGCATTTGATTTCTCTTTCTCCTCATAATTGTGAATAAGACCAGATAGGATTTGGCTAACCGTCTCCTGGACAACCATAGAACTGACCATCTCTGCCATTAGGATTCAAGCATTTGTAGCATCCCGTCGCTGCTCACGAAACGTCACATGCACCAGTATGAGCAAGAGACTATTTACAAGAACAGACTACATGTAAGAATCACAACCTGCAAAATTGAAATTGGAGCTTGAAGCAGCATTGAATCACAAGCAAATATTTGGCTTACTGCATGTAAGAATCTACTTGATCGAAGTGCATGAGGTACTGAACAATCTTGAGTATTGGTATGGATTGGTGGGCAACCTTGTGTACTGTGAGGTATGAAGAAACTGATGCCCAAGGCTTTCATAGGAAGAAAATAAGTGGCCATGCCCATGCCTGGGATCTCGATGATAGTGACAGTTAGGCAGGAATTGGTCTCCACAAGGAAACTTTTGTTATCTAAAGAAGGTTTCCTTATACACCACTTCTCCTGAAGGTTTATTATATTTTGATCTGTGTGACACCTGTGAGAAATTGGTCAAAAGCTCGTGGAATTCAGATGGAGGGTGGTTGGATGACTGACAAGGTCCAAGACCAAAGCAAATTAAAACACAACTCTGAACATCTTTTTCATGTGTGCATAAGTGTAGGAGGAGCAGCAGGGACTATTTTCCAAAAGATGTTAGTATCTGATGAACGAAAGGTACCTTTAATCTGTTCTGAAAAACTGTAGTGCAGGAGCAGATACGCTGCTGTCTGCTGTCATTGATCAGACAGGACAGAATTTCGGATAATCTAATCTAATCGTGCTGCATAAAGTCTTGGAACTAGTCAAATGCGATACTACTGAATCTTCAGTGCCTGGCTTCAGCGGGCGCCGCACTCCTTGCAGTGTTCAACACAGACAGCTGTTTCTGACGAACTGACCAGGATAGCCCGTGAGTAGCGAGATGGAAGGTTGATCGATCGTACCTCCACCGGTGGACGGTGATGCTGGGCGCCGCGAGGCCCTCATCTCCGGCCCACCGCTCGTCATCGTCCTCATCACGGCGACGGTCTCCCAAACAAAAAGGCAAAGCGCCCTGGCCCACGGCGGCCATGTGGGGCCACAACCTCAATCCTTTATGGAATAAACTCCTTTTTTACCTCCTTAGACATTGGCCTGAGTTTAAATTTTCTCCCTAAACCGCAAAACCGTGTAACCTGCCTCCTTAAACTTTTGAAACCGTAGGTTTAACCTCCTTGAGTTGGATACAAGCGGTTTTAAAGGCAGTTTTGTCTTTTTTGTTTTTTTATTTATTTTGATTGAAAATTTGAAAAATCATAATAAATTAAAAAAACATAAAATAGAAAATCTAATTTCGTTGCACTCCATGTAAGCATATAAACACAGAAAATATATAATATAATATGCTTTTCTACAAAGTTTTTATTATAGATTTAGATCTACTTTTTTACTAAAGTTAAATAGAATAATTCATAACTACATTTTTTATGGTTCAATCATGGTGAAATTTTTATTGTGAGATAATTATCGTATACTTTAATTGTTTTAAAAATTTATGCTCATTGGATCATGTATAACTTAGTTAAAGATTATTTAGGGTAAAACATACTCTAAATAAATCTAGAACTAAGTTATACATGATCCAGTGAGTATAAACTTCTTTAATACAGTTGAAGCATACAATAACTAGGCTGCCATAAAAAATTCATCATGATTGGACCATAGAGAATGCAATTATGAATTATTCTATTTAATTATAAAAAGAACATATCAAAATTTGAAATAAAAACTAAAGCATATTATATTATATATTTTCTGTGTTTATATCCTTACGTGGAGTCCAAAAAATTGATTTTTCCATTTTATGCTTTTTCTTGATTTATTATGATTTTTCAAAGTTTCAACTGAAATAAATAAAAAAAAGACAAAACCGCCTTTAAAATCGCTTATATCCAGCTTAGGGAGGTAAAAAGATGGTTTCAAAAGTTGGCCAATTACCTGGTTTTCCGATCTAGGGAGAAAATTTAAACTCGCCCCAATGTCTAGGGAAGTCAAAAAGGACCTTTTCCATCTATTCAAAATGGTTTGTGTAGTAGTGATATGTTTTTTTAAGGAACAACCCATTTATATATTGATTGAGACTTTGAGAGGAATAAATAAACTGCAACTATGCTAGAGAGTACAGACCCTCGACTAACACACAAAAAAACAAACAAAAACATATAGTAGTGTTGACGACCAAAATTGACATTTAGCCGATCTGGTGAATTGTAACCGATCTGGCATAGCAAAATCAGGCCTACCGGTTTTCACAAACCACGCTTACCGGTTTTGGCAGTGAGTCCTAGGTGATTTAGGAGATTTTGTAGATTTCTATTTGTAAGACGATTCCTTGCGGGGCAAGACCTAGTCACCCTATAAATATAAAGTCTAATACTAAATCACCAGCCATGCCTAGCAAAAATGTCCATAAATGTGGTTTCAAGCGCACGACACCCCATTGGAATTGGGCTCTTTCTCTCTCCTTCTGCAACAGTGTCCATAGTATGTTCCTCTGTAGAGCACGTGCATAGAACTAACAACTTGTGCATTATTAAAAACCCATCATTTCTAAAAGCCATATTGCCAACACATATTACATGTTCCAACCAAAATTTTGTAATGTAATTTTCTATCCAACCCTTCTAACCAGTCATCAAACATATGCTCAATACTTAGCGGGGCCGCGTGGTGGTGGTGGTGGGGGGGGGGTTAAGATACGTGTACCACTCTCCAAATCAATTTATTAGCTATATGACAAGTAAGCGAGAGACCATACATCATGTTCAGTTTCCAAGCATCCGATAAAGTTGTTAATTTTTTTTCTAGATAGCGAGACTTGACACTGCAAATTCACTAGCCCTACTAGTTGTAGCAATCTATGATCTATCTGTTGACGCTCATATATGCCAACCTCACTGCATGAAACATAATGGTCGGGCTGAAACAATTGAGACCCAACCGCACGCAGCAATACGCTGTGCTGGTGTTGCCGAGGTTGAGTCGGACGTGGGGGCGCCATGCACGAGGTGGATCAACTGAATTCTCAACAGCAAATGAATAAATTTATCGAAGTACTTAGCTTGCATAAAGCCCTTTTATATATTGATTGAGACTTTGAGAGGGAACAATTTATAAAGTGCAATTATGCTAGAGAGTACAGACCCCCCCTTTTTTTGTGCAATGAGAGTAGAAACCCTTAGGAACGCAAAAAAAAAAAAACAGCATGTCGGCATCATGAACGGAGAAGAAAAGGGATTTCATTTTTTAAAGCCTTGGTTCTTTTTTGAGGTGTGGATCCTATGCATGGCCCAGCATGGGCCTGTTGGGCTCACGTGGAGGAACAATGCCCTTGCCTCGAGTCGGAATCAGATTTTTTTTTTTTTAGATTGGTTTGCCTCTCCGTCTCTGTTGATTGACCACGCCGCCGCCCCTCAAACTCCGAACCCTCAACGGAGGCAATGAATCGCGTCCCTGGAATGCTGCGCGGCCTCCACGGCATCTTCATCAACTGCGTCGGGCAGGCCCGCCCCTACCTCTTCTCCCGGCGAGCGGCGGCGCCCCGCGTCGACGGCGAGCTCCGCTTCCTGGAGCCCGTCGGATGGGGAGAGGTCGAGCACAGCTGCAACGGCCTCGTCCTCTACCGGGACGGATGGACGCTGTGCGTGTGCAACCCGGCCACACGGAGGTGGAAGAAGCTTCCCAAACAACCTAAGGGCGTCGGCTTCGGCACGCACCTCGTCTTCGATCCAACAGTCTCGCTGCACTACGAGGTGATCTCCTTCTCCGACCCGCCTCGCAAGCCAAGGATTCCTATTCAGCCTGGCATTAAAAGACCATCATGGTGTCCTGAGTACTCGGCCAGTGAAATTAAGAAGCTGCCCCACTCAGTTAGGGCCAAGCACGACGAAGAGGTGAAGATCAAGGGATCGGTAGAATGGCCGCCTTCCTCGTACGTTGCGCAAGTGTTCTCATCGAGGACGGATCGGTGGGAGGAACGGACCTATGTCCGGGAAGATGATGTCGCAGTTACCCTATTTGATGTTTGGTCAGATCCTTGGTCAGATCAAGGGTGCAACGCCGTGTGCTGGCGTGGAGCATTCTACCTTCACTGCCGCGGTGGTTTCGTCATGAGGTATGCATGAGGCTATATAAATATTTTATTTGTTTTGTCATTGTCGTCGTATTCTCGGACCTAGCTTGCATAATTTGTACTAAACATTTTTTTATAATATATTATAGGCTGTCACTGCTAGAGCACAAGTATAAAGTGATCAAAACACCAAACTTAGATAATCTGTTTACACAGCCAAGATTAGATATTGATGAGTATTTGAGGAAAGAATGTTCATATATAAGTAAGGAACAATGCTTGAGAGAGTTTCAAATGGATCAGGAATTCTTGGATAGCCGGAAACCCTATATGCATATTGGGATATCGGAGCATGGGATATACTACACTGCTCTTTGTTGGTACCAGCTACATGTATGGGTGTTGAGTGAAGTATCAGAGTCTCGACCAATGCCGGGATGGGAGTTGAAGCATAAGTCTGACATCGAGCCCTCTTTTCGGCAATACTACAACAGTAGAGAGGATAGTAGAAAAGAAATTCAGAAGTCATGGAGCTTGGACCGTGGAAAGGAAGGCTCAGATCACGGTCCAGGAGAATGTGGATGGGACTCTAGTGATGAGAGTTTCATTAGTGCGGAAGGAGAAGATGAAGTCAACAGTGGTCACAGACCCCGTGATATGATGCATCGCATCGACTTGTTGGGATACCATCCAAGCAAAGATATTGCTTTCTTCGGCAATCATTTCGATGGGTTTGCTTACAACCTAGGTAGCTCCAAGTTACAGTACCTAGGGACATTTGATCCAGTAGGGTGCTGCCATTATCTTGTTGCAGCTACACATGAGTCATTCATTTACACTCCATGCATGGATGATTTGCTTCCTGATAAGAAAAGGAACACAAGGCATGGTGAGTGAAACTCTTGTTGTCTATTCTCTTCCATTGTTACTCATGGAATGCGATACATTGTTACTCTTGATGATTCTTATATAAAATCTAAACTGTGCATAGTTGTTCCTTAGTATTTTGCTAGATATTGGTTTGGTCCTTTTGTAATATGTTTGCATTTGCATTCTATCATAAAGTATATTTTATACAACTAATTTTCTAAGCATCTAGAGCTTTGTGATGTTGATGACGACGACGACGACGACGATGATGATGATGAGGAGGAGGATGACGACGACGACGATGATGAGGATGTGGGCATTGGTGAATATGTAGAGGAGGTGGAGGATGAAGACTTCAAAACTATGGAGAAGGATAGGGTCAATGATAGATATGAAGACGTGGGCTGCCATGATGAGCTAGATATTTAAATATACCCTAAGTTTATTTAGTGGTCAATTTACCATATGTCTCTATCAAGGTTCTTATTTTTGTCTAATGATGAGTTCTCGTCAAGTCATTTTTTTTAAAATAGAATTGATCACTCCTCTAGTTGACTTGGCTAAACATCTTTATTTTAATTTTTGAACATCTAATGGTGCTTTGGCTTATTTCATCTAGACGTGGAAGAATCAATAATTTCTTGTAGACACAAAAGGATCTTTTGTTTAACTTTGAGGTACATGGTGTCAACACCATAGGTAAAAGATATATTTGTTTGGGCCTTGTTAAATAATGATTTCCTTGCAACAATCACAAATTTAGTGAGATGGCACACATCAAGCTAGAGGCTGCTCTTTACATATTAGAAAAATGGGAGATCAATGATGCATCGTTGTTGCGTTGCAGAGGAAGCATAAGCATACTAAGAGTGTGATGTCACAATACATAAGAAACTTGAGTTACTCTGCGTGACCAAGGAGAAATCAGGTAAACCAATGGAGTACAGTACAGTACAGTCAGAACTCTCAGATAAAGATATGGGTAGGGCACAAAAAATATAGGGGCCAACAGAGTAAACTATAACATCATGGGGTTGCTTTATATGTGTTCTATATGGTATTGTTTGTTTCTGACCAGCCTTTAATTCATCTTTTGCTATTTTGAAGGGGAACAGGTATATGCATTTGTCAGGTAAGGCACTACAGCCATATATTAAAGTAAAAAAAGGTGCTTCCTGAAGGAGTATTACATGCTACCGAGCTCTAATAATCTTAATACTTGCTAGAACCACTCAAATTAATGTTCCAACATGGATCCGCTCAGCTCATTGACTCATTGTTGATCACGGTCAAAGGCCAAAAAGATGAATGATTTGGTAGCATGTGCAGTCCAGTGAGCTGACAAAGGGATCCAGAAATTCCAAACGGTGGCGAGCCGTGAGCCACCAAGGAACCTGAGGGCACTATGTTATGCCCTCGCTGCGCCGCTGGGATTACCTTATCACTACCGGAAACTTGTTGTTTGTCGTGCACCTGATTCTTTATTGTGTGCATTATATCTGGCACACGACAAACAAGCTCTTTGCCGTGTAAATTATTGCATAGGATAAATAGTTTGTTTGCCATGTCCGAAATATTGTGCACGACAAAGAGCTTGTTTACCCGAGGCCAAACACATGGCAAATATTAGAGGCCACCGAAAACGGCCATGCCACCGAGCGTCGGCCGTTAGTGTTTCACTTGATGACGGGTGATGGTCTGGCTGGTAGGTGCCCCCCAAACAAACATATTTTGCCTATTTTTTGGTTGTTTTTAAAACTGATGTTTGCCGTGTGCTGGATGGAAGGGCACACGGCAAAACCTCCATGCCCGTGTTGTCTGTTACTTTATTTTCTCGTGTGCCCGAGTAAATGCACAATAAAGAGGTTTGGTGTGTGTGCGACAAAAGGCACACGGCGAAGATGACATCGCTGTCTGGGCCAGTTGCCAGGCATGCTGCTTTCTTCCGGCTTCATTACTCCAGAGTCTACCTGGATGGGTTGGGCATGCAACAAAGTAACAACAGAGAGGGTGTTATGCATATGATCGTTGCAAGACAGCTGTGCAATTGAATTGAGACTATAATAGGGGACAAACAAATAAAGTGCAACTATGCTAGAGAGTAAAGACTGAGCATCTCCAGCAATAATCTCTACTTTGAGCCCCCACTTCATTAAATAGGGGCTGGCCTTCAACTTCAGCAACAACCCCTACATTCAATATGGGAAACTAGTAAATTGGCCCACACGGCACACACGTGTTGTTCATTGATATGTAAGTAATAATTAAAAATTTAATATAAGAAGCTATTAGTTACCCCGTTCATATGAAATTGTAAACGAGTCAGAAAATATCTTCCATAACATGTATGCGGCCATCCCTGGTTGGCGGGAGGGGCTGCTCGGTCCTGGCGGCGCCCTCATGATGCCGCTCGGACTCAGGCACCCAATTGGTGGTGTTCCGGCTGCTTCCCATGGTGCCCGATGGCTACCATTGTCCATGCTCCTCGGCGGGGCCTGCTGCCGTGGTTGTGCAGCAAAAGTGTTGCGCTCGGTGTGCGTGGAGGTGCTCCACCTCCGCACAACGACCCCTCAGTGATCTCTTGGGGCCTTGGTCTACTCCCCATTCCAGCTCCTACGAATTCCTCTTCGCATGGTTGCAAGTGGTTGCTAATTTTCTCCGGCACTCCCCTTCGGGAATTCCTTCCCCTGAGGTGCGTTGCGGTGCGATGAATTGGTTGGCTCCCTGAGAAGCTTTTGCTTGGTGCGGGCATCCATGACTGGCCTCGTATGTTGGGTGCTCGGGTGCCTTGTTCACGGCGACGAGTGATTCAGGTCAAGGTTCACCCTTGCCTGTTGCCAACCTCGCTCGCCAAGAACAGTGTTTTTGATGTGCTCGGCCGCCGATTTGTGAAGGGAAGGCTTCAAGTTTGGCAGTGGTGTGGTGGATCAACTGGCCTTTTCATCAAAGGGGAGCAAGAATTACCCAGGCACCCCCTGTCCCTCGCTCCTCCATTGTATGTTTATCTTTAATGGTGTGTGTTTGTGCTGCGATTTGTTATCCCTTGTGGCTCCCTACCCTTTCTCTCAATTTGTACCCTGATCACTGTCGTCGGCGATGAGGACGTTATGCTTGAGCTTGTAAGTCACTTTGAAGAAATGAAAGTCAGGTGGGCTGTCTCAAGCCCCTGTTGACTCTTAAAAAAAGCCGGTTCACAACGTGTCCCGCCCACACCACGTCCATGGTACCGGTACCGTTCTCCACCAGGACAGCTGCTGCTGCGGCACCCAGGGGCCGGCCAGCATAATCCGGGGCCCTGTACGAAACTGTAAAGTGGGCCCGATTAGGTTAGCAAAATATAATAATAAAATATCAAATTTTGTTTAATATGCTACATAGAAATAGAATACATCAACATTATACATATTTAATCTTGTACGTATAATCTTTACTGGAATAATATTTTTTAGATTAATTTGCAGAAGACATGATTTCAATCGTGGGACACTAGACGGGTAGAATATAATTATGATTTAAATAACTAAACTATTAACACATATTAGAAGAGATAAGAATCAAGAAATTACGTAATACAGTAATACGGTTGGTCGCTGGCCAGAGGATGCATGCACATAGCCATGGTGTGTTGCGCCCTTTCCACACAGGCGTTGGCTTTGACCTCTGTGAATCGGTGGCACGGCACCTTGCACTGCGATCTCCTATTTTCCGGTTGCGAATTGATGTGCCAGCACCTTGTGGTCATGCGGTTTTACCATCATTTTGCGGATGCACACGGCCACAGTACTAGGGCCCCGTTTGGATCCAGGGGCTAAACTTCAGTCTCTATCACATTGAATGTTCATATACTAATTAGGAGTTTTAAACATGTTAATTTTTTTTTGAATGACGTTAAACATGCTAATTACAAAGACGATTACACAGATGGAGTCTAATTCATGAGAGAAAACTATTATGCCTAATGATTCTATGATTTGACAATATGATGAATTAATTAGGCTTAGTGGATTAGTCTAGAAATTCTACAATTAGTTTTTTAATTAGCTCATGTTTAGCTCTTGTAATAAGCATCGGAATGTTTGACGTGCCAAAAGTTAAATTATAGCCCTTAGATTTAGACACGTACATAATATACAAATTGTGACCCCTCAAATTTGGGAGAGCACATCCTCCCACTCGGCCTCGGTGGCACCACCCCGCGCACCGCCGCCTTTGAGTTTGAGTAGGGCGCCGCGAGCCCGCCAGGTTCATGGTGGTCGTCCCTCGTCAACACCGTGATGTTCGCGAGCTTCTAGAGCCATGCTGCCAACGTGTTTGCGCCAGCGCTGATGTCGAGACCCAGCCGGATGGGGGCCCGCGCGTCTCAGCAATGCCAGCAGGAGCTGCGACGCTATCAGGTCCAAGCCCGAACAGAAGATCAGCAAAAATCAAGGGTAGGTACGTTGGGTGAGAAAAATAATTTGTTTTTGGCAAAAACGTTTTCAAAATATCAGTTTTGGTGGGTTTGACCCCCTTCCCATCTCCGTTGACCCTTCCATGTGGGTCTAGCGTGAGGGATAAAGTGGACCCAAATTAGATGAGAAACGTTTTCAATTCTACTCGTTCTTTTATAGATGAAAGAAGATGAGTCCCCCACGTTCATGTGTAGTTTCCTTTCTTACATGACGACAGGTGGGGCCTGCCCATTCTCTCTCTATCCCCTCTTTTTTTTTTCTTCTTCCCCTATCTTGATCCCTTCACTAAAAGACCATGTGGAGGTCTTGGAGGGTCACCGGACCTCCCGTGGGGGTGCGGAGCCTGAGCAACTTGCGGAGGAGCGGGCCGACGTGGAGACTTTTGGCGGCGCACGAAGGAGCGGCTGACGGCACGACGACTTGTGGTGGTGGCACGGCTACCACACGGCGGGCTTGAGCGGCCACACGGAGGGCTTACGTCCGCGTAGAGGAAGGTCCTCGCCATGAATCGGGGGTCAATTCGATGTAGCCGGGGCTCCATTCCAGCCATAGGCAGGAGCGGCCGACTTGGCGTCCTTGAGCGGTGGTGTGGTGGGCATGGTCGGCCGCATGGAGGAGTGCGCAAGGCAGCGGGCTTCATAACCAGATGGGTGTTTTTTTTATTGCCCTCGGCAAGTACGAGCCTTCCTGGAGACCCTACTAACGCAAACTTGAAAAAACAGCATGTTCTACCATTGACATCAAGAAGGAGAAGAAAAAGGATTTATTTAAAGCTGGTTCTTTTTTTTAAGAAGAAAGCTGGCTCTATTGTGGTGTGGATCCTACTCATGGGCCTATTGGGCTCACGAGGAGGAAGGCCCCTTGCATCTTCGAGTCGGAGTCTCTCAGATGGCTTTCGAGTCGGAGACAACAGATCAGAAACAAATGTCTCGAAAAAAAGTGATGAGAAACGAAATAAATTGGCCATTGTTGATCGACCATGCCGCCGCCACTCAGACTCCGAACCCTCAACGGAGTGACGGTGTGCAGGAAATTCGGGTTAATTGGGTTCCATGCATTTTTTTTTGTGGAGATAAGAAAAAGGCAGATCAACTGAATTTTCAACAGCAAACGAATAAAATATATCTAAATATTTGCAGTACGATTGGTTAATTGGGTGCCATTAGTATTTCAACAGTAAGCAAATAAAGTGGAACTATGGTGGAGAGTGGAGACCCCACGATCAATTAATAATAAAAAAAACATGTAGTACGATTGGTTTGTCTGAATCTAAATTTAGTTACGCAAAACCTATCTATCTGTTCATTTGGCAAAACCTATCTATCTGTTCATGTCTGAATAGGAATTTCTTTGTTTTTTAGCAAACGAAGAATTTTCTTCTAAAGCTGGCTTGATCTTCCACTATGTTATGGGCCCTATGCATGGGCCTGTTGGGCTTACGTGGACGAACAGCCCTTGCTTGCTTCGAGTCGGAGAAATAAATATACGATGAGAAACCAAACAAATTCGCCATTGTTGATCTACCACGCCGCCTCCACTCAAACTCCAAACCCTAAACGGAGCCATCAGCAATGGACCACCTCCCCGAAGAGCTGCTCGCCGACATCCTCCGGCGCCTCCGGCCACGGCCGCTCGCCGTGTGCCGGAGCGTCTCCAAGTCCCTGCGCGCCACCATCGACGGCCGGGGCCTCCTCGCCACGCTGGCGCACCGCGTGCCACGTGGCATCCACGGCATCCTCATCAACTACGTCGGGCAAAGCCGCCCCTACTTCTTCTCCCCGCGGTCTGCGGCGGCGCCCGGCGTCGACGGTGAGGTCCGTTTCCTGGATCCCCATTGGTGGAACCTGCAGGTCGAGCACCAATGCAATGGCCTCATCCTCTTCTTGCTGGACTGGAGCACACTGTGCGTGTGCAACCCGGCAACACGGAGGTGGATAAAGCTCCCCAAACGGCCCAACGAAGCTGGCTACACCGCCGCGCACCTCGTCTTTGATCCCATGGTCTCGCTGCACTATGAAGTGATCGCCTTCTCCGACGCGCCTCGCATGCCGAGGATACGTGTTAAGCCTGGCATGGACAAGAAAAGACCATCATCACAGTGGCAAGGGTGTAGTTTTTACGCGCGTGAGGAAATTAAGAGGCTCCCCTACTCGTTGAGGGCTGAGTACGAAGATGAGCTGGAAGCCAAGGGGCCGGTAGAATGGCCGCCTTCCTCGTACGTGGCGCAAGTGTTCTCATCGAGGACCGGGCGGTGGGAGGAACGGAGCTATGTCCGGGAAGGTGACGTCGCAGTTACCGTGTTGGATGTTTGGTCCGACCCATGGGGACGGGATAGTGACACGTTGCCTTACTTTGCTCCTCGGTGCAACGCTGTGTGCTGGCGGGGAGCATTCTACCTCCACTGTCGTGGTGGTTTCGTCATGAGGTATGCACGTTATTATATGAAGTTTTGAATTATCTGTTTTTTTTTCTCCCATGTGTGTTCTTGTCTCAAAGTGGAGCATTCACATGGATTTTTCACCTACTATGGACTCTGATTTCTACTAAACATTTTGTCATAATATATTATAGGTTATCACTGCTAGAGCACAAGTATCAGGTGATCAAAACACCCGAGTTAGATAATCTGTTTACGAAGCCAAGATTAAAAATTGATGATTATTTGGGGCTACAAACTGGATATAAGAAGGAGAAAGAATACGTGACAAGATTTCTAATGGACCAGGAACGGTTGGATAGAAAGAAACCCTTTATGCATCTTGGGAAATCAGAGCATGGGATTTACTACACCGCTCTTCTGTGGTGTTGCAGGAAGCATCAGAGTCTCAACCAATGCCGGAGTGGGAGTTGAAGCATAAGGCTGACATCGGGCCCTCTATCTTGCAACACTACATGCGACAAGGACGTAGAAATGAAGAAATTGAGACATCCTGGAGCTTGGATTGTGGAGAGGAAGGATTAGATGATCCACTAGGTTGTGGATGGGACTCCAGTGATGAGAGTGCTATTTGTGTTGAAGGAAAAGGTGAAATCGACAATGGTTACAGATGGTGTGATGTGAGCCATTGCATGGACTTGTTGGGATACCATCCAAGCAAAGAGATTGTTTTCTTGGGAGACCATTTTGAAGGTTTTGCTTACTACATAGGTACCTCCAAGTTACAGTACCTAGGATCAATTTACCCATTACGGGGTAGCCATCGCCAGGTTGCAGCTACACACGAGTCATTCATTTACACTCCATGCATAGATGATTTGCTTCCTGATCAGAAAAGGAACACAACGCGTGGTGAGTCAAACTTTCGTTGTCTATTCTCTTCCATTGTTACTCATGGAATAATGCACCAAATTGCTACTCTTGATGAATTTTATATAACATCTAAAATAGTACATAGTTATTCCTTAGCATTTGCTAGATAGTGTTTTGGTCCTTTTATAATATCTTTGCATTTGCATTCTATCATAAAGGATATATTTGTACATCTAATTTTCTAAGCATCTAGTGCTAGATGATGATGATGATGATGATGAGGAGGAGGAGGAGGAGGAGGAGGAGGACTGCGATGATGACTATGACCATGACAAATGATGATGATGAGGACGAGTAAGAGGATGAGGATGGCGATGAGGAAGAGTAGAAGGAGGTGGGCATTGATAAAGACGTTCAGGAGGTGGAGGATGAAAAATTCAAAAGCTTGGAGGATGACATGGAAAAGTTAGATAGTAACATTTTTTAATTGACACCAAGTTTAATGATCAATTTGTCATCTTTCTCTGTCAACGTTCTTACTTTTGTTTGAACAAACTAATGAGTTGTCCCCTTGATCATTAATTTATCAAGTCATATTATAAAACATATTGATCACTCGGCTATTTGATTTGGCTAAACAACTTTATTCATGGAACATTTAATGGTATTTTGGCTTATTTGATCTAGACACGAAAGAATCAATAATTTCTGGTAGGCACCAAAGGATCTTTGGTTTAACTTTTAGTTACATGATCTCAACACCATAGGCGAATCATATTTCTTTGGACCTTGTTAAACAATGATTTCCATCCAACAGTCACAAATTTTGTTTAGCAGTACAATATATATGATAGTCATCACCATGCTTTTTCCTTTGCAAGGTAATAACTGCTCAATAAAACCTTGTTAAACTAGAATGTATTGCTGGAAAAAAACTGGGACAAAAAATGGAAGAATGTCTGCAGAAAAACATGGGAAAACAGGAACAAAAGAATGGAAGAATGTATGCACGGAAAACATGGAAAATAAAAAGGAAGAATGAAAGAAAAAAATGGTAGCCAAGAATTGAACCAACGACCTTCAACTCACTACAAGTGCAACACTGCTTCAGATGTGGCAATCTTACGCACTTTGGCCCATAAGGTGCCTACCAATACGATGCACGCGCCTGTCTTTTTTTTTTTTTGAAATGACATGTCTTTTTGTTGAGTTCAGGTAGCGACTTTATTTTTTCTGTACTCTGTGATGCTTTAGGGCACCCGCAGCGGCATGGGCAAAATAGCTAGGTGACATGGAGCTGAGAGAAGGAACCATTCTATCCTCAATCCTCTGTCAGACCCATTCGTCATCTACTCGTTTCCTTGGACAACGAGAAATCGCTCAGCGATTCGCTGGTCGTTAGCGACGATTCTCTCCTCTCTTTATCTTTCCACGTCAGACGGGGCTGGTGATTTATCCCACCACTGGAGACGCCCTTATAACTATTGCTCCATGTCACCCGGCCGCAAACGCCTCGTCACCCCGCCGCCACCACCACAATCACACCAGGTCAGCCGGCAGCCACCACCATGTCAACTATAGACGATAATTACATAAAAACACAACATGGTTCGAACCCGGTACTGGGCACTTTAAGACGGAACAAATTTATAAAGTACAATTATGCTAGAGAGTAGAGATCCTACTAAAAAACATTGTACGACTGGCATCATGAACGGAGAAGAAAAGGGATTTTTTTTTCTTAAAGCTCGTTCCTTTTTTTTTTTGAGAAAAAAGTTGGCTCTACTGCATGGGCCTGTTAGGCTCACGTCACGTGTGGACGAAAGGCCCTTCTTGCTTTGATTCGGAATTGGCCTCTGCCTTTCGTTCGTGTCGACATATTGATCAGAAAGGAAAGAAGTTCGATCTATATATGCATGGGCCTGTTAGGCTCACGTGGACATTGAGGAAGGGCCATTGCTTACTCGAGTCGGAGAAATGTATACGATCAGAAACAAAACAAATTAAATTCGCCATTATGTTGAGATCTACCACGCCGCCGCCACTCAAATTAACTCCGAACCCCACTAGGCCATCAGTAATGGATCTCCTTCCTGAAGAGCTGCTCGCCGACATTCTCCGACGCCTCCCGCCACGGCCGCTCGCCGTGTGCCGGACCGTCTCCAAGTCCCTGCGCGCCGTCATCAACGGCCGGGGCCTCCTCGACGTTGTCGACCGCCGCGTGCCCCGCGGCCTACGTGGCATCCTCATCAACTACGCCGGCCAGGACCGCCACTACTTCTTCTCGCGCCACGCGGCGGTGGCGCCACGTGTCGATGGCGAGCTCAGCTTCATGGAGCCCATCGGATGGGGAGAGATCGAGCACAGCTGCAACGGCCTCGTCCTCTACCGGGACGGGTGGACGCTGTGCGTGTGCAACCCCGCGACACGGAGATGGGCGAAGCTTCCTGAACAGCCCGAGGGCGCCGGCTACGGCGCGCACCTCGTCTTCGATCCCATAGTCTCATTGCACTACGAGGTGATCTCCAGGGGCGGATCTACAGTTATGCCTGCTTTTTTGAGCAAAAACTAAGTACACTTCAAGTGTACACACTAATACATATGTATAGGCATTGTGTTGGGCCAAATTTCTTCCTTATTGGAGTTTCCAAACGCCATATCTGGCCCAATTGCATCACCGCATCCCCCGTTCACCTTCTCTCTTCGACCAGCTTGGCTCGACCGCTCAACGCACACCAAGTCACCGGGTGCCCCCTGACGACGACGGTGTGGTGTGTCCAGCTCTGCTCCTCGCTGCTGCAGCTTGGCTCTAGTGTCCGGCTACTGCTGGTTCTCTACATTGGCAAGAGCAGGCAGGGCTTGCGATTGCACATACTGGAGGCATAGGAACAGATCAGGTATGAACGAGCAGCTGCGTACTCTGATTTGGAGAAGACAGGGTTGCGAGGGGACCTGATACTTGTTGTTGAGATGAGTGGTTGGCCTTCGGAGAGTGCTCACTGGGTGAAATACTGAAATGAATTCATTTTGGAGGGGCTGGAAAGCAAGTGCTGCTACTGCCTTCTTCCGGTGGAATGGTGGATTCCCTTCTTGGATTTGGTTTGGTTGCTAGCTACAGAGAGTGGATAGACAGAGAACGACTGAATGATCTTGCTGTCTGCTCTCCGTTCTTCTCCCAAGGCCCTTCCTTAAATATTCATCATGTAATTCCTTTATGTAAATATAGGTATTTGCAAAAAAATGAAAAAAAAATTGTTGATTTAAAAACTATTTGGGATAAAGCTTCAAAGACAATAAAATTATGTCCAAGTTTCACATCAATGCCGTCCCGCTCCCGCCAAGATTTTATTTTAGCTGTTCAACTAGCTTTTTTTGGGGGTTAGAAGGTGGGAATACCCAGGTCTCAAATCCTGGCTCCGCCACTGGTGATCTCCTTCTCCGAGGCGCCTCGCAAGCCAAATATTCCTATTCAACCTGGTATTGATGATGAGGTGAAGATCAAAGGGTCGGTACAATGGCCGCCTTCGTTGTACGTCGCGCACGTGTTCTCATCAAGGACCGGCCGGTGGGAGGAAAGAACATATGTCCGCGAAGATGATGCTGCAGTTACCCTATTGGATGTTTGGTCAGATCCATGGGGAGACGATAGTGAAACATTGAGTCACACTGCGCCTCGGTGCAATGCTGTGTGCTGGCGTGGAGCATTCTACCTTCATTGTCGCGGGGGTTTCGTCATGAGGTATGCACGTGGCTACGGAAAGATTTTTTTTTATCTGTTTTGTCATTGTCATATTCTTGGACCAAGCTAGTATGATTGCTACTAACCATATTTTTTTTTGGATAACTTATTACAGGCTATCATTGCTAGAGCACAAGTACAAAGTGATCAAAACACCAAACATAGATAATCGATTTACAAAGCCAAGATTAGACATTGATAAATATTTGAGGCGAGAAAGTGAATATACAAGTAAGGAACAATGCTTGAGAAGCTTTCAAATGGATAGGAAATTCGTGGATAGCGTGAGACCCTATATGCATTTTGGGAAATCAGAGCATGGGATATACTACACCGCTCTTTGTTGGTGCCAGCTACAAGTATGGGTGTTGCGTGAAGTATCGGAGTCTCGACCATTGGCGGAGTGGGAGTTGAAGCATAAAGCCGACATTGAGTCCTCTTTTCAGCAATACTACACCACCAGCAGAAAGGATAGGAAAGAAACTCAGATGTCATGGAGCTTGGACCGTGGAAAGGAAGGCTCAGATCATCATCCAGTAGAGTGCGGATGGGAATCTAGTGATGACAGTTGCATTAGTGTGGAAGGAGAAGATGAAGTCCACAGTGGTGATAGGACCTATGATATTATGCTTCGCATCGACTTTTTAGGATGTCATCCAAACAAAGATATAGCTTTCTTAGGAAATTATTTTGATGGGTTCGCTTACAATCTAGGTACCTCCAACTTACAGTACTTAGGGACATTTGATCCAGTTGGGTGCTGCCATTATCTTGTTGCAGCTATGCACGAGTCATTCATTTATACTCCATGCATGGATGATTTGCTTCCTGAGCAGAAAAGGAACACAAGGCATGGTGAGTCAAACTCTCATTGTCTATTATATTCTCTTGCATTGTTACTCATGGAATGCACTAGATCCTTACTCTTGATGATTTTTATATGAAATAAAAAACTGTACATAGTTGTCCCTAACTAGTATTTGCTAAATTGTGTTTGTAGTCCTTTTATAATATGTTTGCATTTGCATTCTATCATAAAGCTTATTGTTACAACTAACTTTCTAAGCACCTTGTGGTCGTAGATGATGATAATGACGACGAGGAGGAGGAGGAGGACGAGGACGCCGATGATGATGTGGAGGAGGAGGGCATCGATGAAGGCATAGACGTGGGAGGATGAAGACTTCAAAAGCTTGAAGGAGCACATGGACAATGATAAATATGAAGATGTGGGATGTCATGATGAGCTACATTGCAGTATTTTTTAATTACCTCAAGTTTAGAGGTCAATTTGCCATATGTCTATGTCAAGGTTCTTGTTTTTGTTTGAGGAATCTAACGATTTCTCACATGTATCATTATTTTTTCAAGTCATATTATAAAGCACATTTATAATATGTTTGCATTTGCATTCTATCATAAAGGATAGTTTATACAACTAGTTTTTAAGTATCTAGACCTTGGTGATTATGATGAAGGCCAGGAGGAGGTGGACATTGATGAAGATAAAGACATAGAGGAGGTGGAGAATGAAGAAACAACTTGTAAGACATGGAAATGATAAATATTTAAACGCTAGCTGCTATGGTGAGACGATAGATAGTAGCAATTTTAATTGATCCTCGTTTAATGGCCAATTTGTGAAGGTTCTTATTTTTTTTGAAGAAACTAATGATTTCTCAACTGTATCATTTATTTATCAAGTCATATTATAAAACTGATTGATCACTAGGCTACTTGATTTGGCTAAAACTCTTTGTTTTCGGAACATTTAATGGTATCTTTCTCTTATTTCATATGGACACGGAAGAATAAAAAAATCTTGTAGACACCAAAGGATAATTGGTTTAACTTTTAGGTGCATGGTCTCAACACCACAGGTAAATGATATTTCTTGGACCTTATTAGATAATGATTTCATCCAATAGTCACAATATGCATGAAAGTCATCACCAAGCCTTTTCGTTTGCAAACTAGAAATAAGTGCACACTAAAATCATAATGATATACATTTTTTTTTGCAAACTTCAAAGATAAACACTCATTTTAATTATCACTATTATTTTGAAAATTCCCCTCAAGTGTCATCCTAGGGTAGGGAATTCCATCACCACCACAAGCGAAGAATCATGCTAAAAGTAGGATTATCATGGTAGATTACCTGACACAAATATGATATTCTGCACATCAATCAATGAGGCATGTTTGCATATAATTACCCAAAGGGAACCATTACCATGGTAGAAATTCATTGTGATGTGCTAATACATCATCTAACAAATCATATGCAGGCTAATACATCATCTAACAAATCATATGGAGTGTCGTATCATATGGACAAGGAAACAACTTATAACATTTCACCTATGTTAAATCTAAACATAGCAGCCTCTCAATTTAGGCTTCAAGATTCCTCTTGTTGCTTTCATGAGGACAAGGAGGAAGTAGAGCAAACAACACCTCTTGCTGCTAGGGAAAGAGAAGAATCATCAGTGGAAAGGAGAAGAAGAGTGGGATTAGGGGATTAGGGCTTTTTAGTGTTGGAGTTTATTTGTGTCCACTGGGATTAGAGGGAGAACCTAGGGTGGCAGCTGACAGGTGGTGGCGGATTGCCAGACGGCGAGGGCGCAACCAGTTAAGACAGCACAAGACAACCGGTGGCTTCTACTGACGTCAGTGATGGAAGACACCAGAGTACATCGGAAGGGTGGCGGTCGCTGGGCAGCAAGCATGTAGGTGGCGAGATTTCCTCCAGTCGTGAGTGGTGGGAGTACATTGGTTGGTGCTGAACATGGAGGGGAAGGGAAGGGGAGGAGGAAGAGAGGGTGGTCCTTGTTGGTGTCAGAGGCATGCTAATGAGGCTTAAGGTGGGCGAATTGCAAGCGTGATATGCCGATTTTTCTTTCACAAAACGAACTGTTAGGAAGAGGGTGGGGCTCTGGATCGCATGTCTACCCCTCCCTGCTAGTTGCCTCCTTTCACCTATAAGCAAGGAGCTCAGCAGGGTCATTGTATCGACAAACTTCCTTGTGACCTGTAATTTATTTAAGTGGATTTTTTGTAACAAGAAAGAAACAATTTGATGCATTAATCTGTAGAATTTGAAGATGGGACTATACATAATGCCAAACCAAAAGAAAGATTCATTCGG
The DNA here is from genome assembly GCA_015342445.1 of Digitaria exilis. Taxonomy (NCBI): domain Eukaryota; kingdom Viridiplantae; phylum Streptophyta; class Magnoliopsida; order Poales; family Poaceae; genus Digitaria; species Digitaria exilis. The sequence continues at coordinate 583,897 of JACEFO010001608.1, forward strand.
TGATCTGACAACCACAACAGACAACCATATAGTGTCGTATACACAAGGGAAGGGATCATATGTGCTTTAACCTCTCCTAGATTAGCAAAGCCTCAAGTTTTAATCGCCACATATTTTTAATTTGCACTACCATTGTGTCAAATTGTAAATCATTTGACTTTTAACCCCAAATTTGACCGCTTATCTTGTATTAAAAAGATATACAAACATAGCCAAATTTAAGTTATTCTTTTGATGAACCTTTATTAGTAAAGCAAACCATTAAATGTTTTGCACAAATGTTTTGAATAAGACAAGTAGTCAAACTTGAGGTCAAAAAAGTCAAATGACGTATAATTTAAAATGGAGGGAGTACCTTTTTGTAGATCTCTCGAAAGTCTGGTGCCTTGTCGACCTGAATGATTGTAAAAGCCATGTTTAGACGGCCCACATCATTTTGGTAATTTGCTGCCTCTGTTGTGGTAGCAATCTATTGCCTCTGGTAGCTTATATGATCTCTTTCGATTGTTTCTAAGGGCGAAGTCTGAATACAAGTAATGGCTGCGTTAAAAAAAGAAAAATAAAACAACTAATGTAGCTCCTCGTGGACGAATGTCCCTACTATTGTTGAACTTGTATTCACTGCCAGTATTATTTTTCCGAAGAGCATGGATGTCGAGAATACGGAGAGTCTTTGCAGTGTAATTAATTATTCAGATAGGGAGGTTTTTCTGCATAATGTACATAGACAGTGAAACTTGATACTGCAAATTCACTAGCATTGCCTTGTTCATGAGGCGACGGGCACCCCCTCCCCCATGTGTGCAGCTAATGAGAAGAGGGCTAGGCAAATAAAAATTCATAATTCACAAAATAAACATCCAAATTAAATTATGATTGCATCATTATGTTTGTTGTAGTAAGATCTTCAAAACTAGATTACACTCAACCATGTTTAGACTATATTTTTTTGGAACATTTTTTTTACAGGTGGAACAATTCATCTCATCGTAAATCATACCAATTCATGGAACAAAATGTTATATATAAGGGAAAAAATTATACGAGTGGAATAAATATATTCCATGATTTTGTTCCATTACATTCTTTATGTGTAACTTTTATTGCACTTGTACAGTTTTTATACAGGTAGACAATTTTTTATATAGGTGGAACAATTTGTTTTATGCAAGTGGAACAGAACGTTATACAAAAGCTGGAAAAGATTTTATACAGGCGGAACATATTGTTATACATAAGGAACACATTTTTATACATGTGGAACAATTAATTTTTATGCAGGTGGAATAAAATGATATACAGAAGGAACAAATTTTTTATGGAGGTGGAACAATTCATTTCTATGCATGTGGAACAAAATGTTATACAGAAGGAACAATATGTTATACATGTGCGGAACAAATGTTTATATAGGTGGAACAATTTATTTTTATACAGGTGGAACATAATTTTTATACTGGTAAAATAATGTATTTTTATAGAGAAAAGGGAAGGAAAATATATGCAATAGAGAATGAAGGGGAAAAATGCCCGGATGAGCTATTAAGCTGGAGCTGGGGGGGGGGGGGGCAATACCTGGTGGCCGCTTACCGTACCCAGACGGGAGCAATCGCGCTGCCCGTGTGCATGAGGGTGGCCAGAGACGACAACATTCTTCTATAGCACACACAGAGGGCAAGCTAGGCTTCATCGGAGTGCCATGCCACGCGCAGCAATGCGTTGTGCTGGTGTTGTCGCGCGCCCGAGTCGGACATGGCGGTGTCGTGCATGTAGTCAATGGACTACAAGCCCATGGTTTGACGAGCTTGCATACGATGAGCATGATTGGTTGAGTGTCAAAATATACCAAACCAATATCATCATGGCATGTCCATAAACTTTGGCATTCATTTGGTTCCCACCCAAAATTTGACATGCCAATGTTTCTTGCCCAGATTTTGGCAGAAAAGATTTGTCATGTCAATGTTTTAGATGCCCTAGTTTTGGTAAGGCATGTTTTGGCACGAAACTGATCAATCTCGCATGGACACTGTGCAGGAGCTTGAGGTTAATTGGGTACCAGTGCCATGCATTTTTTTTGAGGAGATCAGAAAAAGGCTGATCAACTGAATTTTCAACAGGAAACGAATAAAATATATGTAAATACCATATCAAACCCTTTTGTGTACTGTGTCTGATGTGAGAGGGAACAAGCAAATAAAGTGCAACTATGCTAGCGAGTAGAGAGCCCACGATTAATGAAAAAAAAACATGTAGTACGATTGGTTTGTCTGAATCTGAATCTGTTTATAGGCATTGTGAACGTAGAAGAAATGAGAATTTTCTGTTTTTCCTTAAAGCTGGCTCGATCTTCCTCTGTGGTGTGGGCCCTCTGCATGGGCCTGTTGGGCTCACGTGGACTTGCTTCGAATCGGAGACATACATACATACATACGAACAGAAACGAAAAAAAATTCGCCATTGTTGATCGACCACGCCGCCGCCACCACTCAGACTCCAAACCCTAAACGGGAGCCATCGCCATGGATCTCCTCCCTGAAGAGCTGTTCGTCGACATCCTCAGGCGCCTCCCTCCACGGCCGCTCGCCGTGTGCCGGACTGTCTCCAAGGGCCTGCGCACCATCATCGACGGCCGTGGCTTCCTCGAAGCTCTCGAGCACCGCGTGCCACGCTATCTCCACGGCATCCTCATCAACTACGTCGGGCAGGACCGCCCCTACTTCTTCTCCAGGAATGCGGCTGCGGCGGCGCCCCGCATCGACGGCGAGTTCCACTTCCTGGGTCCCATCGGACGGGGAGAGATCGAGCACCACTGCAACGGCCTCGTCCTCTTCAGTGACCGGAGAACGCTGTTGGTGTGCAACCCCGCCACACGGAGGTGGGCGGAGCTTCCCAAACTTCCCGAGGGTGGCGGCTACAGCGCGCACCTCATCTTCGATCCCACAATCTCACTACACTATGAGGTGATCTCTTTCTCGATGCCGCCTTGCAAGCCCAACTCATCGAGTGTGAATATCAAGGGGTCGGTGCAATGGCCGCCTTCCTCCTACGTGGCGCAAGTGTTCTCATCGAGGACCGGCCGGTGGGAGGAACGGACCTATGTGCGGGAAGATGATGTCGCAGTTACCCTATTGGACGTTTGGTCAGACCCATGGGGTGTGGATAGTGAAACATTGAGTTACCACGCACCTCGGTGCAACGCCGTGTGCTGGCGTGGAGCATTCTACCTCCACTGCAATGGTGGTTTTGTCATGAGGTATGCATGAGGCTATAGAAATATTTTTTTCTCTTGTGTCATTATTATTATCATCGTCATGCTGCTATTTTTTTAAAAAAATTATTATAGGCTGTCATTGCTAGAGCACAAGTATAAAGTGATCAAAACACCAAACTTAGATAATCTTTTTACACTGCCAAGATTAGTTATTGACAAATATTTGAGGCGAGAAAGTTCGTATATGAGTAAGGAAGAATGCTCGAGATACTTTCAAATGGATCAGAAAGCATTGGATAGAAAGAAACCCAAAGTGTATTTTGGGAAATCGGAGCATGGCATATACTACACTGCTCTTTGTTGGTACCAACTACAAGTGTGGGCGTTGTGTGAAGTATCAGAGTCTCGACCAATGCCAGAGTGGGAGTTGAAGCATAAGGCAGACATCGAGCCCTCTTTTCTACAACACTACACCAGTAGAGAGGATAGAGAAGAAATTCAGATGTCATGGAGCTTGGACCGTGGAAAGGAACGCTCAGATCATGATCTAGTAGACTATGGATGGGACTCAAGTGATGATAGTGCCGTTATTGTTGAAGGAGAAGAAGAAGTCCCCAATCGTGACAGACCCTATTATACGAATTCTCACATCGACTTGTTGGGATACCATCCAAGTAAAGATATTGCTTTCTTCGGCAATCATTTCGATGGGTTTGCTTACAACTTAGGTAGCTCCAAGTTACAGTACCTAGGGACATTTGATCCAGTAGGGTGCTGCCATTATCTTGTTGCAGCTACACACGAGTCATTCATTTACACTCCATGCATGGATGATTTGCTTCCTGAGCAGAAAAGGAACACAAGGCATGGTGAGTTAAACTCTCGTTGTTTATTCTCTCCCATTGTTTCTCATGGAATGCGCTAGATTATTACTCTCAAAGATTTTATATAAGTCTAGAACTGTAAATAGTTGTTGCTAATTATTATTTGCTAGATAGTGTTTTCGTCGTTTTATAATATGTTTGCATTTTCATTATGTGATAAAAAAATGTTTTCATAGACTAATTTTCTAAGCATCAATCTAGAGCTAGATGATGATGATGATGATGAGGAGGAGGAGGAAGAGGAGTATGAGGAGGACAATGACAATGATTATGAAGACGACGACGATTACAATCATGAGGACGATGATTACGAGGAGGAGGTGGTGGGCATTGGTGAAGATGTAGAGGAGGTGGAGGATGAAGACGTCAAAGGCTTGGAGAAGGGCAACAATTTCAACTTATCTCAAGTTTAGTAGTCAATTTGCCATCTGTCTCTTTCAAGGTTCTTATTTTGTTTGAAGAATATAATGAGTTTGCACATGTATAATTAATTTAGACTTCTTCTATTTATTTTTCGTGTCATATTATAAAATAGAATTGATCACTCGGCTAGTTGACTTGGCTAAACATCTGCATTTTCAACATCTAATGATATCTTTGGCTTATTTCATCTAGACGTGGAAGAATCAATAATTTCCTATATGCATCAAACAATCTTTGTTTTAACTTTGAGGTACATGTTCTCAACACCATAGGTAAATGATAAATTTGTTTGGACCTTGTTAAATATTGATTTCCTTGCAACAATCACAAATTTAGTGAGATGACACACATCAAGCTAGAGGCTGCTATTCATATATCAGAAAGATGGAAGACCAATGATGAATCATTGTTGTGTTGTAGAGGAAGCACAAGTGTATTCCTAAAGAGTATGATGACACAACAGATGAGAAATTTATGTCACTCTTGATAACCGTCGAGAAATCTATTCTATATCTATAAAGGAACGAGTTCTTTTGAAAAACATTTTTCACCAGATATTAATTTACCCACCTATCATACTCTAAGCAGTGATGCAGAAGGCGGGAGGGGGCGTAGACTCATATGTTAAGGTCATTCTCATTATAAACTTTTACGCTGGTCTCATTTACTACATAAATAATAACATGCCATGAAATTTACAGGAAGCAAGAAGAATTATATTTATCGACAAGGAAAGTAGGAGCCCTGACATTATTAAGAATGATATTATGTGTTACCTTGATGGTTGCTGAATTTTCTTTGTGTGACGTGCATGTCGCACGTGCGTGTTTAATTTGCTAGTCAGGTAAAACATCGGAGTACCGTTAGAACTCTCAGAAAAGTATAAGGATATGGGTAGAGGACAAAAAAAAAAAATACAGCCATAGATTAAAGTAAAAAAAAAGGTGCTTGCTAAACGAGGAAAAGAGCACGTCATGCTATAGCATGCCACCTTGCTCTAATAATCTCAATACTTGCTAGAACCACTCAAATGTTCCAACAATGGATCGGCTCAGCATGTACAGTCCAGTTAGCTGAGGAAACGGATCGAGAAATTCTTCCAATGCCACCAAACGGCGGCGAGCAGCCACCAAGGGACTGGAGGCCACTATGCTCTGTCGTCCTCGCTGCGCCGCTGGGAGTGCCTCCAGGGCTCCAGGTTGCCATGCCAGCGACGATGGCATTCTTCCCTCACACACACAGTGCAGGCTTCGTTGGAGTGGTGTGCTGCACGCACGCATCAATCCGCCGTGGTGGTGTTGAGTTGGACATGGCGGTGACGATGCTTACGGGTGCAGCGAGTGACCGGTGTGCAAGAGCTTCAGGTTTTTTTTTTTTTTTGAGGGAATGCCATCATGGCTGACTTTATTGATTATGAAATAAGATTACATCATTTGCCAAAGTAGCCATGAGAAAACTAGGCGGCTCATCGGCCCAAGTACAGGAAGTCCTATTGACGAAAGAATTTTTTGCTAACTCATGTGCTACTTGGTTGGCATCCCTATTACAATGCTCTATGGATATTGAACTAAAGGACATCCAACTTGATAAGCATTCATCGTAAATTGCCGCTGCTGTGGTTGCTGAGAAGCCGTCGAGTATTGAGTTTACAACCTGCACACAATCCGAGTTAACTATCATCCGGTTGCAACCGACTTGTTCCGCAAGACGAAGTCCATCCAGCAACGCATAAGCCTCTGCCATGGGTGCATCACCAACATGTGTTAAGTATCGTTGCCTCATGGCAACCACTCCACCTGTATGATCTCTAATAATAGCACCCGTAGCACCTGTGCCTGTATCTTCACAAAAGCTCCCATCAATATTGAGTTTAACAAAATCTTCATTTGGCCTCTTCCATCCCTCCTTCTCCCGGACCTCCTTCTTTGTGGAGTTAATGTAGTTCTGAGTTAGCACAACAATTGACATTGCTGACCTTGCAAAGCTTTGCACAGATTCTCCATGAACTACCTGTCTTCTTTCCCACCATATGTACCATCCTCCCGTCAAAATAAGCTCTGAGAAACCCACATTATTCAGTTCTGATAGCATTATATTTCTTCGAAGGATCTCCTCCAGAATAACTGAGCCTGAATGATCTTCAATTATTACTTCCCGGATTCGATCCCACACTCCCAAACAGCGCCAAATCGCCTGGGCTCTCTGACAAGTAAACAATACATGCCTCACATCCTCACAGCCCAAATGACAGATCGGACATGAGCTTTGACTTATAATATGTTTATTTGCCAAACTTCCATTGCAAGGAATAAAACCCCGTAAAACTCGCCAACCAAAGATCTTTACTTTACTAGGTAATTTCAGCTTCCAGAGTGTATCCCATACCTTCGTGGAATTTGAGCCTCCAGCTTGATCTAGACCTGGCCGACTGCCATATTTATGTTCCCATTGCACATGGTAAGCAGATCGAACAGAGAAAAGACCACTCCGATTAAAGTGCCAGGCAACTGTGTCCTCCCTACCGTAATGCAGAGGAATTTGTAAAATTCGTTCCGCATCCACCTGCCAGAAAAGAGCACGGACCAGGTTTTCATCCCAGAGGCCATCTACCGGGCTAATTAACTCATTTACAGTTGTTACCAATCTTGGTCCTCTTGGAGTCTGAATGCGTAAATTATGGCTAGCAGGAATCCATGGGTCATCCCATATGTTAATTTGGGTTCCATCCCCAACCCTCCAAATATATCCCTTTTTGAAGCACTCCAAACCTGCAAGGATACTTTGCCAAGTAAAAGAAGAGCCCTGCTTTGGTTTAGCATTTAATAGATTTCCATCTGGATAATATTTTGCCCTTAACACCTTTGCACATAGAGAATCTGGGGCGCACAGCAACCTCCATACTTGTTTTGCTAGCAAAGCCAGATTGAAGCTCTGTAGATCCCTGAATCCCATTCCACCTTTCAGCTTCGGTATACACATTTTCCACCACGCCGACCAATGTATTCTCTTCTTCTCGTCGTCATCGCCCCACCAGTACTGTGATATGGTGTCAGTGACTCCTTTGTAAATTTTTTGGGGAAGCCTAAACACCATCATCGCATATACTGGTATTGCTTGAGCTATCGATTTGATGAGAATTTCCTTACCTCCTAGACTCAACAACTTTTCTTTCCAACCACTTATTCGAGCCCGAACTCGTTCCACCAGGTGCCAGAAACAATCACTCCTGTCGGCACCTACCAATGCCGGGAGTCCCAAATATTTATCATTGAGAGACTCTGTCATGACATTCAGAGATTCACAAACCAAAGCCCTCACCTCCACTTCTGTGTTCCCACTAAAGAGTATGCTCGACTTTCCTTCACTAACTTTCTGGCCCGACGCAGCACAATATCGGTCCAAAATACTTCTCAGTGCCATAGCATTCTGATGATCCGCATGCATTAGAATGAGTGAATCATCGGCAAACGAATAAAATACTTCTCAGTGCAAGAGCTTCAGGTTGATTGCGGGCGTCATGCATATATGGTGAATTCTTTCGGGTTTCTTTTCTCCAGAGAGCTGCTCAATTGAATTTTGACGATATCTGAAAAGGGCAGATCAACTGAATTCTCAACAGCAAACGAATAAAATATATCTAAATATTTGTAGCAAGCCCTTTTATATATTGGTTGAGACTTTGTCAGGACAAATAAAGTGACTAGCACAAAAAAAAAACATGTAGTAGGATTGGTTTGTCTGAATCTGAACCAAGTTGACGCCAAACATATTGTTCATTTAGCGTAAAAAAACGAATGAAGATTATTTTGGCCGTAAAAAAAATTTTGGACCCTACGCATGCATGGGCCTGTTGGGCTCACGTGTGAAGGAACGGCCCTTCTTTATTGCTTCGAGTCGGAGTCAGAGATGGTTTGCTGCTCTCTCTGGCTTTTGTTCGAGTCGGAGACATTTACGATCAGAAACGAAAGAAATTGGCCATTAATTGTTGATCGACCACTCAAATCAAACTCGAACGAACCCCAACGGAGGCAGCCACATCGGCAATGGACCGCCTCCCTGAAAAGCTACTAGCCGACATCCTCCGGCGTCTCCCGCCGCGGCCGCTCGCCGTGTGCCGGAGCGTCTCCAAGTCCCTGCGCGCTGGGTAATTAATTAATTAAATTGTCGATCAACCACGTTTGGGGTTGAAACGGCCCAGTGCGTGAATTGATTTGTCAAGTGTGAGCCCAAGAAGCTCGACAGCCCAGCCCAGCCCAAGAAGCTGGACACGACGCGGGAGGGATTCGCTGAATGGAGCCAACCAAACCCTAGCCGCCGTCCCCGCGCGAGCGTCTCCTCCCCCCCCCCCCCCCCCCTCCCTCCCTGCGGCAGTGCGGCGTCCTCCTCTCCTCTGGATCCAGCAGCTTGGTGCCATGGCGCTGCGCCACGCGGCCAGGAGCTTGGGCGTCCCCGCTCTCCGGCGGGCTTCGGTACCCCGTGTGTCTCCGTCGGCGGGCCCAACACCCCTCTCCATCCACTCCGGTCGGGTGAGCCTCGCATCCATCGATCGTTCGCCCTGTCAGATTGCTTGTCCACCAAATATCTCCAGGAACAGACAACATCGTTGATTGCGTTTGTGTGCTACCATTACACTCCCTTGGCGATCAGTTGCTTCAGTTTTCCTGCAGAGATAGGATTGCCACGCTGAAGTGCCTAATTAACAAGTTACTGTGATACTGTCTGCTGCAAAACTAGCACAGGGCCTGACTCTGCTGTAAGCACTAGTCGGAAGCGACCTTTTGTTGCAATTAGTTAGCCTGGTTGCATTGTGGCCACTACTGAACTGTGGTGGCACACACCTGCTGCTGCGTGGAATTCCCATCACTTGTTATTTTTTCTATTTTCTGGTTCAGTGAGGGAAATGTCTTGATCATCCTAGTCAAATTAAACAGGCTGCCACGCTATTGCAGCAATGTGTTTTGCTAGTATCCACTGTACCTGATATATGACTTGAGTTGGGCTAGTTATGTAAGGATTTTACCCCTCCATGTGGGGATTTGATTTGTTATGCGTGCCCCATAAATGTACCTCTACTATAAGTCCAATTAGCTCTCTTACTTATTCGGTGCCATATTGGCTTTGTTTCTTTGACCATAGCTTGGATACCGCCTTGGATCTATAATCGTTGCTTCTCGGAAACTCGAGTACCACGTGGAGAAGGAACTTGGCAGATTGTTTTTGGAAGAGAGAAAAACAAAAATGTATGGACAAAAGGAGCTTGAAGAAATACTGGCTACAATCAAAGCTTTGGCTGAACCTGCAAGGTAAATGTGCCATGAGCTGCCCTTGTTTGGTTTAATTTGATTTATTGAAATGATCCTAACATTCAGGCACTCTTCACATATTTCTGATAGAGAGTCTGTCCAGCATGCGTGAAGAATGGAGAAACTCAAGTGGTGGTGTTAGATGGGGTCTGCTGTTGTTGGCTTGGGTCTCAGAGTGAAGGGTAATCCATTTGTACTTGGTAAGGAAAGGGAAATGTCGATGAGCAAATAAGTTCATACTAAATGTCCTAGGGTTTGCTGGTCACGTGATAATGTGAAGGCACTCTGTTTATGGTAGGAACCCAGTCACCATGTCTTGCAGCACAGCTAGTAGTGAATTTTCGTACTTTGTTGTGGTCTAAAGCATTTTTATATTACCTGAATGAAGAAAATGTTTGATACAATATCGTACCTGCATTTTTGTGGAACATGGATCACAATATAGTTGATTCTTGTGTAAAAAGCATTAGGCATAACTAAATAAGTGAACTAACTTGAAATGATCCACTTCTGCCCCTGTTTATTCGTGGTAAACTAAAAAAATATTCTGGCAGCTGTTCACTTTGTTGTGATATATAGGCAGGTGAGATCCTCAAACTAGAATGTAATAGTTTGCCTTGAGGTTTAATGTCCTGGACCCAGTAAGATAACGTGTGAAGTAGTTGCCCTGATTCCCAAACTAGAATGTAAGTTTGACTTGAGGTTGAACATTCCTGGTTCGGTAAGAATAGTGTGTCGCTGTGCTTCTCTGGTGCAAGAAAAAGCTGCAAATTCGTTAAGCTCTTTCAGTACATTTCACTAGGTTCAACTTTATCAAAGTGAAAAGTGGTTAAGAGGAAAAATGAGAAGATAAGTCATTAGGATGAGTTTAATTAGTAAGGCATAGGGAGGAGTTGGTCTTCCCAAGGAAAAAGAATATGGATTACAGGAGGATTGCTTTGGACTTAAAGCTCCCTCAACTAGTTTCTTGACTTTAAGGGTACTCTGCATTTCAGTACTTATCATCTACATCTATATAATTACCCAACGGACATTATATTATGTGGTTAACATTTGTATGGGAAATCACGGAGGAGAGTGGTTGGATGCTGATAAGGACCGGATAGTGAAACAAAATAACACTTTGAACATCTCCCTGTCTACTATGCATCGATGTAAAACGAAGGAGCTTGATCGCACCCACCCCTCACCAACCTGAGTCTCCAATCTTTCCTGCTGATAATGTTTTAAGAGGTTCCTCTTGAGCTTCCGGTACAAAAGGCATACATAGTCAGACAACTCAGTAATAATGTTAAATTACAAGGATGCAAACAGACAACTAATGATAAGTTCTTTGTCAAAGTTTGCAATGTAGTCAATAATATATTAACGAACTAAAGTAGCTGCATGCTCGAAACTCACATAGAAAATAAGAACAAGTGATGATTCTACACTAGTAAGTCTAGGCTTACAAATGCACTCGCATTTTGAGTCCCCATGTAGTTGAGTAATCTCCAGTGTATACTCAACGTAGGAGAATCAAACAACATCAAACATGCAAGACATACAAACTGTTGTGGTTGATTTTCTTTATGCTACAGCTGCATATGTTCCTAATATAGAGCATAGGACTTTATGATCCCAGCTGTTGTGGTTGATTTTCTGTAGGGCAAAAGGAAACGGGACCGAAAACAAACGAAGGTAGAACGGTTACATCATGGTGAAAACTCAGGGGTGAGCCGTCTGATCATTGACATTATCCCTCTATTTATAGGGGAAGCCCAAAGGGCTTCAATGTCATTATAGTCTTTTCCTTACACAGGCGAGAATATCCCTTGCTTTTTATAGGCATAACAGTATTAATACATCACTATGGGTGTGTTGACCCAACAACCCACTTTGACCGGCTTAGCGCGTCTAGGTGTTCGCTTCTCCACTTCATTGGACCCTTCACAGTTCCTGCGAAGGTTCCAGAAGGTGGTAGAGTCAGCGTCCTCGCCCGACATCCTCGTGGTTATTCCGAAGGTGCTTGAAGATTCGCGTGTTGACTCTGCTTCTTCCTCGGGAGTCGAAGGTCTCTGTCTCATTTTCGACGGCCCTGCAGTTAAGATTAGGCATGGCGCAAGGTTAAAAGCTCTTGACGAATGTTATTTTGTTGGCCCAAAGGTCGCTTCCCCAATAGTTGAAATTGTTTCCCTCATTTTTTTATACTAATGTTTCCCTCAATTTTGAAGTTTTTTCCTTTTTAGAAGGTTTCTAGTCTTTAGCCTGTCCATCAGGAAAAGCCATGTGAATGCTCTTAGTTTGCTACTCTTGAATTCCAAATCCAGAGGAAGGGTCTCGGCAGTTGGAAGTTTTTGTACTGTTATTCGAGTAATTTATTCCTCTCTGGTCTCCCTTATCCATCAAGGTTCCATGCTTTAGAATTCCATACGTAGCTGCGGTGCTGCTAAAAGAATTTCTTTTTCTTTCTTCATCCAGTTCATGAGTGACCTTTGCATCCGGGCAGGCAGATGTGTAACCCATAGGTCAATCCAATGACAGCGACGTATCCTAATCCTTGTAAGCTCCTCATCATGTCCTTGCAATAGCTTTCTTTTACTAGCTCTCCCAAAAGTTCTCCGTGTTCTCATGCTTGATCTCCGTGTGTTCATGCATGGCTTCTCTACCTGAATGAGCGCAAAACCATGTTCAGATTTCCAAAGCATCTGGTGAACCATTGCTTCAGCATTCTGGCGGAAGAAATCTATTGCCTTTGGCAGCATAATCTCTTCGAGCTGTTCCAGGGTAATGTCGGTATGCAAGCATTGCTCTTTGAGGATCATCGCCATTATTTCTGAACTCCTATTCTCTGAAAGAATGTCATCTAAAGATCCATGGGGCACAAAGTAGATTCCAGCTTTCAGATATGGACAATCTTCCTGAGAAATTAGGTCTCCAAACAGTGAAGTCTTCTGTTTTCTGTGAACAGGCAGTGAGACTTGACAATGCAAACTAAATTGGCTAACCGGTTCTAGGAAAGCATCTGATAATCCTTCCATGTGTAGGTTGAACCTCATGCCGATCACGCTGCTTGCAGCAAAATGGGTTTGGGCGAGCAGACTGAGACATGATACTGTGGAATTTGTCCCAATGTTTTTTATGATATGAGTAAATTGAATGCCCCCATGAGAAATCTTGAGTAGGCAGGTGAGCAAGTTCATTCCTAATATTTTCAAATGTACACTTGAAATGAGGGGCACATAACTGCAAGCACTTAAGCGCAATCCCAACTATGTCTGTACTCTCTGAGAGCTGTACGATCAGACTAAAGCAGATATTACCCTCTGGTGTACCATCATGCTGGATAAATATCAGGTTAACATCTGTTCCATGCACTTCATTATGGATGGGATGTAACCATAATTGAAACAACGGATGCATGTTTCCCCGAACGATTTTATGATATAGTTCCTTGCCTGCAAAAAGGTTCTTGATAAGGGAGTGAAAGGGCATGTGACAGCGTGGTGCCCCACCGAGCTCTATGAACCTCAGAAACTCACTAGCACCATCTGCATACCACTCAAACCTTTGAGCAATGGATCTGCTCAACTCATTGTTGTTTCGGTTAAGGATGGAGGAAACAAATAACTTAGTAGCATGCACAATACGTTTAGGAAAGGAGGAGTCCTTTACCTCCCGTTCCGTTTGTTCGTCTTCTAGGATTCTTTGCTTGAATTTGTGTAGCGTGTCATCGCACTCTTGAGCAGCACGCTTTAGATTCCTACGCCAACGCAATAAGGATGCGTCAGTGATCTTCCACTTATCAGATGTCTCAAGAGCAGCCTCCAGCCTGATGTGAGCCATCTCTAGCCTCTCCAAGTTTCTGTTCATATTTGATTCCTCTTTATCCTCATATTTTTGAACAAGACCGGAAAGGATTTGGCCAACCGTCTCCTGGACTATTGCAGTACTCACAATTTCTGCCATTAGGATTCAAGCAGCTGTATTCTGTAGCTTCCCTTCCCTCTACAAAAAATGTAATATGTAACAAGATTGCATAAGACCATAGATGATGAACTTTGAATAATGAGAAAGGATTTATCTTAGAAGCTGTAATAATGTACCCTAAGACCGATTGGGTGAAAACTGTGGGCAGCTAACCTGTGTATTGGGAGATGCTACAATGGATGTTAATGTTGAAATGAATGTGGCCCAAGATGTCAAAACGAAAAAGAGGTAGATCATTAATATAGATGGATCTGATGGTGAGGATTGGGGAGCAGTTGGCCTCTATAATGATGCATCAGTGATCATCCAGGTATTGGATATCCCAACAGCAGCCTCCAGCTTGATGTGTTTGTTCGCATTTAGTTTCTCTTTCCCGTCGTACATCTGAACCAGACCGGATAGGACTTGCAAACTCTCCTGGACAACTACAGAACTAACCACCTCTGCCATTATGATGGTTGAAGCGCTTGTAACATCCCTTCCCTGCTCAGGAAATGAAATTTATACCGGTATATATGAGAGGCCAGATACATGGACGAATTTTTTTTTATGTGATCACAGGACAGTGAATTGGATTGTAAGGAATTTTGAATCACAGCCATATGTAGGTTTTTGCTTACCTGCTGTACGAAACTACCTTTGATTGAATTTCGTTGAAGTGGTTGCAAGCTATCTTTGGAGGGTAACGTTGTGCACTAATTAAGATGGCCACTAAGAAGAAAGTGCTATGGAGCTTCCAGAGGAAAAGGTATTAGGCAATTAGTCAATAACAGAATGATTTAATTAAGAATCATGATAACAAGGTTATGATACCGAGCGTGCAGAAGAATTAGCAGTTCATGGGATTTCTTTTTTTTTCTTAATGAGGTTGACTTTACTTGAAAAATGTCGATTGACGTCCGAGCAACGTGAGAATCTGCCTGCACATAATTGGCCATAGCGCATAAAAGTTATTATCATTCAAGGGTGATTGCATGGTTGGATAACTTCCAAGGCCTGGTGAACAAAGCACGATGCACCATATCTAAGTTGCACACCACTGAATAAGGAAACGGTCGTCGTATCTCTGAAAGGTTGTACCAGATAAAGGAACCACCACTTTGTCACTTGCACTAACAGAAAATATTCAAATATTCCTAGTTTTTAGGAATAAGTTTTGTGCCGTGCTTAAGATGCCAACTTAGTGTTGCAAGTTAATAAATTAAGGAGAAGGTGACGCCCAAGATTAGAGAGTAAGAAGAAGGTGTTCTTTTTTGTATGAATAGACAGATGGCATCCATGACAAATCTTGAGTAAGCAGTTGACTAATTTCATTCTGAATATTTTCAACTGTACATTTGAAATAAGGGGCAAACAGCTGCAAGCAATTTATTGTGATCCCAACTATGTCTGTATACTCTGAAAGCTGTATTGTTATACTAAAGTAGATATTACCCTCAGGTGTACCATCATTCTGGATAATTACCAGGCTAGCCTCTGTTCCATACACTTCAGTGCTGAAGGGCACCAACAATAACTGAAAGGATGGGCTGTCATTTCCTCCAATGATTTGATGGTGTAATTCCATGCCCGCAAAAAGGTTCCTGACAAGGGAGTGAAAGGGAATATGACGGCGCGGTGTGCCACCAAACTCTATGAATTTCAGAAACTCACCAGCTCCGTCTGCATACCACTCAAATCTTTGAGCAACGGATTTGCTCAACTTGTGGTTATTGCGGTTAAGGACAGACGAAACAAACGACTTGGTAGCATGCACAATCCGGGTAGGAAGGGAGGAATTCCTTACTTCCTGTTGCGTTTGTTCATCTTCTAGGATTCTCTGCTTGCATTTGTGCAACGTTTCATCGCACTCTTGGGCAGCACGCTTCAGCTTCCTTCGCCAACGCAACAAGGAGGCATCAGTGATCTGCCACTTCTCTGATGTCTCAAGAGCAGCCTCCAGCCTAATGTGTGCCATCTCTAGCCTCTCCAAGTTTCTGTTTGCATTTGATTCCTCTTTCTCCTCATATTTTTTAACCAAACCAGATATAACTTGGCTAACTGTCTCCTGGACAACTGCAGAACTGACAATCTCTGCCATTATATATGATCCAAGTATCAGTGCTGTCCATTCCCTGCTCAGGAAATTCGACATGTTACAGTAGACACATAATTCAGAACACAGGCAAAGATTTAGCTTTAGTGGTTGTAAGAAATTACCTTCCATTGAATCGCATATGGATATGTGTTGAAGAGCTATCCTGTGTGTAGAGATATATTGAGGGGTAGAATCATACAGTATATCGCAAGGCGAGATTAGAACTTAGTTTCGAATCCAGAAGGATTGATTTGGCATAAGACAACGATGAGAGTCACCACTTATGTTACGTGCCTGAATGTAAGTTGTAAAAAGTGGAACATGTGCGTTCAAGTCGCATGGAAATTCATATCAGGATTGGCGTATTAACTAACAAACGAGTGGAAACGAAAGTTGTAAACATTCCACGGGGCTATGCTAAAGTACTCTATTCACCTCCTAAGAGGTAAGATCTCAAATGAATCTTAGCCATCGATTTTAAAAATAAATGGAACAATTTAGTAATTATTATATACAGAGAAAAAAACAAATCCTGCAATATCTACCACCTTCCTTAATTGGTCTTCCTAATTTCCCCCACTTTCCTTCTTACGGCTTGTATCTCTTCCTTAGGCACAGTCGCATGCATGGGGCACAGCAGCTGAGTGACAGTTCCATGGCATGGAGGCAGCAAGGGAGTTCCATGTTGTTCAAATCATGTCTATGTCTATGATTATTTAGACAAAACATATACATAACTTTGGATATTTGAGAGAGTTAATTTGATTTCATGTGTAAGTCATTCTTTTTCACTTTCACCTTTCCCAAGTCATCTACACCCAAAATTTCCCTTGTCACGTGAACATGATATAAGGGAAAAAAATGTTTGCCACGTTTTTTTTCTTTCAAAAGTTTTCTTGCCATGTGAGTATGATATAAAAAAGAGCAAAATGTGTTCAGTCTAAATGTATGATACAAAAGAAAAAAAAGTAAAGTTAAATCTAACTCAATCAAATTAGATCTAATAAGAAGATATTTTCTCAGATTTTAAAATATAAATACATATTACCTAGGAGGAGGTAATATGTACTTAAAATTTCCTTTCATAGACATTTGGGAGTACCTTAGCAAAAGCCTATTCCACGACACTGCAGTGGACAAGGAATTTAGAAAAGTTAGTTTGGTCTTGCAGATAGAACGATACACAACTTGGGACTGTCAATTGCCACTGGCCACATCTAATTAAGTTAGGTGCACTAAAGAGGGGTTAAATCACTCTTTAATCGTTTAAGCATATATTCCACACAAAGCACGCTTCTTATTCTTATGGAGATACATTCAGTGTACGATGCAAATGGGAGACAAACGAAGGAATAGAGATAATAAGTTGCAAATGACCTCAAAATGGCGTATCAATGTATAGTTTATATTTTTTATAAGATAATTGGCACTGTTTCATATTTTTACTTAAAATGAATTATTTATGATTTTTTAGATTATTTTTTTATAATTTTGGAAAAACATCAAACTACCTTTGAAAACATAAAACAGTCAAATCTAACCATTTTCGACATGTGGATGGCCATTTATGCCAATTTTATAGTCACGGGTTGGAAATAAGACTTTTGTTATAGTTAGAGGTTGCAAATGAGACTTTTCCTTTTTTTTAGGAACCTTTTTTGTTCTTACAAACCTACCTGGAATATTTTCAATTCTAGTTCTAGATTTGGCTCGTATTTTTTTCTTTTTTAGGCGGCGTGCATCCTACAATATAGAGGCTAGGAATAGAATTGCAGTGACAGGAGTATACCCTTGATTGAATTTGATCTGTAGTATTGGTGGTCAGTGGTCACAGGTATCCTGCAACATAAGATGACACTATAGAAGAGAAGAATTCAGTGACATGACATCCAAGTCTCGGATTGGAAAAAAAGCAGTCAGCTGGTCAACAACAGGGTGCGTGACATGGATAATTCAATTGGCCGAGCCAATAAAGCTGATGAGGCGTGCCAAACTGCTACTAAACGACCTAACTTGACATTCCCCACCTATGCGTCAATGCATGAACTTGTTTCTGTCTTTGTGCTTCCAGAAACATCTGCTCGATGGCGTGCACCATGTCCCAATGGATAATTGTTTATTAAAGGGGACAAAGCTGATGCATCACTAATCCGCATAATTTGTCAAAAAAAAAAAGGGGAAAGGGACTAAAGTTGTACCAATCGAATATGTGCTCAGTAGGCCCGTGAGATTGATGAAATCGGTACATATGTTCACACTAATACACTTCTCTACCTCTAAAAAGAACGTAAATAAGATCCTCCCCGTGGTACGTCGCCCGTGGTCCGTCGGCAGACGCACCACGCCCCCGCTTCCCCACGTGATTAAAAAACAACCATCGTTCGTCTGTTCGTCGGAGAGAGGGGGGAGAGAGAAAGAAACCGTCGCGGTTCAAACACGCCCAACTGATGCGGCCTCCAGCGTGCGCGGGCAAACGCGGCGACGTGGTGGCGGGGAGCCCCAAATCCGACGACGCTGGCCACCGCACTGGATCCGCAAGCCGCTGCACGGGATGCTCCGCCGGTGAACCGTGAGAGAGAAGGGAAGCAGATGAATAAGAAAAAAGAACAAATCGAATCTAACCAGACCAAATCGAGCTCCAGCATGGCCGTATCAACAACAACAGAGACCGAATCGAAGAACGAAAAAGCCAAATCGAGGTTCTCGAGAGAGCTCGCCGGAGATCCTGCTGCTCCTCGCGAGATCCGCCTGCTCCGTGGGTCGCAGTCACAACACCACCGTCGCCTGAAGCAGCAACAGCAATAGCCACACCACCACCGTCGCCTGCAACAGCAGCAGCCACACCGCCGTCGCCGAGCTCCAGGTCAATGCCGCGCCGCGGCTGCTGCTGCCCTGCTGCCGTGGATGCGCCCGGCGTTGAGGCTCGCCGGCAGGACGTACACACGCGGGGGATCGAGGAGAGAGGACGAGGCGAGGAGGCCGTGCGGAGGCCAGGCAGGCCGTGCGGAGGAGTTCGATCCAGGCGGAGAAACAGAGTCCCTGCGTGGGTGAGGGATAGACTGGAGAGAGAAGAAAGGAGCAGCGAGAGGGTCAGCGTGGGGAAAAACGGGGAAAAAAGAGAATGGAAAAATGGAAAAATAATAAAAGAAAATAGGGGAAAAAGAGAATGGACAAATAAGAAAGAAAAAGGTTAGAAAGAGATAGAAAGAAAAGAGAAGGAAATATAAGGAGAAATAGATGAGATGGTAGTTGAGATGATTGAATAAAATACGAATTAGTTGGGATAGAGGAAAAGTAAAGAGGAGTAATGGATGCGGAAGAAATTAATATATAGAAAGGAATTTTGGTGACCAAGATAAAATATTTTTTTAGAATGATGAAATAGAGGAATACGAGTGCAGAGAGCCTAGAGGCAAAGCGAGGAGCGGGCGTTCAGTTGTCGGGTCGGCCATGGTGGCGAATTAAAGGAGGTGCAGGCCACCAGAAGGCCAGAGACGGCTGACAGCCGTCGGGCACGCAAAGAAGGAGATCGGAGACGGTGGTCACTGTAGCCTACAGGTCGTGCTCGATCACGAACGTGGACGGCTTGCCGCTGCCGCCCACCTTCCCAATGCATATGCAGCTACCACCTGCTGCTTCCTGTCTCCACAACTCCGCCGCCGCCACCCACCTTCCCAATGCAGATGAAGCTACCGCCTGCCGCTTCCTGTCTCCACAACTCCGCACATAGAGCCAGCAGATCCTAGGGCTGTCCACCATCTTCCTGCATCAAGGGGACTTGCTGGATGCTGCGACCGCCTCCAGCCTTGGGCCTCATAGGCTCATGGCTGGATCGAAGAGGAAAGTAGAGCTCGAGATGATGGGACACATTTGTGTGAACCTTATTTGTTGCTATTACCATATACTTTACATTACAAAATGTATATTTTGTTTTGTTGGAAAGTATCATACTTCTCGAATATTTTTCAATAGGATTGAATTTTTTTCAATAGGATGGTTCTTCAGTGTCATGATAATAATGATGATTGATCCGACTTTGCCTATGGACCATGTGAACAAATGTCTTATCCGTTTTTGCCTTAAACTGCCAAAATCACTACAATATAGGAGTATTTAGACAATGTGCATTGACCCGTGATGCACCGAATATTCCAAAGTAATGTTTTCATTGTAAAATGACAAATCAAATTTTATCCATACTGTAAGAGGCAATGTAGTTAGCGCACAATCATAAGTGTTTCTATTATGTTCTATAATTTAGAAAAGGTTGTAACATCCCAACAAAAAAACAAATAATTATTACCCCGTGGCAACGCACGGGCCTTGACCTATTGACTAACAAAACTCTTAAGGGCATCTCCAGCCGGGCCTCCATATGGCCCATATCCCTTGTTTTACAGGCTCAGGTAGAAAAATTAACTCCAGCCGGGCCTCTAAATTTTTTTTGAGCGAATCGGGGCCTCTAAATGGGCTACCATTTTCTGGAGGCCTCCAATTTTTGGTCCAGAGCCCCTAGCTTTGGAGGCCCTCTATTCCACCCGACACGTGGGCCCGACCTCTTTTTTTCCTCTTCTCTCTCCTCTGTTCGCTTGCACCCCGACCCCGACTCGCTAGCCGCCGCCGCCACTCGGACCCCGCCGCCAAATCCAACCTCGCCGTCGCCGGAGAACCTCGATCGCCATGGCTGGATCCACCCCTCTGGGGGTCGGACGGCCGGCTTGTGGCACTGACGGCAACGGATCGAGCCAGACTAGGCTGCCGCCGCGTTTGGCCGGGGCGCTACTCCTCGCGGCATCTCCTACGACGGGCGCCCTCGCCGGCCGGCCGCGCCTACCTCGGCATCCAAGAAACGTTGTTCGTGCAGCCACCAGGCCGCGTGTGTGTCTCAGTATGGCGGTGTGGCTCCTTCGTTGACAACTCCCTCGGTAATGCGATCATCACCGGCTTTGACCCAGCCTCCGGCGCCAGCTCGGACACGTCTTGCGAAGCAAGCGCCTGTGCCACTGCGGCCGCTTGGGCACCCTACAAGATGGACCAGCAAATGCTCTCGTTGTTGGAGGAAGAAACTGTCATGGTGCCCAAAGAAGAGATCCCGGATGCAGTTGCAAAGTTCTTGCTCAGACAGGCAAGCTGCTAGAACAATAGCAGAACTGAAATTTTTGTCTATAAGTAATGCTTCACGATCCTATCGCGTACCTTGATGCTTCTTTGCAGCTTCAGTAATGTTCAGTCACTAACATTACTTGTTTGTTGCAAATTCTTGGCCTACAATTATGAAGGATTTAAGTAAAAAATAAGTTCTGAATGGGAGTATGAAAGAAACCTGATGCTTGCTGCAAATGAGTTATGCTTGATGAGTTCTATATTCTTTACTGAATGGCAACAGATGAGTTATCCATTGTCAAATTTTTCAGTGCATTGTTAATATGAAATGTGCATTGTCAAGATTCTGAAATTGGATTCTTGTCGACTAACATCTATGTTTAGTAAAGATGAAATTCTTGATCTTTATTTGGTGATGTACAATCTTTATTATTAGGAACAGGCTTTCCATCCACTGAATGAAATTCAATTTGATGAGTTCTATATTCTTCACTGAATGTATATGTGCCAAAAATTCAGAGCTACGTTCAGTTGTAGTAGTTCAGTACTACTGCAAGTTCACTGTTATTCAAGCACATTGCTTGAATCGGCCACATTGCTGTCGATCATGTGAAATCTGGGAGTTAAAAAATGGGTCAAATATGAAATCTGGGAGTTTAAAAAATGGGTTTAGTATCATATGGTTTTTAGTTTTCACTCAGTTCAATCACAGTGCTAGCATCAGATGGTTTTCTGCACAGGTGGATGGCCGGTGCTCGTTGATTGTTCAGCTTGATGGACACAGGTGTACATTCAGATTAAACAATTCCATAAACGTTCAGATTACTATATGTATACCAACCTTATCAGTGGATTTAATTTATCAATGCAATAGTTCAGTTAGCTCAAAATATTCAGATGCTGGGACAAAACTGAAGCAGTGCCAAGGCTAAAGCATAAACCCGCACTTGTAAATGGAAAGCTGAATCCTGCACTTGTAAATGAAAAACTGAATCCTGCACTTGTAAATGGAAAACTGAAATGGATCAGCTACAAACTGATGGCCAGTGACAGAATCTTGTGGGCAGAATAATACTAAAAGCTACATTCAGTTTCTGACAGAATAATACTAGAAGCTTGATGGCCAATGACAGAAGCTTGTTTCTGATACAAAAATCAAAATGCCTATACATTCAGTTATATTCAGTTACAATGCCAGTTTGTTTGAGCTCCCCTGGTTCAGGTCAGCCCTGGTAAAGAATACACCAATGGCAGACGACTCACTACCTGCCATTCTAATGAGGCATTATCAAGCATTATTAGTCATTTTCTACTTCTATGATGGCAGCACATCACAAGTATGCAGATTACTGGCGCTTTGCTAGCATCCATGTCTGAACAAATTAAATCTGGACATGTTGATTCAAAATTCCAGAGCTGACACAAAGGCACAGGCAATTGTATTTGCCCCCTGGAGAAGAAGGGGAACTGCACGAGGAGGAAGCTCCTATGGTGCACGCCGTCGAGGAATGGGTAGAGGTAGTCGAGCACCAGCAGGAACCGCAGCGCTGCTACGGACGCCGGGAGCGCTCGGACCAGTCATCGCCGGCACTGGTGCGGCGATTGGTTGCTGCTACTTCCGTCGTCGAGGCCCCGTTGTTGTTGTTGCTGCTGCAGGTGCATGGTGGGGCGGCGGCGAGGAGGCGGCACGGCGGAAGACCTCCGCCAAGATCGGAAATTTGGTGGCGGGTGGAAGGTCACCGACGGGTGCGGGAGGGAGAGCGGAAGGACGACAGCGAGGGTGAGGTCGCCGGCAGGTGCAGGAGGGAGAGAGGGACGACGGCGGCCACGGCGGAGGCGAGCTCGAGCCTGGGAGTGCGACGGTGGCCGAGATTTAGAGTACTACCGCTGACAGTTGGTCCCACCGGTCAGGCTGGTTTACGGGCCATATTTGATCGGGTTGACTAGAGCGCGGAGAGAATTTGAGCCCCTATAACTTTACGGGCCGGCCCGAAAAAGCTAAATAGGGGCTCAAATTTGAAGGCCCGACTGGAGGTGCTCTAACTGAGCATACCAAAGCATATAAGACTTGGTATCTTACTGCAGCATACATAGTGCCCAGCACAACATAGTGAATCATATCAAATTTGTAGTTGGGATGAAACAAGGGCATATGTGGTGGGTAATATACCAGGAACTGAGTGCAACCAGAGAGATGCGACCACGACAGGACTCTCCATACAGGGCGAGCTGCATCGATCAGCATCCGTTCCCAGCCCTTGTAAGGCCTTGTTCGTTTTGGTATGGAATGGCATGGAATGGGCTCCAAACCACATGGATTATCTTGGCATGGAATCAATCCCAATCTACCCAAAATGTTTGTTCGGTTAGGCATGGAAGGGTTTGAAACCCAGCATGGTTTGGTCCCGTTCCATGCAAAAAAGGCCTATTTCATTCCATGAGTATGATCTCATGGAACCAAACCTCATGGTTTGAGTGACATGCATGGAACCACTCAAACCATGCATGGAACCATTCCAGCTTGGGAGCAATTCCTAGGTTGCCGAACAAGCCCTAAATGAGGCCTCCCTCCTAAGGCCTTGTTCGTTTTGGCATGGAATGGCATGGAATGAGCTCCAAACCACATGGAATATCTTGGCATGGAATCAATCCTAATCTACCCAAAATGTTTGTTCGGTTAGACATGGAAGGGTTTGAAACCCAGCATGGTTTGGTCCCGTTCCATGCCAAAAAGGCCTATTTCATTCCATGAGTATGACCTCATGGAACCAAACCCTATGGTTTGAGTGACATGCATGGAACCACTCAAGGCCTTGTTCGTTTTGGCATGGAATGGCATGGAATGAGCTCCAAACCACATGGAATATCTTGGCATGGAATCAATCCTAATCTACCCAAAATGTTTGTTCGGTTAGACATGGAAGGGTTTGAAACCCAGCATGGTTTGGTCCCGTTCCATGCCAAAAAGGCCTATTTCATTCCATGAGTATGACCTCATGGAACCAAACCCTATGGTTTAAGTGACATGCATGGAACCACTCAAACCATGCATGGAACCATTCCAGCTTGGGAGCAATTCCTGGGTTGCCGAACAAGCCCCAAACCATGCATGGAACCATTCCAGCTTGGGAGTAATTCCTGGGTTGCCGAACAAGCCCTAAGGCTTTGTTCGTTTTGGCCTGGAATAGCATAGAATGATATTCAAACCACATGGAATATCTCGACATGGAATCAATCCCACAACACCCAAAATGTTTGTTCGGTTAGGTATGGAAGGGTTTGAAACCCAGCATGGTTTGACCCCGTTCCATGCCAAAAAGACTAATTTTGTTCCATGAGTCTCACCTCATGGAACCAAACCACATGGTTTGAGTGACATGCATGGAACCACTCAAACCATGCATGGAACTGCTCCAACTCGGGAATTAAACCCAAGCAACCGAACAAGGCCTAAAGGAAGGAATTCATTTCATTTCAGCAGCCACATCTGACTGAGCTTCTAGAACCGAATATTCAGAGAATATATATGCAGGAAATAGATTTGTACCTGCGCATATCTATTACTCCATCCGTTTCAAACTATAGGTCATTCTAACTTTGAAAGCCAAACAATTTTATGTTTGACCAAAATTATAGAGTGGATCACAAAAGTTTATGGCAATAAATAGATATACTATAAAAATATATTTAATAAAGAAAATATGGTACTTATTTGGTATCATATATGTTAGTACTTTGTTATATAAATTTGATCAACCTTTGACTCTTCAAGAAAGTTGAAATGACTTATAATTTAGAATAGAGGGAGTATACTCAGCCAAAGGACGTCATCTGAGTACTAATGACTAATGAGCACACCTAATGAGCTAGTTTAGTTAAGCAAATTCAGTGATTTGACTTCTCACATGTCGATGTTGCGTGTCGATAGGCTGATTGCAATAATACAATCTCAGAGTTTCAAACAATTTTATTGAAAATAAAGAAAACAGATGGGATATAAAAGAACGCAGAACGATAGGCTCCTCTCAACTCTCAGAGCCATTTTGGCTTCCCTCCGCTGTTCTTCAAAGGACTGAGTCCTTGGTCAATATATGTTCACGGTCTATCACCACTGAACAACCTTACGTTGCTTAAACCTGGAGAAGAAGCTTCCTCTATTTTTATTTCAGCCTCACACGCTAGTGTTCGACGACTGGAGACTGGGCCCATGTACAGCCCAACTAATGGCTGATATTGTTTGGTTAGTCCTCACATCTGTCCCCCCTCGCCTCCTCCGCACGGCCACCACTGGTAAAATAACGAGAAAACACTATTTTTCACCTTCCAACTATTACAAAAGTCCGATTTTCAACCCACTACTACAAAACCAGACACTAAACACCCTCCAACTATCCAAACCGTGTAAAATTAGCCCTTTGGGTGGTTTTGTATTTTCAAAAAAAATTTAAAAAATATTTTTGTATTAAAAAATTCATAACCAATTTATTTTGAACTAAAAAAATTAGAATCTGGTGCAAATATTTTTCTAAAAATATGACCTACATGTTGATGCACCATTATAAGTTATTTGCATATTATTTATTTTTATTCTAATTATTTTTTAAAAAATAAGACACTAGTAATATAAATATATAATATCCAAATAATATTAAATGGTGTGCCAATAGGTTGGTTACATTTTAAGAGAGCTTTTGGCACTGATTTTATATTTTTTGGGTCCAAAATGAATTAGTTTTGGTTTTTTAAAGTTCAAATAATATTTCTGCTATTTTTAGAAAATCTAAAACCACCCTCAAAACCACCCAAAGCGCCAATATTGCATGGTTTGGATAGTTGGAGGGCCTTTAGTATCCGGTTTTGTAGTTTGAGGTCGAAAATTAGACTTTTTGTAACAGTTGAAGGGTGAAAAATAGAACTTTTCCTAAAATAATTGCGTGCAGAAGTCCTCACAGATGAGCACTGCATGGGAACGGACGGATGACGTGGAGAGTGAACGCTCGGCTCGGAAAACACCACTTTCTCCGCTCAACCGCCCAGGCCGATCTCCTCAATCCACACAGGGGCCTCCATCGACTCCCATATTTCTTCGCCTAGGGATCGAAAGTCTTCTTTGTCCTGCTATCCGGCGGCACGACTCTAATTTCCTATTACGAGAGCATATCTGGTGCTATCAGCACCTTAGGGTGCTACCACTTCAAATAAATCATCAAAACAGGCACAAAAAACTCTACCAAAAATATGGATGGATAGTTGATGCGATAATCTATCATCATGTACAATTTGAAGATGAACAAGTTTTTGTGAAAGAAGAAACAAAAAATGACAAATAACCATATGAATAGGTATTCTGGGTCCATATAAACAGTTGATGCTACGGCTTCACGGAAATCCATGGGGTGGGAGGTGCATGAGAGGTTCTCGAGAGGAGGATGCTTAAGCCATGGTACTATGAGAGTTTCTCCATGGATTGGTGCTTTATGGGGTATGGGAAGCTCCCAAGCCTTCTCTTCATCCTTGGCGACATCGGAGGCTTGCAGCGAGATTAAGAGGGGGGATGGGAGCGTGAAGGGGCGGCGGGGCAATGGGGCTACCGCTTCCCCATCTCCAGCAGTTGACAATGAAGTTAGTTTCTTGATTAGTGTTTGTTTGAACAAATATGTGTTCTTTCCACAAGAAAGGTATCAAGTGTATTTATCAATTAATATTTGAACGGCATGCTAGACCTGGCAAGTGTGACGACATAATTCATTTGAATATTTTAGAAAGTATAAGTCCTTACTGCACATCTATGATTCAGAAAGTTAAAATTGTCTATAATGGTCCAGACCTACGAGAAATGAAGTCGGAGGTCTATTATGGACCTACGTGTGTGCCCAGACCTGTTGGCGGTTGGCCCCATGGAGCGTGATGTTCCACTGGGACCTTACATGAGTGTTATGAAGATTTTGATCATCCAACCATAGACAGACATTGGGAAATAGTGGTAACATATTGGTTTGCGAGGCGAATCAGCTCTTCAAATTAAAAATCTTTAATATGACCTTCCTAATTTTTTTTTAATTCATATGATCTTGCAAACTGATCTGCACGCACCAGTGTAATTACTCACCAGAGACAAACCCATGAAGAACATGACCATAATGAGGTCTTTGTATTGTCCTCTTCAGTTTTAGTAGCCCATCGTACGAACATGCACATAATTTATTTATTTTATCACATGCTCCATTTTTGCAAATAACTAAATACGCTCTTCATTCATGGTATATAACAAAAACAGTATCAACATACATGACCATATCAAACATGAACTGAAAATCCCCAAAAGAGTGAGTGTTACACTAGCATTCCTATGTACAACGTACTCCTTAAGTACGACCAACATGACACAATATTTAACATGTAACTCTACAACCGTGATATTGTATCTTTGCTCCAATTGCCCCTGACCCCTGTATTTCAACCATCTGGCCCATATTCGTTCTCTGATATTGCTTTGGTGGGTTGTCCTCAATCATGACTAGTAACTCCAATATTTTCTTATATTCCTTATTTCCCTTATATTGATTTATGTTAGATGATTTAGAATTTCAAGTGTAGCTGCAGTGCTACTAACTTTCCTTTTGTTTCTGCAGCCAGTCCTTGAATGCACTTGATAGCTGAGTGGGCACTTGTGAAGGCCATAAGTCGAACAAGTGAGAGATCATACCTTTTCTACTTATACGCTCCACATCATGCCCTTCCAGCACCTTTCTTTTCCTAGCTCCCCCAACAGTTTTCTGTGTGCTCACGCTTACCTTCTCAACTTGAATAAGGGCAGAGCTATGTTTAGACTTCCAAATCATTTTGTAAATTGTTGCTTCAGTATTATGATTGAAGTAATCTATTGCCTTTGGCAGCATGATCCCTTCTAGTTGTTCCAAGGTAACATCTACGTCCAAGCAATGTTGATCCTCACCGACTATTGCCACTAGCTCAGAGTTTCTATCTGCAGGTAGCATGTCTTCTAAAGAGTGATGTGGCGCGAAGTGAATTCCAGCTTTCAAATAACTAGAATCCTGCAGAGAATTTAGTTCTTTGAATGGCAAAGTCTTCTGTCCCTTGCACAGAGATAATGGGAGCTGATACTGCAAATTCACTACAGTTACTGGTTCCAGGGAAAGATCTAACAGTCCTACCATGTCAGGGTTGCTGATACGTCGGAGCTCATGCCGATTATGCTTCTTGCAACATAATGGGTTTGGGCGCATCCATTGAGATGAATGGTTTTGAAGACAAACCAGATCTTTCTGATTGGAACGAACAGGTGGAATCCATGACAAGCACTGAGTTGATAGCTGAGTAAGGTCTTTCTGAATATTTTCAAATGTACACTTGAAATGAGGAGCAAACAACTGTAAGCATTTAATTGCAGTACCAAAAATGTCTGTACTCTCTGAAATCTGTAGTACTATACTAAAGTAGATATTACCTACTCGTTGTGAACCATCTGTTTTGGTAAAAATCAGGTGGGCCTGTGTTCCGTGCTCTGTAGTACCAAAGGGCTCCAACCATAGTTCAGATGAAAGGTGGTTATTTCCCTGAACTATTTTGTGATACAGTTCCTTGCCTGCAAAAAGTTTTCTGACAAGGGAATTGAATGATATAGGGCTGCGTGGCATGCCACCAAGCTCTATGAATTTCAGAAACTCGGTAGCACCATCTGCAAACCATTCAAATCTTTGAACAGTGGATCTCATCAATTTCTTGTCACAGTTAATGAATGAGGAGACAAATGACATGGTAGCATTTGCAATCCGTCTTGGAAAGGAGGAATTCCTTACCCCTTGTTCCATATGTTCGTCTTCTATGATTTTCAGCTTGCAATTGTGGATCGTGTCATCGCATTCCTGAGCAGCACACTTCAGCTTCTTACGCCAACGCAACAAGGATGGGTCAGTGAGCTGCCACTTCTCAGATGTTTCAAGAGCAGCCTCTAGCCTGATGTGTGCCATCTTTAGCCTCTCCAAGATTCCATTTACATCTGACTCCTCTTCCTCATATTTTTTAACCAGAGCAGATACAACTTTGCTGACCGTATCCTGGACAACAGCAGAAGTGATGATCTCCGCCATTAGGATTCAAGCTTCTGTTATCCCTTCCCTGATCAGGAAATGAACAGATAACAATATACATGAGAGACTAGATATATGAACTTTGGATAGCGAGCAATGATTTATCTTAGTGGCAGAAAATCCACCTTAGCTTTGATTGTATAGAATGAAAGTGGTGGACAGCTACCCTATGTATAGAGAGATCTTCATGTTAGTGAATTTAATTTCTATGAAACTCTCATGAAACCCCCGATTGAGACTGGACCAAGACCATAGCGTGAGACAAGAAGAGAACTTAAAGTGAAGATAGTGTTGTCCAGGACATTTGATTGAGAAACCAGAAAAGCAAGTCCAATAATAAGGGGTCTCAACTCTCAATTGAAAGACGTGCACTCAGGTCAAATGTTGATAGGTGAGGTTACTTACAACGACTGGGAAATAAACTTAACACACCTTGAAAATTCTTCATGCCGGCAACATTTGACAAATAATTTTACTCTTGGTACCTTAATTTCCTGGTACCTTCTGATAGGTATTTGAACTGAGAATACTAATTGGAAACTGATTGAGAGATGGTGGTCAAGGAGGAATAATTCATGGTTGATTACTCTTGTTCTACCTATGGCGGGCATATGGATGGAAACTTGATTAAGGAATTAGCAATGTTTGAAACTAGTAGGAAAGAGGAATGTCAATCAAGTCATGCTGAGGAGTTGGTCAATTGGACTTGGTCTCACTACAAGGGAAAATTTTTTACAGTAGCACCTTGACCGAGTTTTGCTCAAGCAGAAGATGGAACTCCACGAAACACAACGACTGGCTCCTCTCAACTCTCATAGCCATTTTGACTTCCCTATGCTATTTTTCAAAGGACTGAGTCATTGGTCAATATATGTTCATGGTCTGTCACCTCTGAATAACCTTACATTGTTTGAAGCCTGGAGAAGAAGCTTAATCTGTTTTTATTTCAGCTCCACCGGCTGGTCAAGTAACAGATCGCATAGCCAGTTCTTAAACTTATCTTTGTCTTGCAAGCCCTTAAACTTATTTGGGGATGTCATCTAGTCCGATCCCCAAACAACTAGTGTCCAACTAGAAAGTTACTTTGGACCAGAACCATTTTTCAAAAATGAATTCCTTTTACAAGAGACACAGTCCATCTGTTTTATTCTATTTGTCCACAAACCCCACCATTGCACTAAACAAGTAAGAATCATAGAGCCAACAAGAAATCAAGGGAAAATATCCCTTCGCTTGGTAAATGAAAAGATATGCTTTTAATTTTTCTATCAAAACATTTAATTAGGGGATCGTAGATCATGGAAGCGCAATAATAACTATATTCTTCCTCAGTTGACAAACATTTTAAAACGGATTCTACGGATCCCATGGACACAAAAATCATGAGGGAATATATCACAAACGGATTACAACATAGATCATTCTTACATGACATGCACAATTACAACAATACTTCGGATGTAATGCACACGCACATGTTCACAGACATTACAAACACATCTAGAAATAAAAAATTTATGCAGGGGCAGTGCAGGATCTGACTGATCCTTCCAACTTGTCCGATGAACGCACAACCCAAAGCTTGCTTAGGTCTTTGGACGCCTCCTCCCATCTTTCTACATTGTACTTGCCTTTCTGTTGAACTACCCTTTTATAACAAATCCGCGATCTGGAGGCTCTAGTTCGAAGCGCACGTGTCTTCTCCACATAAACGTTTGCAGTGCCATGTCTAGACTTCAGACACATTTGATAAATCTTTGATTCTTTGTTTTGATAGAGGTAATCTATGGCCTTCGGCAGCAACTTCTCATCCATATCTTGTAGGCATGCGTTCCTGTGAACCATTTCTTGCACCTCTTCACCAATCACCTCTAAAGCATAGCTCTCGGATTCACTTTCTATATCCTTTGGGGAGTCAATGTGGTAAGAATAGAACTCCTAGCTTTAAGGGAGCCATGTCTGAATTCACAGAATTACAAACACATCTAGAAATAAAAAATTTATGCAGGGGCAATGCAGGATCTGACTGATCCTTCCAACTTGTCCGATGAACGCACAACCCAAAGCTTGCTTAGGTCTTTGGACGCCTCCTCCCATCTTTCTACATTGTACTTGCCTTTCTGTTGAACTACCCTTTTATAACAAATCCACGATCTGGAGGCTCTAGTTCGAAGCACACGTGTCTTCTCCACATAAACGTTTGCAGTGCCATGTCTAGACTTCAGACACATTTGATAAATCTTTGATTCTTTGTTTTGATAGAGGTAATCTATGGCCTTCGGCAGCAACTTCTCATCCATATCTTGTAGGCATGCGTTCCTGTGAACCATTTCTTGCACCTCTTCACCAATCACCTCTAAAGCATAGCTCTCGGATTCACTTTCTATATCCTTTGGGGAGTCAATGTGGTAAGAATAGAACTCCTAGCTTTAAGGGAGCCATGTCTGAATTCACAGAATTACTTCCTTTGCGTTCAGCAGCAGAACTTCTAGTGTATTTATGCTCATCCGAAAGTGAGACATGGCACTGCAAAAACACTGAAATAACCTCCTCTGGAAATAAACTTGACAATAGTCTTGATGATGAAGCTGATGTGTTGTTGATTCTAGATGAAATGCTCAAATTCTGCTCATGCTGATGGCAACATAGAGGGCTTGGACGAAATTGTTGAGTCAAAGTGCTGTGGACGTTGAACCAGTATGCACTTTCACCACAGGGAGATTGTGTTGCCCAAGAAAAATCCTGTGTAGGCAATTGAGTGAGCTCTCTCATGACTCCTTCAGCTGCAAATTTGAAGTGAGGCGCGATTGCCATGCAGTTGTTTATAACACCAAATACATCTATACTTTCAGAGAGGCGTAGCATGAATCCTAGGCTGAAAGCCTTTGCAGGTTCCTTTAAGTCCTGACAAACAAAGTATACCATCGCCTCGACTCCACGCTCTGGAGAGCTCATGGGCCGCATGCCTAAGTAGTAAAACCTACTTCCTTGCAATGCTTGGTACTTAAGATACTTCCCTCCAAGGAGGTTGCTGATGAGATGGTTGAAGAACATGTATTTACGCGGGGTTCCGCTGAACATAACAAACTTAAGGAATTCATTTGCACCATCTGCAAACCTCTAAGATCTTCGAACAATATTAGTAGAACTACTTCTTGGCTCATCATGACCAGATCCAGTAATAGATGAGACGAATGACCTTGTAGCATAAGCAACCCGCTTGGGAAATGATGAATGAATCACTCGTTGCCTGTTCTCTTGCTCTTCTATGGCACGCTGCTTGCACCTTTGCAATGCATCACCACACTCCTGAGCAGCACGCTTCAGCTTGCTTTGCCACCGTAGCAGCGGCACATCTGTAATTTGCCATTTGTCAGTCACGTGGAGCACAAACTCCATCTTGATGTGTGCCATCTCCAGCCTTTCCATGTTTTCAGCAGATTTATCATCGTCCCTGTCAATAAGACTGGAAATGATTCTACTAACTGTTTCCCCTGCAACAGCCGAAGCTACCATCTCTGCCATGATGGGCTCAACGATGTCCCAAAAATATGGAGAGGTGAGGATTAGTGAAGTACCCTTGTAGTAGTGCGGAAAGGGCAGAGGTAAAGATCTAGTTGGAGTGCAAGATCATCCCCATTAGCAAGCATCAATGTTTGCTATCTTTATAACTATATGTAAGCTGATCACAGGGAATTAAAATAGGATGATTAAAAATTCATATGAGGAAGATAAAAGTCAAAGGTAAGTGTCACTATTAGCAAGCACTACCGGAAATCATTAGTTTGCCGAGTGTTTTTTTCTTGCCAAGTGCTTTTAAAAAACACTCAACAAAGAGGTGGCCCAACTAAGTGCTGGCCGCATCAAAGACTGCCTGCCGAGTGTAGCGATAAATACAGCACTCGGCACACACCCCTTGTTTGCCAAGTATATTATTAGGCAGTCAGCAAAGACATGGCTTGTCGAGTGTATTTTTTGAAAAACTCGGCAAAGTTTGATTTGAAAACACATTTTCAAGCCCGAAACGAATTCAAATTAAAAAGTTTTGAACTTCAAAGTTATATAACTTATCAAGATGTATGACTTTTATATTGGTGATATCTTCATTCAAACAAATCAATAACATTTTGTTGACATAATCTACCTCCCTCATAGTTTCCTGAAACTAGAGATGAGATTATAAGATTTGTGCACAATGTTACTATCACTTTATCGAATGAAAAATATAACCTTAACAAAAGTTGTAGATATTAAAAATTTGTTCAACTTTCATTTTAATTTGAATTAATTTTGCCATCGAAAAGTGATCTTTTTAAAAACATTGAAGCGTTATGGAAGTTTCTCCATCCAACCTCAGATTCATGCAAAGGCTTCCATAACGAATGTTGTAGATTTTGAAAAGTTAGGAAGCTTTGTAGTTACGTTGAGAACTGTTTCATCTGAATTTGTTTAGGTCCTCAAACATGTAATTTAATCTGTGTTGGTTATAATATGTGGTGAATCAAAACTGAGAATAGACGCGTATGGTAGTGTAGTGTAGTAAATAGGGATATTTCAGACAGAGAAGTCACGGGTTCGAGTCCGACCGGCTGCGTAGCACACAAAATTTACGTGAATTTTTTTTTGTATTTTTCTAATCGATTTGCATTTTCGGGAAAATAAACTTTGACGAGTGTTTTTTGGCACACGTTAAAGTCTTTGTTGAGTCCCCGACAAAAGGCGCTCGGCAAACTCACCTTTGCCAGCAAGACTCTATTGTGTGCCCTTTGCCGAGAGATTACACTCGGCAAACCCTTTGCCTAGGGTATTCCAGGGTTTGCCGAGTGTAATAGGCACTCGGCAAAGTAGTGAAGAATGTTATATTTCATTAAAAAAAAGAGGAAGGAAATCTAGTAAAATAAGGACCTGAAACAAACAGCACTAATTGAATTATATAATCCATCTCATAATCCATAAGCTGATACAAAAAACAATTAGATTATAGGTAGATTATGACAATTCCCAAGGCAGATTATTATAATCCAATAAGCTCCTCTGCCCTATCTTAAAGATTTAATCAAGATTATAAAAGTTGGGGTGGAAAACAAACAGATTTGAATATTCAGTAGGCCATTGGATTTTAATTGAGACTTGAGATGCAGTGCTGTACAACCTTTTGCCACGAAACCGACAGGAGGACTGCCGGACTGCCCCTCCCTATGGCTGCTGTAGCGATCTTACCCGAGAAATGGGCCCACTTAAGTATATTTCACCTTCCGTTGGTGCTAATACACGAAAATGTTCCCAAGTGCGGATTCGACCGTCGAGTCGAGCTCGACTAACTACTACTGAAGATCGTCCGTTCATACGCTCACCCGAAGGCGAGTTCCAAAGATCACATCATTCCATAATTCAAATTACAACAAGTCTCAGAGTTATTACAACCAAATTGAAATGATAATAAAATAGTTCAAGTTCATGCAGCGGAAAATAAACGAGATACTAGCGACGATCCATAGTATCGTCACGATGAAGTCAGCCGTGACGCTACTCCTCACGATCCTCGGGAGAGGTCGGCTCCCACTCGATGCTGTAACCAGGAGGAAGCTGGGAGGCCCAAGCCATAGAGGCAGCTACCTCCTGAGGGGACGGTCCTGAAAATTTAGCCACAAGCAAGGCTGAGTATACTAGTTATACTCAACAAGACTTAACCGACTGGTGATCACTACATCACCGACTCCTAAAATGAAAGGCTATTTGGCTAGTGGGGTTCTTTTGCCAAAAGCGGCTAAGTTGAGTTCTAGTTTATCCATTTTGATTTTAATTCCTTTAACCTATCCATTCTAGGTGAACCTAGCTAAACAATCAAGTTTTGCAATACAATTATTCCATACAAAGATTTCATCCTTCCAAGTTTCACTTCATAATATGTCATACATCGGTCAAGCAGTCTCATTAACCGCGAGAAGCGGACAGTTCGAACCGAATTTACTACCTGGCCAGGGGAAACCCACACATACGGAATGGTTGGAAATGCCAACACACCCCAATCCTTTCTCCTCTCTCTGCGAGTGGCTCCCGAGTCCCAATGCCTCAGGGTAAAGGTTTACCACTACTGGGACTCACGCAACTACCCTCATGTGCCCATGGGATAACGTTTCCAAGACAGAGAGCTGTCGGACCTGCTCGCATCAATCGGATACCGGGACTTACCGGTCCCATAGTCCGTGCATATATGTGGTACGTTCAAACGCTTGACACAAAAGTACCACATGTTTCCAACTAAACCATCGATAGACGGGTATTTACAATCATCCGTCCATCATCTCTAGTGTTTCTGATATGAGTAGACATACAACTCCTATATCTCGTGAGTGTCGGAAAACACTCGACTTCTATCGGTCTTAAGCATAGCGACTATCGAACCTAACATACTAGTGTTCAATCAAAGGAACCTATGATCATGCAATCTAGGGTTTCATTCAACTCCTTGAAACTTAAATGCACAAACATATAATCAAATAAATCGCGTAAGTAAAGTTAGGTTATGCTCCGGGGCTTGCCTTCCGGCTCGAAGTGGTACTCCTACTCGGGGCTTGGATCCGCGTGCACCGCATTCACCTCGGACTCCTGGGCAATCTCCTCGGCAGCGGGGACTAGCTCGTAGACTCCGTCGGCGAGACCCGAATCTACACGAGATGCATGAATGTTTAAATATCGAGATTTCATATAGTTAGGGTTTGCTTAATCCTTGGTTAATGAATTAGAAAGGATAAACATTAACTATAAGTGAATATACCCTTTTCATTTGGAAACTTGGATTTGATTTATGAGATTTAGGTTTTTCTCTATTCTTTTTTTTTCTTCTCTTTTCCACCATTTAAGTCCTTTTTTCTATTATTCAAAAGGTGAACTTAGGAATATTATTTTAAGGTGTCATTTTGCCAGAGGCTTGCTCATGCCAAGGCAGGAGCCTAGCCCAAAACTTGGCTCAAGGTGATTTTTCTATAATTTATTAAAAATGTTCTTATCTTTTTGCCTAGAATCAAAATAAAATCCTACAAAAATAACTATAACGTTTGTGGCCACACCACTTGGCACAGTGACTTAGGTCACCAAGAGTGACCTCTCTGCAAGTGGAATTCATTTATGATTATTTTTGTGGAATTTCACCATGTTTAAACTACCAAAAATCATTTAGCCATTTATTGTGCTCAAAAATTATCAAGGTTATTTTTCCTGGGTTTCTTACGTTCCTTAAACTTCTCTGGTGCAAGGGTTTTATTTTTCCCTGAGAAACATTATTTCCACGATTTAATTTGTAAAACAGCATGGCTTTTACAAAATAATTAATATCTGGATATACAACATATTTTTGTGCACCACTTCCGCATTAAGCTATTGACATATACCATATCAACATATACCAAGCTCAGCTCTAGTGCATGTGTAGATTTTGAACTATGATGAAATGTGTTCAAACGGATTTGAATTTATATTTCAAAATCTAAAGCTTAAATGAGTGAGGTGAAAAGGAAGAAGTTGGACTTCTTGAATCACTGGTCACTACAAAATTGGTTTGGCATTTTTCTGATTTTTCTACGAGTTTCTACGAATTTTTGAAGATTGCAGCGAATGAAGCCTAAAAGATTGCACCGTGAACCCTAGAACTTTTAAATCCTTACAAAAGGGTCCCTGGAAACTTACAGTCGGCCCCCTAGAAAAAGGTAGAAGATACAGTTGGGTCCTCGAGCTCGCCGGCGTTCGCACGCCGGCCAAACGGCGGCGAGTCCGGGCCGGGGAAGTGGGGGAAAACGGAGAGGGGCTCACCGCGAGTTCTTTGGGCGAGGTCTCGGTGCCGGGGAAGGCCGGAAAGAGGGTCGTCGACGGCGGTGGCGGCTCTGCTTTGCTCCGGCGAGTTGCGCCGGCGGCGTCGGGGTCGGAGAGGGTCGAGGAAGGGGTCGGTGAGCACCAGTGCGGCACGGCGAAGCTGTTGGTGCCCTCGGTTCAGCCGGAGGAGGAGCGGAGCGAGCTGTGCACGTGCGCGGGCGGCGGCGGAAAGCTCGGGCTTCTCCGGCGAGCTGCGCCGGCGGCTGTGGTGGCGGAAACGAGTTGGGGATAGGTCGAGGAGTGGCAGTGGGTGATGGGGAAGCTAGTGCGAGCCTCGGTTTGGCCGGAGGAGCAACGGAGAGGGCTGTCCACGAGAGCGAGCTCGGCGGCGGCTCTGCGGACTCCGGCGAGCGTTTTCCGGCGTGGAGAGGGAGGGAACTGTTTGGGGGCTTAAGTAGGAGTGAGAGGGGAGGAGAAAGGTGCTCGGGCAGCACGGGATGAGGGCTGGGGCAGCTCGGTGAGCTGTCGCGGCGACAGCGGCTCTGCCGCGGCCGTTGGCGCCTTTTCCCGGCGTCAACGCGCGCGCAGGCGAGCTGCAGGCGGCAGGTGCACGTGGGCGAGGCGAGAAGACAGGGCAGGGAGGAAAAAGAGACGGCGTGGTCGCGAAAGTCGCTCGGGGGACCGGTGGACAACGGCGGCGACGGGATTAACCGGCGGTCCGCGCGGCGACGCGGCGGCGAGGCGAGGGTCAGCGCTACAGTGCGCCTCCGGCCACGCGAGCTGGCCAGACGCGTGCTCTGCGAGCGGAGACACGCAGCCGCGCC
Organism: Digitaria exilis; assembly: GCA_015342445.1. Classification (NCBI taxonomy): domain Eukaryota; kingdom Viridiplantae; phylum Streptophyta; class Magnoliopsida; order Poales; family Poaceae; genus Digitaria; species Digitaria exilis. The sequence goes on from JACEFO010001608.1 coordinate 621,614, forward strand.
ATTGGCCGGCGCAGTCGAGGACGGACGGCGACAGGGGCTGCCGGCGGCGAGCTCGGGCACGCGCGAGCGCGGCGTGAGCGACCCGTGAGCGCGCCTCGGCCGGGCAAAGGTCAACTGGGTTGGCATGGCTCAAACTCCAAAAATTGAACGTGGCTCGAAAATCTTCCAACATGAAAGTTGTTTAGAATTTCATGAGACACGCAACTGCACTGGAGATTGAGAAAAAGTTGAAAATTGGGCCGTAATTCAAAAGGGGGTAAAACCCTGTTTTGAACTGAATTTCTGAAATTCGAGGGGCTAGATGGCAAAATTGGACAAAGTGCCAATTGAGGCAAAGTTCAGAAATGTGAAGCTGTACAACTTTGCTTTTTTGGAGATTTTGATGTTATGTGGTAAAATCTCGAGTTTTGGCTAAGATTCTATTTCAGCTTTTGAATTTGAATTGGAAAATTCAAATTCCAAAGTTAGGGTCTGCAATTTGAGATGCTTCCAAACATTTTTAGGCTATGGTTTCAAAAGGGAAGTTTCTTGGTTTGACTTATACTCCAACTTTCCTATTTGCACGTTTTCAAGTTCTTAGGAAGTTTTCAAAGTTTTCTTTATTGCTCTATTTGAATGTTTTTTTTTACTCCAATTTGGGGAAACTTTCTTCATTTTTCATAATTTCACTTTGAATTGTGTTTAACTTAACTTAATCCTATTTTAGTGTTAATTAACACCAGGGGTGTTACAGCTGCGATGGATGTACACACACACAGTTGTTATATGGAAAATGATCAGCAAAGTTTTTTTTACTTGAGCTGAGCCCATCAAATTATGCTGGGTTAGTCCAGGCCGGACTGACAGATGATTGCATGACCCAAAGTTATGCTGGGTTAGTCAGAAAAACTTTAGATGAATCTGTCACTGTTTCCCGAGTTACAGTACAAGACAAAAATCACTGCCATAATGGATCGATAATACACGAAAAAACTTTTTTCCTCTCCCTCTCTCTCTCTGAGATGACATGCAGTTCTCTTGCGTGTTCGAGAAAAATACACAGAAAATATCCATGAGGTACACAATAAGAAATTAACATTAAATGAATTGTGTGGATGAGTGAAAGGTGGAATATATGTGTGTAGCTAGCAAGATCAGTGAAGCATGCTCACGCTACAATGGCCGTGTACCAGCACAGCACAGGTGAAGATTTAGTTGGCATGATGGACATGAAAAGAATGCTTCATGGTCAAAATAGTATTTGGAGATTGACAACAATACGAAAGTTACGACTTCATCTTTGTTGGAGAAGAACTTAGACTTTGAATTCTTGGCTAACTGGTAGAGCAATAAAAGCAAACCATGATTATTGGCTTTGATCAGTCGTTCCATTTGAATATTTGATAGGCCGAATCAATAGCGCGGTAGCCAACCTCAGTTAAAAATTGTGCCTCTCATATCAGAAGCCACCATCAGCTAGCATCTGAGCATACCATTATTAGTTGTAGATTGTACTACATGTTCATATGAATATCAAGAGACTGCCATATGTTCATATGAATATTCATAATTTTGATCTTGTTTTCCAACAGTTACCTATTATGACTGACATGATCGACATCACCTTTTTTGTCACTTCCACTCTTCCACTGCATACTGCCATTCTTCAAGGATCAAGAGTTTGCGGTGACTAGGTCTATTTCACACCATCAATGACTTGAAACAACAATTCTGTACAAATTTTCAAATATTTCATGACAGAAGTTATTTTTTTTCGTTTATTTAAAAATTGATTGATGAAATAGTGCTTCCTCCAATTAGAATGATTACCCCTTACTCCCTTTGGATAAAGGAAGAATCTGCACGCGGTCTGGCAACAAACATCTATCGATTACTTAAGCATATTAAACACAACAAACCTGATTAACACAAAATTATTCTTTTTCATTAGAAGATATATATTTCTATTGAACGGGATTGTTCATGTTCCATTTGAACTTCTATTATCCAATCAATTCCATTCAAAGCCAGTTTTAGGTTGCTAGTGGACTAATAGAAAATCTGATATGGCACCGTCCATGAGTCAAACAATCACTTTTCTTTTTTTAATCATTTAAATAAGGTGGACACATTCGCAGCAGAATTCTTCACGAGATCTGATTTATTGGATCACTCAAATAGATACTTCGAAGCCAAATCATTAGGTCCTCGTACTGCTTCAAAGTTTCAAACTTTGAATTCACAACTGTTGTGGATGCTTTCTTTGGTAGAAAATATATTCGCAAAAACAAGAAAAAGGAGTCCACAACTAATTAGTGGCGCCAAGCCTGGGTTGTCGGGCTGGCCACCAGGTCCAGGATCTGTTCTAGATCTTAGGGGAGTTAGTTAGGATTGTCTTTATTTAAGATGAGGCTTAGAGGAGGATTAGGGATTAAGCAGAAATTAGATAGATCCTTAGAACTCAGAGCCTCCTAGGGAGGGCGAGTTGGGAGATTATCAGTTCCTGTATCCATTCGCTGTAATCTTTCCTCTGAAATAAAGTGTGCCGTATCAACAACAAAAGTAGTAAATGGGAATGGTGGTAAACCCCATCCGCCCCCAATGCCCAAACTCCCCACGGCCCCAAAAAAATCGTTCGCGCTGCGCAACTTTGCGGTGAACTGTAGCACAGATGCATCAATAAGAAACACTGTGAACCAAAATTGAAACTTTATAGGATTCAGAATGAGCTGAACATATATACATACCTTGGTGTCCGCCGGAGATGGATCTGCTATGGCGTCATCGATGGCATCAACCACAGCTGGCGGACCCCATGTTGCTTGAAAATACGCGGAAGCATTGATGGCTAGCTCTGGCGACTGGACCTACTAAGGAGCACGAACTCCTGATCGCCCAACTACACAGGGTCATGGGCACAAAGGACTGGCGCAGCAGCGTGTTCCTGGCACGGCATTTGAGCACGTCACTGGCTTAGGCGCCTTGGGCCGGAAATGGTGGCGGTTCATTTATGAATGCTTGTTGTTGGGGCTTCTTTTCTTATTGTGGAATGTTTGTTCGCGTGCATTTGGGGGGGGCGGGGGGGGGGGGGGGGGTATTCACGGCAGACGGTCCATTTCAAACAAACCTAGTTTCTAGATCAATCTGGTAAGCCCAACCCAATAAATAATTCAAACACCTTCTGAGATCACGCAGACTCGCTGCCAGGTGGGCCTAACTAACTAGTAATTGTGAGTGACGCGTAGAGGCGACTTGATCATTTGTTGCTTGGATTTGATGGCAGCACAGCCTAAGCACTCACCTTGTGAGTGAATTCAGTTTACTTTTCAAAGGAAAGGAAAAACATACACTGCTACAAAAAGGCCTCCCAGTACCGGTTGCTAGGCACCCACCGGTGCCGGTTATGCAACCGGTACTGGCAATCCGGTACTGATGGGCACGCCCATCGGTACCGGTTGTAACAACCGGTACCGACGGGCGCCCATCGGTACCGGTTGGTAATACCAACCGGTACCGAATGATTTTGAGCCTAAAAAAATTGAAATTTTTTTTCTAAACTCACAAGTCACGCGAATTTTTCACGTGTAAATGCGCGTGCGCGGTCCGTGGGACTCGAACTCACGACCTCCTCCCTCGCGCGATTCCTCCTTAACCATCCCACCTATAGAGCACTTGTGGTTGAGAGGAGGATGTTATCCTTTTAAAGTAACGCTGGGTGGTGCATTCTGTACCGGCTCGTAACACGACCCGGTACAGAATGGCGCCCATCGGTACCGGTTGATGTTACGAACCGGTACTGAATGCAAAAGGGGCCTCGGAAACCCCCCTGGACCATTTAGTACCGGCTCGTAACACCAACCGGTACCGATGGGCGCCATTCTGTACCCGGTCGTGTTAGGAGCCGGTACTAAATGGTTCCCGAGGGTACTGTGCTTACCAACCGGTACTAAATTGACATTAGTACCGGTTGGTAAGCAACCGGTACAGACGGGAGGTGGACGAATGTCAGTTTTTCCTCTAGTGATAGGTCCACCACTTCTTTAAAAAGAGCATAAACTTAGGTTTTCTCTGACATCGCAGTGCTAATAAAGTTCTCAGAAATAAAGAAGCAGCATACCAACTCAAGTTTCTTTTTTTTCTATACACAGGAAATAGAAGAAAAAAAGGCAACAATAAGCGTCCAAGGAATATTCATGGCCCATTATACAATCCGATTCCTTTGTTGTTGTATCCCAGGCTCCCAGCTGCTTGCTGGATAGGCAGGAGAGCTGCTTCTGGAGCTCTTTATGTCTACCTGTTGCTCTTACGTCTTCATTACTAGCAAACTGACAAGGAAAATGATTTTTTTACTAACGGTAGGTAGAAGCACAGTTAAAGGGATTTATTCTTCCACATATAACGTCAACAAGCAATGCAACATGCACGTCTTTTTTCACTGTCAAGTAAATGGCGCCAGTGGATGAAATCAAATTAATGAGCTTTCAAATGCTGCTTACATCTTATTGTTGGGTCTAGACATCAGACTCTCACAAGTATACATGCAATTCTTGTAACATGCGAGGTGTACTGCCATACTGGAGGACCAGTAAGTACATCCTTGAAGACGGTTTTGTCCGGTGCTCCTGAGAGAACACTTAAATACAACACAGCTACCTTCGGCTATGACTACTGCGACTACATCAACTTTTGGAGCATGGTCCACTGATCAAAGCCCGCGAATGAATCTCTCAACTGATCGAAGCTCATCACTCAAGAAACCCAAATGCGAGGTGACCAGAGTTGGCGCAAATAAACCCAAGTGTGTGCGTGCCCTTTTCTCCATACCTTTTTTTTCCTAATGGGGTTTTGGGATGGAGTTTTCAGTGAGGTGCACATGAGTAGGTAGCACAGGACTTTAGCTCCCAACCAAAGTTAGTTGTAATTGGTTCTCTTTTGCCAGGTGTTGTTATTAATTCCTATTGTATTGGCCAGGACTAAATAGCTAATGGGCTACTATTGGGGATGCGTTTGGATGCTTAACAGTGAGCATCCCCCTCCCCTTTGTAAAAAAGGCCTGAATATAGGGGTATAAGGCCTTATTTATGAGGTCTAGAGACTTAGTTGTGACGTAGCGACCTATTGTAAATTTTAAGAACCTCTTTAATATTTGACCTCCAACAATGGAATAAATGAAAACAACCACTACTTTCTATAGATAGAGCTAGGGCTCAGAGTAGGGGGAGACTCTTTACTCATGGACTTTCTCTCTTATCTTTACTGTCATGGACTTTCTCTCTTATCGTTACTTACGGGATCCGGGATCTCAACACTTTTTACCTGCAAAAAAAAACCTAGTGTCCAGTTTTCACAATGTTGCCCGAGTGGTTAAGTGAAATGACCCTTAGCTTGGTAAATTAAAATACACACCCTTTTAATTTATGTTTCAAAGCATTTAATTAGGGGCCTGTTGATGATGGAAGCATGACAGTAACTATATCAATATTCTTCCTCAGCAGTCAAGCATTATAAAATGGATTCTATTAAGGCCATGGACACAAATCATGATGGAATGTATCACAAACAGATTACTCCATGGTGTGATCTTACATTACATGCACAAGCTGTAAAATGGATGCAATGTGCGTGCACACACATGTTCACAGACATTACAACTACACATAAATAGAAAATGAAATGTTATGCAGAGCCTGTGATCTTGTCGGATGAGTGCACAACCCAAAACTTACTTAGGTCATTGGATGCTTCCTTCCATCTTCCTATTTTGTAATTGTCTCTCTGTTGGACTACCCTTTTATCCCAAATCCGTGATCTGGAGGCTCTAGTCTGAAGTGCGCTTGTCTTCTCCACAAAAAGGTTTGCAGTGCCATGTCTAGACTTCAAGCACACTTGATACATCTTTGACTCTTTGTTTTGATAGAGGTAATCGATGGCCTTTGGCAGCAACTTCTCATCAATATCTTGTAGGCATGCGTTTCTGTGAACTATTTCCTGGACCTCTTCATCAATCACCTCCAAAGCATAGCTCTCGGATTCAGTTTCTATATCTTCTGGGGAGTCGTGGGGTAAGACTAAAACTCCTAGCTTTAAGGGAGGCATATCTGATTTCACAGAACTACTTCTTTTGTGTTCAGTAGCACAACTTCCAGTGTATTTATGCTCATCTGGAAGTAAGACATGGCATTGCAAAAATACTGTAACCTCCTCCGGAAATGAACTTGACAATGGTCTTGACGATGAGGCTGCTGTGCTGTTGGTTCTAGATGAAATGCTCAAATTCTGCTCATGCTGATGGCAACAGAGAGGGTCTGGACGAAATCGTTGAGTCAAAGTGTTATGGGCGTTGACCCAATATGCACTTTCACGACAGTGATCTTGTGTTGTCCAAGAAAAATCCTGTGTAGGCAACAGAGTGAGCTCTCTCTTGACACCTTCAGCTGCAAATTTGAAGTCAGGTGCGACTGAATGCATGCACTTGCTTATAACACCAAATACGTCTGTACTTTCATAGAGGCGTAGCATGACTCCGAGCCTGAAAGCCTTCATAGGTTCTTTGAAGTCCTGGCAAACAAAGGCTACCATCGCCTCTACTCCACGCTCCGGAGAGCTCATGGGTCGTATGACAAAGTAGTAAATTATGCTTCCTTGCAATGCTTGGTACATAAGAGACTTGCCTCTAAGAAGGTTGCTGATGATATGGTTGAAGAACATGTACTTCCGCGGTGTTCCACCGAACTCAACAAACTTAAGAAATTCATTTGCACCATCTGCGAACCTCTCAAATCTTCGAACAACATCAGTAGAACTACATCTTGACTCATCATTGCTCGATCCAGTAATAGATGAGATGAATGACTTGGTAGCATAAGCAATCTGCTTGGGAAATGATGACTGACTCACCCGCTGCCTGATCTCTTGACCTTCTATGACACGCTGCTTGCACCTTTGCAACTCATCACCACACTCCTGAGCAGCACGCTTCAGCTTGCTCCGCCACCGTAGCAATGGCACATCAGTAATTTGCCATTTGTCAGTCACGTGGAGCACAGACTCCATCTTGATGTGCGCGATCTTCAGCCTTTCCATGTTTTCAGCAGATTTATCATCGTCCTTGTCAATAAGACTGGAAATTATTCTACTCACTGTTTCCCCCGCAACCGCCGAAGCTACCATCTCTGCCATGATGGGCTCAATGATGTCCCAAAAATCTGGAGAGGTGAGGATTAGCGAAGTACCCTTGTAGTAGTGCTGAAAGGGCAGAGATGACGATTTAGTTGGAGTGCAAGGTTAACCCCATTAGCAAGCATCAGTGTTTACTATCTTTATAACTAAGCTGATCATAGGGAACTAAGAACCCCGGTGAAGATGAAAGTCAAAGGGAAGTGTCACTAGCAAGATTGTTAGACTTCCTTAAAAAAAAAAGGAAGGGAATAATCTAGTAAAAGAAGGACCTGAAACAAACAGCACCAATTGAATTATATAATCCATCTCATAGACCTTTCCAGAAAGACTTTACACGAATCTGCCACTGTTTACCCAGTTACAGAAGAAGACAAAAATCACTTCCATAGTGGATCAATAATACATGAAAAAAATTTTCCTCTCTCTCTTATGAGATGACATGCAGCTCTCTGCGTGTTCAAGAAAAATACACAAAATCTGCATGAGGTACATAATAAGAAGAAATTAGATGAGTTAAAGGTGAAGCATGCTCACGCAATGCCATGTAACAGCACAGCGCTGGTGAAGTTTTAGTTGACGCGATGGACATGAGAAGAATGTTTCATGGTCCAAATAGTATTTTGAAATTGACAACAGTATGAAAGTACGACTTCATCTTTGTTGGAGAAGAACTTAGACTTTGAATTCTTGGCTAACGGGTAGAACAATAAAAGCAAAACATGATTGTTGGCTTTGATTAGTCGTTCCATTTGACTATTTGATAGTCTGAATCAATAGTGGTAGCCAACCTCAGTTACAAATTGGGCCTCTCAAATCACAAGCCAGTGAGCCACCATTAGCATCTGAGCAAATGTACCATTATTAGTTGTAGATTGTACTACATGTAATCTTATTTTTTTTCATGGTAATATCAAGAGACTGCCATGTGTTCATATGAATATTCATTATTTTGATCTTGTTTTCCAACAGCTACCAGCTAGTATTATTTTCTATTAATGCAGCTAGTATGACTGACATGCATGATCGACATCACCTTTGCTTGTCACTACCACCCTTCCACTGCATACTGCCATTCTCCAATGACCAAGAGTCTGTGTGACTAGGTCAGTACTTCACACCATCAATGACCTGAAATAACAATTCCGTACAAATCTTCAACGATTTCATGACATAAGTTATCTTTTCATTTTTTTTAAATTGATTGATGAAATGCTTCCTACAATTAGAATGAGTATCCCGTCCTTTCTTTGAATACTGTCGCAAACTCCATGTGGTTTGGCTACAAACTTGTATCGTCGTTTACTCATGCATTTTATACACACCAAACAAGACTTACAAAGTTATTATTTTCGTTAAAACATATGTTTTTACTGGACGGGATTTTTCATGTTCCATTTGAACGTATCTATTGGGTCCAACGCAATCAATTCCATTCAAAACCAGTTTTAGGTCGCTAGTGGACTAGCAGAAAATTTGAAATGGCCTGCATCAGTCCAACAATCACTCTCAATTAGATATACTTTGGAGCTAAATCATGAGGTCCACATACAATAATTTTACTATTTCAAAGTTCAAACATTGAATTCCCAACAAAGCTAGTAAATGGGAATCACTACGGGAAACTGGAAGTTTGCCGAGTGCAACCACCAAAACACTCGGCAACAGAAAAACACACGGGAAAAGGGAGATATGCCGAGAGAAGACACTCGGCAAACAACCGGCACTCAGCAGATGGATGGGGAGACCCATGGGAAAGATTCGACGCTCGGGAAACACGGGTCACGTGCGTTCGCTGTTTGGACGGCCGCCTGCCGTTATTGTTTTGCCGAGTGTAGGCCGTCCGCTACTCGGCAAAGCGGTGCACGTGCTGTCCACATGCGCACCGCCGTTACCAACCCCGCTGCCGTTAGAGTTTTGCCGAGTGTGGGACGTCGGACACTCGGCAAACCTAACCTTTGCCGAGTGTCGCGCCTGACACTCGGCATAGGTTGCATGTGCCAAGCACGTGAGCTGATACCGGGAGCCATCCTTAACATTTTGCCGAGTGTCATAGCAGTGACACTCGGCAAACATTCATTTTGCCATGTGTCTCCTAAGCAGCACTCGGCAAATCGTGAATATGCTTTTGCCAAGTGTTTTCCTCCTTTTGCCGAGTGTTTTCCACACTCGGCAAACAACGGGAATCCCGTAGTGAATGGTGATAAACCCCACCCGCCCCCAATGCCCAAACTCTTCACGGCCCCAACCAAAACAATCGCTCGTGCTGCGCAATTTTGCAGTAAACTGTAGCACGGATGCAATAAGCAACACTGCGAACCAAAATTGAAGTTGTATAGGTTTCAGAATGAGATGAACATACGTACCTCGGTTTCTGCCAGAGATGGATCCACCATGGCTTCATCGAGGCACCCACGAAGAGCATCGTTGGCTAGCGCTGGTGCTGGCCGCTGGACCAGCCGAGGAGCACGAAGTCCTGGTCGCCCAACTGTGGAACGGCGCGCACAGGGGCTGGCGCGGCGGCGTGTTCATGGCACGGCATCGGAGCACGTCACCGGCGGCGGTGCCCAGCGCCGGAAAAGGTCGCGGATGCTGTGCTTCCCACGGAGGGCGGTCCAGATCAAACATAGCCCAGTTTCCAGATCAATTTGATAAGCCCAGCCCAATAAATAATCCAAACACCTTCTGAGAGCACACAGGCTCGCTGCCAGGTGGGCCTAACTAACGAGTAATTATTAGTCACGCGTAGCATCATTTGTTGCTTGGATTTGGTGGCACCATATGGTTTACTTTCAAGGAAAGGAAAAACATAGGCCCATCATTTCTTTTAAAAAAAAAGAGCATAAACATAGGCCCAGTTTATTTTCTAGGAAAAGAAAAGTGAGCTCTGAGGGTTTTTTATTTTTTGCAATCGCAGAGCTAATAAAGTTCTCAGAAATAAATAACCAGCATACCAAATCAAGTTTCTTTTTTTCTATACACACGAAATAGAAGAAAAAAAGGCAACAATAAGCATCCAAGGAATATTCATGGCCTATTATTTCCTATTACGTTGCTGCTGTATCCCAGGCTCCCAGCTGCTTGCTGGAGAGTTACTTCTGCAGCTCTTCATGTCTGCCTGTTGCCCCTACGTCTTAAGTAGCAAACTGACAAGGAAATTAATTTGTACTGAAAGTAGAAGCGTAACTAAAGGGATATATAACGTCAACTATGTAAATCAAGCAATGCAACGAGTCTTTTTCACTGTCAGGTAAATGGCGCCAATGGATGAAATCAAATTAATGAGCTCTCAGATGGTGCTTTCATCTTGGTGGTGTACCGGCTAGTGTAACGAGCCGGTACTAAATGCATGGGGGCTCAGAAACCCCCCGGGACCATTTAGTACCGGCTAGTAACACCAACCGGTACTAAATAACTGGTACTGAATGGTCCGAGGGCCCTCGGGAACCCCCAGGGACACGATAGTATCGGGTTTTAGGACAACCGGTACTAACGGGAGGGACAAATGCTCGATTCTCTACTAGTGAGACATCAGAATCTCACAAGTAAACATGCAATTCTTTTAACATGCGAGGCTTCTCTCACCAACACCAACCAAGAGGGGCTGGGTGTGTACTGCCCTGGAGGACCAGTAAGTACATCCCTGAAGATGGTTTTGCCCAGTGCCCGTGAGAGAAGACTTAAATACATCACAGCTACCTTTTGCTGCGACTACTTCGACTACATCAACTTTTAGAGCATGGTCCACTGATCAAAGCCCGCTAATGCTCTCAACTGATTGAAGCTCGTCACCCAAGAAATCCAAATGCAACGTGAGCAGAGTTGACGCAAATAGACCGAAGTGTGTGCGGCTCTTTTCTCCATACCCTTTTTTCCCAATGCATGGGGTTTGGGGATGGAGTTTTTAGTGTGCTGCACATGGGTAGGTTGCAGAGGGTGTTAGTTCCCAACCAGAGTTAGGGTTGTAATTGGTTCCCTTTTGTCTGGTGCTGCTTTTAGTTCTTGTTGTACTGGCCAAAACTAAATAGCTGAGGGGCTACTATTGGGGATGCATCTTTGATTCTCAACGGTGAGGGCCCCCCTCCCTTTTGTTGAAAAGGCACAAATGTAGGGGGTGTAAGGACTTATTTGTGTGGTTTGGGGACTTAGTTGCAAGTAGGTACCTCTTTGTAATATTGCACCCCAACAATGGAATAAATGAAAACAGCCACTCCTCTCTATAAATAGAGCTCTAGGGTTTAGAGGAGGGGGAGACTCTTTACATATGAACTTTCTTTCTTATCTTTATTGACATGGACTTTCTCTCTTATCGTTACGGTATGGGATCCCGGATCCCAACATAGTTTTTTACCCACAGAAAAAACCTAGTGTCTAGTTTTCACAATGCTCTCCAAGTGGTTAGGGTTTAGGAGTATGTCCAAACCAAGATAATCAGTGAAAACTTTGCTACTTGGCTTCCAATCTATTTGTACCTTGTTCACCCATACCAACAGCAAACAATTTCTTTTGCACCTCAAGTGAACCAACTAAGTTACTTTGTAACAATTAAAAAATAAATTCTTTTTAGATGCACTCAACCTATTTCATTGTGGTTATTCATTGCCCCTACCATTGAACTAACCAAGTAAGCATTGGATCACCGAACAAAATGACCCCTTAGCTTGGTAAATGAAAAGATACACCCTTTTAATTTTTTTTCAAAGCATTTAATTAGGGGGTTGTTGATGATGGAGGCATGATAGTAACTATATTAATATTCTTCCTCAGTTGACAAGCATTTTAAACGGATTCTCCTAAGGACATCGACACAATTTGTAAGGGAATGTATCACAAACAGATTGCACGATAGAGTGTTCTTATACATGACATGCACAAAGTACAATGGATGCAATGCACATACACACGTTCACAGACATCACACATATATACATCTATGGAAAATAAGAAGTTATGCAGGGCTAGTGATCTTATCAGATGAACGCACAATCCAAAGCTTACTTAGGTCTTTGGATGCCTCCTTCCAAATCCGCGATCTGGAGGCTCTAGCACGACATGCGCTTGTCTTCTCCACACAAAGGTTCGCAGTGCCATGTTTAGACTTCAGACACATTTGATACATCTTTGACTCTTTGTTTTGATAGAGGTAATCTATGGCCTTTGGCAGCAACTTCTCATCAATATCTTGTAGGCATGCATTCCTATGAACCATTTCCTGCACCTCTTCACCAATCACCTCCAAAGCATAGCTCTCAGATTCCGTTTCTATATCTTTTGGGGAGTCATGGGGTAAAAATAAAACTCCTAGCTTTAAGGGAGGCATGTTTGAATTCTCAGAACACTAAGAACTTCCGGTGTATTTATGCTCATCCGAAAGTGACACATGGCACTGCAAAAACACTGTAATAACCTCCTCTGGAAATAAACTTGACAATAGTCTTGACGATGAAAAGCTGCTGCGTCATTGTTGATTCTAGATGAAGTTCTCAAATTTTGCTCTTGCTGATGGCAGCAGAGAGGGTTTGGACGAAATCGTTGAGTCAAAGTGTTGTGGAAGTTGACCCAGTGTGCACTTTCACCTGCCCAAGAAAAATCTTGGGTAGGCAATTGAATAAGCTCTCTCTTGACACCTTCAGCTGCAAACTTGAAGTGAGGCGCGACTGACTGCATGCACTTGCTTATAACACCAAATATGTCTGTACTTTCGCAGAGGCGTAGCATGAATCCTAGGATGAAAGCCTTTGTAGGTTCCTTGAGGTCATGGCAAACAAAGCCTACCAACGCCTCCACTCCACGCTCTGGAGAACTCATGGGCCGTATGCCTAAGTTGTAAAACCTGCTTCCTTGCAATGTTTGGTACCTAAGAGACTTCCCTCTAAGAAGGTTGCTGATGAGATGGTTGAAGAACATGTACTTCCGTGGGGTTCCGCTGAACTCAACAAACTTAAGGAATTCATTTGCACCATCTGCAAACCTCTAAGATCTTCGAACAGTATTAGTAGAACTACTTCTTGGCTCATCATGACCAGATCCAGTAATAGATGAGACGAATGACCTTGTAGCATAAGCAACCCGCTTGGGAAATGATGACTGACTCACACGCTGCCTGATCTCTTGCTCTTCTATGGCACGCAGCTTGCACCTTTGCAATGCATCACCACACTCCTGAGCAGCACGCTTCAGCTTGCTTCGCCACCGCAGCAATGGCACATCAGTAATTTGCCATTTGTCAGTCACATGGAGCACAGACTCCATCTTGATGTGCGCCATCTCTAGTCTTTCCATGTTTTCAGTAGATTTATCATCGCCCCTGTCAATAAGACTGGAAATGATTATATTCACTGTTTCCCCTACAACAGCTGAAGCCAATATCTCTCCCAAGATGGCTCAACGATTCTCCAAAACTCTGGAGAGGCAAAGATTAGTTAAGTACCCTTGTAGTAGTACGTGCTGAATGGGCAGAGGTGAAGATTTAGTTGGAGTGCAAGATCATGCCCATTACATTAGCAAGCTAATCATAGGGAATTAAATAGGATGATTAAAAATCCATAGGATGAAGATGAAAGTCAAAGGGAATTTAAAAATTAGGCATCTGATGTCACAAGCCACCATCAGCATTTGAGTAACATAGCATTATTAGCTGTGGATTGTACAGCATGTAAGCTTATTCTTTCATGGTAATATCAAGAGACTGCTATATGGTTTTGTTTTCCAATAGGTAGCAGCCATGTGTTTATTTTCTATAAATGCAACTAGTGGACTGACATAACCTTGCTTGTCATTTCCACCCCATACTGCGACTCTCCATGGACCAAGAGTCTGCACGACTAGGTCAATATTTCACATCATCTATGACCTGAAATAACAATAATGCTGTACAAATCTTCAAAGATTCCGTGACAGATTTTGTTGTTTCCATTTGTTTCAAAACTGATTGACGAAATGCTTCCACCAATTAGAATAAATATTCCTTACTCCCTTTGGATACGGGCACAACAAACTCCATGTAGTTTGGCTACAAGCTCCTATTATTGACTTATGCATTTTAAACACAACAAACCAGATTATTAAAAAATATTATTTTTGCTAAAAGATATATTTTTATTGCATTGCCTTGTTCCAGTTGCATTTGAGCTTCTATTGGGTTCAATGAATTCAATTGAAACTTGAAAGATATTGCTAGGTTGCTAGTAGACTAAGAGAGAAAAAAAATCAAATGCCTCCGTCCATTAGTCAAATTATCACTGCACGACTAGGAGTATTTAATACAGATGGACATGTTGACAGCAGAATTCTGTAATTTGTTATGAGTACTTCAGACTTTCAGAGTCAAATCATTATATGTCCTAATATAATTTTACTTCATCGTTCGAAGTTCAAACTTTGAATTATAACTCTAAAAAAAGGTTCAAACTTTGAATTTGCTGAGGAATTTTCAGCGAGCTATAAGTCTGTAACACGGGTACAATAAGTAAAACTGAGCATAAAAAATCAAGTTGCATTGGGGACAGAATCATCCAGACGTCGACGGCACTCAAGACTCAAGACAACTCGCCGACGCCGCTGGACCAACACGGAGGACTGATGCTTACCTTCCGCAGCGGGGCCATGGACGCACAGGATTGGCGCGGCGGCATTTGAGCACGGCGGCGGCGGCGCCGCCGCCTTGGCTCCGGAAACGGTCGCGATTTAGAGAGGAAGAAGAAGGCTTTGGAAGACTGGCTGGGCTGGGCTCTTTTCTCGCTCGATTGTGCATGTCCATGGAGGCCCATACTCACGGCAGTCCAGATCAAGGCCCAATTTCCAAATGGTTTTACTTTGTAACGTAATTTTTACGAAGGACTTTCAAGATAAGACAGGTCACGAGCCAGATTTTTGGTGGACACTTGGGGTTCTATGATAGACTGTCACTGAAAACATGAAGCTTCAATTTGCAGATGCAGGCACATAATATTTGGGTCAATGCTGTGTCATTTGGTGGCTGCATAGATATTTGGGCCATCAGTTTGTCATCAGCTTAGTTCTAAAGACTACAATATATAAAAATAAAATTCACATGCCGCTCAGCATCCTTTTTTTATATTTTTATTAAGAAAGAGACCTTTAGAGCATCTACCAGAGCTTTTGTATTTTATTAGCTAAATTATGAGATTGAACCCCTTGGTAAAAAAAATAGAAAGCCACCTAATTCTATGACGTAATCCAAGATACTAGATGCCCACCTGTTAGCCCCCACTCTGGCACCGCGCGCGCTATCTCTCCCTCTCTCTTAACCGGAACAGAGCAGAGCAAAATGGAGCACCTCAACCAGAGCAGAGCATAACAGAGCACGGTCGAGCAGAGAAGGCCACAAGCACAACTGCAGGCTAGAGCAATGGCAGCAGTGCAGCGGAGCAAATCAGATTGTGTCTCCGTCGTCGTCGCATCCGTGCGCGCACGTGCTCGACTAGATTCACGTCTACCCTTCCTCTGCTCCTATGCCCATGGCACCGACGCTCTCACCTTGGTCGTCGCTGAGTTCGACAGCCCCAACTACGTCGACTGCCTTACCACTAGGGTGCCTATAGGGACTGACTAGGATCCGCCCGCTAGTGCCTCGATTCTTGTTCTTGTGCCGGTGATTTGGTGGGGACAAATAGGCTAGCACAACATGGGAGCACGGATTTGCTACGGGAACGAGGGAATCGGCGTGATCGGCGAATTCAGGCGCGGGCGATGGGGATGGCTAGTGCGCGCCGCTGGGCAAAAATGCCTAGCCGGAGGTGAAGGATACCTAGCCAGGATAGCTAGGCATTGATTTGCATTAGCTGTTGGATGAGATTTTTTCCTTCTTTTTTTTTTCTTTTTTTAGCTATACAAAATCGGATACAGAGCCCTTGGAGATGCGGCAGGGCGAGGAAGGATAAGTAAACATGGCATGTAAAAGTTAAAGTACTAATCAGCCTGCTCCACAATATGCTCTAGTTAACAATGCCTCACATACATGGCACATCACAGTAACAATGCATTTTGCACAGTGTCACCAGTAGTAGCAAAGGGATCTAGTCTTTCACATATAACGCCAAATAGGTAAATCCAGCAACTGAGGGTTAAATATGTTGGCCAACCAATAGCATATATTTATGTCTATCAAGAACAACACCAGTGGTTGAAATCAAATTAATGAGCTTCCGGATGCTGCTTTCATCTTAGTGGCTCTAGACTTCAGCATCTCACAAGTATACATGTAGTTCTTGTAAGGCGGTATGCGCGACTTCAACGCAAGGACCTCAAACTTCCTTTCACATTTAACTGTTCCATACATTAGATCAAATAATGTAATTTTGGGAATCATGTCATCAGCAAAACTTTCAGGGCAAGGATAAATCGCAAAGTACTCATTTGTGGCTATTGTCCAAGCATATCGAGGATTCGTTTCGTTCACAATAACAGGTGCATAGGTAGGTGTCCTTTTCTTACTGAGTTCCCTGAGACTTGCACGAACCATACGCCCATGCTGACCATTAAGATGATCCCTAAGTAGGCTTGAGATGAAGTTTGCACCTACGAACGATCCATTGGCACCTCTGCAAATTTCCATGGCCATTGATTCCAGTTTTGGTTGGTCTTTTGGATCAGCACTCCCAAATGTAAGCACCTTGAAGAAATACCAATATGCCTCTTGTGGTAGAAGATTCAGCATAAGGGCCTGAGTGGTGCCAAATTTTATGATTTTGTTTGATCGACTCGTGATTATAATTTTGACAGCGCTTGCATGACAGGTTGCAGAAGCTAAATAGCTCTTCCATGCAGCCTCATCAATATCCTCGTCAAGTTCAATTATAGATAATGTTCTCTCATCTTCATTCAAGGAATTATGTTGGTAATATACCACACCTCCATCTTCTAAAGTGGTTAACCCCTTCTCTTTAAGATCACATTGAGTAATGAGCACAATTCGTGTGAACTTATCGCGCACTTTTTCATCATTGTATACATGTGCCACAAGAGTACTCTTCCCTGCACCAGCTGGACCAACAATTGGTAGAACACCCACGTCTTTTGTACTAGTAGGGTCAACTAGCATAAAAAAATTCATAATTCTGTCCATCTCCATTTGACGACCAAACATGCACTTGTCAAGAATCAAATGCATGCTATAAGGTTGCCGGTACAATAGAGGATAATTTTTCAAAAATATAGTGAACTCACTCATATCACCAATAATTTCGTTTAAATTGTTGAGCACTTGCTGCAGTTCTTTCTCCCTATGTGTAACGCCAGTGGAGAAAAAGAGCCGCTTGGCAGGATTGAATTTAGAGAGGGCAAAAGGATGACTCACATCATGATCTTTGGACTTAAATTCTTCATCAGCTTTGGTTCTTAAGTTGTCCACAGTGAAATAACCTCTGTACATCTCTTTCCTCAATATGTTTAGTTGGTATAACATCGCTTGATTTGTGATCTCCAGTGTTTCTGCTTCCGCGATGATTACACAAACCCGGCGTAGCAGCTGTTGCAAGTTGTGTATCATTTGATCCTCATTTGTTGGTATCTTTTCCGTTGACCATTTTCCAACTAATAAAGATATGGATCTATTGGCAACCTCGCCCAAAATGGCGGTGATAACTGCTTCCATTGAGTCTTGCTTTCTTAACAAGATGACACTAGTCAGGAGCCAACAGTGTAGTGTGGATCTTTTTCTGATTAATTAATGCCAAGGGACAATGAGAACACCAGCATATTTATAGTAACCAGCATACTTCCTAAGTAATGCCAGCACAGCCTAGGTTTTACAGTTGCTAGCTAGGCACTATAGTCAGGGATGATGGCATATTAGAATTTCTGAGCATGGTAAAGACATTAAATGCACTTTGACTTGGTCAGATGATGCTGTCTAGGACTTAACAGCATCTTCCAAATGTGAATACCATACACCAATGATGAATAATAACCATTTGAAAGCATGCAGCCCTTAGTTCGAGGAATGGATAACATCTCCTCCATTCTTACTGAAGTTGCAGCTATAGTACCAATATAATGGTTAGTCCAGCAGTTTTTGTTGAAAGAGCAACCTAGCTAGTTTAAACATGTATGAAACAATTTGAGTTTGTTATCTTTCCTAAAATCTTGCTGGTCAGTGAAGATGATATGAAGGACCAAATTAATTTCTAAGTAATCAGTCGATGCAACATGAAGACCTTATGGCAAGCTCACATGCAAACAGGGTGGAAACCTCCTCCATCGTACAGCTTACTATCCTATAATAGGATGATATGTGCTATGATAACCCGGAGTCCACAATACAGTGTGGATACTAATGCAAGGTACGATAATGGGGGCATGCAGCTATACAGTACATACTAAGTGCTGCCAAAGAAACACATCCTAGGATTTGTAGTAGGCAATATATAATCTGAGGAATATAACTATTGTATGGGGATAATATATAACCATGACAAAGACTTTTTGACTTGATAAAATCCATCAGTCTAGGATTTAACACAACCTTCCTAGAATCAGATATCAATGATGAGCGATAAGGATGCAAGTGGGTACCCAATGCTGTTTTTTCAGTCAGCCGATTAATT
Source organism: Digitaria exilis (assembly GCA_015342445.1). NCBI lineage: Eukaryota > Viridiplantae > Streptophyta > Magnoliopsida > Poales > Poaceae > Digitaria > Digitaria exilis. Next base: position 640,336 of record JACEFO010001608.1, read on the forward strand.
ATGGTGGCATGACATTCTACTTCATTCTCCTCCTAACTTAATTACACTGAATGGCATTCTAATTTATGGTTATCAAGATTTTTAGTCAACCGGATAAACCAAAATGATTGGGACTAACTTTTGATGGTATATATGGCCAATCGACAAATGCAAAGCCTAGACTTATAACTTGGGCTAGGCAAGTTTGTCTTTTATATTCTTTGTGGAGCACACCATTGACAGTGACTTTCATTTTTTATCTCTTTAAATTTTAGGTACTGCAAATGTATTCCTTAAGTTTACACACCCCAGTTAAAGGAAACCTTTATTATGTAAATCCAATGTACATGGTCCTTGGGATTGGATCGATGCTATACATTTTTTTTGTTTGTTTCAACTACTCAAATCCATCATCATCACAATAATAATTAAAAAAACAAAGCAGGCACTAAAACGGGTGCTCACATATAAATGTTCTACAATAATATAAGCATGGAATTACATATATATTCATGCATATAATCAGTTAACCTTCATCTTCTTACATCCACTTTTGATCATACAACTAATAATGTATGACTTGTATGGAGGTATGTGTGACTTCCACAGAAGAACATCAAATTTCCCTTCACATTTTACCCTTCCAGAGATGGCATCGCATATGGTTATGGAGGGTACATTTTCCTCGGCAGGACATGAACGTTCCATGTAACGAATCAGGAACTCATCATCCTTGAGCTTCCAACATAAAGGTCCAGTGCTTTTCTGGATATCATCAAAGATGTTCTCATCACTATGTAGAGAGACATTTCTTTCTATATCCTCCCTGAATTCGGCAAGGTACTTGCGCCATTGTTGAGCAACAAAAAATTGTTCCTTAAGAGCCCTGAGATGATATTTGCTCTAATGAATGATCCATTCAGCTCTCTACTTATCTCCATAGCAATTGATTGTAATTCCAGGTAATCATTAGAATTCGTGCTCCCAAAGGTAAGAATCTTGAAAAAATACCAATATGCTTCTGGTGGTAGAAAGTTTAATACAATTGGTTGTGTGGTACCAAATTTTATGACTGTGTTTGATCTACTTGTGATTATCACTCTAGTACCTCTTCGAAGGTGAGAAATAGAAGACAAGAACAGATCTTTCCACACCACCTCATCAATATCCCCGGAGAATTCAATAATTAGAAGTACTCTCTTAAGCTCTCCCAGGGCATTTTTTTTATGCACGATGACGTCCCCATCATTCAAGGTTGAGAGTTTGTTGTCAATATCATCTCCTGTGATTACTATGGTTTGAGAAAAATAATTGCATACTCTCGCGTCATTGCAGATATGCGCAACTAGGGTGCTCTTTCCAACATATTTTGGACCAACAATAGGCAGAATATGCACATTTCCCGTACCTAGATGCTCCCTTCCAACCAGAAAATCGATTATCCTCTCCATTTCCATTTGGCGACCAAACATGCTCTTGCCAACAAACAAGTGCATGTTGTAAGGTTGGCTATACAATGGAGGATGATTTTTCAAAAACATAGCAAGCACATTTGCATCCTGTATGATGTTATTCAAATTATCTATGACCTGTTGCAGATCTTTGATCTTATGTGCATCAATAGTGGAGAAAAATAGACGCTTGGTAGGATTGAATTTGGATAGTGCAAATGAGGGACTCACACTCACATCATGACTTTTAGCCTCAATTCCTTGGATCCTTAAATTGTCCATGGTGAAGTATCCTCTGTATATTTCTTTCCTCAATAGATTCAGTTGGTATATCACAGCTGGGTTTGTGATGTGTCGCCCCTCCGCCTCCTCTACAATGACAAGAACCCGCAGTAATAGTCGTTCCAGTTATTGTAGCCTCTTGTCCTCCATGGTTGGTGTTGTCATTCTCCAGTACTTTCTTACCAAGAAAACTATCTCACCGATAATGGCTTTGCAAAATACTGCCATCATTGAGAATGCTTAACAGTCCCAACAAGATTGTGATATGAATTGCTAGGAGCACCCACCAGAGTGCTAACAAGCAAAGTCAAAGGGAGATCTACCTGGTAGTATGGATCCCAGCTTGTGCTTATATAGTTACTAAGCAATTTCTAGCAAAATCTGAAAGAGTACGAATCTAATCAATTGTGCATTGGATTCGACTCCTGCTTCCTAGGATTTGTCAGAGATGTACTCAGACATTTCCGGTGTTACCGATAAGTTAACATTTGTACCAATGTGAAAATATTTTATAGTCAATACGGTAGCTGCATCCATCACGGAACATTCATGGCATTATAGCAATTAGCAACGGAGCCATGAAACACTGCAGGGCCCTTTTGTCTACCCTACGTACCCCAACAGCATTAGACCAGTTCACACTAATTGTGAATCAAGCGAAGACAAATTTAGCTGCATTCATAAGCACTAAAAAAGCAGAGGATTTTGCCATCAAATAGTCTGTGACCATGATGAATACATATTGTACTTTGACTTGATCAAATATGCTTATTTCTAAGACGTAACAAAATCTTCCGAGAACTATACACAAATAACAATGATAAAACATGACGAGAGGCACAAAGCTTGCAGTAGATATCGTACTCATTCCGATTACTTGCTGTGATTGTCTGTACTTACGGCTGATCAATACTATTACCTTTTGGCTACGGGTTTCAGTGGTATTGTCGCACCAATAGACCCGGACGGATTTACAGGACTGGTTTTTTTTAAAAAAAATTCTCTCATCTGTGTAGCTGGCTTTCGGAGGTTTTCTACATCCAGAGAAAGTTTTTTCTTCTTATTGAAAAATCGGGGGCTTTCTCCACCAGGTAGAGTTTGTCGATAAGCCACACTAATCGAAAATAAATCAGAAATTAAATGCATGACATCAATCTCTAACAGAGATCCATTGAGCCTGAACCTCACTATTGGGCTTTGACTTGCTGTCCTACTCTTGTGTAATTATGGGCCTTGATGGACCTGCTAGAGAAAAAGGATCAGGCCCAACCTTCGCTATCTTCCTTCCCCAAGCAGAGCTTCTTCGTCTCTTTCCTCGGCTGCCGGCGCTGGCGCCGCCTCTCGTGTTCATGCCATGGCTCAGATCTACCAAGCCACCGGGATCATACCATTGCGTTATACACGATCTCGCCGGAGGGGTTGATCACGATTCGCAAGTTCACCATTCGTTCAGAGCTTGTGCTCCGCTGGGAGCTTGATCGCTGTCCGAGCAGAGGAGGAGCACGTCCTCACTGGTCCAGCCGCATCCATCAACGTCAAAGCTTCTCAGTGCCGCGTCGCCACAGCCATCACCACCGCCGACAACATAGAAATCGAGATCATGCCAACATGTCTACATTTGGTTGGTTGATTCTTTCCTTTCCATACTGTTCAACTGCATACCATTTTTATTTTTTTTTATTTTGGTCTCTGTCAAGTTTACTTAATACTGAAAGGGAAATGTCATGGGCACTGCCTTCACAATACGACCATTTCTAATGATGTGTCTATTTGTATTGTAGCAATCACTGAACCCGTACAGCAAATTAGTACAAGAGAGACTAGTTGCAACAATAATTGAAGGGACTTCTTTGACTTGGAAAAAATAGGATGAATGATTGGGATGATCTGTCACTGTTACCATATCCAGATGCTGCATGGATCGCTTATTATACACAGGTATGGTTTTCTGTATTTTTGTCAATTCTAGTTTGTTCCTCCTGACCTGATCAACCACAGTAGCTGAAATCGTATCTTGAATTTCCTCAAAAAAAATTTATATCTTGAATGTCAAATATTCAAAGGGAGCTGAAATCGGTCCAATAAGTCAGGTCTTTGTTTATTAGCAGATGCATTAGTAAAGTCAACTTTCAGTTTTGTGGTGGTCCTCGATAATAGAAATAGTAAAGCTAAGAAAATCATGATTTGCTTACACTATTTTAATGTAAAATAAGCTATGCCTTCAGAAGTCTTTAGAAATAGGGCACCTCTACCACTACTTTTGTCAATGAAAACCATCTAACATCCGCACTGTCCTCACCATCTATTAACTCTCATCTACATCCTCGCGACAGCAAGCATCCTTACCGTTGCTAATGAGCATGATCCCGCACACCAGCTAAATCTTCACCTGCAACAACAAGTGTACTTCACTAATCTTCTAGCTAAAGATTGTCACATATACTCCACCCTTTTATCTCATTCATGCTAACTAACTTCAATTCGTGCCGTGCAGAGTTTCTGTAGATTAAATTGTTTAGCAATCATGGCAGAGATGGTGAGTTCTGCCATTGTTGGGGAGACAGTGAATAGGATCATGTCAAGTATGACCGGTAAGGATGAAGAGAAGTCTAAGAAAAAGGAAAATATAGAAAGGTTGGAGATGGCACACATCAAGTTAGAGGCTGTGCTCCAAGTATCTGACAGATGGCAAATCACAGAGGTGCCGCTGCTACGGTGGCGGAGCAAACTCAAGCGCGCTGCTCAGGAGTGTGATGACACTCTGCTGAAATGCAAACAGCGTGCCCTGGAAGACGAGGAGACAAGGCAGCGGGTGAGCAAGTCCTCATTTCCCAAACGGATTGCCCATGCTACCAAGTCGTTAATATCATCTTTCATTGGATTTAGTGATGATTCAAGCAGCTGCTCTGCTAATGTCCGAAGATTTGAGAGGTATGCAAATGGTGCAAATGAATTCCTAAAGACTGTAGAGTGTGGTGGAACACCACTGAGGTACACGTTCTTCCACCCTCTCATTAGACACCTTTTCATAGGAAAATCTGTAAGGTACCAAGCATTTCAGGAAGACAGGCTTTTCTACATAAGCATACGCCCCATAAGCTCTGCAGAGCGTGGTGTAGAGGCAATGATAGGCTTTGCTTGCCAAGACTTCAAGGAGCCTACAAAGGGTTTCTATGTATCATGCACGTTACGCCTCTCTGAAAGCACTGACATATTTGATGTCATAATCAAGTGCCTGAAACCAGTCGCGCCGCACTTCAAGTTTGCAGTTGAAGGTATCAGGAGAGGGCTAATTCAACTTCCTATCCAAGATTTTACCTGGGACTCTCCTTACGGAGAAAGTGAGTTTTGGGCCAATGTCCACAACATTTTAACAAAATGGCACCGTCCAAATCCTCTGTGTTGCAATGGGCATGAACATCGTCTAATCTCTTCTTCTAGCACCAGCAACACAAGGGCATCATCCTCACGGCTATTGTCAAACATATTTCCAGAAGAGGTTATCCATGTGCAATTGAAGTGGCATATCCCGCTATCTGATCAGGGCACAAGCAGTAAGAGTTTAACTGCTGTATATGGAGGAAATATTACTCAGAGTTCAGATATCCCTACTGTGAAGATAGGAGTTTTAGTCATACCCCATGAATCTTCAGAGGATATAGAGCCCGCAGCCGATAGCTATGCTTTGGAAGTGATTGATGGAAAGGAACAAGGAACCATACACGCAAATGCAAATTTGCAGGAGTTGGGTGAGAAGTTATTACCAAAGGCCGTAGAGTACCTACATGAGAATTCTGAATCCGAGATGTATCAATTGTCATTGAAGTCTAGACATGGCACTGCTCACATTTGTTTGGAGAAGGCAAGCATACAAATTCAATCAGCCGCTATGGTTCAAAGGGAAGCCGCAAGACGTGCTCAGGACAGAAGTGCAACCTTACAGCAAGACATAGAGAGATGGAAGGTTGTATCTAGGGACATTATGAAGTTATGGGTTGTGCGTCGATCTGACAAGCTACAAGGCTTACTGATGGACACATTCAACTTGGCGTAGATATTGACTCTGTGTATACATGAAGTTTTCAGACTACCAAGTACCAACAGGCATGTATAAAATAATGTCATCTAATTCTGTCAAACCATGATCTTTGTGGTAGACTATATATGGTAAAAAAAAATGGATGTATATATTTTGTGTAATATTTGTAAGATTGTAGTCATCTTGTTTGTGCCACCTGTTATCTATACCGATGCAGCCCATGTTCTATTGTATATGTTTATAGCAGGAAATTGAAAAATCTCCATACGTTTCATCAGAGCTGTACGTCTAACAATTGCTGTGACAGTGGACCATATAGAAGACAAGCTTGATTTTTCTTACTCATATGAAGTTCTACCATTAGAGTTTGAGAGCACATCTGAGTCACGTCTATTATTGATGAAACAAGGAGTCTCATAGCAGCAGCCAGCAGGATATCATCTCCCCCCAAAGCCATTTAACATCTCACTAACAAATGGGATGGGCCTGATATATTTTTTGTTTCTATGTTTTTTCTTTTGATATTAATAATTTCCATCACAATTGGCCTATGTCGCCATGTGGGCACAAAAAAAGATCACATTTTTTTTTTAGAAACACACACACAAAAAAAGGTCACATGGGGGTGAAATGGACTTTTTATCTGGGCCGTCGTGTGCTATGGACCATATATGGCCGGTAAGGACAGTATAGACTGTCCATTTTAGCACGGAGCCTCTTCGTTTCTTTCTACCGCACTTCCGGCGAGACTTGTGCCGCCGCCGCCGCTTGCGTCTTTGTCAGTGTTATTATTCAGTAGTCAGTACTAGAGCTGGAAAGTTTTGGTCTGGCTGCCTACGCAGCACGGCCACTTGCTACTTTTTCTATAGCAGCCACTGAATCCAGGCAGCGAATTAGTAGTACAAACGAGACCTAGATGCATGAAAAATTGAAGGATTCTTTAGAGGAAAAAAAAACGCAAGTGCATGCGTGGGTGATATTTGTCACCGGCGCCAAATCAAAATGCTACTTGTATCATTGATTATACGCAAGTACGGGTGTATTTTCCAACTATCAATTCCCATGAGTTCGTCGCAATTTTCATTTCATTCATATGATAGTCAACCAATAGTAGCTGCCAAGTCTCAATAATTAAAAAAGCCTATTCAGTTTGCAAATATTCAAAGGGATGTCAAGAGTCAAGACATCTAGCCACCTCTGCTGAAGATGACTGCATGGAAATCCATCACAGCTGGACAGCAAGACACATATATTTTGTTGATTTTTACTTCCTAATTTTAACCCCATTCCATTGATGTTTCGCTCATTTCTCTTTTTCTCTTTCACGGTCACGGTGGAGTTTGGTGACAATAGACAAATATAGACAAGGATGTGCCTACCTTCATTTATTATGTAAAATAAGCATCTAAGGAAAGAGGCGGGTCCCCTGCCACAGCTTTTGTCAATGAAATCTCCCCACTCGAAAAAAAAAGATTGTAAGCCTCCTATTTAATTGCAAGACTTCTAGTCATATTATATATGAAGATAGTTATATAGTCCCTCTGTCCCAAAATAGATGACGCTTTTGACTACTTCATGTTCGACCATTCGTCTTATTTAAAAAAATTATATGAATATTATTTATTTATAACTTATTTTATCATTAATTCAACTTTTATCATGACATATTTGTTTTTGTGTTTATCCAAAAATTTTAAATAAGATGGATGATCAAACGTGATGTAAAGTAAAAAAAAACATCATCTATTATGGGACATAGGGAGTAATTGCTAATGAGCATTGATATCCTGCATTCCAACAATATCTTCAGCTACAACGTACTGGCAAGAAATCTGACATTGTTTTAACATGTAAAAGCTTACATTACTGTGCGAAGTCGTATAGAGTGCAAATTGGTTGTGTCCGAAGCATTTTCATCGTACAAAATAACTTTACTAACTTTTTTCTATCTCCAAATTATGATTTTTTAAGTAACGAATAATAACGGCATGTCTAAGGATCAAAAATAAAATTAATGCCACACATAATTTATTTTGATATGTTTTTGTCACACGTACTATATGGTTTCTGTCATGGTGGTTGGTCTCCCTACTCAAAGTTTCTGGTTCCACCACTGTATCTACTTATTTTATAGCATCGGATACCGTGTCTTTATCATCTCAGAAAATTTTATCATAAAACTCAACATATACATGTAGTGGAAAAAGGCCATATCTCAATAAGTATTAGATTCCTCCATTGAAATAGCTTGTCTAGAAGAAACTAAGCCAAAATTTTGTTCAGGGATCAAACAAACAAAGTATATTGTTAAGCTAGGTAATATATAGACCTTTTTTTTCTGTTTTCGTCAAAAAATTATATAGACTTTTCCCTATACAATAAGTTAACGTGAATACAGCAATAGTTCGATTTCCAACCAACTTGAATCCCAACACCGCAATAAATACTCTCTGGAAGAAAGCGAGCACAAAACTAGGTGTCTGCATAGATTGGGCTATATCTATTCATATAATAGTGTACAAATAACATATACAAAAGTAACATACTCACTCACTCTTCAGAGCATTAAAATTATAATTGTGTGGCTCCTCTGTCGTACAAGTAACAACATATGACTTAAATGGTAGTATGGGTGACCTCCATAAAAGAGCCTCGAATTCACCATCGCATTTAACATTTCCTGACACGACATCGGACACTGTCATTACTGGAACATTATCTTCAGTAAGACATTCGTGGTACTGACGATAAACCACACATTTATCTTCGTTCATGATTCCAACAAATGAAGGTTTGCTTTTTTGTGCAAGATTGTATGGATTCTCACCAAATAGAGAGATATTTCTTTGTATACATTTCTTGATAATTTCAAGAACCATACACCAATGTTCCACGACAAATTTTTCCCTTAGCACATGTGAGTTCGTATTTGCAGCCATGAACCATTCATGCTTCTTGCCATCTCCATAGCAATTCTTTCTAGTTTCTGGTTATCATTAGAATCTACACTCTCAAATGTGAGAATCTTGAAGAAATACCAATATGCTTCTCGTGGTAGAAAATTTAATACAAGAGCTTGTGTGGTACCAAACTTTACTATTGTGTTTGATCTACTTGTGATTATCATCTTGCTACCGCTTCCAAGCAAAGCTCTGCCGGCTGATGTGTAAAAACTATTCCATGCCACCTCATCTACGTTCCTTGAGAATTCAATAATAGTGAGCAGCCTGTCATTTTTGCCCATGGCATTGCTTTGATGGGCGATCACACCCCTATCACTGAAAGTGTTCAGACCCCCATACTTAATCTCATCTCCGTTAATCATTACAATTCGAGAAAAGTGATTGCGTACCCTTTCATCACGGTATACATGTGCAACCAGGGTGCTCTTTCCGACATATGTTGGACCCACAATCGGTAAGACATCAATGTTTGTCATTGTTGGATTCTCTATTCGCATCAAGAAATCAATCACTCTATCCATTTCCATTTGACGACCAAACATGCACTTGCCAATGTATAGATGCATGCTATGAGGCTGCCGGTACAGTGTAGGATAATTGTTCAAAATTGTAACTAACTCACTCATGTCGATCATAATATTTTTTAGATTCTCTAGAACTTGCTCCATATCTTTCTCCATAAATGCATTTCCAGAAGTGAAAAAATGACGCTTGGCAGGGTTGAATTTGGATAGGGTAAAAGAATTACTCACACCGTGATCTTTGTCCTTCAGTTCTTCTTGTCCGTAGGTCCTCAAGCTGTCCAACGTGAAATAGCCTCTGTACATTTCTTTCCTTAACATGTTCAATTGATATGCAATCAAGGAGCTTGTGATGTGTCGTCTCTCTGCCTCCTCGATGATGACTCGGGCCCGCAGTAGTAGCCGCTGCAAATCATGTAGCCTCATACCCTCTGTAGTTGGGGTTGTAACTTTTGAGCAGCTACAGCTCTATTGGCAATGTCAGCCATAATTGCATTAAAAAAAGCAGCCATGCGAAAGGTATCCTAATAAGCTTGTGATGTGGATCACTAAGTCACTGATTTATAGTGCATCACAGAGCAACAAAGACCCTAGGATTTATAGTAGTTGAGCACGAGGCAGAGCCCCTAGTTGAGGCCGCTAACACAATGCTGAAACTTTACTTGTGAAGATAAATTATAGTATATAATATCTTCATGGCCTAGAAATAATCGCCGTACATTGGATGGCGTATGTGGCCCAACTTTGAGGAGCCAACAGGTGCAGGAAGCCATGAGAAAAGCTGCAATTTGATCTATTGGCAATTTCACCCGTAATTGTATTTAAAAATGCTGACATAGGATGAATCATTGAGCATATCCAAGAGACTAGCCAAATTTTGGTTGTTCAACGCCAAAATAGCTCTCCAAAATAGACGGAGGCTAGCTCGTCAAGCCATCTTTCTCTCCAAATTAGTCCCCTTGCTAGCCAAACCTAGCTAACCAGTCCTGCTAGCCAAACTGGCTTGCCAAGTATGAGCCTGGTTCGCAGGAAGAGTTGAATGTAACTTTTGAGATTTGGAGTGTTGGAAATGGATAGTCTATTGGATTTATAGTGCAACTTGTTATAGAAACAATAATCCTACAATTTACTGTTGATGAGCACAAAGCTAACACAACGCTGAAAATGTACTTGCCTTAGATAAATAATCATACTGTCCTAGAAGTTAACTCCGGGCATGAGGTGTGTGGCTGGCCGGACAACGTCGATGACAGATCTCAGATCGAGGAGTGAACAGCTGCAGGCGGCCACACGGTGTTAATGGTGGTGCACCTTGTGTAGGACACCTGTCCAACGAGCTCAAGACCACCCGGAAACTTGGCAATGCATTAGACAAATTAAATCTTGTCGTTTAATTTGTAGTGTCGCTTGCCTCTGATGAAAGGCTGGACAAGTACTGATCGACTTGGTCACGGAAAGTGACTTGGTGCAAGTCAGAAATCTTTTGGCCTTTGCATGCAGTAACTTTCCAAGAATAAGCGTGTAACACGTCAATAAGGCTTTGGACATTCAATATTTACCCACTTCTCCATGCAGCACGCAAATTCATTGAAAAGAACAAGCCGTCAACACTTAAGGCTACATTTCACACCCGCAATTTTCCATTTTGATTGTGAATAAATAGATAACACTAAATAAAATAAATGATTTTTTATTTCTAAAATACATTTTATAAGCTTTTTTTGGGGGGGGGAGGGGGGGTGTTCCTGTCTCACTGCCATTGGGCAAGGTTAGTGTCTCTCTTTTCACAAAATTACTAATCTTTGAAGACAATCATTAAGAAAATATGAAGGCATAGTAATGGTTCTTCTCATTTGTGATAGTGACTCATAGAACTATTTTACTTGTTTTAAGTTTGAACAAGGCTGCTGAGCCTAGTAGTCCAGTACTAGTTTTAGCTTTTTTAGGAATACACTTGGAACTGAAATCATTGGACTTTTTTTGTCAGTTTGAGACTTCTACTACGCCAGTGGCACCTGTGAAGGAACTAATAGAATACTTCAAAACTGTTTGGTAAGTCAAGATATGAATGCTCTTGAACTGTCCTGTTCATAATGCATAGATTGAAATAAGGAACAACTAGTGGGAATCAGGATTCAGGAGCATCAGATTTTAATAAATCGTTACAATTAAATTGCACCTATATATTCTCAATATTCTGCACCTCGGTTTCTGCTAATATCTATGTTAGATATACATGATCAAGCCTACAAAAATCCTGGTGCTTGGAATTGGCATTCACGAGTAAAGGATCACAAGGACAAATCCTGGAAACAGAGAAAGCATGACATTAGGAATCACAAAGTTGCTCCAGCATTCAGATAAGCAACCTTGTCGTGTGCCTTTCATTTAGTTACATGCACAAATAAAATCAACAGTTAGCCTCTGTAGAGTGCATCCTCTTGAAAGGTTGTTCCTTCTGAATCATACAACTAATGGTGTATGACTTACATGGTAGAATTTGTGACTTCCATACAAGAACCTCAAATGCGCCTTCGCAATTTACATTTCCAGACACAACGTCGTACATTGTTATCTCTGGAACATTATCTCCAGAGAATGCGCGGTACTGATCGCTAACCATATACTCATCTTCTTTAATCTGATAACGTGCATGTTTCTGTTTCTGCAAAAGATCATATGGATGCTCACCAAACACAGAGACGTTTCTCTGTATATTTTCCTTAAAAGTTGCAAGGCACCTACCCCAGTGTTGGACACTAAAATTTCTCCTTAGAATGGCTGAAATTACGTTTGCTGCTATGAATGATCCGCCCATCTCTGTAGCCATTGCCATAGCAATTGACACAAGTTCTGGGTAATCATTCCAATCTGAACTCTGGAATGTAAGAACCTTGAAAAAATACCAATAAGCTTCTGCTGGTAGAAAGTTTAATATAAGAGCTTGTGTGGTGCCCAACTTTTTTATTTTGTCTGAACTACTTGTGATAATGATCTTACTACCCCTTACAAGGCACCCAACAAAAGAGAAGTAGAAATTATTCCATTTAACTTTATCAACATTCTCTGTGAACTCAATGATAGCCAACAACCTTTTATTTCCACCCAAGGCATTATTTTGATGTATGATATCTTTCAAACTAGACACCGTTTTATCATCAATATCAACGCCATTAATTGCCAAAATCTGAGAGAAGTGGTTGCACACTCTTGCGTCATTGCGGACATGCGCAACTAAGGTGCTCTTTCCAACATATCCTGGACCAATAATCGGGAGGATACCTACACTGCTCACACTCAGATGATCCTCCTGCATCAAGAAATCCATGATCCTTTCCACTTCCATTTGGCGACCAAACATGCAGTTTCCAATGGACATATGCATGTCGTGTGGCTGGCGGTAAAGTTGAGGATAGTTCTTCAAAAATACAATGAACTCTTTCGCATCAGCAATGGCATTATTCAAGTTTTGAATGACTTGCAGCAGCTCGTCATTTCTATGTGAACCATTGGTCGAGAAAATGCAACGCTTGGCACGGTTGAATTTGGATAGGGTGAAAGAGTGGCTCACATCATGAATCCTCAAGCTGTCCATGGTGAAGTGACCTCTGTACATCTCTTTTCTCATGATGTTGAGTTGATGCACCATTGCCCTGTTTGTGATGAGCCGCCCCTCAGCCTCCTTCACGATCACATCGGTCCGCAGTAGTAGTCTTCGCAGATCTTGCAGCCCTTTTTCCTCCACTGTTGGTCCTTTCATCTCCAAGTATTTGTGAATGGCATATGAAATAGATCTATGGGTCATTTCAGCCACAATTGCCGCGATTATTGCCTCCATAGTAAGGGTAACTACATACCCCAACAAAAGTGGCTATCATTAGGATATATACTGTGTACTATATTATGCAAGTACCGGTATATATACAGTGATCGATAGCATGATTTATATAATTGCTAAAGGCCAGGAGGTCGTAAGTTAATTAAGATGTCATTTGGTGCGTCATCAGCAGATTTAACGACATGTTAATTATTACTTGGATTCAACGCCGCCATTGAGGAACCATTGGAAGGCACAACAATGTATACAACTTGCAGCCATAAAAACTTCCATCCGGCTGGAATGCACGATGCAGAATTTATAGCTTAATATTCATTTTTTTTAGATAATGAAACAAAGAGGTCCTGGCCTCTACGCTATCAAGGATAGTGATAACTTAATATTCATAGTCATAACAAAAAGGTATGACAAGAAGACAACGGTGCAACAATGCATAGCAAAGCCAGCGTGCCTCAGAATTATCACTGAGTTCCTGTCACCTACCAACAGCACGAGACTCCACTATGTTGAGCCACACGTCACTTATATCCCTCTCAGCCTTTTTTTTATGAATTTGAAATCGCTATTTCTTTTTTTATTCTAAACCGCTACGTCTTTTAGCAAACCTTAGGACAGCTAGATACAAGAAACGACACAGTCTACCCTCGTTTTAGCCAAAATAATCAAGTTCTTGAAAATTTGGACCGATCAACCCTTGTTTCCTGCTTTTATAGTTTTTTTGTAATTTCACTATCGTTTGCCCAGTTAAATGACTGCCAAATCGGGTGACGTATAAAGAAGCTCATTTGTTCGTAATATAATCTGATTAATTTCATTATTGAGGACTTGGCGTTGCTATTGAGAAGATTGGCAATTTGCTGCATCATAGCCTCAGGCAATACATAGGTGCTTATTCAGTCCACGATTTGGGCTTTGTCCCCAGTTATTGGGTTGGTGGTTAGCCCATTATTTGGCTCAGCTCAGCCCAGCCTTTGACAACCTCCTCTCCGCAGCCCATATGGTCTCACCCCCACACCGTGGTGGTGGCCTGTTCCAACCGTCCCTGACAAGTGGGCCCTACCGAGAAGAGACTAAGCGAGGCAGAGAAGCAGAGAACACATCCCGCAACCTCCCCCGATCGAGATGGCGCCGCCGCCGCCGCCGCCGCTGATGGACGACATCATCCGCGAGATCCTCCTCCGCCTCCCGCCGGGCGACCCGGCGTGCCTCGTCCGCGGCTCCCTCGTCTGCAAGCTCTGGCGCGGCCTCCTCTCGGACCGCGGCTTCCTCCACCGCTACCGCGCCTTCCACCGAACACCTCCCGTGCTCGGCTACTTCCACGACGACAGCGACGGGGGCCGCTTCGTCCCCCTCACGGGAGCACCCTCCTCGATCCCCCACCCGGAGGTCGACTGGTGGCCCCTCGACTGCCGCCACGGCCGCGTGCTCTTCAACACCCTCGAGACGCCAGGCCTCGTCGTCTGGGACCCCATCACCGGCGGGCGGCAGCACCTCCGCCAGCCCATGTACCGGTTCGACGAGGAGTACGACTCCTTCACGGCGGCGGTGCTCTGCGCCTCGCACGGCTGCGACCACCTCGATTGCCGCGGGGGCCCCTTCCTCGTCGTCTTCGCGGGCACATATGAATTCCAGTACGCGCACGAAGCCATGTACGCAGATGGTGTCGTGCGGGCTAGCGTGTACTCGTCGGAGACTGGCGCGTGGAGCGAGGTCTCAGCTTACCTTTATGGCCCCATCTTTTACGGCTGTGACTATGAGGTGATGGGGAGCAGCCTGCTCGCCGGAGAGTCGCTCTATTTCAGCATCGAGGAAGACCGAAGAATCCTTGAGTATGACTTGGTCAGGCATGTCCTGTCGGTGATCGATGGGCCGCCCGTTTACGCCGGAGGAACTATGGTCCTCATGACGGCGGAGGACGGCGGCGGTCTAGGAATCGCTGAAGTGAATAAAGACTGCCTCTTCCTATGGTCGTGGAAGATTGACCCTGACGGCATTGGGGACTGGGAGCGAGGCAGGGTCATCAGGCTTGGTATGATGATCTCCATTGCAACTGGTAGTCCCTCGGGCAGCCTTGATCTAGCTGGCTTTGCAGAAGGCGCAGGTTCTATTTTTGTAAGAGCAGAGGACGGAATGTTCGTTGTTGAACTGAAGCCTGACAGGGTCAGGAAGGTAGGAAAGAGAGGGGATGATCTCACCACCATCTTTCCCTTCACGAGCTTCTATACTCCAGGTACTAATTAACCTCATGCACAGATACATTTCTTATTTTCATCAGCCGTGATTTGTTAATTTTTATTTAGTCAGGGTGCTGTGAAATTCAGTTTCACAGATATCACTGCAGCGAGTGACACAATATTATTGTGGATAGTGACGCCTTGATAAATAAAAATCAATATGTAGTAGAAGTGTAATTGTATGAAGGCAATCTCATATGCAACACCTTTCACCCAACTTGTTAAGGTTATTTTTTCTGCTAAGACTGAAACCTTCATATGGATAGGCACTTTCAGTTTCAGTACTCAGTAGTTAGTACTGTAAGCAGCAATATTGCAGAGCTCAAATGAATGATTATGATTTGTTAGCTATCCTCATTTTTTTAAAGTTTTGTCTATTTTATCTTTTCAGATCAGTTCAAGATCGCGAGTACCAACGAGGACTGAGTGATCATACAATAAATTATGCAATCTGTTCCCAGCATCTTTGAAAACTGATGAATGTGGTGTTCTGTTTCAGTCATTGGCACTGAATGTGGCTGTTCTCAGTTAGGGAGGCCAACTTACGAAAGAACATGCTGTCATTGTTACTTAATACTATGTTTCATCTTGATGAATTGCTCATGAATCAATGATTGCAGACTGGTGTCCATAAATATGAACTCATATTTACTTTTTTGTCTATGCTTGTCTGATACAATTTGGTATTGGCTAATGTTCAACTCATGTTCAGTAGCCCTGCTTGCATTTTCAAACTGATGTGGGATCTTCTCTTTTGCTGAAGAAATAATTTGCATGAGTGATTTAAGTACAATATCTTGGAGATGATTTGCACGGTTTACCTAAGTAGCAATTCCGGAACTTGATTTCATACACCTGGAAGCCATATATAAGAATGATTATAATTATGAGTTTTCTGAATTTTAATATTCCCTCCATATTTTTCATAGAAAAATGGACCAGTAATTAAGGAAAATTCACATGGTAACTAGCTGACTTACGCTAAGATGGGTTCTTGTGTTGTAATCTTTCATCACCAGTTTTGGCCCTGCTTGAAAAGATTGTCTGGATCATGAACTATGTAAGTTACAGTGGAGACAAGCCTTTCTTTCCTGAAAATGACTCTGAACTAGCATGAGTTTTTATCCAAATAATTTAGCACAAGCCTTAGTTTAAGCCATTCTAGACATATCCATGGGAGTGACAGGAGAAAAAACACCTGGCCTTCAGTAAACAATTTTTTTCATACACAATTAGCAAAGTTTATCACTTATTGCTTTTATGGTTTTCTGAGCATTTTGCAGGCCAGGTCAAGTTTGATTCGGGCTGAAAAAAAGTGTGGTTTGTTTTGGTATGAAACTTGAACCTACACCAATCTCATGGGCAAGGTTGGGTAAAGTTTTAGGTTCAAAAAAAAAATTGGGTAAAGTTATCGGGTCAGGCTCGAGCTTCCTGTCTTTTTAGTTGAAAAAGAAATGAAAACTTTGAAGCTCGTCCCATTAAGAGGAGTGTGCGGGTCGGGTCGGGCCGGTCCCATGGTCCGGTCCGGTCCGATCCTGGCCACAAATAAGTCAGGTCTAATCAATTCAAGAAATTGCAAGCCTCCACTCGAACATGTGGTTTTGTAGGTCACGTACATTTGGACGATATGGAGTGTAAGAACAAATCTTGAAATTGTCATCCATGTTGGCCCAGGTCCAGCCCAGCGTTTGACAACCGCCTCTCCGAAGCCCATATAGCCCCACCACCACACAACAGGGCCTGTTCCCACCGTCGCTGACAAGTAGGCCCAGCTGAGAAAGCAGGGAACACATCCCGCAACCTCCACCGATGAAGATGGCGCCGCCGCCGCCGCCGCTGATGGACGACATCACCGGCGAGATCCTCCTCCGCCTCCCGCCGGACGATCCGGCGTGCCGCATCCGCGCCTCCCTCGTCTGCAAGCTCTGGCGCGGCCTCCTCTCCGACCGCGGCTTCCTCCGCCGCTACCACGCCTTCCACCGAAGACCTCCTCCCGTGCTCGGCTTCTTCCACGACGACCGCGACGGCGCCCGCTTCGTCCCCGTCACGGGAGCACCCTCCTCCTCGATTCCCGATCCGGACGTCGACTGGTGCCCCCTCGACTGCCGCCACGGCCGCGTGATCTTCAACACCCTCGATACGCCAGGCCTCGTCCTTTGGGATCCCATCACCGGCGAGCGGCAGCACCTCCGCCAGCCCATGAACCAGTTCGGCGAGGAGTACGAGTTCTTCACGGCGGCGGTGCTCTGCGCCTCGCGCGGCTGCGACCACCTCGATTGCCGCGGGGGCCCTACCTCGTCGTCTTCGCCGGCACCGACATCGACTACGGGCACGGACTCGACGACGACAACGACGACGAGGAATTTTGTGTCGTGCGGGCTAGCGTGTACTCGTCGGAGACTGGCGCGTGGAGCAAGGAAGTCTTAGCTGACCTTGGCCGCATCATTGGTAGCTGTGAGGTGATGGGGAGCAGCCTGCTCGCCGGAGACATGATTTATTTCATCCTCGAGGAAGGCGAAAGAATTCTTCAGTATGATCTGGTCAGGCATGTCCTGTCGGTGATCGATGGGCCGCCCGTATACGCAGCAGGAAATATGGTCCTCATGACGGCGGAGGATGGCGGCGGTCTGGGAATTGCCAAAGTGAATGAAGACAGGCTGCAACTATGGCGGTGGAAGATTGGCCCTTGGCACATTGGACACTGGCAGCGAGGCAGGGTCATCAAGCTTGGTATGATGATCGCCATTGCCACTGGTAATCCCTCGGGCAGCCTTGATCTAGTTGGCTTTGCAGAAGGCACCGGTTCCATTTTTGTAACAGCAGAGGATGGAATGTTCATTATTGAACTGAAGCCTGACAGGGTCAGGAAGGTAGCAAAGAGAGGGGATCTCAGGATCATCTATCCCTTCGCGAGCTTCTATACTCCTGGTACTAATTAACCTAATGCACATTGATATATTTCACATTTTCATCCGCCGTAATTTGTTAATATTTATTTAGTCAGGCTGCTGTCAAATTCAGTTTCAGAGATATCAGTCGCTCCAGCCAGTGACACAATATTGTGGATATGTA
Source organism: Digitaria exilis (assembly GCA_015342445.1). Taxonomy (NCBI): domain Eukaryota; kingdom Viridiplantae; phylum Streptophyta; class Magnoliopsida; order Poales; family Poaceae; genus Digitaria; species Digitaria exilis. The sequence goes on from JACEFO010001608.1 coordinate 658,715, forward strand.
GTGATACCTTGATAAAGAAAAATGAATATGTATGACCTTAAGAAAAATAAGTATGTAAAAGTGGAACTGTATGAAGGCAATCTCATATGCAACACCTTTTACCCAACTTGTTTAAGTTTTTCCCTAAGACTGAAACCTTCATATGGATACACGCTTTCAGTACTGAATCCTGTAACCAGCAATATTGCAGAGGTCAAATGAATGATTGTTAGCTGTCCCTCCCGATTGTTTTACTTTTGTCTATTTTACCTTTTCAGATCAGTTCAAGATCGCAAGTACCAACTAGGACTGAGAGATCATCCAATAAATTATGCAATCTGTTGCCAGCATCTTTCAGGCTGTGTTAGGGAGGCCAACTTTGGAAAGAACACGCCGTCATCATTACTTAATATGTTTCACCTGATGAATTGCTCATGAATCAATGATTGCAGACTTATGTACACAACTCATATTTACTTTTTGCCCGTGCTTGTGATACATTTTAGTATTATGCTAATGTTCAACTCGTTCAGTGGCCCTGCTTTCATTTTCAAACTGATGTGGGATCTTAATTTTGATGAAGAAATAATTTGTGTGAGTGGTTAGGTACAATATCTTGGAGATGATTTGCATGGTTTACCTTAGTAGCACTGTAGCAGTTCCGGAACTTGATTTCATACACCTGGAAGCCATATATAAGAATAATTAAAGTCACGTTATGGTTTTCAGAATCTGAATATCCCCTACTTATATTTCCTTGAAAAATTGACCAGTAATTAAGGACAATTCACATGTTAACTATGTGACTTACATGAAGATGGGTGCTTGTGTTGTAATCTTTCATCACCAGTTATGGCCCTACTTGAAAAAATTGTCCTGAACCATGAACTATGCAAGTTACGGTGGACACAGGCCTTTCTTTCCTGAAAATGACTGAGCTAGCACGAGTTTGTCCAAATAAGCCAGTCTTGACATATCCATGGAACTGACAAACTAACATTTGGCTTTCAGTAAACAATTTTGATTTCATACACCTGGAAGGCATATATCTAAAAATGTTCAGAGTTATCAGTTAGTGCTTTTATGATTTTCTGTCTGTGCGCTAATAATGTTCCCTCATGCATCATAAAACTGGAGAGTTTCTCAACAATGTAATTGACATCGTTGATAAAAAATCTTGAGGCAAACATGTAAATTGAACAAGGATTTAATCAACTTTATATTGTGCAGTTCAATCTATATCTATATCTATACCTACCTATTTCTAAAGCAAACAACGTTTCTGCCCATATTTTGGTCCGTCCTGATAGGTGGGTCCCACCTGTCAGTGACCACACACCCTCCCGTTTGCGATCCTTTGACTCCCTTCTCCTTTCCTGCCTCCGACTCCACCCTCACGCCATCGCAATTCGGGGAGTCCGATTCCCAGCAGAACACGACACTGCTTGACTCAAATTGCACTCGAAATCAACAAGACTCGGAGGAATTAACAGGGAAAATCCGGTGTAGAAGAGGACTGATCAAGATTTAAAGAAAATATCAGAGACAAATGAATCTGAATAAGCTGCTCCACACCTCTGCACCTAGAGAGAGGCCACAACGGAGAGGGACTCCCCCAGTCCTCTCCACCGCCCACCGCTGCAGCCCCACCGGCGGAAGCAAACTGCAGCGCCCCCATCCGGCCTAGAGTCCGGAGAGAGGCCACGGCGGAGAGGTGGGGGCTCCTCATCACCACCCACCGCTGCAGCGCCCCCTGTATTTTCGGATCAGAGAGAGAAGAGATTGGGAGCAGAGAGAAGAGAAGAAAGCAGGCGGCTTGACGAGCACTCGATAGAGAGAAGGGGGCAAGACTGCAAGAGAGCGGTGGTGTCTGTTGTGCACTTGTGCTGCCGATTGAGAGAAAGGGGAGAGGGATAGAACAAGGGAAATTTTTAATATCTGTGTGAGTCAGCTTTAGCCATGGTATCTACACTATTGTACACGACATGCACAAGTTTGACCATTTTCTGGGCTTGTTGCTCCTATTTTTTGAACAAGTTGTGAATTGAAGAAATAATTTGGAGGATATACTGAACCAAGAATAGTTTAGGAGTTATTCGACGATTGTCACGGGGCACGGGCCAGCAGTATCAGCATTGCCAAACTGCCGATGCAATCAGTGTTGGGTGACAATGTAGGGGTCTCGTGGTCTTGAAATTTTTTATCAGTTATGCACTTATGCTAACCAGATTATTCTGCTGGCTATAAGAGAATTCAGGAAACTGTACCCATTGACGGTAATCGACAATTAGGTAGGTGATAATTATTTCACTTGAACTTGAATTAGAGACATGGTCTTTTTCAAGCTAGATAATTATGTAATATAGAGCCAATTTACAATATGGATTATTGGGGTTAGAAAATCTGTAGTGTTGTTTGTCTATGTTAGTATTCAGGTATAAATTTTGTCGTAGGAATAAGCTTACATAATAACCTCTAAATAGCTTATGCCGTTATGATAATCTAGAGACGCACATTATACAATCTAGATAATGTTTAAATTATTATTTCTCACAACATATTATATAATTTAGAGGGCAAATATATAAGCCCTCAGTCTTTCTTTTATCCGATTTATAAACATAGCATGTCCATACAACTGAACAAATGGAAACATAGAGAGAGAAAAAAATATTAAAGTATAGGAAAAATGTAGAAAGCCTCACATGCATGCGTGCGGTCATGATAAAAAAATGACATTAATGATATTGACCAGCTCTTTGACACGGTATTATAGGTATTCCAACTACATCTGGTTTGGCTTTACTTTGTGTTTACTTGTCACAAAATTATATTTGTTAACATGTTTCAGCAACAAATTAGATGAATCAAAGAAACCAATATCACCATGATTCTCTCAATTTAAGTTTTGGAAAATAAATTTGTTTAAATAAGATAAGACAACAAGTTTGCAACAATAGGCATTTATGATATTCATATAATCATCGTCCGTAGCAACGCACGGGCATGTTTGCTAGTAATATGTAAAAGTGGAACTGTATGAATATGTTGACTGAACTGAAGCCTTCATATTGTGCTGTCCTTTGTGGCCAATTCCAAGCATTTTAAACATTCAGTACTGAATTCCTGCAACCAGCAGTGTTGCAGATGAGACAATTTTTAGCCACATCGTTTTCCATTAGTTTTGTCTGTTTATCCTCTCAAATCATGCCAGTGCAAGATTGAAAGAACTAACGAAGACTGACTGATCAATCCAATAAGTTTGGCAAGCAGCTGTGGGCATCCTACAGAGTTGATGCATGTGGTGTTCTGTTTCAGTCATTTGTCCCTGAATGTGACTTTTCTCAGTTAGAGGTCCCAACTTAGAAATGAATATACAATCATGGTTACTGTTGCGTTCATATTTTCACTGATGAAGTGCGCATGAATCAATTATTGCAGAGAGGTCAGATCATTTGCAACCGACACATTCCCAGTTTACATTGGTACCAAAGTAGAATTTCATGACATCCGAAATTTAAGCCATGGTTGAAATTGTTGGGGGAGCTTTGGGACAGCGCATCCGCTGGACAATTCGGCGTGACTCATCCGTCCCTCTTATGCAAGTCGCTTACTTATCATGCATACTCTAGAAGATATTTTTTTTATTTTCTTTTGGTATTTGCACTCGTAGCTCAAAAAGACTAGGCACTATTATCAAGAAAATTGACAATTTGCAGCTAGCTCGTACACCTACACACTAGTCTGCAGAGGCAATGCAACAAAGTTAATGAGAGAGGCAATGCACGTATGCTTGTTCGTTCGGAGTCCCCCACGATTTCTCTCATCCGTCAGGGTGGCAATTTTTCCCGCGGAGGCAGGGGATCCACGGGGATCTGCCCCGTCAGCAACGGGACAGGGGAACAAATTCTCCCCGCGGGGCTAGCGGGGTGAGGCCCCGTTAAGCAACCAGGACGGGGCTGGGTGTAGTTTTGCCCCTGTGGGGATTCCTGAGGCCCCGAAAAACTTATAGTGACCAACCTAAGAGGCCCAACAAGGCCAAACCTAACATATCCACCTAGGCACCCATTCTCCCACTCCTCCCTCCCTTCTCTTTCTCTGGCGCGGCCGCCCCTCGACTCTCACTTGGCGCTGCCGCCGCTCTTCCCTATTGCCGTTACCGTCGCTCTTCCCTACCGCCGCCGATCTTCCCTATTGCCGTTACCGTCGCTCTTCCCTACCGCCGCTACCACCGCTCATGACTCGGGAAGAATTCCACCCATCCCCCTCTTCCCTGCCGTTGATGCCGCTCAGGAGGAGGAGCACTTCGGCCTGCGCACGGCGGTCGCCGCCCATCCACCACAGCTCGGGAAGAAGCCACCTCAGACATGGCTCCCTGCTCATCCTGCTCGTCGCCTCCTCGTCGACTCACTGTGGCTAGCTCGCCGGCCCATCGTCAACCCCCCGCAGGGCTTCGCCCGGGGATCGGGGATCTGTAGGGGATGGGGAAGGATTTTCCCCCTTATAGGCTTCGCGAGGCCGGGGTAGGGATGGCGTTTCGGGGAACCAGGGCGGGGAACGGGGCCTACGGAAGGGGAGTGGTGCATCTTTCGTAGGCGTTGTGTTACATTGGAATCAGCAGTAACACCTGATCTTGGCTCTTCAGGAGGCATCCAACATCTATAAATAAACCAGCTCACTCTACACCTTTTGCAGGTTCAATGTTTCTCTGCTAGTCTGCTCGCTCTGCTTCCCGCGGTTTGTTTCTTGATCTTGGCCAGAGAGAGATGAGGGAGCTGGCCTCATCCTTCACCCCGGCGGCTGCCCCCACTGTTATCAGTGCCTCTTTATACTCATCGCCGGCGGCTTCACGGGGCTGGTGGGACGACGTCAACAAGTCGCCCCAGTGGCAGGAAGGAGCCTTCTTCTCCCTCGCCACTGCATACGCCCTCGTCTCTGCCGTAGCACTGGTATTTCCCACTCTTCTTCCCTACGCCCCACCCTAAGTAATACTCTCCTGCCTCTTTCCCCTTTGGGTGCATTAATTTGGAGCCCACATTATAGTTTTTTTTTATTTTGAACCTGCTCTTCCACTCTTGCCGCTGCAAATTGCTTCCAGATTCAGCTCATCAGGATCCAGCACAGGGTGCCCAAGCTCAGATGGACCACGCAGAAGATCTTCCACCTCATGAACTTCCTCGTCAGTGGCTGTAATAATCTAATGCAATCAATAACCACTCCATTCCCACAATTCATCATCAATCAACTCCACGAACCAACCCGATGCAACCAATTATACTTGCAGTTCGTGCTGTCGTCTTTGCCTTCCATGCCCATGTTTTCCTCCTCCGTCCAAGAGTATATAAGCTCGTGCTACTAGATCTGCCCAGCTTGCTCTTCTTCTCCACCTACACCTTACTCGTGCTCTTCTGGGCAGAAATTTACCATCAGGTACGTTCCTTTCGTTCGTTGCAAATCATCTCTTTCCATCCTATACTCAGACAAGCAAATCATGTGTTGCTGCTCGCCTTATTGCAGGTTAGGAGTCTCCCAACTGACAAGCTAAGGCCTGCATACATCTCCATTAACACCATCATATATGTAGTTCAGGTCTCTTTCTTCATCATCTTCCTGCTCTCCTATCCATACTTTTTTTTTCAATTCTTTTTTATTTTTAAAAAAATTATGTCCACTGTATATTTCAGATAATCTTTGCTACCTTTGACTAGTACCTCTGCTTGAACAGCTTTGCATATGGATATACCTTGGCATCCATGATAATGCCGCGCTTGAGCTGGCCAGCAAAATCTTCAATGTAGCTGTCTCCTGCATCGCGCTTCTTGGCTTTTCAGTTTATGGTGGAAGGTAAACCAATGCTTGTCTTTTCCTCTTATATTAACCTATAGCCTTACTTATTTATTACTATATAAATTAGAATGTGCTCGTGCAGGTTAATTTTCTGTCTGAAACGTTACCCTATTGAATCTGTAGGGCGGCAAAAGAAGCTTTATGAGGTGATTCTGACCCTTTAGCAGCTACCTCTCGTGTTCAACTGCCAATGAAAAAGGCTATTGTAGCGATTGGAAAACAAATTTCTGAGAGTGTTGTTTGGATATATTCTTTTCATTTGGTTCACATTAGCCGTTACTATGAATTGCGAATATTATACCTATGTGGAAATTGACAAGCATTGAACATTTAAACTTTTTTCCAGTGCCTGAAACAAGATTTTTGGAGCTCTATAACTGACTAACTGTAGTTAAATCTTGCGTTGTATCGACCATTTGTATACTGACTTTTTTAGGGCACTTTGTATACTGACTAAAAGGCTATAGTTTATGATATGTATCTGTGTATATTTACGATGGTTCGGTTTTGAAAGGTGACATTCTAGTTAGTAGTTACGCATCAGTTTCTTATTAGTAAAATGTATCAAGGGTTATTTGGTGCATCATCTATAACTCAAGGTGAACCAATTGCAATTTTTTAGTTTCAAAAAGTAATTTTGATTGCTCATCAGTTTGTTAATAACGAGTCCATGGTCATTTGGTCCATCATCAAATTTATGTCTGAAACATGATCTTTGGAGCTCTATAACTGTAGCTAAATCTTGTGTTGTATTGATAATTTTTTTTAACGAAAGGATTGATCATCTGACTACTGACTAAATGGCTATAACTTATGATATTTCTGTGTATGTTTACGAATTATTTGGTTTCAAAAGGTGATTTTTTAATTACTCACCAGTTCCTTCATAAAATGTATCAATGGTTAGTTGACCCTACATCTAATATATGCCCGTTAGGGTCTACATAATTTTCATTCTGACGTTACATTTCAAAATGCCTCAGGTTAGGACTGTAACAGCAATTTGCGTGACCTGCTTCCTGATAAGATGTATTGTGGTGAGTCTTTTGTTCCAACTTACTGATTGGGTGGAACGCAAGAGGATGAAGATCGGTTGTGCCTTTGGTTGGTCTGAAAGTAGACATGACGTTGACCTGTTATAACACGGATGTGATGCCATGGATCAAACATGGCTGACTAGTTGCTTTGCACTGTTATGAGAAGAATGAATTTTTGGTTTACAAATCCACTTTTTGGAAACTTCCAAGTGTGCAGAAATTTCTTACTACCGTTTTTTTTGTTTCTGACGTTTAGTGCACTAATGGCAGGTGGCGTTATCTGCATTTGTTCCTGATGTATCACTAGAGGTTTTGGACCATCCAATCCTATATTTTTTCTTCTATTCGGTAAAAGCGCTTACACTGCCCTGTATTTGATCCCTGGTATTTATATTCTTATAAATGTACTCCCATTGTGCAGCTGGCGGAGATAGTACCTTCTGGACTAGTCCTCTTCATCCTAGGAACGCTTCCCCCCAAGCAGATGCCGTCGAGACAATACCACACCGTACGTTAACCAGAGGGATTTTATGATGTTATATATATGGTATACTATGAAAAACAAAGTGGATGATGAAATAGCTGGAAACTCATAACCCGTGGAGTTGAATGCTTGTGCTTTGTGCTGCTGTTGTGTTTATGGAAGCATTCGTGATGGTGGCGCATCATCACCATCATATGAGAAAGAGATTTGGTTTCTTGGCTCAAAACAGTTTTGTGCCATGACCATTGATGGTGTTTTGTTCTAGGCTCACTGATCGACTTAGGGCAGGTCTGGTGATGTCCACGCCATGAGAGGGTCCTTTTCGAGTTTCTCGTAAACTAGCTAGTTTGCGCGTAAATCATGCTATTCTTCATCACGTTAGTGTGGTAGTTATCCCCTCGAATGATTGATCTAGACCAAACCCTAGATATCCGGTCTAACTGGGTTACTAAACCGATCTGACCGGTGCACGCAGCCCCACGGCGATTCGCTCTATTGACGACCCACGCGATCTAGCGCTCTCGTGTGTTGTACCCAAAAATGCACAACACAACCATGGGTTGTCTCAAGCACATGACATCGTATTGACATATTTGACGTTGCCACGCCGGCGGCCGACGTCGTCGTTGGGCAAGCTGGTGGAGAATATCCTCCTTCGCTTCCAGCCGGGTGACCGCACGAGCCTCATCCACGCCGCACTCGTCTGCGCAGAAATTGACTCTACAAGAAATCTGTTAATCTATGATGATTTTCTCGTAACATTGTCACAGAACGTCACAATGGTGCACCATCTATGGCGATTATCTTATTTTCATTATGGATTTGCATGTGAAAATAGCAAACCCAAGAAACTGTGACGTTTTATTAATTTCGTCATAGTCTGACCCAAAACATTGTGAGATTTTAGTAAGATCGTCACAAGCAATAAACTAGAAAATCATAAATTAAGTATGGAAATAAAAGAAAAATCAGCCAATAAATAAAATAATCTGAAAAAAATACTTGAGGGCGCTAGGAATCAAATGAATGACCCCTTATATCAAAAACTATGTAACTTACCATTGAGGTACCCATGTAACTTACCATTGAGGTACTTAGCAATATGTCCGTTTGAGTAATAGTTAGCCGTTTTATTTCGTGTGTCACATCCGGCCAATGCCACATCACCGGCTAAGTACCCATGTAGAAAAGAAAAACTGCACAAGTTCAAGTGAAATTGTTGCTGGGGGTAGGGACAGGTTTGCAGCAGTTTACAACACAGTAGACAAGCACTGAATTTAAGAAGTACCAAATGCATGGTCCTGGACTCCTGATATATGATACCATTGATATGAACATATATCGGGTACTCATTAAAGGTTACATGACCCTGATTTAAAGCCTATAATAGTATAGTATATATATGCGGTAGCATGCACATAATTTATTTTCGCTTGGTTTTTTATTTCTTTCCATAAACCGCTAAATCACCTCCCCGCGACCCATTCTTTCAGCTACCCTTGAGAATCATCTCACCATTATTTCAAATATATGAATGGCCCCGACGACAACCGAAGAAATACTAATGCATAATGGACAGCAAGAATATCACTGGCTGATAATGCTCTGGTTGGAAAATATGACGATCCCGACCGAAGGATCAAAGTGTTAATTTGCAGACGAAAACTCTATATGCATGAACCTCATTTATTTTTCAGGAGGAGGCACGTTGTACAAACGATGAATTATGCAACAGCAAGCTGGAAAAACAAATTAAAGTCCTTGATAACATCTGAGAATATAATAATGACAGAAACGCATAGCAGTTAGGTTAGACCATGCAGATGCCAGATGGGATCCATATCACTTGACTTTTTTTGAGACTTGGGAGATCACTTGAGACTGGGAAGCCTCCGTGGTCCGAACTGGCCTCGCCTTGCCTCCGTGGTCCCAACAAAAATTAAGGATGCCGGAGCTAATCACATATCCTTTTTTGTTATAGCTAGTTGGATCTGTCATATCACACAAGTCATTTGTTTTTTTATGAACTATACATTATTGCATATATATCCCTCAATGAATTGATGAACTGAGCTTTGAAGCTCGATGGTGGGAGCATGTGGCTCAAGATTCCCTGGACCGTATGTGCGTTGACCTAGCCTGCTGCACACGCTGGAGATTCTCCAAGTCACAACCCATTGTCATTGCTCCATAATCTTATTATTAGTTTACTATTTATAATGGTTAATTTGTCCACACTTTTCATATTTGACTACTGTGAGGATCGAGACTACCGAGGTCAAGATCTATTTATGGAAAGAGATACCATATGGTCTTCGAAAACAATATCTGCATGCAACTTGATCCCTGAACCATGTATTCACCTGCCCATGGCCCCTGAAGATTCTTCACGTTGCAAGTTTTAACTCAACATATCTTACTATTAGTTCACGGTGCTGACAGGTACTTTTTCTGTGCTAGCTAGCCAACCGATGAAGAGAGAGTGAGCTAACTGTCATATGAAACCATCTCCAACTGATCGACGTACACATGCATCAAGGCCCAGCTGATCACATGCATCATTGGTTGGGGATCAAACCTTCAATGATGCTCAATGGTCCCCATTTTCCTCTTCTTATTACGGTAGCCACAATGGTAGCCAGCTAGATTTGTCCACACCTTTCTTATTTGACTGATCGAGACTCTCAAGGTCAAGATCTATTTGTGACAGATGCATTTTCTGCTAATCCATAAAGAGATATAAACTATACCAACTGGAAAACCATGTATTGACTTGCACATGGCCCCTGGAGATTCTTCACGTTATATTGCAAGTTTGAACACATCATTCCATTACAATCATTCATCGGTATAGCCTCATCGATCCATGAAATATACAATGACGTAGTAACAACATGACTTCCAAACAATTCTCTCCATGAAATGATATCGGCGCCCGTGAACATGGCACCCTCGTCATCAAACAGCCACTGTATGCTCGGATCACATTATTTTTCTTCTTTTCTTGAACTAATTAGGTAACGCTATGACCCTGATTTGTTTATTTGACGGGAACCCTCTAGTCCAGACTTTCTACTATATATTTGATTGACAGAAAATAAACTCTCAAGGTCCAGACCCGATGTACCTGCTATCTCGATCTGCAGCTTGATCACTAGGAAGAATAGTGTAAACTATGATCATATCTGCAGCTAGCATCTTGTTACCATATTTTGACGTACACATGCATCAAGGCCCAGTTGATCACATGCATCATTGGCGATCAAACCTTCAATGCCGAATGGTCCCCATTTGCCTCTTCTTATTACGGGGAGGCAAAGGAATGCTAAGTAAAGAAACGACCTTTCATAACTAAAGAGCCTTTAGTCGCCGTTGGGGCTAAAGGGCACCTGCAATGCGCCGTCTCCTTAATGGTGGAGGGGGATCGAGGCTAGTTCGGTGAATAATATTACGATCGATCAGTAACATGCCTTACCTTATATATTTAGGGATAAGTCCGTTTTTCAATCTCCAACTACCACATTAATTTGTCTGATTCTAGACCTCGTACTACAAAACCAGATACAATAGGCCATTGAACTATCTAAACCGGGCAAAATACCCCCCTAGACCAATTCTATCCCGGTTTTGTACACATCACTACTCCAACATGGCACCACTTGCCTGGTCAGCATTGGAAGGACCCACCTGTAAGTCTCGGTTTCCATCTCCAATCTCATCCTGCATGTCCTCTCCCTGCACCATGGCCGCACAGGTCGAGCTCCACCAAGCCATGGATACCCAACTCGAGCTCACCTTGAGTTCCCAACGGTCGAGCTCCACACTGCTCGAGTTGGCTCCCCCAGGCTATGGCTGCCCAGCTGGAGCTTGACGGTGCCATACTGCCATGGCCGCCCAGTTTGTGGCTGCCAAGATGGAGCTCCCTCGATCAATGGTTGTCGCTCGAGCTCGCCGGCACGTCCGCTCGAACTTCAGGCTCTCCTCTCGGGCCTACTCCTTGTAACCTCCTTTTCTCACGCAAGATCAAGGTCCAGGACCACGACGCTGAGTTGGGGATACGGGGGATTTGTGGATTTTCCCCCCATGATTTTAGGATTTTGATTCTGTCAAGCTGATTTTTTTCGTGGCTTAAACATCCAAATCAGCAAGCGCTAGGAGCTCCTACGCACGCTCGAGCTCCGGCACTCCCCTCCGGCACCTTTGAGATCAGGCCCGTGCGTGTGTCCTGCGGCAGCGGATGGGAGTCGGGCCCCTGCGCTGCGCGGCGGGGCCCTGCGCTCCATGGCTCCAGCGTCGCCGCAGGATTCGGCCACCCGACCAAGCCTTCTTCCTCCTCCCTCTCTATCTCTCTACATTTCTCTCGCTCTGCTCCGCCATGCCATTGCCGTCCCCCCTCTCTCTCTCCCCCTATCCAGCGTCATCTAATGAAGTTCTCTCTCTCTCTCAATTCAATATGACATGTGGGTCCCATTATTTTTTTTTCTTCTTTTGGTCAAGTAGCAGCCATGTCAGCAAAAACCACTGCCACGTCATTTTAAAACCAGAGTGGTTTAGGTTCAAGGTGGTATTTTGCCTGGTTTCGACAGTTCGGTGGTGCAGGATGTCTGGTTTCATAGTTGAAAGGCTAAAATCGGACAAACCTGATAGTTGGAGGTTGAAAAACAGACTTATCCCATATTTTTATGGATAAGAATATATTATGGTAGCTTCCTAATTGGATTCTCATGTGGGTCGCCCTAATATTATTGGATTACTGCTTGCGCACCATGCACAACAACCTACCAGCTTGATCTTTTACCAGCCGAATAGGCCAAAAATTAAAGTTCAAATCCCTAAACTTCACAATCGGGATGGCCTAGCCTATGCAATAACTGGCCTCGCCTCAGTGGTCCCAACAAAAATTAAGGCTGCCGCAGCTGATCACGTATCATTTTTGTTTTCCTGATGAAGAAAACCTCCCAAGTTCACATGTAGAAAAGAAATAAAAAAACTGCCCAAGTTCAAGTGAAATCGTCGTTGCTGGGGCACTGGGACAGTGTCAGGTTTCTAGCAGTTCACAACACAGTAGACGAGCACTGAATTTTAGAAGTGTCAAATACATGGTCCTGGACTAACACTGTAGACAAAAAGTTCTGGGAAATGTGTTCTGTGAGTGGGAGGAATGAGATGAGCAGAGAAAAGTTGGATGAATAGTGTTTTTTTTTGAAAAAAAATCTAGGAAATAAGGGTGCGTTTGGTTGGAGAGAAAGGTAGGATAGGATGGTTCTATCCCTAGTTTGAGGAATGGAATGATTCTATGTCTGCGTTTGGTTAGTGGGATGGAATGGTTCTATTCTTTGTTTGGTTAGAGGGATAGAATGTAATGGCTCTACATTCGGTTAACGGGCGTTAACTGTGGGACTCGTATGCCAGTCAGACGTAACTCATCTCCTTCCTCAGGTCTGCAGCACGAACACGGCCAGTGGCTCTGCTCCGGCTCTTACATTGCTGCCGCAGCTAGCTCGCAGCCCCGCGCGGCCGCTGGTCGCCCACCAGAGCAATCAGCTCGCCGCCTAGACAGCCACCTCGTCCCCACCGCAGCAGGCCAGTAGCCCGCCACCGCTCGCGCCGCTTGCTGCTGCTGCTGCTGCCAGCAGCACAGCTAGCCCGTGCTCAGATCGGATTAATCTTTCTCGTGCCCAAATCAACGGTCAAATTGAACCCACAAACTTCCAAATCAAGCACCTTACCGTCCCAATTAAACAGCATCAAAGATCTCTTTCCTGTGACCAAATCGAGAGAGGAGCAAATGGAAATATGGCCGAACGACAAGCTTTCTTGCGGCCAAATCGAAGAGAGATGGAGCCAGCTGCATGGCCGGTGAGGAAGCCATCCAAAACGTTGAGGCTACCGCCGCAGCTAGCGCCGGTGCTGCAACGCAAGCAACAAAGCACACGCTGCGCGAGGAGGGAGGAAACAGAGAACGACGGCGTTCGCGTGGGACGAGAGCGTCCGGAAAATTTTATAGGATGAACTGATCCCAAATCTTGAGAGAATATTCTACTTTAGGGATGAGTTCATCCCTTCGTTCTGTAACCAAACACAAGAAAAACAAGGATGGAATGGTTCCATCCTATACCATCCTTCCAACCAAACATACCCTAAACTTACATGCGCATAACTTTTTATCTTGGCCATTGATTTCTTTCCAATCAACCACTAATTCACCTCCCCGACCCATGATATTCTTTCATCCACCCTTGAGAACAATCTCACCACAGTTGATTTAAACATGAATGGCCCCGAGGCGACAACCCAAGAATCGAAATAATAATGCATGGACCGCGAGAATTATCACTGGCTCACAATGCAAGTGTAGTGTGTAGTAGATAACACTCCTCTGGTCGGAAATATATTACGTTTCCGAACAAAGGGTCAAAGTGTTGATTTGCAAGCATAAACTCTATATTCATGAACTTCATTTATTTTCCGAAAGGAGGCACGTTGTAAAAAGATGAATTAAGAAGCAGTGGAACAAAATTAAATTCCTTGATAACATCTGAGAATATAATGACGGGATGCATAGCATTGCATCGATGCCAGAGATATGACATCACTTGACGGGGAAGCACTTGGTAGCCTGAGGGAATATGGCCGGCGCTCCATCACCCGGCGGCGGGAACCACAGCCAGCAGTTGTAGCTGCCGTAGATGACAGGGACGAGTGGCCACGTCTTGCGCGCCAGCGACAGTGACACCTGCACCTGGACGTGCACCGTGCCAGCCGCCCGCTCCCGCTCCAGCTCAGCCGCCGTGCTGGCACGCACGGCCACCGTGCCATTAATCCTGGCCTGCCACGTCAGCGTGTTCTTGGGGCGGCCATGGCCAGACCTCGTCGGGACCCACTCGTCAGGGATGCCAAGCATGGTGTCCCCGTTGTAGAACGCCGCAGCGGAGAGCTCGCGATACCAGATGCCATTGACGCCCTTGTTCCGGAACCGGAGGTTCACTGACAGGTCGTACCGGATGACCGAGTAGTTGGTCGCCGGCGAGGAGGAGGAGGAGAAGCTGACAGGGTCGAGGGCGGTGAGGACGGCGGAGTCGACGGTGGCGCGGTAGGGCATCTTGACGAACTTATAGGGGACATGGTTGATCCAGAACCATGGGACGATGGAGAAGAATGTGAGCTCGAACACCATCCACTGCCATGCAGCGGTCTTGGCGATCTTGTCGATGGCGTCGTCGCTGCTCATTTTTGGCTTAGCTTAGTTAGCTGCTGCAGCTCTAGTCGATCTCTAGCTATCTATAGTTGTTGCTACTTTCTAGCCAGCAATGCAAGAGTTTATAGATCTACCTCAAGACTCTATCTGGTCCTCTCTAAAGATATGGAGTGCTAACAATGTGTATCGGTCGTTGTGTTGACTTGCACATGGTGGCAAACTAAACTAACTTTAGTTCCAAGTTGCATTGCCTCCATTATTGGTAGTTGAACCCTAGAATAACATGGCTAGCTTCTGTCCAAACAATAAAGCAAGCCAAAAACAACGGCCTGCAACCTCCGGTTCAGATAAAAAAAAAATCACGTACAGCAACTGCTAGTAGAAATATACACATCTATCTGGACCGATCACACTAGCTATTTAATTCGATACCCCTTGTAACTACTACTAGCTATTTTTATTTTTGTTTGTTTATTTGACGGAAACTTCTGCAACCATTTTTTAGTGCACATGTCGGCAAAGTCAAAACCTAAGTCTCTTTAATTCGTACCGTCCTTGTCTCCTAGCATATCCATGCATCTTGATCACCATCTTCCACCATTGTATTATTAGAGCATGACTAATAATACACCCAACAATAACAGCCTTTTATTTTGTTGACACATCATTTACAATCAACTAATAATAGCTAGCCCACCGATATAATATAGTTTATATCACAGACCATTAATACAAGTATATATGTAGTAGACACATACTAACCATTAATACATGTACTCGCTTAGTGACTATAGTCACTAGTGACAATACAAAAGCCACGGCGCCGGCCGTTTCTTCTAGCTTCTTCTCCAACACTCACAACCCCTGGCACAGATCAGAAACCTTACTTGCCAAGATGGCCACCGAAGAACCTGCTACCCCTGCCACCAACACGCCCACCATTCAACCTCAGGAAGAAGATTCTCCTGCTGCCGCTGCCACCGATACGCCCGCCCTTCAACCTCAGGAAGAAGAAGATCCTCCTGCTGCTTCCCCTGCCACCAATACGCCCACCATTGAACCTGAGGAAGAAGATCCTCCTGCTGCTGCTGTCGCTGCCGCTGCCGCTGATACGCCGGCCATTGAACCTCAAGAAGATGAAGATCCTCCTGCTGCTGCCCCTGCCACCAAAACGCCGGCCATTCAACCTCAGGAAGATGTATACTTTCCTCCTCCTCCTCCTTACGATGACATGGGATGCCTGTTGAATCTCCTCAGCAAGGTGGAGTCCATGCTGGACATGAAAAAGATAGGCACGTTCCTGCTTGTATCCATCATCAACCTCGGCATCTCGACTGGCTTCGCCGCGGTCACAAGCACCATATTCTGGTTCTTCTACTTCCACCCACACACTCTCCACCCCCGAATCGGCTCCGCCGTCCTAACCACCTTCGACCTACCATCGTCCACTGCCGGCCATAGCGCACTCCTCTACGACCTCACCCTCAACGTCACCTTCATCAACAAGAGCAGCTTGACCAAAGTCCGCTTCGACCACGTCATCTCCGGGCTCTACTATGGTAGAACCAAGGTGGGCCCCTCCGACTACTCGGTCCCGAGTTTCAAGCTGAAGCAGGAGAGGAGCCGGAGGGTAACGCTGGCGCTGCAGGGGCAGGCCAAGAAGGTGAGCGCCGACATGGCAGAGACGTTCGCGAGGGAGCGAAGCGAGGGGCTGTTCAACATCAACGTCAAGGTGAAGACCATGCTCAACTACAGGTTTTTTCCACACAGGATGACCTACTACTACGAGTATGACTGCTGGCTCCAGTTCCCGCCGGTGCCAGGCAACGGCACGACCGCGGTGACCGGAGGATTCAAATGCGACGTCACCAAATGACATTTCATCTGCATCATGTCCTTGATTATTTATCAATTGCCTGTATTGGGGTTTATTAATTATTTGCTGTTTGGTATTGAAAAACTGTGAGAGTAGTGGCTGGTGTTATTGGTCACTGGCATGGGCAGCCGGAATCGGAAAGTTTGTAAGCTAAAAGTAGGGGGGCTGTTTATTATTAAGATCATTCTTCTATGAGGACTTTTGGGTTTCTTGTGAGGGTCTCTACTTGTCTCATACTACGTTCCTATTTTGTAAGAGGAGATGTGTGGACCACTTAATTTTGTCTACCAAACTTATCAAAACCGTTGACTTATGTCTGTCTAGCTGTTTCTTTTTGAAGAAGCAACGGGGGGCGAGTGCGCCCCCCCCCCAATGGCGGATCCAGAACATGAGAGGAGGGAGGGCTGGTTGCTTCAATCTTCTCCATTTTCTCCATTTTTCCTCTTCTTCCTCCTCTTTTTCTTCCTCTTCCTCTTCATCTATGGCTAAAATTGCTTGGGGGGCTTGTGGGGGCTCTAATGGAGTCCATGGGGGTTGGGGGGCTCCAGCGCCCAAGCCCCCATGTTGGATCCACCCCTGCGGCCCCTGAACATTCAACAAACCCTTGCAAGCTGCACCAATTGTTCTTACAAACCTCACCGTGGCGGGGCAGAGAGGGGTTACAGCGGGGGGGAGGAGGAGGGGGAGTAAAGGCGTATTATATGGGGAGGGAGCTACACCATGTTTCAAGTGGCCCGAGGTCGATACGGCGGCGCGCACGGTGCTGCCACAGTTCCAGGTGTTCACCGACGGCTGGGGTGATCGCAGCGACCGGCTGGTTGATGTACTCGAAGACCATCCTATTGCAACTCTTCCAAATCACCCAGAGGAGCAGCAGGGTGGCAGTGTGGAGGAGTTCCCTTGCCGGGAGAGGCAGCGCCGCAAGGACGTCAGCGAAGTTAGTCACCGCACTGTCGGGGCATGTTGCTCGCCAGAACGCGGCAATGCGGGGGCAGGTGAAGAAGAGGTGTGCCGAGTCCTCGTCACTGGGGCCGAACGGTAAGGTGGGGCTGCCCATGGTGCCGTGGCAATGAAGAAAGCCATGCATGCGCATGTTGCCATGACGACAGATCCAGAAGAACACCTTGACCTTGATCGGGGCGATTGCTCAAATTGACGGTTGAGTGCTCGACACTGCACCCGGACCGCTTCAACATGGCGTAGACACCATCTAGCTGTTTTGATTGGTCGCTTGGATGACATGAAGGATACATGGAAGTGGGTCCCACTTGTCAGAGTTGTCTTCTTCCCCTTGGCCAAATCCATCTTCCAAAGGGTAACCATAAGTAAATCGATTGTGTTGAATTTGACAATCCAAGTTTCTGATCATGATTTATCCAACACCAACGCATACCACGCAGACACGCATGCCTCACATAGTTTGAAACCCTCCATCTCACAAGAATATCATCGGCTCATCGCAGCTGTGAAAGAAACTTTGTGAAACACAATTCCAATTTTTTTATCATTGATACTACTATTTACACGTGTCAACAAGAGAATGAATTTGTTTTTGAAGGTCAACGGGGAAGATAATGAAATTCTTCCATGTGTATCCGTACAGACCATATGACATATTGTATTTCAAATTAAATATTCCTCTCTAATAATGGTTAGCTATAAGGCATCCGATCGAAGTTCGAAACCATCCTAAATAATAGGATCCGGCAGTTTCATAAAAAAAAG
Organism: Digitaria exilis; assembly: GCA_015342445.1. NCBI lineage: Eukaryota > Viridiplantae > Streptophyta > Magnoliopsida > Poales > Poaceae > Digitaria > Digitaria exilis. The sequence continues at coordinate 676,861 of JACEFO010001608.1, forward strand.
GGGGTCCTAGCCTCGAGATCCACCAGCTATGGCTCTCGCATAGAGGAACAGCTGGGTAGAGCAGACCTATGATGACAAGTGGGGAGGCACCCACTGTGTAGTTCGGTCAAGTCTCAATAACTATACACCAGGTCTCCGCTAGAGGAGCTTTCAAACTAGTAATAAGCATGAGCGTGTTGCAAGTTGCAACCCATATTGCTATTTGTTTGGGAGTTGGGGCCCGTTGACGAACTTGATCATCTCTAACTGATGTGATCCTTGATAGACGGAGTACATTACGGCTGGATGCACAAGAGCATGCAACTATACTCGCACCATGTCCAGATCAACATTATTTTTGTTTTGACGACGGAGACTGTCCAGTTTGGGAATTATCTTACTTGACGGGGCATCTCTTGGGTCCAGAGATCAACACAATTGTTTGGACTACTGGTGGGAAGGTTCCGGGACATAGCAAACATCTTTTTCTTTTACAGAAATTCTGAGGTACAAAATTGGTATGTTTTATTACAGAAACTGGATAGGATAAAATTTGCAGGCCGTCATCAATTTGTTCACGGAGCCCCCTGTCCTCAGACCTCACCCACATCTTGCATGCTCTTCTACATTTAACTGGAAACAGGATTTACATATGGGGTTCTGAAATATACTCATCTCAAAAGGCATACAAGCATATGAAAGGGCAAGCAAATGCTCATCCTAGGTACAAATGGTTGTGGAAGTCATCATGACATCATGTCAGCACAAACATATAAAGTTTACTTTTGGCTTTTGATAAAAGATAGGCTAAGCACAAGGGGTACTGAGACGGAAAAACATGGAGTTACCAACCTATGAATGCGTCCTCTGCTCCATGATTGAAGAAACTGTTCTACATCTCTTCTTTCAGTGTTAGCTAGCTAATGAATGCTGGGAGATCTTACACATGGGTTTTGCCAAGGTACTCCTAAATGTCTATAGAAGGAAAGTGTAAGGACATATTACCTCCTATGAGGTAATATATGTGTAATGTATATTGTTTATCTTTTTAAATTCTAGAATAGGAAAAATATCCTTTTATCAGATCTAACTTGATTGAGTTAGATTTAACTTTCTTTTTTTATCATAACGGATCTTTTGAACAAAATAAAACATGGACGTGACATGGTCTTATGGCCAACATGCATGGCTGCTCTTCACATCTCAAGTGACAAATAAAAAGAATGTGACACGAGAAACATTTGATGGTGGTTCATGAATAGATGTAATGTTTCTTTTGGGAACATAAAAGAAATGCTGAGTTTGTATGCTAATGTGACTTAGCGTGTAGTATTATTCTTAATATGTGACCAAAGGAAAACATGTGGCTTTTTTTATAACATTTTTTTTACATGAACATGACAAATACATAGGACCACACACATGCGCATGCAGGGCCCGAGCCCCGAGGTGCAAGCCAGGAGCCTGCCATGCAATGCAGTGCGCAGGTCAATGGAATTTGGGCGACGATTGACCGGATATGGGGGGTTTTCCTTTTATTTCTGATTGCTTTATTTTTTTAATTGTTTTATTTATTTTAAAAATTGATGGTTTTGATTTGTTTGAGCTCTTACCTTCTAAGGGGTAATGGGAGTACTGTAGCATAGCCCCCTTACACATTACTCCCTCGTCAAACATGGACACCTTTTACATATTTCCGGGAGATTGAAACATGGATAGCAACTCTCATGTGAAATTTTTTATTTTATTTGTTTCCTTTTATGTCTCTTAAATTTTTGTTGTAAGATCAGCATTTTTTGTTAAACCTAAATAAATATGATCAGCAGAGAGTAACCTCTCATGTTTCTTAAAAATAAACTAACTGTAGGAAGCAAAAGTCAATATCTAATAATCATATATTTTTTACGTAATTGATACCACCTCCGTCCACAAAACAATTTCAAGTTACTAAGCAGTATGCTCTGAGATTCGTGTTCTTTTTTTGCAACAGCTCCAACGTCCGTATAACACTAGCTGCAAAGATAGAGCTAATGAGCCAGGAGAACTACTTCGATAACCCGTCTCTAGCTAGAGAGTGGAGAGAGACCCATAGCAGCTAAGCAAAAAAATGTCGTCGTCGACATGCCACTGGTGGTGCCTGGGCGTGGTCTCTGCGATGGTCATCCTCACCTCCCTCATCCTGGGGTTTGCCTTCAGCCCCTACCACTTCCACCCCCGGGTTGACTCCGCCGTCCTCGCCGCCTTGGACATCAGCAACCCACCACCCAAATCCACCAATGCTCTCCGCTACAACCTCTCCGTCAACCTCGGCTTCCGCAACTCGTACCGCCACCTCAAGTTCCGGTACCTCGACGTCACCACCACGGCGTTCTACGGCAGCGACGACTTCATGCTCGCCTTCCCTGACAGCAGCTCGTTCCCAACTCCCTTCAGCCAGGGCCCCAAGAACACAACGGTATGTATACGCACACACGTCCTCCATCGATCACTAGTCGTTTAACGGTTTCTTCTTAATTCTGAATTAAGGTATAAATGTTTGCAGGTGTTGAAAGCGGCGTTTGAGGGCACGGTGGCCGTGTACCCAAGCGTGGCGTCGGAGCTGGAGAGGGAGAGGGCGGCTGGAATGGTGCATGTGAAGGTGAGGGTGTCAGTGAAGCTGAGGATCAAGTCGTGGGGGATCGACCGGCCCGTCCACCGCTACACGTACGACTGCTGGTTGTGGTTCCAGCCGCCAAGTGACGCCGCGGCGGCAGTGTTCGACGCCGGCACCAGGTGTTGGCCCGTCAAGTGATTTGATCCGGCGCGCCGCCCACCCATGCCGTGATTTCGCTGCGGGAATTCAATGCTATTTCTTTCATGTATGTCCAATAAATTCAGTGCTGTGATTGTAGTGAAGATTTGAGACTACTACCTCGATTCGACGAGCAAAAAGAAAGACGGATTAAGGTTCATTTACCTGAGATGATGAGTTACGTTGTATGTGAATGTACACGGTACCTTTGTTTTACGGTAATTAAGGGTACCTCACTACTACTATGTACTCTTTGTGTTCTAAACTATAAGTCATTCCAATTTAACAAAAAAAAGAAAGGGTGAACTGAGCCCCCTATAGCCTTGTCACTCATGGTGTTCCATGTAAGCGCCCGCCGCTATAGTGGTGCTTTGTAGGTTGTAAGAGCATTTGCGGCAGTCTCAGAAAATATATCTTTCAATAAGATATTATTGGGATTTTTCAATAATACTTTCATGGATTATTGGGAGAGACGTTTTTCAGTTTCCCAGTAATCTCATCCCAATAGCAACTATCATATTGGTAGAGGCTAAACTCTTATTGGAGAGAGTTGTGGTTGATTATTGGGACGTCCCAATAACTTTTAGGAAAAGAGAGATGTATTGATAGTCTGCTAGAGCATTGTTCCCAATATGACAGTTGGATTGAGGAAAAGGAGAGTGCTGGAGATGCTCTAAGTGGGGCAAGCCTGCCTGTCATATCAATAGCACAGGCCACCGCTCTCACATCTATATTGCCAAATAACTTACTACGTCTCAAAAGCTGACTAAGGAACATCGTAAACGCCTCCCACATATCATCCTCGATATCAAACAAGATGGCTTGCATTGGGTCGAGGCGTCGAGCCAAGTTTAAGGTTTAGCTCAATGTTAACTTTGTCTTGGATTTTTGTTCCTTTGATCCCAATTAGGGAGCTGAAGAAATGTAATAAGCCTAAACATTGAAGTTGTTTGCGGAAACACAGAGGCGGGAAGATATTTCCATTTTCTAAAAAAAAGGTCTATGCATACAGGATATATCTTCCCTCACCGCTGCCATATTCTCTGCTTAGTTGTCCAGCTAGACTAGTTTAGTTAGTTTGTTCAGATCAGATCAAAAGTTATTTGTCCAACCGAGAGGTTCAAGGGACCAGGTCCTCTAATTTAGTCATGGAGGTAAAAGCTACCCTATACTGCAATCAGAATCTTCTGTTCAATCTAGTGGGTAGTTCCAACTAAACTAGTGCACACTGGGACCTGCTGCAACATGCATGAAGTCCACTTTCTATGAGGTCAACATCCCACACACAAAGCTGATCTGGTGTGCCCTGTTGTTCAAATTAAGCTATACAGTCCCAGAATAACGTCGTCCCACGAGGTTATACAAACACAGCCTCTCCCGGCCCTCCCTACAAAGCAGAGAATTTGCAAGGCTCTGTCCCAAGATATAGCTTTAGCTACTGCTTACATCGACTCATACAAGCTTGCTGTCACCTAGGCACCTAGCTAAGCAAAATGATGAGCGATTCGGAGGATGAAGAAATCACGCCAATGGGGTGTGTCTGCAAGCTCTTTGGTTGGGCAAAGGACTGCTTTCAGTTCTGGACGCCATTCGGCACCACTGTCATCGTCCTCTGGCTCTTCTACCGCCCTGACCGCTTCCACCCCTTTGTCGACTCCGGTGTCCTCACCACCCTCAACTCGACCTCACCGGCCAATGCCACAGGTCATGACCGGCCCAGCCTCCAGTACGACTTGACCCTCAATGTGAGCCTCCGCAACTCGCACCGCCGCCTCAGCATGCGGTACCTCGACATCGGTGCCACCGCCTTCTACAATGGCACCACCATGCTTGGCCCCGCCGAGGACGCCTTCCCGACGCCCTTCCGGCAGGGTCCCAAGAACACAACGGTGTGTATATCGATATATATAGTCAGTGAAGTTTGTTTTTCTGTTAACCATGTAGTTAGTTCACTGGGTAATATGATTATCATGTAATTAATAATTTTGAAATTAATAAAACCTCTTGTTTGGAGAAAATGTGTAGGTGTTGCAGCCGACCTTCGAGGGCACGGTGGCCGTCGACCCCTCTGTGGCGGCGGAGCTGGAACGGGAGATCGCGGTGGGAACGGTGCACCTTAGGGTGAGAGTGTCGCTCATGTTCATGTACAAGGTGTGGCCTATGAAGGAGGTCTTCTTCTTCGACTACGACTGCTGGCTGTGGTTCCCTCCGCCGCGCGACGGCGTGCCCGCCGTCTTTGACGCCGGCACCCGGTGCTGGGCAGTCAAGCAGTCTCTAGGCGTGTAAACTGGAGCACCTAAGGTTGGACGGGGGAAATGAATCCATGATGGAGATGGCTACATTGTTCAAGTTTACAAATGTTCCCATGGCTTCGAGCTATAAACTCATACGCTTTATTTTTTGGAACTGTTGTCTTTTGGGGATCAAGTATCTAGCAATGATCTTTACTTTACTGTACCTCCTGGTTACTTGTCTTTAGAATTGAGAGCTAGCTGGTCCCTGGACTTCATTTCATTCCGATGTGAATCTCTTCCGGTAAATGAATGCAGAGACTTAACCAAAAGTTATTTGTCAATGTTGCTAACGATGAACTAATAACTAGCATGCAGAACCAGCCACAAACCTGCATACGTGCATGAGTTTCAGCCTGCTTCAACTATACATACTACTACAGAAATAATTTGTATCAGCACGTCGTACTTTTCACAACGGCCATCGACAACTCCCCTATATTGAGTTAGATGCACCAATCAATTCAAGCCAAAAACTTAAGCTCATAGAGAAATGTGGACAATTCATTTATAATCCAACACTCACCCAAGCTGCATATATAGAAACTGGAGTAGGTTGCAATTATTTTATTTAATTTTGGCCACCAAGATTCGAAGGCATCAATTGAGTTGCATGCACTAAACAATTCAACCCCCTACAGCTTAAGCTGATAGGTAAAGATGGACATTTCACTTATACTTCAACACCCTACACCTACTAAACTCAAGCTGCACTGCTGTCAATCCGAACATAGAAATCAAGAAATCAATTACCAAGGATAGTTACAAAAAACCGTCCCAGTCACTACTAAAAAAATGTTGTTAAGGCGCATCAAACCCTATTTTCGAAATTTTCACATAAATTGCGTAGGTCCCACCTGCATAATCATTTGTAGAGGCAACACCATGATCCGCCACTATAAATGATTTTGGTCAAACTTAAGATGCTCGGGCTGTCCAACAAAGTATTAATGACCTACAATTTAAAATGAAGTAGCTTTCTAGCTTAGCTCTATCTCTAATATTTGTAGAGTTACTCATTGCTTAGATGGGGGAATGCATGCGCTAGCGAGAGCCTAGCTTACCGGGCCATCTTAACAAGGACGATGTTGGATTGATGCAACGACTTTCATTGCCTACCCAAAATGTACTCTTGTTATCTGAATATAATAATATTGTAATTAATGAATCCAATTGCTACAAGTTGGATCTGTCATATCTTCTGTCAACACAAATCATTTGTTTTTTTTATGAACTATCCATTATTGCATCCTTATCCCTCAATGATTTGAACCGAACTTTGAAGGTCGAATGGTGGGAGCATGTGGCTCAAGATTCCATGGACCGTACGTGCGTTTACCTAGCCTGCTGCACACGTTGGAGATTCTTCAAGTTGCAACTCATTGTCATTACTCCATATATAATCTTATTATTATTTCATTATTTACAATGGTAGCCAGCTAGATTTGTCCACGCTTTTCTTATTTGAGTGATCGAGACTCTCAAGGTCAAGATCTATTTGCGCACCTATTCTATTTTATACCTTGACAGATGCATATATGGTCTTAGAAAACCATATTTGCATGCAACTTGATCACTGAACCATGCATTGACTTGCACATGCCCCCTGGAGATTCTTCACATTATATTGCAAGTATATTTAACTTGAACTCATCATCGACATTATAATCATACTATTAGTTCATCGGTATAGCTTCATCGATCTATGAAAAAGACAATGACGTAGTAACAACGTGACTTCCAAACAAGTCTCTCCATGAAATGACATTGGTGCCCGCAAACATGGCGCGCCTCATCATCAATCATCTACTGGATGCTCGGATCACATTAATTTTTTTTCTTGTACTAACGAACTAACTAACGCTCTGACCCTGATTTGTTTATTTGACGGAACCCTCCAGTCCAGACTTTCAATTGTATATTTGATTGACAGAAAATAAACTGTGGAGATCAATACCCACGATGTACCTGCTGTTTTACTTTATGATCTTGACAGATAGCTTTTCTCTGCTAACCGACGAAGAGAGAGTGAGCTAGCTAGCTGTCATATGAAGCGATCTGCAACTTGATCACTAAGAAGAATAATGTAAACTCTGATCATCTCCAGCTAGCATCTTGATTACCATATTTTGACGTACGTACATGCATCAAGGCCCAATTGATCACATGCATCATTGGCGATCAAACCTTCAATGCCCAATGGTCCCCATTTGACTCTTCGAATTATTATTAAGGAGAGGCAAAGGAAATTAAAAGCAGCTATGTTATCTTCCTCTTTATTTGACTAGTCGAGATGCAGCAGTTTTTCCTCTTCTTTTGACTTAGAGACATGAGCTATATATACAGTTGGTGTGACATACTAAGGGCAAGTACAACCGTGTTTACGACTGTTGTCTGTTCGGTACTAATAGACAGCTTGAACAGACACCTTGTACAATGGGTTGTCTGTTTAGTTGTGTGCAGGATATTTATTCTTCCTTTGACACACAAATCATGGTGATTTAGTGCATACTTGATCTTTGTAGCCATTTTGTTGCATACATGAGACAATGCACAATTCAAAAATAAACATGTATATAATAATTATACATAAAAATAATTCGCATGAGTCTCATAGTAAAGCATATATAAAATATGTATTCATATTAAAAGATTCTTACAATACATAATATGGTATAATAAAACTAATAATTTATAGAAAAAATAAATATATACACTTTATGTGCTGTTGGTAACAATCACCCTGAGCATTCACTAGAATATATACTCCACTTTACATGTTATAGATTTTTTTAGAGTTCGCTAGAATATGAGCATGCATGTTAACCATCGGTAGCTAGCTTGTATTGTTTATACTCGTGTGCACGGTGAAAAAGATGCAGCGAACATGAGCATGTTCAGTTCACACACAGAGACTTGTTTGCCCAGCTGCCAACACATGGGATCCATAGCAGGCATAACAACGCGCAACACGAGAGCAACCTGCATCGGAGCATGAGCCTGCGTAGACGAACGAAACGCCGACTCGGCCTCGGCGACACGCACACGGGGGGTTTCTGCAAAACTTTTTTGCATGGCGACGGGAAGCGTTGTACGTGCCCTAAGCTACCACACTGTCAAAACCTTTTCCTCTTCTACCTACCGTGCTCATAATAAGCTGCTGGTGGATTCCTCACATAACTTTGAATGGGCTTGGGCCGTGAATTTTTTTGGTCGGGTTTTCTACGGCCCAACCCGAAACCTGCCCTCACCGGGCTCACCCCCAAAAATGACCATGTGTCCAAAAAAAACAAAGATGATCCATTACTTGTTTTGATGGCTAGGCATCGTATTGACATGTTAGCTCAATCAAGCTATTGGAGGAGAGTCTGATTGGGCAAGTAACACATTCCTCCTGTGATTTTTGCATGTTCGTTGAACCAACTTGAGAGTCTCCAACTGCCAATATTCAGAAGTTCAGATCCATCTCACTGTTGAGGATTCAAGTTCCTCTATTACCAGTTGCAACATGTAACAGCTTTTATACCAGAGAATGGAATTTAAAAACTTGTGCAGAAATGCATTTGAACTGTGTTCAAAACTAAGAGCCTGCCCGGATTGAAGCCAATTTTTACCCAACCAAAACGATGTGGCATGCCAAACTTTAGAGAAATAAATAGGGTGAATTTCAATATGGGTCCTTAAAGTAATTATGAAGTCTCATATAAGTCCATAAACTATAAAAATGCATCTAGGTCTTTAAACTATCTCGAGGTCTCACATAGGTCGAGGACTCTAAAAGTGATTATGTAGTTCCTCGATCTATTAAATGTGTGCCATGGAAGTCCTTATCCATCCACGGATGCAATCTTCACCTACGAGGCCCTGGCAACATGGACAAATGGTAAAGTGAGCAGTACATGAGAAGCATATCAAAGGAACAAATTGCAAAAAAAAAAACTTGTTTATGTCTCGTTTGTCCTCTACTCCTACCCTATTCTGCTCTGAGCTTCTCATTTGTCCATGTGTTGTAGCGATGATTGCATCTGTGGACGGGCGAGGACTTTCACATTACTTCTTTAATAGATTGGGACCTACATGATCACTTTGTATAGTTTATGGACCTAGGTGAGACCTAAAGATTAGTTTAAGGACCTAGATGGTCACTTTTATAGTTCATGAACCTAGGTGAGACCTCGGGATTAGTTGATGGATCTAGATGATCACTTTTATATATAGTTCATGAACCTAGGTGAGACCTCGGGATTAGTTGATGGATCTAGATGATCACTTTTATATATAGTTCATGGACCTAGGTGAGACCTCTAGATTAGTGAAGGACTCACGATGAAATTCACTTAGCCCCCATTTGGATGTAGATATTGGAGTCTAAACTTTGGAATTGTCATTGACTCCACTCAATACCACCGTTTGGATGTGCAATGGAATTGACATTAGAATTGGTCTTCAATACCGAATGGTATTAAGCTCTCCCATGATTCAGATCCCCTTCCTCTTTATTCAACGACATTCGTTTTTCTCGTATATCTGTTCGTTCTTAATCGCGTTGCTACCTTCTTCCCCTTCGCTGGAGAGCTGAGCATGGGCACCGTCAAGCGCCACTCATTCCTCCCCTCAGCTGCCGGCAAGCCATGCGCTTCTTCCCCTTCCCGGCAAGCCAAATGCCCTCTCCTCCGCCGTGAGCCACGTGTTGCCCTGTTCCTCCCCTTTGTCGGCGAGAAAACGCCGCTCACATCCTTCCCTCCGCTGTGAGCCACGCGCCGCTCGCTGGTGAGCCAACACGTCGCCCCCCTTCCCCCCCCCTCCATCGGCGAGCGAGCAGCCACTCCCCCCGTCACCGAGCCACACGCGACCCCCTTCTTTCCTACCGTCGGCGAGCTGATAAGTCACTCCCCTCCGCCACTGAGCCACGCACGACCCCCTTCTTCCCCACCGCTGGTGAGCGGAGCAGCCACTCCCCGCCGCTAGCGAGCCACGGGCAGAGCCCTTCCTCCACTTCGCCGGCGAGCTGAGTAGCTGCTCTCCTCCGCCGGTGAGGCATGATTATGGCATCTAGCGCTTAGAGGAGGTGAATTTCTAATTCCAGGGTATGCACATCCAATCAAGAATTGTTATTCATCGTCCAGTTGGATTTCATATGGCAATTCCACTTGCATCCTAACAACGATGTGATATTATACCCGTTTCCAAAGCCAGTCTGTTTGGTATTGAACCCAATTCAATACCAACCCCCTCAATATCTACATCCAAACGAACCCTTAGTAAGTGTCAATATATAGCAACCAATAATTTCCTCTGTCAAGAAGTTTCTAGTGAATTGACATCATTTTAGCTATAGCTATAGTTGTGCCAATTATTTTCTAGTAATAACTAATTGGTAGCTAAAATTATCATATTTTAGTTGGGCATAAATTGACATCAAACCAAACATGCTCTCCAATCTCCATGGTTCGTGACTCCTAGCTAGGCCCAGCAGTGAGAGACTATATATCCGTTCTCCATTCCTCAATCCGCCGCGTCTAGTGGCGGATCCATAAACAAAGCAAGAGGGGGGTGTTGGCCCTTGTGTGCTATCAGGTTAAAAGAAGATGACTACATGTCATGTGGACCATATGGTTAGGGATCCGTAGCATGCTGCATGCATCATGCCTCTCTGGACTCTGGAGATAATCTTCTTACGTATAGGCAAAGGAAATCAGCTACATTTTCCTCTTCGTTTGCAGCTACAATTTCCTCTTCTTTTGACCGATAGACATTCTTTTTTTTTTTTGAGAAACTTTTGACCGAGAGAAGATGTACACATGTGGCCACGTAAATTACCTCTGTTTTACTGGGCTTATAAGCCGGATTTGCTCACATAACTTTCAATGGGCTTGGACCATGAATGTTTTTTTTGGTCGGGTTTTTTTTCCATGGGCCATGAGCCCATGATGACTCCCGGGTCCCATTAGTCAGAGCATCCATTCCCCATTCCTCACTCTCCAATCCCCCGCACCCGATCCGACCAAGGAGAGCGATGGCGCCGCCACGCCGGCCGCCGCCGCCGCTGATGGGCGAGCTGGTGGAGGAGATCCTCCTCCGCTTCCCTCCCGTCGACCCCGCGAGCCTCGTCCGCGCGGCGCTCGTCTGTGCAGGCTCTGGCGCCGCATCGTCTCCTTCCGCCGCTTCCGCCGCCGCTTCCTCGAGTTCCACCGCAGCGGCCCACCCCCCGTGCTGGCCCTCTTCTGCAACTCCAGGCGGGAGCACCTCTACGAGGACGAAGGGGACGTGCTCCGCTTCGTCCCCCTCGTCTCATTCCCCGGCGGCCGCGCCTTCCGCCACACCAACCGCCGCGCCATCGACGCCCGCCACGGCCGCGTCCTCCTCCGCGGCATGGTCTGGGAGGGCGACGACATCCTCGACGGCGAGTTCGCCGTCTGGGACCCCGTGACGGGCGAGGAGCGGACCCTGCCGCCCCTGCCGCGGAACCCCTTCCCCGACAGCTGGAACGCCGCGGTGCTCTGCGCCGCCCACCCGAGCGGCGCCTGTGACCACGTCGACTGCCACCGCGGCCCCTTCCTTGTGGTGGCAGTGGATACAGAAGCAGTGGACAAGTTCGTCCACGTCTACTCGTCGGAGGCTGGGTCATGGAGCGAGGAGATTGTTCCTTTCCCCAGTGGATCTGTCAGTTGGTTATGGCCTAGTGTTCTTGTGGGGAATTGGCTCTGCTTCATGCTTCGGCCGCGCAGGAGCATCCTCAAGTACAATGTAGGTACAGGGGAGATCTCTGTGATTGGCTTACCGCCTGCATTGTACAAGCCCGATGTGCTCATAACCATGGAGGGCGGCAGGCTGGGATTCGCCGTTGTGCATATGTCTGTACTCCACCTGTGGTCGAGGAAGAATGGCCCTGAAGCAGATGTGAGATGGACAAAGAGTAGACTTATCCAGCTCGATGAACTGCTTCCTGTTGATGCCCTTCGAACCTCACCTACTGTAGTTGGGTTTGCGGATGGTGCCGGTATAGTTTTTCTGGGTACAAAGTTCGGAGTATTTTCTATTAATCTGAAGTCCCAGCAGAAGGCGAGAAAAGTATATGAGGGAAACCACTGTAATGTTCTACCCTACATGAGCTTCTGCACACCAGGTACAATTTTGATTGGTTTCGATTTGCTATTCGCTATAACTACCATTTAGTTTCTAACATGAAAATTGAATGACTCTAACATATATATATGCTCAAGAACAATCAGGTTATTATGAATCATCCTTAAAATTGCTGAGATATGGATCGGTGACCCATCTAGGATCAGTCAGGAGTTATGCAAGCCATCAGAGAAAAAATATTTGGTTCTATTTATATGAACTCATATGACCAACTTCCAGTCCCCATATAACAGCATGTTGCAATATTGAACCTTGCTTATCCCTTAGCTCCAATCTGTCACTTAAATACATACAAGTGGATATGATATCTGTTGTGGATACATGTCTCGACAAGTAATGTTCTGTGCCAAACAAACAGACATATTTCCTTGGAGCTTCGTTAATGCTGTTTAGTTTGCCATTCCAGTTGTGGGATAATTAGCATTGGTCAATGTGAAATTGATTACTCGAAAAGCTGATATTATTTGTGAAATTTGTAAATTCTGCAGTAGTGGAAACAGACTATACAAGTCAGGAACCAGGCGAGGGTGCTTCAAGTGCCTAGAAAAACTTAAGGTACTTATTTTCTTGATTAAGGGAAAATTTGGTGGTAGTAATCATAGATAGCATAAGCATGCCAGTCACACCACACTTGTATCATGTGTGAGACACACTAATCTTGATTCTTGAACCTGAATTAGAATGGAAACTTTCAGTATGATATTTTTTTGTTGGCTTTGAAAAAATAATCAGATGCAGTACCCCTAGAATTATAAGTTTCTGTAAACTAATTATTTTCTCAAACTGAAAATTTTATATGGCTGCTGTTGAGCAACAGCATCATGATGAAAGATAGTTTACTTAAAAGAGGGTGGCACGGAATGAATCAACTTTTGTTTTGTGGAGTAGAGGGAACAATTGCTTTAGCTTTACTGAGACTTAATACTATCCAGATGCATTAGAATTTATTGATCTGCCATTCTGTCCTGTCCTCTGAACAATCTGTAGTGCTTGTTTCAAAACTAAATTTTGCAACCTACAAAACTGCATACATGTTTTGCTACATCATAATTGTAAGTTTATGCACTGTGCCTTTTCAGATATGTTAATGCTAGATTGCCACCACCAATGAAGATGGAATGATCTATCCAATATCTTGAACTAATGGTTTGTTGCAGAGTTGATGCCTGAGTGTTCTTTTTATGTCGTGATCACTGAAGTACTGAACCAACTATTCTTACTTCTTAGTTTGGCACTTTGGGCTGGCAAGTTAAAAAGGAGCATACTTTCATGGTCAACTATTATGTTTTTTTTTTCTTGATGAACTGCCCATGGAACCTATGTTTAGTTACCAAGGTTTATCTTAATGCTTGTACTTCAAGTAGTATTTAATGTTCTTTTTATGTTCACTGATCTGCTTGGAAACTGAGTTGATATATGACCGCCTTTGCTTTCTCTGGTACAATCTGTGGTAGAGTTTCAATTCAATTCCCTGAAGATGGTTTTGGGGATGGGCCGCTGCTTATTATTGGAGATATGTTTGTGGGGAAAGAAAGTTTTAGTAGAGCCCTCAATACATAGTTTTGGGGGGAAATTTTTGAGAGATTTTTGGAGCTGCGCTTCTACAATCTCAGCGAATTATTTTTATTTGCTAATTTTTCTAGCTACTATTAAGTTCAGACGTCCCAATAATTCAAAACAGTCCACATCAACACATGTGGGCTCTTGTTGGGCCGCCATCTCCTTTCCCTCTTGAGTTGATGTGGATTTGGCCGGCCATGAGCCTCGTGCCATTTGGGCATATCAGTGTTTCCTATATAATGTACTTTTCCCTAAAAAAACAATACTGTACTTGGATCCGTTTTTTATGCTATAATTGACCACTTATATAAGACAGATCAATTTTAAGAAGATCATGGCCTACTCCCCAGTAGCCAACTGTACTTGTTCCCACCTAATTATCTTCCTCGTCCGTGTCTTCACGGGCGGGTGACGAGAACGTGCGCGCGCACGCAAGCAACCAGTGACAATGCAGTGCAATTAGACCATGGAATGGAAACCGTCGGTTTCTAAACCGGCTAGCTGACTCCCTCGTGACTTAGATCGGGCTTTAACCAAAACCGGGTAAAAGCGGATCACGTATAGGGCTACTCAGTGATACGTACCATCGCATGCCAGCGCATGACACGCTACCGTGAAGTACCCTGGACCTGTTCTATGAGTTCAACACTTGAACGGGTTCTGCGGTTCTGCCGTGTATATGAGCGGCTATGGAAGCAGGTTTGATTGGCTTGCTAAGATCAGTACGTTTATGTTTTGTTAAAAACAAATATGTTACATCGACTAAGAGTCTACGACTCATTCTGCTGTTATATGCGCAACGGCAGCATCTCCTTTGTTTTTCGTTGCTTGAAGCAAACACAGGATTATTTGGCTACTTAATAGCAGCTTGTTCGCCTGTTACCAGAAATCACACGTCTGGACACGTTGACCTTTCATAACAGTAACAGTGTTAGGAAAACTTCTTGTTTGAGTACCCGGCCTAGTGTCAACATTAGCATCAGCTACTTTTCCAGCATCAGCAAGAGCAATAAGCACGGCAGTGAAAGCTAGTGTCCGGCCTAGCTAGTAGTGCCAGCAGGCTGCATCCATCATCTCATGAACTATAGCAATGCCCGCGGCAGCTTCTTGGGCAGCACTGGTTGATATGATTTATGTCCATACGATTTTGTTTGTATCACCAATCAATTCTGTTGACGACCAAAAATGGTTTAAAGCCGATCAGGCTGGGACAGCCGGTCTAGACCGACTGTACAAGCGGTTAGACCGGCTGGGCCCTGTAGCCGATCTGGCAATGTGCCAGGCGGTCTAACCGCCTGTCACAGGCGGTCTGACCGCCTGTCCCCGATTCCGAGTAAAATCATGTTTTTACACGTTTTTAGATCTATACAAAGACTTCCTTGCGGGGCAAGACCTTCCCACCTATAAATATAAAGGGCCGTGGCCGATTGAGGACCTCTACCCAATCGTACAAATCATTGCCTTTTTATCTCTAAACCCTAGCTTTTCCAACCTTTTGCTTTCCTTCTTCGTCTCTACGGCGTTTTAGGACGTTCTAAGTGGCCTTGCCGACCTTAGAACAACCTTAGGTTCGTAGCCTCCGACGGGGTCCCTCCCGAGGTTGTGATCGTAGGCTTTCGCGGCGCCTCTGCTACAGGCGGTCTGACCGGCCCCTACAGGCGGTCTGATCGGCTGCTCTCAGGAGCTCCGGCGAGGAGATTCTTGACGACCGCACGATCTAGCACTTTCGTGTGTGGACCAAAAGTGCGTCAACAAATTCAAACACCTTTGAGAACCGAGCTGTGCTCGGTTGGTAAGCTGAGCATGTGCTCAGGCTGCCGACCCGGGTCGAGTGCTGATACAGTGATACTCACTCGGGTGCATCATCTATGGGATCTATTCCCCAATAGTTCAGTCTTCAAGTGTATGCCTCTCATGCGTGAAGCCACAATGGGAATGTGACATGCTCATCACCTACGGAGTTAGAGGATTCCAGTGATCTTAAGAACGATGAGGTCTCCTGATCTGAGTGTAGTTGTAGGTTTCACCTACGGTTCTAGTGATCGTAAGAAGGACACGGATTCCTGATCTGAGTGTGGTTGTAGGTTTGTTTGTACATGTATAGTGTGAGGGCGGTGTATATGTGTAGTGTGAGGGCGGTGTACATGTGTAGGGTGGTGGGTGTGCCAGTACATGTATGGATAGATACTATAGTTGTACCTATGTGAGAGGCTTAAAAAAATTCAAACACCTTTAGGTCCCATAAAAAAAACAGCCTAAGCATCGATCAACACAACCACAACACTAATACTAACCAAATGTCGCATCAAGTTAGACCCGGGACTAATTCCTCGCAGAAGTGGATTTATGTGACGGGTTCCTTTACCAACCCGATCCTTTTGCAGCTCTACTTCACCAACTCCGGAAAACATCATGGAGTTGTTTTATGTGTATGGCTGATTAATGCCATCTTAAACTAAGCAAACAATTGGTTCAAGTGTATCCAATCACCCGTTTTGCACCGCTAGTCCATCCCTACACCACCCATGGTTAAGGAAAAGATTAGCCTCCGATTGATAAATTTAGCATTTAGTTTCGTATAGTAGATGTTTTACACAACTTGGACCCAAATTATTATTTTTTAGTGTGGAGTGTTAGTCTTAGTAATTGTGCGATGAAAGTGGCACTGAGACTTGACAAAGTTTTTCTCACCCCGGCCCCAAAAATGCCCACATCCTTTGTGGCCCCTGAATGTTATCGTCGTTTGCAGCCTCTGCACTTGTCGATGGCTCCTGCCCATTCTTCACCAGTAGCAGGCATACCAGAGGAGATTCCCAGTGGAGGCGTCAGCATGACGAGGTTAGTATTCAAAGTCCATTGATTCAGTCTGTTTAGTGCTGGGCAGCTTTGTTTGGATTGCACATTTAAGTGGAGATGGAGCCTGAGTAGGATCTTAGCACAAGATGGTTTTTTTTATGCATTTGTGCCGTTATAGTGATGTATTTGGCGTGCTCCTCGGAACAAAGGTTAATAGTATTTGATGATCTCAATTAAAGTACAATTGCTTCATTGCTTGTTGCTGTACATGTTCATGTTTGTTTGAAGTAATCTACGGTAGGTGATTTCCGGCCTTAACTTTTCAGTAATAAGATGTGTCAAATCCACGGATACATCATATCAGAAGTTGTAGGCACCACACAACAGATACAACAGAGAGAAAGAAGTACATGGTCATACAAGAGCACAAAGGACTTGCAAAAACCAAAAGCGAACCAGCATTCACCAAGCTCACCATAATGGAGCGATGTACTTGCTAGCTCAATTAAATGTGTATATATAGGATGGTTCAAAATATCTGTGATCGGTTCACCTAAACGGCTCAAAACTCCTCCTCCTCCTCCACAACTATCCTCCAAGTGCTACTGCTCATGGTGATGCTCGTGTACCTCGTCATCAAAAACCTCAAGACGCGGCGGAAGAGCACATGCAATAATACCACACCGCCGCTCCCGCCAGGGCCGACGCCATGGCCCGTCGTCGGCAACATCCCGGAGATGCTGCTGAGCGACAAGCCGGCGTTCCGCTGGATCCACCACGTCATGAAGGAGATGGGCACCGACATCGCCTGCGTGAAGCTAGGCGGCGTCCACGTCATCCCCAAGATCGCTCGTGAGGTGCTCAAGAAACAAACAGGACGCCAACTTCGTGTCCCGTCCTCGTGCTCGCCTCGGAGGTCGTGTGCCCGTCTCGACACACGTGGCTCCACGGCAAGCGCTCCGGCGAGGCCGACAACCTCACCCGCTACGTCTACAACCTCACCGCCGGCGCTGGAGAAGAAACCAGCGGCGTCATTAACATCAGGCATGTCGCACGCCACTACTGCGGAAACGTGGTCCGCCGCCTCGTCTTCAACATGCGCTACTTCGGCGAGCCCCAGCCCGACGGTGGGCCCGGCCTCACAGAGGTGCAGCACGTTGACGCAGTCTTCGCCTGCATGGGGCTCCTCTACTCCTTCCATGTCTCCGACTACCTTCCATGGCTTCTAGGGCTCGACCTCGACGGCCACGAGAAGATGGTCAAGGAGGCTAACGAGACGGTGCATGAGCAGGCTGCACGACACGTTCGTCGACGAGCGGTGGAGGCAATGGAAGAGCGGGGAGAGGAGTGAGCTGGAGGACCTCTCGACGTGCTCATCACGCTCAAGGATGTCCAGGACAGACCGGTTCTCTCCATCGAGGAAGTCAAGGCTCAGGTGCAGGACATCACGTTGGCGGCCATGGACAACCCATCGAGCGCGGTGGAGTAGGCTCTGGCGGAGATGGTGAACAGCCCGGAGATGATGAAGGCGGTGGAGGAGATCGACGGCGTCGTCGGCCGGGCCCGGCTGGTGCAGGAATCCGACATCCCGCGGCTAAACTACCTCAAGGCATGTATCCGTGAGGCGTTCCGCCTGCACCCTGTAGCGCCTTTCAACGTGCCACATGTGGCTCTTGAGGACGCCACTGTTGCTGGCTACCACATCCCCAAGGGTAGCCACGTCATCCTCAGCCGCATCGGCCTCGGTGGTAACCTAGGTGTCTGGGATGACCCCCTCCGCTTCAACCCTGACCGTCACCTCACTACTGTTGATCCCAAGGTGGAGGTCACCCTCACCGAGAACGACCTACGGTTCATCTCCTTTAGCACCGGCCGACGTGGATGTATTGCCACCTCACTCGGTACCGCTATGAGCATCATGCTTTTTGCCAGGCTCTTGCAGGGGTTCTCCTGGAGCAAACCGGCCGAGATCTCATCGGTTGATCTCAGCGAATCAAGGCACGACATTTTGATGGCCAAGCCGCTGCTACTGCATGCCGAGCCACGGCTGCCGGCGCACCTCTACTAGGATATCTCTGCATAATTCATCTAGTTAAGCATGCATGTCGAAAATGCTATGCAGGAGTGCCACTAGTATTTGGATAATAAATGGGGGTCTATATATTGAGAAAGTTCGATATAGACTTGGATTTTTTACAGTGCACAATATAATACTAGTAACTCTTTTTTAGTAATAATAATACTAGTAACTCAGGGAAGATGTAACTGTCCATTACTCAGAATTTGCAAGCCTCTGTCCCAAGATATAGCTTTAGGTACTGCAGTCTGCATACATCGACTCATACAAAGCTTGCTCTAATAACCTAGCTAACCAATAAATGAGAGATTTGGGGACCATGATATTTCACAAATGTGGGCAGTGGGAATGCTCTTTGGTTGGGCGAAGGACTGCATTCAGTTTTGGACGCCGTTTGGCGCCACCTCTGGCTCTTCGACCACCCCGATCACTTCCACCCCTTCGTCGACTCCAGTGTCCTCACCGTCCTTGATGCGATCTCGTTGGCCAACTCCACGGGTCATGACAAACCAAAGCCTCCAGTACGACCTGGACCTCAGTGTGAGCATCTACAACTCACAGTGCCGCCTCAGCATTTGTGTGGCGGCGGAGCTAGCTGGATCAGGATATCGTGCGCGTGGACGGTGCACCTAACCTTTGAGCATCTCCAGTGGGGCTAGCTAATCCCTGGACTTCATTTCATTTCGATGTGAATTTCTTCCGGTAAATGCATGCAAAGACTTAGGCTGCTCGCACTGGTGAGCGCTAAAGCTCCCTTCAGTAGACAGATAGAGGAAAAAGAACAGATAGAGGAAAAAGAGCTGCACCGACTTAGTGCAAAGCTTACGGTAAAGAAAAGGTACCTCCGGAATGAAGAGGAGATAGAAGAGAAATGCTACCGCCACGTGGCGCAGGGGCCATGCACCTGCGCGCCATCGCCCAACAACCCAGCTGGCGAGCGAGAGAGAGAGGGCCGTCGGCGTCCACCACTTCACGCCACAGCTTGTCGTTGCCTGAGGAGGAGGCTGTGGGGAAGTGGAGGAGCACGGCGCCGGCAGGACATAATATTTCTTTTAGAGAAACGACATACTCCCTCCGGTTCAGTATTAGAAGTCGTTTTGGACAAGGTTTGAGTCAAACATTGGGAATATAAATCATGAATAACATTTAAGTTATTGAGTTTGGAAATGTGAAAATCATATAAATAGATTGGTCTTGAAAATTACTTTCATAAAAATATACATATATAACTTTTTAAGAAATATTTTTATAGAAAAGAGAAGTCAAAGTTGTGCTTTGGTGACCGTGTCGCTGTCCTAAACGACTTCTAATACTGAACTGGAGGGAGTATAGGAGCATGAGTTGTCAATGTTACAATCAACAAGAGACCCTACTCTATCAAAAAAATATTCTCTAAAAAAACTAGAGGCCCCATGTTGCCCCCTGTGTCGGGCGATTCGGGTGCGGCGGCCTGGCCGTCTCAACAAGGATGCTGGATTGATGCAACGACTTTCATTGCCTACCCAAATTGTATTGTTATGTAATACTGTAATTAGTGAATCCAGTTGCTAGTTGGATCTGCCATATTTTGTCATCACACAAGTCATTTGTTTCTTGAAGGCTGAAACTCGGTCGAGGGAGCATGGTGGCTCAAGATTCGTTGACTGTAACGTGCGTAGAGCTAGCCTGCTGCGCACACACGGGATTCTTCAAGTTGCAACTGATTGTCATTACTCCATAATCTTATTATTAGTTCACTATTTATAATGGTAGCCAGATTAGTCTTTTTTCTAGCTCTTTTATGGTACACAATACTATTAAGTAGTAGTATATAATATAAATTAGATCGAACGTTGATTTATCAGGGGTAGATTAATACTTTGTGTTGCCACTTAAGAGTGCTGAAGAAGATTGATTCAACATGACAGTGTGATTTCTTGAAGGCTGAATAAAATTTTCCTTCACATATCTAATGTAAACATATAAAAAATATCAACTCAACATACAAAAAATATCTCAAATTCAATTATATTTTTGTATACATTAAAGAATTCCACTTAAATTTATTTCCTATTGTCCTTATACTACTCTTACATAGTACATATATCACTAGGGTAGTTTTGACTAGTATACAACTAATCTCAAGTATCTGATGTTTACCTACCCTAGTACGTAAAAGTTGACTGAGCGGGTCTCTCAAGATTAGCCAGATTCTTCAAGTTGCAACTCATTATTAATTGTCATCACTCCATAGTCTTATTATTAGTCCATTATTTATAACGTACGGTAGCCAGATTTGTCTGCACTTTTTTTTATTTGATTGATCGACGCTCTGATCAAAGTCAAGATCTATTATATTTACTCGCCGTCAATATAAATCAGCAGTTGTGCCGGCAGAGGGTTGCTAGTGGTTCGTGTCACAGGCAGCACAAATCTTTTCAACTGCCAGGACAAAATTTTTCTGGTGTAGATATTCGAAACTCAGGGAGCACTTGGCTGAAGATTCCTTGGACCTCAGTGGCGGAGCTACGGCTTGTCATTAGTGTCATCTGACACCGATGGATTTCTAAACATGCAGTGTAAATTATGACTTAAAGACTGTTTTCAACACTAATGACACCGGTGGAAAAATAGTGCTGACATCGACGACCGGTGGAGATTCTTCATGTTGCCAGTTTGAACTCGTTGTCATTATAAGCTTAAATTATAGATTATTAGTTCATCAGTAGCTTCATGGCTCAATATACAGTGACGTAGTAACAACATGGCAGCCAAACCAGTGTCTCTATGAAATCAGCGGCGGAGTAAACAGCTAGGAAAACCATTAATTTTTGAATGAGTATTTTACATATGTCATATGTGCACAAAATGGTACATGTGCTCACAGTATAGTATCCACGTAAATTATTCCCTGATCCCTGTGTAAATTATTGTAAAGTAGAAAAAAAAAGTTAAATTATCAAATGATTGTATTACAGAATATAGAAAATGTGCAAAAGTCATACGTGCCGGGAAGTTAAAATTGAAATAAAGTTTTTCTTTGAATTGGCTAGGCACTTTTTCAATGAATTTTTTCCGGGCACTGTAAATTGAAATAAAGACAAATACACTGGTGAACATTCAAGAAATAAAAATTTGCATAGAAATAAAGGTCAAGAATTATTGCTCAGTAAGCACGTCTTGAATTTGCTTAAAGCAAGTCTCGGGTTATTTTCTCAGGAATCGAACGTAATAACATTGTTGTTTTCTACAGAGATTACAAATAGACACCAGTGCCAGCTGCGTGCATCAATGTTCATGCTATTAGAAGTTTAGAACTAACTTAGGACGGACATGGTTATAGGAAAGGAGGAAAATAGACGAAAGTGATACTTACTCATAGTTGTAGGGGAGTATTATGTAATTTTTGAAATGTTGTTTATCTAAGAATTTGTATACTAATCAAATTACATAATCTGGTGATTGCATTAACTCTCTCTGGTTAATGACCGACGGGTCCATGAAATCAACATCATAAATCAGATTTGACGACACATCTGAATTTGCATCCTTAAAAAAAAGAAAGCCAAGTATGTTTTTAAGGGACAACTTACACAGAAACAATAATGAGCTTAGCAATAATGTCTTGGTTTTCACTTATAGAGTACAGGCATTCATAAGATTGACATGAAGGGCATTCGATGGTACACTTCATAGACATCCTCCAATAGCAACCATAACAGCTTTTGACCGTCTTTGAAATAATAGGCCGGTTTAGCAAGACGAGGGAACATGGTGCTTCTAAAGGCCAAGTATGTAATACTTGCCTAACTCAAACAACCATTTAGCAGGTACGAATCCCAGCCCCCCTATAGTGGTTCTTCTATCCCTAGGCATTAAGTAGCCGATAGTTTCCCCATACATTACAGAATGACAACTTGGTTTTCAATTCTAGAGGCAAAGATGCCATAGGTAGAGCTGTTTTGCTTGCGAGCTCAGCTTTTTTATGTTTCCAACCCTAGATGATGACTCTCCTTCCTTTGATTTTTGCTGGGACTTGGCCTTTTCTAGGAAACTATCATAGTTCGACTGTAGTATTCTTTCTGGGCCTCTTCACCCATTTTCTTAAAGAAGTTTAGATCAAGTGGGTTTATTGGCTTTGGTTCATTCTCCTTGTCTCTCCTCTCTTCACGAGCGGCCTCAAAAAAATCGTGTACCGCTTTTTTGCACTGCCGCATTTGTTTCCTCAACAGTCATCTCGTAGAGTAGCTTCTCAACCGGTTTAGACTTCTTTGGTCTCGGCTTCTTTGATTCGCTTAGCCTGGAAGACTTATTCATACATGCTGCTAGCTTCATGGCTCTATTGGATATTGGAGGAGTGTTTTGGTCATCGTCGTCGCATGCGCCTCCATGATACCCTGATGATTGTGGAGACGATGATCGAGCTTGATGCGGTGGATATGAGAGTCCGGGGGGGGGGGGGGTCGAGGAGGTGGATGCGGTGGAGTTGAGGGTCCAGAGGGTGACAGCGGTCCTTGAGAACCTGGTCTTGAGGTCTGAGTAGATGGTCTTTGCAGAGGATCCTTGTGGCTTGGGATGATTATGTAACGCTTGTGCCAAAGAATGAAGAAATTGAGTACAAATCGAGACCATGGATGATTAGGAGAGAGGGAGATGCCAGATCGAGGCGGCCTCGTCGGCCTCGATCTAGAGCCAGAGAGAGAGAGAGAGGACCGGGAGCCACCGCATCCTCCATCTCGAGCCCACGTCCCCTTGTCAGCAACAGTGGATAGGGAGGGCACTCGGACGTCAAGCATGGAGGCTACCGCGCACAAGACGCTCTCACTGCAATGCGCCGTGTGCAGACCACGCCCGCTGCCGCAAGAGGGAGACGGAGCAGAGACATCGATGGACGAGCGAAGATTGAGAAGAAGGGAGATGGCAGAGAGAGAGAGAGAAGGGCCGGGCAGAGGGGAAAAGAAACAAAAAAAAGAGAGAAAAGAAAAGAGAAAAAGAAGAGGAAAAAAAGGAAAGATAAAAAGAATAGAAAGAGATTGAAAAAAAGAAAAGAAAGGTGATGAGAGAGAGGAGCTGGTAGCTGCGATGGTCGAATAAAATATATGGTAGTTGGTATTGAGGAAGAGATATAGAGATATGATGCATGCGGGAGAAATTGGTATAGAGCACGATACCAGCACCGAATATTTCTTTTAGAGGAAGAAAATAGAGGAATATGAGCTATCAATGTTGCAATCAACTAGAGGCCCCACTCTCTCTAAAAACAATTATTCTCTAAAAAACTAGAGGCCCCATGTTGCCCCCCGCGTCATGCGACTCGGGCGCGGCGACCTGACCGTCTCAACATAGATGCTGGATTGATGCAACAACTTTCATTGCCTACCCAAATTTTACTCTAATAAAATATTGTAATTAGTGTATCCAATTGCTAGTTGGATCTGACATATTTTGTCATCACACAAGTCATTAGTTTCTTGGGAAAAGTCTGGTTTTCACCCTCCAACTATAGCAAAAGTCCGATTTCAACCCGCAACAACAAAACCGGACACAGAAGGCCATCCAGCTATCAAAACCGTGCAAATTTAGCCTTTTGAGTGGTTTCAAAGGCGATTTTACGTTTTAAAAATTATTAAAAAATAATTTAAGTAAAAAATTCATAAATAATTTATTTTATGTCAAAAAGATATGAAACTTGTGCCACCTGTTTTTAAAAATATAAACTATATGTTGGTACACCATTTGAAGTTATTTGCATTTTATTTATTTCTATTCTTAGTATTATTTAAAAAAACAAAATAATATGAACATAAATAAAGAATACCCGAATAACTTTACATGGCATATCAATAGTTAGGTTGCATTTTTAGAAATCTTTTCGCATTGGTTTCTTATTTTTTTATTTAAAATGAAATAGTTATGATTTTTTAGTTTAGACATAATTATTTATTTTCGCATAAAATAGAAAACCACATTTGAAAACCACTCAATGGGCTAAATTTGTATGGTTTTTATAGTTAGAGGGTCATTTGTATCCAGTTTTGTAGTTGAAGGTTAAAAATGAGACTTTTCTTATAGTCGAAGGGTGTAAATCAGACTGTTTCCTGGTTTATTGAAGCTCGATCAAGGGAGCGTGGTGGCTCTCGTTGACTGTAACGTGCCGCGCGTAGACCTAGCCTGCTGCGCACACAGGAGATTCTTCAAGTTGCAACTCATTGTCATTACTCCATAATCTTATTATTAGTTCACTATTTATAATGGTAGCTAGATTAGTTCATAACTTTCAAGCTCTTTTATAGTACACAATACTACTATAAAATAGTATATAGTATAAATCAGATCGGACTATTGATTTATCAGTGGTAGATATTACTACTTACGCTCTCACTTTAAGAGCATTGAAGAAGAACATTGATTGTACGAGAAATTTCCCTTCACATCTATATGTGAACATACAAAAAAATATTAATTCTAATGTAACGTGAAAAATATCAACTATTACGCAAATTTAATTATATTTTTGTATGCATTACAAAAATGCTATTTAAATTTGTTACCTATATTACCTTTATACTACTCTTATATACAACTCATAGCATTATGTTAGTTTTAAATAGTGTATAATTAATCTCAACTGTTCGTCGTTTACCTGCACTATAGTGCCGTAAAAAGTTGACTGATTGGGTCTCTCAAAATTAGCCAGATTCTTCAAGTTGCAACTCATTACTAATTGTCATCACTCCGTAATATTATTATTAGTCTATTATTTAGGTAGCCAGTTTTTTTTTTTCGAATCACTCAGAGCAAAACTCCTTTGAAAGCAGGAAGTCTCGGATTGGACAACCCGTAAGTTTCGACATTTGTTGGGGTTCGCCCAAAAAAAACTAGCATCGTCACTCCGAGAGGGACCTTTGTCTGCAGGGATGGCGCATGGTTGCTCTAAGGTTTTTTTTTTTGTGACACGGTTGCTCTAGGGTGAATTTAGTTTAGTCAAAAAACACTGTAGACAAAAAAACACTATAGGCCATGCTGGAAAGCGTGTTCTGTGAGTGAGTGGAATATGATGAATAGAAAAAGTTAGATAAATAGTATTTTTTAAAAACTTCTATGAACTATACGGGGCTAAGGGCTACTCATCACATTTGCCCATCTCGCTCAGGCCTAAACTCATCCTGGGCTCCTGGCCCATCTAGCACCAGAGAAGAAGAGAGAGAAGACACAGAGAGCTTGTTGCTCTCTGTTGGGCCGGTGGCCTAGTTCGCTCGCAGAAATTCTTGATCATGGTGTCCGCAAGACCGCAACCAAACCAAACCACACTAAACCCGCTCCGGCCAAGAGAGCAGAAGCAGAGCACCATGGCGGCGCTCATGGAGGAGCTCGTCGAGGAGGAGATCCTCCTCCGCTTCCCTCCCGGCTACCCAGCGAGCCTCCTCCGCGCCGCGCTGGTCTGCAAGAGCTGGTGCGGCCTCGTCTCCGGCCGCGCCTTCCGCCGCAGGTTCCGCGAGCGCCACCGCACGCCGCCGGTGCTGGGGCTAAGAGTACGGCACCCGCGGCCGCTTCGTCCCCACGTCCTCCTTCCGGCCACCACGCGGGGACCTCCGCGGCGAACCGTGCGTCCACTCGGCGTGCGGGATCTCGGACAATTCCACCGCCGCAAGTGTGTACTCGTCAGAGACTGGTGCGTGGAGCAAGCCAAAATCTATGAATGAGCTCCACGAGCAATGGTGTTTGGCCGGCAAAGCCGTCGCCAGGGATGCGATCTACTTCAGTAATAGCTTCAACAGCGTGATCCTTAGATTTTATCTTATCACATTGGAGCTGTTTGTGATTCCCCTGCCAGATTTAGCCTCTCGGCAGCTCATCATGCTCGTGGGCCTAGAGCTTCAACAGCGTGATCCTCAGATTTTATCTTATCACATTGGTGCAAGGATCCTCTAATAGTATTGCTCTGAAGTTAGTAACTTGCTGGTTGACGCAAAGTTTACCTTGGCTGGTGATCTAAACAGTATCGCACTCTCTGCGTGCTTCAGTTGGCAATCAGAGCTAGGATTAAATATAATCCCTCTTTTCTGATATAATTCGATTTAGGGAAAATGAGCATATGAATTTAAAATACAGGGTTCTCGTGGTTGCTGTTTGGTCTGGCTTTTTGTCAACCGGAATTCTGTTAGATTACTACTGAACCTGCTGCATTTTGCTGAAGTTTTGTTCTCTTCTACTTTTATCTTGGCATATTAGCATTATCAATAACGGAAGCAATTTGTACAGAAATGCTTGACAATTAGCTGTACAAAGTGGTTTTTCATTTTCGTTCTCTTCTTTTATCGGTGTACATTTTTATTATCAAAATCAAAATGTAGAGAAGGATGCAGGCAAGCAAGTCTATAGGTCTTTTTGTTCTCTCTGTTTTGATGGCTGCATCCTTGTCAGAATCATATGTTCAGTTCAGGAGGTTGTTGTAATGCCTTTTTTTTTATTCTCTGAACTGAATTTTTTGCATTGCAATTAATGGACTTGCTGCTGATGGCCCGTAGGCTCAGTTTGCCAGGTTCTTCATATGTGCTTTGTCTGTTGAAGGATGTCGGCAATTAATCCTGGTGACTAGAGAACTGGAAAACGATGATGCTTCCAGTCTTCCGTTGTTTCAGTTTACCTGGGTTTTCATATATGTTTCATGAATCGACAGACATGCTGTTCTTATTCACTGCAGATCTGCAAAAAAAAAAAAGTTCATCTGAATTGTACTCTAATGTGCAACTTAAATTTGAAAAGGGAAAAATGAAAAGAAAACCGCAGCCTGATGCCTCTTGCTCGAACTAATGTTTGGCTGATAATTCAGGTTCAGTGCTTCCCCTGTTTGCTAAAATGCTGAACTGGACCTTTTGCATCTTTTTTTTTTTTTGACGATGGACCTTTTGGATCTTACCAGACCCTCCGTTACGATCCACAAATCCTACAGACATGTTCCTGCCTGTGGTTTAAGGGGTGTTGGTTTGGTTTGGAAGCCCAAAAACCCGGCCCATACCCTTCTCACTTGTTTCTTCCTTCTCCCCCTCAAAAAAGAAAAAAAATAACCTCCTTGTTTCTTCCTTCTCGCTTGTTTATTTCCTTCGTCCTTCACTCTCTAGTCTCCTGGCTTCAGCCGGCTGCTGCAGAGGTCTCCTGCTCCCGTCGAAACCCTAGGAGGTCTCTCTCCAAAGGCGAGCTGTAGGGAGCAGCCTTACCTACTCTCAGCCCGCACACGACCAAACCAGAGCAGAGCTTCACCGCAATCTCGTCTGATTCCGAGCAAGGATGGAGGGGGAAAAGGGATGAGCAGGGGGTGAGACGGGGGCGCCATTGTCCTCGGTAGCGGCCGCCGGCGAACACAGGTGACATTCATGACTGCCATTTCGCCCCCCTTGTATTTCTCCCCCAATTTCTCAACACTGACCTCCCCTGTTGTCTTCTCCCTCAGAATCTCTTCTGAGCATGGCGAATCTTGGATGGGGCAAAGCAGCGTGCAGCCACGAGGACATCAAGAAGTGGACAGGAGCCGACGTATTCCGTCCGGGCGAGCTGGTTGAATGGCGAGCCCCCACCAAAGATGAGACTCCATCGAAGCTCACCTTGGAGGATGGGTTTGTCATCCTGTCTCTGAATCACATAATGTGTGGCCTGAGGATGGATCCCAGCGATTTCCTTGTCAGCGTGCTCGCGCACTATGGTATCGAGTGGTTTCACCTGACCCCCAATTCCATTACCGTGCTGAGCATCTTCGCCCACCTGTGTGAGGCTTACTTGGGTGTGCCGCCGATGGTGGAGATGTTCGCGCACTTCCACATGCTTGATTACAGTAACAATGGAGAAACAGCAACAGTCGGGGCCGTCAACTTCCAGCTGAGGGACAATGTGAAGAGGAATTACCCAGAGTACTACTTGAAGGCCTCACAGTCCGTGTGGACATGTCGGTGGTTCTACGCAAAGTTACCACTGAGCTGCCGATTGGCCTTCAAGGGCAATGCACTGAAGGAGTTAGATGATTGGAATTGGAAGGAAGTGTTGCTTCTTTCCCCTGAGCAAGAGAAGCAGGTCCACCAAATCAGACAGCTGAGCATCCAAGGCTTAACTGCTGTAGACATTGTCCGTCACTATCTCAAGCACCAGATCAGCCCTTTGCGTCAAAGGTCGCATCTGGCAGGCAACTACATTGGTCCAGCAGATCCCACCAGGGATTCGGACAAAGGTGCATGTGCTAATTTTAGTAAATTTTCCATCACCTATCAACAGTTTATAAACCCAACTTTTTTTTAATGTTTGATGAATTTGACTGAACTGTGGGTATAATTGTTTAAAGGTAATGTGAACCATTAAGTTAGTGCATGTTCATCATTTTATTTCTGATGAAGCTTCAATTCTGGTGCCAAGCATGAGAACTATCAGGAGAGCCTCCAATCTGCTGTAGATCTAGTTGCACAATGGTACATTTATTTTTGTTAATTTTTTACAGTTAGTTAGCATCTGAATAGTTAACATGCATATGAATGTTTTATGCATGTGTATGACATTAAAGTTTATTTTCCTTTGTATGTTAATGTAGGTATTCCTAGTTTCTCCATCAAGCATGACTGAGAACTATTGGAAGATCCTCCCATTAGCACAAATAAAGATTTTATATCTGATGAAGTTTCGTGTCTCTTATGTTTCCTATTTAGACCTTTACGAGGAAGACATTGAGAGAAAGCTAAGCTACCTTCTAGATCTTAAGAAGACAGGGCAGAAGGACCCCCCAATGGAACCTACTACTCCAGTTAGTCAACATCCCGTAAGCTGCAGTAGTTATATGTGAAGGGAATTTGTTAATGCTTTCCTTACAGTTGTACCAATTTACAGGACTTGCTGTATATTTTGTCTACACTAAAACATAAGAAGCAAACAGTTGAGGAGTTGACAGGTCGAAGATCGATCAGGAAATCTTCAGCAGATAGACCTCTTGTCCCAGCCTCCCCACGAAGCTACACAAGGCAATCTGCTGCTCACATGAAGATTGTAGTACCTCCTGAAAATAATTCTTCCCCTGTTCAAGGCCATCCAGATATAGAAGATGAGGAGACTATAGAAGCCAAAAAAACTATAACAATGGCAGCTTCCCCAAACCAGGGCAATGAGCATAAATCTATAGAGTTCCCTGATGAGATTGAAGAGGGGGAGAAAATAGCAAAGGTGAAGCTTATTTCCTCCATCATTGGTGTGAAAAGAAAGTTCTCTCCCGGATCTCAGAGAAAAGCAAAGAACTCAAGTACTTCTTTTATGACAAAGACCAGGTAGATCTTAAAACATATTCATGTAGAAAACCCATGTCTTTGAAATCTTACTGAATCATTCATGCAGGATGTCATCTTTGGACAATGGTTGTATAAAAGGTGCTTCCTTGAGAAAAGAGGCAGCGGCGGCCCCAAATCCACAGTCACCTGTGTTGGCTCGACACTCACATGCCTCTTCAGTGGAAAAGGGAGAGAAAAGTGCATTGTTCATTCTAGCGAATGTACCCCTTCACCAGCATGTTAGGTATTGTCCGCCCAAAGAGGTTGATCCTGCACAATCTATTGCTGAGCAAGTTCAACACCAGGAAGTCCTTGAGGAAACAGCCTCTGTTTGGGTGCCTAATGCAGAGGAAATAAACAGTGAGGTGATATGGGATAAAATGGTTAAAGTTGGCAGTGAAGTAAGTGCAATCTCAGTAAACCTTTCATGTGCCCTTTCTCTCAAGATGATATAAAAAGGCTTGTGACATTAAAAATTCCACCTGTATAAGATTGTGCAATCTTGATAGATTATTATAGTACAACAACAATAAAAACATTGCCTTTTGTCCATACAAGTTGGGGTAGGCTAGAGATGAAACCAAAAGAAACAAAGGTCACGATTCAATGATTGCTAGTCTCCAAGCCGAATAAAAAAGATGTTTGTGCAAATTCATGACCCTCGCTTATTATACTTTAACAAATTATTGTTTTCTTAAATTGTATTTTAGTGGTAAGTTTAATTCTGTACATAGCCAAGCTACTAAGAATTTCTTAGTAAGAAATTTGTCGATCATATTTATTCCTCATACATTACCTTTTGTGTAGTATCTGTCTTCGAGTCAGAAGACCTTGTCTGAGCTTTTTGAACAAGCAGAGAAGCTGTTCATAGAAAATAAGCACTTGAAGAATGATCGCATAATGCTGGAACAACAATTGAAAGGTAAGGTCATATTCTTAGAATGTATTCTACACGATGTGTTACCACAACTCATTATCTCTATTTTTTTCTTCTTTCCTGTTTTCTTAGACCTTGAAGAAAACACGTACATAATTGACATGAAAAGGAAATTCGAGGAGGTAGCATTAAAAGGAAGAGAAGAAAATATAAAGCTGAAAGATGAGATTAGAGGTGGTTAAAAATCTTTGCTGGTCTTCTAACTTCAATTTTCCATCAGGGTAATATTAAAATGTGTTCTTTTACACGTAGATCAGAAGAAGATGACTGATGAGCTGAGAAAGCGGAACGAGTTAACCCAAATTTCCTTGGTAAAAAAATGCATAGAGTTGAGCCTCCTCGAAGAGGAGGCTACAGTGCTTATGAAAGATAAAGAAGAGATGCAATCACGTGTCGCGTGTGCTAAGGAACATCTCGAGCTAATGAGAACAATTTTGTGCCATGAAAAGGGTGAAGGCAATAGGGAGTCTTGACTTCCTGTAGCACTTGTTTTGACAAATGCAAATGATTGACAGATGGAATGTGATTGGAACTAAATGTGAACTATTGACACAGGGCTTCGGAAACGTTGATACTAAGGCTTTGATCTAAATTTTCATGCTCTATGTTTCTTGATTAATGAATTCATCATCTGAAGGCAGACAATCATGGACTCTTGGAAAGTTGGGCTCCTATATAGGACTGTGTATTGGGAACTTTGCGGTACACCTGTAAGTCGTGGTGGTAAACATTTAATCTTTCATAAATCATTTGGAATAAAAATTCTGAACATGGTTTGCCTATGTAGTCTAATGTAGTTTCGGAATTTTATTTACTTCACACCCTGAATTTCATTTATATTCATATGAAACTGTGATGTTGTATTTCACTTTGCGTGAACATTATACCACGGTGCCACATATATTGTATAAATTCTTGGAAACAGAATTACCTTTTTATATACAAACTTGGAGGAAAAAGCAGCAAGTTAACAAACATATGAGCTGATCATGTTATCATCAGAGAGAATTTGAAAAGATTTTAAATATCTGGCTATAGCCTTTGAGGCATCTAGCACTACTCATGTTTCATGTACAATTTTGCTGCTATAGTCTGCTATAGCCTGATCTAGCTCTGCTATTAGTTGTTTTAGCGTCTTGCTGCTAGAGGCATTAGCCAGCACTCTATTTAAAACTATGATTTGAAGTAATTTTTATTTTTCCTTTGACAGTTTAAGAACTGGGCTAGCTGTTGCCAGAATGCCAACATCTTACAGAGTTGATGAATGTGGCATTATGTTTCCATCACTACCACTGAATGTGACTCCTCAGTTAGGGAGGCTAACTTAGGAAAGAACACACTGTCAATGTTACTTAATATGTTTCATCTTCATGAATTGTGCATGATCGATGACTGCAGACTAACTGATCTTCACAATTCATATTTATTTGTTGTGCTTGTGTAATACATTTTAGTATTAGCTAATGTTCAACTCATTTTCAGTGGCTCTGCTTGGATTTTCAAACTGATGTGGGATCTTCTCTTTTTTGGAAGAAAGAATCTACATGAGTGGTTAAGTACAATATCATGGAGATGATTTGCATGGTTTACCTAATAATTAGCAGTTCCAGAATTTGATTTCATAGACCTGGAAGCTATATCTAAAAATGATTAAAGATATATTATGGTATTCAGAATTTATATATTCCTCCATACATTTCGTAGAAAAATGGACCAGTAATTAAGAACGATTTACATGTAAGTATGTCTAACATTAAGATGGATGCTTGTGTTGTAATTCTTTATCACCAACTGTGGCCTGCTCCAAAAAATCTTCTTCAGTCATCAACTATATACACTATAGTGGCCACATGCCTTTATTTACTGAAAATGACTGAATGAATCAGATAGAGTCTTATCCAAACAAGGTAACATGTGCATTTGTTTGAGCCTTTCTTGATACACATCCTTGGGACTGACATGAAAAAACACTGGGCCTTTGATTTCATACAACTAGAAGGCATATCTAAATATGACCAAAGTTATCAGTTATTGTTTTTATGATTTTCAATTTGTGCGCTAATGTTCACTCATGCATCATAAACTGGAGAGTTTCTTAACAATGTAATTGAAATCTTTGACAAAAATGTTGAAGGAAAACATGTAAATTGAACAATGATATGAGAAACTTTATGGTGTGCTGTTTGAGCAAGACGGCGCATTTTCTTGAGGGCAACCTCAATTGCCCTCAAGAAAATGCAGCACGATTTCACCTAGATGCAGACGAAAACTGAAGCAAACTTATCAGCTTTGTTCTTCTGACAAACAAAACTCCAATTAAGCATAATAGGTTGACGCAAAGTTTACCTTGGATAATAGGATTAAATATAATCCATCTTTTCTGATATTATTTGATTTAGGGAAAGTCAGTATATATGAATTTAAAATGCAGAGATCTCGCGGCTGCTGTTTTGGTCTAATATTTTGGTCCCGCTTCTTGTGGCCCGAAATTCTTTTGGATTACTACTGAACCTGCTGCATTTTGCTGAAGTTTTGTTCTCTTTTACTTTTATCTTGGCATATTTGCATTGTCAATAATGGAAGCAAAGTGTACAGAAATGCTTCAAACAATTAGCTCTACAAAGTATATCTTTTTTTTGTTCTTTTCTACTTTTATCAAGACATATTTTTATTGTACAAATGAAAATATATAGAAGGTTACAGGCTCTGCAGGAAAACAACTCAATTGTTCTTTTTGTTCCCTCTATTTTGACATTTAAATTCTTGTCAAAATCGTATGTTCAGTTCAGGAGCTGCAGAGAGCAGGCTTTAATGGCTTTTTATTTTTGAACTGAAATCTTTGCATTTGTAATGTACTGGCCGTTGATGGTCCATAGGCTCAGTTTGCTAGGTGCTTCATATGTGCTTCGTCTGTAGAAGGATGCTGGCAATTATTATCGGTGACTGGAGAACAGAAAAAACGACGATGCTTTATGTCTACAGTTGTTTCTTTTTTTTTTGGAAAACGCATGAGTTTACCAGGTTTTGCATATATGTTTTACAAATCGAAACACAGGTTGTTCATATTCACCTCGTATCTGCAAATACAATTAATCCAAACTATAATCTAATCTGCAACTTACATTTGCAAAGGGAAAAAAGAAAACCGCAGTCTGATGCATCATGCTCCAACCAGTGTTTGGCTGATAATTCAGGTTCAATGTTTCCCTTGTTTGCCTGTTGTTTAAGGGGTGTTCCTCTTAAGGGTGTGTTTAGATTGGGGAAAGATTCCCCGAAAATACACTGTTCGTCAAAAATACACTATAGATGAATAGTGTTCTGTGAGTGAGATGGATAGGATGAATAGGGAAAAGTTAGATGAATAGTGTTTTTTCTAGGAAACTAAACGCACCCTAAATCTTTTAGCCTGAGCTTTGGTGACAAGTTCTGTCAGGCTTCTCTGTAAGACATAATCTGTCACCTCTGAATGGCTGTTTGTATGAGTGTGCAGTAACAACCTTTAGTGAACATTATTGCTTCTGCCGAAAAATGTTGAGAATATTCTGTGCATATTAAATTTTCATCCTCAGCATTGACGTTTGACATCGGTCCCAAGAGTATGGCGAGATGTTGTACTTGTTGGCAAGGGGCTGATCTGTCGTTGAGACTCATATACAACTGGCGGACAGATTATTGCCGGTCCCATGTTTTACCATTCCCCTACTTGTCCTTTTGCAGAAAGATTACCAATGCGGCCATCTATTCAGGTACACATGATGATGTAGTCGTCAATGTTCAGTTCAGTTTCTCAACGTTCAGAGCTTGTTGAACAATGCATAGTTGTTATAATACCTGTCCGTTATTATTGTGTTCAATTTTGCTTGTGCTATTGTGCATCAACCTAGTTCTAGTTTTGCAGCTGGTTCTCAATTTACACTACAAGATTTAAAAGTTGTACTTCAAGAAAGCACTGGCCGTTTTTTTCGTTTCATAATTGATCGCTCTTTTCTCTTTTTTCTGCGAATAATTGACCGTTCTTTTCGTTTCATAATGATGCCAGCACATGACTGCTGGTGCATGAATGCAATACGTATGTTAAATTATCACTAATTCCTCTATTACCATTTACCAAGCATATGGTAATGTCAATATTAAAGAAATTTAAATGATTTTTTTATCAAATTGGTTAACACTTGCCAAATTACACACCCATTCTCATTACCACATTCATGGCGCCGCTATCAGCGCGTGCGTGTAGCCCAAACGCTAGCTTGCGTACTTATATGCGTGTCCATCCTCCCGTTCACGTCATTGCCATCAGCCGCCAGCCATGAGCGACACCAATGCGAGGCCTTTCGCTCTCGCCGCCGGCGGCCGCTGCAGCTTCTTCTCTGCCCTCTTCGGCTGTTTCGTCCGTCGCAAGGAACACGGCGGCGGCGGCGGCGGCATGGTAGACGATGATGGCGCTTTCACCGGCGACGACAATGCAGCTTCGACGCCGGAGCTGGTAGGCGGCGGCACCTTGGCCGGCGGCGCTGCAGCTTTCACCGTCAGCGACGAGTCGCCGGAGGACGAAGCTCCCGAGCACGCGGCGGAGGATGGTGGTGGCGGCACGGCGCTGTCGGATCTGACGGACGACCTGATCGGCGAGATCCTCCACCGCGTCTCGCCGGAGTCTCCGTGGTCCCGCAACCGCCGCCGCGTCCGCATGGACCTTGTCTGCAAATCGTGGCGGCGCGTCGTCTCCGACGCCGGCTTCCGCCGCCGCCACGTTGAACTCCACCAAGCAACGATTATGGCTCGACGTAACTACATAGTATATACTGGCGGGAATATCTCGTGATTTCGAGCATTTCTTTCATCATCTAGGTTTTGCTTACGGATCAAGTAGTATTATGTCTAAGAGATTCAAAACCACGAAAGTTTATTTTCTCGATTCCGTCGGATGTTTCTTTTTCGAGATATAGTAATGACAATTGACAAATACTATATATATTATATCTAATAGATTTAGGGCGACGAAAGTTTATTTCTCGATTCCATCGACAGACAGATTGACATGTTTCTTTTTGAGACTAGCAAAGAGGCACGCGCGACACGCACGTACTAACAAAATTCAGCAATCATCAACATAACATATCGTGTGTGTATATATCGTCATTGGTGTTGCTTCTTGTAAATTTTATGTTATGTCATTATTTTCCTTACACATGGCATAACATTTATGAGAATGAAACCAACAAATTCTTTTTATGATAATGGTTTTAACCAGAGGACAATCATTGACCGGTAGGGACACCTATAGTTAATGTTTGAGAGGAGTAAATTTTTTGGTATCAAATTTTTTTTAAAGGAACTCACACATGATATAAAATAATTTTGGCCAAGGCAAGTTTCATTAGGATCGCTATGATTGAAGCACTCTACGGACCATTTATTTTTTTATAGAAATTTGCAAGTCGTTGAACTTAATTTACAAAACTAAGTTGATATTTAAAAGAAGACATTTGCAAAAATATTTAAAAGAAGACATTTGCAAAAGAAAGTAGTAAATAGGATTATTGTCTCTGCCCTCTCAACCACTGCTCTTTGTTTCTCCCCGGATCAGCTGCCATAGACGATGGTTTGCTGCACATATACATGAAGCAATATTCAGGTCTGGTTTCCATGAATCCAAGTCGTTTTTCCTAGTCTCCAAGCCAGTTTGTTTCATTCGAATCCTTCACGTATAGGATTTTACTTGGTTTAAGGAGTTTTGTACGTCTACATGTGGACTGTTTTTTTTTTTCACCGTGAAGTTTCTCCTAACGTCCACGCCATTTGTGATTTGTACTTATAGCAATATTGCTGCTGGGGCTACATGATTGCTATTAGTTTTAACTTTTACGTACTGCACCAGGTTTCATTCCCTTTCTCACCCCTAAATTGATTCCCTGCTCCGATTAGATCCAGCGTAACGCTCGTCTTAATTTGTCTCATCACTTGTCAGCAAACGTAACATTAACCCAAAGTGCAGCATCTTCCCGGATGTCGGCATCGGTGATGCGCGGCCGCTGATAATGGACTTGACGGACACGTGGGATACGCACGTGTGTGCAAGATGGACGTCCCGACTCCCGAGCCTGGCCAATCAAGGAGCAAATGCGCGTAATCGTCGCACGGACATGTATCACGGACCGCGCGCGTGAGGCAGCCGGTCTCTCAGCCCCAGCTCGTTACGTGCCTGCGAATGATTAGCTGAGTGTAGGGGATTAGGCGGGTGAGGACGGTTCGGCAACATGCGCGGGTAGGTCTGGCCGGGTGAAAAAAACAATTTATTTTTGGCAGAAACATTTTCTAACTCGCGATTTTATTGAGTTTATGCCACTTTCCATCTCCTTTGACCCTTACGGGTGGGTCCAACGTGAGGGGTACCGTGGACAAGAAAAGTTTTCAATTTAACTCGTTCTTTTATAGATAGATAAAGCGATTGAGTGGGATCGCCCCAACCACCTCGGCTTTGTCTAAGTCATGGCGCCGCGTCGTCTCCTACGCCGGCTTCCGCCGCCGCTACGTTGAACTCCACCGAGCAACAATTACGCGCTCCCGAGTATCACGCACGCACCATCCCTATGTCGTGATTCCGAGCTTTTTACCATCGTGTAGTTTTTTTTTTTAACAAAAAACGAAGTTTAAGTAAGAGACGGATGCGGTTATAATTCATTCTGTAATGCATCCTTCAAGGTCTCTTTCTCTTCAATCCTTTGCATACGTACGTGTTAAGATCCTTTTTCCCCCCCTTATTTGGTTTCTCGATTCCATTGACTGTTAGAGGTATTTGTTTTTTTCGACATAATAACTCTACTTTTTACTAAACATTTTTTTTCGTCTCCTCTGTTTCTGTATGCATTGGTAGCAAATTAAATCAGTTGACAATTAAGTCAGTCCAGAGTCGACAGTCGACTCAGAATGAAATCACGAAATGAGCTTCAGCGAAACAAAAATTCTGAAATATGGAAGTTGTACCTTGTACGTCATCTCAAGATATATATGGGACATATCTGGTGGAAAGTAAACTCCCATGAAAACTATAGAAACTGTAATTTGGACCACATGATGATTTTGATCTAAGGGTGCGTTTATGCAAATCACCCCTCCCACCTCATCTAAGCACGTCCTTGGATTAAAATAGTGTGACCCAGATTAATGTTTTCATAGTTTTTACAGGGAAAAGTCTAATCACCCCCAACCTATTGAGGTTGGACTACATAACTCCCAACCTATGAAAAGGTCTATATCATCCCTGAACTTCTTAAAACCCCCCAATCAAATTACCCCCTAAAACAGTTTTAAAAAAATCATAAAACAGAAAATCCAATTGTGTTGGACTCTAAATGAGTCGATATACACATTGAACATGTAATATGATATGCTTTAGTATATTTTTTTACTATAGCTTTAGATCTATGCTTTTCTCCACAGTTGTAAAAAAATGTATTAAAGCATACCATATTATATGTTCAGTGTGTATATCTACTCATTTGGAGTTCAACACAATTTGATTTTTTATTTTATGATTTTTAGTAATTTACTATGATTTTTCAAAATTAGTTTAGGGGGTAATTTGATAGGTTTTGAGAAGTTTAGGGGATGATATAGACCGTTTCATAGGTTGGAGGGTTATGTAGTTCACCCTCGATAGGTGGGGGCCAGATATAGACTTTTTCCTTTTTACAGAGATGTTGATTTCCATAAGATAACAGGGACATTGGTATGTTATATGAAACCGAGCAGGACATTGGCAAATATGCAGACCTTGCATTTAAACCGACGACGTGCACAATTCACAATCCCACTTACACTTGGCCCCACATTGCCCTAATTACACGCCAAAAATAAACCCCGGAGGCCTTGCCTTTTAATCTCAGGCCCTTCTCTCATGCAACTACCCTAGCTTCTTCATCCCTAGTTATTCCCGGCAGCAATATATCCGTCCGGCCGGCCGGCCGCCATGGGCGACACTGTCTGGAAGCTCACCTCTCTCCTTGGCAGCTGTTTCGGTCTCACAGGCGACACCAGTAGTGGTAGCAACGCGGCGGTGCCGGAGCTGATGGACGAGCTGATCGAAGAGATCCTCCTCCGCATGACGCCGGAGCCGGAGTTGATGAGCATGGCGTCGGATGAACCACCTCATCATGATCCAAGAGATCCTCCACGACACCCGGCCGGAGCCGATGACGACGAGGCAAAGGAGCCTCGGCCGCGCCGAGCTCGTCTGCAAGTCATGGCGCCGCATCCTCACCGACCCATCCTTCGTCCAACGCTACAGGGTTTTGCACCAAGAAGAAATCCTTCGGCACTTTGAGATGATGGTTGTTAGCCACCAGCGTGCAGTCGCGTCCCATTTGATGAACCACTCATAACCGCCATGATTGCTTGCTTGCTTGCTTTGGGGTTTCAGGTTTCTGAGATTCGCCATGCATGCATGTGAGATTCGTTCGGCAGTTCATCAAGTAGTCTAATCTGATACATGTGTTAACTTCATCCTCTACGCAGCATTTTTTTTTTTATGATTACAGTTGAGGTGTTTCTTTGTTGCAATGCTTCTCTCGTTCTTACTGCAAAACGTGTTGGAGATGATCTTGTGATGATAATTTCGCCTTACACCGCTTCTAAATTCCGATGCGTTTGCTAGCTTCATATATAGCCTTGGAAACTATTTGATGTACATGTGCAATGCAGTTTGCCGAACACATTAATTGGATGAAGATGGAGATCTACCATCTTCATGATTGGTACTGTGTGCACACATGACGAAACAATCAGTTTCATCCATGATCCGTGTAAGGAACATTTCTTCAAGCACACAGTACCAATCGTACTGCTAGTTCTGAGTCACACGGAGAATTCGAATGGTCTTCTTCTTTTCTTTTTTTTTTTTATCTTTTTTGCTATTGGTGTGGACGTGTAGACACGATTGCATCTCGGTATTTAATCAAGGACGTAGAAACTACGTGTTCAGAGGTGGTCCCTCGCATGAAAACTTTTCATAATAGTCGCCAAAAGTTAAGTTTGGCAAGCAAATGAGATCATCTCACTTGATTATTAGGAAAGTAATTGTTGTACTATTAATAGAATTGCACTATTTTATTTATAGGATCTTTATAAAAAATGCTAGAATTGCAATATTCACCCTTGTACTCAAAGTGCAATAATCTCACCCGCAACAGCCATGTCAAGCTTGATACAGTACTTTTGAAGAACGGGGTATGAATAATTTGATTCTGAGCTGTCTTGTAATCGCTTTGTATTAAAAATTTATAGGAACTATTGGTCAATATGTTCAGTGTTTCGTGCTGCAGGTGAGGCATGCTGGGTTACGATTTTTTCTTCTTCTTTGGATGATCGGATCCACGGTTTAAGGTGTTTCATGGAGATCTTGTAATGATAACTCTGCTGACTTCAGTCCTGAATTTCTATGTGCTGAGCAGCAAGGTTAAGAAAAAAAAAAGTAGAGCCTTTCAATTCTTAGTGATTAACGTTGCTAATATAAGTTAAAAAAAAGTTGAATGACGACGTTGCTAGAATTGCATATTACTAGTTGATAGTTAATTATCAAGCTAGGTATTTTTATTGTTAGGAAAAATGATAAATTTTCGACAATGGAAATTGGATAACTTTTGCAACACCATTATGGGCCACTGGCTCCCATGGCCCAACTCTGCAGGGTCAATATAAATGCGATGATCTTCCCAAACCGACTCCAAATTAAACCCTATATAGGTGTAGGCCTCTGTACTTGCATTCATGGATAACATCAGCCGCCGGCAACATCGTTGGAGGCGGTGGCGCGACCACGCCATCGCCGGCGGAACGGAACCAGCTGTAATGGACGACGGCGACGACGGCCTCGTCGCAGCGCCCTCAAGCCGCCGCCGCAGCAGCAGCAACATGTCCGATCTGACGGAAGACCTTGTCGACCACATCCTCCTCTTCCTCTCGACCGAAAAGGGTACGTACAAGTGTGCCTCCCTCGTCTGCAAGTCATGGCACCGCATCCTCTCAGACCGCGGCTTCCGCCGCCGCTACTTCGCCGTCCATCGAAAAGAAATTCTTAGACAGCAGCGGCGGCGTGAGATGAGGCTACGTCGACGACGAGATATGCCTCTGGTACTTGTGCGACGCCTATGTTCTAAGATGCCTGCCCGCATGCATGTCAATTAATTTCGAGCTTTTATTGTGTGGAGTATAGTTTAAGTCCAAGTTTAAGTCGGAGACCTTGATGATCATCAGCGTTATCTCGTAGATTAGATAGATAAATTAAAATAAACTGTGTTTGTTTATTAGCTATATATACTCACTCCGTCCAAAAAGAATGCATCGCTCGTTTTCCGATGAGTCAAACAATTTTGAATTTGACTAAATTTTTTAATATATGACTTGGTGATTTATTGTATAAATTTCATCAGACTTGAAATTGTCTGATTCCTCGGTAAGCTAGAGTTGCATTTTTTGAAGCACGAAGGGAGTACACCAATATCATATGCCATCTCTTTTCATGTTTCCCCCTCTTATTTCGATGATGCATAATACAGCTCTCTCGCCAAGAGCTCGGAGGCAAGGGCTTCCTACAGCCGGTGCGTGCTAGTGGCTAGAGTAGCCAGCGCGTCTCGCCTGGCCTTTGTTGCTTTGTGCGGGCGAGTGCGCGGCACTACAGCCAGCGCGGGCCGCCCGTGTCTACTACGCATGGCGCTGCCAGGGCCGCTGCGGATCCAGGGGCTCGATTTGCTATGGTGTTTTGATGGATTGGGCCTTATTGTGCTGGCCTCCATGGTCTTGCTCGTGCTCCTCTTCCTCCCCTCCTTAAAAAACTATGGTCTCCCTCTACGATTTTGTAATCAGCACTTGATCGATGAGCCTGCCAAATTCTTGATCTATATTAGTGTCCCATACCGTGGCTTGGTATTTGTTTCGGATTCGATGTTGGGCGGCTTCGAGCGGGACTATGTAGAACAGACGCGCACCTTGTCTCATACATGTACCTAACAGGTGGGCCCCACCTGTCAGGATGTACGAAAAATTGGCAGAAATCATACGCACTATAGAAATAGGTAAAGATTTATTAACCATAAATTCATTTAGGTAATATTAC
Organism: Digitaria exilis; assembly: GCA_015342445.1. Lineage (NCBI taxonomy): Eukaryota > Viridiplantae > Streptophyta > Magnoliopsida > Poales > Poaceae > Digitaria > Digitaria exilis. The sequence continues at coordinate 718,824 of JACEFO010001608.1, forward strand.
GAGGAAAATTATTTTTCTATAAAATTTGCTAGCTTTTGACATGTTCCACTACGACAATTGCTACATGCGGCCAATCATACAGGCTCTTCCTCCAACAGTATGTAGGCGCATCTCCTGTGCCTAACCGAGTCGATCAACCCACCCACCGCACACGGTAGTGCTGCAGGAACAGGACGGTTCCATTGTGGCCCCCACGAACAGGTCATCGGTGTCTTCTTTCGTTGGAGTTTGAGTCAAAGACACTGTATTATGCATGTGAAATACTTTTTCTTCTCTCTTCGTTTACTCTCTTTGTCACCTCAGTACGACAACCTATTTAATACTATGGAAACTAACTGAGGTAGAGGGTGGAGACTGCCCTTATAAAATTAGCCTTAAAAAATTAGATGGTGCCTTTACTCAAGAAATTGAGGTCCTAATTTGAGGGCCATTGCTGAAGATGTGAAAAAAAAAACATGTCCAACCATTACAAAATGTGCCAGTAACTCCATGGCCCCACCACGAACGCTTAATATTGCTAGATCGAATATGAATTTCTGACAGAGAAGAAAAAACACATCTATTCACATTTGACGTGGTAAGTAATGACACTCAGTGTGGTAATGTATTTTTACGCCCAAATTAGTTTTGTGAGGACAGTTGATTGAAAGCTACTATGTTTTTTTCTCCCCTTTCCTTCTCCACTTCATAACTATCAGTGCTGCTCGAATTCATTTAGGTAAGGTTACGAGGAAAAAAAAATAAATTGTTACCAAATTTGTAATTTTTGACAAGTACGACTACAATACTAATTGGGGCTCACCTTGTAGGCTCTTCCTCCACCCGTACATATGTTTACGCATATATATCTCTTGGTCCTAAGTCCTAACCGAGTCGACTTATTACCCCACCCAGGGCTCTGCCCACCCACATCGCCTCTGATGGGAAACCAATGTCTTCGTGGTCGAGCGTGGCAGCATCCCAAGCCGGCTCTCACGAGCAGCAGCACAACGCTGTCTGATCTGACGGACGACCTCATCGCGGAGATCCTCCTCCGCGTCTCGCCGGGGGAGTGGGATCGCCCCAACCACCTCGCCTATGTCTGCAGGTCATGGCGCCGCATCGTCTCCGACCCCGGCTTCCGCCGCCGCTACTTCGGTCTCCACAGAGCGGTAATCTTGGCTCAGTTTGTCCGACAACAGACGGGACTGCTGGTCTCGTAATCTAGCTAGAGCTTTATCGTGTAGCTTCATATCACGTTGAAGTTTAGGTCATGGATGTGGTCGGTAATGGACGTGATCGATTCGATGTGTAAAAAAAACCCTTACCGTTCGCATGTATAGGTTATTACTATTAGTTAAAGCCTTTTATAGAACAGCTGAATCATGGCATTTTCAATACTTTCATGGAAACAAAATTCTAAAGAAATTGGACTTTGATATCTCAAGAAAGATGGTATGGATATATTCATGAGAAATATTGATATATGAAACTGAAAAGGACATTGACTGACACCATATATAGGAGAGGAGACCTTACGTCATGTAAACCGATGACGTGTACAATAATCCAGTCCCCATTGGCCAGCCCCACGCATTACCATAATAATTAACCCTGCAGACGACAAATAAACCCTTCGTTGCCATCTGCTAGTTCGCCTCTCTCTCTCTGTATCCGCCATGGGCGAGACCATATGGAATTGGGCGCTCTCCTCTCTCCTCGGCAGCTGCTGTTTCGGTGGTCTCCCCGGCGGCACCAGCAGCGGGAGCAACGAGGCGGTGCCGGAGCTGATGGACGAGCTGATCGAGGAGATCCTCCTCCGCATCCCGCCGGAGTTGATGAACAAGCTCATGTTCAAAGAGATTCACTTCCGGCAGGGGTCACACCTCGCCGCCATCGCCGAGCTGGCCGAGATCTTCCTCAGCAACCGGCCGGAGCCGATGTCGATGAGGCTGCCAACAAGGAGCCTCGCCAGCGCCGAGCTCGTCTGCAAGTCATGGCGACGCATCCTCACCAACCCAGCCTTCGCCCAACGCTACAGGCTTTTCCACCAACAAGAAATCCTTCGGCAGCAAAAGTTGATGCTTCTTATTAGCCACCGGCGTTCCGCGGCCGCACTCGAGTCCCATGTGTGCTACTCGTAATTAATAACCGCCATGATTGCTTTCTGAGATTATATTAGCTATGCATTCATCTGAGATTCAGCAGTTCAATGTCACACCCCGAAATTTAGGATTTCGGGATGTGATTAAAAAAAATTAAATAAATATTTTTCATTAATTATTAAAACTTTTGTAACATTTGTCTTATTTATAGGGTATTTAGTGTAGGAAAATAATCATTTTCCTAAATTAAATAAATATTCTTCGTGTTGCTTAATTATTGAAATGTTGCATTCATGCCGTTGCATCTAATATTTCTTGAGTGTGAGATTTTAAAATACATTTACACGTCGATCAAATCCTTCCTGAGAATTTCCTAGATTTTCTGGGAATTAATTCTCTTTTCCTTAGAGTCAAATCTATTTATTGGAAGGCTTTGAATTCCCTTTTATTGAGCTCTGAATATTTTATTTTGGTTCAAAGTCTCCAACTCTATCTCTGGAATTTTTTTAGGATTTTTGGAGATTTTGGAATATTTTCTATGGTTTAAATGCATTATTTGGGATTTCCTAGAATTGTTTTTGAACTAGAATTTATTTCCCGAAATAAAAATTAATTTCTCCTTTCTACTTGGGCCGACCCATCCTTTCACCCTGGCCATCACTCAACCCCGTCGACCCAACTCCATGGCCCATTTCTTTCCCGCGGCCCAACGCAGCACCGAGCCGCCGTCCGCCATTAACAGAGCAGAGCCGGAGCAAGCCAAGTCGCTAGCCGCCGGTCCCGATTCGCTCCAACCCAAGGCGAAGGAGGTAGATGGATGACACCAAGATGATCCCCTGGCCATGACGCATCGGTTTGCGCATTCACCGTCGTCTATTGCTCACTGGAGAAGCTCGCCACCGTGATACCCGAGTTGGCGCCGCCGTCGTCCTCGATTCCGGTCGCCTCCCGCCTCCCCACCTCTGGTGAGTGTAGCGATCTCACCCGAGAAATGGGCCCACTTAAGTATATTCCACCTTCCATTGGTGCTAATACACGAAAATGTTCCCAAGTGCGGATTGGACCGTCGAGTCAAGCTCGACTAACTGCTACTGAAGATCGTCCGTCCATACGCTCACTCGAAGGTGAGTTCCAAAGATCACATCATTCCACGATTCAAATTACAACAAGTCTTAGAGTTATTACAACCAAATTGAAATGATAAGTAAAATAGTTCGAGTTCATGCAGTGGAAAGTAAACGAGATACTAGCAACGATCCATAGTATCGTCACGATGAAGTCAGCCGTGACGCTACTCCTCACGATCCTCAGGAGAGGTCGGCTCCCACTCGATGCTGTAACCAGGAGGAAGCTGGGAGGCCCAAGCCAAAGAGGCAGCTACCTCCTGAGGGGACGGTCCTGAAAATTTAGCCACAAGCAAGGCTGAGTATACTAGTTATACTCAACAAGACTTAACCGACTGGTGATCACTACATCACCGACTCCTAAGATGAGAGGCTGTTTGGCTAGTGGGGTTCTTTTGCCAAAAGCGACTGAGCTGATTTCTAATTTCTTCATTTTGATTTTAATTTCTTTAGCCTATCCATTCTAGGTGAGCCTAGCTAAACAATCAAGTTTTGCAATACAATTATTCCATACAAAGATTTCATCCTTCCAAGTTCCACTTCATAATATGTCATACATCGGTCAAGCAGTCTCATTAACCGCGAGAAGCGGACAGTTCGAACCGAATTTACTACCTGGCCAGGGGAAACCGACACATACGGAATGGTTGGAAATGCCAACACACCCCAATCCTTTATCCTCTCTCTGCGAGTGGCTCCCAAGTCCCACTGCCTCAGGGTAAAGGTTTACCACTACTGGGACTCACGCAACTACCCTCATGTGCCCATGGGATAACGTTTCCAAGACAGAGAGCTGTCGGACCTGCTCGCATCAATCGGATACCGGGACTTACCGGTCCCATAAACCGTGCATATGTGTGGTACGTTCAAACGCTTGACACAAAAGTACCACATGTTTCCAATTAAAACATCGATAGACGGGTATCTACAATCATCCGTCCATCATCTCTAGTGTTTCTGATATGAGTAGACATACAACTCCTATATCTCGCGAGCGTCGGAAAACACTCGACTTCTATCGGTCTTAAGCATAGCGACTATCGAACCTAACATACTAGTGTTCAATCAAAGGAACCTATGATCATGCAATCTAGGGTTTCATTCAACTCCTTGAAACTTAAATGCACAAACATATAATCAAACAAACCGCGTAAGTAAAGTTAGGTTATGCTCCGGGGCTTGCCTTCCGGCTCGAAGCGGTACTCCTGCTCGGGGCTCGGATTCACGTGCACCGCGTTCACCTCGGACTCCTGGGCGATCTCCTCGGCAGCGGGGACTAGCTCGTAGACTCCGTCGGCGAGACCCGAATCTACACGAATGCATGAAATGCTTAAATACCGAGATTTGATATAGTTAGGGTTTGCTTAAATCTTGGTTAATGAATTGGAAAGGATAAACATTAATTATAAGCGAATATACCCTTTTCATTTTGAACCTTTACTTTGATTTTAGAGTTTTAGGTTTTTCTCTTTTCTTTTCTTCTTTCTTCTCTTTTCCACTATTTAAGTCCTTTTTCTATTATTCAAAAGGTGAACTTAGGATTATTATTTTTAGGTGTCATTTGACCAGGGGCTTGCTCATGCCAAGACAGGAGCCTAGCCCAAAATTTGGCTCAAGTTGATTTTTCTATAATTTATTAAAAATGTTCTTATCTTTTTGCCTAAAAACAAACTAAAATTCTACAAAAATAATTACAAGGTTTCTGTCCACACCACTTTGAATAGTGACTTAGGGTACCAAGAGTGACCTCTCTGCAAGTTTGCATGTGATATTGATTTATGGTTATTTTTGTGGAATTTCATCATGTTTAAACTACCAAAAATTATTTAGCCATTTTCCATTGTCCAAAAATTACCATTTTCATTTTTCTAAGGTTTCTAATGTCTTGATTAAGTTTCTGTTTGAAGGAGGTGATTTTTCACTGAGTAAATTATTTTCTGTGATTTATTTGCCAAAACAACAGGGTATATGTTTGGAAAATCATAACCCTACATCCACTGGGAATTTTTGTGCACCCTTTGCGCATTAAGCTAATGACAACCATACTAACAACATATCCCAAGACCAGCTCTAGTGCATGTGTAGATTTTGAACTATGATGAAAAGTGCTCAAACTGATTTGAATTTATATTTCAAAATCTAAAGCCCAACTGAGCGAGGTGCAAAGGAAGAAGTTAGACTTCTTGAATCACTGGTCACTACAAAATTGGTTTGGCATTTTGCTGATTTTTCTACGATTTTCTACGAATTTTTGAAGATCTCAGCAAATTAAACCTAAAAGATAGAATCTATTTTACGCGGGGAACCCTGGAAGTTTTGAATGTCTTACAAACAGGTCCCTACATCTTGCACTCGGCCCCCTGGAAAGAGGTAGACGATGCACCTAGGTCCTCGAGTTCGCCGGCGTGCTTACGCCGGCCAAACGGCGGCGAGACCGGGCCGGGAAAGTAGGGGGAAACGGAGAGGGGCTCACCGTGGCTCTTTTAAGCTAGGTCTCGAGGTCGGGGATGGCCGGAATCGTGCTCGGCGACGACGGTGGCGGCTCGGCAACTCCGGCGAGCGGCGACCAGCGACGTCGGGGTCGGAGAGGGTCGGGGAAGTGGTCGGTGAGCACCAGTGCGGCACGGCGAAGCTGTTGGTGCCCTTGGTTCAACCGGAGGAGGAGTGGAGCGAGCTGTGCACGTGCGCGGGCGGCGGCGGAAGGCTCGGGTTTCTCCGGCGAGTCGAGCCGGCGGTTGCGGTGGCGGAGGAAGGAGGGGAATGGCTCGGTGAGCATCAGTGGGGCATGGCTGAGCTCTTGGTGGCGTTAGTTTGGCCGGGGCAAGTGCGGAGGAGGCTGCTCACGTGCGGGTGGATGCGGCGGCGCAAAGTGACTCCGGTGAGGTTTTCCGCACGCGAGAAGAAGGGAAAGGCTCTAAGCTTTAACGGGGAAGGAAGAGGGAGGTCAGGGCAGCTCGGGCAAGGTCGGAGGGACGGCCGCGGGCAGCTGGGCAGGCGTGCGGCGGCAGCGGCTCTGTCACGGGCCGTTGGCGCCTTGCGCGGCGTCAACGCGCGCGCAGGCGTGCTGCAGGCGGCAGGCGCGCGTGGGCGAGGCGAGAAGAGACAGGGCGGGGGAAAAAGAGACACGCGTGGTCGCGACAGGTGCACGGCAGACCGGTGGACAACGGCGGCGGCGAGTTTGTCCGGCGGTCCACGGCGGCGGCGCGGCGACAGCACGGGAGCGCGGCATCGGGTCAGCGCTACAGTGCACCCCAGGCCACGCGAGCTGGCCAGACGCATGCACCGTGAGCGGGGACACACGGCCGTGCCATTGGCCGGCTCAGGCGAGGACGGACGGCGACAGGAGGCTGCCGGCGGCGAGCGCGGCACGCGCGAGCGCGGCGTGGGCGATCCGTGAGCGCGCCTCGGCCGGGCAAAGGTCAACTTAGTTGGCATGGCTCAAACTCCAAAAATTTGAACATAGATCGAAAATCTTCCAACATGAAAGTTGTTTAGAATTTCATGAGACACGTCCCTGCACTAGAGATTTTGAGAAAAAGTTGAAAATTTGGCCGTGATTCAAAAGGGGGTAATTCCCTGTTTTGAACTGAAATTTTGAAATTCGAGGGGCTAGATGGCAAAATTGGCCAAAGTGCCAATTGAGGCAAAGTTCAGAAATGTGAAGATGTACAACTTTGATTTTTGGAGATTTTGATGTTCTGTGGTAAAAACTTGAGATTTGGCTAAGATTCCATTTCAGCTTTGAGTTTGGATTGGAAAATTCAAATTCCAAGTTTAGGGTTTGAAATTTGAGATGCTTCCAGACATTTTTAGGCTATGGTTTGAAAAGAGAAGTTTCTTGGTTTGACTCATACTCCAACTTTCACATTTGCACTTTTTCAAGTTCTTAGGAAGTTTTCAAAGTTTTCTTCATTGCTTCATTTGAATGGTTTTGACTTAATTTGGATAAATTTTCCCCATTTTCTTTGATTTCTCTGTTGAAGTGTGCTTAGCTTAACTTAAACTTCATTTTAGTGTTAATTAACACCAGGGGTGTTACAGTGAGCACGTCAATGGAATCCCCTTCTCCTCCTCGCTCGATTCCTGCGTCTATCCGAGGTCCTACCCCACCGAATCGCCGGCGAGCTCATCGGCTAGAGACGCCGCCGCCGCGTGTCGCCAGTCGCCTCCGCCGCCCTATCCTCGGCGATGACCCAGGAGATCGACTCCCCGCGTCCCCATCTTGCTCTAGGGCTTGGAATCGAAGAAAACCGTGGTCATTAGCGCCTGTTTCGCCCTTTTCCGGCGAAGCTCCGCCGCGGCCGTGGGCGGCGCCGTCGCTAGCCTCTCCTGCCGGCGACCTAGCGCCCCAACCAAACCCTAGCCGTCCGATCTGGATCCGGCGGCCACGATTAGATCCACCAGTCAAGATACCGGTCAGCCCTGGCTACTTTGCAAAAGAGCCCTCCTGTTTCTATGAAATCCGTCCGCAGTCCATGCCAGTTGAAAAGTAATTAGATATAGGTCCTTTTCTTTTCGGTTTAACCCCTGAAGTTCGGTAGAATCAAACCCGCAGTCCATAGTCGCCTCTTTTACATTTGAGCCCTTGGCTTTTCATATGAAATTATGTTTAGCCCTCGGTTTCTTCTATTTAAGCCCCTGTTAAGTTAGTTTCCTCGCAGTTAAGCCCCTAGAATCTTGTTTTATCCGTAGATTCCATGTTTTATCCCTGTTTAACCTCGTTCTTGATGCGTTAGCTTTCTAAAAGTGCAAAGTTTAGATTAACATCGTTGGTTACCAAGTTTCATGTTTTGAAATAAATAAATAAATAATAATTGTTTAATACTTGTTACACTGGTTTTCTAAAACTAAAACTAATTAGAGCTCCAACTCCATGTTTTATAATTTATTTAAAATATTAATTTGAATAATGTTTACTTCATATGCTAGTAAGGTTGTATCTCAGTTTTCATAAACTACTAATTAATTTGCTTAATGTTCAATATTGAATCTTGTTTTCTAAATAAATTTGACTAGGTTTATACATCGTCTTTTATAAATAAAGAAATTAACTTGATTAATATTTATTAAATAACTTTTCTAATTAAAAGGTAATTAAGGTTTATACCACGTTATTTCATAAACAAATGATGTTAATATGATTAACAATTATTGAACTCTCTTTTCTAATTAAAATCTAATTTAGGTTAAAGCATCGATTTTGTATAATCCAAATTAATATGATTAATTTCCAACTTGAATGTGCTTTCAATATAACTTGTTTAGCTCAACACGATATATGAAGTTAATCGATTAGATGCTCTCACATGCTTTCTTGCAAATTAAAATGTTTAATTGGTATGATCATTATATAAATATTTGCAAATAAAATTAATTAGGCTTTACCCGTATTTTTATATGAAAGTATAATTTGAATTAATTCAAATACCGAATATTTCTCTGAAATATTCAATCATGCCTTTCTTAACTAAAATAAATAAAGCATATAGTCTCTACTTTCTTTTACAGCATAAATCTTTCGATAGTTGTATCCTTTCCACCGTTGTTCCGTTTTCAATGTTTCTTGCGTCCTTGCGATCGTAGTAATGAGCCCTCTCTTTTATTGTGTTCTTTAAAAGCTTTTCTTTTGATTGGTGTATTGTTCTTAGTTGTATCTATTTCTTTGTTTGCATGTTTGTGCTTGTGCTCGATGTTTGCTACGATTAGAGGAGCCTCGTTCCGAAGCTGTCAAGAACAAGAGTTGAAGACTGAGCAGTGGTATTCTTTTGCGGAAAGGCAAGTGTCCATAACCATCCTTCTACCTGTGCTTTATAAGATCATATATGTTAATCGGAACATGGAGAACCACCCGGGATTTTCCGTACAACCATAATACTATATGGCTCTGGTCTTGGCTAAGTAACTAGATGAACTATGTGTTGTGTTTGCACTGCTAGTGGTGGAATTTGGGGGCATTACCGGTATGGCAGGTGCGGGGATCGGAAGGCGAGGCCTTGCCGTTGTAACCGTGGTCTTTGGGGAGCAAACACATACATACAGGAATTCTTTGGAAAGGCCTCGCAGCGTCCCTATGCAGTTGGAAGTGTGGTACGTGCTTTGGCCAGCATAGCATGGTTGGGTTTAAAGTTCCTCGGAGCTTTTACGCGAATTGTGGTGAAAGTGTACAACCTCTGCAGAGTGTAAAACTGTTATAACAGCCGTGTTCGCGGTCATGAACGGCCTGGACCCTCACATGATTAATATACTTGAAGTTGATGGTTAAATTGTTCTGGTTATTTTGGTGGCCTTGCTGAGTACCAACCATAAGTGTACTCATCCTTGCCTTGCTGCTTATTGATGCTAGCCGTACGCAACCCCAGTCAACTGCCTGTGGTGAAGAGTTCAAGATTCCGCTGCTAGAAAACGTTTGTATTGTATTTATTTTATTCTTTCCGCTGTACCTTTGTGTTCTGTTTATTCATGGAGTCTATCATATGTGTGAAAATTGATCCTGGCGTACATATGGTTTTCTTTCTAAAATCAGGTGTGACATTCAAGTAGTCTAATCTGATACATGTATTGACTTTATCTACTATACGTAGCTTTTTTTTTATGATTATTACATTTGATCGATGTGCTTCTTTCTTGCAATGTTGGATCCCTCTTACTGAACAACGACGTGTTGGAGATGATATTGCGATGATAACGCAATAGTATTTAATTTTCAGTTGTAGCGCATATAAGTCATGTATGATCGGATCCACGGTTTAAGGTGTTTTTTCTTGGAGACATTGGCAAATCTGCATGTACACTGACGACGTGCAGAATTCACAGTCCCAATGACTCCTTGGCCCCTCATTGACCGGCCAAATAAACCCTGCGGCCCTGCCTATTAATCTCAGGCGCCTAGCCTAGGGTTACCATCTGCTGTGTCCCCATCCCCTGCTTCTTCATCCCTAGTGCGCGGCAGCACGCCGTCCCGCACTGGTTGACTTTTGACAAGTTCCACTACGACCATGGCTCTTCCTCCACAAGCATGTACACATATATATAGGCGCATCTAGCTCCTGGTCATAACCAAGTCGATCAACCCACGTCGCCTCCTCTCATGGGAAACCAATGTCGTGGCAGCATCCTAAGCTGGCCAAGGGCACGGCGCTGTCTGATCTGACCGACGACCTCGTCGCGGAGATCCTCCTCCGCGTCTCGCCGGAGGATCGCCGCAGGCATCTCGAGTTGGTCGGCAAGTCATGGCACCGCATCGTCTCCGACCCCGGCTTCCGCCACCGCTACAACGATCACCACAGAGCAGCTATCATGGCTCAGCAGCTTGCTCGACGCCAGAGTGAACTAGTCTACTACTACTGGTGGTCACGGAAATAGTAGTGGTCTCGTAATCAAAGCTTTGTTGCGTACGTGGAGATCCTCCACCCGCGTCTCGCCGGGAGTTTGCCGCTACGTCGATCAACACCGAGCAACAATTATGGCTCAACGTAACTATGCAGCATATATATCTCATATAATTTCGAGCTTTTTTTATCATCGTGCATCGTTTTTTATCATGGTGTAAGGTTTCTTCAGCCCTTTGTACACGTGTTAAGGTCCGTTTTTTGTCCATTGTTTGGTTTCTCGATCGATTCTGATAGAGATTTTTGGTTTTGGACATATAGTGATGAGAATTGGAAATCTGGGACTCCAAAGATGGTTTTATATAACTATCTTTTACTCAAAACATTTCTTTTACGTTTTGTCTGTCTCTGCATGCATAGTATAGTAGCAAATTAAAGGTTTTTGCCAAGGTACTCCCAAATGTCTATAAAAGGAAATTTTAAGGACATATTACCTCCTACTAGGTAATAGGTTTAATGTTTATTAATTATATTTTAAATCTGAGAAAATATCTTCTTATTACATCTAATTTGATTGAGTTGGATTTTACTTTCCTTTTCCCTTTTGTATCATACATTTAAACGTACTAGTTATGGTCTCATGGCCGAATGTGACAAAGGAACTTTTAGGGGGAAAAATCGTAATCATTTTCTCTTTTTGTATCATCAATTTAGACGGACTGTGATTTCAAAGCTGGAGTGACAAGTGTACGTTTGAACAAAGAACAAACATGAAAAGTGAACACAACATCAAGTTAATGTGACATCTACGTGACAAGTGAACGTTTGAACCCTGATGTCAAGTGAACGTTTGAAAAAAAAAGTGCATGTTGTGATAAGTGAACGTGACATGCCAGTTAAAGAAGGGAGAGAATGGTGGCATGAAAAAGGAAAGAGGAGTGAGGATATTAAAAAGACCAGTTAAGAAAGGTGGTAGATACTGTAAGATTTTTTTCTTTTATCTCTATATATTAATTATTAAAATACTTCATTTATTTTAAAAATTGATGGCCGAGATTTATTTGAAGTCTTACCTCTTAGGAGGTAAGTGGAGTACTTTAACATAGCCCCAAATTAAAACAGTTGACTCCAGAATCAAGATCATGAAATGAGTTATGCGGAACAAAATTCTAAATAAATGTAGAATTAATGAATTCAGAAATTTGATGAAACTGAACAGGACTTCGTCAATCTGCTCCAAATGTTTGAGCCATGGCTGTCGGGGACCTCGAGCCATCGTCGACCTCGAGCTGTTCCGCTCCTCGATGTGCCCCATGAGCGAGCTCCTCATGTAGTCGCGGACCTGCAGCTCCTACATCTGCTACTCCACACCTCACTCCGCCGCCGCTCCTCTCTGCCACGCCAAGGGGAAGCGAGCGGAGGAGGGAAGGGAGGGACAGCGAGCGCCGGGAGGTAGAGGAAGGGAGGTGTGGCGGCGGAAGGTAGGGTAAGGTTGGGTAAGGTTCGGGCAGAAAGGGTAGGTGTGGTTGCCAATTTAATTAGACTGTATCCATATCACCACCGTTCCTAATTAAAAACCATTTGTGATGCCGGCCCTTCATTGCCGGCTCCGTATAGGGCCGGTGGTGAAGGGAACATCACCACCGGTTTTAAACTCTGACACGCATGTAGCCATTAGAGCCGGTGGTGATAGCGCGTTGCTGATAGCTATTTATTTAATAGTGTTGGTTAATTTTTGACAAGTTTGACTACGACCATAGGTACGTGTGGCCCACCCTTCAGGCTCTTTTGGCCCCGCCTGCTTCACCCCACCGCCCCCGGCCGGTGACTATACCTCGCCGCTGTGCTGTCCACCCAAGCCCTCCGTCCCCATTGCTGGCCCTGCCCAACCGCGATCCTCCGTGCCGCCGGCCTCACCGCCCCCGTGCCCGCCACCACCCCGTGCTTGCCGTCGCCCCGGCCATCCCTCTAGAGCCGGGGAGAGAAGAAGACCAGGGGTGGATGAGGATGCGTTGGGAAGAGATAATGCTGTAGGGTTGGGGTATATGCATGCACTACGACTAGAAATTGATGTTTGTGTGACAAGATTTTCTTTGGATTCAGTCAGATTTTCTTTACATTCAGTCAGGTTACTTTACCAAAAAAAATTGATGTTTGTAGAAGAAGATTTTTTTTCTTCTCCTTTTTTCGCTCAAAGTCCTGAGCGTCAACCATTACCAAATGTGCCACTGACTCCATGACCCCACGTACGCTGCAGGCTTAATATTGCTAGATCCAAAATGCATTCTCATCTAGTATTTGTTACGTTCCACGTGGTCAGTAATGACTGTTGCCAAAATACGATTCAATTATATACAACAATATAAATAATCCAACTAATATCACCTAAACCCAAGGCCCTGCTAGCATCTCCTCCTCTCAATCTCTCATGGGACGGCATCGACGACGCCGGAGACCGAGGCGCCAGCGGCCGCCGCCGAGCACGCGGAGGAGGCCATAGATGGCGGCCATGGCACGGCGCTCTCCGATTTGTCGGAGGATCTCATCACCGAGATCCTCCTCCGCGTCAAGCCGGAGAAGCGGGAGCGCCGTGTCGCCGAGGTGTGCAGGTCCTGGCGCTGCATCCTCTCCGACGCCACCTTCCGCCGCCGCTACGCCCATCTCCATCGAACAGCAATTACTGTTCGCCGTATCTCTGAGCATCTTTCTGTTTGGCTTGCTACTAGAAAACTACGCATGATTTATTAGTTACAACTTACAACTTTAGTTATCATGAACGCATGTAGCTTTGCATCCATGTTTAAGCCGCCGATGTGCGTGGTCGGTAATGGATTTTGGGTCAAATTCAACATATATGTATAATTGTTACCATGACCAAGTTTAGCAAGTCTTTTTCTTTTCTTTTTCCGATCCATTAGTTTCAGAATGCCATGTCTCGGTTTTTGAACGGAGTGGACCTAGTCCTCTTATTTTATTTGCTGTCACGCACTGATCAATGGGTGCAATTAACATAATTTGGGAAACACAATCAATATACGTATGTTGTCTCTGTTTGCTCCCACATGACGTACGCGGACGTGTAAACACAATCAATATATGTCATCTATGTTTCCTCCCAATGCTACTTTAACTTGTAGTCTATTGGTTAGTGATCGTCGGTATGGTCGCACCAACCCAGGTTTAATCTCGCACGGATGCGGATTTATGGTTTTCTTTTAAAAAAATCACCTCACCAGCGTAGCTGGTGTTCTTTTTTTTAAAAAAAATCACCTCACCGGCGTTGTTGGTGTTCGTGGATTTTTCTAGACTCGGAGAAGGTCTCTCTTCTTAATAAGAAACCTCGGAGCTCTTATCCCCGTCAGGTCTAGTTTTTTTTCTAACTCATAGTATATATTGATCCATATATAGCCACGTGTATATATATTTGACATAATTTGGAACGGATGTAAAAAAAAGAAGTCAAACTTATTATAATTTGGAACAGTATGAAAAATAAGTTTGCCGAGTGTGTGATTTTTTTCTCCCATCTCCTCCCCCACTTCATAAATATCAGTGTTACTCGAACTATATATTTATTAATTAACCATTAATTTATTTTGGTAATGTTATGAGCCAATTGTTATTAAATTTTTAGTAGAGTAAAAAACACATCTATTTGATCCATCCCATATATTCTGGAATATCTCATTTACGTTGGACTCGTTGCCTAAATACAATGCAATGTACAGGTGCATCTCCTGCCTAGCCGATCCTAAACCCAAGGCCCTCATCATCATCATCTTCTTCTTCCACGCATGGGACAGCATCGACGTCGGAGAACAAGGCGGCATAGTCCTCCGGCGAAGCCAGCCGGTACCGCCGCCGTCGAACACGGTGGCAGTGACACGGCGCTCTCCGATCTGACGGAGGACCTCATCACCGAGATCCTCCTCCGCATCACGCCGGAGAAGCTTGATGATGAGAACCACAAGCACGTCGCCGGCGTCTGCAGGTCCTGGCGCCGCATCCTCTCCAACGCCGGCTTCCGCCGCCGCTACGTCGATCTCCATCGAGCAGCAATCACTGCTCGACGTGAGGCTGAACGTGCTCGACTTGTGGCTGAACGTGCTCGACTTGTGGCTGAACGTACTAGACACTGCAGGGATCTACTTCGTACGTCGTGCTACTCGTGATTTAGTTACAACTTTTAATTATCATGCATGTACTGCATCCATGTTTAAGCCACGGAAGTGGTAGTCAAATCAACATAAGTGTAACTGTTACCATTCGCAGGTTTAGTTTATAGTATTTCTTTATTTGTTTCTTTTTCATTTTTTTTCATTAGTTTCAGAATGGTAAGAGCATGTGAGCATTAACAGGTTTTAATTTTTTTTTTACTTCTCTTCTCCCGTCATCATATATTTTTAGCCTAATAATTTGTTTCCCTCGCGTCATCATATATATTTGGTTGGTCTAATAATTAATTTTGTTTGTATTTACATGGTAGACAATCGGCAGCGTAGGTCGTATTTGTAAAGTACCATATCCTTTATCCATACGTAACCATCTCTCGGGAGTACGTATTAAGGTTTCACTGGCAATATCATATTATATCACTTTTAATCTTATAAAGAAAGAAACTAATATCTTTCATCAATTATTTTTTTAATTTGGATGGAATCTGGCCATCAATTCAAGTTTATTTAATAGGGATGAATATAAAACCGGCACAATGAAACGGAGACTAAAATTCTTTAGCCTTTAGTACTCGTTGGTGAATAAAAAAAATTAGTTGTCGAAAGGTGCCGCAAGTCATAAGTCACTGTAAAATATGCATGTGAGCAGTGCATGGGATTTGAAACCACAACCTCCAAAGGCGGACCTAGAATTTACAATATCGGTATTCAAATTCAATCATTTTTTTAATAGACTAATTCGGTAGAGGCTCCTTGCTTCGTGCTAGTTCAGTAAATCCAAGCATGATAAGAAGCATTCCAAGCTCAAAATACCAGAAGCATCTAGCCATCTAGATATGCTAGAAAATCACAAGCACGACTTGCATCTAGGAGGTAAAATTGCAGATCGTGTGCAGACTACTCAGTTGAAGCTAAAGGTGTGACGGGAAGGGAGGTACCAAATTAAAGCCAGCGATGGGCGATGAGGCAGGAGGCAACCACAACCTTCTCCTGCACCACGAAGATCCTGAGCCTCCCTATCATGCCTATGACTGTTTGCTGGAGTTGTTCATGCTTTCAATAATTCAAACTTCACTTCAAACCTACAAATTCAAGCCTAATGACATGGTTCACGACCGCTATCTTTGTTAGACTACGCACACCGGAGAAGTCCCGTCAAGCTCCGCGTTGGCAATCCCGCCGTCGTTGTTGCCTTTCCAACTCGTCTGCAGGTGCTGGCGCCGCATCCTCGCCGACGCCGGCTTCCGACCACGATACGTCGATCTCCATCGAGCTGCAATCACTTCTCGCCGTGAGGCTCGATGGATTGCTTATATCCGTGCTAATCACAGGGAGCTGCTTAGTATGCCTATCTCGTGATTTAGTTAGAAGCTTATCATGTAGTAGCTTTATTTGCACCCAAGTTTATGATATGGTCGGTAATGATTTTGTTCAATTCAATATTTGTGAAAATAATTGTTACCGTTTACTGGTTTAATCTATTTAATTTGTTAAGATTTTTTTTTTTTTGGAACAGCTGTGCGACACGCCCGTGTTTTAAAAGGTTGTAGTATAAAGAAGAAAATGTTCTTTGACAACTTTACTAACCCAGTTTTTTCTCTCAAATTTTGTTGATATTTTTTCCTGAGATGTAAATGAATATTAACACTTCAATTATCGTGGGAGAAATTATAAACAAAACTAAATTTTATTTTTTAAAATAAATACTGGGCCACTGTTCAACTGAAACAATGCAGATACTTATTAACCATTGTTGAGTATTGAAATAACACATCGAGATGTAATATAAATAGTAAGTATATAGGTGTCTAATAATATTTTTTGCTATATGTGTCCCAAATTCTTTTACGAATCTATTAGGCATGTTCTCTGGAGCTTCATTTTAGCTTTAAATATTTCCTTACTTCCAGCGTTGTATGATGATAGTTCTCCCTTCGTTTTCCATTCCTTTAGATCTTCTTTTTTTAGATAATGGAACAAAAAGATCCCGGCCTCTACGCCATCGAAGATAGCGTACACAGCGTAACGATACAAAACGAGCACTCAGGCTCACCAACAAACTCCACAGGGATACAAGAGACACACCAAGCTCTACCAAAAAAGAAGAGAGACGACTAGGCCGCTATTCGATTGGAGAACTTCCACCCAAACTTTGCGAACACCTCCATGACAACCGACTCCAATACTCGACACGCATTCTTCAGATTTTCCTTTGCCTCCGCGTCCTTACACAGCAGAGACCAAGTGCGTGTCCAGAACGTCGCCCTGAAAATAACCTGCATAAAGGTGTTAGAATTAACACGGTTGAACACCATATCATTTCTATTCAACCATATAGCCCAGCAAATAGCCGAAAAACCTACACATATCTGATTTTTAAGTGCTGGCCGAATGCCTGCAAGCCAAGAACCAAACATATGGGCAATGCTAGTAGGGGTTGAATTCCAAAGGTGATATAAATTGTATTCCAAATGAAACGGGTAAAGTGACAGTGAATGAAAAGGTGTTCAATAGTCTCAAGAGAGCAACACGAACAACAACTTAGGTTTTCTTTTCAATTTCTTTTTGCCAGGTTATCCTTGGTGAGAGTGACTCCATTTTTAATGTACCATAAAAAGATTTTAATCTTAAGTGGTACCTTAATCTTCCAAATAGGGCACTTTTGAGGAACAACCCCCTCGCTAATCAATGCCATATAGAAGGAGCGAGTAGAGAACACCCCACTTTTGTGCAAATTCCAGATAAAAACATACCTATTTCCCGTAAGTCTTGTATTTAGGATGCTCGCAACTAACCTGTACCAAGACGCTAGGTTAGGACCTGTTAGTCCTCTTCGAAAGTTCACGTTCAAAGGTGTGGTGCTTAGCACCTCGGCCACCGTTGCGGACTTCTTCCGAACTGTCCGATAGAGGTTAGCATACATGGTTTTAAGCGGCTTATCCCCTATCCATGTGCCTTCCCAGAATCTAGTTTCCAGGCCACTATTTACTTTAAACCGGCCACATTGTAGGAAATAGTCCTTAACCTTCATAAGCCCAGCCCAGAAATGAGAATCCCCCGGGTGTTTGTGGACTTGGGTCAGGGTTTTATTTGACAAGTATTTCCTCCTTAGGAGATTTTGCCAAATGCCATCCTCGTTAATTAATTTGAATAGCCATTTGCTTAAAAGACGTCTGTTTTGGATTTCCAGGTTCTGGATACCTAAGCCACCACGATCTTTAGGCTGGCACAAAATGCTCCACTTAGTGAGCCTGTATTTTTTCTTGTGGTCATCACACTACCAATAAAAGCGCGAGCGATAATAATCGAGCTTCTTAAGAACACCTTTCGGTATCTCAAAGAAAGATAACATATACACCGCGAGGCTAGTAAGCACTGAATTAATCAAGACTAGCCTGCCGCCCATGGATAATAATTTTCCTTTCCAACTACTGAGCTTTTTCTAAAACTTCTCCTCAATTAACTTCCAATCACTATTTGATAGTTTCCTATGATGCATGGGTATACCCAAGTATTTGAAAGGAACACATCCCGTTTTACACCCAAAAAGACTCACATATTCAAGGTTAAAATCCTTCGCCTTCCCATAGCAATAAAGTTTGCTCTTATGGAAGTTAATCTTCAGACCCGACAGTTGCTCAAAAGTACTTAACACTAGTTTAAGATTTTTGGCATTATCCGAGGTCATGCTCCATAAAGAGGATCATGTCGTCAGCGTATTGCAAGATAGAAAGACCACCGTCCACTAAATGCGGAATTAAGCCAACGAAATCACCATTATTCTTTGCTCTCTCGATGAGAATGGCCAGCATGTCAGCAACTATATTAAAAAGGATCGGCGACAGAGGGTCGCCTTGTCGAAGTCCTTTCTTAGTTTGGAAGTAGTGTCCTATGTCATCATTAACTTTGATGCCAACACTACCCCCTCTGACAATTTAGTTAATCCAATTGCACCATTGAGGTGAAAAGCCTTTCATTCGCAATGCCTATTGAAGAAAAGACCAATTGACCTTGTCGTAGGCTTTCTCAAAGTCGAGTTTCAGGATGACGCCGTCAAGCTTCTTCCTATGTAACTCGTGCACTGTCTCATGCAAAATGACCACTCCCTCCATAATATTCCTTCCTGACATGAAAGCCATCTGGGAAGGTTTAATGACTTTCTGTGCTACTAGAGCAACGCGATTTGTCATTACTTTGGTAAAGATCTTAAAGCTCACGTTAAGTAAGCAAATAGGTCTAAACTGCTGAATTTGTGCTATGAAACGTGTCACCATCACCTCCAAGGAGGATCGCCCTGTCCTATGAGTCCTCCCCTGCGCACCTCCAGCCATTTTTAGTCTCCACTCTATTGGCCTGACCCTCACCTCCAAGGAGGATCGTCGTGTCCTATGAGTCCTCCCCTGCGCACCTCCAGCCATTTTTAGTCTCCACTCTGTTGGCCTGACCCTTAGATGGAGGGTGACAGCAGAGCGGCATAGCTACGAGTGATGATATGGATGTGCAATAGTCATGGTTCTTTGCGCACATATGTTGTTCAATGACAGCTCTAGTTAGCGATTGGTGGTTGTCCTTGGGCTTGTACCTTATCTTGTGAAAGTATGTATGGTGTCAATGTTGTCCTCTTTTTTATTGCTGAAAGTCTTGTAGTGTTTTGACCTAACCAAGGTTCTTTAATGAAATTCATGTGGGGATCCCCCCCCCCCCGCGACCCACCTCCCCTGACCCTCAAAAAATGATTTTTAGTGCCTTGATAATCTCGAATTTGACACATGAGTTGAAACATGCATGTTTAAGTATAATTCACATACATATAATACACAAGGTGATGCTGGAGCTATACCAATCGTGATAAATTACCAGCGATATCATCTGAAGACTCTTTCTTGCTCGGCCAACCGTGTTGTTCCTGATGGCTCTGTCCGTGGCCTCTTAACAATATTGATAGATTGATGTCGTGTCAGAAACTCAATGTGTTTTCTCGCTTGTTTTATATGTATACATACTATTGATGTTTAAAGGGAAAAAAAAACATGCATGTGGTCAGTGGCAACCAGTACTACATGTGCCACTGCCACTGACTCCATGCAGGCTCTTCCACAACTCCATATGTAGGCGTATCTCCTGCATGCTGCATTGATTATATCGAGCGCATGGCCGCCGCCGAGGTCGGCGTTCCGCGGCCGGAAGAGCTAAGTGAGACGCTGCTGTGCTGCTGCAGAATTTTTATATATTTTTTATTTTACGATTTTTTAAAAATATATACTCTAGACATATTTTGCAGATTTGGCACCCTTCATCTGCCATTAAACAGGTGCCGTCATTTCAATCGACGAGAGCTCGATGAAACGCCGTTTGAAACGGCGATAGCCGAAATCGCCTTGTGAATTGGCGGCAGGCATGTCTGCGTAGCGGACCTGCATGAGTCGGCATGCTATCGCCATTTGAACCGATGGTAACAACCCATGCCGTGGGCCTAGAAGATAACCACCAGATGAACTGGCGGAAACCTATCAGCGCTAAGGCCCTGCCCCTAACCGCCGGACCAAATGGCGGAAGGGGTCCTTACCACCGGATGAAACGGTGGCATGTCGCCGAGCCGTCTAAAATCGTCGAGCTGGCCTCTCCCAGCCGTTGGGAACCAGAGAAGAGTAGAGGAGAGCGCGGGGACCAGAAGAGGAGAGGAGAGGGGGTGAGGTGGGCAGAGGGTAGTGAAGCTCTGCCAGATCTGCCCTTCGTTTCAGGTAATTTTTGAAATCTCTGTCTTTGTAGATAGAAATATTAGCTAGTTATTTGGATAGAAATAGTACTTTATATGATAAATAGGGAAAATAGTTTAGATGGAAAGACTAGTTTAGATAGGAAAAATAGTTTAGATATTATTTTGTTAATTTTATTAGATAGAAAAATTTGTAAAAAGAATGATAAGGTATATATTTTTGGAAAATCATAAATAAAATAAAAAAAATTGCTGCTGCTCGATGGGTGGTGACCAAAATGAATTGAGCCCAGATGGCCCATGGGAGAGCTAAATTATTGTTTGCCTCACACCAGCTATTTTTTAGCCCGGCATTTAGAAAACAATTAGAGTTCCTCAAAAGAAAAAATTTAGAAAACAATTAGAAAAACTAAACAAAAGCTAATTGTGAGACTAATTGCATAAGTTATGATTAATTGGCAAGACCAATACATTGATCCTACTAGACCGTGATCAACCCATGTGGGGCTACGGCAAGGCCAACACATTGCTCCTAACTAGACCATGATCTTATGCAATTATCTTATATTTAGTCCTCATACAGCTCCATGACACGAGCAAGCAAACGAAACGTTTTCAGAACTAGGAAAAGGGAACTCTTGACATGGCTTCGCAGGACACTGGTGTCCCGTTGAGGATGGAGCAGCAACAGATGAACCCATCGCAACGAGCACAATTCATTCATATGTAACACCTTCCCAGATGCTGAGAGCCACGTTTCGGTGGAGAACACACTCGAGCTTATAGCAAACAAGTTCAGCATAGAGATTATGAAACCAAGCATGCGAATGAGGTTGTAACCCATGATGATATGAATGTGCCATTATACAACGAAATTTCAACAACAGTGTCAGTTCAGTGGATAAATAAACCGTCTAATTATGCATCCAATTTTAAGCCACCAGAATTTTGAAAAGCAAATTAGAATTAAGTTGAATAACAAATTCCAAGCTTCTGATTTTGTACGAGCATCCATTTTTCTGAGCACCAGCCTTCCGTAGCACCACCGGGAAGTTCTAGACTTAGATTTTGGACCTTAAGCAGCTTGAGTTTTTCATGCACTTGACGCGCCAGCACTTGGTCCCACTGCAGCAGAAGCCGCTAGCAGTGCTGCAGAAATACAAAATTGAGTTTATGTCAGTTAATTGTAGAATGGATCTACCCTGAATGGACATTTGTGACTGAACAACATTATATTATTATTCATTTTTCAACTAATTATCCGACACCCATGTGCAAAAACATTGACAGGATCTGGTAATGCGTTAAATCTGTTGTACTTGGGGAAATTCAGTATACAGAGGTTATTGATACAACTAATCTTCAGCAGGTGAATGTTCTCAAAAGTGCCTTTCAAGGCTTAGATTTACCTTGTAAAGCGATCAGTGGCACGCGTAGAACAGCATATCTAAGAAAATAAGAAGTTCATATCTATCCTAACACGCTAGTATTTTTCAAGAGCCGGCTGTTTGATTCTGAAACCTGATGAAACTGAACAGAACATTGGCAAATTTTACAACTTACATGTTTGCCTTTCAGAATCCATTACCTCTGAGTAATGTGCCATTTTGTGCTACAGTACAAGAGAATAAAGTTTCAACAATTTGTACATATGCATCCAATTTTAAGCCACAAGAAAAATTAAGTTGTGTAGCAGCATAGATTGTATAAAAGTTGCAGTTTTTAATTTCATATCTTTGTTTTCCTGAGCACCAGTACTCCTAGACAAAAGGAATTACATTCTTTTCAGGCTTGATAGCACTATAGAGTAAGATACAACCGAGGCTATCTACCTATCGGACAAATATCCTAGGCACTGAGACCTAATCATCCATTTTTTTGTCACAAAGGCAAAAATGAACGTAACATGTAAGAAAGATTATTCCAAGGCAATTCTTAATAAAATTTGTGCTAGTCAAAATTATTTTTGGCATTGGACAACTCCCCATGGTAGATCTGGGGGAATGTTGCTTGGGATCAACCTGGATACGTATGACATAGGAGGAGTGGATGAAGGTGATTTTTATATTAAATTTCATCTTCGGAACATAAAAGATGGCTTCCGTTGGATTCAAGTGGCGGTTTATGGTGCTGCCCAACCGGAATTCAAAGAAGCTTTCCTCTCTGAGTTGGTGCAAACGTGTGCAAAAGAAAATCTACCACTCCTAGTGGGGGGAGATTTCAATATAATAAGGAATCCACAGGAAAAGAACAATGACCGATATGATGACCGGTGGCCTTTTCTTTTTAATGCCATCATTGATAGCCTAAATTTACGGGAGCTAAAGCTCTCTAACCGTAAATATACATGGGCAAATTCAAGAGAAACGCCAACTTATGAGACCTTAGATCGAATTCTGGTAAGTACTGAGTGGGAAAATAAGTTTCCGTTGTCGACGGTACAAGCCTTAACTAGGGAGATCTCAGATCATACCCCGCTCTTTTTAAAGACCGGTACAAAATGCAACTCCAAGAAACAACCCATTTTTCGTTTCGAACTGGGATGGCTTCTTAGGGATGACTTTCATGAGCTGGTGGAAGAGGTGTGGAGTAAAGAAAAGAGGGGTTTGACTCCTTTGCAACGTTGGCAATTTAAAATACAACGACTCCGGCAATTTCTAAGGGGTTGGGCAAAAAACACTAGTGGTTCAAATAAGAAGGAGAAGGCTAAAATTATTGCTAAGGTTGATGAGTTAGATAAGAAAACTAAGAGCCAGTGTTTAAGTGCAGCAGAGATAGTGCCTTAATCAGAGACTTGTACATATGCTGAGGGAGGAAGAAATAAAATGGTATCAAAGAGCCAAGACAACTAAGTTGTTATTTGGAGATTGCAACACTAAATACTTTCATCTAGTAGCCAATGGTAAACACAGGAAAACTAGAATCTTTAGGCTAGACCAGGAGGAAGGAGTAATTGAGGGGGATGAGAACCTCAAAAAATACATCACCAACTATTATAAAGGTCTTTTTGGTCCTACTGAAATTAATGGGTTCTCTATGGCTGAGTCGATGACTGAGGATATTCCTCAAGTGAGCCATGAAGAGAATGAGATTCTAACCTCCACTTTCACTGAGGAGGAGGTTAAAAAGGCCATCTTTCAGATGGCACATAATAAAGCACCGGGACCGGATGGTTTTCCGGCTGAGTTCTATCAGTCTTTCTGGGAGCTAATTAAGGGAGACCTTCTGAGTTTATTTTGTGATTTTCACAGAGGTGATCTTCCCCTATTTAGCTTAAATTTTGGTATTATAACCCTTTTACCCAAATTGGCGGAGGCAAAGCAGATTCAGCAGTACCGTCCTATCTGCTTACTAAATGTAAGCTTCAAAATCTTCACTAAAGTGATGACGAACAGGGTGGCATTGATCGCACAAAAGATTATCAGACCATCACAGACTGCATTCATGTCCGGAAGGAATATCACGGAAGGGGTAGTGATTCTTCACGAAACTATTCATGAGATACACTCGAAGAAACTAGATGGGGTTATCCTCAAACTAGACTTTGAAAAGGCATATGATAAGGTCAACTGGTCATTTCTTCAACAAACGTTGCGAATGAAAGGATTTGCACCATTATGGTGTAAATGGGTTGAACAAATTGTTAAGGGAGGAAGTGTGGGCATTAAAGTTAACGACGATATTGGACATTACTTCCAGACAATGAAAGGGCTAAGACAAGGTGACCCTCTATCTCCGCTTCTGTTTAATTTAGTAGCGGACATGTTGGCTATCCTTATTGATCGAGCTAAGAAGAATGGAGATTTTAGGGGGGTCGTCCCGCATCTAGTTGATGACGGACTTTCAATTTTACAGTATGCGGATGATACGATCTTGTTTATGGATCATGACTTAAACCACGCCAAAAACCTTAAACTAGTTTTAAGTGTTTTTGAACAGCTACCTGGTCTCAAGATCAATTTTCACAAGAGTGAGCTTTACTGTTATGGCAAGGCCAAAGAACACGAACGCGAATATGCTCAGCTCTTTGGGTTTTGTGCGGGTAGCACTCCTTTCAGATATCTGGGGATCCCAATGCATCATAAGCGACTGTCAAATAAGGATTGGAGTATGATAGAAGAGAAATTCCAAAAGAAGCTAGCTGGTTGGAAGGGTAATCTCTTGTCGGTGGGAGGGAGGCTAGTCCTCATCAACTCCGTCTTAACTAGCATTGCTATGTTTATGCTATCTTTTTTTGAGGTGCCCAAAGGGGTCCTAAAGAAATTAGATTACTACCGGTCTAGATTCTTTTGGCAATGTGATGAGCACAAGAAAAAATACAGGCTTACAAAATGGGGTATAATTACTATCCCAAAAGACTTAGGAGGTTTAGGGGTACAAAATCTAGAGGTCCAGAATAATTGCCTCCTAAGTAAATGGCTCTTCAAATTGCTTAATGAAGAGGGAATGTGGCAAAGCCTTCTAAGAAGGAAATACTTGTCTAACAAAACACTCACTCAGGTAAAAAAGAAACCTGGTGACTCCCATTTTTGGTCCGGGTTGATGAAAGTCAAGGATCAGTTTTTGTGGGGTGGTAGTTTCAACATTCAAAGTGGGACCCAGGCCAGATTTTGGGAGGACACGTGGGCTGGGGACAAGCCGTTAGGTTACGCTTACCCCGCCCTTTATAACTTGGTGCGCAGAAAGGATGCATTGGTGGCTCAGGTGATGAGCACTAGGCCACTCAATGTCTCCTTTAGACGAGGGACTAAGGGGGATCTCCTCCATCAGTGGCTTGATCTTGTGGTAAAGGTCCTTGGTGTCTCTCTTAATTGAGGAAAAGATATTTTTATTTGGAACCTGAGTGGTAACGGCAACTTTACAGTTAAATCCATGTATAAGTCTAATACACAGAGGGATTATACCTCTCAGGTGCAAAATCTGGAAAATCAAGATCCCGCTCAAAATCAAGGTCTTCCTTTGGTACCTCCTTAGGGGGGTCACACTCACAATGGATAATCTGGCAAAGAGAAGATGGCATGGACCTCTTACATGCTGCTTCTGTAGGATTACCGAGAGTATCCAACATCTTTTCTTTAAGTGTCAGTTGGCGCATCTAGCTTGGAACTCATTGTTTTGGACCTTTGGTATACAACCTCCAACATCTGTTAATGACTTGTTCAATGCTTGGCTTTCTCAATTTGACACCAAGCTGTTGAATCTAGTACTTGTAGGTGTTTCAGCTCTTTTGTGGAGTTTATGGTTGTGTAGAAATGATATGGTTTTTAATAAAACCATTTCTATCTCTATCTTGCAGGTTGTTTTCCGGTCGACATACTGGGCAAGAACTTGGTCCATGCTGCTTAAAGATGAAGAATCTCAGGAAGCGCTGAAGCTGGGGTGCTGAAGGTGGGAGATGATTGCAAGGGAGATTCTTACAAAGTTTGGTTGGCGTTCTGCTAGCAGGATTGAGGCTTAGTTCCTATATTTTTAAACTTTTGTGTCCGTCCGGATGCTTCCCGAGGTTGTTCTATTCCTTTGGATATCTCTCTCTGTTAGAGCTATGAAAGGAGAGAATTGTAGTGGGAGTCTAAGTGCTCGAATGTTTCAAACCGTGCTGTGTACACCCAGGTGGTGTAGAGGCAGGAACTTCGATTCCTTTATCTAAAAAAAGGTGAGACCACAATACTAAAGGCTTTCATCAATTGTGGAAACTCATGCATCCATTGAGAACGCATACTAGATGGATAAACACCCTGGGATATGTAGCTTGTCACAAGGACTCATTTAGAAAATATTTAGACAGGAGTGGTAGTCACACATTTATCCAAATATTCTACATTCTTTCATGATTCTATGTCACATTGTAAAGCCATGCAAATCATGAACTAAGCAAAGATGTACCTGGAGTGCAGAAGCTCACGTAGGGAATGACATTGTAGATGCCTTTGCCCTCGCGCTCGCGTGCCTTCTTCATTCGACCAGACTTCAGATCAATACTGAATAACCCATCCAACCTCATTGCGAAAAGGATATTAAGGCCATGTGTGAAGCCAGCAAGATAATATGATATCAAGACAGAATTATCAGAGTTGATCTTCTGGAGCTCAATGACTCTGCTCTGTGTCCACACCGTATGCTCGTCAGGACCAACCGCCATCGACCACAAGCAGAGCCTTGAATTCTCAACTATTGCACATCCCAACCCACCATTCTCTGTAGCTGTGAGCATAGCACTCCTCCTACACTGAGAAGTTCTAGGCGGTAGGCCAATCACGTAGATTCTCGATGTGCCCAAATCGTACTTGATGATTCTACTGCCAGAGTCAATCTGATTCGCAGATATGAAGCAGAGCGCGTTACCGGCGAGGACACTGGGCTCCGAATGATCGAAACAGACAAAGAACTCCAGAACACAGGCCCGCTGGCTCCATTCCCCGTCCTCGGACGAGTAGACGTAGGCAAAAAGCGATAGAATGGTTGTGACCACAACGACGACGAGGAACTGCCCACGGCTGCAGTCGAGGTGGTCGCAGGCGCCGTCCCGGCTGGAGGCGCAGAGCACCGCCGCGTTCCAGCTGAGCAGAGGCCCCTCACGTTCCAGCGGCGGCTCGGGAAGCTCCAGCTGCTCGCCCGTGACGGGGTCCCAGACGGCCAGGCGGGCCTCCGGGGCTCCGCCCACCGACGGCAAGACGCCGACGAGGACGCGGCCGTGGCGGGAGTCGAGCGCGTACCGGCCGCCGAGGCCGGCGTTCCGCAGGCGGAAGGAGGCGGTGGGCGCGAAGCCGCACGGGGCGCCGGAGTCGGGGACGTTCAGGAACGGGCGGTGGAAGCAGCCCAGCATTGGAGGCGAGCGGTGGTGCTCGCGGAAGCGGCGGCGGAAGCCCGGGCCCGTGAGGATGCGGCACCAGCGCCTGCAGACGAGGGCGGCGCGGGCGAGGTGGGCGGGGTCGTCCGGCGGGGAGCGGAGCAGGACCTCTTCGACGAGCTCGTCCATGCCCGCCACCGCCGCCGCCGGATCCATCGCGCCGGTGACCGGAGGCGAGGGTTTGGTTGGGGAAAAGTGGAGTGGCGGCGGAGCGGAATGAGACTGAGCTGGACTGGACTGGACGAGTGGATGTGGACCCGGAACTAGGCGCGATGTGTGGGCTGAAACTCTTGAGGGTGACCAAGAAGAATTGAGCCCAGACGGCCCATGGTGGAGCCGAATTCTTCAGATTCTTTCGATTATTACCATCTGGCATTTCGAATTTACAGTGCACGAATTATGTTTAGGTTTCTAGTTTTTAAAATAATTTTGATAGAGTGTAAAAATATCTATCATCATCAAAGTTTGATTCTTTCAAGTTGAAAAAAGTTATACAATAAGATAAAAAAAAATTACTTGGATTGCATGTATCGTCATTAAACAGTGTTGCTACTGGATATGCTGATCCAAAAAGGTGAAAAACATTAACTAGATGAGATATGCTAATGGGAAACAAAGCTTGAAAAAATACCAAAATACCCCTAAATTTATCCTTTTTCGAGCAATAAAGAAAAAAATGCTAAGGATATAAATAATATTTCTCTTTTTTGGGCAAAACTTTAGCCATGTATCCAAACAGCCATGTGCTAAAGCTTAGCACCTAAGCTAGCGCTAAATGTTAGCCATGGCTAAACTTTAGCATTAGACAATCCAAATAGGCCAGGAAGCTACTTAATTATATCAGTTAGATACAATAAAGATTGGTAGTAATAGACAAGGTGGACTCAAATCAACCATGGTCAATTAGTACATGGTTCAAAGGTGAATTCGAATCAACCATCGTCATAGACAAGCTGATTATAGCAAGTTCACTTGCAACCGACATGGTGAATCTCTTTGTTTCTCTCTCTCTCTTTCCCTTCATCAAAACAAGCAGTGTCCCTGGATTCCGATTACTCGCATGATTGGGTTCGAATCGAGACTAGTACAGTATGTATTAACATTGGAGTACTCGGCCGGATTCCATAGCAAACATATGTAAGTCCAATCAGATGCTTTCCCTAAAAACATAGTAAATCCCACCAACTTATCTAGAAAACCTCTTCAAATACTCCAGCACAAGAAAAAGAGGATTAAGAGAAGACGTGCAAAACACAAAACCAAAAAAAACCCGAATCCGATCCGACCAGCATTCCTAATCCTAAACTCGAAACCGCCTACGTGGCATCGCGTGTGCCACCTCCTCGAGTCCAACTCGGACTCCGACCCCGACGCGGAAAAGGAAACCGCCATCTCCTTCCTCTATAAACCGCCGCGCTCTCGCCCGCCCGCGTGCATTCCATCAAACACCTCGCCGGCGGCCGCCATCACAAGTCCACCACCCACGATGATGCCGCGCTCTTCCCCTCCGTCCCACGCGCCGCCGGCGGCGTCTTCCCCCTTCTTCGACTTCGGCTCGCACCCCACCGACGTCGACCTCGTCAACTCCATCCTCCGCCCATGGGTCGAGCGCGGGGTCCGGCCACCGGGCACCTACGCGCACGCCGCCGACCTCTACGCCGCCGAGCCATCCGACCTCGCGCGCCGCTTCCGCGCCGCCGTGGATCGGAACGGGGAGCGCGCGTGGTACTTCCTCTCGCCGCTCCGCGCCAAGAGCCCCCGGGGGCGCCGCAAGGCCCGCACCGTCGCCGGCGGCGCCGGGTGGTGGCACGGCGAGGCTGGGCCCAAGCCGGTGGTCGACAACCTCGAGGGGAGACGCAAGGTCGGGTACCGGCAGAGCTTCTCGTTCATGAGGAAGGGCGGTGATGGCGCGCCCGTCAGGACCGGGTGGATCATGGTCGAGCTCCGCCTCCATTACGACGACGACGAAGATGGCGGCGGCGGTGGGATTGGGGAACAGCTTGAGGGCCTCGTACTCTGCAAGGTGTATCGTAGCCCGCGACACCCGGACACCGCCGCGGCGGAGGAATCTTGCGCGGCGACGGCGCCAGATGGGTGGCGTAGCAGCAGCGCCGTCGTCGTCGACGACGACCGGAGCTCCGACGCGCTGGTTGTCTCGGAGGACGAGACCTCCATCGGCGCGGCGGCTCCGACGACGCCCGGGCCTGAGGAGAAGACCGCGGCGGCGGGCGCTAAGAACGAGATCTCCGGCGCGACCACGCCCGCCGCGGCGCGTGCGGAGGAAGAGAAAAAGAAGGCGGCGGGCGACGAGAACTCCGCCGCGATCATGGCGGTGGCGCGTGGGAGAGAAGAGGAAGAGAAGGCGGCGGGCGACGAGAACGAGAACTCCGCCGCGACCATGGCGGTGGCGCGTGGGAGAGAAGAGGAAAAGAAGGCGGCCGACGACGTGGACTCGTCGGCGTCGACGCCGGCAACACGGAAGAGGGTGAGGATAGCAGACGACGAGGGCCCCGCCGGCGCGGCATCGGCGCGCAAGAAGATGGTGGCCGCCGGAGCCCCGGCGACCCAGCAGCACCTGCACTGTCCTCAGTGTGGGTTCCACCTCGGCGCGCTGCAAGCCGTCGTGTCCCCGACCAAATCCACGTCGGAGACGGAGACGAAGACGGAGACGGGGATTGGTCCGGCGGACGTGCCACCACGCGGAGCTGGAACGGGCGGTGCTTCAGGTTCAGGGAAGGATCGTTCGTTCCATCGTTTCATTTGAGATTCAGAGATCCCTAACAAGCATGAGTCATGGCCGTCAGCAAACGTTTGCCACCTGCTAAGCCTCTATGAACATTGGCATTGAGGTCCATTGCAATAGCAGTGGGCATGCGATAGACATTGTAAACTTCGGCAGCTATAGCATTCAGAGTATTTGTTTAATTCTGTAACTCCTCAACATGTACTAAGGTTCAGTTGATTGAGTTACTAGGATAGTTCAGTTGAAACATATGTCAATGTCGATGAATTCAGTGTCCAGTGCTCATAATTGCTCCAAGATCTGTCAGAGCTGAAGATGCCCAGTCCATGCTTTCAAGTTTCAACTCTCTAAAATTGGCCTTGTTAAGCACTCAGCATCAAACTACAACTTATGTTGAGGGCTTGAGGCGCAAGGAAAACAGGCAGTGGAGATGTACTGTTGTATTCTTGTTCGAGAACAGTATCCCAATTCTGAACATTGATGAACCTGTAAGGTTCTGTTTGTCAGGTAGGCGACTATTTTGTCAGGTGTTTGTAACTGAACACGTAGGCGACTATTTTGTCAGGTGTTTGTAACTGTTTTCTTGGACTGAACCTGTAAGGTTCTGTTTTCAGTTACACGAAGAAAAGGCTGAAAGCCTGAAACTACTGCTTGGGAAACCCTGTTCAATATGATTTGTTTCGTTCCTTGCATGTGCATCATAGATGAATTGAGCTCGACAGCCAAGAGCCCAAGACAAATTAAACTTCTGTGTTCTGAAACTGAACCTTTAGGCTACTGCTTTTTAGTGCCAAAGATGCACGGATTGTTGAGATCAAACTGGAAGCCTGAAACTGACCGAGGCACAGAGCTATCTTTTTCAGGAAAGATCAAACTGATGTCTGAAACTGACTGAAGTACAGAGCCAAATAGCACCAATAACTGGTCGCCTCCATTGCACCCGTGTAAAAGAAATGAAGAGTTTGAGCAAATACCCCTGTCTGTCTCCTTTAATCATTATTCATCTACTGTCTCTGCTCCCAAATTCAGTCATTTTCAGTGTTCCACCATTCAAACCGAACTCGTTCAGTATTGGGACAGCACTTTCCACGTAATGAAGCAAGGGAAATGTTTAACAGTAACATCTGAGTTTAGCTCCCTGCGTCGGAAGCATAATATATAGCCGTGTTAGATGCCGTCGATACAAGCGAAAGGTTTTAACACTGGGGGTGAAGATCATGTCAACCAGACTTTACATGCTACGAGCTGCTCTGTGGTGGAGCAGCAGCTTCAGAGTTGGTTTGGTAGAGCTGGAGCCCTGCCAAACACGCCCATAGTCTGCTTATATTTTGTTACAAAAGGCGACACCACTTTTTTTTTTTTCATAAGCCACACCACAGTAAAACACAAACCCAAGTTGTTGACATACGGTAAAAAAAGAAATCGGCCCACATAGCCAAATCAGCCCAGTAAAAAAACAGAAGGGGAGGAGGACACACACGCTGGATTCCTCACCCAATCCCCTCTCCCTCACGGCAGCCGCCGACCGCCGATTCCGACCAACTAGGCAGCATGCCGCCGCCGCAGCTGCTGGACGAGCTCGTCGAGGAGGTCCTCATCCGCTTCCCGCCCGACGACCCCGCGAGCCTCCTCCACGCGGCGCTCGTCTGCAAGCGCTGGAGCCGCCTCGTCTCCGCCCGCCGCTTCCGCACCCGCTTCCGCAGCTTCCACCGCGCGGCCCCCACGCTGGGCGCCATCGTCAACAACGGCGGCTTCGTCTCCATGTCCTCCTTCCGGCGCCAGGTCCCCGCCGCGACGGATCGATGGTGCTCGACGCCCGCCACGGCCGCGTCCTCTTCCACAGCGTGCGCCGCGGGTCCCAGACGTGGATCCCAACCCTCACTCTTTGGGACCCCATCACCGGCGAGCGGCGGGAGCTGCCCAGGCTGCCGGATCAGTACGGGTGCTCGTGCGCCTACTCCAACTTCGCGGTGCTATGCGCCGCCGCCGGTTGCAACCACCTCGACTGCAGCCATGGCCCCTTCCTCGTCGTCGCCGTGGTGGTTGACAACAGCATGACGTTCGCCCGCGTCTACTCGTCGCAGGATAGGGAATGGGGCGATCCCACCTTTGCTCCTCACATCAATGAGAGTTTGGGTCGCATCGACCATTTGGATCTAGTGCCCGGTGCTCTTGCGGGGAATGCAGTCTACTTCCAGTTTCACACTACGGACGCAGTTGTCAAATTCGATCTGGCGACGCGGGAGATGGTGCTGATTCGCCTGCCAGCCATAGCCTCTGAACGACCCATTTCCCTTGTCACCATAGAAGATGGGGATCTCGGATTCGCAGTAACAAAGGACAGTATGCTCTACCTATGGTCGAGGGTGGCCGGTACTGGTGAAGAGGCCAGATGGGAACAAAGCAGAGTTATTGAGCTCAAGGAGATACTCCCTGCCACCTCCCTCAGACACCCACCTATTATGATTGGCAGCGTCGATGTCATTTTCCTTTACACGAATGATGGTGCCTGATGAGATTGGCCTCCCTGATTATGTTGTTCCCTTTGTGGATTTCTGCACTCCAGGTAGAGTTTTCTGGATGGTTAATTTGCCATTTAGCACTTACTGATGTTTCAGGAAACTGTAGATGTTTCTGTTAGCAATGTAAAAATATTAAATATAGGGCTTGATTGGTTGGTAGCCAAAATGTTGGCATGCCAATTGTGTGGCCATCTTGGTTTGGTACCAAAAGTTGCTGACACCTCACATTTTTCTACCAAAATATTGGTAACTTTTTTGGCCAACATTTTGGCTTGCCAAAACCATGGCATGCCAAATTTTGTGGCCATGAACCAATCAGCCCCATAGATATAGATGATGATAACATGAACAACATCCCTCAGCTTTTGAGTGCAAAATCTGTAAATTGTGTTACTTTCTTGTTTTTGGTGCCCTTGAAACTGGCTGGATATACTAGAATTTATCCATCTGCTGAACATATCATTTTGGATGAACTTAGGATCACATGAATTTCTGCAGCAGTAGAAAATTTAAAACTGTTACTCCTGCACCACTCCATATGTTTGGCCTGTGCCAATGTTTAACATTGTAGATTACTTAGCTATTAGATGATAAATCTGAGCTAAAGGAAGACACATGTCTATCTGGAATTTTTAATCCCATCTTCATTGGCTATTGGAGATTGGACTGATTTTGTTTAAAGTTGTTAAATTGCTAGTTTGCATGAGTTTGTTTAGTGTAATATATTGTTTCTGATGTCCTGGAAACTGTCTGGATATACTAGAATTTATCCATCTGTTGAACATATCATTTTTTGGATGATGAGGTAGATCATTTTAGGATGAGACATTAAGTTACGCTGCTGTAGAAAATTTAAAACTGTCACTCATACACTACTTCAGATGTTTGCCATGTGCCCATGTTTAACATTCTACATTGCTTAACTACTGGATGATAAATCTGGGCTAAAGAAAGACAAATGTTTCTCTGGAATTTTAATCCCACCTTCTCTTACTGATTTTGTGCAACCATCTGTTAACTAGAGCCAAGGGATAGTAAGTCAGAGTTATTTATTTTGCCATTTCTGGTCATTTTGGTTGGTGAGTAACAAAATATATATTGATGGCAAATGGATTCCTAAAGTAGCTGATATTGCTTCCAAATTTTGTGTTCCTGCAGCACTGGGAGCAGCCACTACAGATGAGGAAACAAGAGGTAGTGCTTCAAGCGCATGAAGAAACTCAAGTTGCTATTTCTAGGTCTTTAAGTTGAAGAAGGAAAAGTGTACTTGTGACGCAGATGGCGCATATGGATTTTGTGGCTTGGAACACTTGTCATGAATGATATGGTAGTTCGGATTGCCTTGATGCTTTCTGGATCTTTGCCTAATGGTTGGATCGTTAGTAGTCTCTCTTAGCTTATGTTTTTAGCTTGCTAGTTAGTTTAAACTGTCTCTTGGACTTATCTGTAAGATGTTAACGGCACCGGCAGCATGATCTGCCTATATAGGTGCTCTGAAACTACGCCTTACAATGAGATCTTGGAATGGGCATGCTATTATGTTTCCCTTATCTACAAACTACATTTACTGGTGATCTGAAGTTCTTGCGATTGAAATTCTTTCGATCATATTGTAGAGACTTTATTTTGTTGTGCTTTTAGCATGCAATTTCTTGAGGTGAAATCTTCAGGCCTGATGGTTCACTTGGGCAGTTGCAGAGAAGAGCTTCAGTCTGTTATGCCCTTCTTGATAGTGATACATCTGATGCCATCCAGGATGTACGATTGCCATGCTGCATAAGCCGCTTCAGTTTTTCTTTCTTTTTCCTGCTAGTGACATTCTGAATCTGTACAGGTGCCTCTATGCACTCTTCAGTTCACTGTGACTGAATGCAGATCAGTATGTTGGTTTGATAATGCATGTAGAGGAATGGATTATGCTGAGGTAGCCTGAATTCATGTTCATAATGTAACAAGAACAGTGACATGAATGAAATGTCAAATGACAATGCCAGTGGGCACTCAAAACTACATACTGTTGCAACCTGGGGATAACTTTGTGCCGGTATGAAATGATGTGGAATCTCTAGGTTGAATATTCAGATCCACATCACAAATGAGGGTGCTAAAGCTTTTTGCCCCTGTCCGAAGTTTGAACCTGAAATCTTCAGACCCAGGAGACTAACAATTTGGTTGCATCTGGCCAAGTTCCTCACACTTTGTTTGATAAATCAAGTGCCGATTACGTTCACCTACTCTTTCCGTGAAATGCAAATCTGCAGCAGCAATAATCCATACTACATTGGAATTTTGGAACAGTGCTGTATATGAATTTGGAACTAGAAACTGAGTTTCTTTTTCACAAATAAATCACTTCGGTAGCCAAAAACAAAACAGCGCAGTGAAGAAAAAAAAATGAAAACAGAAGAGAACTGTCTGAGTCAGCCATTAGTCATTGTCAGTAGAGGCTAGAGTGCAGCACGTCCATTGTTGTGTGTTGGTATGTGAATGCCATGGCTTTGTGTCTGTTTTATCAGCAGCCTCAACAGTAAAATGTTGTTACAGCTTTAGAAGATTTTCTGACAACAGTGCCGTTCTCCTGACTGAAGTCTGAAGCTCTGAACTTTGTTCTGCTTACTGTGCATGAGACATTCTTTGCTCCGTCTTCTTTGAGGGAAGGCTTGGTGCCTGGAGGGCCCGTACATCTGTTTGTCAATGGGCCGGTACAGCCCTTGTAAACTTCTGCAGCTATAGCATTCAGAGTATTTGTTAATTCTGCAACTCCTCAACATTTACGACATTCAGTTGATTGAATTACTAGGATAGTTCAGTTGAAACATATATAGTGCCAATGTCGATGAGTTCAGTGTCCAGTGCTCATCTGTGATTCAGTGCTCCAAGATGTGTCAGAGCCGAAAGATGCTCAGTCCATGCTTTCACCTCTTTAAAATTCGTCTTGTTAAGAAATCAGCAGCAAACTACAACTTATGATTGTATCGATTTCCATGAATGGAGACAGTAGAAACAATGAACAAATTGTTGAAGCTGCGGCCCGGGGAGTGTCCATCAATCTGTTTTCTTTTTTTAAGCAATCAGTTATCTGAAGCTGAAGGTGCAATCCTGGAACGAGGAAGAAAACAGTCAGTCAGGCAACTTTGTCCTCTCAGAAGAACAAAGGAAGGAAGGCAGCATACCAGCAAAGAATAGAGCGACATAGCTCCCACAGACCTCACAGCCTAACCAAATGAAATTTAAATCAATACACGATGCCACTGATAACCATACTTGCTTACAGAGACAAGTAAATTTCAATATTTTCAGTTCCAACTTCCAAGCACATTCCATAAAAAACTGAAGCATTTTT
This sequence comes from Digitaria exilis, assembly GCA_015342445.1. Lineage (NCBI taxonomy): Eukaryota > Viridiplantae > Streptophyta > Magnoliopsida > Poales > Poaceae > Digitaria > Digitaria exilis. The sequence continues at coordinate 754,706 of JACEFO010001608.1, forward strand.
TTTTTCAGTCAAGCGAATCACTTTATATGTTCAATTCCAAGAAAGTGTGCCAACCAACAAAAGATGTCTAAACCTCAAACATAGTCTTTACATTAATGATCATAAGTAACACACTGGGAAGGATACAAGGTTCATAACTGGTCAAGTGGTCATGGTGGATTGAAGCCTTCAGCTTAAAAAATTAAACTACTACCAACTTTTGTAGAGCAGATATTCAAATCATCCGCCTGCATCATGTCAATTGTCAATGGCAGCATGTTGCCAATAATGTCTATTCTGACAAACATAACACCGACACCCTCAGCAAATCCAATCACTGCAGCTCACCATGGTGATCGCAGCCGGCCGCCGCGCCGAGCACCATGATGTGGTTCAGAGAGAGAGAGAGAGAGAGAGAGAGTCCATACCATAGTAGCGAGTAGCGACGCCGCCGTGTGCCCGTGTCGAACACGAACACTCCTTTTTGTAATTTGCAGCAGCTCAGTTGATCTCTCCTTTTCTGAAAAAAAAAACTCAGTTGCTCTCGATCTATCTTAGCCAAGCTGCCAAGAAACCATGGAGATGGCGTCGCTGGTCGACGAGCAGAGCTCATCGAAGAGATCCTCCACCGCCTCCCGCCGTCGGAGCCATCATGCCTGCTCCGCGCCGCGCTCGCCTGCAAGCGATGGCGCAGCGTCGTCTCCGACGCGGGCTTCGCGCGTTCCACCGCTCGCCGCCGCCGGCTCCTTCCCGGCGGCGGCCGACCGCCGCGGCTTCGCCGTGCTCGACTGACATCACGGCCGCGTCCTCCTCGGCGCCATGCCTCCGGAGATGACTGTGACCACCTCGACTGCCATGGGCACTGACCTCGGCGACATTTTCATCTACAACTACTCGTCTAACACTACACAGTGTGGAGCCAGCCGCCATGGATCCATCTTGAGATCGACGATGTCGTTGAACACGCACTACATACTCAGAGCACCAGGCTCGTCGCCGGGGATAAAATCTACTTCAGTTCATCCTGACTGATGGCCACAAGATTGTCAAGTATGAATTGGGTGGCCATGTCACATCCATGAGCAATCCGCCATTAACCTTGCATCCTGCAGGAAAGGTGAGGCAATCTTCACATCTGGTCATGGCAGGCAGTTGGTTCTAATAGTGGCGCCGCCGAGCGATGGGTGAAGGACCAGGTCATCAAGCTGGACACGGTGCTTTTAGCAATGTGGTCATATATTCAACTAAAAGAATACAATCTTGTATTCAGCTTAATGCTCCAACTTTATTTACTTTGTTCGAGCTGAGTAAAACACTGGACCATCCATAAAATTGTGATGCAGTGGCACCTAGACGTCTAGACCCATAAAGTCTGAACTGCATTTTCAAGCAGAACTTCTGGACTGCATGCGTCTGTTTGTGATAACATACAAGATCATATGTTCATTCTTATTTAGCTGACTTTTGATTTTTGGTGTTTTTTTTTTCTACAGCAGTCCTTAAAGGCAAGGGACCAGATGCTAGTGTTTCAAGTGCACGAACAACTGACAATTTGCTGATGCAAGGTCTTCGGACTTGATGGCTCATGCTTTACGCATCTTTGTTATGCATGGATATCGATAGTAACCAGTGGCGGAGGAAAGGGTGGGGCCACTAGGGCCGTGGCCCCACTCGTCAGCCCATTTCTTACACAACAGGTACTGTAGCATGAAGGTTCTGACTATCTCACGAAATTAGCCTATCAAAGAGTGGCCCCAGGCGTTGTGCTAGCCCAGCTCCGCCCCTGATAGTAACAGTAGAGCTTGCTAACAGTCGACCTGATCCGTTCATCTATGAAATGTTTTGCTTTCCGTGCAGTCCTTAAGTTGCACCTGCTTCAGTACCTGCACCAGATCTGCGTCCAACCCATTCAGATTTCAGACAGGTCTTCCATGTGACGCAAGGGAAGCATTCAGCTCCTTCCATTAGGCATTTACCAATCTTTGCTAAACAGCTGAAGCTCACACCTTTTGCAACAGAAAACTCTACTGCAGTGATTCAGGTTAATTGAACACAATCCATCTATTTCAAATCTATTTATGATCATGGTCAGACATGTCATGACAATATGATTTGTGCAAAACCATCAACAGAAAAGCGTATAGAGACAGGTCAGTCAAGCAAGAATACATGCTGGTATTCAGATTACAGACTTAGGGTGTGTTTGATTGCATGCACCACATGATGCATGAATGGATGATCCTGGGATGGTTCAACCAAATTGCTTGTACTGCTTGGTTCACTCTAACTAGTACAACATTGTATTAAGTGAGATGGATCCATCCTAGATGAGTTGGTACAATTTATCCAACCAAACAAAAGAATCATCATTATTTTGTACCATTCCACGCATGAATCAAATGGTACAACCAACAAAACACACCCTTAAGGTCGGGAACAGGACAATAAAGGTGTTCTTTGCATAGTTTTAACCCCCTACTACTTCAGCGGACCTCACGCCATGTTCGCCTGAGGATTTCAAACTGCAGAAACTGGCAGCTTCCTCCTTCCATCATCCAAGAGCAACCTGCTTACCTGTGGATAATACAGTTAACAGTGAGTTGTCCGGTGCCCAATAGGATTAAACAAACAATCTTCTGCAAACAAGAACTCAACTTTCTGTACAACACTGATGACCTTGTTCTATTATGCTTGTGACTTTTGCATCGACAACAATTAACTAGCTGCTCAAACTTCTCGTGGTTCTCACAACTGGAGGCACTGATTGATAGACTACCTAAATAAACCTGAGCTAACTGCACTGAAATGGTGGCTAGAAAAGTGCAGACACCTTGAGCTCAGAAAGCTTTGCAGTAAAGCCAACATGGAGCCATTATTCTTCCATTAAAGATCAGATGCAACTTCACTCATCTCAAACTCAAACTACAGTAGAGTCATTTTTCAGAAAAGCAAGGCAGAATCCTTTTTTTCGGGAAAGCTAGGCACATATCCAATATAACATAATTACCCCAGGGATCCTTGCTAAGCATGAGCTTGACGAAAGCTCCAACAAGGCCAAACATAAACACTCATCATCCATGATCAGGAAGAGTTTTTAACAATCATAATTGAGCATGAAAACTTACTGCTTGGCAAATACGTTTTCAGCTCAGACAGGAGGTAATCCATACTGATGAAACTCTGTAAAACAGATAAACATAGTTAATATACATATATAAGTATATTCAGTATCAAGTGGCCACTTGAAGTATGATAATAAAATATTCTGTTTATATACGCACACAAAGAATTTGACAAGATGACCCAGATGAGTAATACTAATTTCACAAAAATTGCTCATCAGAAAGCAGAAATTATAATAAACTCAGATATCTGTCTTTCTTGGGGTTTAGCGGATGAAATTGCTTGCTCAACTTAAATTTAGATTGATCGTCACGATCTCATCATCCGTCCATATCGTACATAATAGACAAATAAATTCCTAGGCATCTCTAACCGGTTTCAACAAACCACAAGAAAAAAAAAAAGGACAGCTAGCAAAGTTATACAGATACTTCATTTCCATAGGTTCACAGTTCCATATAATCACAGTGCTAACTTGAGTATTACGCACAAAGTTCTAAATTGACAAATCATGGGCTAAGAAAAGCTACCTGGGGTGTAGAAGCTCGAGTAGGGAACGATACTTTGGGTGTCACCATTACCATAATCCTCTTCCATCACCCGCCCGGACTTTAGATCAATAGAGAACCAAGCATCCTCTGTCCCCACGAAAAAGATCCCGACACCATGTGCAAAGGCAACATAATCACTTTCAATGGAGGCATCAACGTTGAGCAGTGACCCAAGCTCAATGGATCCATTTTCTGCCCATGTAACATACCCATCAGGACCTGGGTGCATTGACAAGAGGCGGAGTTCGCACTTCACCCTAGAGGATCCCAACAACCCACCATCCTCTACCGTCGACTTCTCCAACTTAGCAAATCCCAACACACCATCCTCTGTCGTCGTGAGCGCCGCAAAGTCCGAAGTGAAACCAGTAGGCATGAAAATCACAGACACACTCCGTGCAGCCAAATCGTACTTGAGAATGCTCTCGGTCGCATCTATCAGGAAATAGAGCGCATTCCCCACAAGGGCAGTAGGAACCATTTCGACCCCATATGTTGGAGAGGGAGGGCCAAAGATGGGCTCGCTCCAGGCGCCGGTCTCCGACGAGTAGACGAACAAGTGCATCATCTCAGGGCCGGAGTCCAGCAAGACGACGAGGAAGGGCCCGCGGCGGCAGTCGAGGTGGTCACACGCGCCGTGGGCGGCGCAGACCACCGCCGCGTTCCAGCTAGTGACCGTCTGTGGCATGCTAGGAAGCTCCCGCAGCTCGCCCGTGACAGGGTCCCAGACCTCGAGGGTAGGCTTCCAGGGAACGGTGGTGAGGAGGACGCGGCCGTGGCGGGCGTCGAGCGCGCGGCGGTGGCGGCGTTCCGGGCAGAACGGGCGGAAGCGGGTGGCGCGGACGAAGCGCGCGACGTAGTCGTAGCGGTCGCCCTCGTGGCCGTCCCTGAGGTTGGCGATGAAGCCGAGCATCGGGGCCTTGCGGTGGCGCCGGGCGAACCCGCGGCGGAAGCTCCGTGTGGAGGCGACGCGGCGCCACCGCATGCACACGGCGGCGGCGCGGACGAGGCTCACGGGGTCATCGGGCGCCAGGCGGAGGAGGATCTCCTCGACGAGATCGTCCGTGAGCGCCTCCGCCATGCGGCTCGCTTGGCCGGACCCCGACTCCGGCGAGCTGCGGGGCCGAGGGTTTGGGTGGCGGCGGTGGATGGGGAATTGCGAGTGGGGATGGGGAATTTTTGTTGATCCAGATCTGGGAAGTGGCAGCTCTGTCATGTGGGGTCCAGCCGTCCAGGGTGGCAGTTGGCACTGCCGATTTGTGTTACTGTTCAATTTAGTTATTCTTGCTGCTTTTTTGCAATTAAAACATTGAGAACTATTATTTGAAAGAAAAATACTTTCAGAACTAACAGCAGTGGCATGCTATTGTAAGGTTCAGTTTCCGTTACGCGAAGAAAACTTAGAAAAGGCTGGAAAAGGCTGAAAGCCTGTAATTACTGCTTGGTAAATCCTGTTCAATATGATTTGTTGTGTTCCTTGCATATGCATTATAGAGAATTGAGCTCGACGGCTGATTACAAATTGATTGTTTAGACATCGCTTACAAATTAAACTTCTGTGTTCTGAAACTGAACCTTTAGGCTCTCTTAGCATGGATTGTTTAGATCAAACTGGATGCCTGATTTCTCAAAAAAAAAAAAAAAAAAAAAAAAAAAAAAAAAAAACTGGATGCCTGAAACGAACCGAGGCACAGACCTATCCTTTTCGGGAAATATCAAACTGATCTCTGAAACTGACGGAAGCAAATAGCCATATAGCACCAAATTCATCTGCTACTATATCTGCTCCCAAATTCAGGCATTTTTCAGTGTTCCACCATTCAAACCGAACTCGTTCAGTATTGGGTCAGCACTTTCCAACTGATTGAAGCAACGGAAGTGTTTACTAGTAACATCTGAGTTTAGCTCCTTGGATCTGACCATTCATCAATCTGTCCTGAACCTCATACATCTAAAGCAATTGAAAACTCTAGTACAGTACTTCGGGTTAATCCATCTATCCAGAAATCGTTTAGAATCGTGTCAGACATGTTGTGACAACATGGTTACGTAAGATCAGTGAACTAAAAACACGTGCACCAACTGAACCAAATAAACGATCGGAAAGAACAGAAGAGAAAAAAAGAATACATATGGCTCCGGGAAACTGGACAGACAAAGAGGCTTTTGCATTGCCTTTCAATCCCTACTGCTTCACCTCATTGGTAGCGATTGGCCAGAAGATTTCAATCTGTAGAAACTGGCCGCATCTTCTCAAGCAAATGAAGTGAAATCTCCAGGGGGGCCCACCTGCCCACCTGGCTCCCAGCTGGCTCGCCGAGCCAACCTGGCAGAGCATCCACACGAACGTCCAGCCGGCGCTGGTTTCCTGGCCCCACCTGGCAGTGAATAAATGGGAACCCGTCCCCTTCCTTCCTTCGTCGCTTCTTCCCTCTCGCATTTCATTTCAATTTTCGACTCCGCCACCGCCGACCAAGCCACCATGCCGCCGCCGCCGCCGCCGCAGAAGCTGTTCGAAGTGCTCTGGAAGGAGGTCCTGGTGCGCTTCCCGCCGGACCAATCGGCCAGCCTCCTCCACGCGGCGGTCGCCTGCACGCGCCCGGCCCGCGTCGTCGCCGACCCGGGCTTCCGCGCGAGGTTCCGCGGCTTCCACGGCGGGGACCCCGTGCCGCGCTTCCTCTCCGACCTGCGGGGATACGCCGAGGGATCCATCTCCCGCGTCGTCCGCACGTCCACCTTCCGTCCGCGCCGCTCCGAGCGGCTTTGCTGGCGCGCCGTCGACGCCCGCCACGGCCGCGTTAACCTCTACACGGTGCGCGACGGGATCCCGTTCTCGCGGAGCGACCTCATCGACACGGGGGATCTGCGGCGGCTGTTCACGCCGCCACGGCCGCGCCCGCGGAGCTGGAACGCGGCGCTTCTCTATGGCGGGCCGTTCCGCGTCGTCGTCGTCGGCACCGATGAGGGCGGCCTCTTCTGCTTCCTCTACTCGTCCGAGGACGGCGCGCGGAGTGTGGAGGCCTCGTCGGAGCAAGAAATTGGTGTCGATCCGGCGCCCCCCGCCCAATCCCCCGAATCCCCCGCGCCGCCGCTCGACGGATTCAGCATGGATTCGGTGATTGATGACGCTCTGGAGGAGATCCTCCTCCGATTGCCGCGCGACGACCCCGCGACCCTCATCCGCGCCGGCGCCGTGTGCAAGAGGTGGTCTGGCATCGTCTCTTCCCCGGGCTTCCGCCGCCGCTTCGCGCAGCCCGCCTTGGCCGGATTCGTCGCGAATCTCAGAGACGGGGACAGCGGCGGCGACACGGACTTCGTCGCCCGCTTCGTCCCCACAGGCGACGACCCCTCGTTCCCGCCCGGCACCGACCACCGCGCCCGCCGCGCGCTCGACGCTCGCCACGGCCGCGTGCTTTTGGCCACGACAGCGTCCGGGCGGCTTCGCCTCGAGGTCTGGGAGCCTGCCACTGGTGTGCTACGGGAGCTTCCACCGCCGCCGAGGACCCTGCATGACTCGGTTCTCGAGGAACCCTTCGGCTGGAACGCCGCGGTGCTCGGCGGCACCCATGGGACGCCCGACAATCTGCACGGCCAGCCCCCGGCTCCCTTTCGAGTCGTCCTCCTCGACGATGACAGCAGTAAGTGTAAGTTGAGGCTGCACATCTACAGTTCGGAGGGCGACGCTTGGAGTCAGGCCAAGTACGGTCCTCTGTCTCCGCTGCTGGGCGTCGATACAGCGCCTCCTGCCCTCGTCAAGAGCAAGCTCTTTTTCTTGATCGATGCTAATAGCATTCTGCAGTATGATTTGTCTTCAGAGAGAATGGATGTTATCCTTCTGCCTCGCGACCACTACAAGCAGCAGTTCAGCGCTCTCACTACCACGAAGCAGGGTGGCTTGGGTTTGGCAAGGATTTGCAGCAAAGAAATATTGTGCTGGTCAATGCAGATGAATCCTGAAGGAGTTGAGAGATGGAAAGAAACAGACACCCTTGACCTCACCAAACTGCTCCCACCAGATGCATTTCCCATTTCTGAAGGGTATCTTGGTTTCGCCCACGGACTCCAAGTGTTCTTTGTCGGATCAGAGGATCGGCAGTCAACTTTCTTGATTGATTTTAATTCTGGCATGGTTACGAAGGAGGGATGTGGCGAAGGGTGTACCCATGGAGTTGTGCCATGTACACGTTTTCTACATTCCAGGTAATTTTTTGCTTACCTGATAGTCAATTTTTACAAGTTTGTCATGCTCAGAGTAATATCTGTGAACTGTGTGGATTTTCCTCTTTTTGGTGTCCTTGAAAATGACTGGATATACTATAATTTATCCATCTGTTGAACATATCCATTTGGATGATAGGTCTTGATAGATCAATTAGGATGAGACATATGGAGCCGTAGAGATTAAAAAGTGTCACTCCTGTACCACTTCAGATGTTTGTCTTGTGCCTAGCATTGTTCATCCCCTAGCGATTTGAATTGGATGATAAATCTGGGCTAAAGAAAGATGCATGTTTCTCTAGAATGTTAATCCCTTCTTCATTCGCTATTGGAGATTGGACTGTTTTTGTGCAATCGTCTGTTAACTGGTACCATGGTTGGTTAGCCATTGGTGCCTACGTGCTGATTGTTTTGGTTGGGGAGAAACAAAATACATATTGATGAATGGCAAATGGATTCCTAAAGTGGCTGATATACTTTCAAATTTTGTGTTCCTGCAGCACATCGAGCTGACACTACATGAGGAACCATGAGATATAGTGCTTCCAGTATACAAAAAAAACTCAAGTTCTTGTTGCAAGGTCTTCTTCAAGAAGGCAAATGGGAAAGTTTACTGCTAATGCAGATGTAAATATGGGTTTGGTGGCTTGCAACACTTTTCATGAATGGTATTGCAGCTCTGATTGCCTTCACGCATTCTGGATCTTTGCATAACCGTTTAATGGACCATTAGTAGTCTCTCTTAGCTTATATTTTTAGCTTGCTAGTTGGTTTATAGTGTCTCTTGGACTTATCTGTAAGATGTTAAGGTAGCATGACCTTGCTCTATGTGTGCTCTGAAACTTAAGCATGGCAGTGAGGAGTGGGAATGAATATGCTAGTATTTTGTTTCCGTTATCTGCAATTACTGGTGCTCAGGTTCTTGTGCATGGTTGAAATTCCTGTGATCGTATTATGGGGAATTTATTTTCCTGTGCTTTTAGCATGCAATTTCTTGAGGTGAAATCTTCAGGCCTGATGACACCTGGGCAGTCGCAGATCTTCAGTCAGAATATGCTTATTCAGTTTCTTCTTTGGTTAGTTGGTGACATGTTGAATCCTTAGGCGCCTATCTCTATATATGTTTTTTACATCTCTGTTACTATCCAAAATTAATGCTTTCATAATGTGCCTGCGTGGTAGTATCGTACTATCATATGTCAATTCTATAATAAAACTCTTTGATTTCATACCAATTTCTAATCTATAGTTGAGGAAGAATACAAGGTCCATAACTGGTCATGGTCGCTTAAACTTGAAGAAATATAATTAAACTAATAACTGTAATACAGAATACTTATGGACATCCAATCCATCAGTCCTGCAACATGCATGTCAATTGTCAACAGCAGCAGATTCGGCTTGATGGATTTGTAAATGGCCAGGAACTAGCACATTTGGGTTCATTCTTCCCCTGGCAATGGCAATGGCAATGTACTGCTAGCAGCAGAACCTGAAAACGTACAAGCATATAGAAGTAAAAAAAAAGTTCAGTAGTACGTATTTGACAATGTCCAGTAACTCAGTTTCTTAAGACAGAAAAATACTACTGCTGCCTACACTAGGTAACATGTACAACCAACTCAACAATTAAGGCAGGTGAAATATATAATGCATGCTTCTACTTGAGATGAAAAAAAAATTACTACATAGATTTCGCGGTCAACTAATAACTTTCCGTATTAAAAAATGTCTTGTTTTGTTATTATTAGCATAGTAGTACGTACCTGGAGTATGGAAGCTCATGAAGGGAAAGACTCTAAAGACTTCCTGAAACTCGCATACCTTTCTGGCCTGTCCTGTTTTCACCTCAATCATGAAGCAGGGGCCGCTCAAGTCTATTTTCACAAAGATAACACCAACACCCTCGGCAAAACCGATCAGTGTAGCTCGCTTACATGAATCGGCGTCAATCGGGAGCAATTTGTCAAGTTCCATAACCCTGCATTGCGCCCACCTGCTTGCTGATGTTCCCTTCATCTTCTTCCTCGTATACATGCGAATCTTTGAACACTTGATGCCGGCAAGCCCCAGCGAGCCGTCATCTGCTGGCATGATGACTATGTTCGTGTCGTACCCAGCCGCCGGCGTTTCGATTGTAGACAAGCGATTCTTGTCGCCGCCGAAATCGTATCTGAGGAGCATGGCACCGTCGCACACGACGAAGTAGGCGGCGGCGCCGGCGTCGTCTCCGGCTCCGGCGACGAGAGCGCCGCGCTTCAGCTCAACCTCGTCACGTCCCCTGCCGAGGTGAAGGGAAGCGAGCGTGCCCCACGCACGGGCCTCCGACGAGTACACGCAGCCGTGCACCGTTCCGGCGATGTTGCACACGAAGACGACGAGGAACGGGCCACCGGCGCAGGCGCAGTGGTCGCAGCCGGCCACCGCGCAGAGCACCATGGCGAAGGAGAACAAGTAGCGGATGCTGAGGTCGGGCACCTCCTGCCAGTCGCCGGCGACCGGGTCCCACACGATCAGGTTCCGCGTGTCCAAGTGGCGGAAGAGGACGCGGCCGTGGCGGCAGTCGAGGGGCCGCAGGTCGCGGTAGTCGAGGTGCCACCAGAGGTCGGATGCCTCCGGCGGCCGGGCGAACGGGCAGGCCGCCGCCGTGGGGAAGAAAAGGCGGCCACTGCCGGTTTTGTGGAGGAAGCCGATCAATGGCGGCGTCCGGTGGAGCTCGCGGTAGCGGCGGAGGAAGCCGCCGGAGCCGGAGAGGACGACGCGGCGCCAGGTCTTGCACACGAGGGCGGCCCGGGCGAGGTGAGCTGACTCGTCCGGCGGGATGCGGGCCAGGATCTCCCGGACCACGTCGTCGTTCAGCTCCGGCAGCGGCTGCTGCATGATATCGTTCGTTACTGTCTACTGATGATCGAGGTTCAGTTCGGCGAGATTATATTTTTGCTCGTGCAAATCAATCAGAATTATTGGCATCGCACGGCAAGGTCGTCCTTCTTGTCTTCTTCTTGGCCCCGGCTCCATTGTCGATCGGACTCGGATGCTGAGTGAGAGTCCAAACCCAACAGCGGCTACACTTTCACGAACAATGCGAATATGTCTTATTAAAAAATAAGACATTTTTTAATAAGCTATTAATTGTTTCTGTCTTAAGAAACTGAGTTACTGGACATTGTCAAATACGGCCCAACTATTTGAGTTACTGGACATTGTCAAACTGAGTAATAATATGGCCCAACTATTTGAGTAACATGTCATGTAATGAAATGAACTTGCAGCCAATTTAGTTTCATATAGTAATTCTGAAACAAAGAAAATACCATGCACTCATTTTCCTTACTACCAGTACATTCAGACAAAAGTAATTCTATGCATTCCCAGTCTGATGGCAAATTTTAGTTCTGGAGCAAAACAAAGAGTAGTATATCGCTTTGGCCACCACCTTACATATAAACCCAAGTAAATTTTTCTACATTACAGCCAACGCCTTATACAAAAGATTTTTAAAGCACGAAAGCAGCACACATGATCAGCTGCCTGCGTAGTCACATATCCTCAAGAGTTATATAATCACAAACCCTACATTTGCCATCTATGATCACCATTGACACTTCTCAGAAGACCTTGCAACATTACTTGAGGTTCTCATGCACTTGCTCTGCCTCCATCAGTTTCAGGGGCTATTTTCAGTGCTACAGAAACACAGAAATTTGACAATAACATCAGCATATTGAGGAATCAGTTTTGCCTTGATGAAAAATTGTTTCCAACCAACTGCTCAAGGACCAATAATCTGCGGCAATTGAATAACAAAATAGCGCCAAGTTATCATCCATAGTTCTACCAGTTCAACCCCCATTTTGCACAAAATCATCTAGTGATACTGAGAAATACTGACAAATTGAAAAGCATATATAAGCGGAGTTGTACCTGGAATGCAATAGCTCACAAAAGGAACAACACCATAGATGTCCCTGTCAATTTCAAACTTCTCCACCCGACCAGATTTCATATTGACGAGGAATAAACCACCAACAGCAGTCCACAGGAAGAGAACCCCAACATCATGAGCAAAGTCAAGCAAATAAGGTAAGGTGAAAAGGTCCTCATCTGAGAGCAGCGTCTCAAGCCCAATGACTCTGCTCTGCCCCCATCTTGCTTGACCATCATCACCGACCTCCCTTGGCCACAGGCTCAGTGTGGAGTGGTTCACAGCGGCGAATCCCAGCTTACCATCCTCCATGGTCATGAGCAGAGGTCGCCCCTGGTAGTAGGTGCATGCCGGCGGCCTCTGAATCAGAGACACTTCTCGCGAATCCAGATCGTACCTGAGGATGCTGGCGCTCCCTTGGAACAGGAAGTGGAGCGCGTTCCCCACATGGACACCCGGCACGGATTCGAGACATGTGGGGGACGAGTCGGGGTGAGCCACCGGCGAGGCCGCCGCCTCGCTCCACGCGTCGTCCACGGACGAGTAGACGGAGGAGAAGATGCCGTCCTTGTCGGTGGTGCCGACGAGAACGACGCGGAACGGCCCGTCGCCGTCGTGGCAGCCAGGGCGGTGGTCGCCGTCGCAGCCGCAGAGCAGCGCGGCGCTCCAGCTCGACGGGCGCGGCCGTGGCGACGCGGGCAGCCGCCGCAGCTCTCCCGTGGCGGGGACGCACACGGTGAGTTCGGGGGTCCTGGATCCGGCGGCGAACCTCTTGCGCAGCGGGTAGATGAGGACGCGGCCGTGGCGGGCGTCGGCGGCGCGCCAGCCGCGGAGCTCCGTGGGGCGAGGGCGGAAGGTGGAGGTGGGGACGAAGCGGGAGACGGCGCCGTCGTCGCGGTCGCCCCTGAGGTCGCAGAGGAATCCCAGCATGGGGGGCCCACCCCCACCGCCGCCGCCGCCGTGGAAGCCGCGGAGCCGGGCGCGGAAGCCCCGGCCGGAGACGACGCGGGCCCACCGCTTGCAGACGAGCGCCGCGTGGAGGAGGCTCGCCGGGTCGTCCGGCGGGAGGCGCACGAGGACCTCCTCCAGGAGCACTTCGTACAGCGCCTGCCACTGCGGCGCCGCCATGGTGCTTTGCGTGGTCGGTTCGTTTGGGGGAGGTGAAACGAGGTGCGAGAGGAAGACGACGGGTCGCGCGCGAGGGACCGATCCCCATTTATACCGGTGGAAGGAAGGAGCCCTCTGCTGGGTGGGACCAACGAGCCAGTGAGAGCGGGATGGTCAGGTGGGTCCCACGTGACTGGTTGGCATGTCGTTTGGGTGACCAGTACTTTAGGAATTCATTTGCCATCTAACAGCCAATGAAGACAATGAAGATGTGGTTAAGATTTCAGAGAAACATGTGTCGTCCTTTAACCCAGATTTATCAGCCAATAGCTGGCTTTTAGCATGCAATTTTTCTTGAGGTGAAATCTTCAGGCATCTAGTTGTGAACTTGTGATGCATCCGATGCCCCCATGTACAATGTTAAACATGGGTACAAGGCAAACATCTGAAGTGGTGCATGAGTGACAGTTACAATTTTTCTGTCTGCGTAACTTCATGTCTCATCCTAAATTGATCTATCAAGACCCCATATCCAAAGTGATATGTTCAGAAAATGGATAAATCATAGTATGTCCAGTCAGTTTCAAGGACACAAGCAACAAGAAAGTCCACACAGTTTGCAGATACATTACACTCTAATAAACTCATGCAAACTAATAATATTAACATCTTTGCACAAGAAAAAAAGCAGTAACTCTGAAACATTTGAGTAACATAGAAGACAGAAATGTAAACCGAACCATTTGTAATACGGCCAAACCATTTGAGTAATATGGCATGCATGAAATTGCAGCTATTTAGTTTCGTATAGTGACTCTAAACAATGAAAATATCATACACCCATCTTCCTGAGCACCAGAACATTAAGACAAAAGGAATTCTGCGCATTCCCAATCTGATGGAAAACAGAAGTTTTAGGGAAAAACAGATAGTAGTATAGCGCTTGGATCAAGATAAGTCCAAGAGACGCTTTAAACAAACTAGCAAGCTAAAAATATAGGCTAAGAAAGACTACTGATGATCCATTAAACCACTGGGCAAAGATCCAGAAAGCATGAAGGCAAGTAGAACTGAAATGCCATTCATGAAAAGCCTTACAAGCCACAAAACTATGGCATCTGTGTCACCAGTACATATTTCCTTCTTCATCTTAAAGACCTTGCAACGCAACTTGAGTTTTTCATGCACTTGAAGCACTAGCTCCCGGTTCCTCATATATTGTTGCTGATCCCAGTGCTGCAGAAACACAAAATTCAAAAGTAATATCAGCCACTTTAGGAATCCATTTGCCATCAATACATATTTTGTCTCTCACCAAGCAAAATGATCACCAAGTAGCCACCAATGGCTAACCAAACAACACTACTCCGTAAATTATTATTTGTACAACCACCACTTAACAGACAATTGCACAAAATAAGTTCAATCTCCAATAGCAAATGAAAATAGGAACAACATTCCTGATAAACATATGCCTTTCTTTTGCTAGATTGATCATCCAGTAGCTAAGGAATGTGCAATGTTAAACATGGGCACAAGTACAGGAATGGCAGTTTTAAATTATGTACGGCTCCTTAACTTCATGTATCTTTCCTAAATTGATCTATCAAGACTAATCATCCAAAATGATATATTTAGTCAGTTTCAAGGACACCAGAAACAAGAAAGCCCACACAGTTTACAGATATTACACTCAAATAAACTCTAGGCTATTGATCATATTACCATCATCTATATTTTTATAGGTTGCTAACGGAAACATCTACAATTTCCGGAAAATCTGAAACATTAGTAATGCTAAAAGTGGCAAAATAACCATCCAGAATGCTTTACCTGGAGTGCAGAAGCTCACAAAGGGAACAACATAATCAGGGAGGCCAAGCTCATCAGGCATCCTCCTCGCCTGGCTGGACTTTAAGTCGACACAGAATATTCCTCCATCATTCGTGTAAAGGAAAATGACATCGACGCTGCCAATCATAATAGGTGGGTGTCTGAGGGAGGTGGCAGGGAGTATCTCCTTGAGCTCAATAACTCTGCTTTGTTCCCATCTGGCCTCTTCACCAGTACCGGCCACCCTCGACCATAGGTAGAGCATACTGTCCTTTGTTACTGCGAATCCGAGATCCCCATCTTCTATGGTGACAAGGGAAATGGGTCGTTCAGAGGCTATGGCTGGCAGGCGAATCAGCACCATCTCCCGCGTCGCCAGATCGAATTTGACAACTGCGTCCGTAGTGTGAAACTGGAAGTAGACTGCATTCCCCGCAAGAGCACCGGGCACTAGATCCAAATGGTCGATGCGACCCAAACTCTCATTGATGTGAGGAGCAAAGGTGGGATCGCCCCATTCCCTATCCTGCGACGAGTAGACGCGGGCGAACGTCATGCTGTTGTCAACCACCACGGCGACGACGAGGAAGGGGCCATGGCTGCAGTCGAGGTGGTTGCAACCGGCGGCGGCGCATAGCACCGCGAAGTTGGAGGAGCCCCTGTACGGATCCGACAGCCTGGGCAGCTCCCGCCGCTCGCCGGTGATGGGGTCCCAGAGAGTAAGGGTTGGGATCCACGGCTGGGACCCGCGGCGCATGTTGTGGAAGAGGACGCGGCCGTGGCGGGCGTCGAGCACCATCGAGCCGTCGCGGAGGTCGGCGGGGACCTGGCACCGGAAGGAGGACGTGGAGACGAAGCCGTCGTTCTTGACGAAAGCGCCGGTGTTGACGACGGCGCCCAGCATGGGGAGCTCGCGGTGGAAGCTGCGGAAGCGGGCGCGGAAGCGGCGGGCGGAGACGAGGCGGCTCCAGCGCTTGCAGACGAGGGCCGCACGGAGGAGGCTCGCGGGGTCGTCGGGCGGGAAGCGGATGAGGACCTCCTCGACGAGCTCGTCCAGCAGCTGCGGCGGCGGCGCCATGCTGCTTGGTTGGTTGGAATCGCCGGGCGGCGGCGGCGGCGGCGCGAGGGTTTGGTCCGAGCGAGCGGATTGGGTGGGAATCCGATGTGTCCTCCCCCTTCTGTTATTTTTGTTGGGCTGATTTTGCTATTTGGGCCTATTTCTTTCTTCACTGTATATCAACAACAAACAACTTGTGGGTTGTTTTTAACGTGCACATCTAACCGCGCAAAACAAAATAAAAGAAGCAATTACTAATAAGTGAATTTTTCTTGACTTTAACCAATTATATAAATAAGTCAAATAAATCAATTAGTTCTGTTTAATGATTGTTCAACATTATGACCATTTGACATTTCGTTCACGCCACTGTGCATTATCATATCAACACCTTGTTATAATATGATCCGCATTCAGTTACAGTGAACTGATGAGTGCGCACAGATGCACCTGTTCAGATTCAGAAAGTCACTAGGAGAGAAAAGAAAAAAAATGAACCGGCTTATGGACCATGGGAATGGTACAAGCTGGCATCAGATGCATCACAATCAGAACATCAGGTTACATACTGAAACCCTTCTCTGCAACTGCCCAAGTGAGCCCAAGATTTCTCTAAAAGAAAATGCATGCTAAAACCAAAAGAAAATAAAATCTCCACAATATGATCAAAAGAATTTCAACCACAAGAACCTAAGATCACTAGCAATTGTAGATAAGGAAAACATATAGCATGTTCATTCCAACGTCACAAACACTGCAAGGCTTTAGTTTCAGAGCGCACATTGGTCAAGATCATGCTGCCGCTGCCGTTACTTTAACATCTTATAAATAAGTCCAAGACACGCTTTAAACCAAATAGAAAGCTAAAAATATAAGCTAAGAGAGACTACTGACGATCCATTAAACCACTAGGCAAAGATCCAGAAAACATGAAGGCAAGCATAACTGCAATGCCATTTCATGAAAAGTGTTACAAGCCAGAAAACACACATATGCCATCTGCGTCACCAGTACACATTTCCTTCATCTTAAATACCATGAAACAGCAACTTGAGTTTCTTCATAGTTCATACATTGAAGCACTAGCTCATGGTTCCTCATCTGTACTGTCTGCTCCCAATGCTGCAAGAAAACAAACTTGAAAGTACTATCAGCCACTTTAGGAATCCATTTGCCATCAATATATATTTTGTTTCTCACCAACAAAAATGATCAGCAAGTAGCAACTAATGGCTAACCAAACACCACTACCTTCTTATCCGTACTGCCACAAGTTAACAGACAATTGCACAAATTCAGTCCAATCTTCAATAGCCAATGAAGATGGGAATTCAATTCCAGAGAAACATGTGTCTTTCTTTAGCCAGATTTATCACCCAATAGCTAAGAAATGTACAATGTTAAACATGGGCACAAGGCAAACATCCGGAGTGACAAATTTAAGTTTTCTACTGTTGCACAACTTCATGTCTATTCCTAAATTGATCTATCAAGACCCAACATCTGAAATGATATGTTCATCAGACGGGTAAATTCTAGCATATCCAGCCAGTTTCAAGGACACCAGAAAAAAAACGACACAGCTTTCATATTACACTGAACTAAACTCGGGGCCATTGATCATATTACCATCATCTATACTTTAGCATTGCTGACAGAAACATCTACAATTTCCTGAAAAATCTGAAACATCAATAATGCTAAAAATGGCAAATTAAGCATCCAAAAAAGGTCTACCTGGAGTGCAGAAGCTCACGAAGGGTACAGGAAAATCAGGGACGCCAAATTCTGAAGGCATCTTCATCGTCTGGCTGGACTTCCAGTCAACACGGAATACTCCATCACTCGTGCGAAGGAAAATGACATCGACGCTGCCAATCATAACAGGTGAGTATTTGAGGGCATTGGCAGGGAGTATCTTGTTGAGCCCAATGACTCTGCTTTGTGTCCATATGGTTCTTTTGCCGTGACATGCCACGTACGAAAATAGGTAGAGCATGCTGCCCTTGGTTGCCGCGAATCCGAGAGCACCATCTTCTGTTGTGATGAGCGCAATGGGGCGAGGAAAGCCTATGAGCGGCAGGCGAATCACCCCCATCTCCCGTGTCGTCAGATCAAACTTCAGGACTGCGTCCATAGTGTAAAACTGGAAGTAGACTGCATCCCCAGCAAGAGCACCGGGCACCATTTCGAAACTGTCGACGGAACCCAAACTCTCAATGATGTGAGGAGCGAAGGTGGGTTCGCCCCATGCCCCATCCTCCGACGAGTAGACGCGGGCGAACGTCTCGCCGTGGTCGTTGACTACCACGGCGACGATGTGGAAGGGGCCGTGGCTGCAGTCGAGGTGGTTGCATCCAGCGGCGGCGCATAGCACCGCGAAGTTCGTGGACCACCCGGGCCCGTACGGATCCGGCAGCCGCGGCAGCTTGGGAACCTCCCGCCGCTCGCCGGTGATGGGGTCCCAGACAGTAAGGGTTGGGATCCACGGCTGGGACCCGGGGCACGCGCGCTGGAAGATGACGCGGCCGTGGCGGGCGTCAAGCACGATCGAGCCGCCGCGGAGGTCGGCGGGGGCCTGGCGCCGGAAGGAGGACGTGGGGACGAAGCCGTGGTTGTTGAAGACGGCGCCAAGCATGGGGGTCGCGCGGTGGAAGGCGCGGAATCGGGAGCGGAAGTGGCGTGAGGAGACGAGGCGGCGCCAGCGCTTGCAGACGAGCGCCGCGCGGACTGGGCTCGCGGGGTCGTCGGGCAGAGAGCGGATGAGGACCTCCTCGACGAGCTCATCCAGCAGCTGCGTCGGCGGCGTCATGCTGCTTGGTTGGTTGGAGGGCGGCGGCGGCGCAAGGGTTCGGTCCGGGGGGGGGGGGGGGGGGGGGATTGGGTGGAGAACGATGTTCTCTCTCTCTTTTTTATTGGGCTGATTTGGCTATTTGGGCCGATTTCTTTCTTTACCGTCTGACAACAACTTGGGTTGTGATGTGTAAAAAAACAGCTTGGGTTGTTTTTACTGTTGCGTTTCGCTCAAAAAAAAAATGCTAAATAATATTTTTTGGGTAGTTGCTAAAAAAATATTGTGGTGTTGCCTTTTGTAACATTGCTTTCTTATAAAACTTTATCGTATCGAGTATATAAGATCTGTGATAGTACCTATGTTTCACATTGTAAGTTATTCCAACATAGTTAAAGAGTCAAACTATTTTAGATTTGATTGAAATTATAAAGAGATCACAAAGGTTTATTGCACCAAGTACATATACCATAAAAATATATTTAATGAAGAAATTAGGGTACTTATTAGATAATATTTTATTTTTAAATTTGTTCAAACTTTGGTTACTTCGAGTCTCCAGAAAAAGTTGAAATTACTTATATTTAGAATGGTGGGAGTATATATATTATTATAGTTAACACATGGATAAATGTTTTAGCTTTTATATATACTTAAATTATATTATGTCCAGATACATATTGTATATCAAGATGACCCACAATTTGGGATGGACAGATGGAGACATGGACTACGTTGTTCTATCTATGGTGGGACAACTTGAATAAGGTGGGAGGGAAGCAAAGTGTTGCGCCTAATCCGATACCACAAAAAATACCGAATTAATGCATCGAAATGTTGAGTCAAGTATTTAATGTTGCTAATTGTTGAATCAGGTAGGAAAAATAAAACTGTTGAAAGACATGCATCCATGGAGGACGGCTGATATGCTGTAATAGTTGAGTTTGATGGTTCAAAAATTACAAACCTTGACCATTTTTCACAAGGTATAGCGTGGTGAGAAGAGAACGACCATTCAAATAAGATGAGGCCAACTCAACACGGCATGGCCTGTCGGGAACAATGCTACATTTCGTCATTGGGCACAAATCTTTCTTTCCTAAAAAACCAGCAGTCCTCTGCACTCCTTCAGTCTGATCTCCTACGAATACAAAGGTTGCTCCAGCAGAAGATAAAGCCTTTTCTTAGCTCTGCTGGTTTATTGAAACTGAAATGTGTAAACTCAGCCCTGAAGGCTGAAACACACACAACCTTGAACCACATTATTCCGCGCTGACAAAGCACATATAAAAGAAAACTCCATAGCACGTAATATAAGGTTTGGTTGACATGATCCTCATTCCCAGTATTAGAAGCTTTTGCTTATATCAACGTTACCTAAGACAGCTGTATAGATCATTAGCCATGAGAGGAAGACCATAGCGACGGTTAACGGGGCTGCCACTAGGATGCTTCTTATACCATGTCTGCACTTTTTCTTTTTGAGAGTAATATCATGTCTGCACTGGTCTGGCAAGAGCACCCCCATCGTCAGCATCATCGCTAACATGACCATTACCATAGCTCGAACCAGCTCACCGACGACCATCGCTGACCATGTGCAGCCTCCATCGACAAACTTGAACTCGCACTACGTCAAGCCATCGGTTCTCTACTCCTCTCTCTCTCGCGTTCATGTATATAGTTGTAAACCATGATGCTTATCTCAAGTTAATTATAAGAACACCCCACTGATCTATTCCTAGAGATCCTACAAGTCCAACAATATACACTTGTTTTTGGGAAATTCCAACAATATACACTTGTTTTTGGGAAATTTAATTTCTAACTGATCGAGTGAAACAAAATAGAAAAGGCAATTACCGATGACTATCAATAGTCACTTTTGTTTCAAATGTAAGAATTTATAGTTTTGTACTGAGGGAAACTTTCTTGACTTTGACCAATTTTATACTCCCACCGTTTTATAAAATTAAAGAATTTGGTTATGATATTGACACAGTCTTCAAAATATAATTTTGACTAATACTTTTTGCTATAAAATATTTAAGGGTACTTTTATAAAAAAAATTATTTCAATATGAATATACTCGTATAATTTTCACACCTCTAAACTTAACATAGAAAAACATTTGCAGTCAAAGTTTAAAAACTTTACAAACTTTTTTTTGAACCGGAGGGAGTATAAATACACACCAGATTCTACTACAACATCAAATAAATTGAGCAGCTATGTTAAATCTGCCAGGAATATATGATGCCTTGATAATACGTTGATCAGCTACTATAGATGTTTGTATACTGTTTCTATAAAACTTGGTCAAAGTTGAGATGATTGACTTGAAACAAGTTCCTATGGTATTTGGTATTATATCACCGGCGCCGCCGGCACACGCGCGGCTCGCAGTCGCAGGGAAGCAGCTGACCTGGCAGCTAAAACCATGGTGTACTTCATTCAGGCTGAACAGGCATCGGGCATTTCTGTTGACCACAATCTCCCTCTTTGTATGTACATCGAATTCATTCAGCTATCGAGTCCCAATTCGAGCAGATGCTCTGAAAGCAATCCAAGGTGGTGTACATGAATCACAAGTTTAGAACAGAGCAAGATCCGTGCAGAATCACAAGTTCAGAACAGAACAACGCAAGATCGATGCAGAACAGAACAGAGTTCTTCAGAGTTCAGACTTCCAACGAGCAGCTTCCAACAGAGAGGAGATCGAGAGGCCGCCGGCGAAGAACAGTCAATGGCGCCCTCAACCTATCGATTCCGATTTCCAGCGCCTGGGGCGGCGGCCTCTGCACGCTTCCATCGACGGCCACCGCGGCACGGACTTCTGTGCCCCTCGTGCGTGCAGAAAGCTGCAGTTTTGTGACGTTGTCGTAATCCTGCAGTTTCCATTCGTCGCCACTAGTCAAGTCAACTTCCACTCTCCACTTGCTCAAAAGAAAAAAAGAATCCATTCTCCATAGCCAAGTTTCTTATGCCTGCTGAAATCAAGGTTACTAGTACTTCAAATTATTCCTACTTTCCGATGATTATTATAGCCATTTGGTCCAGAGTTTACGCTCTTGCTTTTCGTTTTTAATTTACTAAAACAACTGATTTTTTTTTAAAAAAATCTGAAACTCGATTTTGTTTACTTGGAGCTTGGAATGTGAACTTTCCTATTTCGGATTTATTTGATTTGTTACTTTTACGATGAAAATCTGAACTCGCATTAATAACATTATCACTGAAAAATAATAAAATGTTACTTTCATCATCAGTTTCAACTGTAATTTTCATTCTCACTCCAAACGTACTACTTACATTGAATTCGCTAGCATATTCGCAGCATGTAATGCCATTATTTTCGAAAGGGAAGTAAACGCTCCATTAGAAAAAGAAAATAAAAATCAAAGTGCCACTTGATCGCTCGGGAATATATCTATCGATCCATAGAATATACTACGTGTCCAAGAACCACGAGCCACATATTCATCGATTTACGTTTATTTGGAGTGGTTAGATCCCTACAGTAAACAAAAACAACAGGCACTCTCACAGCTCACTCATCCCATGCCAGCAATATCACATTTAATTTTGAGGTTAGTTTATCATTGGATGTACAGACGCTAACAGGCTCTAAAACAAACCGGGTGTCCTATAGCTCTGTCTCTTATGGTAAGTTGGTAACCACACACAAACACGGCGTACGTAGTCAAATTCTGAACATTCAGTGGAAAGAGACTGCGAAAAGAAAAATATAATCAAACGCACGTTGAGCTTCAACAACGTAAGATCCATCACGATGAAAAAAGAAAGGCAACTTGAACAGCCTTTCCAACTACTGAAACAATATCAAATTAGAGTGGTCAACCAGAGCTTCATTTGCCATTACCATTAATACCACATTGAATTACGTGCTTAGTTTATCACTTAGTTTAACATGGTCGTCGTCGATTACTGGACGAGCTTCCATGTTACTATCTCGTTTGGCACGCAAATGCAGGAGGAGAGGAGGACACGATCGAGACGACTGACAATTTCAAAATCGAAGTCCAGATCGCTCCAATCTTATTGTGCGGTTAGTCCAGCTCCAACTTGCAGTAGAATAGAGAGCTCCATCCATGGCTGAAATGAAGCTCCACTGAATCGCTCGCCGCTACAGTTCCGATCGATCGGTCCATTAATTACAGTGGTGTGACGACTGTCGATCGACGAGACGACGACGATGGAGATGGAAAAAATGATAGCCAGCGGTGGCGATGGAGGCGTGCCGGAGCTGGAGGATCCGGTGGTGGCGCGGCCGGCGGCGGAGGAGGAGAAGGAGAGCCGGCGGCGGCGGCCGCTGCTCGTTGCCGTCCTGGCGGCGCTGCTCCTCCTGGCGTTCTTCGTCCTTGGCCGGGAGAGCACGTCGACGGTGTGGGAGATGGCGAGTGCCAAGCTGCTGGCTGTTGTGAATAATGACGCCGCCGCCGGTGATGTCGCCGACGAGCTCCTCGGCGGGCTGCTGGCGGCGGTCGACGACCGCCGGACGTGCCGGAGCCGGTACGAGCTGTGGCGGTACTACAAGCACTTCCCCTACCGGCCATCGCCGCACCTCCTCCGCAGCCTCCGCGCCTACGAGGCTCGCCACCGTCGCTGCGCCCCCGGCACGCCGCTCTACGTCAAGGCCGTCGAGCAGCTCAAGTCCGGCGGCCATGGCGGCGCCGCCGCCGCCGCCATGGAAGAAGAGTGCCGGTACGTGGTGTGGCTCCCCTTCGACGGCCTCGGCAACCGCATGCTGTCCATGGCGAGCGGCTTCCTCTACGCGCTCCTCACCGGCCGCGTCTTCCTCGTCGCGCTCCCGCCGGACTCCGGCGACCTCTTCTGCGAGCCGTTCCCGAACACGACGTGGCTCTTCACGCCGCAGGACTACCCCGTCGACAACCTGCCCTGGCTCGGGCAGAGCCCCAACGTGTCGCTCGCGGCGCTCCTCGCCGCCAACAAGACGATCGACGGCGCGGCGTACGTGTACCTGAGCTTGGGGTGGCAGATGACGGACGGGACCTTCTTCTGCGGCGAGCACCAGGCCGTGCTCGGAAAGGTGAGCTGGCTGTTCATGTTCAGCGACCTCTACTTCGTGCCGTCGCTGTACCCGATCGCCGAGTTCCGCGACGAGCTCCGGCGGCTGTTCCCAGCAGCCATGGAGAGCATCTCTCACCTCCTGCTCCGGTACCTTCTCCACCCGAGCAACCCCGTGTGGGACATGGTCACCGCGTACTACGCCTCCAACCTTGCCTACGCGGACAAGAGGATCGGCATCCAAATCAGGATGTTCGACTTCGCCTCCGTCCCCGCCGACGACCTCTACAACCAGATACTCTCATGCTCCCGGCAAGAGAACATCTTGCCGGAAACCGACGGCGACGAGGTCGCCGCCGCCGGTAACTCGACGACGGCTATCTTCATCGCGTCGCTGTACGCAGACTACTACGAGAGGTTGAAGACGAGGTACCAGCATGTCGACGAGGCGGCGTCGGGCAGAAGCAGCAAGGTGGGGGTGTTCCAGAAGACGCATGAGGAGCAGCAGGCGACGGAGAAGCTGGAACACAACCAGAGGGCGCTGGCGGAGATCTTCCTGCTGAGCTTGTCGGAGGAGATGGTCACCTCCGGGATGTCGACGTTCGGGTACGTGAGCAGCAGCATCGCCGGAGTCCGCCCGGCGATCCTTCTCCCCGCGCACGACCACAAGGTGCCCGCGACGCCGTGCCGGCGGGCCGTGTCCATGGAGCCGTGCAACCTCACGCCGCCGCGGGGCGTGACGTGCAGCCGGGGCATGGCCGTTGATGGGGAGGACGTTGCTCGTCACCTCAAGGTCTGTGAGGATCGGCAGCAAGGGGTCAAGTTGTTTGACTAGGCTTTGGTGTTGACTTGGACCTTTTTTTTTGGTGGTTTAATTTGTTAGCTCATCTCTGAAAGACTGAAATTTGATTATAGGAAACTGATGAGATGTTTGAGAGGTTAGCAAAGCATTCACACTTTTGCTACCTTGATGGATATTCGGGATTTTTTCAAATACCTATTCATCCGGATGATCAACAAAAAGACAACCTTCACCTGCCCTTATGGAACTTTTGCATACCGGAGGATGCCTTTTGGATTGTGTAACTCACCCACTTATATTTCAAAGGTGCATGCCGGTCATGTTCTCCGATTTCATTGAGAAATTGTGGAGGTGTTTATGGATGACTTCTCGGTGCACGGTATGAGCTTTGAGGATTGTTTGGCAAACTTAGAGAAGGTCCTTGTGAGGTGCGAGGAGGGTGATCTAATGCTGAATTGGGAGAAGTTTCACTTCATGATGAAGCAATGAATTGTTCTAGGGCACATAATCTCTGAGACCGGAATCGAGGTGGACAAGGCGAAAATTGAGACATTGAAAAATTGCCGCCACCCACCGATATCAAGTCGCTAAGATGTTTTCTTGGCCATACCAGTTTTATAGGAGGTTCATACGAGGTTTCTCGAAGATCACGAAGCCGTTGACCCAACTTCTCCAAAAAGAGGTGGAATTTGACTTCAATAAAGAATGACTTGATGCCTATAATGCAACCTCCAAATTGGAATTTCCCTTTCGAGATTATGTGTGATGCAAGTGATTATGCCGTTGGTGTCGTTCTTGGTCAAAGAAAGGAGGGAAAGGCACACACTATCTACTATGCTAGCCAAGCTCTTAATGAAGCCCAAGTCAATTATGCAACAACATAAAAAGAGTTGC
Source organism: Digitaria exilis (assembly GCA_015342445.1). Classification (NCBI taxonomy): domain Eukaryota; kingdom Viridiplantae; phylum Streptophyta; class Magnoliopsida; order Poales; family Poaceae; genus Digitaria; species Digitaria exilis. The sequence continues at coordinate 780,036 of JACEFO010001608.1, forward strand.
TCGCGGTGGTGTTTGCTTTTGAAAAATTCAGATCTTATATAGTTAATTCAAAAGTGATCGTATACACCGACTATGTGGCTATCAAATACCTTTTGTCCAATAAAGATGCCAAGTCTCGTTTGATCCGGTGGATTTTGTTGCTTCAAGAGTTTGATGTAGCTAGAGATCTGAAACAAAAAAAAAGGCGTGCATAATGTGGTGGCCGACCACTTGTCAAGAATACACCTAGAGGATGATGGAAAAGATCAAGCTATCGAAGACCGGATGCAAGATGATTACTTCTATCTTCGTACGGCCTAAAACTAAATTGCAAATAAGCAGAATTCATGCTAGCATACTCCTTCTGTCTTCGCCTGCTCAATGTATCAGAAACAGAAACAAACACAGCCACATTATTATATTTGAACTACTGAAACAAAAATACGCCATGCAGCAGCTCTTCAAGATGCCCACAACAGCATGCTCTGGTTAATTGATGGATCACTTTATTCTCACCGTTGAGCTCAATGCTGCGATAGGCCCCTAGCTTGATCTGGAAAGAATACAAAACATGGTATGGCTCAAAATCGCAACACAACAATAAGCTCAGACAATGCGGTATTATTAATGGTTACAAGACTATTAAGCAACATGTGCTTCAGGTTGACACAAATTTATGTGTGCATACAAACTTTTTTATCGAACAATAATTTATATCCTTATCCTTGCCTTTGTGTGTTGCTAGCTGAAACTATATTTGAGGCTGAAAAAATTGTACTTTGACTAAATGTGCCATGATTTAGAATATCATGAAAAAGAAAAAGAAATGCAAGATATGAATGTGAGGCACCCATTGACCCATACCTGGAGTGTAGAAGCTTGCGTAGGGGACAATGCCTTAGAAGTGGCCATTTGGTCGGACCTTTTTGACCTTACCCGACTTTTGGTTAACAGTAAAGATGCCATCGAATCTGCATACGACAATGGTGTGAGCACCCTCCGCATAGCTAAGCATAATGAATGGGGTTGATGGAACGCTGATGTCCACCATATCTAGCTCGATGACCCTGTCCTTATTCCACATTCCAACTCCGTTATCGGTGTCGATCCTCCAAGACCATAGGTGGAGGTTGTGGTCATCGAATCCGGCGACTCCTAGCCCACCATTCTCCGCCGTCACAAGATTGTTCACCGGCATTGCGAACACTGACATGCCACGTCCACCAAAATCATAGGCTAGGATTCTGCGGGCGTCTTCGATGGCGAAGTGGAGCGCGTCTCCGACGAGGAGACTAGGCCCGATCATGACAGGCCTAGACTAACATTGACTGGCAGCATGCCCCACACGCCAACCTCCGACGAGTAGACATGCACTTGTGCATTGTAGAGAACGTCATAGGGTCCCACAAAGGTGATGACAACAACGAGGAAGGCTCCGCCATGGCAATCGAGGTGGTCGCAGGAGGCATTAATATTATTGCCTTGGGTGGTGCCACCAAGGCAAAGCACGGCCGCGCTCCATGTCCTCGGTCTCTGCCGGAACCAGAGCAGCACCGGCAGTGGTAGCCGCGCACCGGTGGCTGGGTTCCAGACCACGAACTGGTAGTTCGCCAAAGGAAGAGAGCCTGGAGCAGTGATGGGTGGACCTGTAGAGGAGGACGCGGCCATGGCGGGCATCCAGCGCGAAGCTCTGGTGGTCGGCGATCGGCGGCGGGCAGGAGGAGGAAGGGGTGGGGACGAAGCCTGCGATGTATGATTCCTTGAAACTGTAGGGTCTTGGAGGAGGCGGCAAAAAAAAAAAAAAAAAAAAAAACAGGAAGGCCATCGAGCGGAACGAACTCGGTCACGATTTGCCATGCCGTTTCCTCTCTGGAATTCTGGATCAGGGTAGTTTGTCTTGATCAGGGAACCAACAATGAACCTATGAACTGTGTCGGGTTCATCAGATCAGAGTGTCAGTCTGACGGACCTGATGGATGAGCAATGTTTGCATACGCCTACTGAGATCTTTGTTGCTCCATCATATTTGTCTGATCAATCGATGATTAATTCGGTAACTCGTCAGCATTAAAAGCCAGCAGCTCGCGCCTCTTGTGAGCATAGCGGCGAGCACTCGAGCACCTGAAGCGCCGCCACTTGCCTGCCTGCTGCCGTCGAGGAATCTTGTGAGCATAGCGTCGAGCACCTGACGTTCTGGCAGGAATCACGGTGCCCGGTCCTCGATCTGCTATTCCTCCCGCCGCATTCAGGCGATCTGTCCGAACAACTTCCGGCATCCATGGCGACTCCATGTCGCTGGCCCGTACGCCATCGCTAAAATTTCAGAGGAAACTGCCCTCAAAAAGTTTCAGAAAAAAGTTTCAGAGCAAGTCTGAATGTCTGTTCGATCATCACATTGTGTCAATGCTAATTTCACCCTGACGAAATTTTACAGAGCAGAGGAACACGCAACACCTGCTTCCACCATATGCGTGTAAGGTAAAAAATGCAGTACTCAGTCACATCGTGCTACATGAGTTCAGAAGCTGAACAAATTGAAGCTTCTGTTTTTGACTAAATGAAAGATTCAGTATCGGTTCAGGATTGACTGCGTGGTCTATGATGGTTCCAAGGATTAAGCTGAAAAGCTACTATTTCAGATTTTGAGCAGAGTAAACCCAACTCAAATATTTGTGAAAGGAACTTGTTCAGGTTAATTGCAATTGAAAGAAGCATCTTTTGGTACCTGCTCATCAACAGGAGAGGCAAGCTTACTAGGAAATGCGCCCATTTCCTAGTGCTCCCTTCTCCAATGAACATATGTAGCTGCATCATATTCAGTGTAGTCGAAATTTAGAGCACTCTGCCATGTGATGTAGCACAGGAAAGAATTTATTTCCACAGTCACCAGAGCATTCTAAATACAGATGAAATACAGGTCTAGAACTATAGATCTATAGGATATAAATTAAATTGCTACTTTGGTCCATAGCCGATGCAGTGCAGGTTAGGTTATATACCATTTTTTTTGTGCTGACAAAGTTCAGAACCCTGAATCTGTAAAGCAGGCGCACAAAGCACACTTCCACCATCTATGATCACCACTAGATGCTTCCTTCCTGATTTAGAAGAGGAATTTTAATTTACATGTTAAATTGATGCTGAAACTGAAATATTCGTGCTCAAACCGTGCCCTGCTCAACGTATGTGTATGCCAGCTCACACATTTCTGAGTTAACAACCACCACATCTCAACTTGCGAAGATTCACTGAAGAACAATGCTTACATGCAATTCACAGCATAAATCAGAAGAAAACACAATCGTTTGGGTGCAGAGCCGAGACCAAACTGCTGCCCAAACTAAACTGTCAAGAACATCCAGAGACAGAGAAAGGGGGGCGCCGCCGGGCAAGAACAGTCAATGCCGTCTTCAGCTTCTTCTCGATTCTAATTTCCCGCGTCAGGCGGCGACGGCAGTCAGCACGCCTCAATCGACAGCGACCATGGCACAGACTTCTTGCTCGAAGACAGAGTCTTTGTTGCCCCTCGTGCGCGTAAAGAAAAACAAAGACTGCAGCTTCACTTCTTTTTATCGGCAGTAATCAACTCAACTTTGATTCCATTTTTTTTTTTTTACTTTGCGAGATCCGTCCGCTGTTCGGTTCTTCAATTTGACCTGAACAAGGACACAAGGTTCCAGATTGACATGGTGCTTCATTCTCCGTAGACAAGTTTAGATTGCCTGCTGAAAATCGAGGTTACTGCTTCAAATCCTTCCTGCTTTCCGATGAATCTTTAGTCGATATTCCCTCAAAAAAAAAAAATCTTTAGTCGATAATCTTTAGCCAAGTTTAGAAGCAAGTAAACTTAGTGTGTTCAAATGCTCTACTAAACGCAAGTCCACAACATGACTGACAAAGCGCAGGCAGGCAACTGACAAATGCTCTAGTAACCACAACATGAGTTTCGCGCATGTCTGTTCAGCAGATGAATTCAACTGTCACATCCCGATTTTTTTTTCTGACTTACCATGTTGTACTAGTGTTTGTGCTCTCAGTGATGCATCCAAAGCTAGCTCGACTTATCCACCGTCTCGTGCAAGAAAATTCAGCTATTTACTGTGGGCCAACTAGATTTTGTTTTTGACTTCATTCTTTCCCTGAAAAGTAGAGAACTCTGCAGTTCAGTTCGTTTGTACAGGCAGGCTGATGCTTAATCGAACGTTAATCAGAAGAGGGACTTTTCCATGCTGAACTTGCCACTGAAACCAAAGTGTACTTAAGGCTTGAATTGGCATCGAGCATTTCTATTGAGAACAATCTCCCTCTCTCCGTGGAGGCTGAGCTCTTGCATTGCAGCTCTGAATCCCGATTTGGGCAGATGCTCTGAAAGCAAGCAAGTTCAGAACAGAGCAAGGTCGATGCAGAATCAAAAGTTCAGAACAGAGCAAACGCAAGATCGATGCAGAACAGAACAGAGTTCAGTTCAGAGTGAGGATGCGCACGTGGAAGCGGAAGGAGGGAAGCCGCCGCGCGCGTCTCCGCGTCCTCCATCCCGGGCCGCGGCAGCCAACGGCGGCAGGTCGCCGGTGTTCAGTCTCCGGCCACCGCGTCCTCTGTGGGGCCTCGCGCGGAGGGCGGAAACAACGCGTGGATTTGTCAGAGGCGAGCCAGGAGAGCGGGCCGCTTGGCGGCGGGCCTTGCCAGAGGTCGCCGGGGGCGGCACGACGCGCCGGAAGCCCGGAAGCGACGTCCCCGCCGGCCATAATATTTGCATACAGGCCCCTGGATTGGATCGCGATTATTAATCGCGATCCTTATATTTGCATATGAACCCCTCATTCGGATCGCGATTATCACTCGCGATCCAAATAGTTGCATATGCACCCCTAATTTGGACCGGAATTTTGCAATGTCACCCCTGGTTCGGGGCGCGCTCTCTCCGTGGCGGCTCGTGCTGCCGGCCGGCCGCCGGCGTCGCCTTCCGTCCCGGCTGGAAGCACCAGAGGACACATCTGCTCATCGCCCAACTCAGGTTCTTGGTCTCTACCAGCGGCTCTCCACTCCTCTGCTCCGATTGGATCGCCATTAATGAGGAGAGGGCCACTGTCCAAGAACAGTCAATGGCGTCGTCGTCAACCTCTCGATTCCAATTTCCAGCGTCTGGCGGCGGCGGTGGCGGTGGGCACGCCTCCATCGACAGCAACGGCGGCACACGGACTTCTTGCTCCGCGCCGGCGGCTAAACGCCTGAACGTGCAGCTCTCAAAGACGAGTCTGTGTGGGCCCTCGTGCGTGCAGAAAGTTGCAGCTTCGTCCTGTGCTCCTGTCATCATCCTGCAGTCTCCATTCGTCGCCACTAGTCAAGTCAGCTAGCTTGGCATGTGAATTTTACAATTTAGAATTTATTTTATTTGTTACTTTTATGATGAAATTTTCAATCTTGTGCTTTTGTCACTATCACTTAGAAAAAAGAATATTGCTTTCATCATCATTTTCAACTGTAATTTTCATTCGCTCCAACCTACTACTTACATTAAATTAGCTAGCATATTCGCAACATGTGATGCCATCTCTTTCGAAAGGGCAGTAAACGTTTCATTTCGTCATTAGAAAAAGAAAATAAAAATCAATGTGCCACTTGATCGTTCGGGAATATATATATATGAATCCATAGGATATACGCGTTCAAGCACAACGAGCCACACATTCATTGTTCATATTTCGAGTGGTTTGATTGGATCCATCAGTAAAAAGAATAAGAGGCATGTCACTCTCGTGGCTTACTAATCTCACATACAACCAGGCGCCAGGAAGCTACTTGACCAATTATGGTAACCACATACATACGACGACACAGTCAAATTCTGAACATTCAGCGAAAGAGGCCGGCCTCGAGAAGAAAACTCAAATGTACCGTTCAAAAAAAAAAAAAACCAAACGCAAGTTGAAGAAGCTAACAACGTAAGAACATTACGAATTTCAACGGTTTCGATCGAGAGAAGGAAAATAAAAAAGAAAAAGAAAAGCAGCTTGAACAACCCTTACATCTACTGAACAATATCAAATTAGTCTGGTCAACCAGAGCTTCATTTGCCAGCAATAGCACATTTAATTTCGTGGTTAGTTTATCACTGGACGTACAGATGCACATGGTCTTCGTCGGATACTATTCGTCTCCATGTTATCTCGTTTGGCACGCGAATGAAGGAGGCAGACACGATCGAGACTCACAATATCGAAAATCAAACGCAAGTTGAAGAAGCAACAACGTAAGATCCATCACAAAAAAGAAAAGCAACTTGAACAATCCTTACAACTACTACTGAACAAATATATAGTATCAAATTAGTCAGGTCAACCAGAGCTAACATAGTCGTCGTGGAATTCGTCGAATATGCATGATTCAGCTCCATCATATGAATATCTCATTCGGCACGCAGATGAAGGAGACGGACAAGATGGAGACCGACAATTTCAAAATCAGTGTCCAGATCGCTCCAATCTTTGTGCGGTTTAGTCCATCCCCAACTTGCACTAGTATAGCAACGTGAAAGAAAGCTCTATTCATTCATGGCTAAAACGAAGCTCCATTGAATCTCCCCCTACACTTCCGATCGGCCATTACTACTACACAGTCGTGTCGATCCACAGACACGACCATGGAGATGGAAAAAATGATTGGCGCCGGAGCCGTGCCGGAGCTCGAGGACCCGGTGGAGGCACGGCCGGCGGCGGACACGTGGCCGTTACCGGCGACGGAGAAGGAGAGCCGCCGGAGACGCCGCGCGCTGCTCGTCGCCGGCGTGGTGTCGCTGCTGCTCGTCGCGTTCTTCGTCCTCGTCAGGGAGAGCGCGTCGACGCTCTGGGAAATCACGAGCGGCAAGCTCACTGGCATGAATGATGTAGCAACTCATCATCACGATGATGGTGAGCTCGCCGGAAATGTAACGAATCGAAACGACGTCGACGAGCTTCTCGGCGGGCTGCTGACGGCGGGCATGGACCGGCGATCATGCCGGAGCAGATACGAGTCGTCGTGGTACTACAAGCACTTCCCGTACAAGCCATCGACGCACCTCCTCGGCAAGCTCCGCGCATACGAAGCTCGTCACCGGCGGTGCGCTCCGGGCACGCCGCTCTACGCCATGGCCGTCGACCACCTCAAGTCCGGCGGCGGCGCCGACGAGGCCGCCATGGAAGAGTGCCGGTACATCGTGTGGCTCCCCTTCGACGGCCTCGGCAACCGCATGCTGTCCATGGCGAGTGGCTTCCTCTACGCGCTCCTCACCGACCGCGTCTTCCTCGTCGCGCTCCCGCCGGACTCCGACGAACTCTTCTGCGAGCCTTTCCCCGACACGACATGGCGTCTCCCACTTGAGGACTTCCCCATCGCCAACCTCTTCAACCTCGGGCCCAACCCCGACGTGTCGCTCACGGCCCTCCTCAACAGCAAGAAGATCGTCGTCGACGTCGACGGCGACAACGCCACGGCGGCGACACCATTGCCGGCGTACGTGTACCTGAGCTTGGGGTACCAAATGACAGACGGCCCATTCTTCTGCGACGAGAACCAGGCCGTGCTCGGGAAGGTGAGCTGGCTGTTACTGTACAGTGACCTCTACTTCGCGCCGTCGCTGTACCCGATCGCCGAGTTCCAAGACGAGCTCCGGCGACTTTTCCCGGCGAAGGAGAGCGCCGGCCATCTCTTGCTCCGGTACCTTCTCCACCCGACCAACCCCGTTTGGGACATGGTCACCACGTACTACAACACGTACCTTGCCTACGCACACAAGAGGATCGGCTTACAAATCAGGATGTTCAACTTCGCCTCCATCCCGGCCGACGATCTTTACAATCAGATACTATCGTGCTCCCAACAAGAACACATCTTGCCGGAAACCGGCGACGAGGTCGCCGCCGGTAACTCCACGGCGATCTTCATCGCGTCATTGTACAACGACTACTACGATAGGTTGAGGGTGAGGTACCATGATGACAAGGCCAAGGTTGACGTGTTCCAGAGGACGCACGAGCAGTGGCAGGCGACGGAGAACTTGGCGCACAACCAGAGGGCACTGGCGGAGATCTTCCTGCTGAGCTTCTCCGACGAGCTTGTCACGTCGGGGATGTCGACGTTTGGGTACGTGAGTTACAGCCTCGCCGGAGTCCGGCCGGCGATCCTGCTACCCGCGCATGGCCACAAGGTTCCGGCGATGCCGTGCCGGCGAGCCGTGTCTATGGAGCCGTGCAACCTGACGCCGCCACGTGGCGTGACGTGCCGGGGTAAGGGCGTGGATGGGGAAGACCTTGCTCGCCACCTCAAGGTCTGTGAGGATCGTGAGGAAGGGGTCAAGTTGTTTGACTAGTCATTGCTTTTGACTTTGATTTTTTTATTTATATAGTAGTAGCTGGTTAGAGCTCGTCTCAGAGAATATACCTCCTTGGATTTGAAAATTAAATCTATTGGTACCGTGCAAATTGTTATTTGTAAAAGTGTATGTAAATGATTGGAAACAAAAAACTGATGAAAATAGCCGTCAGTTTTTGACTAAATGAAACAGACGATTTGCTAGTATGAAGACGTCTGTTTCCTTGTCCATAAGAAACTAATCTTTGTTGTTCTTGTTTTCTTTGGGAAAAAAATATCCAATTTTCACTCTTCAACTAGCATAATAGACCTATTTTACTATTACTAATTGGAGGCTCTTTTTAGCCTCCACGTGAAGCCACGTAGGATCCTAGGTGGACACTCTAGAAAAATAGAGAATTTCTAGAAATTCCTAGAAAAAAGCAAAACATCTAGCCCTTAATCCTCAACTGATGTGAACTTAAAAATACATCTAGCTCTTGATTCACTTCCCACCTAAAGTAATCCTCCACAGCCAACACGAGACTTATTCCCTCGCGTATCCAAACTAACTCAACGTTGATCTCTCTCCCTTCCCCCTCCTCTTCGGTGGATATATAGGAGGAAAACGATCGATCTGATTAGCAAGGAGGTGTGCCGCACAGGGCTGGATCTCCAAAGTCTTTTGGTGTGGGTCTGTGCTTGCCAGCGTCACAACGTTAGCGGCTGCCTGCAGTGGTTCATCTCACGTGAACACATCAAGTCTGCATGTTCTTGCATGTATCATGGTCATGCGCTCCATCAGCGGCAGCACTGAACATGATCTCATTCTGAACTACACAAAGAAAGGTCACGATGTCAATATCAGGACCCCTGCGCCATTGACGGCATTGACAATTTGACATCAACGTTTTGCATTAGAGTTTAGACTATATTGGATTATATGGCCAGGTTAATTCCTCAGCCTTATACTGCCTACAAAAAGATCCGTAAAGTATAAGCACAAGATAGGTCGAATTCATTTAGTTTTTTCTCCATGTCCAGGCAACATGTTCATTCATGGATACTCTCCGTTGTTGGCTGCCTGTTCATCCGTTTCATCTTTAATCTACCACATTTGAGATTAGGAGAGTCAACATCACGCGTGATGTGGGCGCGGCAACTGCGAGCTCAAGCCCGGCGCCCGCGAGCGAGGCGGATGCACAACTGCACAAGAGGAGCTTCCGAGCTTGAGTCCGCGACGGCAGCAACGCGTGGCCAGCAAGGGTCAACATCAGCGAGCTCACGCGTGATGCTGCAAGCCACCCAAAGCCTTCTGGATTGAATTTTTCATTCCCGTTCAGTCATTGTTCTCGGGCTCGATCTGACAATTGCTTCTCCATAGAATTGAAGTTTTCAACTTTTCTCCAACCAAATTGACATCATTGGCTTCCAAATCGAACTCACCACCGGCCAATTTGAGATCAGCAAAATCATCTAAATTACTAGGACTAGAAAATCTCTCCATGTAGCCCCTCGTGCAGGTTCTGTTCGGGACTAACTCCATCGGCAGGGAGTACGCTGCGGTGGAGCCATCTGAGGAGGCCACTAACTAGTAATGAATGAATAATTCGATCTTATCTTTTGAAATTATGAATCAAAACCAATGCAATAAGGTATCAAAGCTATTACAATGGACATAGTATACACAGTTAATTATTATTTTCATATATAATAGAAATAAAATATCTTTTTTTAGTTTCATACAATATAAAAACTAGCATCGATAATTTTCTTAAATGAAGGCACTTATTAACAGTAACGTGGGTCACACTTAGTGCGCCCCATTAAATGTGTGTGGATCCCACCTCAATATTGTGCGGGTTCCACATAGGTTCCATCTAAACAGTACGTGAGTCCCACCTAAGTAGTACGAGATCCCACATGAGGTCAAAACTCATGAGGGAGCTCCAAACTTTGACTCTTTAGTAGTACTCTCTCATATTAAATTATAAGTCGCCTAATTTTTTAATTCCAATTTTGACCGCCCGTCTTAAAAATATGTGAAATATCAATTTTTTGTTATTACTTGTTTTAATAATAAAAGTCGAATGACTTAAATTTTATACAAATTTTTTAATAAGATGAATAGTTAAACTTAGGCTAAAAAGTCAAATGACTTATAATTTAAAACGGAGGGCGCATTTGATTAGCTATGTAGCTCAGTGAGGCGAGCGCACCGATTAAAAAATAGAGAGATGACAGTCTCTTTTACGTCAAAGCATGATGTTACTTGCCCAAAAAATTCGTTTGTGCTTTTCCCATTTTAGTGTTTCTTGAACACTGGAGGAGATAGGAGCAGTGAAGCAATTAACCCACGGCGCAACTTATTTCCATGTGGTGCAATTTGGTCATTAGACATATCAAGTGAGGCAATGGTGCATATGTCCCCATAATATATACAAATTTTCTAAGGAAGCCTAGAAATTATGGTAGGTTTATACTTATATAGATCATGCATTCATTCCCCTAAGCCATGTTTCTATGATTCAAAAAAACTAACATAGAACATATTTTCTGTAATATAAAAATTTATTATATACACAGAATTTAAGAAATATAGTAAATATGCCACAAAAAATAGAAGACCTTGGATTAAAACGTTGCTTTTGTAAGTCATTAGTTTCTAATGTACTGTATGCACCATAATGATCAAAGGTCCACAATTTTGCAAAAAAAAAATATGTAGACTATTCGACAAGAACGCCTGACTCATGTTCACCTTCTATAAATTTAAAATACACTTTTTCTATATATGCACGGTTGTGTAAGTTTCGTCCTCCTGATTCGTAGCCCATATGTGTCAAAAAAAAAAAAGATGTGTAGCCCATATGTGTGTTCCCCAATTGGGGAAAATTATTTCTACAGGGGATGGGTAAAATTGGTGAAATACATGTAGCAAACTTTGTTGAAAACATGTTTTGTGAGGTGAATCAATTGTGAATATTCAATGAACAGTGATTTTCGTAAAATCTTTTTCAGGAACTAAACACCCCCTAAACTACCCGATTAATTTGAGCATAGATTAATCTAACTACCACAAGTATCAGCTTTATACCAATACAAACACTACCGGAGGCTAGCACACACTCGACAAAGTCTTGGTCATATGCTGCACTTGGCAAATCGAACGCAACAAAGACAACTTTACAGAGTGCTTTTGTATAGTACTCAGCAAAACGTAGCGAACAAAAATTGCAAAAAAGTTTTTAATGGGTGGAGGCCCCACCAGCCAACGGCCGCCCATCCTTTTTTGCGCAAGTTCCGACATTTGTCGAACAAATCCAAAAAAAAAAATCGCAAGCCACAGCATTTTTCACCTAAGATCCGTGTGCTCCTCCCTCTTGCGCGTAACCTATTCTACCACCGCACCACACTCTCTTTTGTATCCATACTCCATTTTGATTCCTCAAATATTATACTAAACCGAGCGTAAATTGCTGGTTTGAGATCCTGAACCAATTTAAATAAAAAATTTGTGAACTACAAAGTTTCATAATTTTTAGAATTCTACAACATTTTTTATGGTGTTTCTCCATCCGAGGTTCTTTACAAAATTTTGAATTTTAAAATTGAGAAATTCAAACTTAGTTTTTTTTATGACGAGATGGTTTCAAATAAAAAGGTTGTCAACTATAAAGTTGCATGACTTATTGTGACCTAAAACTCTCATTTTGGTTGTTCCTCCATCCAAGGTCATTTAAAAAAACTCAAAATTTAATATTTGTGAAATTCAAACCTAGTTCTTGTTGGCTAATTTAATTCAAATTAAAAAGATTTTAACAATAAAGTTGAATAACTTGTGAAGATCTACAACATTTATTTGGATCATTTGTTCATTCTAAATAGTGGTAGTAATATTATACACAAATCTTATAATCTCTTTTTTCTAGTTCCATGAAATTATATGAGTGAGTTGATTTTGTGAACAACATTTCTATCGATTTTTTTGAACTAATATATTACTAATATAAAAGTAGTACATCCTGAGAAGTTATATAACTTTATAGTTTAAAACTTTTGAATTTAAATAAGTTTACTTCTTCAAAATATACTTTGAAATTAGTCTCAGTTGTGTGTTTTTAAAAATACACTCGGCAAACAAGGTCTTTGCCTCGTGTAAAAAAAATAATACTCGGCAAATACATTGTTTGCCTACTGCTAAAAAATAGCACTCGGTGAAAACCTTGTTTGCCGAGGGCCTATAAAAATGCACTCAACAAAGATTCGGGCTCTCGATAAACTATGTTTTTCCGGGAGTGAAATAAAATCATCCAATATTATTTTTTGGGCTAGGTGCATGTACGGATGCAAGGTGCATCTCAAATTCGTCGATTCCAGGTTCCAGCACGATCTATCATATCTTGTTTGGCACACCAAACAAGTACACGGGCTACACAATTTCATCTTTCACGGCCCCATTGCTCCAATCTTGTGCGCTCGTGCAGTCTGACAAAGAACGGCAAGCCTCTGCAGCTACAATATGCCTTGCTGAGCTGATGATCGATGGACATGGACAAGGAGATGAGTGGCGTCGCGGAGCCGCGCCGAACCTGGAGGAGGAACCGCCGGCGTCGACGTCGACGGAGCGGCTGCCGCCGGTGAGAGAGATGCAGAGCCGGCGCCGCCCTGTGCTGCTTGTCGCCGGACTGATGGTGCTGCCCCTCCTCGCGTTTTTCGTCCTCGGCAGGAAGAGCGCGTGGGACATCGCTGCTGCCAAGTTCATCGCCATGAATAATGGAGGTACACGCTCACCCCGTCTCCATGTCATTCCCGTGCCATGGCATGTATGCTGGTAGACGCAAATATATAGCATGCATATAGTATGTTGAATCTAATGAAGCTCAGTGGTTGCTTCAAATTGACGAAGGGTTTATGAACGCTGCTCATGGCCACGACGAGCTCCTCGGCGGGCTGCTCTCGCCGGACATGGACAACCTGTCGTGCCGGAGCAGGTACCAGTCATGGCGATACTTCAAGCACTTCCCCTACGCGCCATCGCCGCACCTCCTCCGCAGCCTCCGCGCCTACGAGGATCGTCACCGGCGATGCGCTCCGGGAACGCCGCTCTACGCCGAGGCCATCGACCACCTCAAGTCCGGCGGCCGGAGCGCCGCCGCCGACGAGGCTGCCATGGAAGAAGAGTGCCGGTACGTGGTGTGGCTCCCCTTCGACGGCCTCGGCAACCGCATGCTGTCCATGGCGAGCGGCTTCCTCTACGCGCTCCTCACCGGCCGCGTCTTCCTCGTCGCCCTCCCGCCGGACTCCGGCGACCTCTTCTGCGAGCCGTTCCCCAACACGACGTGGCTGCTTCCACTCAAGGATTTCCCCGTCGACAACCTCTTCCGCCTCGGGCTCAACCCCAATGTGTCGCTCACGAGCCTCCTCGCAAACAAGAAGATCGTCGTCGACGTCGACACCGACGACCAGGCGGCGGTGGCAGCGACGCCATTGCCGGCGTACGTGTACCTGAGCTTGGGGTGGGAGATGACGGACGTGGCATTCTTCTGCGGCGAGCACCAGGCCGCGCTTGAGAAGGTGAGCTGGCTGCTGCTGTACAGCGACCTCTATTTCGTGCCATCGTTGTACCCGATCGCGAAGTTCCAGGACGAGCTCCGACTGCTGTTCCCAGCAGCCATGGAGAGCATCTCCCATCTCCTGCTCCGATACCTTTTCCACCCGAGCAACACTGTGTGGGGCATGGTCACAAGGTACTACCACTCGTACCTTGCCCACGCTGATAGGAGGATCGGCATCCAGATCAGGATGTTCAACTTCGGCGCCATCCCCGTCGATGACATGTACAACCAGATCCTCGCCTGCTCCCGGCAGGAGCACATCCTGCTGGAAACCGACGGCGGCAGCGACGCGGTCGACGATACCGCCACTGCCACGATAAGTGGCGGTGGCAGCGACAGCAATAATAATGGCAGCTCCACCACCACGGCCATTTTGGTTGTCTCTCTGTACGCCGACTACTACGAACGCCTCAGATCAAGGTACTACGAGCACGCGGCGGCGAAGCGCGGTGGCGACACGTGGGTAGGCGTGTTCCAGCCGACGCATGAGGAGCGGCAGGCGACGGAGAGTCTGGCGCACAACCAGAAGGCACTGGCGGAGGTATATCTGCTAAGCTTCTCCGACGAGCTGATCACGACAGGGAGGTCGACGTTCGGGTACGTGAGCAGCAGCCTCGCCGGCGTCCGGCCAACGATCCTGCTCACCGCGCTTGGCCACAAGGTCCCCGAGACACCGTGCCAGCGGGCCGTGTCCATGGACCCGTGCAACCACAAGCCGCCACGTGGTGTGGTGTGCTGGCGGGGCATGGCTGTGGACAGGGATGACCTGGCGCGCCACGTCAGGGTCTGCGAGGACTATGACATAGGGGTTAAGCTGTTTGACTAGGCGAAGGCGACGCTGTTAACCTTGCCTTTGCATTTCTTCTTAAAAAAATAAAATAAAAGAGTCGACATATGTTCAAAACCAATGTGTGGTTTGATCGGTGGTTGTTACCTCATTCTTTACGAGCAAGTAATAATTAGTGTAAGCTTGAGAAATAAGATCATATCACCGAAATAGGATTATATTAAAGTTAGCCTATTAAAGGAGTTTCACCTCGACTTCCTATCATCGGCGGAAATGCTGATAGGAGTAAGGTGTTTAGAGGGAAAAAAAACTTAATATTACGTGTACATCATTAGAGCTAGCGTGCTAGCTTACCATTGGAGATCAGGGATGAGGTCACCGTGGCAGCAGGGGATGAGGTCCAGGCGGTTTACGGTTGTTATTTAATTTAAGATTATAGTACTATACATTGAGTTCATCTGTCTGACTATGGTACAACACTACAACGTACAAGTTTGCATGTCAGCTGAGCTCACTGTACTCGATTCATGCATGGGATCGCCCAAGTCAAAGTCTCCTGCACGGGGCAAACAAGCCAAACATAACACGGACAATCAAATTCCATTAATTGGTACAATAGTACTGATATCGTATCACAGGAAAAGATAATATCAGTAAATGCGAATGAAATTAGTCAAACAGTTTGTGGGCGAGTTATTACTCATGAGAAACAAATTGACAACTAGACATATCAACTTATCATGTGAAAGCAGTGGCTGCAAATGTTCTCGGCAGGTTAAGAAAGATTTTTAGGCCCCATTTGGATCCACTAGCTAAATTTTAGCTGATAGAGATTCAAACGGGACAGCTAACACCTAGGAAAACTTCAGTTGTAAGCAAAAAAGTTACCATTACTTTGGCTTGAACCTAGCTAAAATACCAAAATGCCCTTATGTGTTTATGGGAGTCCCCAGTGCCACCACACTATCTATCTACAATTAAAGAAGGGTAGACGAAGGATAAGATACTTCAAATAGTTCAATTAGCTGGTGGTTCCAAACACCTCAGCTAGCTAATAAATTTTAGTTTGGGTGAATCCAAACATGAGTTTAATATAGACATGCTCCTAATGCACTTTTCCATGATTTAGTGTTTGTAATCAAAAGTTATTCTATGCACAATACAATAAATATGGCTAAATAAAGGGTCTAGAGTTAAAAGATAAAATATGTTGTAAATTCTTATTTTGTTGAGAGCTCAGCTCATATATGCATGTAATATGAAAGGTCCACAATTTCTCCTATGTTCAAAGGCAATTTGCAATTTCTAAAAGGATGACGGGCTATATGTATCTCAAATGAATTTTAGAGTTATTTATTTAGTTTTTAAATTTATGTTAGATATAAAAATCTAACTTGAAAATAAGACTGATTGTGACCTTTCTGGCACATCAATTTTGACCCAACTAATGAGAGCCAAAGGAGTCCTCTAGGTACACTGGGAAAACAGGTACACTGGCGATGCACCTCTATGCATCAAGGTGATGGCGCATGCAAAGACATAAACTTAACATACCATGATATATAGCCCTACACATATACTAACTCCAATATATAAATGATAATAAGCAAATCAATACGAGTTATGCCATTCTATTAGTTAGGTCAAACAAATAACAATCAGCAAAATACCAAAGCTTGAAAAGGGCATTCGATCTGAGACGGAAAAATGAGGATTTTATTTAATCTAATAAAGATGACACAAAATGGTAAACAATTGTCAATTAATTGAATAAATCAATCCGAATACGTAATCAGGAAAAAGACAAATGTATAATTGCTAATCAAATGATTACTTTGATCAAACCCTATGAGAAAGTTGCAGAAGAGGAAATGAAATTGGATTAGACAGAACTCATAGAAGGCTCACAGCTTACGCATCGCTGGCCATGGCCATGGAGGACAGCACTGAATCGCTGATGGACAAAGTAACCAACAGACGGGGGCCGGAATTGCTGTCTACACGTTGCACCTGTCGTAGACTCCTAGTTGATCGTGGGCTGACAATATGACGAGATGGGCTGGGCTGACTTATTGGGTCCCTTGCCAAAAACTGACAAATTACAACATATAGCAAACTAATAAAAAAAGCAAACTAATGAAGGAGCCAAAATTGAAAATTCAAATTAGTTGGTTTCGGCAAAATCCGAGAGTGCAGCCACAGTACACATGAACGAGAGTAGGCACATCAAACAAAGAAAACTGTAGCACGTTTATGGATAATAATAAAAAAAATGATCTAGGTATAGCATCACCCTTCTTACGCAACCATCATCATATCCGTTATAATCTGCAACAACTTGTTTATATTTTAGACACGTGGCCCCCCGCGGCTAGTCAAACAACTTCACCCCTTTCCAGTAATCCTCACAGACCTTGAGATGGCGAGCAAGGTCTTCCCCGTCGACGGCCTTACTACTCCGGCACTTCACTCCCCGGGGTGGCGTCAGGTTGCACGGCTCCATGGACACGGCTCGCCGGCACGGCGGCACGGGGACCTTGTGGCCATGCGCCGGGAGCAGGATCGTCGGCCGGACGCCGGCGAGGCTGCTACCAACATACCCAAACGTCGACATCCCTGACGTGACAAGCTCATCGGAGAAGCCTAGCAGGAAGATCTCCGCCAATGCCTTCTGGTTGTGTGCCAGCTTCCCTGTCAGCTGCCACTCCTCGTGCGTCGGCTGGAACACGCCCACCCACACACCACCACCACCACCGCGCCTCGCCGCCGCGTGCTCGTAGTACCTCGATTTAAGACGTTCGTAGTAGTCGGCGTACAGTGACGCGATCAAGATGGCCGTCGTGTTGGAGCCGCCATTATTATTCTTGCCGCCACCACTCGTCGTAGTAGCGTTGTCGCCGGCCATTGCCGGTGCCGGCGCATCGTCGTCGGTAACCGGTAGGATGTGTTCCTGCTTGGAGCACGAGAGGATCTGGTTGTAGAGGTCGTCGGCAGGGACGGTGGCGAAGTGGAACATCCTGATCTGGACGCCGATCCTCTTGTCAGCGTGTGCAAGGTACGAGTGGTAGTACCTAGTGACCATGCCCCACACGGCGTTGCTCGGGTGGAACAAATACCGGAGCAGGAGGTGGGAGACACTCTCCTTGTCTGGGAACATCCGCCGGAGCTCGCCTTGGAACTCGGCGATCGGGTACAGCGACGGTACGAAGTAGAGGTCGCTGTACAGCAGCAGCCACCTCACCTTGCCGAGCACGGCCTGGTGCTCGCCGCAGAAGAATGGCCCATCCGTCATCTGGTACCCCAAGCTCAGGTACACGTACGCCGGCAATGGCGTCGCCGCCGTGGACGTCGACGTGTTGTCGACGTCGACGACGATCTTCTTCTTCGCGAGGAGGTTGGTGTACGACGACGAGGGTCTCGGCCCGAGGCTGAAGAGGTTGGGGACGGGGAATTCTTCTACCGGAGGGAGAAGCCACGTCGTGTTGGGGAAAGGCTCGCAGAAGAGGTCGGCGGAGTTGGGCGGGAGCGCGACGAGGAAGACGCGGTCGGTGAGGAGCGCGTAGAGGAAGCCACTCGCCATGGACAGCATGCGGTTGCCGAGGCCGTCGAAGGGGAGCCACACCACGTACCGGCACTCTTCTTCCATGGCGGCCTCGTCGGCGGCGGCGCTCCGGCCGCCGCCGGACTTGAGGTGGTCGATGGCCTTGGCGTAGAGCGGCGTGCCCGGGGCGCACCGCCGGTGACGAGCCTCGTAGGCGCGGAGCTTGGCGAGGAGGTGCCGTGATGGAGCGTAGGGGAAGTGCTTGAAGTAGCGCCATGACTCGTACCGGCTCTGGCACGTGTCGCGGTCCATGCCCGGAGCTAGCAGCCCGCCGAGGAGCTCGCCGACGTCGTGGCCATGCTGATGAGAAGAAGCGTTCGAGAGCCCTAGCATATATATATATGCACAGCATTGCACACGTGAGAGAACGACGACGACAACATGGATGGAAAATTAGATATGATGAAAAAGATGACCGACGTACGTACATGTACTTCCTCGGGTGTTGATGGCGTTGAGCTTGGCGGTGGCCATTTCCCAGACCATGGACGCGCTCTCACGGCCGAGGACGAAGAACGCGAGGAGCGGCAGCGCCACCAGTCCGGCGACGAGCAGCGCCCGCGGGCCCCACTGGCCCTCCTTCTTCCTCGCCGGCGCCGGCGGGCACGGCTCCTCCTCCGCCACCGCCGCCGCCGCCACCACCGGATCGTCGTCTTGCTCTTCAGACACGCGGGCATAGCTAGCGCCGCCGCCGCCGCCGCCGCCGCTCGTCGTCATCTCCATCGCCGACGACGATGTCCCGTGGCCGCCGGGGTCTGAGGTGCAATGCTGCCACAGCTTTTAAATATACTAGCTCGATGCCTCGATGACGGCTGGGCGGGCACGAAGGGATTTCCACGCATCGGAGGTTGTGCAAATACTCTACTACTAGTAGATCGAGACGAGAGAACAAGCTAGGATGGATGTGTTGACTTGGTCTGGTACGGTGCGTCGTCTGCACGACGTCTCCGATCCCCATCGTACGCCATGGCAACACCTTTTTATCGAACTGGCTGCGTTGAATGGACCTTAAACTACTATAGCTAGAGCTATGTCGAGCCGACGAACGAACCGAACCGTCGACCCGAACGGGAGACCCAACCCAAGCCGCACAAGTTTTTTCTACACGCTACTCTCATCTTGTCTTTTTCCCTTTTGCTATGTAATATATATTCTCACGTCTTATCTAGTCCTTACATATTATTTCCTTTTTACGTCTCTCGTGTCGGTAGAACACTATAGTGCCCAGTGATTCTGATCCATTGACCCGAGCTTATGGTGTGCCCAAATTGGGTTATTTTCATGGACTGGTTCAACAAACCGACTCGTGCCATTTCTATAATTCTTCCATTCCAAAATCGGGTTATTTTCATGGACTGGTTCGACGAACCAACTCATGCCATTCTTATAATCTTTCCATTCCAAAATGTAAGTTGTTTGATTTTTTAATTCTGACCACTCCTTTTATTCAAAAAAATGTGCAAAATATTATATTTTTATTACTTTCTATGTTAATGAAATTCTTAAAAATGACTTAAATTTTACTATGTTTGCACTTTTTTAAATAAAAAAGGTCAAATTTACCGTAAAAAAGTCAAACGACTTACATTTCGAAACAGGGGTAATATTCATTAACAAAGAATCTATCTAAGATCAAACATACTAATTGTATTAGTTATAAACTACTCACGTCATTGAAAACATGTGTTACCATGACATTTTCCTGCATAAGTAGTCATTAAATAGATGAGTTATGCCATCACCAGGATTTTTCTACTACTTGAGCTTTTAAAAAAATAGATGTATTTACTTTTTTGAAAAAGAGTTTTATTTTTTAGAAAGAAGTTAATTGATAGAAAAATATGTGTTACTATGACTGCTTGAGTTTCTTCTTTTTTACAAAAAAGTGTTTTATTTTTTCTTTAGCTTTAGGAGAGAGACGCTCCGAGAGTTGCGGTGAACTGTGTAAGGGGTTGTTTGGCATGGCTCCAGCTCCTCTAAAAATAGCTACGGCTGTGGCTTCCTAGGTGGAGCAACTTCTCTTATGGAGCCCAAGCCGTTTTAAAAAAGTGTTTGGCAAAACGGCTTCTTCTACGTTTTCACAAAAGGATAAAGAAGATAAACAACCTCCAAATGTCCAACATGCCCTTTTTTTACTTGTTCTGCCGTGAACTAAAGAGGCATCGAGTATGGGTGCGAGCATGTTGTAACGAATTTTTTCGCGGCAGTATGGGTGGCAGTTAGATATGAGACGTGTTCATAGACGGTCGGATGGACCATGGATGGATACACGCGGCCTTGTGAACTTGTCCATGAGCGCTTGTTTTTTCCGTCGTGCTCACAGGTCACAGCCGGTCGCTGCCTGCTGCTGACCAAAGTTGTAGGCAGCTTCAAATTGTGGATTGCCTAGTTACTAATAGAGTAAACAAATTTATTCAAACAGCCCGAAACAAATTGACATTGACATTCAGAGTTGGTTCAGAATTCAGATTAACAAAGGAAATAAGTTGACATTCATATTCAGATGGGTTCAGATTAACAGAGGAAACAAATTCACATTCAGAGTTGGTTGAGATTAGCAAAATAAATGCCAAATAAAGCTGGATCCTGGAGGTATAATGTTTTTTCTCAGTCAAGTTACAAAAGTTATAATAGGAAATGTTGTTGTACAGTAAACGGGTCTACTATTAGCACTTTAACACGAACAACCTGGTCAAGAACATGCGAGTACTAACTGAAACAGAAACCAAATAAGCATCTTGCAATGTCATCTCGGAATTTATCCATGTTCCGATCATCTCTTTCCGAATTGGATGTATCAGCTGTAGCTTGAGATATGTAGTGCTTCCTGTATCAAGATGGTACAGTGGGCACATAGTCAGGATTCCCGGTCACATTTACGAAAATGTTTATTTCAGTCAACAAGTTAGCTGAAAATGCAGTGGTTGAACATGGAGAACAACACAAGCAAGCAAACAACACAATGCAATACTCTAGGATTAGTATGCCCTTGGTTCTCAAACTGGAAGAATTGTGCAATATGCTGTAACAATAGTGCTACTCAGTTTGACCGGTTCACATTCTCTTCATTGAATCGTTCATGTTTATAAGCAAGAGAAGATATATTTCAGTTCAATATATATTTAGGTTGTAGGTGCATAGCATGAGTGGTCGGTCATGCCTCATGGTTCCTCCTAGCAATGTCTGAATGTTTGCATAGATCTTGATGTCTGCATGCTCTGAATGCCTCTGAATGTCAGCATAGTTCTTTGGCATCTGTATGTAATGTCTGCAGAATGTTATTATTATTTTGAACAAATGTCTGTAGATGTACCAACATTAGATGTTGCCTGCAAGGCTGCAAACATGCAAAGACCACGTTGCTTGTATTTTAGCGGCGTGTTGATCCTAATTCCCAAAGGACAGTTGAGTGGATGCATCGTGTTCTTCTTCTTCTTTTTTTTGGTAGAATAAGGTAAAAATATAATCCCCATGGTCGTTGCAACCCTGGCCTCACCTGCCGGAGTCCCTGCGTTGAAGTTGAACACCTCTCTGGGGCTTTTTTTTAAAAAAATAAAATTAGTAGTCAAATTTAAAGTAAAAATGTTCAAATGATTTATAAAGTGAAAATGGATGGATGTTAGCTTTTACTTCATGCCACATCAGAATGCGTTGACAAGTCCCCAAAGCGCCTGTATCAGTGCTCATCAGCCCCACCTGGCAGAGACGAACCGCTGCCCACTCGCAAAGTCATTGACTGCTCCCTTGACTTGACTCCACTCATCTCTCACTCTCACTCCCCAACCAAACACCTCATCCCCTCCGCCGCCGGCGAGCGGCAAGGCTCACGGAAGCAGCATGCCGCCGTCCCCCCTGCCGGCTGGCGGCGCTGCTAGGACACGTGAGAACCAGATCGCCAGGGATCGACCTTCACCTCCCAGGCCCGGCCGGCCGCCGGGCCCCGGCACGACCTCGCAGCACGGCGGCGGCGCTGACGGGCCGCGTGCGTACTGGATCTCCGATCCGCGGAGGAGCCTCCCGCGCTACGCGTTCCCCCTCGCCCCGCCGCCCGCAAGGGTCCGTCCAAGTCCGGCCAACCCTCACGCCGCCGCCGCCGCCGCCGCCGCTGCCGGAGGAGCTCGTCGAGGAGGTGCTCCTCCGCTTCCCGCCCGACGACCCCGCGTGCCTCGTCCGTGCCGCCCTCGTCTGCAGGCGCTGGCGCCGCCTCATCTGCGGCCCCCGCTTCCGCCGCAGGTTCCGGGAGTTCCACCGCGCGCCGCCCATGCTGGGCTTCTTCGTCAACGACCTCGGGGACAGCTCCTTCTTCGTCCGCACCTCCGCCACATGCCCGCGCGTGATCATCAACGGGGTGGCCGTCGGTGCGCGCCACGGCCACGTCCTCCTCCGCAGTAAGCCCTTGTCTGTTCACCGCCGCCATCCCCTGGAGAACCCCTTCATCGTTTGGGACCCAATCACCAACCAGAGGAGGGAGCTGCCATTGCTACCTGTACAAGTACCGGGTTCCTTCCATCCTCACAGCTGGAATGCTGCAGTGCTCTGTGCCGCCAGCCTAGGCGGCGCCTGCGACCACCTCGACTGCCACAACGGACCCTTCCTCGTCGTCTTCGTGGCCAGCAGCAACAACGGGATGGTTTCCTTTGTCTACTCGTCTGAGGCTGGTAGGTGGAGCGAGCCAACCTCTGAGCAGCACTCCTATTGCAGTATCAACCCGGCGCCGAGTGCTCTTGTAGGGAATGCACTCTACTTCTTGAATTGGAGCGGTAAAGTTATCCTCAAGTACGACTTGGGCACGTGGCAAATGTCCGTGATTTACGTACCTGAAAATTACTACTTTGGACGCGTTGTTCTCATGACTATGGAGGGGGGTGGACTGGGATTCGCCACCGTGGTGAACTCCACACTCTACCTGTGGTCGTGGGAAGCCGGTCGTGAGACAGATAACGGATGGGCAGAAAGCGGATCCATTGAGCTCATGGATTTACTCCCTGATGGTGCTGACCCAACATTACTTACTGTGATTGGCTGTGCGGATAGCATTGGTGTCGTTTTTCTGTATTCAAATGTTAGGACCCTTACCGTTGATCTAAAGTCTCGCCGCGTCACTAAGGTTTGGGACAGTTTTTGTGCCGACATTTTCCCTTTCGTGAGCTTCTATACACCAGGTGATTGCCTTATGCATCCTCTCTTCCTTTATTCAGTGCAACTTTTCTTACACATGATTTGCCAATGTTCAGGTTAAATACTGTTTGCAGTTAGTAATGCGAATATATGTTTATGGTATTTGTGCTCAAGATCAACGTTTCTCACTTTCTCTAAAACTTGAATGTTATTGTTGTGCAGAAAAGTTTTATTATAGACAATTCATTCATGAAATTGGTGCGATGTGTGTAGGACTTTTTCACCTTTTATACTTGTCTTGAAAAATGATTTAAATTTAGGCTGGGACAGCAAGTTTTCCAGCATAGAAGAAAGCACAACATTACAGATAACAGCCTCCAACATTATCTTCAAACCTTTGTATCCTCTGAATTTCTGGCATAGTCTGTCAATGTTACATAACAACATAGACACACATTATTAGGATTTTGTTCATCTTTTCCACCTGTCTGGACTCTGGAGAACACTGTAAGATTGCATTATCTGAAACTTTCAGGAGAAAGAAAACATCCATACGCCACACACAAACGGGTATTGATCCTTTAATCTTTGAGATCCTGTATGTCAGTTAGAGTGAAGGATGACTTAATATACGTGATTCAGTTTTTCAGATATAGTTGAAATCACAGTTTGTACCAAGGGCTCTGAATGCCTGAATGTTTGCATAGATAATAAATCTTGATATGCACATCAGCGCATGTTCTGAATGCATCTGAATGTCTGCATTGCTCTTGACACCTGCAGTTCTGCTTGTAATGTCTGCAGAGATCTTGATACCTACTACATCTCCCCCTGTTCCCCTGCAAATATGCAAAGATCATGTTGCCTGTATTTTGATGGCGTGTTGATCTAATAGACAGTTGTATAGATTCGTCGTCGGCTGGCTTATCTGTGATACTAATTGCAGTTTGGTTTAATACTAATTGCAGTTAGTACTTGGTTGGTATTCGTACTCAAGGTCAATGCGTTTATATAAAACTTGAATGTCAAAATTGCGCAGAAAAGTTTTAGGAAGAACCATTCATGAAATTGGCTAGACGTGTGTAGGAATTTTCATCTTTTACTCCTGTCTTGTAAACTGATTTGAATTTAGGCTGGGCTAAGAAGGTACTCCAGGGAAGAAAGTACTACTAGATCGTAGATAACGGCGCCTCACATATCTGAACTCATTGTATCCTGTATCTACTGTCTTTCAAAGTTTCATAACAACATAGGCACACAATTGTAGGAATTGATTAATCCTTTACGCCTGTCTGAAAAACTCTAAATTTGTATTGTGTTACGAAGTCATCCAGTAGACAGGAAAGCAAAATATTCCACATTCCTTTATATTATTAAGCTATGGTCTGTCAATGCCACTTAAGAGCATAGAAATTTGTATGATATATGATATCAGTTCCAAACAAAAAAAGATCGTTTTTTTTCCTCAAGGTATGGATCCAGCTGTTGTAAATAACTTAGTACTCCTTGTCTGTTTGGTCAGCAAACGATTCATTGCACTTTGTGTCTGGTTAATAATAACAAGTGTTTCGTCGAGCTGAATTCGGTTCTCATCCAGTCTATATCATGTTTCCAAAATTTGTGTATTTTGGCAGTGCTTGGGCCATGTTCAGGTGAGAGACCAAGAGCGGGCGTTGCAAATGCTTGACAAACACAGGTTCCTCAACTCGAGGGCTCCTTGGTCATGGTGAACTGTGTCATAGACTACTGGTAGTGCTGAGTACTGTAAGCATCATGGTTGGACAACTCTCAAGTATCAAGTGCTTAGTGGTACTCATAGTTTGTTGGTCTTCAGGGGCTCTGCATTTTCTAGGGGTTATATCTCTTAGTTTGTGAACTTGTGATGAATATAGTTCACATGGTACAAAAATACCATTGCTCAAGAAAATGCACATTTCAGTTCTGACCAGTTTGCCACTTTGTTATCTCATTATAGTATTTTGCGCGCGCCCCGGCGCGCGGCAGAATTTATAGGTGAATCAAGTCAATTAAGTTGAAAGTGGGTATACTATATCGCCACACTTACAAATATGTATACATCGTATACATAAAAGGATCCATATGTTCTTGCCACATAGTATGTAGTCATAGCGTTACAATATAGTCCTAATAGGCAAACATAATTTACGAGAATATCAAGTCTGGTTATAAGTGAAATTACATATTGGCATTTATCAGTAGCAAAAACCTGAACTCAATAGTAAGAAAGAGATTGCTATTGCACTGTGATATTAATGCGGTGAGCTTGTAAAATACATTGTGGTAATGTGACACGGTAGATAGGGTTGATATATAACAAGAACCACAATGGATCTCTAATGCGGTATACTACTGTCTCTACGTAGTGCAAATTTTCCATGTGCTAGGATCATGTCGCTTACTAATCACAGTCAAATACCCATCTACAACAATTATCATCCATTAGTGAGTTAGTTACAGAACAAAAAACAAAGCAAATTTGGAATAAAACAATTAAATAATGCTCTGCAAAGTGAGATAATGACAATGGAACAACCTAATCAATCTAGTTAATACATTTTCATGTTCATGATATGGAATCATGATGTGACATGGGCACCCGGGATATTAAGAAGGAAACAATTTGGCAAGAAAACTAAATAAGAGGAAGCATAACAGCTGAATCATTTAGAATCATCAATTACTGCCAATGTTTTTAGGAAGATGGTCATAGAGATCCATCAACAGGGAATAATTAATGAACAGTCATGCAAGGTGATGTCCTCACAAAGGAGTCAATAATAATATAAAATCTTCCCTTGTTGATATGGGCATGATGTACCTCCTTGCATTGCTATTAGATCAATGAATCTGATAATTTGACCTGAGAGTAAATTAACATGTTGTACGACACCAAAGGGCACACGAGAGTGTACTAACTTTCAACAGAGACCATGCACATTGGTAATAAGAAAAGAAAGGTAAGAGGAGGTTCGCACAAATTATTTTACAAATTCATCATAGTGACATATATATGTACAAAGTTATTGCTGTCATAAGTTTGATAGCAGTGAAGGAAACATAGTACGACGGATAGAAGTAGAAAATAGCAAGGCAGTAGCACAGGCTTCTCTTGGCACAGTTCTATTCAGATTAGCCAGTGAATTGTGTTTCTGAAGGAGCAAAATACACAAATAATGAGGTCTTTTTTAATCCTACCTTATTCAAGCGGCACAATTGCTACTTTTTATGACATTCCTTAGGAAAAGATACTATTCCATAGCAGATAGACTTACTAAGGCTGCTATATTTTGAAATAGAAGCCAACTGATTTTCCAAATGGATCAATCAGTTAGAATTACGAATCTGACTATCCCACACTGAACATAGGATAAGTATATTTATTTTTACATATATTAGTCTAGAAATAAATTGATTTTTTTCAAGGTATAAATACACTAGCAGAACACCGAGGTCTTTCACCCATCTTAACCACTTGAAGAAAACTCACCTGGTTGATGCATTTATCTAATACGGAGGAAGGTTTGCGACTGAATTAATGGCAAAGTGTGGCAGCGTGAGATGTTGGAATGACAGATGGGTTAGGCTTGAAGACCTCTTTCTGCTCCTGGTAAGAAAAAGAACATCAATTGATTTTTGAATCTTCATTGAGTTGGGAATAAGAGACGATAGCAGTGTGCCTGGCAAGAAGAAGGGCATGCAAGTACGGTGTTCCACACAAGCATTTTGTCGATGTTCCACACAAGCATTTTGTCGATGTTCCACACAAGCATTTTGTCGATGTTCCACACAAGCATTTTGCCGAACATATTATGGGCGTCCATCATGCTGCAACAGAAAACGCCGCCACCGTCCTCGTTGACATACGCTGCCCTGGACTTCGGTCAGCATCGCTGCCGTGTGCCTTGCGCCCACCGATGTTCCTCCGCAAGTGTGCCACCGTGCGTCTGCTGCCCGACCTCGGTCAGGAGCTCACGACCATGGCTACCGGCTAAAAGGGCGGCGTTTTGGTGACTCTGGCTACTGACCCAATCCACGAACCTGTACCGTTCGAGGGTAAAGCACAAAGTTGCCAGGGACCGTCCGCCTTGTGCCGCCGGCCGCACCTAGGCCTCTCGTGCTGACCTAGGGTCGATTGGGCGCCACCGACCTCATGCTTGTGAAGCCGAGTTTGGTCGTGTGCCGTCAGGAGCCGCGTCCGGATGCCGGAGCCCCTGACCAGGTGCCCCAGGGACGGGCGCCCGTCGCCGCGGCCACCACGCCCAGACACCGGTGGTCCATGCTGCTGCTCGCCCGGGGACGACCGACGTGCGACAGGGCATTTCAAGGCCACAGCTAACGAGGCTGGCCAGCTCTCCAAGGCCGCCGTCGGCAAACCCACCGCACGTCGCCCCCTCGCCGTCGGCGTGTGCGGTGCTCGGGGTAGGAGGGGAGGGGAAGATATTTTGAGGCGAGGACTGCGGGTTCATTTGTTGGAAACATGAGGGCTTAAATGAAAAAGTCAGCGCGAAACATCTATTACACACCGTTGGATAGCTGATGGGACGGACAAGATATTTCCACCGACGTGGACACCGTGGCTGGCCGCCGACCCCGACTCCTTTCGTAAGGGGAGATGTGGCTTGAACATGAGAACTTGGGCAAAAAGGAAGTATACCATGTTGAAGAATCTGGAGCTGCTCAATGCTCTCAGAGATCCAGTTGATGTTTTGTTAAGGCTACTCCATCCAAATATCCAATGCTCTTAATTTCTGAAATTAAAATCTTGCATCGTAGAAGTAGTTTCATCCATGGTTTATTTATATCTTGTTGATTTGTCACTTTTGGAAACAACAAAATGTAACATCAGCCATGAAAATGTTTAGGCCGTATTTGAACACGCGAATGCGATCAGTATGGTTCATACAGAAAGTCAGAAATTCTTCAAATTTGTTTCTGAAAAAACAAAAAAAAATAAACTCTAAAATTGTTTTTGCCTGTTATCTCTTATTCTAGATCCAGTAATGAGCTCGTTAGGGTGCGTTCAGTTCACACCACTCCCACCAAAAAAATACTATTCATCCAACTTCTCTATTCATCCCATTTCTTCCACTCACAAAAGCTTCCCAGCACGACCTACAGTGTTTTTCTGGATTACATGTTTTCTCTCCCAATCTAAACTCACCCTTAGTCACACTCCCAGTCTCCCTGCATCGTGGCCCACTTGCGCAGTGTGAAATCAAGCCCACTTGCGCTTGCGCAGTGTGAAATCGAATCGATCCCCAAACCCCACCAAAGCCCTCGCCGCCGCCGCCGTCGAGCAGCAGGATTGCGCCGGCGATGGCGATGGCGCTGTCAGACGAGCTCGCGGAGGAGATCCTGCTCCGCCTCCCGCCGGACGACCCCGGGAGCCTCGTCCGCGCGGGGCTCTCCTGCAAGCGCGCGCTCCGCCTCGCCGCGGACCCCGGCTTCCGCCGCCGGTACCGGGCGTTCCACGGCGCCGCCCCCATGCTCGGCTTCTTACACAACACCAAGGGCGCCCGCGGGTCGAGGAGGGGGATGTTTGGCTTCCTCGAGGAGCCCCCGACCGTCGCCCGCTTCGTCCCCAACCTCGCCGCCTCCTCCTCCTCGTGCCTGCCCAGCGGCGAGGTGCGCGACTGCCGCGTCCTCGACGCCCGCCACGGCCGCGCCCTCCTCTGCATCGGCCTGGCGTCCCGGGACAGCCGCCTCGTCGTCTGGGACCCCGTCACGGACGAGAGGTGTGTCCTGCCCCTCATGCCGGTGACCCTGTACCGGGCCAACTGGAACGCGGCCGTGCTCTGCACCGCCGCCGGCTGCGACCACCTCGACTGCCATGGCAACCGGTTCACCGTGGTCTTTGTGGCTATCGACGAAATAAAGGTCCTTGACTACACATACTCGACAGAGGATTTGATGTGGAGCTGGCCGCATAATCCTGGAGCACACCAACATGACGGGCATCTAAACTTGGAGCCCAGCGCCCTTGTGGGGGATGCACTTTACTTCGTGCTTCAGCCGGGCAACAAAATCCTGGAATACAATGTGGGCACAAGGAAAGTGGCTGTGATTCAGCCTCCACGTGGTTGCTTCCCGGGGCAGCGCGTCGTGCTCATGGCCGCGGAGGATGACGGGCTGGGAATCGCCACTGTGCTTAAGTCAAAGCTCTACATATGGTCCAGGGAGATTGGTTCTGACGAAGATGCAGGGTGGGCGCCAAGGAGGGTCATTAACCTCAAGATGCTGCTCCCCGTTCGTTCCCCATCCTCACCTGTTGTCTCTGGCTACGCATATGGAGTTGGTATCATTTTTGTTCGAACAAGTGGTTGGTTCTTCATGATTGATCTTAAGTCCAGTAGGGTCAAGAGGATACGCAATGTCATTGGTGGCTCCAGCATTTTTCCCTACATGAGCTTCTGGAATCCAGGTACTACAGTCTATCTTCATATGCCATGTTTATCTTTAATCCAGTACAATTGTGCTTATTGTGATAAAGAGCAATCAGTTTATGACAGCAAAGTACCATAATATCATAGAACTATATGTTACTCTGGCCTAGATAGGACCACTCTTTATATTGGCTTGATATGCCTAAGAATTTATTCATACCCATCAACTGTTGTGGACAGATAATGGGATGTTGGTAACTGATCTGAATTCTTGAGTTATGAATTCAGCTTTGGAGAATAAATTAGTGTTGCTTGCCTGTTTGACTGGCCATAATTTTTAGGCTTGTTTTTGTCAATGGTTAATTACAACTCTTCTTTATGGCCAAATTGGCTCACAACTGGGTAATGGAATTTTCAAAATTTTTGTATGTCTGCAGCATTGGGAGGGACCTCAACAGGTGATGGATCAAGAGGTGCCGCAAGTGCTCTGCGTCGTTGTAGTGGTGAGTATTGTAGGCATCATTGCGGGACAACTCTAGCATTAGAAGGTTATATTGTCTTAAAAGGTTCTGCATTTTGTTCAAGGGGTGTCTCATACAGTTATTTCCTTGATCATTATTTTGTGAAGTTCTTCTTGGCTTGTCTGTTATCGTAAGCTAGTAACATATGAACTAACCTAGATTTTTGTCAAAAAAAAAACTTCAGAATTATCCTTAGTCAATGTGCACGCCTAAACCTTTTGGCTTCAATTGAAGCTTGTGACAAATATGGTTGGCAGAGTATAAAAGAGCTTTTGTCCTATTCTCAAGAGAATGGCCATTTGAATCCTGCCTAATTCTGTTAGTTCAACTTTCATATCCTGTGGTTTGAACATGAGAAGTGGGATTGAAAGGAAGTTCCACGTTCAATAACCTGAATTTAGCAATGCTCAGTTGATGTTTTGGTAAGCATCCATCATGAACGTATTTAGGCTCAATTCGCAGTATATGAATCGAAGAGTATGGTACATACATGAATCTGTAAACAATGCTATGCTAGAAGGGGCAGACCTTTTCTGTTTTTCTGAATCCAGTAGAAAACACATGGAAAAGGCGTAAAGGGTAGCAGCAGGTAAACACTGGTAGGACTATAGGAGCATAGGACATCAGCAAGACTGCATATCCGAAAGATTCCATAATTTAGAACATTATTATGCATTTGTATCGCTTTCTGAATTGTGCTTCACATTCTGTCGGTCACAGAGATTGCTTTATCCTTCAGCTGTACGGCAGCAGGTGCAGAAGGATGCATGGGTTGTGTATATGTTTCAGTTTCTTCAGATGTAGACATGTAGTTGAACATGCGCTAGCCATGTATTACTATATTCTCGCAATAAACTCGCTGTCTCCACCATTGAACTCATCTTAGTTTTTCCAAGACACTGATCCATTTAATGTTTTCTTGGGTCGATGTTGAGAAAAAGAATGGTTCTGTAGAATTAGAAAAACAAAATTAGAGAATTTATCTTGCGAGCTCTTGCTTCTCCAATTTATCTGGCTGGGCATTCACTTGTGGAATCATCATAAATATGGAGTGATATATGGAAACAATAGCATGTGAACAGTGAATATTACATTTTGATGAAAAAATATACATGTGAATCTATTGAACTATGCTTACTTGATCATAATTATTTTCTGTTAATTTCTGCTCATTATTCTTATCGTTAAATAGAATAATATCAACTGAACTAATATATGCAATCAGCTGTAAGTGAATCATGTATATTTGGTTAAAAAAAATCTGTCAATCCTACAAAGTGGGCTTACTTCCTGCACGCACTGGATTTGGGCCAGGGTCTCAAGTGGGAGATAAGGGCAGTGATGATGATGAGGAGGCTACAGCGAGTGACAAGGATGATGATGACAATGAGGCCATGGGGAGCGATGATCATGATGATGAGGACAGTGTGGCTATGGTGAGCGGCGACGACGACGATGAGGAAGAGGAGGGCGGCTTCACTAACTTGGCTTCTCTTTTCCTTTTGGTTCTTGGAGAATTATCGTAATCGTCTTGTGGTTCTGTCTGTGTGCGTCGGAGACAAAACAGAGCCCTATCAAGACATGTAAGACATGATGGCGTTATGACATGATGGCGTTATGACTCTGGCTGGTTGTGTTACTAGTTTAAGACGACATCTGTGAACATTGAATTCTCACAAGAGCTGCAATCCTAGTGTGCGAGACTTGGTATTTATGAGCTCTCTTAATTGTTTCTTAGCATGTACAATTGGCATTGGAGGTTGAGATCTCGCCCAATCAGGCCATCAGCCCGACCTTTTTTTCCCCCCAATATTTTTGCTTGTGCTTTCCTGCAGCAATGCTACCGATTGCTACCGGTGAGACACCAGAAGTTGATACCTGAAGTGGATGAAGTAAAAAACTCAAGCTGCTAGAGTAAGGGCTTAGAAGGAAGTGAGCTACAATGTGGGAATAACACTAACAGTCTGTTGTTTCTAAAAAAAAAACACTAACAGTCTGTTTGGTTCAGTGGCTAGTGAGTGTAAATAGAAGAAAATCGTGGCATTACTGTTGTACCTGTCGCGTGCTGCCAAATGCCAATATGTTATTTCTGCAGATTTTAGCTTGCTTGTCTCCTAGAATTTGTTGCATTTGAGCAAGTTTAAGTACTCTGGTCCAGTGAATTGCCATCATGCCCTCTTCTGCACGGATATCCAATCTACCAAGTGTAACAGCAATTTCCTAACAAAAGAAGCCACGGTCATGTCATAACGACATCTTTGTGACTGAGATGTTCAGAATTTGGCTTTGCTGCTGAAGTTAGAATGGTTGAGGCTGGACCAAACGTCATACAGGCATAGCGACAACCAGAGCTAGAACGCCGTGGTGCTCTGCGCGGCCTGCCAGATGAGTGCCTCTACAAGTGCATTGTGCTCATAACCATGGAGGACGGCAGGCTGGGGTTCGCCACCGTGGTGGACTCCAACATCTTCCTGTGCTCGAGCGCGGTTAGTCCTGGTTGAGCTCTAGTGTGGTCACAGAGCAGATTCATTGAGCTCAAGTCGTTGCTGCTACCGGTTGGCGTATACTCGAGCACGGTTCAAGTGGTTGGCTTTGCGGATGGCGTTCGTGTTCGTCTCATTATTTGTATGGACGGTCGATGGGATCTAGTTACTCTGTGGATCTTGTGTCGGGCCGTGTCAAGAAGGTGTACAAGGATACTAATGTGCATGGTGTTTTCCCCTGTGTGAGCTTGTGCACTCCTGTCAATGTTCAGTGAGGGCAAATTGTTGATTCCTCTACCATCTCATGTTTATTTTCAAAAATTTCTGGCATTGGCGCAGCGTAGGATGCAGTACTATATGTAGAACCAATGCTGGGTGTCTCGAATGGTTGACAAATTAAAGGTGCTCATGTGAATGCAGGCTTCTCTGTCGGGTAGAAATTTGATGGTGTTAATAGTTGTGGCAATAATGGTGAATAGTATGTGATAACTGTCTATTACCAGAAGACTCGTCACTCGTGTCTATTACCAGAAGCTTCGTTCAGAAGCTGAGGTAACTGTTGGCTCAGGTATAGCACTCAGTTCCATGTACTCTGTTTATGCAGGTACCCCAAGACCAAGAGACCAGTGTTCAGGTTCAGTTTCATAAATAATGATCAAGAATTCAGTGGAAGATGAGAGTGATAGAAGGTGATGCGCAGTTTGAGTTGGAAGAATGGCAATCGCCTTTGGGACAAGGACAGTTCCTCTCACCAAATGTTGTCTAGCCAGGACTCACAAACTGGTTCAGTTTAACAGTCTTTGCTGAAGATATTTTTCAGTTAATGCTTATCACATACACCTGGAATTGAATATAGAATTCTCTTCATTTCCTGTTACCATAAAAAATGGATATACGATGCATACTAAGAGAAACTTTGGTAGGTAGTGCGTGGTCACCATTGTGTTTCCACAAGTGCATGGTCTTGGTTTTTCTTTGACTATGCTTCACAGTTCACACACACAGTTGATCCCAGAATACAGGCAAAGACTTTGACTTAATATGGATCACTTGTAGCCTCAAATTTACCGTGCCTTCTGGTAGCATAGTTTCCCTACTGTTTTACTAACCTTCTGTTGTGCATCATGGACTTCCTTTGACTTTAACTAAGGGTGCGTTCAGATTATTCAACTTCCTCAAAAAACACTATTCATCTAACTTTTCCCTATTCATCACATCCCTCTCTCTCAGAACACGCTTCCCAGCACGACCTACAGTGTTTTTTTTTTTTGGATCTACAGTGTTTTTTTCTCCAATCTAAACTCACCCTAAGACAGCTTGACATTCAGGGGGGTGAATTTACATTTCAATGCCCGTTTGGAAAGGGCAAATAAAGGGATTGAAAAGCGTGAAAAAACGCGTGCATGGACTATTGGACTAGACTGACCTCCTGCATGACTTGATTAGTAATCTCTCTAGAGTTTTTCTTTAATGCATCTCTACCATTCCCCCAGCCCCTGTTCATTCTCTCATCCACCTGCTCTGTTATCTTTCTAAGAAGAGTGTTGCTGAACAATGGAGAATTTACTTTCTGCAGTCCTGAGTGAGCTGACCTCTAGATCCCTACATTTCTTCTTCAGCAAAATCTCCAAGCCGATGCCGGTGGATGTGGAGGATCGCCTCCGCAGGGTCCTGCTCCGAGCACAAGTCATCGTCGACGAGGCCATGGGGCGGCACATCACAAACCAAGCTATGCTCCTCCAGTTGGATATGGTGAGAGGCGCCATGTACCGAGGTTATTACTTGCTGGACAGCTGCTGCCAATCTCATTGTGAAGACAAGAAAGATAAAGCTGTGGGATACTCTTCATCTTTGTCCAAGGTAAATTCTCTGAAACGTCTGTCTTTCTCTAGTACAAGCAGAGTGGTTTTGAAGCAGCTGCAAGAGACCCTTGAAGATTTGAACTCCATGATACTTGATGTGCAAGACTTGGTTGTGTTCTTGATGGGCTACCCTCGCATGTCCCGTCAGCCTTATAGTATGCATCTGCAGCTGGCCAACTGCATGTTTGACCGCCAGGTTGAGGCACAATTTGTCATAAACTTTTTGTTGAATATACAACCGCATGGGGATGAAGGTGTGGAGGTCCTGCCAATTGTCGGACTAGGCCATGTTGGCAAGAGCACCCTTGTCGCTCATGTTTGCAAGGATGAGAGAGTACGTGACCATTTCTCAGAAATCTTGTTCTTCAACATCCATGGTTTCACAGACGATGAGGTAGGTTCCTTCCGAAAAGGATGTACGGATCACATGTCAAACTCAAATCTAGATAAAAGATTGCTAGTTGTTATTGAGTTAATGGGTGATCTCAGTGAAGATGCATGGAATAGGTTGTACAATGCTTCTAAACAGTGTGTGTCAAGTGGGAGTAAAATCATAGTCACAAGCCGATCTGATCGAATTGTAAAGTTTGGAACAACACATGCTCTAACTTTGAATTATCTGTCCCGTGAGGCATATTGGTATTTCTTTAAGACGCTTACGTTTGAGAGCATGGATCCCGAGATGCACCCAAGGTTAATACACCTGGCCATGGAGATAGCCAAAGCGTTGGGCAATTCCCTCATCGGCGCAAATATCGTTGCCCGTCTGTTGAGGGACAACCTCGACGCCCACTTTTGGTGCAAGGTTCTTGCCTTGGTGAGAGGGTCCAGATTTGGCGAGCACCCAATCAATTTCCTTAATGGGGACAGATCCGTGCACTTTGCGAGAATTGGTATACCTTCCCAAGAATTCATTGTCCTTCCGAAGTATCAATGCTCCCAGGAAGAGGAGGTTCCACAGATACGGTTCGAGGACGTGTTGTACGGAAGCATGAAGCCTCAGGGGAAATTTGAAATCCTAGCGTGGAAGTCTCAGATACCACCCTACTATAGCTATGTTGATACCTGCGAGATTCGAGAGCTAAAAACTACCACAGCCAAGAGAAAACGCTGAGGCTTGCAATTTTTTCTTCTTTATGCCATAATAATCTAGGCTTCACTGTAACGTACTAGGTACTATATATAGTACCATTATTGTAGTTTGATTGAGTTGGTGATTACTGTTTCGATACTGTACTTGGACTACTAAAATGTCTTAAGCTTTTTCTTTATCACATAATGTCTCTCTTTCTGACTCTTGAAATGCTAGAGAATGAACAAGCTCCGTGGCCGTGTCATGACCGGCGTTGACTGCTCTTTGCAGTCTCTCTCTCTCTCGTACAAAGTCCTAGTTTAAGTTTTGGTGTTCAGACACACCTAGTCAGGTGACACTTCGCGGCCAAGCATCCCTCTCGCCTCCACCAACTTCACGCTCGTGCGCGGGCTGCAGCGACCTCCGATCCGCCGTAGACCCATAGTCTCTGCATCGGTCAGGGAAGGGGAGACAGGAGCGGATGACGCGCGCGATTGGCTCCGCTCTCTGTCGCCCCGCGAAAATCGGCCGCGGCATTCCGGAGATTTTCGCCTCCAGGCGTTTTGACGTAGCCGCGTCGCGTACATAGCTCCAATCTGAACTTCTGAAGCATAACTCTGCATTTGTTATAATTACCTCCATCTTAATTCTTTTGTCTCCTCTGATTTCACCTACTTGGGAGTTGGGATATGGCAGTGGAAAACAACCTGAACTTTTGTTGTGTTAGTTTAAGACGTTTGCGAACTTTGGATTCTCATAAGAACTTTACTCCTAGTGTTGGAGACTCAACTTTATGAGCTTTTCAGGCTCTCTTAATTGTTTCTTAGCATGCGCAACAATCGACCTTATTTGAGATTGAGGCCCATAGCTGAAATCTCATTTCAAATTGGCACAATTTTATTGTCTCCTTGAAACGCTCAAATCATTATAACCTCATTATAGTCATTATGTCATATTTCCCTGCTTCTCCGACCCCACCTGGCAGTCGAAATGCTGAAATGAGCACACAATCTCATTTCAAGATCCGTGTTTTTTTGGGGTTATCGTACGTGGGTAATCCAGACAAGCCTTGCTCACAGTTGAGGAATTGATCATGGTGAATTTCTGTGTAAACTAGGTGTTTTTTTTTTCATCTCTCTTTGCCTGATCCATTCATTTCGGAGGAGGAATCTTACAATTACTAATTGGAGGCTCCTTTTGAAGGCTCCATGTAATGCCACTTAGGATCCTAACTATACAGCCTAAAAAAAGAGAAATTCTCTAAAAAACAAAACATCCACCTAGGAACCTACGTGGACACCGATATATATTATTTTATAATTCTTCATTACAACTAATAAATATAAAGTAGCCCTAATATATGTATATATCCTAGCTAACCCCTAAATATATTATAAAAAAATCTTAAGATGCACCATTATAAAATTCTAAATTACTAATCATTATTAATATTTTTGCGTCATATTCATGTATGACAGAAGGTACAAGAAAAGTTTTTATATTATTCACATAACTCAAACAATAAAAAACGCATATGGAGGTGTGATGTTGTGAGAAAAATTTGTGACTAAGTAAGGGGTTTACTACGGTACTCTAAAATAACTGTGACCCATCCATTTCATTAGATCGTGATGGTCAGGATGCTATATTACCTCTTAGGAGTTAATAGAATAATTTTTTATTGGTATACTTTCCAATTTAATAAATAATAAAAAATAAAAAAATACCTTCCTAGATTTAATAAATAACGAAATTTGGTTACTTTTCTTTTTATTTTTTTATCTCCCGCCCGTGTTCTCTACCACTGATTGTTTATCTTTATTTTTGTCTTTGCATCTTAACGTATTTTTGTATCTCGACCTGGACATGACATGCCCATTGCTTGAATATTTTTTTCTCAGCTGATGCTTCGTTTTTTTCACTCAATGTGAATGTGACATGCCTATAGCCTGAATATATTTTTAACCCTACTAATGAGTCATCTTTTTTTCCGCTCTACATGTACATGACGTGGCAATTTATCGTCATCCAAAATCTGATCACTTTTATTGTCTATGTGATCGACATGTCCACTTTTTGTCCATAATACGAACTTGACTGTGGATGAAGAAATGTGGAAACAAAAATCAAAACCTCTACACGAGCGTGACGGGAGTTGGAGTAATATTGTGCATGCATGCATCTATGTGGCCGGCGGTAGTTAAGGAGGCGGTTAATAAGTGGTTCATAGTTTCTAATTGATTTTTCACTATGTATATTGAGGGTCCATATTTAAATAAAAAGTGAAGTGCACATGCGGTCCCTAAACTTATGTGAGTGTGTCATCTAGGTTCCCGAACTCTCAAAATGCGTTTTCAGGTCCCTAAACTTGTATTGGTGTGTCATCTAGGTCCTCGAACTCTCATAGCGCCTTATTGGGTCCCTAAACTTGTATGGGTTTATCATCTAGGCCCATCAACTTATGTAGTATGTCATATAGATCCAAACGGTCTTAAAAAATTAAAAATAATAATTATGGGATCGATATATCAGTCACATTGACTAATTTTTTTTGTTAACATGCTTTAATCTCCTCATCCTCCCCCCAACCCTCCCTCTCGGCCGTGCTGCCACCCTCGGCCCCAAATTCATCGGTAGCATGCTAGGCCACCACATCGAGGTGAAGCCCAGAAGAGAGAGAGGGAGAATTGAATTTCTTTTTTTAAAAAAATTGTCCATGTGCCTAACATTGAGCCCCAGAATTATTTTTTGTTTTTTTTATTTCTTTTACTTACCATAAGTACGTGTAGGTGGCATGCGGCATACCATTTCATCACACAAAACGGGTTTGGAGCCCGTCTGGACCTATATGACACACTACACAAGTTGATGGACCTAAATGACACACTCATACGAGTTTAGGGATCCGATAAGACGCTATGAGAGTTCAGGGACCTGGATGACACACTCATACAAGTTTAGGGATCTAAAAACACGTTTTGAGAGGGGACCTAAATGACACATCCACACAAGTTTAGGGACCACCCGTGTATTTCACTCTTAAATAAAAATCTTACCCGCTTAAAGTTAAAGAGGTGTACCATAGCAAGCCCCCCTAAATCTGAACCTAGAATATGTACTGTAAAAAAAATTCCTAACATGCACCAATATAAAAATTCTAAATTACTATTTCTATCATTATTAATAATGTTGTGTCATATTCACATATGAGAGAAGACACAAGAATACATTTTTATGTTGTTCAAATAGCTCAAACAATAAAAAAACACATATGGATGTGTGATGCTATCTAAAAAAATTATGACTAAGTAAGCATATTGTAATTAGATAATAATAACTACGTATCTTTAAGGTACTATGTTTAAGATATTTAACAGATGAAAAATAGAGTGTGATAAATAATTATAATTATTATTTATAAGTTTAATTTTTTTATATTGATTCTAATTAGCTCATGCGGCGGCACTGGTTGATAGGCTAGTAATATATAGATCTGATTCCAATTTCAGTATTCCACGCATGGTCGAAGAAGATGAATTTGGCAAGAGGACATTTCGGCCCGATCGTCTTACTTGATCCACCCGATCAGGGTCAGAGACCACACCGCATCGTCCCCACCAAGCGTGCTCCACTTCCTGTGCCAGTTTCGCCGGGTACAATCTACAAACACGGCAAGTGTCCATGATCGCATTGTGCTTCATGACCATCGTTGGAGCTCTAGTACGGTCACAAGCAGGTACATTGAGCTCAAGTACCGGTTGGCGCATACTCGAGCACGGTTCAAGTTGTTGGCTGTGTGGACGGCGTTCGATTCGATCGTCTTATTTTTCGAAGTAAAGATCGTCTTATTTTTCTATGGACGGTCAATGGGATCTACTCTAGTACGTGTCGGGCCGTGCCCAGAAGGTGTACAAGGAACGATACTAGTGTGCATGGTTTTTCGCCTGTGTGACCTTGTGCACACCTCCTGGCTATGTTCAGTGAGGGCAAAATAATGCCTCGACCAGCGCTCATGTTATTTTCAGGCATTGGTGGAGCGTAGGATGTGGGAGTCTCGAGTGGCTGACAAATTGAAGTTGCTTATGTGAAGGCAGGCTTCTCTGTCAGGTACTAATTTTATATAGGAAAAAGTCCAAATTACTCCCCTCAACTATAAGCAAAGTCCACATAACCCCCTAAACTAATTTTTGG
This sequence comes from Digitaria exilis, assembly GCA_015342445.1. Classification (NCBI taxonomy): domain Eukaryota; kingdom Viridiplantae; phylum Streptophyta; class Magnoliopsida; order Poales; family Poaceae; genus Digitaria; species Digitaria exilis. The sequence continues at coordinate 820,000 of JACEFO010001608.1, forward strand.
TTTATTTTACCCCCTAAACTATGTCATTTGGCTTATTTTACCCCTTAATGCAATTGTCTTTTTTATTTTTCCATGTGCAAGTGTCATATTACGTTCAAATTTTGGGAGACGATAGTAGACATCATAATGCATGATAGAAAAAATAGAAAAATATAAAATAATTTTTTTCATTATTTTGATGGGGGTAAGCTATTTAATATTAATTAATCCTTAGGACACAACATTATATAAAAACTAATAACGAAAAATTCATAACATATTTTTCTGACATACATTGTGTGATGTTCACTACAATCATACAAAATTTGAAATTAAAATTCAATTTGTACATGGAGAAATAAAAAAGATAAATTACATTAGGGGGTAGAATACACCAAGTGACCTAGTTTAGGGGGTAAAATGAACCAAAAGATAGTTTAAGGGGTTATGTAGACTTTGCTTGTAGTTGAGGGGAGTAATATGGACTTTTTCCTTTTATATATGGTGGTAAATAGTTGTGGTAATGGTGAATATAGGCATTATGGTGAACGACTGTGTAGGATCGTGAGGTTGTTTAGGTTGTTTCTGTCTAGATGTGCTGGCATGCAGAGTTTTTTTTTTTTAAAGAATTGTTGGCATGCAGTGAGTGTTTCTGCTCTTCTTTGAAAGAATCTCCTCTTAGAGTTCTGAGCTTTCCTTTGATGTTACTGAAATACTGAACTTGATGGTAAACTAGCTGTTAACCATGCATTATTCTCATTTGTGTCATCCAGTATTATATCTTGTATTATGTTTTCATCTCAGCATATATATGCTCAAGAAATGTGTTATCTGAGGAATCAAGACTCTGTAATTTCTTATCTGCCACGTCTTGGCTCAGCATCCTGTGTGGCTTGAGCACAATACTGAATAAGTAATCCTTTTTTCCTTTTTTTTTTAATTTTGAGTATCAACACGAGTCTTTGCTGTCTTCTCTGCCTTTTAGAACCTGATGTAACTGCTGGCCAGGTATATGTATAGCCAGTCCTTGCTTGTAGTCTAGTAGGACTCTGTTCCATGTACTCTGCTTCCTAGTGTTCGTGTTCAGGCCATGTTCAGATTCCCAATTATTCACTGTTAATTTCAACTTTTCACTATTCATTCCAACTTTTCACTATTCCTCCCTCACAAAACACGTTTCCCAGCGAATGCTACAGTGTTTTTCTTATGCTACAGTGTTTTTTTCCCTATAATCTAAACACACCCTCAATTTCATAAATGGTCAGAACATAACTCAGTGGAAGATGAGAGGGACAGAAGATGCTGTGCAGCTTGGGATGGAACAATTATAATCGCCAATTTAGGTCCAGAACAGCTCCTCTCACCAAATGTTGTGTAGCCAGGACTTAGAAACTCGTTCAGTTTAACAGTTTGACGTCTCCTCTCACACGGTTATAGTATATCGTTTTTTTAGCTCTTTTACAATGATTGGTAAGTACCATGGTACTACCAGGATATAGAATCCAACGGTGGGAAAAATATCTAAGTACCTAAGTACCCATCTAAAAGTACCAAAAAGTACTAAAATTGTGGGACCAAGTACCAGATAAATGGGCCCACCTAATTATTTTATTTTATTTTTAAATTAAAAAGAAAGGGTATATACGTCTTTTTCCGCAGACGTAGGGGAGGAGGCGGCGGGGAAAAATTATTATGATATATTGTGGGAAAGTATATTCTAATCAGGATATATGAAAGTACTAATATACCCTTATTATTATTTATTTATTTTTCAAAATTCTAGTTAAAAGTACCGGTAAGTACCAGAAAAAGTACTTAAAGTACCTGCAAGTACCTGGTAGTACCAGCTGGTACTTGCCAATCATCGTAAAAGAGCTCTTTTTTTATACACTCTCACACGGTTATATATCTGGTAAAAGGAAGAAACATTGCTTCAGTCAGCATTTTTTTTCAACTGTTTGACTAGCTTTCTGTTGTGCATCACGGACTTTCTACCATTAACGAAGACAGCTTGACATTCACGGGCTAAATTTAAATCTCAATGGAAAAGCTGGAAAAACGCATGCATGGCTTGTCAATGAAGGATTGAAATGGTCAAAACACGTGCATGGACTATTGGACTGCACTGACCTCCTGCATGACTTGACTAGTAACCTCTCTAGAATTTTTCTTAATGCATCTCAAGTGTCAACCATTTCACCCCAGCTCCTGCTTATTCTCTCTCTCCTCCACCTGCTCTGTTTATCTTTGTGAGGAGTGTGTTTCCGAACAATGGAGAATTTCCTTTCTGCAGTCCTGAGTGAGCTGACCTCTAGATCCCTAAATTATTTCTCAGCAAAATCTCCAAGCCAACGCCGGTGGATGTGGAGGATCGCCTCCGCAGGGTCCTGCTCCGAGCACAAGTCATCGTCGATGAGGCCATGGGGCGGCACGTCACAAATCAAGCTATGCTCCTCCAGTTGGACATTGTGAGAGACGCCATGCACCGCGGATATTGTGGACAGCTTCAGCTACCAATCTCACGATGATGACAGGAAACATAAGGCTGTGAGAGTCTCTTCATCCTTGTCCAAGGTAAATTCTCTGAAACGTCTGTCTTTCTCTAGTAGAAGCACAGTAGTTTTGAAGCAGCTGCATGAGACGCTTGAAGATTTGAACTCCATGGTCCTTGATGTGCAAGAGTTGGTTGTGTTCTTGATGAGCTACCCTCGTATGTCCCGTCAGCCTTATAGCATGCATCTACAGCTGGCAAACGGCATGTTTGACCGCCAGGTTGAAGCACAATTTGTCATTAACTTTCTGTTGAATATACAACCTCATGGGGATGAAGGCGTGGGGGTCCTGCCAATTGTCGGAGTCGGACAAGGAAAAGTCGGCAAGAGTAGAGTACCCTTGTCGCTCATGTTTGCAAGGATGAGAGAGTACGTGGTCATTTCTCAGAAATCTTGTGCTTCAACGTCCATGGTTTCACAGATGATGAGGTAGCTACTTTTCGTAAAGGCATGTCAAACTCAAACTCAAACTCAGATAGAAGATTGCTAATCGTTATTGAGTTAATTGGTGATCTCGGTGAAGATGCATGGAATAGGCTGTACAGTGATTCTAAAGAGTGTGTGCCAAGTGGGAGTAAAATTATAGTCACAAGCCGATCCGATCAAATTGTAAAGTTTGGAACAACACAGGCTCTAACTCTAAAGTATCTCTCCCAGGAGGCATATTGGTATTTCTTCAAGACGCTTACGTTTGAGAGCATGGATCCCGAGATGCACCCGAGGTTAACACACCTGGCCATGGAGATAGTCAAGATGTTGGGCAATTTCTTCATCTCCGCAAATGGCACTGCTAGGTTGCTGAGGGACAACCTCAACGTCCACTTTTGGTGCAAGGTTCTCGCCTTTTTGAGAGGGTATATCCAGAGACACATATCAAAATTTGGCTAGCACCCAAACAATTTTCTAAGCGCGAACAGATATGCACACTTTGCGAGGATGGCTACACCTTCTGAAGAATTTGTGGTGCATCGTCAGTACCAATGCTCCCCAGAAGAGGAGGTTCCACAGATAAGGTTCGAGGATGTGATGTACGGATTACGGAAGCATGAAGCCTCATGGGATATTCGAAATCCTAGTGTGGAAATCTCGGATACCACCCTACTATAGCTATGTTTATACTCGCGAGATTCGAGAGCTAAAAACCACCGCGGCCAAGAGAAAACGTTGAGGCTTGTAAATTTTATTTCTTTATACCATAATGTAGGTTTCACTGTAGATTTATATATCGTGTAATGTTTTCGTCTCAGTATATATATGCTTAAGTGTTTTATCTGAAGAATCAAAACACTGTAATTTCTTACCTGCCATGTCTTTGGTTTTCAACATCCTGTGTGGTTTGAGCACAACACTGAATAAAGTAAGCCCTGACATGGTTACTTGTGTTTGAATGGTATATTGTCCAAAGAAAAATATTTTTATAAGTTAATCGGAATGATGACTCTAATATGTTGCAGTTTCTGTTCTGAAGATGGTTATGCAAGGTCGAGTAAAGAATATATTTATTTTTTTATATAATTCTAATTATCACTTGTTACCACAAAACTGGATATACAGTGCCCTCTAAGAGAAACTTTTGTAGCTAGTGCATGTTGGCCATTTTTTTTAACGAACGTAGGCATGATTTGTGCCTCTTTCATTGATAAAGAAGAGCTAGTACATGTTGGCCATTTTTTTTAACGAACGTAGGCATGATTTGTGCCTCTTTCATTGATAAAGAAGAGGGGTTACAAGCCGATAGGACGGCCTTAGTTATTTACAATTGGTTTATTCTCCCGAAATTAGAAGCGCCAAGTCCTTTGCTCCTGCCATAGCCCAGGCGTTGGCCTCATTTTCAATCCACACCATCAGTGTTAGCGGTGCCTGGCTTTTCATTTCGAAGATTCTTGCATTCCTCTCCTTCCATGTTGGCCATTTTATCTCCATAGGTGCTTGGTCTGGGTATTTCTTTGACCATGGTTCACACACATAGCTGATCTTAGAAGACTAGCAGATACTTTGGCTTATGCATATGTTGATCACTTCTAACTTCACATTTATAGTGCGCACTTTTGTTATATCTCGTAAAAGGTAAAAACAATGCTTCAGTCAACACAGTCATTTTTCTACTCTTCTAATCTTCTATTGTGCATCAACTTTCTACCACTTTAACAGGTATGGCTTGACACTTGCGCCCTATGGAAAGATACAGAAAAGCTGGAAAACGCGTGCGGCACTAATCGATTAGAAAGGTTATGGTCAACACTGACAACACACGTGCATGAACTATTGGACTGGAGTGGAACCTGCTGCTTATTTGAACTAGCCAGTATCATCCATAGGAGAGTGACACAGCAGAATGGATATTCTCATTTCTGCAGTTCTGGGTGAGCTGACCACAAGATCCATAAATTTCTTCATCAGCAAACTCTCTAAGCCGACACCATTGTGTGTGGAGAATCGGCTCCACATGATTCTGCTTCGAGCACAAGTCATCATCGACAAGGCAATGGGACGGCAGATCTCAACCAAGCTATGCTCCTCCAGTTGAACAAGCTGAGAGATGCAATGCACTGGAGCCATTATGTTCTCGACACCTTCAGATATCAGGATGTGAGTGGCTCTTCGTCTTTGTTCGATAGAGGTGTTCAGGATTTTAAATAACTGCAAGAGGCACTCGACAGTTTGAGCTCTATGATCCTTGATGTGAATGAGCTTATGTTCTTCCTGGCTAGTTACTCTCGCCTGTGCTGCCATCCTTACAGCATGCATCTTCAGCTGGCCAACAGCATGTTTGGTCGCCAAATGGAAGCACAACTTGTCATCAACGTTCTGTTGCACACGCAACCCAACAGGGATGAAGACTTGGAGGTCCTGCCAATTGTTGGACCAGGACAGGTCGGCAAGGGCACCCTTGTTGCTCATGTCTGCAAGGATGAAAGAGTATGTGGCCATTTCTCTGAAATCCATTTTTTTTCTCCATCCTTGATTTCACAGATGATGAGGTATTTAATTTCCAAAAAGTATGTGCTATAAAACATCAAAATCACATGTCACGCATGAACATAGATAGAAGATTACTAGTTGTTGAGTTAATTGGTGATCTCAGTGAAGAACGCATGGAATAGGTTGTACTGTGCTTCTAAACAGCGTGTGCCAAGTGGTAGTAAAATTATAGTTAAAAGCCGGTCCGATAGAATTGTAACATTTGAAACAACAGGGCCGGCTCTAACTTTAAAGCATCTGTCCGGTGAAGTATATTGGTATTTCTTTAAGACGCTTACATTTGAAAGCATAGATCCTGAGATGCACCCAAGGTTAATACATTTGGCCATGGAGATAGCAAAAACGCTGACCATGGGGTTGGTACAACAATGCGCACGCAGAAGGGGGTGGTGTATCCATTATGGTAATCAGGTTACCTATGTTGGTTCCTATTTTGTCCCAACATGGGTAATAAAGCATCCGAACCAAATCTAAACTCGGTTCGGCATAGATATTTCCGTATCCCTACCAGTGCTAGTTATGGTTCGGTAAGGGTTTTATTTTAACACTAGAGGTCTTTTACAGCGCACAGTACTACCATATACTAGCGGTTAAAAATGACTAGTATATAAAGATCCGACGGTCGAGATTAATTGTATACTATACAAAATGGTCCTAGTGATATAGTAGTATTACAGTGGGCTAGGGGTAATCTAGGAAGAAATTTAATGGCATTAGTGTAATATATATAAAAACAAAATAAAATTTATGTATATTTACATTATTTTGAATTGATATATTTCCCATGGTCACTCTGCTCCGTTCTTATTTCTGCGTTCTTGGTGGAGACTGGCGAGCCGACGCCTGACGGCAAGCGGCAGGGCCATTTCGCCGGCGTCGGGAGAGCAGAGAAGGCTAGGGCGCTGGGAGAAGGGCAGGGCCCCCGTGGACAGCAGGGAAGGCACGCTCGGGAAGGCGCCGTGGACAGCAGATCAGGGCTGTCGATGGGAAGGGCAGGGAACGGACATGCCGTTGAGAGAGATTGGTGTGGCGTCGCTGCCTCCGCGCCGCGGAGAAAGGCCCGTGCGACAGGAGAAGGGGTGCGGGCGTACGGCACTAGAAACGGCCGGGTCGTGGGGTATTGGGGAATTGTTACCAATTAAAATTATTAAAATAAATGGGTAGAGGGTAAATTACTAATTTATTCTTAACCAATACTTATATACTATTGGACACTAGTAACACTACTGGTGCTACAGCACATATACTCGATTCAGATTCAAAAAATAAAAACCTTAAATAATCACCTAATACCACAGAAAATACATAAGAAAATAAGAATATAAATCATTGCTGATGCCTCATGAATATTTTTGATAATTGACAAATGCATCCTTGAATTGTGAAACAAGATACAACATTTCATGGTGTTTTCACACTTTAAGATTCCTGCCCATTTCACATTTCAAGAAGCTGTACAAGGAAACTAGTGTGCTTGGTGTTTTCCCCTTTGTGAGCTTGTGCACTCAAGGTACTACTGTCCATATGCCTCTGGCCCAAGTTCAGTGAGGGAAAATCGACTCCTCGACCAGGTCATGTTTTATTTTCAATATTTTCAGGCATTGGTGCAGCGTGGTTGACAAATTGAAGGTGCTCATGTGAAGGCTGCTTCTCTGTCAGGTAGAAATTTGATGGTGGTAATAATTGTGGTAATGGTGAATAGTATAGTTATGATGAACGACTGTGTAGGATCGTTAGGTTGTTGCTGTCTTGATGTGCTGGCATGTAGAGTTTTTTTTTAAGAAGAATTTGGTGGCATGCACAGTTTCTGCTCTTTCTTTCAAAGAATCTCTTCTCTTAGAGTTCTTAGATTTCCTTTGATGTAACTGAGCTTGGTGGTAAATTAGCTGTTAACCCTGACTTATCCTTATTTTTGTGTCATCCAGTACTATATCTTGTATTACGTTTTTATCTCAGCGTATATATGCTCAAGAAATGTGTTACCTGAGGAATCAAGACACTGTAATTTCTTATCTGCCATGTCTTGGCTCAGCATCCTGTGTCTTTTTTCACCTTTTTTTGAGTATCAACACGAGTCTTTGCTGCCTTCTCTGTTGTTCAGAACCTGAGGTCCTTGCTTGTAATATAGTAGGACTCTGTTCCATGTACTCTGCTTCCTAGTGTTCATGTTCAGTTTCATAAATGGTCAGAATTGAGTGATTCTGGACACGGACTGCAAAGTGCTAATTGATCTATGGCACAAGGAAGGGGAGCGACGATCGGAGATTGGTGGCATTTTAAAGCAGATGGAGGAGGTAGCACATAGCTTGATTGATTTTACTCTTGTATTTGTACCTCGCTCATGTAATGTTTCTGCACATGAATGTGCCCGCATTGCTTTTAGCTCTAGACATTCGGATGAGTGGCAGATACCTCCGGAGTCGGTTGTTAGAGCTTTGGAGCATGATTGTAATCACATTACTTGATCAATATAATGCTCCGTTCCTCAAAAAAAAAATGGTCAGAATTGAGTGGGAAGATGAGAGGGATAGAAGATGATGTGCAGCTTGAGTTGGAACAATTGTAATCGCCATTGGGGTCCAGAACAGCTACTCTCACCAAATGTTGTGTAGCCAGGACTCAGAAACTGATTCAGTTTAACAGTATTGCTGAAAATATTTCCATGCTTATCACATACACCTGGAATTGAATATAGAATTCTCTATATTTCCTGTTACCACAAAAAATGGATATAGAATGCAGATAGAAATTTCGGTAGTGCGTGGTCGCCAATTTTCTTTCCATTAGTGCATGGTCTTGGTTTTTCTTTGACTATGATTCACACACACAGTTGATCATAGAATACAAAGACTTTTACTTAATATGAATCACTTCTAGCCTGAAATTTACAGTTCACACGGTTATATATCTAGTAAAAGTCAGAAAAAAATTGGTTCAGTCAGCATATTTTTTCTACTGTTTGACTAACCTTGTGTTGTGCATCATGGACTTTCTACCACTTTAACTAAGACTGCTCGACATTTACGGGGTAAATTTAAATCTCAATGGAAAAGCTGGAAAAACACATGCATGGCTTGTCGATGAAGGATCGATATATATGGTCAAAACATGTGCATGGACTGGACTGACCTCCAGCATGACTTGACTAATAACCTCTCTAGAGTTTTTCTCAATGCATCTCAACCATTTCACCCCAGTTCTTGCTTATTCTCTCGTCCACCTCCTGTGTTATCTTTCTGAGGCGAGTGTTGCTGAACAATGGAGATTTTCCTTTCTGCAGTCCTGAGTGAGCTGACCTCTAGATCCCTAAATTTCATCTTCACTAAATTCTCCAAGCCGACGCCGGTGGATGTGGAGGATCGCCTCCGCAGGGTCCTGCTCCGAGCACAAGTCATCGCCGGTGAGGCTATGGGGCGGCACGTCACAAACCAAGCTATGCTCCTCCAGTTGGGCATGGTGAGAGACGCCATGTACAGAGGATATTACATGTTGGACAGCTTTAGCTGCCAACCTAACGATGAGGAAAAGAAAGATAAGGCTGTGAGAAGCTCTTCATCTTTGTCCAAGGTAAATTCTCTGAAGCATTTGTCTTTCCCTAGTACAAGAAGAGTGGTTTTGAAGCATCTGCAAGAGACGCTTGATGATTTGAACTCCATTATCCTTGATGTACAAGAGTTGGTTGTGTTCTTGATGAGCTACCCTCGCATGTCCCGTCAGCCTTATAGCATGCATCTGCAGCTGGCCAACTGCATGTTTGACCGCCAAGTTGAAGCACAATTTGTCATTAACTTTCTGTTGAATATACAACCTCATGAGGATGAAGGTGTGGGGGTCCTACCAATTGTCGGACCAGGGCAAGTCGGCAAGAGTACCCTTGTTGCTCATGTTTGCAAGGATGAGAGGGTACGTGCCCATTTCCCAGAAATCTTGTTTTTCAACATCCATGGTTTCACTGATGATGAGGTAGCTACTTTCCGGAAAGGATGTGTAGATCACATGTCAAACACAAACTTAGGTAGAAGATTGCTAATTGTTATTGAGTTAATTGGTGATCTCAGTGAAGATGCATGGATCAGGTTGTACAATACTTCTAAACAGTGTGTGCCAAGTGGGAGTAATATCATAGTTACAAGCCGATCCAATCGAATAGTCAAGTTCGGAACAACTCAGGCTCTAACTTTAAAGTATCTATCCCATGAGGCATATTGGTATTTTTTCAAGACGCTTACATTTGAAAGCATGGACCCCGAGATGCACCCGAGGTTAACACACCTTGCCATCGAGATAGCCAAGACGCTGGGTAATTCATCTATCATCGCCGCAAATGTCACTGCTCGTTTGCTGAGGGACAATCTCAACATCCACTTTTGGTGCAAGGTTCTTAACTTCTTGAGAGGGTTTATCCAAAGGCACGTATCTAGATTTGGCGAGCATCCAATCAACTTTCTGAATGAAAACAGACCCGCACATGTTGCGAGAATGGCAACATCTTCCGACGAATTCATGATCCATCACAGGTACCAATGCTTCCCAGAAGATGAAGTTCCACAGCTACGGTTTGAGGACGTGATGTATGGAAACGTGAAGCCTCAAGGGAAATTTGAAATCCTAGCCTGGAAGTCTCCAATACCACCCTACTATAGTTACGTCCACACCTGCGAGATTCGAGAGCAAAAATCTACTGCAGCTAAGAGAAAACGTTGATGCTTGCAAATTTATTTCTTTATTATGGTTTAATGTTTTTATAAGAAACAGGAATATATTATGATGTAATGTAGGCTTCACTGTAATGTACTAGTACAGTTGCAGTTTGATTCAGTTGATGCTTACTCTGTTGATATACTATACTAAACTACTAAAATGTGTGACGCTTGAAATGCTGGAGAACGGAGAAGCTATGTGGCCGTGTCATGGGTGGCGTTGACTGCTCTTTGAGTCTCTTCTATCGGTCAAAAGTCCAAGTCAGGTTAGCACATGTAGGGGTATTTCTGAAAAAAAAATGCTCCTGGCCGGCGGAATGGAACCCGGCGAGGTCGCGCCGCCTCCGGCGACCTCCGCGGCCAAGCATCCCGCCCTTGGATCCACCAACTCCACGGGCCTAACCGCTGCCTCCGGTCTCGCGCGCGGGCTGCAGGCTGCAGCGACCTCCGCCGTAATCTCTGCATCGACCAGGGAGGAGACAGGAGCGGATGACGCATGCGATTGGCTCGGCTCGCCGTTGCCCAGCGAAAACCGCCGCAGCATTCGGGATTTTTGCTTCCAGGTGATTTTTCCGTTCCCTGAATTCTACTACGCAATCAATCATCGCTGACTATCTCCGTATCTTGTTTGTCCCTCCAACCTTATAATTTCCTCCATCTTAATTCTTTTCGTCTCATCTGATTTCACCTAATTGAGACATAGCAGTGGAAAAAAACTGAACTTTTGTTGGCGATTGCATGAAAAAACTGAAAAAGAACTTCTGTTGCTCAGGATAAAGCATGCATTACAGACTGACAGTAGATCTTTCCTGACAGTGTTTGGTTACATGGGAAATTGGAAGCCGTAGCTTGGGAAATATCAGTTACTTCTGTACTATAGCAGTGTCTAACTACTTGGTTTGCTGTCAGATACAGAGTTCTGAAATTTTGAATGCTTCCCTCATGGGAAATTAAGGCTTTTTATTTGTGAGATTCAGGAGCTAAAAACCACAGCCACCAAGAGGAATAAAAAAAATTAAAACCAAAGAGAGAGGCTATGTAAGATCCTTGCTCAATGCCTGCGAATGCGTGGTTCTCTTTATAGTACCTGCACAACAGTTTGATTCGGTATGATTCATGCTCAAGCAATGATATTTGTTAGCTCACTTTCTCAAGATGTTCAATTGCTGAGCCATTGTCCGTCACTTTCAACCTTTATTCTTTAGTCAACACGGCTTTGATCTGGAAACCAAAAGCAATGTGGTTCAGTAACACTGTTTTTTTAAAAAAAAAATTATTCTTCTTGTCGTGCATCGTCAACTTTCTACCATCTTAACCGGTACAGCTTGACTTTCAGGTGCTTACTATACCTCAATGACCATTTGTAATGCTAGAGGAAAAATAAAAAAATGGAGAAGCAGGGAAAGCACAAACCCAGCTTAGTGGTTGCCGATCTGGAAGGATACATGGTCAAAATTCAGAGCTTATCTAGAAGGTTGCACCAGTTCGTACCTCAACAGAATAGTACTAAACCTTTGGCAAATTATTGTTCATCCCATCAAATGCTTGGTGATTGTGAGTCAGAAACTACTATGTCTTAGTTTAGCATTTCGTCAGAAGGTATTGTCCAATTCATGATTATGACAGATCCCTGGAACTGAATATATGTTTCTCTCTGTTTTTCTTTCCTGAAAAACGGATATTTAATGTACTCTTAGAAATTTTGGTAGTGCATATTGTGTTTATTTGACCTTTCTGCTCTACAATGATTGGCAAGTATCATGGTACTACCAGGATATAGAATCCAACGATGAGAAAAATATCTAGTACCTAAAAGTACCCATCCAAAAGTACCAAAATTGTGGGACCAAGTACCGGATAAATGGGCCCACCTAATTATTTTATTTTATTTTTAAATTAAAAAGAAAGGGTATATACGTCTTTTTCCGGAGATGTGGGGGAGGAGGCGGCGGGAAAAAATTATCATGATATGTTGTGGGAGGGTATATTCTAATCAGGGTATATGAAAGTACTAATATACCCTTACTATTATTTATTTATTTTTTAAAATTCTAGTTAAAAGTACCGGTAAGTACCAGGAAAAGTACTTCAAGTACCTGCAAGTACCTGGTAGTACCAGCTGGTACTTGCCAATCATTGTAAAAGAGCTCTTCTGCTATTAGTACATGATCTTAATTTTTCTTTTGTTCAAGCTTCGCACACATAAATAAGTATTAGAATATGAGAAAATAAATCATTACCTTGTAACCTTTATTCCGTAGTCCACATGGCTTCGATATGGTAAAACCCAAAAGCAATGCTTCAGTCAACACTGTTTTCTAATTTACAAGTCTTCTGTTGTGCGTCATCGACTTTTAGGGGCTTTTATCTCAATGCCAGTTTTCTAGAGTTCGGAATGCTAGATGGAAAGAAAAGGAGAAGCAGGAAAAACATGCACCAAAGTTTAGTGCTTGTCGATCAGGAAAGATATGGTCAACACATGTGCTTGGACTATTGGACTAGACCGACCTACTGCTTGACTTCAACTAGTTATATCTCTGTCCCCATAGTTCTTGATACATATCACTCCATTACACTCTAGCTTCTGCTCACTCTCCACCTGCTGTGTTATCTTCCTGAGGAAATTATCTCAAAATGGAGAGTATCATTTCTTCAGTCCTTGGTGAGCTGACCACTAGATCCATAAATTTTTTTGTCAGCAAAATATCCAAGCCGATGCCACTGGATGTGGAGGATTGCCTGAGTAGGGTGCTGCTCCGAGCACAAGTGATCATTGACGAGGCCATGGGGCGGCATATCACAAACCATGCCATGCTCCTCCAGCTGGTTATTCTGAGAGATGCCGTGCATCGAGGCTACTACACGCTCGACAATTTCAGATATCAACCTCATGATGATGAGGGCACCATAGATCAGGCTGTGAGTCGCTCTTCATCCCTGTCTATACTAAATTCTGTAAAGCGTCTATGTTTCTCCAGTAGAGGTGCTTCGGCTTTGAAAGAAATGCAAGAGACACATGAAAGTTTGAGTTCCATGATCCTTGATGTAAAAGAGCTAGTCCTGTTCTTGACAAGCTACCCGCGCCTGTACCACCAACCTTACAGCATGCATCTCCCGCTGGCCAACTGCATGTTTGGTCGCCAAATGGAAGCACAGGTTGTCATCAATTTCCTGTTGTGGACACAACCTCATGGTCCTGAAGAATTAGAGGTCCTTCCAATTATTGGACCAGGCTTTGTTGGGAAGAGCACTCTTGTGGCTCATGCTTGCAAGGTTGAAAGAGTTCGTGACCATTTTTCAGAAATCTTGTTCTTGCAAAGCCATGATTTTACAGATGATGAGCTAGCTACTTTTGCTGAAGAATGTTCAAGAAAACATCAAAACCATGTGTCAAACTCAAACAAAGATATTAGATTTCTGGTCATTGTTGAGTTAGTAGGGCATCTTGATGAAGATGCATGGAACAGACTATATTCTGCTTTGAAGCAGTGTGTTCCAAGCAGTAGTAAAATCATAATTACAAGCAGGTCTGACGAGATTGCAATGTTTGGAACGACACAAGCTCTAACTCTAAAGCATCCGTCCTATGAGGCGTATTGGTATTTCTTCAAGACACTTACATTTGAAAGCATAGATCCCGAGATGCACCCGAGGTTCACATACCTAGCCATGGAAATAGCTAAGGCACTGAGAAGTTCCCCTATTTTCGCATACATCACTGCTCATTTGTTGAGGGATAACTTTGAAATTCGTTTTTGGTGCAAGGTTCTGGCCTTCTTGAGAGGGTCTTTCCAGAACCATGCCTCCAAATCTGGTGAGCATCCATTTGATGTTTTGAAACAAAACAGACCTGCGTATTTTGGGAGGATGGCTACACCTTCTGAAGTTTGTGTGGTTTATCATCAACATCAATGTTCTGCAGAAGATGAGGTTCCAAAGATAACAGTTCAAGACGTTGTATACGGAAGTGTTAAGCCTCGTGGGGAATTTGAGGTCCTCGCATGGAGGTCTTCGATACCTCCCTACTATAGAGATTCAAGAGCTAAAAACCACAGCTGTCAAGAGGAAGCGTTCTGTGAAAGATGGCGTCACACTTTGTTAATTTGTTCATTGTCAGTCTTATACTCGTATGCAGATATTGGGTATCTGAATATGTGGCTTTTTGGGTGTCACAACACAACCCACGAGTTACAGTGTAACAGTAACAGTAGGATGCCACAAGTTAGAACATTGTGAAACTGGTCTCCTACCTTTCCATGTGTAATGGGTTAGTATTGGCAGAATAATGTATGACGTTGATGCATGTATTTTTGTGCTAAATAATGAATTCCTTCTTTGTTGGTTTTACACTTTTTACTCCAGATGTAATGAATTGATTGGTTTTGATTTTCAGACTACTGTTTTCCTAATTTTTTACACCAAATTTCAATACTATATTATCAGGAAGTAAAGAAGGATAGCCACTATGGGAAGTTCTCTAGCAAAAACTTTCATTCTCATGTTGTAGCCTGCCTGACTCCTCAGTCCTCACAAAAGGTACTGCATGCAAGTGTTTTTTATTGTGTTAAGACTGAGTAATGTTTGATCAATAAGTCTAGTTAATATAGTTACCTTCTCTGTACTAGATTATGTTTCACTGAAGATCATAAATGGTGATGGCTCAGTGCATGGCTCGTCAGGCAAAGGCTCAGGAGTCAGTCAAGTCAATAGATGTTTCTGCTGTCAGCTAATAGCCATTGTCACAAAGGCAAAGAAAAACGTCGACTGAAGCATTATTCAGGTGAAAGGAAAAGCATCCCCAACTGTCAAACACCTGTTTACATTGACTATCGACTCTCTCTCTCAGTTTAACCCTTGACCTCGGTTGTTCTTTCCTTGCTCCTTTCGAGCTTTGATAACTTGCTTCTTTCGAGCTTTGATAAGAAACATAGAACTCGAACGGAAAGATTGCCGAACAGCAAACTTGCTGTTTGTTGTCTTGTACTCTTGTATTTCTGTTCTTTTTATCTTCTTAAGGACAGAACTCGATCGGTGGTGCTATTAGCTTCAAGTAAGATCGTCGTGTCCGGTAGGCTCTTGTTTGTGCGGCTATGCCATCTTTAGTCCCCCTTCGTTGGATGGCCCTCAGATGGGGAGCGACAATGAAGCGGCGTAGCCACGAGAGATGGTGTGGATGTTCAACAACCTTGGCTAATCCGGTGAATATGTTGTTCGGTGGTAGCTCTAACCGGCGATCGGTGGTCGTTCTTCAACTTGTGTTATGGGGCTGATCTCTGAATTGTGTACGTGTTGTTTCTCCCTTGTTCTTTGTGTTGTCTCTTGTACTCTAATTTGTTGCTGAAGATCCTTGTACTGGCTTTGACCTGCCCAAGGTCCTTTAATGAAATTCAGGTGGTAAAAAAAAAAATGTTCCTGTCTGCGGTGCTGGTTGTTGAATTAATTGGTGATCTCAGTGAAGATGCATGGAATAGGCTATACTGTACTTTTGAACGGTGGTGCCAAGTGGCCTGTACCTGTGAGATTCGAGTGCTCAAAACCACTGCTACCAAGAGAAAATGTTTTGTGAAAAATGGAGCGTCACTTTGTTATTTTTTTTTTCATTAGGTGGCGTATGTAGGAGGATATCAGCTGAATGTGTTCTGAACTTCTGATAGGATGCCAAAGCAGGCACAGCATTGTGAGACTCCACTGACCAATGCTATCCTGTCATAAAGCGAATTGCTTGCCATTGGTTTAATTTTACCCCAGTCAGAAGCAGTCCTGAATGTGGGCGTCTAGACTTGCATTTTTTCCTTCATGCTTACAAGTAACCGTTTTTTCTATTAAAGTAACTAGTAAAAAGCAGTTTGTTCTCACGGTCAGGCAGTTGCTAAATCACAGTATGCGATTCAAAGGTTTAATGATTTCCCAGGTTCCTACTGCCAGATTCAGTTGCAGCATTCTTGAATCAATGATCCGCCGGAAGATATACGGCTACCGAACGTCGAGCAGGACGGACTGCTCTGTCTGATGGCCGTCGTTGACTCGTCTTCGTTTCTCACGGTCAACAAAGTCGTCAAGCGCCACGTCAGCAGAGCTGAGAGAGAAGGCAGAGGCATTTTTGAGCCGTTCCTCTTCCTCTACTCCACACTCACCTCACCTGCTCTGCTTCGCTCGGGAGGGACTGAGGCGCTGCGCGGCGGCGATTGGAGGCGGGATCGACCTTCATTAGTCTGCGGCCAGGCATGGCGCGGCCGCGGCTCGCCTCCGGCAACCTCATGGACCAAGCCGCTGCCGGGGTCCGGTTGGAGATAGCAGAGGTGGAAGACGAGCTCAGGTGTGCGCTCAGGTATATTTCCTATCTGCTTTAATTTGGCTCGCCCTTGGCTCCTTCAACTCCAATCTGCAGTTCTGAAGACTGATGACTGAAGCCATAGCTCATTCAGGCTTTGTTGCAACTTACTCCATCTTCAGTTCTTTGCAGCCCATCTAATTTCACTGACTTGGCATATTGTATATTTGGTTGCTACGGAGAATCATAAATTATACCGACTCCTTCCTGTACCAATCTCACAAGAGAATATATGCCTTGATGGCGTCATGCATATTATTCTGCTAATACTATTATACTAACAGCTGATAGGGTAACAGTAGAGTCTCACAATGCTGTAGTCCGTCCCACCCTATCGGATCAACACGTTCAGATATCCTCCTACGTACCCACCAAATGAAAAAAAAGATATAACAAAGTGAGACTCCTTTTTTCCACAGAACGTTTTCTCTTGCCAAGACTAATCGCATTACACATGGAAAAATCCAGTTTCACAATGTTCTAGCTTGTGGCATCCTACAGTAACTATTACATTACTGTAACTCATGGATTGTGACACCCTAAAAAAAACACATATTCTGATATCCAGTGTCTGCATAAGAGTATATGACTGACAATGAGCGAATTAAAAAAGTGTGACTCTATCTTTCATAGAACGCTTCCTCTTGACACCTGCAGTTTTTAGCTCTTGAATCTCACAAGTAGAGACATAGCTGTAGTAGGGAGGTATTGAAGACCTCCATGCTAGGGCCTCAAATTTCCCACGAGGCTTAACATTTCCATACAACACATCTTGAATTGTTATCTTAGGAACCCCATCTTCTGTAGAATATTGATGGTGATGGTGATAAAGCACACAAACTTCAGAAGGTATAGCCATTCTCCCAATACAAGTAGTTTTGTTTTCTCCAATAGCATCAAGTGGATGCTCACCACCATATTTGGAGGCATATTTATGGAAAGACCCTCTAAAGAAGGACAGGACCTTGCACCAAAAACGAATTTCAAAGTTATCCCTCAACACATGAGCAGTGATGTATGCGGACAGAGGGGAACTTCTCATTGCCTTAGCTATTTCCATGGCCAGGTATGTGAGCCTCGGGTGCATCTCGGGATCTATGCTTTCAAATGTAAGTGTCTTGAAGAAATACCAGTACGCCTCATTGGAAAAATGCTTTAGAGTTAGAGCTTGTGTTGTTCCAAACTTTGCAATCTTGTCAGACCTGCTTGTAATTATGATTTTACTACAGCTTGGCACACACTGTTTCAGATCAGAATATAGTCTGTTCCATGCATCTTCATGAAGATCCCCGACTAACTCAACAACAACCAGGAATCCCATATCTTTGTTTGAGTTTGACACATGATTTTGATGTTTTCTTGCACATTCATTTGTAAAAGTAGTTAGCTCATCATCTGTAAAATCATGGCTTTGCAAGAACAAGATTTCTGAAAAATGATCGCGGACTCTCTCAACCTTGCAAGCATGAGCCACGAGGGTGCTCTTACCGACATAGCCTGGTCCGATAATTGGTAGGACCTCTAATTCTTCAGGACCATGAGGTTGTTTGCACAATAGGAAATTGATGACAACTTGTGATTCCATTTGGCGACCAAACATGCAGTTGACCAGCTGGAGATGCATGCTGTAAGGTTGGCGGTACAGGCGAGGATAGCTTGTCAAGAACAGGACTAGCTCATTTACATCAAGGATCATGGAACTCAATTTTTCCAGTGTCTCTTGCATCTCCTTCAAAGCCGAAGCACCTCTACCGGAGAAACATAGACGCTTTACATAATTTACTATAGAGAGGGATGAAGATCGACTCACAGCCTGATCTTTGGCTTCCTCCTCATCTTGAGGTTGATATCTGAAATTGTCCAGCGTGTAGTAGCCTCGGTGCATGGCATCTGTCAGCATAAGCAGCTGGAGGAGCATGGCTTGGTTTGTGATATGCCGCCCCATAGCCTCTTCAGTGATCACTTGTGCTCGGAGCAGGACCCTGCAGAGACAATCCTCCACATCCAGTTGCATTGGCTTGGACATTTTGCTGACAAAAAAATTTATGGATCTAGTGGTCAGCTCAGCAAGGAGTGCAGAAAGGGCACTTTCCATTTTGAGATAAATTTCCTAAGGAAGATAACACAGCAGGTGGAGAGAGTGAGCAGAAGCTATAGTGTAATGGAATGATATTTATGAAGAACAACTCTGGCTCTGGCGGCAGAAACATAACTGG
Source organism: Digitaria exilis (assembly GCA_015342445.1). Classification (NCBI taxonomy): domain Eukaryota; kingdom Viridiplantae; phylum Streptophyta; class Magnoliopsida; order Poales; family Poaceae; genus Digitaria; species Digitaria exilis. The sequence continues at coordinate 838,760 of JACEFO010001608.1, forward strand.
TTCAGGGCAAGCAGTAGGTTTTTCCTGCTTATTATTATTCGCAATTTCGCAGGCACATGTGTTGACTAATGACTATATCCTTCCTTATGAATGGGAAGGTAACAAGGCTGTTCACAAGTGTGCAAGCACGCCATGGGAGACCTCTTTCTCGTTGTTGTGGACCGGTTCTCTCCCATACTGGCTAATGGAGATCGGCTGTAAAGATTGTAATACTCGCGGCATTCCTAAAAATGGGACTACAAGCAGTGAGCAGGGAATCAAGGCGAGCAGAGAGCAAAGGCAGAGAGAGCTGACGAAGAGGACGAACTGAGAGAAATGTGTCTGTGTGATGATTCTCTCTTTCTGACTGCTGCTGGCTGATGTGGCGCTTTGCCTTGTAATTTCACGCAACTGCTAGCAGTAAATAAATAAGTAAACAAAGACGAATAACTCCTTTTTTTCTTTTTATTAGAGATTGCTCTTCTTCTAAATAAATAAATAAATAAACAAAGATGAAAGTGACAGCCATTGGACGAATGGATCATGGAATCTTCTCGCCAATGCCCTGTTCGGTGTTGCCATGCACAGGCAGGTGGACATCATCAGTCGCTTGCAGCTCCGACTTCCTGCCTCGACGTGTGGGAAAATGTCAGCAGCTTCGACCAGCGTCCTCCTTTTCCGTCACTTTCTTCGTCCCTAGCACGCCGTGTACGCCATGTTTGACACAAGGAACTCTCTACACCACCAATTCAGTTCAGATACTGCGAAAACACAAGTCAGGTCTCAGTAGTACATGCGGCGGCGTTGTTTGACCCTTTGGGGCTGCTTTTTAATATATTGAACTGGGCTATGCTCAAGTACTCTGCTCACCGTCTACGAGGTAAGCTTGCAATTAAATCTCAGCCATCTAATTTTAAAATGTTTTACAATGCTTGGCAAGTACCAGGAGGTACTAAGCGGTACTGTTTGCCTAATTAATTATAGCCGTCGATGTTAAGATGCTAAGTTCCTCCCCTCCGCGCCGCGACTCCACATCAGTGCCGCCGCCGCCTCCCTCTGCTCCTACCCTCCCTATCGTCGTTGTGGCCTATCGTCGGTCGTCCCTTCCGCAGATCATCACCGTGGCCTCCTCGTCGGTCGTCCCCGCCACATCTCATCGTCGTGGCCTCCTCGTTCTCTCCCTTCGGTCGCCGTGGAGGAGGCCGGGAACCCTAGCCACTGGCGGCCCGGGCGCCGCCATCCCCGGCACTGCATCGCCACCGGCGGCCAGATCCGGTGACTCCGCCTCACCCCCTGGCCGCCGAGATGCCACTCCCCTGGCCGCAGCACCCACGCGCCTCCAGACCGCCGAGCCCCTGCGCCCAGGCGCAGGCATCCAGGCCAGCGCGTGGTATACTCGTTTTCCTTTTTTTTCTTTTTAATTCCTGTGTCATTTTTGCATAAATAAAGTATGAGCGCATGCAGATGTTCACAAATGGGATGAAGGAAAGTAGTGCCCTCGATATCTTTTCAACGATGTTCCTCCTGGTTCACAAAAAAAAAACCCGATGTTCCTCCTGAAACATTCCTCCTCCAGTTTATGTACCACGGGCCACGGGGAACTTACATCAGTGTTGGTGCAGCTTCTTCAGTTATCAGCTAGATCAGTTTGCCATCACTGTTCTTCAGTTTGAATGCTGTAAGCGCATAATGGAATGCCTTTTAGAGGTAATTATTGTTTTTTCCATATAGAACACTACAAAAGTTTATGATACATATTAGTGGAACCAAAGACTTATGTCGAGCAATTCACTTTCACCTGTTTTTGGAGCTGTGTTGTTCTTAAAAACACACTTGTGACACTTCATTGTGCATGCAGTGATGTCTGTACAATTTTATATTGACAAAAAGAAAATATCATTTCTATGCCATATATATGAAATATTTCTGCTACTACTAAATGATATATTTTGGCTACTCAAGACTTGCAGTGTCCTGTGCTAGTACCAAATTTAAGGGATACGGCATCTGCAAATTTGGGTGTTGTACCTTTTTTTTTGTCACAAAGGCTTGTTGCTTCATTGCAGATGGAGAGAAGTAATCTAGCGAACCACATACAAGCATTCAGACAGCTGGTTAGTGCTTGCTTGCTCTAGAGTTTAATCGTTAATTGGTGCATGTTTCTGGATCTGGAAGTATGCTACTGTCTGAAACTTTCTAGACCACATGTTGTAGAAGAAGTATACACCAAGGAGGGCTCCAGTTGAAGAAACCAGCCCATCAAATCCAGCTGCAAATACCGGAAGCAAGAAGAAACTCTAGCTTTAATAAATTGTCTGGTGGAACCATTTATTTTGATGTAATGTTTTATTCATGGTGATGTAACCAGTGAACTTGTTTGCTTAAATGTTGGTGTTATGAACAAGTTTATGGTCAGTTAATTATTGGTATGCAATGGTCATACACATATTTTTTCTAATCTGATATAGTTAATTTTTGGTATGCAATGGTCATCCACATATTTTTTTTTCAATGCAGCATATTTTTTCCTTAATTTTTTTCACCTTTCTAAATTTTTTCCTGATTTTTTACGGGTTTTAAAATTTTCTAGCATGTTTTCTGATTTTTTAAATTTATTACCACGTTTTCTGACTGTTTATGATTTTAAAAGTTTTTACCACTTTTCTGATTTTGACTGTTTTAAAATTTTTTTGACTTTTTAAAAATATTTTACCGTTTTCTGATTTTTATCTGTTTAAATTTTTTTAACCACTTTCTGAATGTTTTTACTATTTTCCAAAAAAAAATTACCACTTCTCATTTTCTACTCGTCGGACCACCGAGAGTAAATGGTGGCCGGAGCAGTACAGGCCGGCGGCGATCTCCCTCCCTTCGAACGGATAGAAGGATCCTTTAAATTACCGGTCATCTCCCTTCCTTCAAACGGATAGAAGGCTCCTTTAAAATTGCTAGTCGACGTAAAAGCCTCCCAAAAGAAGCGGTCGTCTGAGTCTGTACAATACTTTTTCCTTTAAAATTACCCATTTACCCTTTTTATTAATAAAAACAATTATTTCTAGTTAGTAACTCCTGGTACTTTACCTCCTTGTATCTTTTAGTACCTCCTACCTTACCACCTCCTACCTTACCACCGCTGGATCTTTGGAAATGCACGGTTCTAGTAAATGAAACATTCTAGTAATTAAATTATTCAGAGAAAAAAAATCCTGAGATACCTACACCCCTTCCTTAACTGCTCCTAATTTGCTCTCGTTTCCTTCTCACATCGTTCTCTACCTTCCTTATCTGCTGCCGTGAGATTAGAAAAAGGTTTCATGGAGGCACGCCAGCGGCAGAGTCGCACCCACGTCTGACCGACCGAGGCAAACTCACTTGACATCACGCTCACTTGATGTCACATTTTCCCAAACCTTGTCATGTTTATGGCCGGCCATGAGAAATCTACATATGAGACCAAAAATAAAAAGGAAACTTAAATCTAACTCAATCAAGTTAGATCTAATAACAAGATTTTTCTCAGATTTAAACATATAATATATAATAAACATTAAATCTATTACTTGTTAAGAGGTAATATGTCCTTAGATTTTCTAAAACTTCTAAGTCAATTAGGAATCTAAAAAACATGGAGCTTAATAGGATGCATGTTCCACCTACATTGAATAGTTCTATAGAAAAGTTAGCTTCTCATGTAGACAATGATGGGTTTACTGATGATGAGATTAATATCCTTGCGCTGAACCAATTTTGTGGTGAAGTGGTCGAGGGTTTAAGAGAGGGATATGGCAGTGATCTATATGATCTACAGGCCATTCCCCGGAAGAAAAAATCAACAGCTAAAAAAAAGAAGAAAAGCTGCAGTTCACAACACAGAAAGAGTAACTAATGAAAGGGATTTTTTGGAATTGTAACGGGTTAGGTGACCCGAAAAAATTTAGGTTTCTTTCAGATCTGGTTAAGGAGAAAAATTTAGATTTTATTGCCTTATCAGAAACCGGGAGGAAGGATTGCTCAGATAAGTTTTTGAAAAACCTATGTGGTGGTAAGGACTTTTTATGGCACTGTAAGAATCCTCGCGGTAGATCTGGTGGCATGTTAGTTGGGGTTAACCTTCTAACTTTTGATATTGGTGAAATTGAGGAGGGTGACTACTTTGTGAAATTCAAAGTGAGAAACAAAGTTGATGGTTTCCAATGGATCTTAGTGTCTGTGTATGGTGCGGCACAACAACAATACAAAGAGGCATTTCTAACCGAGTTGGTCCAGCTATGTACTAAAGAAACTTTACCTATTTTAATAGGTGGTGACTTTAATATTATTCGCGGCCCACATGAAAAGAATAATGCCAACTATAATGATAGATGGCCATTTCTATTTAATGCAATAATAGATGCTTTTAATTTAAGAGAGTTATAACTTTCAGGGTGACAATTCACATGGGCTAATAATCTTCAGGAACAAACATTTGAAAAACTAGATAGATTATTGTCCTGCACAGAATGGGAACTGAAATTTCCGCGTACCACAGTTCAAGCACTAACCAGGGAGATATCTGATCACACTCCGTTGTTACTAAACACGGGTGAAGCTGAGTCAACTAATAACCAACCGCAGTTTAAATTTGAACTGGGCTGGTTGTTACGCGATGGCTTTTTTGACATGGTGAGAGATATCTGGCAAAGTGTGCAGCAAGGCAATACACCTTTAGAGAAGTGGCAGGCAAAAATCAGACGCTTGCGACAATATTTGAGGGGTTGGGCCAAAAATATTAGTGGTGCATACAAAAAAGAAAAAAAGATGCTCCTGAACAAGCTGAATGAGTTAGATATAAAAGCAGAGACGACACCTTTAGATGGCAATGGAATAAATATGAAACATAGCCTGAACAATAGATTAGCAGAGCTTTTAAGGGAAGAGGAATTAAAATGGTATCAAAGAGCAAAAGTTAAAAACTTACTAGAAGGTGATGCAAATACAAAATATTTTCAGTTAGTGGCAAATGGAAAGCACAGGAAAACTCGTATTTTCCAACTGGAACATGAGGAAGGTGTAATATGCGGTGATAATGAACTCAAAAAGTTTATCACCAAATATTATAAAAAGTTGTTTGGGCCACCGGACAACAACTTTGTGTCTATGGATGAGACGCTCCGTGACGATATTCCCCAGGTTTCACCACAGGAAAATGAGTTTCTAGTTGCATCCTTTTCTGAAAATGAGATAAAAGAGGCCATTTTTCAAATGAAAAGTAATACTGCCCCTGGCCCTGATGGTTTCCCACCAGAGTTTTACCAAGTCTTTTGGAATGTTATAAAGGAAGATTTGATAGCTCTATTTGAGGAATTCCATAGGGGCTCATTGCCTCTTCACTCTCTCAACTTTGGAACAATTATATTACTACCTAAAAGTAGTGACGCGAAACAAATTCAACAATATAGACCAATCTGTTTGTTGAATGTTAGTTTCAAAATTTTTACCAAAGTAGCCACTAATAGGATCACCAAAATTGCCCAAAGAATCATTAAGCCAACTCAAACAGCATTCTTGCCAGGGAGGAATATTATGGAGGGTGCAGTAATTCTCCATGAAATAATCCATGAGCTTCACACAAAAAAACAAAATGGTGTGATATTTAAGATAGATTTTGAAAAAGCGTATGACAAAGTTAAATGGGAGTTCCTACAACAGTCACTTCGAATGAAGGGTTTTGATCCAAAGTGGTGTGAGTGGGTCCAATCATATGTACAAGGGGGTAATGTCGCGATAAAGGTAAATGATCAAGTGGGATCATACTTCCAAACTAGGAAAGGCCTTAGGCAGGGTGACCCTCTATCCCCAATACTTTTTAATATCATTGTGGACATGTTGGCTATTATCGTGGCTAGAGCCAAGGAAGATGGTCAAGTCAAAGGGGTAGTTCCAAATTTAATCGATGGTGGTTTGTCGATTCTCCAATATGCAGATGATACAGTTATTTTTATGAACCATGATATTGAACAAGCAAAGAACATGAAGGTTCTTCTTTGTGTTTTTGAACAATTATCAGGTCTGAAAATTAACTTCCATAAAAGTAAAATTTTCTGCTTTGGGGAGGCAAAAAACAATGAAACTGAATACTCGCAACTATTCGGTTGTAAAATAGGTTCTTACCCTTTTCGATATCTGGGGATTCCTATGCATTATAGGAAATTATCAAACAATGACTGGAAGGACATAGAGAATAGAATAGAAAAAAAAACTAAGCGGGTGGAAAGAAAAACTCATGTCAGTGGGAGGACGTTTAGTATTGATAAACTCAGTTCTCTCGAGTCTACCTATGTTCATGCTCTCTTTTTTTTGAGGTCCCGAGAGGAGTCCTGAAAAAAATTGAGTACTATAGGTCGAGATTCTTTTGGCAAAATGATCAACATAAAAAGAAATATAGATTAGTTAAATGGAACATACTGCGCCAGCCAAGAGAATAGGGGGGACTAGGAATACAAGATCTAGACGTGCAAAACAAATGCCTCCTAAGCAAATTGTTGTTTAAATTATATAATGAAGATGGTTTATGGCAAAAATTGCATAGAAACAAATATTTGAAAAATAAAACTTTATCTCAGGCAAGTAAAAGAGCTGGGGATTCACATTTTTGGTCAAGCTTGATGGGAGTAAAAGATCAATTTCTAGATCTGGGCAGGTTCAAGCTAGTTAGTGGTAACCAAATCAGATTTTGGGAAGATAAATGGTTAGGCACACAGAAGTTGAAATTCCAGTACCCTAATTTATTTAATATAGTACGAAGAAAATATGCAACCGTAGCGGAGGTACTTAGTTCGATCCCACGCAATGTCTCTTTCCGGAGAGCTATAATTGGGGAAAAATTAACTGAATGGTATAGCTTGGTTGCACGTCTTGCACATATTAATATAAATGACGGTAAGGACTCTTTTGTGTGGAACTTACAGAGAAATGGAGCTTTCACTGTTAACTCAATGTATAGGCACCTAGTCAATAACGGTATCAAAGTTACGCAAGAAATTTGGCATATGAAGATTCCACTCAAATAAAAAATTTCATGTGGTATCTTAAAAAAGGAGTGATACTAACAAAAGACAACTTAGCTAGAAGAAATTGGCATGGTAGTAAAACATGTTGCTTTTGTAGCAAACAAGAAACTATCCATCACCTTTTTTTTGAATGTTATTATGCTAAATTTTTATGGCGTGCAATTCATATTGTGTTAGGTATACCGCCACCTGAAAACATAGAGCACATTTTTAATAGTTGGTCTAAGCAGGACGGGAATAAACACAACTTAAGGTTATTGACAGGAGCTACAGCTATTTGTTGGGCAGTTTGGCTAACAAGGAATGATACTGTGTTTAACAGTTGCAGGCCAAAAAATTTTTTGCAGGTTCTTTTCAGGGGGACACACTGGCTGCGGTTCTGGGCTCTGTTGCAGCACACTGAGGACCGGAGGGACTAATTGGTTGAGATATGTCAACTTCTAGAGTCTACAGCTATGCAGTTCTTTGCGTCCCATGGATGGCCTTTTATTTTTAGAATTGGTCAATAATGTTAAACTCAGTGTGTGTTAAACTTTGAGTGTGCTTGTAATAATTGCGGTCTGATACCTCTCTCTACAGAGGGGTTTGAAGTCGGAACTCTTTTCCATTATTAAAAAATGTCCTTAGATTTTCTTTTTATAGATATTTGAGAGTACCTTAGCAAAACCCATTTGGGTACAAAATATCCTGCAGAGGCTGAACTGATAACAAAAGGCAAATGCAAGTCTGAATGTGCAGAATATATTGCTGCTTCTCGTTTGCGCTACGAAGAGAAACGTGAATATCTCGTTAAGTGGTCTCTAATATCTTACATTTCCTTTTCTTCTTATTCATTTTTTCTACCATGGAAAAAAATGGCACAATCTGAACAAGCGATCTTATTATTATTAATTGGAGGCTTCTTTTGAGGCCTCCACGTGAAGCCACCTAGGATCCTAGGTGGACCCTCTAAAAAAAATAGAGAAATCCTATAAAATCTCAGATTACTATTACTAATTGGAGGCTCCTTTTAAGGCCTCCACGTGAAGCCACCTAGGATCCTAGGTGGACACTCTAAAAAAATAGAGAAATCCTATAAAATCTCATAAAAAATAGAAACATCCGGTCATCAATCCAACAACTCTAATCATAATAGCTATTGGATCTGTGATCTTTTCTAATAAATTACCCACCTTGCCATTACAAAAATAGACTAAAATAACCCTCTAAACATGTGCCTAAATTACCCACCTCTGCCATTATAAAAATAATTTAAATAGCCCCCTAATTTTGATATAAATTACTAGTTGTACCATCATAAAAATAATATCAAATAACACCCCTGAAAATAATACAAATAAATCCCTAAAAATAATACCAATTATGTCGTTATTAAAAGTTAAATAACCACTAAATCTGAATATAAATAATATAAAATTGTTTTTGTTAAATAAAAATATACCAATATAAAATTCTAAATTGATTTTTTATAGTTTTTAACATATTATTTTTGTTATTAGTATATAAAAAGTATTGATAATATGTGTCACCATCCATTCAGCAAACCGTCCCAATCACTACTACTACAAAAAATGTTTTTAAGGCGGATCAAACACTTTTTTGGAAATTTCACATAAATTGTGTAGGTCGCACCTGCATAATCATTTGTAGAGGCAACACCATGATCCGCCAATATAAATGAGTTTGGTGAAACTTAAGATGCTTTGGCTCTCCAACAAAATTGTAATGACCTACAATTTAAAATGAAGTAGATTGCTAGCTTAGCTCTATCTCTACTATTTGCAGAGTTACTCATTGCTTAGATGGGGAATGCATGCACTAGTGAGAACCTAGCTCACCGGGCCATCTAAACAAGGATGTTGGATTGATGCAACGACTTTTTTGCATATCCAATATCTAGTTGTACCATCATAAAAATAATATCAAATAACACCTCTGAAAATAATACAAATAAATCCCTTAAAATAATACCAATTATGTCGTTATTAAAAGTTAAATAACCACTAAATCTGAATATAAATAATATAAAATTGTTTTTGTTAAATAAAAATATACCAATATAAAATTCTAAATTGATTTTTTATAGTTTTTAACATATTATTTTTGTTATTAGTACTCCATATAAAAAATATTGATAATATGTGTCACCATCCATTCACGTTCTAGGGTTCGGAAGAGATAAAAAATAAATTTTCATATTTACATAGCTTAAATAAAATGTTCAATTAAGTAAATATCAAACAATGTGATGTAATGGAAAACAAATGTTAGTGACTAAATCCAATACATACATATAATGATAAATGTATATTAGAGTACTATTAAAATATTTAACATTGATGAAAGAGAGCCTCACATAGATATATAATTGTAAACTATTTCTAATCAGCCCATGTAATAGCACGGGTTGATAGACTAGTTTCAGGAATGGTTGGACGTCCCTCTGACGTAATGCCAGGAGATTCCACCATATCCGGTAATTCAGCGTGATGCTTGTTTTCGTTCCATATGAGATTGTAATTTCTTTACCTGACTTTTTTTTTGAGTAACCTTTCTTTACCTGACTTGTTTTCACACACAGTAACTTTTCCGTTATGCGCTGCAAGAGACTATATATTACCAGTGTGAGTGTCCAATTGTTATTAACATGTGGAATTGGTTAGTTTTATATCTAAATTCAATCACTGGACAGTTCAGAGCTGCATTGGTCTCATTTTTAATCCATTCTTTACTGACTTGACAACTGAATTTGACCCTGATAGATGGCCTGATTCCATCCAAATAAACATGGCGTACACCAAAGGCAACCCAATCGAAACAGCCAGCAAGTCCAGGCCGTCGAAAGCGAAGGAAGTTTACAGGACGACAAGGCCAGCGGCCGAAGCTGTTGCTGCTGCTGCTGCCATTTTCCACACGTCGAGCTTGGCCGGGAAAGTCCAAGCTGCAAGACAGCAAGGGTCCACATCGATCGGAGGAACTCGAGAAGAGAAATTGCTTGTCTTGTTGGTTTCCGTGTTTAGTTGTGGTTGAGAAAAACTTTTTCTTCTGGGATGCGTGTTATGTGAGGGGATGAATAGGAAAGGAGAAAAAGAAATTTTTGGGAATACGTGTTCTGTGAGGAGGAAAAATAGAAAATAAAAAGGACTTTTAGAAACTAAAAATGGTCCACTTAGGTTCTAGCTCAACTTCAACTCTGCAAAACATAGGACCCGCAAAAAAAAAATTCAGTGCATGCATTGACTGAAAGATATGCCCACGTCGCCTCTAGTCCAGCCACCTAGTTCCACCTCAGCGCCAGATCATTTTCTTTTGGAGGGTTTACACGTGAAAAAAGGGTCCCCAAAAAGGCCTAAAAGCAAAAAGAAAAAAAAATATCAGTGGTAGAGAGCCGCACTGGTGTCAAACATGGCGTACACGGCGTGCTGGCGACGGAAAGTGTCGGAAGTGTGAGTGGATGACAACGACGCTCACCGAAGTTGCTGCTATTTTTCCACACGCACAAATAAGACTCCATGGTCCACTTCGTCCAATGGCTGTCACTTTCATCTTTGGTTATTTATTTATTTAAGAGAATAGCAACGTTCAATAAAAATGAAAAATAAAGGGAAAGGATAGTGCAGTAGTTTTTGATACGATGCTTGCTCTGTTTCAGTGCAGCATGTGTAACGAGCCTGCTCCATCTGAGAATATAAACCGGAAGGCATGTTTATACATGGCCAAACGGGCTAGGTCTAGCACGCCCCTATTTGGCATGGCTCGACCCGACAGCCGTAATGTTAGTGCTGTGCTAGTGCCTGACCCAATGCCGTGCCTGGCCCTCAATCCTAGCCCGTGGCACGAAACGAAAATGAGTCGGCCCGGCCTCGGCACTACGGTGGCCCGTCATTGGCCCGTTTAAAACCTCTTCCATATATAAACCAGCAGAAACCCTAATTCCACTTGCTTCTTTTCTCCTTCCCAGTCTTCAGCCGCCGCTTCCTAGCCCCTGCAGATGGCCACCGCTCGTTCCTGCAGATGGCCATCGCCGCCCAACGCAGGTAGCCTCGCCGGCCGTCGGTAGCCACACCTGCCTCCGCCGCCGGCAGTCGCGCTGGCTTCTGCCGCAGCCAGGTCGACAACCATGCCGACCTCCGTCGCCGGCAGCTGCGCCGTTCGCCGTCGCCCGCAACCGCGCCAACCACCGCCGCCGGCAGCAACCGCACCGACCTCCGGCGCCGGCAGCTGCGTCGTTCGCCGCCGCCAAGAGGGTCGCCGCCAGGAAGGCCGCCGCCGCCAGAAGCCGCCAGGAGGGCCACCGCCGACTCGCTGGGGGCTCGATCTGGGATTTGATGGATTTGGAATTGAAGATGAAGGTTTTGACGGATTTGTGTATTTGACTTGATCTATGTGATGGGTTTTTGGTGATTTATGATTTTTGTTTTACATTTTTACATCTTCATTCGATTTTTTCTCACTTTGGCACGATAGTGCCTCGTAGTGCCAACGGCACGGCACGACACGCTAAATCCCTCGTAGGGTCGTGCTAGTACTCCTCGTCCTCGGCACGATGGCCCTACGAGGTACGGCACGGCTGGCACTAGTGCCGCGTATTGTCGTGTCGGGCCGGCACGGCCCGTTTGGCCATGTATAGGCATGTGTCTCTGGTTAACGCTAGCAGTTGCGTGAAATTTCGAAGTTGCAATTGCATGCTTCAGTTGCTCCTCTCATTGTCTGTACAAGGCAAAGCGCCACGTCAGCCAGCTGCAAAAGAGAGAATCATCACACGGACACAGGTCTGCTTCCAGCTCCACAGCCCGTTCGGCCGTTCGTCTTCTTCCTCAGCTCTCTCTGTCTTAACAATCAGCTCGCTTCGCTTCCCTGAAAGAAAAGAAAAAAAAAAAGGAAAAACACTCGCCTGCTAACTACTCGGGCTCGACATTGCCGGGATTGCGACCTGCATGCGAGTCGTCAGTGGTGCCGGGATTTTCTCCTTTGTTTAAGCTTCACACACACAAATGTGTAGTAGACGATGAGAACAAAAAATAATTAACTTTTACCCTTTATTACGTTGTCCACATGGCTTTGATCTGGTAAAACCCAAAAGCAATGCTTTAGTCAACACTGTTTTCTAATTTCACATGTCTTCTGTTATGCGTCATCAACTTTCAGGGTTTTTTTTTTTAACCTTTGGAGTGCTAGATGGGGCAAAAAAGAAAAGGAAAAAATAAAGGAAAAAGTCTATCTTTCACCCTTAAACTGTTTACAAAAGTCTGATTTTCAACCTCAAACTACAAAACCAGATACTAAAGGCCCTCCAACTATCCAAACCATGCAAAATTGGCCCTTTGGGTGATTTTGAGGGTGGTTTTGGATTTTCTAGAAATAGCAGAAATATTATTTAAACTTTCAAAACCCATAATTAATTTATTTTGGACCTAAAAAATATGAAATCAGTGTCAAAAGTTCTCTTAAAATGTAACCAATCTATTGGAACATCATTTAATGTTATCTGGGCACTATATATTTATATTACTAGTGTCTTATTGTTTTTCTATAAATAATTAGAATAAAAATAAATAATATGTAAATAACGTCCACCAAGTTTAGTGCTTGTTGATAATGAAATTGGACTGGACCGCACTACTGCTTGACTTGAAACAATTATATTTTATGTCCCCGCAATTGCGCTCTTCATAAATATCACTCCATTACACTCACACTCTAGCTTCTGTGCTCATTCTCTCCACCTGCAGACCTGCTGTGCTATCTTCCTGAACAAGTTGTCTTGAAATGGAGATTATCTTTTCTGCAGTCCTTGGTGAGCTGACCACTAGGTCCATAAATATTTTTGTCAGCAAAATGTCCAAGCCGATGCCACTGGATGTGGAAGATTGCCTGCGCAGGGTGCTGCTCCGAGCACAAGTGATCATTGAAGAGGCCATGGGGCGGCATATCACAAACCATGCCATGCTCCTCCAGCTGCTTATGCTGAGAGATGCCATGCATCGAGGCCACTACACGCTCGACAATTTCAGATATCAACCTCATGGTGAGGAGGAAGCCAAAGATCAGGGTGTGAGTCACTCTTCATCCCTGTCTATAGTAAATTCGGTAAAGCGTCTATGTTTTTCCGGAAGCGGTGCTTCGGCTTTGAAAGAGATGCAAGAGACACTTGAAAAGAGTTCCATGATCCTTGAGGTAAAAGAGCTAGCCCTGTTCTTGACAAGCTACCCTCGCATGTACCGCCAACCTTACAGCATGCACCTCCAGCTGGCCAACTGCATGTTTGGTCGCCAACTGGAAGCACAAGTTATCATCAATTTCCTGATGCGCAGACAACCTCACGGTCATGAAGAATTAGAGGTCCTGCCAATTATCGGACCAGGCTATGTCGGCAAGAGCACCCTTGTGGCTCATGCTTGCAAGGTTGAAAGAGTCCGTGATCATTTTTCAGAAATCCTGTTCTTGCAAAGCCATGATTTTACAGATAATGAGCTAGCTATTTTTAAAGAAGAATGTACAAGAAAATACCAAAACCATTTGTCAAACTCAGACAAAGATATTAGATTTCTAGTTGTTGTTGAGTTAGTCGGGGATCTTAATGAAGACACATGGAACATGCTATATTCTGCTTTGAAACAGTGTGTGCCAGGCTGTAGTAAAATCATAGTTACAAGCAAGTTTGACAAGATTTCAAAGTTTGGAACAACACAAGCTCTCACTCTAAGGCCTCCGTCCCATGAGGCATACTGGTATTTCTTCAAGACACTTACATTTGAAAGCATATATCCTGAGATGCACCCGAGGTTCACATACCTTGCCATGGAAATAGCTAAGGGACTTAGAAGTTCCATTATTTCTGCATACATCACTGCTCATTTATTGAGGGATAACTTTGAAATTCGTTTTTGGTGCAAGTTTCTGGACTTCTTGAGAGGGTCTTTCCATAAACATGCCTCCAATTCCGGTAAGCATCCAATTGATGCTCTAAGAGAAAATAGACCTACATGTTTTGGGAGAATTGCTGCACCTTCTGAGGATTTGGTGATTTATCGTCAGTCTCAACTTTGTTCAGAAGAGAAGGTTCCAGATATAAGACTTCAAGATGTGGTATATGGAAGCGCTAGGCCTCATGGTAAAGTTGAGATCTTAGTATGGAAGTCTTTGATACCCCCCTACTATAGCTATGTCTATACTGGTGAGATCCAAGAGCTAAAAACCACAGCTGTAAAGAGAAAGCGTTCTACGAAAAATGGAGTTGCACTTTGTTAACTTTATAAAAAAAAAATCAGGCTTATGTTGGAGCCTGGAGGATATATATTTATATTTTGTAGGATGTCACAAGTTACAAATTGGGAAGCATAAATTTTCATGAGATTAATGAACTGCTTGCCAACGGTTTTATTCCATGTCACAGCCCCAGAATCTTGTTTGTTGTGTTGAGGCTTGCATTCTGTGTTGGGCTTTCAGTTTAACCCTGCAGCTCATTTTATCATTAGCTGAGTCTCATCCATGGTTTCACAGATGTCATATGATGTTGAAGCACAGATTCTCATGAGATACCTGATGGATGGATTGTGATTAGTTCATGCTAGCACTGCTAGAGAAGAGACCTTTAGTACCGGGCCAAAAGCAATGTTAGTATCGGTTTTACAACCGGTATCGAGCCCCCGGTACTAAATGGGCAGCTCCGTTAGTACCGGCTATTGCAGCCGGTACTAACGGGGCCGCAGGGTCGGCGGGGCGGATCAGTTAGTACCACCGGCTGGTAACACCAGCCGGTACTAACGGGTTTCGAGCCAAAAAACGGGGCCGTAGGGTCGGCGGGGCGGACCAGTTAGTACCACCGGCTGGTAACACCAGCCGGTACTAACGGGTTTCGAGCCAAAAAAAATAAAGAAAAAAATTTGTAAGCTTACCAGGAGGCTCGCGCGGTTCGTGGGATTGGAACTCACAACCTCTTGCCTCGCGCGTAACCCCCTCTACCATCCCATCTATGCATCACTTGTGATTGAGTGGGATATGTTTCCTTTTGAACTATACCCCGCGGACCCATTTAGTACCGGCTCGTAACACCAACCGGTACTTAAATGCCAAAATTTAGTACCGGCTGGTGTTACGAGCCGGTATTAAATGCACGGGGGCCTCGGGAACCCCCCGGGACCATTTAGTACCGGCTGGTAACACCAACCGGTACTAAATGACGTTATTTAGTACGGGTTGGTGTGACCAGCCGGTACTAAATGGTCCGAGGGCCCTCGGGAGCCTCCAGAGCACGTTAGTACCGGGTTTTAAGACAACCGGTACTAACATGTGAGGGACAAATGCTCCATTTTCTAGTAGTATAGGTTGAAGCTCCAAAATTGTAGTGTTGAAATTTGCACTTTCACGTTTGTTTTCAGTTCAATACTGCAAAGCGCTATATCAGCAGAGAGCGAGAGCGAGCGAGAGAGAGCGCGCGCTAGGTGCAGGAGTTTAAATTGTATAGGTAGGACTACAACCAATTGTAACTGCTAGCCACCCAATCATGTGCAAAGTGTTTCAGTATCAAAACAGAATAATTCAAGCCACACCCGACGATTTTCAAGACAAGTATGAAGTAATGAATTGATTGTCGTTGGGATTTTGCAGCCGGAGGATGTGCGATTTGAGGTTGGCATTTTCCTTTATTGTGTCGATTGAATATGATGCAGCATAGTAGGTTGGTGTTTCTGAATTGGTCTGACAGTATCTCAATTGTCAGAGCAATTGCACCTTTGAGATTTTTCAAGGGTCCAGTGTGCAACATTATAAACCAACCATAAATTTTTCAACCATGCAAAAAAGGAGACTGGTGGCAGGAAAAATCTTTAGGAGAGTTTATAATCGGTCATTAACACACGATGGTTTGCTATGCTCACTCTGCTGAGCTCTGATGAAATATAGATTTATTTTTGTAAATAAAGAACAAACACCCCCTTAAAAATGAAAATAAAGAAGATCTAGTGCAAGCCAAATTGTTAACTTCTCAAATAGCAACATGTTCAGCTGGTTGGGCTGGAACCAGCCAGTCATTTCAGCCCAGTCCAGCCAACCGAACAGGCAGATTGCTACTCTGCTGATACTCTCGCTGCTTCCGGGGCCCACCTGGCAGAACATCTCGGTCACTGCATCCTGGCCGGGTTGAGCCGGACGCCCGGGCCAGAGGCTCCGCCGCCGACCAAACCCTAGCGCCGCCGCCGCCTGCCGGGGTCCAGCCCGGCCATGGGTCCGCCTTCACCGGCGGCCGTGCCGGAAGAGATCGTCGAGGAGGTGCTCATCCGCGTCCCGCCGGACGACCCCGCGACCCTCCTCCGCGCGGCGCTCGTGTGCAAGCGGTGGTGCCGCATCGTCGCCGGCGCTAGCTTCCGCCGCAGGTTCCACGAGCTCCACCCGAGGCCCCCCATGCTGGGCTTCCTCCAAGAACACGAATCCGGCGCCGAATTCGTGCCGACCTCCTCCTTCCGCCCGCCCCGCGCCGTCGCCGACGGCTGGCGCGTGGTCGACGCCCGGCACGGCCACGTGCTGCTGCTCGATCTGGCGTCGTGCTCGGCGACGGAGGCCAAGTTCCTAGTGTGGGACCCCGTCGTCACGGACGGCCTGCGGCGGCTGCCGGCCCTGGAGTTCCAGCCCGACTCCTGGAGCGCGGCGGTGCTCTGCGCCGTGGCGGGCTGCGACCACCTCGACTGCCGCCGCGGGGGCCCCTTCCTTGTCGTCGTCGTTGACACGGATGTGCGGGGGGTCACGCGCACGTGCGCCCACGTGTACTCGTCTGAGCTAGGTGCGTGGAGCGAGTCCATCTCTGTCCTGCACACCGGTGACGGTTTCATGAGGCTGCAGCCTGCCCTTGTGGGGAATGCTCTCTACTTCAACTACGTGCTCAACACCAGGATCATGGAGTACCATTTGGGAAGGAGACAACTGTCGGAGGCAATCGGTCTGCCTTCTGCATTCTGTGGAGGTCACGTTGTCCTCATGGAAGCAGAGGACGGGGAGCTGGGATTCGTCACCATACAAGACTCCAAACTCTATACATGTTCGAGAGAGGTTGGTCCGGACGGATATGCTAGATGGGCACTACGAAGAATCATCAAGCTTGATAAGCTGCTACCCGTTTCAGATTGTACTCTCTCAGTCTCACCCTATGTGAATTTCATTATACCTCCACCTTATGTGGTTGCCGTTGTGGACGGCGCCGATATCATTTTTATGCTTACGGATGATGGGATGTTCAGTTTTCATCTAAAGTCTAGCCGGATCAAGAAGATTGGAAACTTCATGTCTAGCATTCCCTACATGAGTTTTTGCACTCCAGGTATTACTAATTTACATGTGTTTCGGTCATGTCTTGCTATGATTTGTCAGCTTGTTGATTTATTACTATTAAAATCTGATTTTTTTTTTGTGCTCAAGGAACATTAAGTTTATGATAGTGGCCTATTGCAATTTGATATAAACCTATGTTGCGAATGAATATTTTGTTCAATGCTTTTAAGCTGCGGATAGTTTTTTAAAATTGAGTAGAAACACTTCACATTTGAAAATTTGTTGTTGTATACACCTATTATGGATGGATTACTTGAGAGCCAATGTGAGCCAATGTAATTTAATGCTGGCAGCTGGGTCTAAGTTCTCTAGCTTTCGTTCTAGAATAAAATCTCCATTGCTAGGAAACGATGAATGCCGTTACTTTCATGAATATCTAGTTTCTACACAACCACTATGCGCATTAGCAAGATATGATCTGTTGGTGTCGTTTAACAGCATAGAAACGTGGTTGGCTATCTGTGTTATACTAAGTTAGGTTTTTTTTTTTGTTTATTCAGGAGTCCATATTCTCGTAATGACCAAGTGTTACTGGTGAAGTTGTAGATAATAGCTCTGTGTTGTTTGCCTGTTTTGTTATTTCCACCAACTTGTTGGTCCCTTGTAGTTAGTTAATAACAAAAGTGTAATGAGAAGAAATCAATTCCTCAGTCAACTGATGTCATTTCCTAAATTTGTAAACTTTTGCAGCACTGAATCTGGTCTTTATGGGTGATGAGGGACCAAGCGGTGATGCTTGAACTGCTAATAGACTTTAAGGTGCTCATTTGTAATCTTTTTCATTTTTAATTATACATGTGAAATCTTCTTCATCAATGTAAAATTTTCTAATAGTAGTAGCAGTAGTGATAGCAGATAGTATCAGAATTATTGTTGTTGGCCTTAGTGTGGTGACCTTCAGAATTTCTACCTTTTGTTTAAGGGAGCTGTTTGTCTTTATTTTGTGATTGTTGTTGGCCTTAGTGTGGTGACCTTCAGAATTTCTACCATTTGTTTAAGGGAGTTGTTTGTCTTTATTTTGTGGGCTTGATTGTCGGTGTGCACTGTTAAGTTTATAAATGTTTCTAGTATTGGTAACTGTTTCTCCTTTAACCCTGTACTTGTGATTTGCTGAAATTCAGATTTAGTACGATTTCAGCTAGTAGCATGAAAGAATGAAAGAAATATAATAGACATACAACGAGTTTAATAATGCAGACTACTGCAATGTCACATAAATCTAAGTTACAATATCTTCTCTTTTCTTTTCTTACCATGGACTATTCTTAGAATTGGGTAGACTACATGGGAGTTTACTCAGGTGTTGCATCTGTTATGGTTCGATGATGAGACGTTGACAAATGATCCAAATTTATGCTGAGCTTATGGGCCAGAAATGTCCTCAGATTCCATTCAAAAATGCAATTGCCTACATGGCTTTCTAGTTTCAGCACTTAATAGGAGCAATAGCCTATCTTTAACCTTATATGTTCATTAGCAAAAGGATCTCTGTGGTCTAGGAATAATTAACCTAGAAGTCATGGCATGGGTGCTGCAAGCAAGGTGGCAATGGCTTAGAAGACTCGAGCTGATTGTCCTTGGGACCTTGAACTTCCCTCACAGCCTAATGCATTGGCTCTATATTCCATAGGGGTCAACACTGAGATAGGTAATGGCAATAATACTAACTTTTGGACTGATAAATGGTTGCACGGATCCTCAGTTGAGAACATAGCCCCCTGGTTTTTGCGAAGCTATCTCCCAGAATCTGGAATAAGCAAACCGTGGCTTAAGCTCTGTGTAACAATGAATGGGTTGCTATAGTATGTCGGGGTGGTTGCATATCTTGGATTGGAATAAGGAAATTTCTTCCTCTATGGGACTGCATACAGGGAGTTGAGTTAAATGACTAGTAAGATTGGCATATCTGGAATCTTGACACTGGGGGATGCTACTCGTCTAAGTCTGCTTATCAGGCTTACTTCCAGGGATCAGTAACCTTTGAGCCTTGGAAAAGACTTTGAAAATCCGGCGCTAGGAAGCTGGTGCTTTGTAATTGTTGAGTCTGGGGGTTTTTGGTCATGGACTTAGTCTTTTTCTTAGTATAGCTGCAACTGCCGGTGAGGGAAGGAAGCGAATTGAAGCTGAGGGTTTTGGGCTCTTGTCCTGGCACCTTCTCGTGCTTTTTATAAAATGATCAGACTGGTCCAGTAAAGAACAAAGTCGTTGTAGTATAGTGGTGAGTATTCCCGCCTGTCACGCGGGTGACCCGGGTTCGATCCCCGGCAACGGCGTTTCTCTCTTTTTTTTCCCCTTTTTCCTGGAAATTGTGTTTGGTTCCGCCGCCTATCAAAACCTCGCACCGCTGCCGCCGGCGTTGGTGCACGACGCCATCGACGAGAACCTCCTCTGCGATTAGTGATTTTTGCCTGTTTGGTTTCTCATTATCAGCAAATTAATTCAGACTCCAGGAATACGTCAGGGTCATGTGTGGTGCTGTGCTAGATCCAGTAGCCGAGGCGGAGCGCACCATGACTAAAGATGAGCTTCTTGTCGCAAGTTAGCCAAGCACAGGCTCATGGTATTTTCCGAGGAAGATTAAGCTGGCATCCACCTCCTCGGTTTTCCATGTTCGTGTACGTAGGGTGAAGGTTTAGCAGTCTGATCTCTGATGGTAATGATATGTGTATGATGCTTGTTGATTTCTGGTGTGCGATCAGGCTTGATTTGAATTGTAGGAAGATTTTAAGGCTTTCGTGTCCACCTCCAACTCCAGGTGCTCATCTCTACTCTCTGAATATTCACTGAATCAGCTCTGATCTGCCTGCAAAACTCTGCTTTCTGTTGCAGTTTACTTCATGATAAATGGTGAATTGGTGATGGCCCAGCAGATCACTACTCACCAGGCAAAGGCACGGGAATCCAAAAGCAATGGGCACCCATTGCTGCATGCTACCTCCAGTCCACTCACCTTGGGGGACAGTCTGCAGAGGGCTGTCAACCTGTCATCCATTGTGCAGCAAATTCTGAACCAAGCCATGCTCTTTCAACTGAACATGCTGTGAGAATTCATGCATCGGGGCCATTATGTGCTCGACGCCTTCAAATACCAACATCACGACGAGGGGGAGGATGCGAAAGATCAGTGCATGAGTCCCTCTTCATCTCTGTCCAATGCAAATTCTGCAATCAATCTATGTTCCTGCAGTAGAGGTGCTCGGGCTTTGAAAAATGAAAGCAGAGTGCAAGAAGAGCATGACAATCTGCATGATGCCTCATGGGAAATTCGAGGTCCTAGCATGGAAATCTGTGACACCGCTCTACCAATCCGCCATAGATTTGTCTATATGTTTCTGAGATTCAGGAGCTAAAAATCACGGAGGAAGCGTCTCACGGGCACTCAATGTCAAGTTTTTTTTATCAGGTTCATGTTGGAGATACCTGAATAGCATGTGTTTTTCAGGGTGTCACAATTCACAAATTGCAGCATAGTAGTAATTGTATGCCGTCACAGTTTACAGCACCATGAAAATGGATCTACCTTATAATGTGTAGTGAGGTACAAACTGTTAACAGATGATCGTTGAGTCATAGACCTTTATGGAATTTTGCGAAAAATACCTGACTAATTTCTGTTGGTTCTTCCTCCAGGCATGATAGAGTAATTGTCTGTCTTTGTCTTTGCATTTCACTTTTCAGAGTGTCCTTTCCATAATTCCATTACGTTTTCAGCTCAAGTGTTCAACCATACTCCTGCAAGTTATCCAATCCAGGGTTTGGATCAGTTGTCTGAAGGGCTTTTGTTTCTCTAATAGAAAAAAAAACACATTTTTTAAAAGAATGCACTTTTTTAAAAAAGGGCGTCCAGACTTGAATTTGGCTTTTGTTTTCTTTTCAAACCTGCAGGTCATGTTGTCAGTACTTAGCATGGCCATGCTTGGTCACTAAACGGAGATGGATCAAGTCGTCAGCCTCGTGTTGCAAGCAGATTCTCATGGTGTTAGGAAGCTGGACATACTCCTTATTTGTCCATTAAGAACTAAGAATGATTGTATCTTTAGCTAGTTGATGTGCTCTTACCACGAGCCATGCCACGATCTAGTCTTGAGCATTGGTAAAGTTTGTACCTGCCTTTCTGAAGATCCTCAATTGCTGAACCATTGTTTGGTTTCTGAACACGCCAACCCCCCTTGAGGCCAAACTGCCACAGCAGTACCCATACTTGTTTCATTGCTTCATGCTCTCCTCCTTTGATGCTGGTCGCAGTAATATCAATAATTCAAGAAGACCGGTGAGGAATCTACTGGCAAACAGTAGTATCCGGATAGTCAAACAAGAACGTATTTCCTCTCTTTCAGAGTTTATATCGTATAGGCACTACTAAAAAACCATTTGCACATGACTTTGTAACTATACTGCTACTCAGACAATCATGTGCAAAGTGTTTCAGTTCAGTATTAACAGAATAACGCATGCCGCTGAGCCTTCAACTTTCATGAGATGTAATGAATTGTTTGTCCTTGGCTTTACTACATGTTGCAGTTTTGAGGCTGGCATTATCCTTTATGGTGTTGATCGATTATGATGCTTTGCTCTGTTTCCAAGCATCTACATGCTGTGCTGTACTGATACAGCAGAGTAGGTAGGTGTTTCTGAATTGGTCTGATAATATGTCTCAATTGTCAGAACAAATGCACCTCTGGGTTTTTTTTTTTTAGGATTCACTGTGCAACATTATAGAATGAATCACAAAATTTTCAACCGTAAAAAGGAAAATGGTCAAAAATCTTTGGGGGAACTTATAATCAGCGGTTAACACGCTCGACACTATCACACGATCGTTTGCTCGCTCTGCTGGGGTCTGAATGCCTGATGAATGTAAGTGTAGCAGGGAAGACGAAGAAGATGTCCGAGGACAGGTTACCACTTGGAGATGAGAAGTCTGTGCCACGGCGATGTCTTCGCCGCCGGCGAGGTGGGGCCCAAGGCAGCGGGCGCTGCTCGGCGAGTGGTTCCGCCTCCTGTCCACCATGGCGACTTGGTCGACGTCTGGCCGCTCGTGCTTGAGAGATTCCGGCGATTTCCCGGTGAGGTGCATGAGTGGAGAGCTGGAGCTTCCGGCGGGGATGCTAGACGGCGGCAAGCGGCGTGAGCGCCGGAGGATGAGACGACGAGGGGAGACAGAGCGCCAGCCAGGGGGGCACTTCGCTAAACTCCCATCCCGGCCAGGGGGGGTTTCGAAAATAGTTGCGTCGCGAATATTAATCGGCAATCGCGATTCAAAATAGGGGGTAAACTACAAATAGTTGGATCGTGACTATTCATCGCGATCCAATCCAAGGGGTAAATTGAAAATATATTTCGATCGACCAGGGGGTGTCCTGCAAATGTTACGGGCCGGTGATATCTCTCCCGGCGAGGTCCCGCCGCCGCCGGCGAATCCCACTGGCACCGCCGCGAAGCATCTCGCTTCCGCCTCCGGAAAATCCACGCGCCGAGCAACCGCGTCCTCCCCTCCGCCGTAGGATGCCGCGCTCCGGGAGGAGGAGAGGAAGACGCACCCGGCCAAGTGCTCGCCGTCGCCGTGCAAGAACCTGCTGCGCAGGCGCAGCCCGCCTCGCGGTATTCATCCGTGCATACTAAGAAATCCAGTAGGCACGCAACACAATCATCTCCCGTCGTCGTCTCCTATCCGGCCTCCCGCGGTGATGCGAACGCTAGTCTCAACTCTGAAGCGTGAACTACTGAACTCTGCAAACTCGCAATTCAAAATTCCACCTTCAGTTCTTTCGGCAATCTAACATTTCGTCGTTTTGAGATAGGCATGGACAATATTCTGGTAGTTAGAAAGACTAAAATTGCATTTCAGATGCAAAAATTGCTTGACTGTCTTTCCTTTTTTCTCTCTCGTTACTGTCAGAGAACATCTGTTTCAGAGACTATTGTTTTCCCTGGGGAAACCTACGGTTCCAATAGTGTAAAGGATCCAACATGGTCCTGATGAGTTATATAGAGTTTCTATATATTTATTCCAGGTAGTGCGTTGTCTTGATTTTTTTTTCTTTGACTGCTAACTGTATGTTTTGCCGTAGACCGAACTGGAACTTGTAATCAACTTCCTGTTGCACCCATAATCTTGGAGGTACTGCCAATTGAGATGTAATAAACTGCTCCTTGTTGGCTTCACTCCAGATACTAAGAATTGCCTGTCGTTGTTACCACTTAACAGACATTCAGACTTCAGTTTTCCTTTCTGAATATGCAATGGGTCAGCTCGGCTTTGCCTGCCCCATGGTCTCAACTCAAATCTGAACAAAGCTCTTCAGTTTTGCTCCATCTTTAATTCTTTTCAGCCCATTTCGTTTCTCTGAATTGGCCAATTGGGATATGGACATATGGTAGCAGCCTAGCCGGAATGAATTGCAGTGGTGAGTGGTGAAGTTGATGCTGGTCTCATTGGTGGCTAGCTTTAGGGGTTCTCCATTTTGTTTAAGGGGCCAGGCCACCGGGGGTGTTCCTTTTACCTCTGTCCGCATGACCGTTGGTGGCAAGTTTTGTCAGGCTTGTTGCCTTAACAGTAGTAATTAAGCTAGTAACCCCTGTACTCTGTGGCTTGCAATGAAAGGCTAGGATGAATATGTTTTCCTTTGGTCCAGGAAGAAATCGTGCTCGTGAAAATAAAGTAGAGCTTCATCAGTGTTGAGAATTCAGACCTCGCTGCTCATCAACTCATATGTCTTGCATTGCAGGTTTATCGAGCCTTTTAATTTCTAGGCTCGTGGCCATTGTTGCACTACCTGTACACAGAGAGCAAGTTGAAGTTATAGACATTGTTTCAGCTGATCTGTGTTGGTTGTTCCTGAATCTGGAGCGAGAGCAAGCTTGGGTTGGGGGCGAGGTGCTTTTTGCCATGGAGGAGGCTGGATACTGAAACCGTTGCTGATCCAGATGGCTCAGGGTCCTTGACTCCTTGCGCTCTTTGTCCTCACCGACACTTTCTTTGATATGATAGACCGAAACAGATGACTGTACAGAGCAACAGTCCTCTGTCTCCTGAACTTTGCAACACACGAGGCATCAAAGTTCAGGCCAAACGAAATTGTCTTCTCAAGCTTAAGATAATAAAAACTCGTTGTTATATTAAACATCAAAGTCGTTGTAGTATAGTGGTGAGTATTCCCGCCTGTCACGCGGGTGACCCGGGTTCGATCCCCGGCAACGGCGTCTCTCTCTCTTTTTTTTTCCTCAAATTGTGTTTGGTTCCGCCGCCGACCAAAACCTCGCACCGCCGCCGGCGGCGTTGGTGCACGACGCCGTCGACGAGATCCTCATCCGCAAATCAAGGCCCTCCGCCCCAGCTCGTCCACAAGCCGCGCTGGCGCCGCCTCGCCTCCGACCCGGCCGGCCTTCCGCCGCCGGTTCCGCCCACCCCCCTGCTTGCTGGCCTCGCCGGCGGTGGCGTCGCCCGCTGCAGTCCACCGCATGAGGTGCGCGCGCTCTCTTGCAGATTCCAAGCGAAGCAGCAGACGGCATTTGCCGTTCCTTCGCTAGCGGCACGGCTCTTTTGCGGCCTCGCGTGAATCGTCTCCAGCCCGACCTCGCGTGAACATGCTCTGACTGAACTCAGTGTGCCTTTTCCATTGCAGTTTGCTCCATCGCTCATTTGTTTCAGGGCCATTTCGTTTCCCCGACATGGGATACGGTACGGTAGAATCACCATGCGTTTTCAGATTTCGCAAAATGGAGGTGATGATCGCTGTCAAAGAGCATATGACATTGAATTTATCCTGTACAAACACATCACTGCTCATTTTTTTTGTTTCAGGGAGAACTTCGACATCCATTGTTGGTGGAATGTTCTGACCTTCTTGAGAGAATCCATCCAGAAGCATGTCTCCAGATTTGGTGAGCATCCATGTGATCTTTTGAGGCAAAATCGATTTGCACATTTTGAGATGATTTTGAGAGAATGGTATGGCACTAGCATGAGCATGTTCAGCTCACTGTACCCTGAACCTGGACCTGGCGCAGCAAGGAAACATTTGAATTCGTTTCAGAATTCAGAGAGAGGAGAAGTGCCAAACTTCGGTCAGTTATTTCTGTCACCGTCCTTTCTTTTTTTTCCTTGGCGATTGCAGCTTATCTTGTGGTGAGTGGTGACCCCACCTGGCAGAGGTGGAAATCGGTGGGTCCTGACCCCTATAAAGCTACCGGCCACCTCTTCTTTCTTCTCCCTCTCAAAAATTTCTCTTCCCCCGCAGGCAGAAATCCACCCACATTGCCACCCAAGAACATCGCCGCTCCAGCGAACCGTCGCGTCGGCCACACCTCTCCGCCGCCCTCCTCCCCAAGCTCGCCGCACCCACCAAGAACCTTCCCGTCGCCTCTTTGCTCGCCTCTTCTCCGCCACCGACGTTCCCGAATCTTGAAGCGCCCCGCCAAGAACGTCGCCCCGCGTCGGCCACCTCCTCTCCGCCGCATCAACCAAGAAACGACCCGTCGCCGCTTCGCCCGCCCCTTCTCCGCCACCGACGTCCCCGAATCTTGCAGCACCGACCGACGCGAGCCAAGAGCCCAAGAACGCGCCCTCCTCTCCGAGCTCGCCTCGCCGACCAAGAACCGCCGCTTCGTTCGCCTTCTGTCCGCCTCCGTCCTCCGCGGCCCGCCACCAAGAACCTACCGACGCAAGCCAGGAACGGCCAAGAAAGGCTCTCCTCTCCGCCGTCCTCTCCAAAGCTCGCCGCGCCGCGCCACCGAACCAACGCGGACTAAGAAGGCGCCCACCTCATTCAGCGTCCTCGTCGCCGAGCCCCTGCAACCGCCACAGACAAAGAACCGAGGCCGCCCATCAGAAGCTCGCCGCAGCTCCCTCAACGCCTTCTTCTTCCTCGAGTCAATCGCAAGAAGCCCAAGAACGTTCGGCCCGATGAAGAACGGGCATGGGAGGCGGCAGCGCAGGGGCCGGACCTCTCGTCTGGTTGATCAGGCAGCGCCCGTGCAGGCCCAGGGCGGGAGGGGCGGCACCCTGGTTGCTCATGGAGCGCCGCGGCCAGGCGTGATGGAGCGCTTCTGGGCGCAACTGGATGGCTTCAGGCGCCTGGTCTGCTACTTCACTGGCCGCCGGGTCATCCAGGTCGACTTGCCGACCGCCGAAGTGACCCGGGGTCTTCAGCGCCCAGGCGTTGAGTTGCCGACTGCAGAGGTGTCACAGGGTCTTCAGCACCCAGGCGGTCGTTATGCTGCGATGTACACCCCGCTACCAGCTCAGCATCTTCGGCAACAGCTACAACAGGATTCACCTCCTCCTAGCCCCCCATTGCTGGTACTGTCCTCATAGCCCCTTCCCCTTGCTGGTGCTGTCTTCCTTACACAGATAATTTCATCACTAGAAATGCCGCACCTTTGTGTAGAGGAGGCCAGTGGCTTGTGTTTGCACAATAAAAGTCCATTGATAACAACTAATGTCAAATATAGTAATGTATAATTCAGGGCAGGAGAACAGAATTGATAGATATTATATGTTATAGTTGATACAGTTTTAGTGTTCTGAATACTAAGCAGGTCATAGGCAACGTAGATCCTAAAAATAGCTAGCCTCTTTCGGTTGCTTATGTAGTTCTGAATCGCTCTCGTTTCATATGCAAGTCAGAGGTAGAGCTTTTGGGCACGTGGCTACCAAACTGATATCTCTGATTTTGTCTTGCTCACATCCCCTGGTTTCTATCGGGGAAGCTCATTTTTTTTCGCCTTTCCCACTGAACCAGCAGAGAGAGCAAAGCTCAATCCTTAAAACTTGGTAATTAGAGCAATGTGCAATATGGTAGGATAGGATAGATGCGAACAAATTAAGGAGAGAACAGTGTTGCTTTGGGTGAATGTGAATTCCTTCTGAGCTTGTTCTTTTAGTTCGCTTCAAAGGGGTTTTGTCAATGTCGTTGTCAGCACTATTAGTCTGCTGGTAAATATATAAAAAATGAGTAATATATATGGTTAGAAATTTTATGCTGTTGATTGCCTAGCAGCATGTTAAGACTAAGATGTGCCCGCTGATCATCCTCCAAATCTTCAAAATTTCTTTTATTGTTTGAATTGTCATTGTCGCCCCATATACTGAAAATTAGTTTATTATTAAAAGTCATATGGATTATATTGCTTTCATTTCATATTTGTGATTATGGAAATAGATATATTTGTAATTTGTTCCTAGCTTTATCGATTTCCATATACTGAACATCTTGTGGTAGTTGTGACTCGAAAAATGAGTACCACAAATTGAACAAACATGTATATCGATTTCCATATATTGTTGACTGTCCTGTATTCTCCATCTAATGATAGCCTGCTTGTGTAAGAGTAAGAAGTTTTTCTCTGATAGGTAACTTTAAGATTCTGATTGCGGTTTTCGTAGTGAGAGCAGCATATCAATCAATCAATTCAGTTTAAAAAATTAACACATCAATCAATCATATTTATAAATCAGATTGAGGGTATTTTATTTCTAGCTGTCCTAATTAAAGCAGAGCGTTGCTGTCTGGTAAAAACAATGCCAAGAAGGCTGGTGCAGCTATGTAAAGCATAGGAGTGAGAACTCAGACGTAGCTGTGTGCTGCTGAGATATTGCGACTAATCTGTGAATGAATCTTCTTAGCACTGGTGGATCCAGGCCCCGGGCTGGCTGTGCTGCAGCCTGGGTCTGGTCCATCAAATTTCTATTGTATGTTTGTGTTGTGCAGTGCAAATAGCTTCCGTATCTTCAAATTAGCTTAAGCATTTTAAAAACTGACACAGATAATTTCATAATTGTTAGTATGTCATGTGATAATCTGTTTTTTCATTCAAAATCGCTGATGATGAACCTTTTGTTTTAGGTGGTTAGAGGGAAGACTGTCCCAAAGGACGAGGAAATGCAATACAATGAATATTGCAGAACGTCCTCAGAGGTTTCAGATACCGATTGCTTATGTCACATGTGTTTCTTTGAGTACAAGTGTCATCCCAATTGCATAGTTCCTAAGATGAAGGTAATATCTCGTCATTAAGTTTAGTCACTATCAATGTTACTCTGTACCTGATTTCAAACTATGTATGCAGATGGGACTTCATTGTTGGAATGGTCACGGTACACTAGGTCTACTATGCCCAGCAGCCGAAGCTGAGGACTGCAAAGTTAGGGTTCGTACGAATCGCGAGCTCGAGTTGCATATCCACTTTCTCCACCCTCATCTGGAGGTGAGCTATTGCTTCCCTTCTGTTTTTTCGAACATGCCTGCTTTTATCATCATTTTAGGGACTATGTATGCGGTTTGACATTCGGGCTTTGATGCAGGTAGAATGAACGATGCGTTGACTGCAAGGAGAAGCTGGATGATTCATTTTTATCTCCATCTGCTCAAGAACTGTGCAAGTTTATGATCTTTCATTGTTTGGGGAGCAGATAATCTTGTAAGCCTACAAATGGAGAAAGAATTGGAACTGACATCGTCAGAGAGTAGCTGTAGTCTTATGATTTAGCTGTAGTCTTATTCCACTAGGCATGTTCCATGTGTCAGTAAGCAAAATATGGATACCGAGTGTGGAACTCCAACGGATTCATATAAGTTTGGCAGAATAGCGCACTCAGTGTAGCTCTGCTGTCCTGGCCCTCAGGAACAGCTGCTGTCCACCGTACATGTAACGTAGCAACTGCCAGTGTTGAGTTCATCTCAGAATTCAGAGTTGGGTTACCGTGGCTTCTCTTGCTTGTTTGAATCACTGTAGCAGGCTGAACAAGGATGACAAACTGTGCATTGCCCTTCTACACTCCAGTTCAGGTCTGACAGATGTCTTCGTCATTGCCTGTGCACTTGCCTGGGAAGTGGATAGTGGCACAAGTGGGTAGCATCACAATCCAGTGCCAAAGGCAGAAGTTTGGTATTGGATAGTGGCACATGTGTTTTCTTCGGCATGTCTAGCCTGTATCTAAATAAGCTATGAAAATGAAAACAAATCAATATCTGAAACAAATCATGAAGGGTCTATTATCTAGTCAGAGTTATGGAACAAGGTTCATAGCGTCACAAACTCACAAACTTTACCCATTTCTAAAGCATATATGGTAGATTTTTTTCCATACATCCTGACAGCTGAGGCCCACCTGTCAGACTCGTGTCCCTCTCTGTCAAAAGGGGCATGAGCATGTTCAGCTCACTGTCGGAAGGCCACTGTAAAAACATGGATGCACACCAAATTTGGACATGATCAGAATCGAAATCCCCACGCACGAGTTGAATCTCGGCGGGAATGTCGTGCTGCCGGGGTTCATCGACTCCCACGTGCACTTAATCGATGGTGGCCTGCTCAATTAGTGCCTCCCATTACGCTTGGGCACTTGCCAGTTTCCAATTCGCATGGCCTACCGGCGACACTACTTCAACTAGAGTGGGTTGGGCAAATCAGAATGTATTCTGAATGTCATAACTATTTGAACCTGCTGCAGTTAGTGAGGGTGCAACTTCAGGGCGTCAGAAGCAAAGATGAGTTCATCAGCAGAGTCAAAGAAGCTACCAGAGGTGCCATCATATTCGTTTTGTTGCTTAAAGAGTTGCAAGCCTGTTATCACATATCGAGAAGGCATCAGCTGTCTCTGAATTCTGTTACACCGCGTGAAAAGCACTCTATTGCATGACTGAAAATTGGCAAGATGAATGACAATGCGTCATGCAAGAAATATATTATTGTAGTGCAGAGGCATGTTAACACATTTGGATTGGATGATGACTTGCTTTCAGTTTGTCTCAACATTGTAAGCAATTGTAGCAAAATCATTCTCATAGGAACACAGTGTGGACCATAATCATTGGCTCTCTGTTTTCACTTGTGATACATAAACATTTACCTTCTCTGAATTAAACAGGTGTAACGATTGCAGCACAATTAGTGAGCTCGATGGGCACTCAAAGAGAGTAGGCGTTTCTTCACTTACAAGTTCAGTTGTGCTAAGTATGCCAATTTATGTTTGTGCACGGTTCTGAAGTGCAATTGATAGTTGCACTAGCGCATCATCAATCATACATGAAAATTCAAGCTCATTTCAGTTTGTTCACGGTTAAGCCCAGCAATTAGTGCCTCCAAATCAGAGAGGGTGAAGCTTGGGCAGACGAAGCTGAGTGGTCGACTTGCTTCTGCACCTGGACAGAGATGGTGAGGGAAGGTGAGCGGACACGAGATATCGCGCGTCCCCGGCATGACTGCACGTGTATGCATTCATAGAGCTTTGCTAGGTAAGTGTTTTGCTCTTTAATATGCAGGACTAAAAACACTCATACGCGTTGCAACGCACACCGGTAGAAGTTCTCACCGACCTAATAACACATTGTCATAAGAACAAGCTTCTATACTCAATGCTGGGCTTTTTTTTTTATAAGCATCCAACTATATTAAAATGATTAGATTTATAGGATTAGCTGTCCCAGAATTACAAAGCTGTAGCTCTCTACCTACAAAGTAACTTCGACTCAAGAACTGCATTGCCATTAATAAACCTTTGTATAATTTACTGGATTCAGAATAAAAGGTGAAAATATGATTATTTGAACATTTTAAGGCATGGTGTACGATCAAGAATATGTATTTTTTTTATTATTTCCTTTTGCCTAAGTATGTGTACACAATTTGTGATCTATGATGCAATCCTATGATATGACATTGTTAGAAAATTATTACACCTAGGATCATTGATCCTCATAGCTAATAAATTTCAGTTGCAGTTATTACTTTTAAATTGTACAAAATATGATATCAAAGGTAACCATTTCAGGTTATATTTTGTAAAACTACATTAAGCCACAAAGAATATAGTATAAAAATTAAAAATGCATTCATATAATCTTAGCCCGTAGCAACAAATGTGCATGTTTGCTAGTCCAATACAAAGGACAATCTTGAGTGTATATAAAGATCAAAGAATTATGTCCTACAGAAAAAAGAAAAGCAGAGCACAAATTGCTTGCTTAGTTACATCAGTAGTAGTAACACCTTCATGATGTTCTCACAAGAAAACAGACAGATGGATGGTTTAACAGGAGCTAAGAGTAGCCACATAATTTACATGCACCTCTTTCCATTATATTGAACAAAACATAGCTCCAAATTCCAATGTCTGGGACAAACTGAAACATAGGATTATTTTCTGAATGCCAAATTCATCTTCACAATATTGGGTGTTAACCAAGTGGGACAAGGCCAGTTGGACCAAATCTGAGACACAATTTTCTTCTTCCTGCAATTTTCCAAGTCCCATACTCCTATATCACGACTAACATTTTTTGAGTACACAGTCAATTCTTCGTAATCCTCAGTGAAATAGGCATGATTTGACTTCAATTTCGGGTGTCCTTCAGCATTAAGACAAAGCGACTTGTTGTGCCCAAGAAATAGCATATGATATGGCAAGCCCTTCATTTCCACTAGCTTTTTTGCGTCCATGTCGACTTTATATACTGTTATTTTCAATGTGCGTACCTTTGGGCTACCACCATACTCATCCTCCCACTCTGCAAAACCACCATCCAAATGCTCCTCCCCATGTGCAACATCAACAGTCCTCCAAATTTGCAGCAGATCGCCCCATGGAGCCTGAATAATGTATATGCTCTTAAATCTTCCCGGCTTCAACCTGCCAAAAATTACTGTCCTTGTGACAGTGGAGGCAGTGAGATCAAAGGCATCGATCTGTCCTGTTTCCTTCAATGCATACAATAGACCATCCATGTATAAACAATCCCTGTACCCTGTGCTATGTGGAAGCCATGTCCACTTGTCATCCCATGCTCTTGCAAACGAAATCTGATTAAATGGCGCGTGAATGAGAACCACAATGTAGCTTGCAGTGGAGGGATTGGGAAACACAAATGCTTTGTAGTAGAGCTCCTCCCGCAGATCATGAAGAGCAAGCAGCTCGGGTTGTTGCCTGTAAACCTTCTCTGCAGTGTGGTATGAGAGCTCGTACTTGTGGATAGTGCCCAAATCATCAAAGACGGGCTTCACATGCTCGATGGTTACCACTGAAGGGAGCGCAATCTGTTCACCAGTAATGGGATTGACAAGATGCAGCTCGGACCTCTCATCGGCAGTAATCAGCCAGCCATTGGAGGATCCAATCAGAAACCTACTGCGGATGGGTGGCTCGGGAAGAGTTAACTTGTAGGACCTGTTTTCCACAAGGCTGTACAAAAATGCAACATTCTCACCAGCAGATTCTGAAGTATAGAACAGGCATGGCGTTTGGGACTGTTTGTACTTCCCCAGGTCGAGCAGGCATGTGTAGGCGGAATGCCAGGAGGAGCAGACAGCACCTGCTCGTACGAGGTCAGGGATCTCAAGGGTGGCAAAGATGTTCATCAACACGTCATGTGGCAGCTCCGGAAGTGTGGCATTCATAGCCTCCAATTCCATCAGTGGTGGATGCAAATGCCCAGCGTTTTGGATTTTCTTCAGCAAAACACTGGCCTGGAGACCAAGCAGCTCAGGCAACGTTCTGAAGAATAGACTCAACAGATCTTTCAGTTGCGTAGCTACTACACCACATAGGCTACTCATCACTATAGTTCTGGATTTGCAGGTCGTCATTGGAAGAGTTGAGCCGAATCACTCTTGGAAGGTGAATTGCTTCTGCAGGAATAGTAGCAAAGAAGCAAATCTCGGGTGGAGCACGCAGATCCTGGTTGATTGCCTTCAACTATATGGACAGACAGATAGCCGATGCTACCCTGAAGAACTGAACCTACTCCCAATCCGAGTAGGTAACGAGAAAACCCGAAATCCCTCAGAAAATTCCGGAGTTGATTTTGTCACTCGTCCCCCGAATACGAATCTCCACCGTACTTGATGCCCTGGTTCCGAAACCACCTCCTCTGATCCCCTTTCAGTCGGATTCAATCAATCCCCAAATTCAACACAGAGCAAACAGGGCACTAACCGATGGGCTGCAACGCAACCCAAGGAGGGAGCTTTGTTGGCGATGTGCACCCCGGCCGACGGTTGAATCGATGGATACGGCACGCGGTGGTGTTGCGACGATGTCCTTGCCTGCGGCGGCGCTGGAGCAACCGAGCTTGAATGCGGCGGCGGTGGCGAGGGGCCCTCGGCACGCTCCTCACACACGTGATCCCGATGCTTGAGGTGGGACGCAGTAAGAAACGTGAGGGGGGGAGTACCAGTACCGGCGGCGGCCGGAGGGTCAGCCGGCGACCTGATTTGGGGAGCAACTCGAGCGTGACGAACGGCGGGGGTATTTTGGATTTTTGGTACTAGAACATCCACTATTGATAAAGAAAGTCATTTTTTTATTGGCGCCACATATTTTTATATACACGTAACATGTCGCTGCCCCACGGGCCATATCCAACAGAGGGGGTGTGTTCAGATTCATGAAAAAATACTTCTCCAGTAAATTTTTCCTATGCATCCCACTCACGGAACACGCTTTCCAGTGCACTATTTATCTAGAAAAGGTACTTTTAAAACAAAGGACAGCTCCTTGGAAAAAATGTGATTAGCGCTGGACTTAAACATGTCCAACTTTGAGCTTTAGGGTGTGTTTAGTTTTTCAAAAAGTTTCAAAAAAACACTATTCATCTAATTTTTTCTATTCATCTCATCCATCTCACTCATATAACACTATTCACCTACAGTGTATTTTTGTGAACCGTGTATTTTTAGAGAATTTTTTCCCAATCTAAACACACTCTTATTTTGTTGAAGGATTCGTCCTCATCTCTTAAAAATATAATGTCTGTTGTTTATTGCTGACTATTTTTATCGGTCATTTCCTTTGCAGTCTTGTTCCTCGAACAATGGGAATGTAGAACAAGGAGCATGATCATGGAACGAGACTTATGAAATTTTTTCACTAAAATGTTTTACACTTATTAAATGTTTAAAAGATAGTATTAAACCGAGGTAAAATTCAACTTGTACATAGAAAAATAAAAAAGACAAATTATATTAGGTGGTAAAATATGCCAAATGGCATAGTTTAGGGGTAAAATAAACCAAAACATAATTTAGAGAGTTACGTAGACTTTGCTTATAGTTGAGGGGAGTAATTTGGATTTATTTTTATCTTTTTTTCACTTTTTCTGCTCTAGAACGGTGCAGCTTTCTTTCAAGTATTTCAGTTTCGAGAAAACATCATCCATTAGGGCAGAGATAGCGGCCCTTCTACTGAAAGTGTATTTTTAATCCTTCAAATAGTAAAAGTATAGTAGTTTTCATCTCTAATGTTTTAATTGGTGCAAAAAAGCCCCTTAGTTAACTAAACTAGTGTACTAGTCATTCCACCTCGGTTTAATAACAATTTTGTGACCACTAACAATAGTTTAATCCCTCTAATCATCTGACTTATATATGTCATATAATAAAAATCCAAGTTGTAAGGCATATAATAACAAGCAAAAAGTGTAGATTACCCCCTTCAAGTCGTACAGAAGAGAAGATTACCCCATTTACTCTTAAATGGTGTACTTTTAACCTTAAGCTCTTTAAATCGTGTAGGCTAACACCCCTAAGCCGTAAGACCTAATCAGTATCAGTTAATCTTGTTTTTTTGAAGATATGGACACAATAGTGCTTTGTTGGTCAGATAATACAATCGATTGCTTTTCTTTCATGCTAATCATGTGCGTCCCTTCCTCCTCTCTCTGGAACAAGTGCACAGAAGCACAGACCCTAGTTCTTGTGGGCTATGAAGAGTACGGTAATTGGGATTTTGGTGGATAGCCTGAACCTCATCTAAGTTAGTCCGTCTTAGTAATTGAAATTGCAAGATGCGACTCCTTGTCATTCAGAAATGGTGACAACGAGGACGACTGGACCATTAGCAAAAGACAGCATTAAACCCGTCTTAAAGCCAACCAGGGGGTAACCTCCACGGTTTTCTCAATTCAAGATTAAAAGAGAGTACGAGGGGGTAATCTACTGTTCGGAAAGAGTTCATGGGACAATCTATACTTTTTCCTAATAACAATCCATGCTGTCGTACATTTGTCAATATAAACACTACATTTTTTTCAAATTTTTGTGCTTCATTCATCTTTATTTTATTCATTTTATGAGCTACAAACATTTATGAAAAGGTGATTAAACCTGCGCTTGGTCTCACATTATGTGACCCGATGATATGTCTACATTGTGCCTAAACTGTTATCATATAACGATAAACCATTTTTATACCGAAAGGGGATGATTAGTCACCTATTTAATTAGTTATAAATTGTTCATTTGTGAAAAATAAAAAATAAGCGATGAAAGTCATCC
This sequence comes from Digitaria exilis, assembly GCA_015342445.1. Taxonomy (NCBI): domain Eukaryota; kingdom Viridiplantae; phylum Streptophyta; class Magnoliopsida; order Poales; family Poaceae; genus Digitaria; species Digitaria exilis. The sequence goes on from JACEFO010001608.1 coordinate 874,384, forward strand.
TCTTGTAACATAAAAAATACACTTTTTCCAAAGATATTATAACACACTATAACCTTAACCTGTGCCACTGCCTTTCCGCGCCCACCTGACAGAGACGCTCATCATAAGTCATATCGTCAGCAAACACGTTTGCAGCGGCCCCCGATCGGCAAAACAAACGAAACCCTCAATGTGCTCGACGCATGTCAGGGCTTCGACCAACCAAGCAAGCAATCGCCATGGCCTCCCATCGCGTGCCGGAGCTGGTGGACGATATCGTCGAGGAGATGCTCGTCCGCTGCCCGCCTGATGACCCGGTGCGCCTCCACCGCACCGCCCTTTGTCTGCAAGCGCTGGCGCCGCCTTCCACCGCAGGTACGCCGACCTCCACCGCTCGGCCCAGCCGCTAGGGTTTGTCTGCAACACCGGCGGCGCCTTCAACTGCAGCGCTGACATACAATGGCGGGTGGTCCAGGTGGGCCACGACATACCCTAGATTTTGGTCTGACACAAGAATTTTTTTTTCAATCTCAAACAACAGCTATCCACCAGCCCACAGACCCGCCCACCCACCCACCCACCCAAACCCTCACACCCTGTCTCTTTGACTGTTCATGGGCCGGCCGTGCCTCCTGACCCTGACCAAGCCACCGTCGAGGTCGAGACAACGCCTCCCCGCCGCCATCGCTCGTTCTAGGCTTCCAGCCGGCGGCGGCCGGCGGGCTGGCCCTTCCCTACCCCCGGCAGCGTGGTCTGGCCTGCTCCCGGGGTGTGGCGCGCCCTCGCGCCTCACGGCTCCGCCCGCAGCTGACAACCAGCGGGTAGCGGCGCCGTTGCCTCGGCTGCTCCGGACTCGGCTCCCCTCTGCTTCACTGCTCCGGCAAACTGCAGCTCCAAACCTCCAACAGTCCAACTCCAAGGTATGTAAAATTTCAAAGACATACTTAGTCTTAGTGACCTCTCAGCGGCAAATATACATACATTATTTGATATGGTTTACTTGCTCTTCAAATTGGTATTGCTTCTACCTGTGGCGACGACATATGTTGAAAGGGCATTTTTAGCTCTGTATTTTGTTAAAACCAAGGGAAGCAACAAGATTGGTGATAGTGTTCTGGATGATTGTGTTGTCATATTTATTGAGCGAAAAAATTTCTTTGAAGTTGATGAAGATGATATGATGGAGATTTTCATATCCATTAGGCATCGTAGGCCAGACAAGCTGGACAAGCACAAGTTATATTGTAATTTCTTTGTACTACTATTAATTGTTAGAAGACTGTGTTATTTCTTACTTATAGCCCGATTGCTTTCTGGATTTTTAATGTCATTTACCGATTTAGAAAAATTGAGTATACCATTTTTGTATATGAAAATTTTGGCGCGGCGTACTCTAAATTTCAAACCGAGGTTCGTCACTGCCGACATGGTCCACTTCGTCCCCTCCCTGCTCTCCTCCTTCCGTCCTCCCGGCACTGCTGCCGCGCAGCGCGAAAAGATGGATCTGTGGCAGCTGGTCTCCATCGATAAGGTGCGTCTCGCCGTCTGGAACCCCATCACCGGCGAGCATCGGGAGGTCCCCAGGATGCCCGTGGACGCGATCGCGACCTCGCCATGCTAGAATGTGGTGCTACCACCTGAGCTGCCACTGTGGCCACTTCAAGGTGGTCGTGGTGGGTGTCCACCCAATGTATACGTACGCCTACTCGTGCGTCTACTCGTTGGAGCCCGGCCATGTGTGGATCATAGTACAAAATAGCCCGCTATAGCTTCGCTATGTCCCATTATATCTGATTTTAAAAAGATGCCGTCTACGTGTGATTTAGCCGCTATTTGGTGTTGTAGCTCTATTTAGTTCGCTATTAGCTGTTTCTAAGACCTCATGCTAAATACCTTATCCCGCTATTTTGCACACTGGTGTGGAGCGTGCGCACCGCGAGCGTCCTGTTACTGCAGCAACCGGGTTGCTGTTTCGATCTTAAGCGTGTCGGCAATGCACTCCACTTCCTGTTTCAGACGCATGAGGGTAGCAACAAGATCCTAAAGTATGATTTGCCCACCGAGCAGATGTCAGCGCTGAGCCTACCCCTACTGAACTCCATCGTCCGCACCGCACATTGTGCTCCTGACCACAGAGGATGGCAGCGCCCGGGAGGGGCGATTGGGATTGGCCATTGTAGGTCTATCCAACCTCTACATGTGGTTGAGGGTGGATGATAATCCAAACGACGGAGGTTCTACGTGAGAACTATAAGAATTTCAATTTGGGTCACATGATCTTAATCCAAGAGGAGCACGTAGGGAGAGGTGGAAGGGGATTTGCAAAATCACCACCTCTTGGATTTGTAAAATCATACTTTTGCAAATCTCCCCTCCCACCTCTCCCTTAGATCAAGATTATATGGTCTAGATTTTAGTTTTCATTGTTCTCACACAAACCTAGTTCTCACATGATGTTGCCATATATCAAAGCAGAGTCATTGACCTCAAAATTTTTATCCCGGCAATTGGCTTCTTGGACCCACCTGCCGCGGTTGGGTTTGCTGGATTAGGAGTTGTTTTCGTGGGTACCCAGCTTGGGAACTTTATTGTTGATAAAGTCCGAGCAGGTTAAGAAGCTAGTGAGGGTAGAAGGTCCTACTCCCTCCGTCCCAAAATAACTGTCTTTCTCACTTTCCGAGAAAACACTTCGGTCAATTATATATAAAAATATATTAATATTTATGATATAATATATATATTGTTGGATAGATATTTAGATCTAGTTTTTATAAAAAAATATTTGGAAATTTAAACATTGCACATATTTTCTACAATTTTAGTCAAACTCATGGCACGAACACTCAAAACGACTCTCTTTCTGGGACGGAGGGAGTACAGTGTTTTTCCCTTTTCAAGCTTCTGTATTCCAGCACCCAGGTAATTTATTTATTTTTGTAGGGTTGGGAACAGCTCATGCAGGCGAGGGACCATGAGTGCACGCACCAAGTGATTCACAAACTTGAGGTGCTCTCTGGTGTGGGAATCTTAATCGATGGGAAATTGGATAGCATGGGACTTTTGCTGGGGCAATAAAAATGTCATTAGCGCTAGACCTTAAATATATCCGCTTTTGGAGCTCATGTATTTTGTTGAAGGATTCGTCCCATCTCTTAAAAAAATATGTTTTTTTATTCATCGGTGACTATTTTTATTGGTCCTGTATGTTATCTGGTACCCCTGCCTTACCAAATTTCGCACTTACCTGAATTTTATATGTACCTTCTATTTGCGCAAAAAAAAATATGTACCTTCTAGAAGAAAAGAACATTTCAAATTCAGAGCCTTGTAACTTAAGATGACCCATGTTACTTTTGCCTAATTTCAGTTTTCTTTATCTAGTGGCTTTAAATTGATTGGATGTTCGTTTATTATTGTGTCCACGTTTGTATTAAAACATTTTTTCTGTTGTCCCTTATATTTTGTAGAAAAGAAATATATATTTCTTTACTTTGTTTATCAAATTCTGTTTAAGTTAGACCCTACATAAGTTTATTTGTCTTGTCCTTCCAAGCATCACCACAACGTGATGTGATGATCGAGGGTAACTATTTAGCTTTTTAGTTACCAGGAAGAAAATTAAGGTACTACGATAATTGAGGCAAGTACCAGGCACAGCAACACGAAGCAAGTGTTGAGTTCAATCTTAGAATTCAGAGCTAGGTTACTGTGGCCTCTCTTGCTTGTTTGAATCACTGTAGCATGCTGAACAAGGCAGACAGACTGTGCATTGCCCTTCCACACTCCGAGGTTAGGTCTGACAGATGTCTTGGTCACTGCCTGGGCACTTACGGCCTGGGAAGCGGATAGTGGCACAAGCGGGTAGCATCACAATCCAGTGCCAGAAAGCACAAGATTGGTATTGGAAAGTGGCACCAGTGTTTTCTTCGGCACTTCTAGTCTGTATCTAAATAAGGTGAATAAAATGAAAACAAATCAATTTCTGAAAGAAATCATGAAGGATCTATCATCTAGTCAGAGTTATGGAACAAGGTGCATAGCGTACAAAACTCACAATCCAATACAAAAGGACAATCTTGAGTGTATATAAAATATAAAGATCAAAGGAATAGGTCCTACAGAAAAAAGAAAAGCTGAGCAGAAATTGCTTGCTTAGTTACATCAGCACTAGTAACACCTTCATGATGTCTCACAAAAAACAGACAGATGGAGCTTAGAGTAGCCACATAATTTACATGCACCTCTTTCGATTGCCGATTGATTCAATCGGTACAGGAGAGCTGGAGAGGTAAGCGAGGGGCAGAACCGTCGTAGCGAGGAAGTAAAATCACAAAATCAAGAGAAAAGGCTTGAAATCCTAAATTTCAAAACAATTCGCATACTCAGGGTTAAATATCTGAAGGCTTACAAATTGGGGTCATGTTTTGAAAGGCTTACGAATGCTGTTAAATATCAAAATTTCTCAAGGCTGAACAAGTAAGACAAATTCGACATTGCCCTTCCACATGTCTTCGTTACTGCCTGTGCACTTATGGCCTTGGAAGTGGATAGTGGCACAAGTGGGTAGCATCACAAATTCACAATCCAGTGCCAAAAGCACAAGTTTGGTATTGGATAGTGGCGCATGTGTTTTCTTCGGCACTTCTAGCCTGTATCTAAATAAGTTGAATATAAATGAAAATGAAGTCTGAAAGAAATCATGAAGGATCTATTATCTAGTCAGTTATGGAATAAGGTGCAGAGCGTCACAAACTCAATCCAATACAAAAGGAATCTTGAGTGTATATAAAGATCAAATGAATAGGTCCTACAGAAAAAAGAAAAGCTGAGCACAAATTGCTTGCTTAGTTACATCAGCACTAGTAACACCTTCATGATGTTCTCACAAAAAACAGACAGATGGAGCTTAGAGTAGCCACATAATTTACATGCACCTCTTTCCATTACATTGAACAAAACATAGCTCAAAATTCCAATATCTTGGACAAATTAAAACATATGATTAATTTCTGAATGCCAAATTCATCTTCATAATATTGGGTGTTAACCAAGTGGGACAAGGCCAGTTGGACCAAATCGGAGACACAATTTTCTTCTTCCTGCAATTTTCCAGGTCCCATACTCCTATATCACGAGTATCATTCTTGGAGTACACAGTCAATTTTTCGTAATCCTCAGTGAAATAGGCATGATTTGACTTCAATTTCGGGTGTACTTCATCACTAAGACAAAGCGAATTGTTGTGGCCAAGAAATAGCATATGATATGGCAAGCTCTTTATTTCCACTAGTTTTTCTGCGTCCATGTCGACTTTATATACTGTTATTTTCAAGGTGCGTGACTTTGGGCTACCAACATACTCATCCTCCCACTCTGCAAAACCACCATCCAAATGCTCATCCCCATGTGGAACACCAACAGTCCTCCAAATTTGCAGCAGATCGCCCCATGGAGCCTGAATAATGTATATGCTCTTAAACCATCCCGGCTTCAACTTGCCAAAAATTACTGTCCTTGTGACAGTGGAGGCAGTGAGATCAAAGGCATCGATCTGTCCTATTTCCTTCAATGCATACAATAGACCATCCATGTATAAACAATCCCTGTACCCTGTGCTATGTGGAAGCCATGTCCACTTGTCGTCTCGTGCTCTTGCAAACGAAATCTGATTAAATGGTTCGTGAATGAGAACCACAATGTAGCTTGCAGTGGAGGGATCGGGAAACACAAATGCCTTGTAGTAGAGGTCCCCCCGCAGTTCGTCAAGAGCAAGCAGTTCCTTCCACTGAACCTTCTCTGCAGTGTGGTATGAGAGCTCATACTTGTGGATAGTGCCCAAATCATCAAAGACGGGATTCACATGCTCGATGGTTACCACTGAAGGGAGCGCAATTTGTTCACCAGTAATGGGATTGACAAGATGAAGCTCGGACCTCTCATCGGCAGTAATCAGCCAGCCATTGGAGGATCCAATTAGAAACCTACTGCGGATGGGTGGCTCGGGAAGAGTTAACTTGTAGGACCTGTTTTCCACAAGGCTGTACAAAAATGCAACATTCTCACCAGCGAATTCTGAAGTATAGAACAGGCATGGCGTCTGGGACTGTTTGTACTTCCCCAGGTCGCGCAGGCATGTGTAGGCAGAATGCCAGGACGAGCAGACAGCACCTGCTCGTAGGAGGTCAGGGATCTCAAGGGTGGCAAAGATGTTCATCAACACGTCATGTGGCAGCTCTGGAAGTGTGGCAGTCACAGCCTCCAATTCCATCAGTGGTGGATGCAAATGCCCAGCTTTTTGGATTTTCTTCAGCAAAAAACTGGCTGGGAGACCAAGCAGCTCAGGCAACGTTCTGAAGAATAGACCCAACAGATCTTTCAGTTGCGTAGCTACTACACCACATAGGCTACTCATCACTAGAGTTCTGGATTCGCAGGCCGTCATTGGAAGAGTTGAGCCGAATCACTCTTGGAAGGTGAATTGCTTCTGCAGGAATAGTAGCAAAGATGCAAATCTTGGATGGAGCACGCAGATCCTGGTTGATTGAACTTATATAGACAGAGCGCCGCCCCTGAAGAACTGAACTCCCGATCCGAGTAGGTGACGAGAAAAGCCGAACCCCTCAGAAGATTTCGGAGTTCAAATCGAATTCTATGCTGCCAACCTATCACTCGTCCCCCGAATACGAATCTCAACCGTAGTTGGTGCCCTGGTTCCGAAACCACCTCCTCTGATCCCCTTTCAGTCGGATTCAATCAATCCCCAAATTCAGCACAGAGCAAACAGGGCACTAACCGATGGGCTGCGACGCAACCCAAGGAGGGAGCTTTGCTGGCGATGTGCAGCTCGGCCGACAGTTGAATCGATGGATACCGCACGCGGTGATGTAGCGACGATGTCCTTATTGTCTGCGGCGGCGCTGGAGCAACCGAGCTTGAATGCGGCGGCGCTGGCGAGTGGCCCTCGGCACGCTCCACACTCACGAGATCCCGATACTTGAGGTGGTACGCAGCGAGCAGCGAGAGTACCGGCGGTGGCGGCCGGAGGCGGAGCCGGCGGCCTGATTTGGGGAGCAACTGAGCGTGACGAACGGCGGGGGTATTTTGGTACTAGTACATCCGCTCTAGTAGATAAAGAAAGAAAATTTTATTGGCGCTATATAGATTTATATATATCCATATATATATATGCTGTGTCGCTGCCTAACGGGCCCACCTAGCAGAGACGCTTGTCGTCAATCACGTTGACTCGTTTAAGGCGGGAGCGGACCGGTCTTCGCCTGTGCGGCGCACGCGATCGGCGAAACAGAGGAATTGCTCGTCGCGATCAATCGACGCAGGTTAGGGCTTCGACGAAGCAAGCAAGCAAGCGCCATGGCGGCGGTGCATCGCGTGCCGGAGCTGGTGGACGACGCCGTGGAGGAGGTGCTCGTCCGCTGCCCGCCCGACGACCCAGCGCGTCTCCACCGCGCCGCCCTCGTCTGCAAGCGCTGGCACCGCCTCATCTCCGCCGCCTCCTTCCGCCGCCGGTACGCCGAGCGCCACCGCCGCGCGTTCCACCACCCGCTGGGCTTCGTCTGCAACTTCACCGCCGGCGAGGTCTCCTCCTCCTTCTCCGGCGACGACAACGGCGGCGCAGACGACCACACGGCCCACTTCGTCCCCTCCCCGCTCTCCTCCTTCCACCCTCCCGGCGCCGCCGCCGGCCACCGCAAGATGCGGGCCCTCGACGCGCGCCACGGCCGCGTGCTCCTCCACGACATGGACGTCGACCCGATCTCCCTCGACAAGATGCGTCTCGTCGTCTGGAACCCCATCACCGGCGAGCATCGGGACCTCCCCAGGCTGCCCGTGGTCGCCTACTACTCCTACTACTCGCCGTCGTGCTGGAACGCCGCGGTGCTCTGCGCCGCCGCCGGCGACGGTGAAGGCTGCGACCACGACAGCTGCCACCGTGGCCACTTCAGGGTGGTCGTGGTCGGCGTCAACCGCAGGCACAACTACGCCTACTCCTGCGTCTACTCGTCGGAGCCCGGCGGCTCGTGGCCGTGGAGCGCACGCACGAAATGCAGCATGGCGCTGCACCCGGGCTGCCGTTTCGATCCGAATCCAAGTGCTCTCGTCGGCGATGCACTCTACTTTGTGTTGCAGACGAATGGGGATAGCAGCAAAATCCTCAAGTATGATTTGGCAACGGAGCGGATGTCGGCGGTGAACCTACCTCCTCCAACTGGATTTCATTATCCGCGCATTGCGGTCCTGACCATGGATGAAGGTGGGTTGGGATTAGCCATTGTAGGCCAATCATCCAAGATCTACATGTGGTCGAGGGTGGATGGTTCGGATGGTGGAGCTGAAGAGTGGTGTCAAAGTGGAGTCATTGACCTCGAGAAGTTTCTCCCTGCTAATGCATTGGTTTTCGATTCACCTGCTCTGGTTGGGTTTGCTGGAGTAGGAGTTATTTTCATTGGTACGAAAGTTGGGAACTTCGTTGTTGATCTGAAGTCCGACCAGGTTAGGAAGCTGGGTGAGGGTAGAAGGTTCTATAGTGTTTTTCCCTTCTCATCAAGCTTCAGATTTCCAGGACCCCGGTACTAAAGCTTTGCTCGTTAGACTTAGCTGTGAATGTGATTTGCATATGTGCAGAATGAGAATATTTCAGGTGATAAGATTATTTTTTTTTAGATAATGATTTCAGTTGATAAGATAAAAATGTGGAATATGACATTTGGGCTCAAGAACATTGAGTTTGTAAAGTTATAATATTTAGGAAACTAGGAGCAGCCAGTACAGGTGAGGGACAAAGTGCAGGTGCCATAAGTACATGAAAGACAAGGTGTTCACGCTCGAGCTTCTTGGTCAAGGGAAATTAGGATTAACTTCTAGAACCAGTAAGATTGGGGCTGCTCTTAGCCTGTTGGCCTTCATTTACTGTTTCAGTATTTTTTTTGTAAGGCGTACTTTGTCTTGAAGTTTTAGCTTCATCATTGGTGGGAAGTTCTGTTGGTCTTATCTCTAAACAGACCCCTGCGTTGTGTTGCTAGCTAGCTTCTGCTTTCAATAAAAGCCTGAAGTGTTTATTATTTCCCCCCTTCTGAAAATTATCTATGCACAGTTAATCGAGCCTATGAAATTAAAACTGAAGATTTATGTGCTCCATGTTAACCACCTGCATAATCTACTGTGGGTCAACATTGTATGGCATCAAATTGGTTGTATACCATGTTACTGATTAGTTTTATATTGTATACCTCCTTTTGTGGCCAATATCTGGTAAACATCTCAAGTCAGACGTCTTATGTTTCTTTGAATCATGAACTGAGATAGAGGTCTTGTGCATAGGTAGCCCACAAAGAGGAAAAAGAAATACCAGCATGCCAGTACTTTAGTTTTCACTTGAGCACATATATATCGAATATTTTTCTTGAATACATCTAGAGCAGTATCGGTATTCTAGTATGTATTTTTACACCCGTTCCACAGATGTGGGAAGCTGACAGGTGCTGCAGCCTGCAGTTGTATGGTATTTTCCTCTGCTCTCTAGACATTGTGCTACATCTGCCGGATGAGGTATTGTCATTCACTTCAGTTTCATCGAAGTCCATAATTCAGAGCTTGTTCTTGTCAGAAGTGGTGGGCTCTGCAAGATTGTAATGCAACGTCATCATCGTAATTGGCTGGCTCAGCTCTATATGATACAACCTGGGAAAGTCTGCAATATTCTACTTGGTTTCATATTCAGATTCAGAGGACCCAAGGCTACCAGTCAGTCATGCCTGGCTGCCCGATTTGAGATTCTTGACTCGGTCATGGTGTGTATCTCTTGACTTGGTCACTTGAGTTTGCCTCCCAATTATAGTTGCCTTCAAGTCAGAGTATGCTTGCTGGCCACAAGTCAGAAATTGCCTACGAGGGTCAAGACTCAGGAACCCATCTCCTTTGCCTCTGAATTCTGCTAGTTACCTTCCAGCCAGTTTCAGAATTAAGTAACACTGGAACGGGTTTTGAGAAGTCTATATAAGCTTTGCCTCCACTGCCTCATGATTCATCAAAACAAAGCTCATCAAGTCATCTGCATACAGGTACAAGTGTACGATACAATCCCAGGTTAGAAATTAGAACCACTTGCTAGCAAAGCTCCAATGGCGTCCCAAATCGAGAGCCACCGCTCCGGCGCAGAGGTTGTCACCGGAGATGCCATCTGCAGGAAGAAGTCCATGGAGCTGCTTGAGGAGCTCGGCCTCCCCAAGGGCCTTCTGCCTATGGAGGACATTAAGGAATTTGGCTACAACCGTGCCACAGGGTTCATGTGGCTGGTGCAGGGGAAGAAGAAGGTGGAGCACACGTTCAAGAAGATCAAGCAGACCGTATCCTACGCAGCTGAGGTGACGGCGTTCGTCGAGAAGGGCAAGCTAGGGAAGATCACTGGTGTGAAGACCAAGGAACTGATGCTCTGGCTCAGCGTGGTTGAGGTCTATGTTCCGGAGGCCTCGCCAGAGAAGGTCACCTTCAAGACCGGCACCGGTCTCTCTGATAGCTTTGACGCTACTGCGTTTGATTAATTTGGTTCAAAAAGCACACAGGAGTCAGTTCAGGACTTCATGTTAACAGAAACTACGCCGAATACATGATCGTGCTATTATACGAGCTAAAGCCTCTACATATGAGTTACCAGTATGTTTGTACCTTGCAGTGTATTTTTGCAAAGCAAATTCGGTTTATAATAAAGCTGATATCTTTTTATGCCGTGTTTTTATGTATCTACATGCATTGCATGACAGTGCAGTTTCCCTGAATTCTTCTTCATAACTTTCAAGATTTTTAAATATATCTTTTTGTATGTGTACAATTTGATATTTTGATTGGCTTATCCGCATGCCTTCAATCCTCCAGTCTGAAAGTATCCAAAAAAAGACGCACAAAAAAAAATCAGTCCCTGCTCCCTGGCCCGACCTGGCAGAAGAATAAATGAAGCTTACTCCTCCATAAGATAATTTTGCTGACTACTACTTTTAACATCCGAACAAGTTTTTTTTTTCGAGAATACGCAGGAGAGCTGCGTATCTTTGTATTAAGAAGATGAATAACAGTTGAACGTTACACGCGGGCCTGACAACCGGGCACACGCACACGGTTTACATCGGATGAAATTTTAGACTACTTGAAAGGAAACTAAACAACCAGGAAGGAGTTGGGCGCAACAGCTCAAACTCCGGTGACCAGCGTGCCGGCGTCTTGAAACGCAGCCAGCAGCTCCTCGTCTGTCAGCCCCCTTGCCGCCGGTAGGAGGTCCCGAAGGGCTGGAAGGCTCTTGATATCCACCGTCTCCGTGAAGAAGCGTGTGAATTCCTTCTTGGCCTCCTCGATGTTGCCGGCATTAGAGTTCCCGATGAAGCCGAGGCGTTTCATGGCCAGAATTTCCCCTTTCTTCGATGGGCGGGTTGTCAAATTGAGGGGTTTCGTGGCCAGCCGGTCACTGCGACGCACGCCTGGTGTTGCATTCGCCGTGGAGCCTGGGGGAAGAGCCGCCAAGGCCCCAGTCGGGATGTTGCCGATGAGAGGGGGGAGCGAGGCGAGAGAGATGCCCGCAAGGAAGGCCGATGTAGCTGCCATTGCAGCCTCAGTTGAAGGGCTCCTCACAGCAGCATTTGAGATGGAGTTCAAAGGCGTGGTGGGAGTACTCTCGGCATCTGAACAGGGTCTCTGCGGCATCCGGCTATGCGGTCCGGCAGAGGTCCAAGCAGAGGAGGTCGCATCCTGGGCTGGTGCTCCTTCGTTGGCCCCGAAATCGAGCCTCACTGGGGTGACGGGAGGGGGGCCCGCCTTGCCGTCTCCTCCCCCCCAGCCCGAGACCCATCTTTGACCGTCGCATGTAGGTGCGGATAGGAGCTGGAGTGGCTGCCCACGGGGCCGAGCTGGCAGGCGGCCGTTGCTGCCCGCCCCAAATTTGAACGGAGCCCTCAGCTCGCATAGGATCCTCCCAGGAATCTCGCTCGTCAAAGAGACGTGAGCACTGTACCTCAAAAGGTACAAGCTCCACGACAGCTTGGACCGCCAGCCGCCGAGCTCCAACAGACAAGCAGGGAGAGATAGCCGTTGCTGCCGTGTCAGGCCTGACGGTCGACCTCTCAGGGAAGACCGTTGATGCCTCAGCTCTCCTGCTGGTCACACGGCGACAAGTCTGGGCAGCCCCCGCACCAGAGCTGGGGCCACACATGGAGTCCAGGCCCACATCGCCAGAGACAGGGAGCGTCGCCGCCGCCGCCACCGAAATCTCGGAGACCAAAGCCTCCGGGCGAACTCCCCGGCCGCCACAACCATTGCCACCAGCATTCCGCCGGTGACAAAGGCACCAGATCACCCCGGTGAGTGGTGACCCCAGCGCCGTGTGCCGTAGGCGGCAACGGTGGTGGCGATGGAGGTGCCCGGCCACTAGAATTTGAACCCGACGTCGCATGGGAGGAAGAGTCCCGGTGAGCACAGACGTGATGCCTACCCCCAGGAGCACCTGAGGCGGAGGTCAGCGGGCATCTTGGGCGCTTGCAGTCCTTGGCGACATGCCAGAGGCCGCGGCACCGAAAGCAACGCGTGGGAAGGCGGCACTGCCAGAGAAGATGGTTCGCCGAGAGACAGTTGAGGCAGCGGCCATCCTGCTCTGGCAATCGCCGGGGAGCAGCTACGGCTGCCTGGGCCGCCCGGTTCCCACGGTTACCCTGCGCGAGCCGTTGGCGTCTCCTGCGGCGGGAACGCTTGCCCACCACCGTGGTAAAGCCGTCGGCGTCGCAGACGGGCAGAGTAGGGGAGGTGACGTTGCTTCAGCAACGACCCCCTGTTGCGGAGGGGCGCCCGCATTGGCGCCGTTCCGCCCCATCCCGGCGAAGAGGGAGGCCATGCAGGAGCTCAGTCCGGCCGCGGTGTCGCGCCGGACGGCGGCCGGGCTCGACTCTTGGCCCAAGCCGGTCGCGGACAGATCTGGGAGGAGGCACCTGCAAGGGGGACGGCCCAGGTGCCTGTGCCGGTGGAGGAGGCGGAGCCAGCGCCCGCGACGGAGGGGGGCAGAGCAAGGCTTCGCGGTAGGGGGCTGCGGAGGGAGAGGACGCCTCACTGGCCGGACTCCCGTCGGCCCAACGCAGGGCCTTGCCAGGAAGGGAGGGGCAGTAGGAGAGAGACGCCGGGCTGGGGTGGTCACCGGCACCGGGGTGGCTGCCGGCGAGTGGTGGTCGTGGGGACCGGATGGAGAGGAAGAGCGGAGAGAGGCGGATGGGAGCGCCCCGATTTGCCGATTGGAGGGGGCGAGGAGGAGAGTGGATCTGGAGTTGCAAAGGTGGAGGAGGCCGGGAAGGCCGCCGGCGCCGGACGAGGCGCGCCCGTGGTCGCCAAGGCTACGCCCCCGTGAGGCAGTGCATGTAAAGCTTGCACATCCGAACAAGTTAAAAGTAAAAACTCCATATGATATATGTCACGGAGAAGTCTGAATGTTTGTTCCCCTTTAAACTTGGTTAGCCAAGGTTCGGTGAATTTGTGTGTCAGGGTCATACCAGGCTTGTCGATCACAAATCGTCAGACATTGGCTTCCATCGCTTCATGCATGCTCGGATGGTGGTGAGTAGAAATGACAGCAAGCTAGATGTTTTATGCAGGATCCACATAGGCCCACGTACATTCATTATGAGGTCCACTTAATAAGGGTGCGTTTAGTTTCCCATATTCTTCCCAAAAAACATTATTCATCCAACTTTTCCCTATTCATCCCACTCCTCCTACTCACAGAACACTATTCATCTACAGTGTTTTTTTGGTGAACAGTGCATTTTCGGAGAATCTTTCCCCAATCTAAACACACCCTAAGACGGAGGATACTACCAATTGCCTCCATCAATTTAAAAAAAATAATCGATGATTTAATGAACTTTGTATATAACGTGCATATGTGATAGCACTAAGTTTTTACTTTGCTTTTTAATTCATAATTTGGATTGAATTGTTCGAATGAAAACCAAAGCAAATGGAAAATCTTAGTAGAGCTCTAAGAAAATATAAAATTAGTAACAAATAAATTTATTAATAATTTTATATTTTCTCTACCAAGATAAAAAAAATAGGTATATCCCTACAGAAAAAAAGATAAAAAAAATCGGTATAACATAACACATCAATCCTTTAGCTATTTTTTCAACTATCACCTAAAAATCAACGAACTTGTAAGAAAAAAAGGTATATAGTTCTTAGATGACAAATAAGATTAAAAAAATATCCAAATTTAAAATGGGGTTGGGTAGTGCAACAAATTCATAGGAAAAGGACGTGGTGGATCCATGCGGTGGATGGGGAGACGACGTATGCGGGGGCGACGGGTGGGCGTAGGTAGGAGAGCGAGCGAGTGGTACCGCCAAAGGCCGTTAAAAACGGGGGATCCAGACACGTACGTACCCCCGAGTGTTGCGATCGCCGCTAGCTAGGCCGTCCGATACATCTAGTCTACTCCTAGCTAGGTGTACCGTATCTATCCGATCCCTCAGGTAGCAGCTGTTGCATATGCAGAGGTTAGCTAGCTTTTCCGTTGCAATGTTGAGTTTGGCAACGGCCACATCGGTTAGCATTTTTCAATAAACTCATCATTTTAGCTCGGAGCAAATCTCTGGTCTGTTCAGTTGCAAAAAGTAATTTTTATTTTTTATTTATTCCTCACGTAATACGATTCTTAGAAAACCTTTTCTATTGACCCTACCTGCTAAAAAAAAACACACAGCAGTGGACCGGCCACATTGAGCGCGCGCATCACATCACCACCTCCCCCCGGCCGGTTGTGTGCTCCTTTATTTCCTTGACCGCAAAAAAACCTGCCACGTAACGTGAACTTGTGCGCCCGATCGAGCGCATGCATGCGATGCTTCGATCACTCGGAGCTAGCAGTAGGCATGCATGCACGCACGCACGCGTGACGTGGCGCAGGTAATCGCGCCCTTGTTCTTTGGAAGCAGCAGAGGTGTCCTCAACTAGAAGCATTCCTCCATCAGGAAATTCCTTTTCCTTTCCCCACCACATCAACCAGATATCATCGTCGTCTTCCCTTTCCCTTTTGTTTATTTTATATATATATAAACAAGTCTCTCCGTACCTACCAGCACGGAGCTGTCCCGAATACCAGGCCGAGTCGCCACGAGCTCCGCCGCCATTGGCGCCCGAAGGCCACCTCACGCGCCCACGTGTCCGAGCCCACCCTGCACCGCGTCCACACTCTGCTTTAAATGCTCCCGCTTCTGTGCGTGCGCTTTCCACCTCGCACCATCCCGTCATCGATCGGATTCCTTTCCACCTCGCCAAGCCAAGCCATGTCGAACGATGCGCCGTCGGATTCCGGCGGCTCGGCCTCGCCGGCGCAGTCCGTCGTCGGCGGCGGCGGCGGTGGGGCCCACCGCCGCAACCGCAGCCGCGCCGACCCGTTCCTCATCGTCTGCCGCTGCTTCGGCGTCGTCACGGCGGCCACCGCCCTCCTCTGCGTCGCCGTCAACGTCCTCTCCGCCATCCACTCCTTCCGCGGCGGCAAAGACGTAAGCCGCCCGGCTCTCTCTCTCTCTCTCTCTCTCTCTCTCTCTCATCATCATCATGCTCGGCTGGCCTGGCCCGCGAGCTGATTGGGTTGTTTCTTCGGATCCCCAGATCTTCGGGGGAATATTCCGGTGCTACGCGGTGGTCTTCGCCGTCTTCGTCGGCGTCCTCGAGACCGAGTGGGAGTTGATCATCAAGTTCTGGAAGGTATGCTCTGTTCTCTTCTCTTCTCCCCTGTTTCGTTTCGCTCCAATGGGAGGGACCCACTGATGTTTGTCAGCTTTCAACTACTCTGTTGTCTTGTTATTTCCACGTTTGGCTTTTAATAACTGTTTCAGTCAACAGAACTTTTTTTAAAAAAAATTCCTTTGTTTTACTCCTGGATTAAATGTTTTACAAGTTGATATGTGGATCCAACATTTAGTGAGGTTAATTACCTTAAGATTTTTGACAATTTTTATGGCTGTTAAATTATTGATGTTTCAACTCTATGTGCCCAGATATTTGAATACCTGCCTGCAAGGGGAATGCTACAAATATTGTAAGTACTGTTGATGAGCTTATCTCTCTGTTTTTCTCCAAATATCTTTCCAAAGCTTAGAGCTTGATGTTGCATACATATAGAATGTGCAGACAATCTATATTTTATTGGATTTGTTTTCCCCAAAACTTTGTGCCAAGAACACAGAAACATGTAGGATCAATCCTATTTGCATATCTGTTCCTCAGTTGAGTTCATTTCGCCTATTGTTCTTGGCAGTGTTGCTGTCATGACCAAGGCATACCCAAGTATTCAGAGGAATGATCTGATTTTGCTCCAGGAGATTGCCAGCTATATGCTTCTTGCATGTGGAGCTGTCTACATAATCTCGGTGAGTTTGTACAGTTTTGGACGTTCATGATTCATCTATGCCAGTGTAACAGCCTTACTTATGAAATTACTCCATGAACACAAAAATGTTTGGACACATGCCTTGTAATCTTCGATCATTTTATTTATTTGCGAAAATTAGTCTTGTAACTACCCAATATTATTAGACTGCCTCCATAGCATAATTGGACAAGTTGAACGCTTAAAGTATGGCCTGGAACTTCACTTAAAAATGCTATCATGGATCTGTCATCATCTTCAAATATTATTACAGTTTTCCTGACCTGGGTATCTATCATAGCAAAGCAAAGTACGGTCTTGTGATTATAATCGAACAAATTACCAAGATTTTTACACTACGTCATCATAAATATCCTGGATATTCATTAAAAAAGATTGAATGTGTAGGGCATACTGTGCCTTGGTGTGCTAAAACGCCGTAAACAGCAGAAAGCGACATCACGGGAGCAAGCGACCAAGGATCTGGAGGTGAGTACTTGGTTCCTAATTTTATAGCGTCGCATTGATTGCATCCTGACTCCTGAGGCTGGGTATTTTCTGTGTTTTGATCCCTGGTTTCCTCTGTTTGCAAGCCATTACTGTTGTTGCTCATACCTGAATTTATAGCATGACTTAGTTCTATCCTAACCGGCACATGAAATTCTCTGTTCTCTGCTTGTTCTACTTCCCATTTGGAGTTCTGGATAATCTGTAGCTGAAATCAAAGTGCGGTATAATAGAAATATATAAACTAACCTTTCAAAAATGTTTCTCTAGCTCAAGAAAAAAATTGATGAACCTTCTTCATGAGAATTCTGTTTGTTAGAATAAGTAGCAGTATACATCAAGTAAAATATGCTCTCACAAGAGTCTTACATCTGCTTGTAAAAAGAGGGCATACACTGCGATAAAAAAGAAAAATATGCCACACAGTGTTGCTTGCTGCTATTCAGAGGCAAGCATTGTTTCTTGAATAATAATATATTTCCAGAACTGCTCTTCTTAATTTCTATTAAGAAGCTACAAAATAAATGATACAAGCACAATTTTTGTTCAATGCTCTGTCACTAATGTTGATCCTGTCTCATTTTCTGAATCATGTTCGTTCAAAAAAAATTCTGAATCGTGATATTTCAGGAGCTGGAGAAACGGAGAGAAGAACTTGAATCACTGTTAATTGCTGAGCGGTCTGAGGCGGCCTGATGACTGCAACAATAATCAAATATCTCTCATCCCTGGTGTAGATAAATGTTTTTTTTGTCCTGTGGATAGCAAAGGAGCAGACCTGAAATTGTAATGTTAAGTGGCTTGTCAGACAAAGCACCTGGCATTGTGATATCACTGGGCCAGGTGTTTACTTCCTGGGTCATACTACAAAACGTGACAAAGGTGCTAGCTAGTTTCTTTAGGCTCTCATCTGAATTGTGGATGTTGCTCTATTTTATTGTCTCGGAGCATGAGTTTCAGCGAGATTTCGGTATTTGTAAGATGTATTTATGATGAAATTATCACAGTTGTCTTTCATGTGTTGCTGAATATATAGTTCACATGAGTTCTATTGTGTAACTAGACTTATGCTCGTGAGTCATGAGTTCAACGATCTACAAGTAAATTACAGTAACACATCAATCCTTTCCTCGTAGTCGTGATTATGATTACCAGGAGTTTTATATTATCTCATTTTTTTAGAGGAAAAGGATCTCATCTAAATCAAATCTGCTGAGAGGTATTCATCTGACCATGACAGATTAATCCACGTCTCATGATCTCACTCTTATTTTCCCTCGTTCTCCTTACGAATATCATGATTTGCGAAATGTCCTCTGATCTAGTTTAGTCTGATACAAGTAGGTAATTCTGAATAAAACCTGATCTTCCTCCAATTATAGTTTCATTGTGTCTATCAAAAAGCTCTAGCAAATGGTGTGCCATTGTGGGTGCAAGACGTGTGCTTCTAGAACATGGCTCTATATGTGAAAAGTGTTTTTTTAAAAAAAAATACGACGGCTAAAATAAACAAGACATTAATTATAAAGCATAGCTAAATGTGTGTGCTCTGAAAAGCAAAAATGCCCCAGCTCCAACCTTTCAGTGGGTAGTCCATGACAATATGGTAGAAAATATACGATGTATGTGTCTTGGGTATAACTTTACTAGTGTTCATTAGTAAGGTACACACATTTTACATACAAAATAGCTAGCTTTTGAAAAAGCTAGTATTTCGAAAAGCTATCTCTTCAAAGTCAAAAGGCAAATGCCTCTTTTGCAAAAGCCTTAATTAAAACATACGAGCTATAACCATAAAGCATAACAAAACGATGGTCACTTTGGATGGCATTGACTTTTGAAAAGGCTAGCTTTTTGAAAAAGCTCCCTTCAAAGTCAAAAGCCAAATGCCCCTTGCCATCCCTTCAAAGTCAAAAGCCAAAATGTCTCTTTTGCAAAAGTCTTAACCAAAACAAATAAGCCATAGTCGTAAAGTATAACAAAATGGTGGTCGCTTTGGATGGTATTCGGATGCGCAAGATTCTTCGAATGCTACAATTAAAGACTGACCTATCACAACAAAAGCTTAGATAATCAGACAATAGGTATTTTGAATGGTATCGAGAGATTATCCACAATGGTTATGGTGGCATTTTCAAAACTAGTTATTATCTTAAAAAAACATTCTAGTATCCAGAAGTTGAAACACAAGCCCGTGAAAATATAAGACAACGTATTCTATGAGAACTTAGTTCCCGTGAGAACTATGAGAACTCAAATCTGGGCCGCATGATCTTTATCCAAGGGGAGCGCGTAGGGAGAGAGGGGATTTGTAAAATCGCCACCCTCTAATTATACTTTTGTAAATCCCCCTCACACCTTCCCCTTAGAGATGAAGATTATACTCCAAATTTGAGTTCTCGTAGTTCTAGTAGGAACTCAGTTGTTCCCAAACATAGAACCAAAGCATTTGCCCCCCCTTCCGAATTCCGATGGACCCGAGTCGTCTGAGCGGCGGTCACGAAGGCCAGCTCCAGGCTTCCAGCTCGACGCCAAGATCGCCGAGGACGTCGCTGGCGTGGACCGCCTCAGCGCGCTGCCCAACGACGTCCTGCTCCGCATCCTCGCCCGCCTCGGGGACGCCGCCGCCGCCGCTCGCACCAGCGTCCTCGCCGGCCGGTGGCGCCGCCTCTGGGCGCTCCTCCCGGAGCTCCGCTTCCCGTCCTCCCCGTCGCCGCGCCGCCACATCGCGTCGGCTCTGCTCGCCCATGAAGCGCCCCTCACCTGCCTCGACGTGGGGGGCGAGGACGCCGCCCCGGAGTCCGTGGCGGCGTGGCTCCCCGCCGCTGCGCGCCGCCTCTCCGGCAGCCTCGCCTTCACCAATCGGGTACCAGGGCTGAAGAACGACCTCGACGTTGGCGAGGAAAGAGGCACCTTCGAGCTACCCTGCTTCGAGAACGCCACCACCGTCTCCCTCGACCTCGGGTGGCTCGGCCTCGCCGTCCCGCGCGCCGCCGGCGTCTTCGCGCACCTCACCGAGCTCTCCCTCAGCCACGTCAGATTCCGGGGCCCGTGCGAGCTCGACGACGCCGTCTCCTCCCGGCGGTGCCCGTGCTTGGAGAAGCTCACGGTCCAGTACACCCTGGGTCTGACAAATCTAAGAATCCTTTCCAATTCGGTACGGCACATGGATCTGGCCTATATGCGCGGCTTTCAGAAGCTCACTGTGGATGCGCCTGCGCTTGAGCACTTGAGTGTTCAACTCTGCTTCTATCGTGATCAGAATCAAGCGGTTGCCAACATCTCAGCCCGTCAGGTGAAGAGGCTCAGGTGGGCAGATTTGTTCGATCAGAGATCTGTCAAGCTTGGAAAGATGAAGCATCTTCAGAGTGTGTGCCCAATTTTCTTTCTTGTGTATGGATTTATGCCCAATGACGCTTTTCAGAAGTTCTTGCGGTGCTATAAGATTATCAAAGAACTTTGCATCACACTGGTCTTCCTGCCGGTGAGTTCACTTTCCTCTCTTGTTTGGAATTATGTCATCATGGTAACATTTGAGTATGTTTAACGACTTACCTGGGCACAGCTTTGACAAAACTTGAGATTGGCATCCATCGTATCCTGATAAAAGTCACAATTTTTCCTAACATTTGTTGAAGTTGATAAAATTAAATAACTTCCATGAACTACTATTTATGACACTTTATTCAGAAAAGACGTAAGAAATGCCTTAATCAAGAAAGGGATACATCATTTGGAATATTTATTTGTTCAGTTCAACATTTGGGTGTATACACAATAGTATAGATGATGATGGTATGTGAGAAACTAAGCCATGAAAATATCTCAGATTTTTTTTTCTTGTTCATGTCGCTGCACACATTTCCTGAGCACACCTAATCTTCAGCCTTTCAAAATTTATCTTGGCAGGACATGATATCCAAAGTTTTGTTTGTGGTAATCTAGTAGTATGGTTCTTTTTGGCATGACAAAACCAGTTTTTGTATAAGAAATTCAAGACGAGCTTACTTCAAAATGAGATATTTCTGATGACACTTTCCAAACTGATACAATCCCCTTTTTTCTATGGTGACTTCCTACGGAGACACAGGACATTGATGATCTGTCATACTTGATGGAAGACATGAAACTGCTCCCAGATGCTGCGTCACTGGACCTGCGTGTAGTTGCAAACGGACATGCTGCCACTGGAGCCAGCTTATTCCATGTTCTAAAGATGTGTTCTGGTATCAGGAAGCAGGCCCAGAGACTTTCATGCACCGATTCGGAGGTAATGTTATCCATTCTTTGTATAAAATTGCAATCGTGCTTCTTGGTTCACAAATGCCTGACCTACTTATATTTCCACTAAATCCTAAAGTTACGCTTTAATCTTTATCATTAAGTTTTGATTAAATGGATACCGTCTGGGCTACAAATGTTAATAACCTTTTTTTAATTATTGTCAGCCTCTTTTAAATAAATGGCTTTGAGTTCACTTGAGTTGCTGCATGGGAGACTTGATCTTGATAGTACAAGCAGGAGTTACAGGATAATAGTCTACATGATTTTAAATGTTCCCATAAGTTGGATACCTAATCCTAAAGCAATTTAAAATCTTCTGAATATTTGATGTCGTTTAATATAACACCTTTTTTTATCCCAACACAATTACATTGCTGGAACCCAATGGCTTCAGTGTTAAACATCTATGAATTTGACTTGGTTGGATATGCAAATATACACCAACTGAACCGGCACAATAGGACATAATACATCTATAATAACATTCAAATTGGTGTGTAGTTGGAATCCTTCTCAAAAAAATGTTGATGAAGTCAAGATAACATATTCAGACTGTCTGTTTATTTTTCAAGTTTACTACTTTATGAGTTAGTCTTACTAAGTTAATTTTTTGTCCTTGTTTCAGGAACGAACTGCTTGCCCAGCTGGCTGCGTTTGTGGCCAGCAACAAAACTGGAAAGCCAAGCAACTCATGTTAAATCGCCTCCAAGAAGTAGAAATCACTGAATTCAGAGGATCTGAAAATGAAGTTACCTTTATGAAGCTACTATTCAGCTGGGCGACAGTGCTAAAAAAGATGACGGTTACTTTCAAATCTTTGGTAACCGAAAGCATAGCCAAGGAGTTGTGCCTGGTTTTACAGAGCTTCTCTAGGCCAGAAATATCCATGAAGTTTTACATTTATTATAAGGACAAGATCAAGGTGCTATATGTTCATGAAGACTAAAGCACTAGGCCAGAAACTAGCTTGAAATTTTACTTGTCTTGCGGTGGAGATGAGGAGACAGCGTATGACTTGATGAACTGCCTATGATATATTATTTTTCCAAGGAATATTAAGTAATGCTTGTAGCTCGTACTTGTCGGTCCTCTGTGTATTGGTGTACTATGATGCATGTTTTCACCAAAGTTCTAGCATATATATCCTTAAATAAAAAAATCAATACTAAACATCACATGGTTGATGTTGATAATAAGAACAAGCTTGTGTATATGCTGGGCGCATTGCTAATGATTGGTGTTTTACATGGATTGGAAGGCCAAGACCAAGGAGCTCTTGCTGGATCATCTTTAGGATGCAATGATCTGATTCATCGCTCACTTGTCGCACGGTTTTAGGATGCAATGGTCCTGCGTGGCCTGAAAAGGGGTGAGGCTCCAACTAGTCAACTAGACTTATTAGCCTTGACGGTGTCGGCTGAGTCAATACAAACCAAATGGGTTATTGATCATGGTATGCAATGTTCCTTTCTAAGTTATTTGATAGGATTACGGATCCTACCGGGCTTGTATCGCAGGGAGTAAGGGTGACTCGGGGGAGGAGGAGGACGACGGGCACGGCACTGGGGCGCCGTGGTTGCGCAGGGAGAACGAGAGAGAGACGGAAGGGAGAGAGGGGCGACCGAGAGTTGGATCGGCCCTTGAGGCCGGCAACAAGAATATTGCCAACTTAATTCAATCCTCTCATATGGGGTAGTTTATATCTCCTGATTACAAAATATTTAAAGACTTGACAAAATAAGGAAAGAACTCTATCTTAACTACGATGACGAAAGCGGCGGCGAAAATACGTGATAGGCGCCCTAGGCGCCGCCGGCCCCTCCTGGACCGGCTGAACCGGCTCGGTCGGTTGGGCCTGCTGGCTCGGCTGGGCTTGGCTGGCCGTAACATTATTGACCAAGGTTCAGGGCAACAAGTTCTATCCGCACCCGGGTCTTTTTTGCTCCCTTTACCAAGCACACATCTCATCTCTCATTGACGAAAAGCAATTTGAGGATGCAGAAGCTGTTTTTGATGACAAGGTTATAGATCTTCTTGATCACAAGAATGTCCTGTACGCACCATTTGACTTAGAATAACGTGTGGATATTTTGAATTATTCTATACTCATGAAAATTGGCAGATTGGTAACGTGGTTAGGAATCTTTTGGATGCATGTTTCTCAATATCTGTATTTTTTTTTCCTTTCTGCCGCTTGCCAATTCCTGCTGATCAAATTGAAAATATGCATGTAGTTCTTTCCAATTATGATACAAGTATGGGTTCTCTAGAGTCTGGATAAAAAAAATACCTGATCTTCCTCTAACTACAGTTTTTTTTTTGTCTGTAAAAAATGCTTCCAAATGAAGTTGTGCCATTTTGGGTGCACGTGTGCTTCTAGAACATGGCCGTATGTGGAAAGTGCAATTTATTTCGAAAATGCACCAGCTAAAACAAACAAGACATTTAACTATAAAGCGTGCTCTGAAAAGTAAAATTTCCCCGCTCCAACCTCTTAGTGGATAATTTGTGATAGAAAAATATGCAACTATATCACTTGCCTTCATCATTAATATACAATTTTTACATAAGCATTTAACTTTTCAAAAAGCTACCTCTTCAAAGTCAAAAGCCAAATGACTCTTTTGCAAAAGGCTTAACCAAATTAAAAAAGGTATGACCATAAAGCATAACAAAACATTGAGCCCTTTGGATGGTTTTGGGATGCGCAAGATTCTTCTAGCGCTAAAGTTCATGACCAAACCGTGGGCGTTTTGAGTGGTATCGAGAAATGTCCACTATCGTTATGATGGTATTTACCAAACTAGTTATCTTAGTCTTTAAAAAAATAAAAAAAATCTAGAATCCAAACGGTGGTCTATGTTTCGATTCACACGTAAGCCCACGAAAAATATCAATATTGGAGAACCAAAAGCATTTCCCCCCGCTCTCCCTTCCGATGGACCGCCTGGGCGGTGGATGCGCCCAGCTCGACGCCAAGCTCGCCGAGGACGTCGCCGGCGTGGACCGCCTCAGCGCGCTGCCCAACAACGTCCTGCTCCGCATCCTCGCCAGCCTCGGGGACGCCGCCTCCGCTGCTCGGACCAGCGTCCTCGCCGGCCGGTGGCGCCGCCTCTGGACGCAGCTGCCGGAGCTCCGCTTCCCTTCCTCCCCCGAGCCTCGCCCCATCGCCTCGGCTCTGCTCGCCCATGAAGCGGCCCTCACCTGCCTCGACGTGAGGGCCGAGGACGCCGCCGCCGAGTCCGTGGCGGCGTGGCTCCCCGCCGCGGCGCGCCGCCTCTCCGGCAGCCTCGTCTTCACCAATCGGGTACTACCGGAGGAGAACGACGACCTCGACTCCGCCGGCGAGGAAAGAGGCGCCTTTGAGCTCCCCTGCTTCGGGAACGCCACCACCGTCTCCCTCGACCTCGGGTGGCTCGGCCTCGCCGTCCCGCGCGCCGCCGGCGTCTTCGCGCGCCTCACCGAGCTCTCCCTCAACCACGTCCGGTTCCGCCGCCCCGCCGTGCTCGGCGACGCCGTGTCCTACCGGCGGTGCCCGTGCTTGGAGAAGCTCACTGTCCAGCACACGCTGGGGCTGAGCGATCTCACCATCCGCTCCAATTCGGTTCGGCACATGGAGCTGGCCTATCTGCGTGGCTTGCAGCAGCTCACTGTCGACGCGCCGGCGCTCGAGCACTTGAGTGTAGTTTGCTGCTTCTACCGTGATCAGATTCGACCGGTTGCCAACATCTCAGCCCGTCAGGTGAAGGAGCTCAGGTGGGCGGATTCGTTTGATCGGAGATCTGTCAAGCTTGGAAAGATGAAGCATCTTCAGAGTGTGTGCCCCATGTTGTTTCTTGTGTATGGAGTTATTCCCAATGACGGTTTTCGGAATTTCTTGCGGTGCTTTAAGATCATCCAAGAACTTTGCATCACAGTGGTCTATATGCTGGTTAGTTCACTACTTCACTTTCCTCTCTTTTATTTGGAATTGTGTCATCGTGGTAACATTTGAGTATGTTTGGCGACTTACCTGGGTACTGCTTTGATAACTGGAAACCGGCATGCATCGTAGACTGATAAAAGTCACAATATTTCCTAACATTTGTCGAAATTGGTAAAATTAAGTAATTTCCATGGGTTATTATTTAAGACACTTTGTTTATAAAGGACGTAAGTGCCCTAATCAAGCAATGTTTGTTCAATTCAACATTTGGGTGTACACAATAGTATAAATGATGATGGTATGTGAAAAACCCAGCCATGAAAATATCTCACTCCTTTTTCTTAGTTAATGTCGCAGCACACATTTCCTAAGCACACTCAATCTTCTGTCTTTCAAAATATATCTAGACGAGACATGAGATCCAAAATTTTGTTTGCGATAATCTAGTAGTATGGTTCTTTTTGGCATGAAAAAAAAATCAGAACCAGTGTTTGTATAAGAAACCCAAGGTGAGCTTACTTCAAAATGAGATGTTTCTGATTACTCTTTCAGAAAGTAATATAATCCCCTTTTTTCTATGGTGCCTTCCCACGGAGCCATAGGACGTTGATAACCTGTCATACTTGATGGAAGACATGAAAATGCTCCCAGATGTTGCGTCGTTGGACCTGCGTGTTATTGCAAACGGACATGCCACTGGAGCCAGCTTATTCCATGTTCTCAAGATGTGTTCTGGTATCAGGGAGCTGACCCTGGAACTTTCTTCCACCGATTTGGAGGTAACGTTATCCTTTCCTTACATAAATTTGCAATTGTTCTTCTTGGTTCACAAATGCTTGTTCTACTTATATGTCCCATAAATCCTCTACGCTTGATTCTTTATCACTGTTTTGATTAAATGGGATACCATCTGGGCTGCAAATACTATGTGTTAACCTTTTCAATTGTTATCAGCGGCTTTGAAATAAATGGCCTTGAGTTGATTTCAGTTGCTGCATGGGAGCTTGATCTTGATGAAACAAATAGGAGTTACAGGATAATGTCTACATGATTTTCAAAGTTCCCATAAATTGGATACCCAATCCTAAAGCAATTGAAAATCTTCTTGAATGTTTGATGACGTTTAATAGAGCACCTTTTTTTTTTAATCCCAGAACAATTACATTGCTGCACCCAATGGCTTCAGTGTTAGACATCTATGACTTGGTTGGATATGCAATTATAAATCACCTGAACCGGAACAATAGGACTAGATCAAGTCCTATCCATATACATAATACATCTATTCTAACATTCAGATTAGTGTGTAGTTGAATCCTTTTCAAAACTGTTGTTGATGTCGAGATAACATATTCAGGCGCTGTGTTAATTTTGAAGTTTATGTCTTATGAGTTAGTCTTACTAAGTTAACAGGGTCCTTGTTTCAGGAACAAAGTGCTTGCCCAGCTGGTTGCGTTTGTGGTCAGCAACAAAACTGGAAAACTGAGCAACTCATGTTAAATCGCCTCCAGGAAGTTGAAATCACTGAGCTTACAGGATCTGAAAATGAAGTTACCTTTATGAAGAAACTATTCAGCTGGGCGACAATGCTAAAAAAGATGACGGTTACTTTCAAATCTTTGGTAACTAAAAGCAGAGCCAAGGAGTTGTGCCTGGTTTTACGGAGCTTCTCTAGGCCAGAAATATCCTTGAAATTTTACATTTATAAAAAGGATAAGATGAAGGTGCTATATGTTCCTGAAGACTAAAGCACTAGGCCCATACACTGGCTTGGAATTTGCTTGTCCAAACATTACCAAGCTTCTCTAGGCCAGAAACTAGCTTGGAATTTTACTTGTCTTCCGGTGGAGATGAGGAGACGGTATATGGTGACTTGATATGAACTGACTATGATATATTAGTTTTACCGCAAGGAATATATTGTAGCTTGTAGTCTGTATTGGTGTACTATGGTTCGTGGTATCCTTAAAAGGGTTGCTGAATCGTAAGGCCACGTGATTGAATTGTAAGGCCAAGGAATAATGTTACTGAATCATATTTAGGATCTGATGATTCATTCCTCATCACACTTGCCAGGTCTGAGGGCTCCAACTAGTCAATCCGAACCAAATCGGCTAGTAACCGTTCGATTAGGAGAGGATATTACACGACCGGGTATGTCTGGACGCTCCTACATAAATATTCGGACTGTGCTACGAGCGCAACGTACGCCCGACACGGTCGGAGCGAGATCATGGCACCAACTGCATGTGCCAGATGTTGATCAACCCTACACGTACGCGCTCTCAGCCACAGGGAATCCGACGTGGCGTGCGACCAGTCGCGTACGTACGTGCTCGGAGAAGACCTCACCTACCTCCAGAGCTGCCAGTTCTCAGCCTTGTGGCCAGAAACTAGCTTGGAATTTTACTTGTCTTGCGGTGGAGATGAGGAGACAGCGTATGGTTACTTGATGAACTACCTATGATATATCATTTTTGCTGCAAGAATTTCAAGTAATGCTTGTAGCTTGTACTTCTCGGTCCTCTGTGTATTGGTGTACGATGATGCATGTTGTCGAAATTCTAGCATATCCTTAAATAAAAAGATTCAATACTAAACATCACATGAATGATGATGGTAATAAGAATAAGCTTGTTGGTTGCATTGCTAATGATCGGTGTTTTACATGAATTGGAAGGCCAAGGAGCTCTTGCTGAATCATCTTTAGGATTCAATGATCAGATTCATTGTGTGAAGTACACACACTCAGAGTCTGACTTAGTATGTTAATCATGGTGATATGAACTCTTGGCTACGAGAAATTGAATTGCCATAGTGGCATACTTTCATGCTTCACAGTGTGGAAAAGAATAAATAATCATAGCATATTTTTACTTTATAGATGATTAGCATATTTATCTATATTTTCAGCTGCCAGTTTGTGTACTAACTGACCAAACTTATTATTCGCTTGTAACAACTCGTTTCTATGTCGTAATCTATATTTTAAAAATAGGACATCTCCTTGTTTTTCCTGACCTAACATGATCTTTCCTTCTTTTTTTTTTTTTGACTTATTTTGAATAAGCAGGACATCGGAAACTTTCCAAGGCCTTACAGAGCTACAGTGCTTCCTTGGACTAAGAACCTGACCTTCTACCTACATCATAGAAGACACAAATTTTGAGCCAACTTGTTTCATATTCTCAGTCTGTACTTGTCTAGGTGGATTGATGCAGGTGCTAAATTACCGTAGTGACTTGAAGGTAAAAAGAAATTGTTTATTTTTCTAAATACTCAGGTAAACAAGAAAGCAAGTGACAGAAAGCTTTATTGTGGTTGCATTTTTATTAATTTTTTTCAACTTTGACTGATCTTTCAATTATCCTCATTTTAGGTACTGTTTTAATGTTCTTCGTTTAGCCTTTTAGCCATGGATTTCAATTGACAACACTGACATGGGAGAAGCCTGTGATCCCTGATACCTCTTCTTTGCTCCATGGCTCCACGTCTCCATCCTTACAGGGATGCTAGTGAGCGTACCGACCACGATCCGAAGGATGTCCCTCAGATGAGAGACAAGCTGTAAGGGTAACAGGGAGCGTTATTTGGGTCAAGCAAATGGTGTTTATGAATTTTTTGAGTATAATATCCAGTAGTGCATATAGCTTCTTTTTAATTGCAAAATATGTAGTAACGGTTCGAACAGATGCAAAAAAAAAAATATGCAAATGGCCTTTTGTTTATGGGATATTAATTCCAGTACCATAGAATCTGTATAGTTTTCAAAAATGACATTTTTGCTTGATTATTCTCTCTACGGATAAAATCCTTATTATTGCAACTCATTGTCTTCCAACTAAAAAACAACTTTGCTATTTTTTCACGAATTATATATCCAGGCATTGATAGTTTTTTGCTTTGATCAGTTTTTCGTCCTCAATGCATTTCACGATACCTGAAAGTAATGACCCGCTCTTCTTGTTCTAGGCAGTCCGTGTTTCTGTTAAGCTGTGTTTGCAATCAACCAACCAACTGGAAGACTGAGAAACTCACTTTTGAGTCACCCCCAAGAAGTAGTACTGATTGACACCAAGGGATCTGAATCTGAAGTTGCTATTGTGAACAGGGGCGGATCCAGCGTGGGGGCAGGGGGGCTGGAGCCCCCCTACCCCCAAGAACTCCATTGGAGCCCCCACAAGCCCCCTCCAAGAAATTTTGGCCATGGATGAAGAGGAGGAAGAAGAAGAAAAAGAGAGAAAGAAGAGAGGAATGAAAAATTCAGCCCCCCTCCTTGCATATTCTGGATCCGCCACTGATTGTGAAACGTCTTCTCAGTTGGGCGACAAAGCTGAAAAGCCTGAGAGTAATGTATCACTGCACAACGGTAACCAAGGCTAAAGAAATATGCCGAATGTTGCCTAGCTTCACTTGGCCAGAAACACATGACTCTAGAACAATTTGTATCTGATCAGTAGCATGCTGTGCTCGCTCCCTCTAGAAGACATATATCACCAGCCTGTGATTCCAAGCACTATAGCTGTTTTGTGTGATTGTAGACAAGGAACTGACTTTATTTTGTTGTTTGTAATTTGAAATCCTCTGGGCATGGCACGTTGTGCTGCGTGTCAGGCTGAAACCTTTTTGCACATATCCTTGTGTGTTACAGTGCTACCATTTCGTATGTTGGCAACAATACATGCTTCATGTTCAATTTTGTTTATATATGTGAATGATCGATCTTTCTGCCTCATGCAGGCTTTCATTAGGCCTCACTGCCTTATATATGTGAGAAGCACCACCACTGCTCGAATACACTCACAAAATTAGTTTCACCGTCGGCTATGCAGGCCAAGAAAGTAATGGTACAGATAAATGGGATTTTGAGAATTTTTTTGTATGCCCTATTAAATTTATGTAACTTCATTTTTAAATCGGCCTGTTCCAAAACTCTGATGTTTGACCGTAATTGAATTCTGTGATGTTTGACGGCAAGAGAATTCAGTAAACGTAGAGACACTTCTCTCTGCAAAAGTGCAAATGTGATGGATAATAACACACTGCTTTTTTATTTTGAGAAAAAGATAATGACACACTGCTGGTGCTGCTACTAGCGGACTGAAATGGGCCCGCCAATTACGGCCCGGCCCATCCAAATCATCTCTGCAAATTGAAAGCAGCAGCCGCCGGTGACCTTTCCTCTTCCATCCCCAAAACCCTCGCCGGCGGCCACGACGCCGGCGGGCGCGCCATGGAGACGGTCTCCACAGGCAAGGAGAGTATCCTTGGAGAAGACGATCACATCAGCCGCCTCCCCGACGCCATCCTCGGCGACATCGTCTCGCTCCTCCACACCAGAGACGGCGGCCGCACGCGGATCCTCTCCTCCCGGTGGCGCCACATCTGGCGCTCCGCTCCTCTCAACGTCGACACCTGCGGACGCCCCCCTTTATGGCGCATCATCCCCGCCGGTGAGATCTCCGGTATCCTCTCCTCCCACCTCGGCCCCGGCCGCCGATTCTGCATCCCGATGTGGGTGGAGAAAGGCGCCGACCCCGCCGCGACGCTGGACGGCTGGCTCCGATCCCCCGCGCTGGACGGACTCCAGGAGCTCGAGTTCCACTACAGCTTCCTGCACCAGTCGAGCCGGATGCCGCCGCTGCCTCCATCGGCACGCCGCTTCTGTCCCACCCTTCGCGTCGCCTCTTTCGGCGCCTGCGCTTTCCCGGACGGGGACGCCGGCGGCGCGGTCCTCAACTTGCCGCTTCTCGAGCAGCTGAGCCTCATGAATGTTGGGATCTCGGAGAGCTCTCTGCATTCGATGCTGGCTGGCTGCTCTGCCCTGCAAAGCCTGGTGGTAACTGAGAGCATCGGCTCCTGCTCTCGGATCCGAATTGCGTCCCGTACACTTAGGAGCGTCGCTGTGCAGAATGCTTGGGGAGAGGTCAGGTTAGAACAGATCATCATCGGGGATGCACCATGTCTAGAAAGATTACTTCTATTTGGAGATAATTTTCGGAAGGAAATGGTTATCTCAGTAGTCTCGGCACCAAAGTTGCAGATTTTTGGTCAGCTGCCTGCTCTATGTCCCAGACTGGAGTTTGGTGCCACAATTTTTCAGGTACCACTGCCTTTGCATCCTTTGCACTTTCACATTCTTGTGTAGCTCCAATTTTCCTTTCCCTTAAGGTTCATGCTTATAACACAGGGATCGTGTGTTGTTAACTCGTCAATGGTGGTGCCCAGTGTGAAGGTTTTAGCTTTAACTCATGCTGAGCTTAGTTTGGATGTGGTCATTGACTTCATGAAATGCTTTCCCTGCTTGGAGAATCTGTACATCCAGATAAAGAAAGGGTACAGCTACAACCAGGTTACTACACATATTCTGTGATAGATTATCCATTTGCATTATTCTTTTACTTACTATCGCATTGATGCTTGTTAAAGATATCTTGTCACAATATTTATGTTCCTTCTTCCTTTTTCAGTCAATAAAGCCAGGGGTGACAAATGCATGGCGTCGTAAATATCAAAAACTTATCAGCACCCTTGACATTCGTCTAAAGAAAATTGTAGTCACAACCTATCGGGGCAATAAGGCACATGTCAACTTTGCCAACTTCTTCGTGCTGAACGCGAGAGTCCTCCAATCAATGGTGCTTGAAGCAGATGTTAGTCACAACAATGATAAAGCATGGATTGAAAAACAGCATCGATTGCTCCAGATTGAAAATAGAGCTTCAAAGGCTGCCCGGTTTGATTTTGTGTTTCATTTTGGTCGGCCTATGACGCTTGAATATATCTGGTCTGACCAAGTACACGATTTGTCAACAGCTGACCCCTTTGTTGGTTTTGACAAGTGGGCAAAGGCGGATCCATAGTGTAAGCTATGGTGTCCTATATGACACCAATTATCTTGCACAAGTACCACTGTAATACCACTTTATTACAGTAAAGGCTTGCAAAGTTTTCTCAAAATTACTGCATAATGACACCATTGAAGGATGATATTCTGATCCACCCTTCAAGTGGTCCGATTTCTCTATACTGGTTAGGCCCTTTTTTCCTAAACTTAATTGGTCACTTTCGTTTGTTTGAAACGTTTTATACATTTGGTATTTCTTTTCCTGGAATATTGTAATTTGTCAACCGACAAGGTGCTAAATTCTGTTTTCAATCGAAGAAGTGGTATGATGTGTTCATTGCTATTTTTTACCTGGTTGTCAGTGGAATGATTGCAATTGTTATGTGATCTACCATTTCAGTGCTGAACCAAAAAAATCCCTTTGGTAAGAACATGAGGATATTACTGAAGCGATCTGGATTATTTCTGCATTGTCCTTGAACTCTACCTCTTCCCAACTCATTTGTCATGCTTTGTAAATAGAGTACTTTTGTTATGTAGTGATTAACAACACATTACTTGATACACAATTCGCAGGCTTTCTTAGGGTGCCCTGGTTTATGTGCATGCATCTTTTCTGTTTTAGATAAAGAGACAGAGGCCAGTCTTTGTTTTGTTTTTGCTTTTGGGTTGATGGGTCATGGGAGTGGTACTGGGAATGAAAGTCTCAAAGGAACTTGTGTTTCACAATAAGTCTATAGACCTCTTGGATAGTATGAGATTCAGATGGTGTTGAATGGGCAATGCTGTGGGCTTACTCTTACTTGAGATAGCCATTGCCATTTTTTACCTGGTTATCATTGATCGATTGCATTTATCAATTATTCTGTCATTTCAATGTCCAGCCTCATTTTATGCATCCTTGCAGAAAAATATATCCCTTCAGTAAGAACATGAGGATATATTATTTCTTTGCTTGATGAGATGGAAAGGACAATATTTACTATTTCTGTATTTTCATTTGGCTCTACCTCTCCCATTTTCATTCACCATATCTGTAGAGAGGAAGTTGTTACGCATGATTTACAGGCTCCATTTGTTTGTCCCTGTCAAGATTTGTGTGCATGTGTAGAGAAAGAGAAACGATGGTTTGTTTTGTTTTTTCTTAATGATTCAGGGGAACGATGGGGATAACAACTCTCGAAAATCCCAGCTTCCAAAATCCAAACTTGTGTTCATAACAAGTCTATAGGCCTCTTGGATAATCTGGGATCCAGGTGGTACTTAATTGGGGCCAAGTCGGTAGGGCTAGTCTTAATTTGAATTCTTTTTGTGGTGTTTTTGAATTTTGAAGTGTGGGTCAGTTTTATTTTTTTTACTTGCATGAACAAATTCATACTGCACGTGTTAATATGGGAGATCGGGAATTTGTTTCTGTAGCACAGTGAAAGGGCAAAAACTGGGCAATTCCTTTGTGCTAACTACTGCATACCGCATGAGCTTGAATAGTCTCACTGACTGGAGTAGTTTCTTGACTTGTGATGGTCAATCACATCAATTGAGTTTCTGTGCTGAAGAGTAGCTAGGTGTTTTTTTAGATTACTAGCTAAGTGTTGATGATATGATGACACCACAATCTGATTGGACGCCGTAACGGTTACCATTCAACCCTAGTGTTCAAAATTACCGGAGCTTAGTGGCTCTGCTTCAGTTTCATTTTCAAGATAAATTGTCCATGCACTAAATGCAAAAATTGTCACCAGAGTTGCAGGTGGAGTAAAAGGTAATGGATTCAAATCCCAGCCTTGAAATGATGCCCCCTTGACTAAAATTCAACTTCCAAATGGAGAAATAAAAGTTGAATATAGGGAGAATTTGCAAATCAAAAGAAAATTTCAAGTTCCAATTAGAAAAAATACAACTTCCAGTTTAAGTTGCAGCTTGACACCTTTACATATTGAGAACTCTAAGATAATTTTTTAAGACTTTTCAGGTTTGAACTTATAGCATGAACTAGACATATGGCTACTTTTTAAGCTTGTTTTGATACAAAAGAAGATTGATTTGAAAGAAGAATACTCTTTATAGCTGAACACGTGGATCAATTGTGGCATAGGAGTGGAGGGCCGTCCGGAGGTTCACTGGCATTGGTATAGCTCATGCATTTTTTTTTCTCGAGAAAAAAATGATGCTCGAACGAACCACGTTGCACTTTGAGTAGACTCACTGTCAGCTTGAAATTAAACACCGGGCACACAGCCAATAATTAACGAGACAATTCTGGTGTTTATTAGGAGATTCTGTGCTGATGTGTATAGAGATAAAAGATCTGGTGATCGTGTGTCACCCCTAGCCCGTCATCTCGAATTGCATGCTCGCCACAGGTTGTATTTGTGAGAAGCCACCAAATTGGAAGACTGAATACTCTTGTTGAATCAAATGGAGAAGCAGAAAACCAAGTTTTGAGGATATCTGAACATGTAATTTCGTGAAGCGATTGATCATCGATTGGGGTAACAGTGCTGAGAAGGCTCACAGTACCAAGTTACACCTTCGATCGTTTTGCTCCTATAAAAGCATGCATGGTGAAGCTAAGATGTCGTATAAATAATTAATGTTTCATGTTGTGACTTTGTGCTTGTAGTATCTGCATCTCTTCACATTTTCTAGAAATGTTTTAAGTTGTGACTGTGCTTTTAATATCTGTTATCTTTAAATTTCCTAAATTCGAAATGTTTTAAGTTGTGGATTAGTTCGTTTTTTTCCTTGAGAAAAAGTGACTTAATTCGAAATGGTACTGGATGATCTTGGAGAGTTTTTAGCTACTGGGCCATCCTGCTGATGCTACTAGCGGGCTGTGAAATGGGCCCATGAAAATCTTCTGGTAGAGAGGAAAGCAGCGGCAGCAGCCGAAGACGACCTCTCCTCTTCCGTTCCCAAAACCCTCGCCGGCGGCCGTGGCGCCATGGAGACGATCTCCAGATGCAAGAAGAGTAACCTTGAAGAAGACGATCGCATCAGCCGCCTCCCCGACGCCATCCTCGAAGACATCATCTCCCTCCTCCCGACCAAGGACGGCGGCCGCACGCAGGTCCTCTCCTCCCGGTGGCGACCTCTCTGGCGCTCCGCTCCTCTCAACGTCGACATCCACGACTGGTACCTCGTCCCCAAACAGCGCCTCATCCGCGCCGGAGAGATCTCCGGCATCCTCTCCTCCCACCTCGGCCCCGCCGGCCGCCGATTCAGCATCCCGACGGCCTACTTGGAGGAGAACAAAGCCGACCCCGCCGCGACGCTGGACGGCTGGCTCCGATCCCCCGCGCTGGATGGCCTACAGGAGCTCGAGTTCCACTACGGATTTTGGTCCGTGCACCGGAAGCCACCGCCGCCGCTGCCGCCATCGGCACGCCGCTTCTCGCCCACCCTTCGCGTCGCCTCCTTCGGCGCTTGTAGTTTGCCGGACGGGGACGACGCCGCCGGCGTGCTCCAGATGCCGCTTCTCGAGCAGCTGAGCCTCAAGAATGTTGGGATCTCGGAGAGCTCTCTGCATGCCATGCTCGCTGGCTGCCCTGCCCTGCAAAGCTTGATGCTAACTGAGAGCGTCGGTAGCTGCTCTCGGATCAGAATCGTGTCCCGTACCCTTAGGAGCATCGGCGTGCACCCGCAGAGTTTTTGGGGACAGATCAGGTTTCAACAGCTCATAATTGAGGATGCACCATGTCTAGAAAGATTACTTCTCTTTGGAGAAGGCTTTGGGGAGCAAATGGTCATCTCAGTAGTCTCGGCGCCAAAATTGAAGATTTTTGGGCAGCTGCCTGTTCAATACCCCAGACTGGAATTTGGCGCCACAATTTTTCAGGTACGCACCTCCGCCTTTGCGTCCTTTTCACATTCTTGTGAGGCTCCGATTAGCTCTACGCTTAGTTTTCATACTTGAGACAGGGATCGTCTGTTGTTAACTCGACCATGGTGATGCCTAGTGTGAAGGTTTTAGCTTTAACTCATGCCAATCTTAGTTTGGATGTGGTCATTGACTTCATGAAATGCTTTCCCTGCTTGGAGAACCTGTACGTCAAGATAAATAAAGAAGACAACAACAACAACCAGCAGGTGAGTACACATGCTCTGTGATAGATTATCCATCTGCATTGTTCTTTCACTTGTCACACTGCTGCTTGTTCTAAAGATGCCTTCCGCCTTTGTTCAGTCAACAAAGCCACGGGTGTCAAATGCATGGCGTCGTAAATATCAGAACCTTATCGGTACCCTTGACATTCGTCTAAAGAAAATTGTAGTGGCAACCTATCGAGGCAACAAGGCACATGTCAACTTTGCCAGCTTCTTCGTGTTGAATGCGAGAGTCCTCCAATCAATGGTGCTTGACGTAGATTCTAGTCATAATAATGACAAAGCATGGATTGAAAGACAACATCAATTGTTGCAGGTCGAAAATAGAGCCTCAAAGGCTGCGAGGTTGGATTTTATGATTCTTGTTGGTTTGCCTATGACGCTTATCTTGCCTGATCAAGTACATGATTTGTCAACAGCTGACCCCTTTGTTGGGTTTGGCAAGTGGGCCTGATTTCTCTACATTGGTTAGGCCATACTGTTCTCCCCAAACTTGATTAGTCGCTTTCGCTTGTTTCAAACGTTTATACATTTGGTGTTTCTTTTCCTGGAATGTTGTCATTTTTCAACAGACAAGGTGCTAATCGAAGAAGTGGTACTTAATGTGTTCTTTGATATTTCTTTCCTGTTGTCGCCGGAATGATTGCAATTATTATGTGATCTACCATTTCAGTGCCGAACAAAAAGAATCGTTTGGTAAGAACATGAGAGGATATTACTAAAGCAATCTGACTTATTTCTGTACTTCCTTGGACTCTGCCTCTACCCAACTCATTTATTATGTTTGTAAATGGAGTACTTTTAATTTGTTATGTACTGATGAATAACACATTACATATGTACACAGTTCACAGGCTTTCTTTGTTTGCCTTGGGCCTGGTTTATGTGCATGTATTTGTTTTGTTTTTTCTTTTGGGCTGATGGGAACAGTACTGGGAATGATAGGCCTCAAAGAAACTTGTGTTTCACACAAGTCTATAGACCTCTTGGATAATATGAGATCCAGATGGTGTTTATTGGGGCAATATAATGCTGCAGGCTTAGTCTTACTTGAGGTGTTCGTTACCAGTTTTTTTACCTGGTTGTCTTTGACTGATTGCATTTATAAAAAAATCTGCTATTTCACACTGTCCAACCCCGTTTTTGGCATCCTAAGAAAAAACTCCCTTCCGTAGGAACATGAGGATATATTATTTTTTGCTTCATGGACGATCTTTACTGTTTCTGTATTTTTCATTTGAGTCTACCTCTCCCCACTTCATTGACCATATCTTGTGTGCATGTGTGTAGAGCAAGAGAAACCATGTTTTGTTTTGTTTTGTTTTGTTTTGTCTTGTCTTTTTTTTTCTTAAAGATTGAGGGTAACCGTGGGAATAACAGCTCTTCAAAATCCAAACTTTGTGTTTCATAATTCTGTAGGGTTAGTCTTAATTTGGGATTTTTGTGGTGTTTTGAATTAATTTGTTTTTTTACTTGTATGAATAAATTGATACAGCACGTGTTAATAATATGGGAGGCTGGAAATTTGTTTCTGTAGCACAGTGAAAGTGCAAAAACTGGGCAATTCCTTTGTGCTAACTACTGCACACTGCTTGAGCCTGAAGACTTGTTATACTTTCACTGACTGGAGTGGTTTCTTGACTTGTGATGGTCAATCTCATCAATTGAATTTCTGTGCTGAAGACTAGGTGTTGATCATGTGCAGACGCCATAATCTGATTTGATGCCATAACGATTAACATCCAAACCCTAGTGTTCATAATTATCGAAGCATATAGTGACTCTGCAACAGTTTCATTTTTAAGATAAATTCGCCATGCGCTAAATGCAAAAATTGATAACAGTTGCAAGTGGAGTAAAATTAAAGGTCTGATTCAAATCCCAGCCTTGAAAGGATGCTCCCTTGACTAGAAATTTGAACTTCCAAATGGAGAAATACAAGGTCAACATAGGAAGAATTTGCAAATCAAAAGAAATTTCATGTTCCAAATAGAAAAAAAATACAACTTCTGGTTTAAGTTGCAGCTTGACACCTTTACATATTGAAAACTCTAATATCATTTTTTTTGACATTTCAGGTTTGAACATAGAACATGATCTAAACATGGCTACTTGAGAAGATTGATTTGAAAGAAGAATACTCTTTATAGCTGAACACGAGGATCAAATCCCAGCCTTGAAATGTGGCATAGGTGTTGAGGTGCCGTCTGGAGGATCACTGGCATTGGCAATATAGCTCTTTCCTTTTTTATTTCGAAAAAATGTTGCTCAAATGAACCACGTTGCACTTTCGGTAAACTCACTGTCATCTTGAAATTAAAACACCCCCAATAATGAACGAGACAA
The DNA here is from genome assembly GCA_015342445.1 of Digitaria exilis. NCBI lineage: Eukaryota > Viridiplantae > Streptophyta > Magnoliopsida > Poales > Poaceae > Digitaria > Digitaria exilis. The sequence goes on from JACEFO010001608.1 coordinate 912,796, forward strand.
TTTCAGTGTCAGGAGATTCTGTGCAGATGTGTATAGAGATAAAGATCTGGTGGTCATCTCTCACCTCTAGCTCGTCATCTCGAATTGAAATCCAAAGCTTGGACGATCTGAGAGCATGAATTTCCTGTTGTGAGGAGAGGTTGTTCGGCTGGGTGACAAGTGTTCTAGTTATATCTCTGATCATACGCTGAAGCTAATGGGCTGGATACATATTGGAATGGGCCTCGCCAATTACTATCCGGCCCATCAAGTCCGGTAGAAAGCAGACAACTCGAGAGCTCCTTCCTCCCTCCCGTGACCTCACCGGCGGCCGCCATGGCGATGATCTCCAGAGCCAGAGGCAAGAAGATTGGAGTGGATGGTGAGGATCACATCAGCCACCTCCCCGACGACATCCTCGGCGACATCATCACCCTCCTCCCGACCAAGGACGGCGGCCGCACGCAGGTGCTGTCCTCCCGGTGGCACCACATCTGGCGCTCCGCTCCTCTCAGGCCCGTCCATTAGGGGGTGCTAGGAGGTTAGTCAGCACCGGGCCGCCCATTTTGAGGGGCCACCAAAATTCAGCCCAACAACATGGTATATGTCTACACTTAAAGCCCAAGTATTTTCCCTCAAAATAAAAAAGCCCAAGCAACAGACACCAGACGTTAGCCCAGCAGCCAGCAGGTAGAAGACCAAGCGTCGTTCCGTGTTGATCAGCGAGATCGACCGATTTCTCTTCCGTCTTCCACGCCGTAGCAACCCTCGCAAGGCCCTGCTGCCGCCAGGACCAATTGTAGGTCGATAAAAGACTCGGCGACAGCGAGATAGCGACTCGCAATCGCCTGATTTTCTCGACTGATCGACGCCACGACGGCAGCGCAGCGACGGGCATTGCTGACTCCTCTGTGGCCCTGTGCATCAGGTAAATAGCTTAATAGGTTATCACTGATTAGCCAATTAGGAATTTCAATCCATTAGTCCATTTGCATCTGCGATGGGCTATTTATTAATTTAGCTTTGTTCTGTTTGAATTATGAGCAGGCAATTACATATCTAGTCATGTCTTCTAGAGTTAGAAATAGAAATCATGAGTCTGGTGCTCAAAAGCGCAAGAGGCAAAGAAGACTAGAACAAGCCGCTCAGAGACAGAAGGGTGCTATTGATAGATTTGTTGCTAGAGAATCTCAGACTAGTACAGAACATCAAACTCTTCACTCAGATGGTGATGTCAATCATGGAGATAACACAGACAATGTTGAGGTTCACACTTCAGTAGTTGATTCAGAACCGGTTAATATTAATCCTAACATTGTTGAAGCAGACACTTTGGAGACTGATGCAGATAATACTGATGGTATTGATTCAGAACCAGATCCTTTTCAGCCAGATATATTTGATCCGAGGTATTGGGATTCACTTGATCAGGAAATGGTTGACATTTTGGTTCAGAAAGGTCCTAGAAGAGACTTGTCTATCCAGAAAGGTCCTAAAGATAGATTATCTAAAAGGTTTTCTGCAACACTATACACTAGAGTCTTATCAAATGGAGAAAATTGTGATAGAGAATGGCTGGTTTACTCCAAAGAGCTTGATAGAGTATTTTGTTTTTGTTGCAAAGTATTAAAAAAGGGACATCCAAAGAGTCAGTTAGCAAAAGAGGGCTTAAATGATTGGTCACATGTTCACCAAAGACTTAAAGAGCATGAAATTTGTGCAGATCATATTACAAATATGGCCGCTTGGTATGACATGCGTCTCAGGTTTGATAAGAATGAAACAATTGACAAAGTTGCACAACGAGAAGTTGAGAAAGAAAATGCCCATTGGAGGAAGGTTTTGTTCAGAATTATTTTGATTGTCAAACTCCTTGCAAAACATAAGCTGGCATTTCGTGGCACTAATAGCAAGTTGTACCAAAACAATAATGGGAATTTCTTGGGCATGGTTCAAACGATGGCTGAATTTGATCCAGTTATTCAGGAGCATGTCAAACGCATAACAAATGATGACATTCATAAACATTACCTTGGTCACAACATACAGAATGAGGTAATAGATTTGATTGCTGGTGCTATCAGGTGTGAAATAATTAGAAAAATAAAGGAAGCAAAGTATTTCTCAGTTATACTTGATTGTGCCCCTGATATAAGCCACCAAGAATAAATGTCTTTAATCATACGATATGTTGACACATCTTCAGATTCTATTCGCATTGAGGAATCATTCTTAGGCTTTCTAGAAGTAAATGATACAACAGGGCAAGGATTGTCTGATGTTTTACAAAATGAATTGAAGAACCTTGACCTTGATATAGACAATGTGAGAGGACAAGGATATGATAATGGATCAAATATGTCAGGAAAAAACATAGGGGTTCAAAAGAAAGTTTTGGAGATCAATCCTAGAGCCTTTTATTCTGCTTGTGGTTGTCATAGTCTTAATTTAGCACTATGTGATATGTCACAGAGTTGTGGTAAAGCAAAAGACTTTTTTGGAATCATACAACATATCTATACAATATTTGCTAAGTCCACTAAGAGGTGGCAAATTTTGAAAGATAACATATCAGGATTGACTCTAACACCATTGTCAGCTACTCGTTGGGAGAGTCGTGTTGACAGTGTTAAGGCCATAAGGTTCCAAATGCAGGATATAAGAGAAGCTTTACTTGAGGTATCAGATACTGATAAAGACCCAACAATTAGTAGTGAAGCTAAATCCTTAGCGACCAATGAGCTTGGTGACTTTGAATTTATTGTGTCTATAATAATCTGGTATGAAGCATTGTCTGCTGTTAACTTGGTAAGCAAACAGTTACAAGCAAAAGATATGCTTATTGATATTGCAATTGAGAAAGTTCAGGGGCTAATTTCCTTCTTTAAGAAGTATCGAGAAACTGGTTTTCCAAGTGCATTAGAATCTGCAAAAGAAATTGCACGTGAGATGGATATTGATCCAGTGTTCCGCACAAAGCGTAAAATCACAAGGAAGCGACGATTTGATGAGACCCCTGATGATGAATCTATTGCTTCGCAATCTGTAGAGGAATCAATTAGAGTCAATTATTTTATAAGGGTTGTTGATCGTGCTATTGCTTCACTCACAAAGAGGTTTGAACAATATCAAGGGTGTGAAAATACTTTTGGCTTCTTATTCACTTCCCAGAAATTATGCTCATTGGATGACAAAAGCTTGCTATCCGCTTGTATAAATCTTGAGGCTGCACTTAAGAGTGGAGACCATTCTGATATTGATGGCAAAGAATTACATGTGGAGTTAAAGTTACTTAAAGATTTCATCCCTAACAAAGACATGGGCCCTCTTGATATTCTAAAGTTTGTGAAGAAGATGGGCTGTTTTCCTAATGCCCTTATTGCATTCAGGATTGTATTAACTATTCCGGTAACCGTTGCATCCGCAGAACGAAGCTTTTCCAAATTGAAGTTGCTGAAGACCTACATGCGTAGTACTATGAAACAAGAAAGACTCAATGGATTGGCAACAATTACACTTGAAATTGAATTATTGGAGAAGACTAAATATGAAGAAATCATTGAAAATTTTATTTCAAAAAATACTAGACGGATGATTCTTTTTAATGGAAGTTGAGAAGATCGATATCGGTAAGTGAATTCATCCATTCATTATTTATCATGGATTTTTATTTTAGTAACATAATGAACTCACTCAAAATATATTACTATATTTTTTTTTAATAACATTGGGCCTCCATTTTGTGTTTCGCACCGGGGCCTCGTAAACTTAGAGAGACGGTCCTGCCTCTCAACATCGAGGTCGACCAAGGCCACGACCTCTGGCGCCAAATCGACTCTAGACAAGTCTCCGGCATCCTCTCATCGCACCCGGGGCCCTGCCGCCACTTCTCCTTCCCCATCGACTACTTCGCCGACGACGACGACGACCCCGCCGCGGCGGCGACACTCGACGGCTGGCTCCGAGCCCCCGCCCTCGACTACCTCCAGGAGCTCGAGATCCTCTATCACTTCTGGGTCCCACTTCGTTGGGCGAACCTCCAGAGGCCGCCGCTGCCCGCGTCGGCGCGCCGCTTCTCGTCCACCCTCCGCGTGGCCAGCTTCGGCGGCTGCAGCTTCCCGGACGGGGACGCCGCCGGCGGCGGCGCAATCCAATTGCCGCATCTCAAGCAGCTCAGCCTTTTCAATGTAAGAATCTCGGAGAGCTCTCTTTATGGATTGCTCGCCGGCTGCCCTGTCCTGCAGAGCCTGGTGCTAGCTGAGGACATCGCCGGCTGTTCTTGCATCAGAATCGCGTCACGTACCATTAGAAGCATCGGTGTGCGCCACTCTAGCCAAAGCGGAGACGCCATGTTACAACAACTCATCATCGAGGATGCCCCCTGTCTAGAAAGGTTACTTCTTTTTGGACAAATCTTTCATGAAGACATGGTCATCTCAGTGATCTCGGCACCTAAATTGTATGTTTTGGGGCAACTCCCTGTTGAACATCTGCCTACCCTAAAGTTTGCCGCCACAGTTATTCAGGTATCTCTGCACCCGGCCTTTACACTATTTATGTTCATTAGCGAATTCAGTCGCTTTGCCTAGTCATGATGTTGTTCTTGGCATTACGTGCCCAATGCAGGGATCGCGTGTTGTTAACTCAACGATGCCGGTGCCCAGTGTTAAGGTTTTAGCCTTAACACATAAAGACCTTAGTTTGGATGTGGTCATTGACTTCATGAAATGCTTTCCCTGCTTGGAGAACCTGTACATCAAGATGACAAAAATGGACGGAGAGGTAATTTAGACATACTCCATCCATAACAGATTGTCCATCTGCATTGTTTTTGTATATACTATTTCATTACTGGCTGTTCTAAATCTAAGTTGTCAGCATTTTTATGTTTATTTTGCTTTTTTTCAGTCATCAAAGGTGAAAAATGCATGGTGCCATAAGCACCGGAACCTTATTGATACCCTTGACATTCGTCTAAAGAAAATTGTGCTGACAGTGTATAGAGGCAACAGGGCACATGTTAACTTCGCCAAATTCTTTGTATTGAACGCAAGAGGGCTAGAATCAATGGTTCTTGACGTAGCTTGGGTAAATAATAACACGGTATGGGTTGAAAGGCAGAAAAAAATGCTACAGGTTGAAAATAGAGCTTCAAGGGGTGCACAGTTTCATTTTGTGTATCATTTTGGTCGGTCTGCGTCACTTGAATGTATCTGGTCTAAGCAAGTCCATGATTTGTCAACAATTGACCCCTTTTTGCAGGGTTTGACAGGTGGACCCTGATTTCCTTTCACTGTTCTCCCAAAGCTTGATTAGTAGTTTGTTCGCAGTCTTTAGACATTTCGTATCTCTTTTCCTGGAATATTGTAATTTATCAACAGACAAGGTACTAAATATTGTTTTGATTGGAGAAGTGGTACTTGAGGTACTGTTTTAGGGTGTCTGAAGTCTGAATCCCTTTTTGGCATCCTTGCAAAAAATAAATCCCTTTAGTAAGAATATGAGGATATTACTGAACTCAAGCATTCCTTTTTATTTCTTCATTTTTCATTTGACTCTACCTCTCCCCGACTCATTTACTGAATGACACATTACCTATATACACAATTAACAGGCTCTCTTTGTTTGCCCCTGTCCTGGTATGTGCTCACGTGTCTTCTGTTTTTTAGAGATAGAGGCCGCATTTTGTTTTTTTTTCCTTTGGGTTGAGGGGAGCAGTGGGAGTGACAAGTTACCAAAGGAACTCATGCTTCATAAAATAATTTATAGGCCTCTTGGATAACCTTAGATCCAGATGGTATTTAATGAGAGTGCTGCAGGGTTAGTGATTTTGTATCATATCATTTGTAAGTTTGTTTCTGTAGCACAGTTAGTGCAAAACCTGGACAATTCCCTTATTTGAAGTTGCTAACTATTCCCATATGTGAAGTTGCTAAGCTACTGCATACTGCCTGAGCTTGAAGGCTTGTAATGTTCTTAGTAGAGTAGTTTCTGCAAAGAGGTTCAGTGGTCATTGCAACTTGAGTGTTATTGTCATTTTTAAATTGAATATAAATATAAACACTTTCAACAGACGACCAATCAAGCCTTTTGTATTATAGGCTAATGCAACATTGTTACCCTGGAACCAACAATGATACAGAAAAAAAATGCATTTACAGGAGGAAATTTTCATGTTTTGAAAAAAAAAGATATATTATATACAAAAAACCATAACTCCAAAAGAGATATTAAACAACAAATGCCATTGACAAATCTTTTGAAAACCGTGCGATACTTGTTTCAATAGATCCCCCTCACTCAGCACAATATTACCCATTGATGCAACTTGTTTTTTTGTAATTGTCCAATAACATATATATAAAGGAAACAATATACAAGGGCGTGGATATATTTTATTTGGACATGCCTTTTCTCATAGGACATGTATAGAGTTTTTTTCTGGCTAAGAGAGACAAGGACTCCATGGCAACGCCTATTGCTGCTGATAAAATCAAAACAATGAGAGAAACGAATGGTTGACACACCTTGTGTTTCTTTAGGCAATGAATTTTGAGCCTTTTTTTTCTCTGAGCTAGTGTAAGCAGGTGGCGTTTATCATGCCAATTGCTCACAAAATTGATGAATGGAACAAAATTTCTACATTATCACACAATTCTATCACTTGCGTGCATACGTTGAATGATAAAAAGAAGCTGAAGTGTGTGAGGCTCACAATAATATGGCCCAAGGTTCTCCTATATATATTCCTCTCCTCTGCTTGCTTAGTGTGATCATACTGGCCAGCTTCTTATCTCAGTATCATGTAACACCCACTTGAGATTGGCTGAGACATTGGAGAAAAACAAACCACAAATATGGCTTGAGTATAGATTCCAAGTGTATAATAGCATGGCACTAGACCATGCCACAATTGACATGGTCTAAGATTCTTCTTGCATCCGCCAAATTTTGCTGTGTAAGGTGTAGCAGGAACTTACCCCGGCTGCTAGTCTTGTCCAAATGAGATCAGACAACACGGCGTGAGTTAGCTTACAATTCATCTATTGTTGCACAAAGAGAGTTCATATAGAGCATGTACTATATATTTCCCATCTTCCATAATCCATATGAACAGTAAAATAGAGCTAAGTGCATTGGTTTGCTTGGGATTGATGACACTTTTTGCATTATTGTTTGAGCAGTAATCAGCTTACAATTTTTGTTGGATTTATAGTATGGCAAGTACTTTTCTATATTGTGGATACCTATGGTCATTGTTAGTACTTGTGGGTACTTTGGAATTGAAATATCAGAAATACATATCGGGTCCACTAATTTGGTATTTGGTCCTATAATTTTAGTATTTTTTTTGGTACTTTTGCCTTGGTACTTTTAAGTACTTAACTTATTTAGGAAAAACACTTAAACACACCACACACTTAAGGGGTGAAACCTTTTATATTTATATAGTTGTGCTTAACATATAAGAACAGACGATATGTATACAACACGTGTACAACACAAGGCTATTATATTGAGGCGCCCCAATGTTTAGTGAATTTATGCTTGGAGAAGACCACCTGCATGGCTGCATCGCGCATGTTAACATTGGAAATGCAAGCAGAACTTGCAAAGATGCTTGTGTGTGTAAACTACAGCAGACAAGTGCCGGCTTGAACTTTGTATTGGAAACGTGGAGTTGTTACATACGTACTACCTTCATTCTAAAATGTAGGCCGTTTAACTTTTTTAGCCCAAGTTTGACCAGTTGTTTTATTCAATTTTTTTTACGAAATATCATATTTTTTATTATGTCTTGCTTTAGTAATAAAATAATTTCAAGAATTACCTAAATCTGGTTATGTTTGTATAATTTTTTGAATAAGATGAGCAGTCATACTTGAGGTAAAAGAAAATCAAACGACCTACATTTTGAAACGGAGTGAGTACATGTTGAGAGAAGGATGGAGAAGATATAATACATGTCTTCTATGAGTTCATAGATTTAAACCTTATCCAGGAGATGGAGAATATAGATAGGATGAAGTGGGAGTCTGTCAAACAATACAGAATTGCAACTCTTACATATGTAACAGATCTATTATCCTTTCTAATAGTGAAAACTGCTTCACATAATTTTTTCTCACCCTATTGAGTCTTATCAATTGAAGACATTCTTGGAACGTGGAATACTCTTATATGGAAATTCAAGCTTCTCTAAATGGACTGACCTGCTGATGCTAACATGCTGGATATATTGTGTAATGGGCCTCACCAATTTTGATATGGCTGTTGCGATGCTGCTCCCAATTTGTAATCCTTACATTACACAGTAAAAGACATCATAACTCCAAAACATATGCAATACAACAAATTTCATCGAGAAGTTCTTTTATGATAATGTAATAATTGATCTAATACATCTCATTCGTCCAGCAAAATATGTACCCATTCTTCCTCCCAACTCCAGCACCCAAAAAATACCAGCTGTTGCAATTTATATTTTGGTAACAAGTTCATAAAGATGCATAAAGAAAATACTTATACAAATAAGTTAGTGTATTGTTACTGCTACCGTGATCTCTACACCGACCACCACCACCACACCATTTTATCACCTGCATGCACAAATTGAATGATAAAAGAAGCTGAAGTCTGAAGATAGTGTGAGCCTCACAATAATATGGCCGAGAATGCACATGTGGGATGCTAAAATACTGACAAGAAGAGAAATTAATGAATGGTATAACATGCGTTTTCTAGCTAGAGTAGACCGGTGGCGTGCACACAAAGTTGATGACCATTGTATCACACTATCACTTGCATGCACAACTGAGCTCAAGAGAGCCGAAAGGTGTGCGGGATTCACAACAATATGGGCAAACTAAACATCCGAGTGTGAGAACTGTACATGTGAAGCAATCTGGTATTTCGGCTAATATTATGAGCCTTTTGATATAGCCACTCTTGATTCTGAGAAATGATTCTCCAATAGAAATGATTCTCCATTATTCTGAAGGTCAAATTTGAAGTATGAAATGATTCTCCATTATTCTGAAGGTCAAATTTGAAGTATGAAATGATCCAGGGTGAGAAGTGAATAAGGGGAAGGGAAAAAATCCAAATTACTCACCTCAAGTACAACCAAAGTCCACATATATAATTTGCCTCCTAAAATAAAATTTGGTTCAATTTACCCACTAATATATATAATTTCTCTCTAGTTTCTCCATACACAAGTTGAATTTTAGTTTAAAATTTTACATAGTTGTAGTGAACATCACAATGTATGTAAAAAAAATAATATAAACTGTTCATCAGTATTTTTTGTGTAATATTGTATCATATACATTACTTTATTGTTAAATATATCACCTATCAAAAGAATGATACAAAATGTGTGTTATATTTTTTCAAACATGGTCGACCCTGCACACTCGCCATCCTGCGACCCTGTGCCCATCGTCGCCCCTGTGTGCTCCCTATCATGCGGCCCCGCACTCACTGTTCCCACCCCCATCGGACTCCACCTCCGACGTCGTCGTCCCCGTGCAGTGATGCCCACCTTCCCACCTAGCCGCACGCCCTCTCATCCTCGCTACCGCGCCCTTCCACCCGCCACTGTTTGAGCCGAGCTTGTTGCCAATGGGGCAATGGGTCTCGCCGCTATAGCTTCCCTTTGCCCGATTCATCACCGTCCACACCACCTCTTCCACTCACCCAAGCTTGTTGACTGCCGTCGCATGTCGCCAGCCACCTTCGATCGTCCATCCGCCAAGTTTAGGGATGAATGGGTTCCCCTCGCCTGCAAGATGCTCGCCGGCCTCTTCTCCCTCATCGAAACCTCACAGCCAGTAAGTAATCGGTCAGTCAAACCGTTGGCCCACCAATTTTGATCGCCCCGTGGGTTGGTCCCTTGTCATTGTGTGTGTTGGTTTAGGGAGGCTAGTGGTTTGAAGAGGTTATTGTATTTCATCCCTTTTTTCTAGCCATTTTGTTTTAATACTCTATTCATTTTAAATTATAAGTCGTTTGACATTTTAGCCTCAAGTTTTGCCGCTCGTCTTATTCAAAAAATTTATGGAAACGCAACCAAATTTAAGTTATTTATAAAAAACATTTATTAGTAAAGCAAACCATAACCAAAAAAAATTATGATGCTTTACACGTGGGAGCGTATCCTATGAAAACTAAACTCCACTCTAATCTACCCATCCGCGCTGGATAGAAAAAAAGATAGGATAGTTTTTCAAATAACCCCTCCCACCCGTGTATTCCCACCGTAACGGAGGCTTCCGACGCCGCCTCGCGACTGACGTCTACGTGTCGTTCTTCCGCGAGCACGTCCCCCCTGGACGAGGACGCCAGCACGCGCAGCCCCGACGCCCTGGACGCGTCCCCGATCCTGGAAGACTCGTCGACGTCACGACCATGCATGCATGTGCATATCTGGCCACATCAATCTGTTTACGAACTGCTACTACTGCTACTTGTGCAACTAGCAGTTAGTACTACGTGCACGTAGATTGCAAATTAGCTCGTCGCGCATCAACCTTTGTCAAAGATCAAAGCCCGTCATCGCCGGCGTTCCCAAAGGAACCAAATTACGTGCCTTCTGAGGCTGCTAGGAGACGACGAGGTCATCCTGGCAGATCCCATCACAGTTGCCAGCTCCAACACCGGTGATCTGCTGCTGCCTGTCTGCGGCGAGCTTGCAGCAAGGGGGTCGCGGCAAGGACGTCGGGGGCGTCGGTTTCTGGATGAGGATCGCGACTTTGGGGGCCGCGGCGATGGAAGAGCAGCGTAGACCGCGAGACGGAACGGGATCTAGAGTGGAGTTTTCATAGAATACGCTCCTTACACAATTTATCAAATAAGATGTGGGTCAAATCTGAGGCTAAAAAGTTAAACGACTTATAATTTGGAATGCAGAGAATAATAGTTAAATTAAGATTTTGGCTATTCATTTTTAGAGAGGCTCTTGGGATGCTCTAACAAAGAGGCCCCAGATTATCATCCCACATCAACCTCATTACAATTGCATTTTTTTATACTTTTTTTTTTGCTTGATACCGATACTATATTCGTTTGCGACAGTACCATATTCAATTCTCTTCTTTAATATGAAACGGACAATATTTTGACATTTTCTGTATTTTTTGTTTGAAAAGTATACCATTTCCATTTTGTTTAAAAGTCCAATCCTCTTCTGAGAAATGCAACAGTAGGATACCCACCAAATCGACGCCCCCCCCCCCAGTACGATACTCACCAAATCGATCCCCTCTTCCGCTCTAGATGGAGACGAGCGGCGGCGACGGCGAGGTCTCCGGCAAGCGGGCCAAGCCCTCCTCTGATAATGCCGGCGGCGGCGAGGAGGACCGTATCAGCGCGCTCCCCGACGACGTCCTCGTCCACATTCTCCTCCGCCTCCTCACCCCCGAGGCCGCCCGAACCAGCGCTCTCTCCCGCCGCTGGCGCCGCGTCTGGACCCTCCTCCCGGAGCTACGCTTCTTGTACACCCAAGATTGCCGCCAGATCCGCGCCGCCCTCGAGGCCCACGAGGCGTCCCTCCGGTGTCTCTTCGTCGGGATCCGAGACGCGGCCCCCGATTCCGTGGCGGCCTGGCTCCCCGCCGCCGCCGCCGCTCGCCGCATCTCCGGGCACCTCGTCTTCCACAATATCGAGCGGGGGAATAATGCCCAGGAGGAGGCCGAAGAAAGGGGCGCCTTTGCGCTCCCCTGCCTGGAGAGAGCCACCACGGCCTCGCTTCACCTGGGGCTTCTTGGCCTCGCTGTGCCGCCCGCCGGCGTCTTTGCTCGGCTCACCGAGCTAAGCCTGACCTGCGTCGGGATCCACGGCCCAGGGAAGCTCGGTCACGCCGTTTCATCACCGCGGTGCCCATGCCTGCGGAAGCTCACCGTCAGTGACGCCTGGGGGCTGGACAATCTCGTCATCCATTCCGATTCTCTCCAGCAAGTGAAGCTCGAAGATCTGCATGGCTTGCGGCAGCTCACCATCGTGGCGTCGGCTCTCAAGGACTTGGATGTTACACGCTGCTTCATGAACAATAGGAAACAACTGGTTGCCAGCATATCGGCACCTCAGCTTGTGACCCTCGTATGGGACGACCTGTATGATCCAAGCTTTGTCCATCTTGGTGAGATGGAACATCTTCAATCGTTGTGGCCTTTCTTCTTTCTTGTGTATGGGGAAGATAGCTTGCTACACAATCACGCTTGCTTAAGTCTCGTTCGGCGTTTCAAGACCATCCACAGTCTTACTCTGGCACTGCACTATTTCTGGGTGAGTTCAATTCCTCTGTTATGCAATTTTTTTTTTCATGTTCTCCACTTTTTCCTTGCTGGGCATGGATTTGAAAGTCGGGCAGTGAGCAAGAATTGTCCTAAAGGCCAGCAATAAACATTTGCATGACATTCTTGTACTGGAAAGGCAGACGAAATTATTTTGAAGAATGCCACTTATATATCTATTATTTTGAAGAAGAAAAAGTAGTTTCACTTTAACATTGAAACAAACTGGTGCCTTAATCAAGTAAGGATACCTCGTTAGGCTGTATCACAACAAATCTTGGGGATATACATATTTATCTAGACTTGCTAAAACGGTACAAGACCAAATTTCATTACTAAACACAATAACATTACAGTAGTCTTCTTGTTAACATATTTATCTAAATGATGGTGGTGTTTTTAAGAACATCTTTGTAAGTTTTATTTTTTGAGTAGAGAATTAGCAAACCTACCTCCAAATTGAATTACTTGGGCTAAGGTTTTGTTGTTATTTTTGGTAGGGAATGGCAGGTTTTTTTTGTAGCAAATTAACTAGTTATATGAACCATTTCCTGCATGGAAATAGCAATGAGCAGCTCATAAGAACTACATGAGATGTTGCTGCCTCTTTCCAAATGTCATATATGACCCTTCTTTTTATTATTTTTTGGTGACTTCATATGGATACACAGGAGATAGATGACTTTGATTACTTAATGGAGGATATGACAATGCTCCCCGACATCACGTTTTTTAAACTAGTTGTATCAGCAAATGGACATGCTTTTGGGGCCAGCGCATTTCATGTTCTCAGGATGTGTTCTGGTATTAGAAGGCTGATGCTGTCATTCCTTGCTCCTACCAACGTGGAGGTAAAGCTACCATTTGTTTATCCAGTATGCCTTTTTATTTCTTGTCTCATTATGACATGATCTGTTGATCCCCCTAGACATCATTCTTATATTTTAGCTCAAAAGTTTATCTGTTCATTAACTGTTGTAAATATATATGGTGCTATGTCTCCTAATTGTTAGATGTATATAGTCATGTGTATGCATAATCCACAGCTGTGTGATTACTCGCTAGTATAGCGAATTGTTCTGCGTTTGTACCTGGACCTCTTATCTCCTTTTGCGGATTTGCAAAACAATTGAGTTGCATCCTGTAAAACTAGTGAGAACACTATGCTCTATAGTTTGAGTTTTGACTGTGTTTTACTATTTGGATTGCATATTTTTATTATTTTCAAATTATTGTCAGACTTTTTGAAATGTACAACAGTGTTTCATTAAAAATAAATAAATTACAGTTCTGCAAGTTAACTGATTTGTTGTATGTCAGGCTTGATCTTGATTACATTTTTCCTTCAAGAAGAAGATCTTGATAGCAGAATTAGTAGTTTGGAGATGATAGTATGTGTTGGTATATAAAAACCATTGGCAGTTTTTTGAATGCCCCTAATTAAAAATTTCCATAGTTAACATCGGATAACCTAAGTCCTATGGTGGACTGAAACACTTTTTAGTATTATTAACAGCGTAATCATAGGACCTATACCACTTTCTCATAGCTCAGGATAATCGTATTTCTGCTATCTGTTGTTTCAAAGTGATGTCCAGGAGGAAACCTTTTGCAAATGTTGTTTTTCTTTGATCGCATATTTGGGTAATCTGATATGTTTCAAACTTCCTGTCTTTGTATTCCAACCAACAATATCAGTTAATGTTTAAAGGTTAATGCCCTGTTCCAGGCGCAAACTACATGCCCATCAGGTTGCATTTGTGGTGATCAAAAGAACTGGGAAACATAGCAACTCTTATTGAATCAGCTCAAAGAAGTAGAAATCTTTCTGTGGAGAGGATCTGAACATGATGTTACATTTGTGAAGCAGCTATTCAAATGGGTGACGGTATTGGAAAAGATGACGGTAATTTTCAATTATTCAGTCACTGAAAGCATGGTCAAGGAGTTGTGCCAGGTGTTACGAAGCTTCTCTAGGCCAGAAATACGCATGGAGTTTTACATGTATCAGGACATGATCAGGGTGCCGTATGCACCCGAAGATTGAGGCACTAGGTTATCACTTTAAATGTTGCACCCTCTTTCTGTTAGTTTTCATCTTTGTCCAGAGCATCAAAATGCTAGCAGGTCCCAATCCAGGGCGAAAAAAGAACATGCTGAAGCATGGAAATTAGTCTTGTGATCTTGTCTGAGACCATCAATCCAATTACTTCAAAATTGTATCTGGCAGTGCGACAGTGCACATTTTCTAGCATGATTACTTGATTAGGAACATTGATCGTAGCGAATGAACATATTTGGCAAGAAACGAATGCTGGTTACATGGGAGCAGCATCAGCAATAGCACCCCAAAAGATACGTTGGTGCAAGTTGTCATAAAAAAATGTTCATTGGTGCAAATGCTCTTCAGCGCCAGGTGTTAAAGAACTTATCTTTTTCCTTCCTAATTTGATAATTTCTATCAAGTTTTATAGGCTGAAGTAGGGAATCAGCATTCGAGACTGAAACACGAAGACCTGCACACACTGCTGCATAATTTTAGTTCTGTTTCAATATCTTCTGGCCGGTTATATAATCTTGAACCTGCTGACTCTTGTTGAGGATTCGCACCTCATTTTCTGCATCCCAAATCAACAATGCATATTTGGTGTAACCTGGTATTTTTCAATCTTCCTGTCTTTGTATTCCAACCAACAATATCAGTTACTCTTAAAGGTTAATACCTTGTTCCAGGCACAAACTACATGCCCATCAGGTTGCGTTTGCCGTGAGCAACATAACTGGGAAACCGAGCAACTCTTATTGAATTACCTCCAAGAAGTACAAATCTGTCAGCTGAGATGATCTGAACATGACGTTACATTTGTGATCTGAAGCAGCTATTCATATGGTTGACTGCATTGCAAAAGCTGACATTGCCTTGTCTTCCTCGTCTTCCCGATCTGCTCTCCGCCGCCGGCCGCCGCCATCGCCATGGGTGTGCTACTGTGCTCACGAGAGCCAAGAAAAGGAGGATGGAAGAGCAGGAGCGCATCGCTGTGGCGCTCGGCTCCTCTCAACGTCGAGCTCTTCGGGAAAAATCAACCACCAGCGACATCTCCTGCATCCTCTCCTTGCACCCAGGCCCCGGTCGCCGCCTCTCCGTCGTCGGCGGCAACTCCTCCGCCGCCGCGGCCCTGGACGGATGGCTCCGGTCCCCCGCCCTCGATGGGCTCCAGGAGCTCAAGTTCCACTTGGAAGAAAACCTCCTGCGCCACTGCCGGCTGGCGTCGGCGCACCACTTCGCCTCCACCCTCGTCGTCGCCAGCTTCGGCTGCTGTGTCTTCTTGTCGTCGTTGGAGAAGCTGACGCTCTCCAACGTCACGACGCCGTGCTCGCCGGCTGCCCTGTGCTGGAGAGTTTGCTCCTGCTTAACAACGAAGGCCCCACTCGAGTGAAGATCAGAAGCATCGGTGTTGGTTGTGGGTACACAAGCCTCCGAGCGAGTATGCTTCTGAAGTGGAGATAATTTCAGCTGGTCATCAAGTCCTTTCCGACGACTCATTAGTAGGTCTGACAACACTGATGAGAAGATACCTGGTTTTTATCTGAAAATATCCAGCGAAATTTTGTCACTTTTCAGTGTATTTGACATTTGTTATCTCTTTTCCCGTAATACTGTGCTATCTGATTTGGTGTTATACGTCGTTTTAAACAGAAAATAGCTGTACGTAGAGATCGATGCCCATTGTTCTTTTCCACCTGCACCTGGTTGTCATTGGAATGATTCGATTTGCATAACTGTCTAGTCCATTCAGATTCCTCACAAAAAGGGTCCGGAACTTATTTGTAATACCTGAACTTATCCTTTAATATGAACAGGGCATAACAGGTGAAAAACCAAGGAAGCCTATTGAATCGTCTCCAAGAAATGGAACTTCGTGAGTTTAGTGAATCTAAACATAAAGTTACTCTTGTGAAGCGACTATTATTCGGTTGGCAATAGTGGTGCAAAAGATGAAAGTAAATTTGGGCCATCCAGTCACTGAAATTAAAGGATATAGCCAAGGAGCTAGCCGTGCCAGATGCTACATGTCTTATCGGGACCACAAATATGCATGATATTTTACATGTATTTAGTTCTACATCCAACTTCGTGTAGTTGTGAAGCTTGAAGGAATCATTGACCAGCTTCAGCTTGAGGCCTTTCTTATCCACCGGCAAAGCACAACGAGAAATTGACTGACACCACCATCAAATAATGGCAGTGCTAGCGGATCCCAGTGCTGTCATTCTGAAGACTGGAAATCAGTCACAATCCCCTGGAGAAAACAAAAGTCCATTGAGAGTGGAAAATTTGATCCAGAACCTGCTGGTTTTACTTTAAAATTTTGTTTTTTTTCCCTGCAGAAATTTGTAGCAGCTTTTACAATTGAGAGACCTACAGATAGGGCCTCAAACCTCATGCATGTGCTTCTCGGTCAAAGAAGAAATAGGTTAGTAGGAACAAAAAATAGAATGTGCTTTTTGCCGTGAAAACTGTACACAAAGCTGTTTGGTTCTGTGTACATCTCTGTGTCGCCCATTCAAAAACACATTGCGACTTGCAATAATATATTCCATACAAAAACCAAAAGACATATTAAACAACAAATGCCATCGACAAGTCTTTTGAAACCAGTGCATTACTTGTTTCAATAGATTCCCCTCACTCAGCACAACATTACCTATTGATGCAAATTGTTTTTTTAGTAATTGTCCAATAACATATATAAAGGAAACAATACTTATTACAAATGAGCTATTGTGCATATATTTTATTTGGATATGCCTTTTGTTTTCTCATAGGGCACGGATAGAGTTGTTCCTAACAGAAATACACAAGGACTCCACAGCAGCACCTATTATTGCTGATAAAATCAAAACAATGAGAGAAATGAATTGTTGACATGCACTGTGTTTCATTTGGGAATGAAATTTGAGCCTTTCTTTTGCTCTGAGCTAGATTAAGTTGGTCGTTCGTATCGCGCCAATTGCTCACAAAATGGATGAAGGCAATCAAATTTCTACACTGATCACACCATTCTATCACTTGCATGCATAAGCTGAATGATAAAAGAAGCTAAAGAGCGTGTGACGCTCACAATAATATGGCCCAAGCTGCTCCTATATATATTCTATCAATTGCATGAATAAGTTGAATGATTACTGTCTAGCTTCTTATCTCAGTATCATGTAACACCCACTTGAGATTGGCTGAGACATTGGACAAAGACAAACCACAAATATGACTTGAGTATAAATTTCAAGTGTACAATAGTTTGGCATTAGATCATGCCGCAATCGGCATGGTGCAATATTCTTCTTGCATCGATCAGACTATCCTTCCTCAGGTGGTAGCATGAACCTTCCCCAGCTGCTACTCTTGTACAAATGAGAATACGAGATTATACAACACCACGTGATACAGCTTACAATCCATCTTGTTTGGCACTTGTTTCCATTATTATTAGATAAATCAGCTTACAAATTTTGTTGTATGTATCATATAGAAAATGGAAATATTTAGTAAGATGATGAATGATGCCTCGTTGTAAGCAATTAGAAAAACACACCACACACACCTTAGGAGAGGAACCTTTTATATTTATGTAGCAATTGTGGCTTAACAAATAAGAATGGCGTGTATACGACACATGTACAACACACGGCTATTATATTGAAGCTCCCCAATTTTCACTGAATTTATGCTTGGAGAAGACCACCTGCATCGCGCATGTTAACATTGAAATCCAACACTACAGGAAGGAAGCCCCCAGTACAGTGTCGGTTATGCAACCAATACTGAGTATCCGGTACTGATGGGCACGTCAATTAGTACCGGTTGTAATAACCAGTACGTAGTGGGCATTTGGTACCGATTGATAACATCAACCGATACCAAATGATTTTTAGCCAAAAAAAAAGAAAAATATTTGAACTCACCGGGGGGCTCGCACACGCGCATCGTCGCAAGCCACAAGTCATGCGATTTTCTCCACGCATAAATACGCATGTGAAGTTTGTGGGACTCGAACTAACGACTTCCCCTCGCGTATTTCATCCTTAACCATCCCACCTATAGAACACTTGTGGTTAAGAGAGATGCATTGAGGAAAAGATCATTCATTGCACAGCTTCAGCGTGAGGTCTTCTTACACACAAAACCATGAGGAAACATAGCAGTTCATATGAGGTTTTGGCTACAACAAAAAGAATTATTTCTATATAAAAAAAAGTAGTTCGTGTTCATCATTGTGGCAGGCCGACGGCCCTGCCGAGCGAATGGCGAGGCAGAGGCGGCGACAACGACAAGCGGTGGCGGCGATGGTGGCAGTCGCCTTGCCCTTGCCCGTCTTACTCATTTCGGGCGCGATGTACCCGAGCGTTCCGATGGCGTGCGAGGTGACGACGGTGGTAGGGTGGACGCGGCAGCGACCATGGCAGCGAGGCGGAGGCAGCCATCAGCGTCAATTAGGAATCCCCAGCATAAGCACGAGAATTGTGTGCTAAAAAGAAGGCGTAAACGCGTGTCGGCTTCTCGCTCTCCCTCCTTCCACACGTCAAGCATGATGTGAGTGTGACTGATGACGGTCTGAGTCTTGATGAAATCATCCTACAGCTCAAAAAACTCGTTTTGTTCTGAACAATATGGACCTTTATTTATTGTGTGGCTGATTTTGGGCAGAAGAAGGTGTGTTGTAGGTAACTTTGGTTGTTGTTTTTTTCATATATATAAGGCTCCGGCTCCTCCAAAATGGTTAAGGCTGTGGTTTCTCGAAAGGAGCACCTTTTGGAGTTAGTATTTCGAAAATATTTGGTAGAATGGCCTCTCTTGCTTTTTCATCAGCACATAGAAGATGTGAAAGTGTTTGATATGCCCCTACCTATATGACTTGTCGTGCAAATGAAATTTATATTTTTCTCATATTTCATAGATTACGTGATTTCATATGAAAATAAAAAAATATCGTTATAAACTAAACCAACCATTTCTCTTTCTCTCTGTTTGTTCTTGTCCGTTGCTTTTTTCTTCCTCAACAGTTCACACTTCATCCTTATCCTGTAATCCTTATGTCTCTCCACATCCATTCGTTTCGGTCTACTAGTAGCGTCTAGCGTGCAGCTCCAAGCCTTCCACACTCAGTCACAGCCCAGCGACGCTCCTGCTCCCAACTGGCGCCCACGCTGGCAACTCTATCTAGAGCTACTAGCTGGCTACCTAGCGGTCAACACATGGGAGAACTATATACTCGACTACATGCAACGCCAATTAGTTTCATTTTTATTTGAGGCTTAATTAGGAAGAGGGAATAATATAATCATGGGAGGAGAGCTTGGAAGAAGGCCGGAGGAGCTGTTCAATCACTACGTGAGCCTTTGGACGGCCACAAGGAACATTGTGGGCGCTCTGGGTTTCCTGGTGCTGTTTTGGTCCACCGTGGTGCTCCTCGGCGGTTTCGTCGGCCTCCTGCGGGTCAAGGAGTTCTGGGTGCTCACTGCACTCAGCTTCCTCATGGCATTCAGGTAATAAGCTACTAATTCATTCCTCGTCTCCTTTCACCACTTTTATTTCGTTGGATATGTACATACATATACATGGCAGAAGGCCTAGAACACTAGCTCACCTTGTGGTGCATGTCCCGTGCTCCACCATAAAATACATGATAAAATAGTGCATGGAAGATTAATTCAACTATAATCATATAGATGGAAAACGATGCAATAATGATCTCTATATGTTTATGCAAAGTTTGAGATTTAATAAATTTTGTGCAAGGAGAAACGAAAAAAAGAGAAAATATGGAGTATTGGGACCACCCTAGGTCCCGTTTTAATTGGTAGGGCTTCACCTCCTAATAAAGCGACTGGGGCCCTTCGGTGGTGCTGACGTCGTAATTACAAGGGCATTTTAGTACATAGGAAGGGAGGATAAGCCAGTTAAGCTTCTTCTTCTTGTTGTTTTTTCTTCCCCTTTGATGGAAGCCATTTTGGGGCTTAATATATATGAGCTCATTAGGTGAAGCCATTTTATTTGTACCCATTTAGAAACCGTTGGAGAAACCCTACCAAAGGTGGCCCTAATATCAATCACATGCAAGAAGACACTAATTTACAAAGACAAACCTCCTCAAGCTGAGTAAAAAGCTCACCAACCAAATGGTCCGCTCTAAGCTTTTACTAGCTACAATCACTACAAAGGATATAAATAGTTTTCAAGGTAACATGTCTAGACATTACCACATTGGTTAAGATCATCTAACGGTGTACCAGTTTATGTGAAACCAAGGACCTAATAATACAAGTACATATCACACAGGATGGCGAAAATTTGTTCTAAAGAGTTCAGTAAAGGGATTTATCTCGAAGAGCCAAAGATCATATCTATTCTCCAGCTTAAATGGATGGAGGCACACAACAAGGTTCTAGTTTTCATGATGTGGATGGTGCGTGTAGTGAAGTTCATTTTTGGCTGGAGTTTCATATTGCTCGTTAATATTTCGCCACTTGTGATTGTGGGGATCTCAGTGTGGCGTCTTGTACAACGAGATTATGGCGATGCAGATGGAGATCCTGGGAACAGAGCAAAATTGACCGCCGCACTTGACATCTTCTATGCTCTAACTCTGTTCCAGGGTCTATTCTCCTTGTACCATGTAGCTCTTATTTGGAAGTGGGGACGCTACTTGCTGTCCAAGTCATCAGTGGCCAAATACTGTGAACTTGGAGTTGAAGAATGGGGTTATGAAGTAGCTCGGATGTACTTGCGAGAAACAAAAAGGAAGTTTAGCAAGGAAGGCGTCGTGCCGGACAATTGGAACTTGATAGCATACGGTGTCGAGTTCCTCCAGTCTGCATCTGGGGATGACCGTCTATGGGGAGCAAGGGTATTAGATTTAGACCTGGTGTACGGCAAGGATAAATCTGTAGTTACACAGAACCTACTGTTTTCCAGGCTCTCTATTATGAATCTGATCGGCATGATTGGTCTGAGAGGCAAAGATGACACCGAGAAGAGGGAGCGCGCCGCAAGGATTGTAGCACACCTTGCCAGCGACCTCAGTATAAAACACTTCCCGGGTACACTGCAGTGCATATGTTCCCTACTTGAGAGCAGTAAGCAATCATGTGACCAGAAACTTCCTGATGAAAAGGATCAAAATGGGTCACTGAATACATCCCAGCAGCATCAAGATGATGCCGTCATGTTGATGGTCAACGATGAACATGAACAAGACAGTTCATTATGTGACTGGTTATTAGCCAATATAAAAAGAACTACTTTATATGTGATTCAGCAAGATATGGAAGATTCGGTGAAGGTGAGGAGATATTCCTATACATCTAAAGGAGCCAAGGACCTGATTTCTCAGGGCCTGCTGATTCTTGAAAAGCTCACAGAAGACGAGGGAAACTGTACAGAGATAAGCAGACACCAAAGGCTGATGTCTAAGATCACATCGCCACTGAGCAGCCATGACTTCCTCAGCATTGTGCAGGACAGCACAATGTTTCAAATGATAAGCAGTTTACTCACAGTTGTGAGCAGGATACTAACCAGCTATGGTGATGGCACCACAAGGCTGCGCCAGGAGCTGGCAAGCAACACGGAAGTTGTCAGCAATCTGATGGGTATTTTGGACACTGACAGTGAAGGTGCCCAAGAACTGCATGGGCGAGCCCTGGAGATCCTGACAGAGTTAGCCTTTAATGATTATTTCACAAAATTGACCTTTGGTGATCCTGAGCCTAAATTCATGCTTAACAAGCTTTTCGAGACCGTACAGTGCATCTTCCTTGACAGAGAGAGGGCCATCAGATTGAGGGGACAAGCAGGGGAAGCACTGGCCAGATTGCTTACCCTTCGCAAAGCAACTGCAAGAGGGGCTAATGTTTCTGATATACTTTCCAAGAAAGACGCAATCAACCTATTCAACAAGGTAACTAGCTACCTCTGCCTAACTTTATCTATATTTTTTTATCTATAACAAAAAATACTTTAAGAAAAAACTCCCTTCCTATCCTCAACCTCTGTATCGTTTTTTTTTATCATATTCCTAATTCGTTTAAGCTGTTTTTATTTTGCCTGAGGCAGAGAGGGGCCACAGTTGTTTTTTTTAATGCTTTTACGTGTTTCCCTCTTGTAATAAAAATTAGAGCAAATCTCTCACGGTTTCGTTAAAAAACATATATATACCAATTTCTTTTGCAGTGTAGAAAATTTTTTCCCTGCACTGACCATCCCCAGACACTTACTGCATACTCATAATCCAAAATAAATGACATTTATGTAAGATAGTTCATAATCGCAATATTTTTTTGTGTAGGCAAGTTTGTCATAAATAACCATCTTAGCTGCAAACATGTACTTGCATTAGATAAGTGCATACAAAATTACAAGGGGCCAACTTAATTTGTTAAAGTAATTCATTAGCACCGTTTTTTTTTAAAAAAAAAAAACTATTAACTCCTTCCAATGATTTAGGTACAGATAAAAAGAACACCCTACTTCCACTAGAGATGAGTTGTACAAATATTATATTGCTGATTCTTTGCGCTAAATTATATTGTTCCAGGTGCTCGATCACATACTCTCTAGTAAAATGGGAACAGCAGCTGGTGGAAGCAATAGTAATGTAGCAGAGAATATTTCAGACACGGAGCAATGCGAGGAAAGAAAGCTCATTTCAGCCTTGTTATCCGTCGCCGTGGTGATGTGCAACGAAAATGTGATCAGTAAAAAAGATTTTGCCCATGCCAACACTGAAGATACAGCACTGGTGAAGAAGCTCAAGGAAGTCCTAGAATCAAACAAGCACAGCACTGCTGAGTGTTTGAGAGTGGTCAAGCTTACCTGCCAGTTGGTGATAGCTATGATTCAAGCCAAGCCCAGCTGCATCCAACTTTTCGATGAACAGAATTTCAAGGAAGCACTGACCGAGGCTTTGGACACCATGTCAGAGATTGATAGCTGCATGCTCTTTGCTGGGAATGGGTATGATCGTGAAGGGATCAAGCCGGCGAGGTCTCTTGCTCCTCTTGTAAAAGAAGCACAGCAACTCCTACAGTCATAAAGATCGCAGAGATGAGAGACATTTCCTGTTTTTTCTTTTCCTCAGAAAACTCTGCATGATCCCCTCACGATCATTGGTATGAATGAACGTGCTTGTAACAAGGAATTTTGTGGCTGAATCGTCTTCTAGGCTATCTATGAGAACAAAAAAGACTGGGCATTTACATTCTTAGTTTCAGAACATGCAGTAAACTGTCAGAGTAGTGGAACATTATTATAATTTGGCAGGAACATAATCGGGCTTATTGCTGTCAAAAGGTTACCGGGCTTTTCTGTAGGCAGGGGCAATGGCCTACAATTCGTATCAGATTTGCAGTGGGCCTAAAAATATGTTGGGCCACAAACAAGAGCGGAGGCCCAACTACTTCATTGATACTTCATTGCCTCGGTTTCCTTCCCCCATTGATCTCCTCTCCGCCGCCGGCCGCCGCCATCGCCATGGGTGTGCTCACGAGAGCCAAGAAGAGGAACCTGGAAGAGCAGGACTTCATCAGCCGCCTCCCCGACGGCATCCTCGGCGACATCATCTCCCTCCTCCCGACCAGAGACGGCGGCCGCACGCAGATCCTGTCCTCCCGGCGGCGCCCCCTCTGGCGCTCCGCTCCTCTCAACATCGAGATCCTCAGGTACCGATGGTGGGAGCACACCATCGCCGGCGCCACCTCCCGCATCCTCTCCGAGCACCCGGGCCCCGGCCGCCGCTTCTGCGTCGTCTACAGCAACGCCGATGCCGCCGGCGTGGCCGCCCCTTGTGGATGTCTGGCTCCGGTCCGCCGCCCTCGACGGCCTCCAGCAGCTCGAATTCCACTACTTCAACTTGTCGGGGATCACGCCGCTGCCACTGCCAGAATCGGCGCGCCGCTTCTCGCCCACCCTCGTCGCCGCCGTATTCGGCTACTGCGTCTTCTTCCAGGACGGGCCTCACCACTACCCGCTTCTCAGGAAGCTGACCCTCTCCAGCGTCGAGATCTCGGAGAGCTCTCTGGACGCCATGCTCGCCGGCTGCCCTGTCCTGCAGAGCTCGCTGCTGCTTAATAACCATGGCCCCACTCGAGTGAAGATCGCGTCTGGTAGCCTCAGAAGCATCGGTGTGGGTTCTTCTACGCAAGGGTCCCTCAGGTTGCAGCAGCTCGTCGTCGAGGATGCCCCATGCTTGGAAAGGTTGCTAATTTTCCAAGGCACTCAGATTGACATCTCGGTAATCTCTGCACCAAGGCTGGGTATTCTCGGGGAACTCCATGGCAGCGACCACATGCTTCGATTTGGCACCACAACTCATCTTCAGGTACATACATGTTTATCCAATTGCAAGCCCCTTAATTTGCCTGCCTGATCGAGATGCGTGTAAATTATTTATGTGCTTTTGACTCAGGGATCAGCCATTGCTACCATGACGGCCGTGGTGCCCAGTGTGAGGGTTTTGGCTTTAACTGAAGCCAAACCTTGTTTCGATGCGGTTATGAACTTGTTCAAGTGCTTTCCTCACCTAGAAGAGTTGTACATCGAGGTACCATGATGGCCATGGTGTGCATGCCCGCAGTGTGCATTTGCATTCTCTTGCCACTTACTATTATATCGATCCATGTTCTGTTCTCATGCTAGCTTAGGTTGACCATGCATTGACGACACTTTCTATGTTCCTTTTGCTTTTTTCAGATAATAAGGGATAAAATTGCATCGTGCAATACATACAGTTGTAAACTTACTGGTACCCTTGACATCCGTCTGAGAAAAATCGTGCTAGCATACGATGAAGACGCGAGTTGCATATAAACTTGGCCAAGTTCTTTGTAATAAATGCACGCTTGTTGGAGTCAATGACGCTTCAGCTAACATTTGGAGACGACCTTGGCAGACAATGCGTGGAGATTACAACGTAGGCTGCTAGAGGTCGAAAAGAGGGCTTCGAGGGGTGCACGATTTTATTTTGTATCTCATATACGGTCATTTATTCCTTCATCTAAGCTGCAGCAAGTACATGATATGTCAATACTCAGTCCCTTTCAGAGGATTTATTATGAGTAGGTCTGATAACACCGGTGAGAAGGAATTTATTTTGTATCTGGAAATATCTAGCGGGATTTAGTCACGTTTTAGTGTCTTGACATTTGATATCTCTTTTTCTGGAATACTGTAATTTGTCACCATTTTATTTGGTGCTATATTTCGTAAACAGAAAATAGATATAGAGATACCCATTTAATTCAACTTGCATAAATATCATATTTATCCCCATTATATCATATATTACTATTGTATAGCACATTCAGTTTCCTAGCTCACAAAAGGATCTGGAGCTTATTTGTTCATGAGGAATCTGCTTCCTGGTGGGGTGGTAGTAGTACCTGAAACTATGTTTTGCTTTCGTGTCAACTCTAATATCAACAGAGCATAACAGGTGCCATACCATATTCCCCTATTCCTTTTTTTCAGAACTATTGTAATGTTGCAATCTGTTGGTTTCAAAACAAATGGATAGGTCAAATCCTTGTTGCAATCTGGTAATTTCCATGTCTCCTATATATGCATGTTTTTTATGCCATTCAAGTTTCAACAGGTTCATTTAACCTTATACAAGCTAATGCTCAGTGCAGTTCAGGTTGCATTTTTTGACATAAAGAAACAAACTGCAAAACCAAGAAACACCTGTTGAATCATCTCCAAGATATGGAACTTCGTGAGTTCGGTTGATATCTGAACATAAAGTTAACTCTGGAAATAAATTTGGGCTATTCAGTCACTGAAAGGATGGCCAAGGAGCTAGTTGTGCCAGATGTTACACAATCTCAGGTTCCACATCGCCTGGTTGTCAGACACCAGGATCGCTGACCATCCGTTCGGGTACACCTGTCGTGGACAAACAAACAATTGCCAATGTTCAGTTCAGTTTCGTTAACACAATGTTCAGTTTACTTTTCCCATACTCGACTCAGCGAGATGATCAGGTGTGTCAGTGACAGAGTGAGCCTCTATTTGCAAATGCATCAGAATTCAGAAGTGGCGAGCCTGAAAGTTTCAGGCTTTGATGCTGCTAGCCCGACAACCAGAAGTCGTATCCGCAGAGAGTGATGGATGGATCAGGGCTGAAATTTAGAGCTCCTGTGGGCCCAAAGAAAGGACTGTTGGGTCATAAAACAAGCGCAGAAGCCCAATTACTCAGAGGTATACTCCGCGATCACTCGCGGCATCGCTCTCGATCGACTTCGTCGACCTCCTCTCCGCCGGCCGCCGCCATCGCCATCGCCATGGGTGTGGTCACGAGAAGCAAGAAAAGGATGCTGGACCTGGAAGAGCAGGAGCCCCTTGAGGACCGCATCAACCGCCTCCCCGACGACATCCTCGGCGACACCCAGTGTGAGGGTTCTGGGCTTCTGGCTTTAACTGAAGCTAAACCTTGTTTCTTTTTTTTCGAGAATACGCAGGAGAGCTGCATATCTTTTCATTAAGAACAAAAATAGATAATGTTTACAAACGGGCCTATAAGCTGGGCTCACGCACACGGACCAACCTAGATATGAAGTACCCTAGGACTTAACTTAACAACCGAAATTGGGGGATATAACCAAGCCTTGCGACTAATCACTAAACTCTAGGCCATCCGAGAGTTGCCAGATTGGAGGCCCCCGCCTGCACCCAATCCTTGACATCCTTCATTATCATCTGGATCGCATCCCTAATTGTGGCCGTCCTAGCGTTGAATACGACGTCATTTCTTAGTTTCCAGAGGCGCCAGGAAACCAACATCACCATAGAATCCACTCCTTTTCTTGAGGTCTTGGTCCTGCGCTTCCGTATTGCGACCCACCACTCTGTCATTGTTGGATATGGTCTGCTCAGGTCATTGTCGCCCAGCATGGTGCCCACCGCATGCCACACCTGCCTAGTGAAACAACAAGCATGGAAAAGGTGATCGGCCGTCTCACGCTCTTGGTCGCAAAAGGCACAGGCTGGGGTGTCCTGAAGGCAATGCCTATGCCGTCGGTCAGCTGTCCAAAGGTGATCATGCATCACGAGCCAGATAGTGAATTTGACTTTGAGGGGTGCCCAACCTTCCACAACGGCCTGGCAGCGGCGAGATATGTCCCTCCCACGAAGAACTAACGGTGGGCTGATCGTGCCGAGTAAGTCCCGGACGCAGACAATCTCCAACTGAAGGTGTCCTCTACACCAGGAAGCAGTCTGCACTGGCTGGTTGCATGCCAGAGCAAGATGTACTACCTAAGCGCAGCAATGTTCAAGCGGCCCTTGATGTCGGAGGTCCATGCTCTGTTTGTCAGCGCTTGTTGTACCGTTCGTTGCTTAACAGTGGCTGGTCTAATGAGTTTGCAAAGGTCAGTGGCCACCACGCATGGTGAACTAGCACCGTTCCATCGATCAACCCAAAATAGCGCCAACACCCCATCTCCAAGATGGATATCCACCGAGCTCTGGAACATGGCGGCTACCAAAGGGTCCTCCCCGAAGGACAGGTCGAGGTCCCTCCATGGGCGATTTGCGTCTGTCCGCTTGAGCCATAGCCATCGCAGCCTCAGAGAGTAAGCCGCTAGCTGCAGGTCATGAATGCCCAGGCCACCATATTCGATTGGGCGACATACCACCGGCCATGCCACCTGACATTGACCTCCATTTGCCATCTCCTTGCCAGCCCACAGGAACCCGCGGCGACGTTTATCCATCTCCTTGAAAACCCAGTCAGGAATCTTAAGTGATATCAGGACGTGCACATTTGTCGCACTCATTACGGCCTTGACAGTAGTTAACCTCCCGGCCTTGTTCATGAGTGACGCCCTCCAGGTTGGCATGGCTGCGGAGACTTTGTCAATCATCGGCTGCAAGTCGGACTTCCTGAGCTTGGTTACTGATAAAGGCAAGCCAAGGTAGAGCATTGGGAAGCCGGTGATTGGCACTGGCAAGAGTCTTTGTATCAGGGTCACCTCCTCATCTGTACAGGCGATAGGGGCTGCTTGGCATTTGGACAAGTTAGTTTTCAGGCCGGAAGCATTTCCAAAGAACAAGAGTATCTCCCTCGTTGTAATCAAGTCCTGGCGCGTAGGTGTTATAAACAGCACTACGTCGTCGGCGTATATTGAGCATTGATGATGTATGGCCTGGAGGGGAGGTGCAGCAAGTACGTTGCAGAACCTTGCTGCCTTGATCAGGCGATGCAGGACTTCCATGACGAGGATGAACAGCATCGGCGAGAGGGGATCGCCTTGGCCCAAGCCTCTCATGTTGGCAATCCAATTGCCATGCTCACCGTTGAGGATGATGCTTGTTGTGGCCGTGGAGACTAGTGCTGCGATCCAGTCTCTCCATCATGATCCAAACCCCATAGCCGCTAGGACTTGTAGGAGGAAGCACCAGTCCACTGTGTCAAACGCCTTGGAGATGTCGAGCTTGAGTAGCAGCGATGGCTTCCTAGCCCTGTGCAACGCCTTAGCTGCCAGCTCAACAAGCTTAAAGTTGTCGTGAATTGAGCGATTCTTGATAAAGGCACTTTGGTTGATGTCCACCAAGATGTGTAGGAATGGTGCAAGCCGGTTCGCCAGGACCTTGGCCACTAGCTTTGCAAAGTTGTGGATGAGGCTAATTGGCCGATAGTCGCTTGGCGTGGCAGCCTCTGGCTTCTTCGGTAACAGGGTCACAAGTGCACCATTCAGCCGATGTAGTTGGCCTCTATTAGTGGAATAGAAGAAGTCGAATGCACGCAGGATGTCACGTTTGATGATCGGCCACGCAATCCGATAGAACTCTGCCGTGAAGCCATCCGGGCCAGGGGATTTGTCCTTGGGCAGGGCTTTGACGGTGTTCCACACCTCCTCCTCTGTGAAGGGAACCTCCAGGTGCGAGAGGTCAGTCTGCTCGACGCCAATCCCAGGCAAGTCGATGCGCACCGACTGATCTGCGCGTGAGCCGATGGCGGCATTGAAATATCAAAATAAAATTTCTGCTTTGTCCTCCTGGCTTGTCGCCGTTGAGCCTTCCCAGTTCAACACCGCAATGTGCTTCTTTCGGGTACGATGGCTGCATTGCAGATGGAATAGTTTGGTGTTTGCATCCCTGTCCTTGAGATAGATAAGGCGTGAATGGAGTCTGGCAATGGTGCGTTCCAGGGAGGATAAAGCCAGAATTTTTAACTTGAGATCGTGCCGAAACGAAACCTCATCCGCCGAGAGATCTATCCTTTCCATTGCCCGGTCAAATCGTAGAACCAGCTCGCGAGCCACAAGCAGTTGTTCCCTGATTTGGCCCACTTGACGTTGGCTCCAACTCTGCAATTCACGCGACGTTTTTCGGAAGAGGTGGTCAAGACGGCTGTAGGGGTTTGTGATGGTGTCGGGGCAATGCCAGGCCTGGGATATAGCTTCTGTAAGATCCGGGATCTTGATCCACCAGCTCTCGAAATGGAAGCGTCGCTTCGGTTGCGGGAGAGAGTTTGTTGCCAAATGCAGCGGCGCATGATCGGACATGCCCGAGGAGAGGGCTTGCAGGAAACTGTAGGGGAACAGAGCGTCCCAGTCAGTCGAGACTAGTATGCGGTCTAGCTTCTCGAGCGTTGGGTTAAGCCGTTCATTACTCCAGGTGTAACTGAGCTCCATGTCATCCACGAACTTCCTAAACCGACCTAGGTTTCTGCGGTTTATGTTTCGGTTGTTCTTGTCAGATGCCTCCAGTAGTAAATTAAAGTCTCCGGCAATGATCCAGGGGCATGAGTCCGGCCATTTGGAGCGCAACTCGTCCAGGAATTCAACTTTGTCCTCGTCAGGCTGAGGCCCGTAGACAGAGGTAAAGCACCAGGAACGCCGTTGAGCTGCCTCCGTAACCATGGCGGTTACAGTGAATCTCCCAGAGTGATGCAGCACACAGGCAAGCTCCGGACCGCGGCATGCCATAAGGATTCCCCCGCTGGCGCCGTTAGAGGGCAAGTACACATACGACGAAAAACGCGAACCAAGCATTTCAGATACCAGAAAGCGAAATTACATCTAGCTTCGTCTCTTGGACACAGACTTGGGAGGCTTTGGCGTCGGCGCAGACCTCGTGGAGTACATTTCGCCGTGCTCGCGTGTTCAAGCCGCGCACGTTCCACACTAAAATGTTTAGGTTATCTGCCATTGATGGATGGACAACCGAGAAGATGTTGGGCAGATGATGCTCAACACCCGTTCAAGGAACGCAGATGTGGCCGCAATAGCTGCTGCAGTGGCCGGCGAGTCACCTCCCGTGGGGATGTCCACATTGATCGTCGAAGGTGGGAGGGCAGTGGCGCGCCCGTTGGAATTTAAAATGGGGGCCAGCGGCGAGCATTGGCCTGGTGTGTTGGGCCCGGGAGAGGCCCGTCCCTCAGGAGAAGCCGGGGCTAGCGACCCTTGGCCAGGCGTGTTGGCCTTGGAGAGGCCCGCTTCCACGGAGAAACAAGGGCCCACTTGTCCGTGCCACAACCAGACGAGCAGTTGTCTCGCTTTTGTCAGGCGAGTTTGACCGGTGCGGAACGGCCGCAACAGGGCGAGGAACCGATGGCCCACCGCCATGAGTGGGTCCCGCCGTCACCACTGGCGCTCCGTTAGGATCCGGTTGTGATGCCACCGTCGCCGGAGAAGAACGCAGTGGTGTTGCCGAAGTTGGTGCCGGAGTAGCCGCTACATGCCGCCCCCGGGACACTGTGCCGCCAGTGCCCTGAGCGGGTTGTCCATCCACCACCCCAGGATGACAAACAAACGTCTGCACCCGAGGGACGCCTCCGTTGTCGATCTGGCCGCCGTCGAGGTTGCGTGCGGCCGTGGTACCCGCCGGGGGATGGGGCGGGTGAGGCTCGTAATCCTCGATGCGTCGAAGATGAATGAGCACATTGTACATAAGGACGCGCTTTCGCCGCAGCGACGCCGGGCGCCCACCACCACCGGCTCTTCCCATTCCGCGATCAGGAGAGTTCGAGTGTGAGGGATCCTGCTGGGCTCGTGACACCAAGCCGTCACCGCCATCTTGGTCATGTCCGTCTTGGACTCGCAGGCGGCGTCCATGCTCTCGATCCAGCAGGAGGTGTCTAGGATCTTGCGTGCCACCCTCCAGCTCCAGGCATGAGCCGGGACGCCCTCGATCTCAAGGAAGACCCGACGGTGGAGTGTGCCGGCGTCGGCTCGTATCAGCCGTGTCCATCGGCGGAATACAAACCGGGTCGCACCGGCGACGAAGTCCCCCACGCGCAAGGCTGCCTCCATAAGGCGCTGGGAGGACACGACGAAGAGGAAGCTTTCAGGCGCGAATCTTCGGACGACCAAACCATCATCCGCCGTCCCAGGCAGACCCAAGACGGCGACACGCGCGGCTTCGAGACCCAGGCCATGCCGCGCATCAGGCGAGGCCGTCAGCAGAGCGAAGCGGAGGCGCGACTCCTCCGCATCCATCTCTGCGTCGCGCGAGATGAACAGGACCTGGCTGCCGGGGAGAGGGGGTAGGAGAGGAGGACGTCCGGCGGGCACGGACGACACGCCGTCGACCATGACCTTCCGAGGCGGAGGAGGCTGGACTCCTGGGGCGCTTGCAGTCTTTGGCGATGTGCCATAGCCCCCTGCAGCGGAAGCAGCGCGTTGGCAATCTGCACTGCCAGAGGAGGTGGTTCTCCGACAAGCAATTGAGGCATCGGCCCTCCTGCTCCGGGAGGCGGCGCGGGGCTGCAACAGCAGCAGGCGGGGGAGGCCGCGCCCTAGCAGCACCACCCTGCGCGAGCCTTTGCCGACGGCGACGCCGGGATCGACGGCTCCCGGCAGCGATGAAGCCCTCCGCATCGCGCTCCGGCATGGTCGGCGGGGCCGAGGCTCGCGTGGAGTTTCCGCGCAGGGTGGAACGACCTCGCCCCTGGACCTCACGTCGGAGGGGGAGGCCGTGGATGAGCTCTGTCCGGCCGCGTCGTCGCGCCGGACGGCGGCCGGGACAGACTCGGGGCCCGAGCCACTCCCTGATAGATCCAGGAGGAGGGAGCGGAGGTGGAGCAGGTGAAGGCATGGCGGGAGGTCCTCGTGGTGGAGAGGGGCGGAGGAGGACGTCTCGATAGGAGGCTGCCGGGGCGGAGATCTCGCTTGAAGGGCTGCCGTCGTCGGCCCAACGGAGTGCTTTCCCCGTCCGTTTGATGGGTAGAACGGTGTGGCCGTCGGGGAAAGGGAGGAGGGTGGGGCTTTGGTGGTCGCCGGCGCCGGGGTGGTCGCCGGCGAGGGTTGGTCGTGAGTACTTGGGGAGGGGGGGCGGGAGGAGGAGGACGACGCCATCGTAGTATCGAACCCCTGTGTTGTTGCTCAATCACTATGCCGGAGGTGGAAATCTGCTTTTCTAAACCCTGTTTCGATGCGGTTATCAACTTGATCAAGTGCTTTCCTCGCATAGAAGAGTTGTACATCGAGGTAGCATGACGGCCATGTTGCATACCCACAGTGTGCATTCACATTCACATTTTTTTATGAAAGCTACTGACTATTATATATCGATCCATGTTCTATTCTCAAGCTAGCTTAGATTGACAATGCATTGACACCACTTTTTATGTTCCTTTTGCCTTTTCAGATAACAATGGATAAAATTGCATCTTGCAATACATACTGTAAACTTACTGGTACCCATGACATCCGTCTGAGAAAAATCGTGCTAGCATACTATCAAGACAGCGAGTTGCATATAAACTTCGCCAAGTACTTTGTATTAAATGCAAGCTTGTTGGAGTCAATGACACTTGACTTAAAACTTGGAGACGTTGGCAATAATACATGGATTAGATTACAGCGTACGCTGCTAGAGGTCAAAACGAGGGCTTCCAGGCGTGCACAATTTTATTAAGTCGTGCTATAAGTAATGCAGTTAAACAACATCCAAGTAAATATAATTTATTATTCGCAAATAAAGAAAGATTCAGTAAAAAAAATAAATGTACATTCACGGGCTTGTCTGTATGGGTCACACTCACCACCCAACGGCCCACAATTCGTATCAATTTGCAGTGGGCTAAAAGAATGGTTGGGTCAAAAACAAGAACGGAGGCCCAACTAGTTCATCGATACGTAAAATTGCGATCGTCTTCCTCCGATCTCCCTACCCTCCGCCGCCATCGCCAATTCGCCATGGGTGTGCTTACAAGAGCCAAGAAGAGAAGGCTAGAAGAGGAGGACCACATCAGCGGCCTCCCCGACGTCATCCTCAGCGACATCGTCACTCTCCTCCCGACCAAGGACGGCGCCCGCACGCAGATCCTCTCCTCTCGATTTCGCCACATCTGGCGCTCCGCTCCTCTCAACCTCAACGTCGAGCACCTCGACGGTCATCTATGGAGTCTCCCCATCTTCCGCATCCTCTACAAGCGCCCTGGCCCCGTCCGCCGCTTCACCGTGCTCTTCAACAAGGCCTCCGCCGCCGACCTTCGCCTCGTGGACAGATGGCTCCGGTCCCACACCCTCGACGGCCTCCAGGAGCTCGAGTTCCACTCCTACGCAGAGCACCGCCTCATGGGGGTCCCACCACGGCCGTTACCGGCGTCGGCGCGCCGCTTCTCTTCCACCCTCATCGCCGCCAGATTCGGCGGCTGCGTCTTCTTCCCCGACGACGGTGGGGTCCACCACTACCCGCTTCTCAAGAAGCTGACACTCTCCAACCTCGACATCTCCGAGACCTCTCTGCACGCCATGGTCGCCGGCTGCCCTGTGCTGGAGAGCTTGCTGTTGCTCAACAACCATGGCCCCACTCGAGTGAAGATCGCGTCGCCTACCATCAGAAGCATCGGCGTGGGTTCTTTCTGGGGATGCGGCAGGTTGAAGCAGCTTGTTGTTGAGGATGCCCCATGCTTGGAAAGGTCGCTGTTTTTTGAAGGCGTCAAAATTGACATCTCGGTAATCTCTGCGCCAAGGTTGGGTGTTCTTAGGGGACTCCATGGCGGCTACCACATGCTTCGATTTGGCATCAATGCTCTTCAGGTACACAGATATATATAGCATCATAGTATATGATCGATCATTCTCA
This sequence comes from Digitaria exilis, assembly GCA_015342445.1. Classification (NCBI taxonomy): domain Eukaryota; kingdom Viridiplantae; phylum Streptophyta; class Magnoliopsida; order Poales; family Poaceae; genus Digitaria; species Digitaria exilis. The sequence continues at coordinate 947,161 of JACEFO010001608.1, forward strand.
TTTTCGTCCCAAAAGGATCCAGTTCCATTTTAATTTGGCTGCCTGATCGAGATGCATGTAAATTTTATGCCTTGCTGACTCAGGGAACAACCATTGCTAGCATGACGACAGTGGTGCCCAGTGTGAGGGTTCTGGCTTTAACCCAAATGAATCCATGTTTCGATGCGATTGTGAATTTGATCAAGTGCTTTCCCCGCTTAGAGGAGCTGTACATCGAGGTGCCTGTCTGGGCCAGGGTATGCATTTGCATTCTTTAATTTTGCCACTTACTATTATCATGTTTTCTTCTCAAGCTATATCTTATAAGGTTGCTCATGCATATAGAGTTATAGACAACATTTTTATTTTTTATTTTTCAGTTAACATGGGAGGAAACTGCATTGTACGATAGATACTGTGAACTCAATGGTGCCCTTGACATCCGCTCAGGAAAATCATGCTAGCAAACTATCAAGGTAGCGATCAGTTGCACATTAGCTTGGCCAAGTTCTTTGTAATAAATGCAAGCAAGCTGGAGTCAATGACGCTTGAATTAAGACAAGGAGATGTTGCCAACAAAGCTTGGATAACAGGACAACGTAGGCTGCTCCAGATCGAAAAGAGGGCTTCTAGGGGTGCACGATTTGATTTTGTGCCATCCCCTATTTTGTCATCTAGTCTTCTGTCCAAGGATAAGCAAGTACATGATATGTCAATATGTCATCCCTTTCAGAGGAGTCGTTAGTAAGTTAGTAGGTCTGGGGGAGCGACTAAACGAGAGGCCTCTCCATTTAAGCTCAAGTGGAGAGCCCTCCGCATTTTCTATATTTGGAGGATGGAGAGAACTATAAACATATGAGAGGGGAAAGTGAGAGAGCGGGAGAATGATTGCTGACATCAAATGTTTAATGCTTTTGGAGATTAAGGTAGAAGTAACTTTTCTACTCTGTTGGTATCTTAAAAAGCAACTTTGCAGCCAATAAGCATCAGAGAAAGTACATCATCACATATTTTTGCGATGTGAAAAGTAACTTTTCCCTCTGAAAAAAGTAACTCCGGCACCTTTCATCAAAACATACTCGACTGAGATCTTGTTCTGAAGTATTTGACGAGACGAATATAATGGTGCGGTCTGATTGCCCTTTGGATGCGTGCTCGTAAAGTTGCGGCTTTTTTAAGCTTCGAGCTCCACCTTGCATGCGGTTGCACATGGCCCCCAACGTGCAACAGATGGTGCTCCTAGGCTGGCTAGCGGGTGGCCCCCTGGTTAGGAAGTAACTTTGTGCTCCGCTGATGTTTTGAAAAAGTAACTTTGCGGCCAACGAGCATCAGAAAAAAAAGTAACTCGAGCATCACAGAAAAGTAACTCTATACTCCGCTACTATGCAAAGAGCGGCTTCGATGTCATGACATAACTTCGCCGTATCTATGCGATATAGAAAGTAAGTTTCGACATATCCGTGCGATACATAAAGTAAGTTTCTTTCTCCCAAAAAGTAACTTCGTCATTCTTCATCAAAACATAGTCGACTGGGATCTTGTTTTGAAGTATTTATCAAGACAAATATAGTGGTGCGATCTGATTTTCATTTGGATGTTTGATCCTAAAGTTATGACTTTTTTTACCGTCGCGCTCTTCTACCCCCACACACAACTGATCCGTACTCTTCCAAAATAGAATCTCAGGATGCCTCTCCCCAAACTGCTAATTGGAGAGGCCCCTCTCCTTAGATTTTGCGATAGTCCATTGAGTAGAAATTTGATTCCCGAGCATGATGATTTTACTTTAAAAATTTGTTTGTTTCCTTTTATCAAAACTTGGATCCACACCTTGTCGAATAACTTGTAATTTTGCCTGTACAGTTTGTTTTTAAATTTGATGTATAACCAATAGGGCTTCCCTGTCCTGTTTCCTAAAAAAAAAGTGCTTATAGGTTAAAGAGGAAAACGTGGACGGAATTTTTTGGCGCGAAAGTTGTTTATCATCAGTGAGATTAGTACTGGACTTGACCTATTGATCTTCAGGAATTATGTGTTCAGTTTGGTGGAATACTGGGGTTAAGTTTTTTGGTTTTTTTGTCTGTAAGCAGGTTAGACCTGGATGTTTACTCCTTAACTTGCAATCCAGCTGAAGAATGGATGATGTGGTTCTCTTCATGTTTAAGATGAAAATGAGGGAGCATTTTAAAACTGAACATTTCAAACCACCACAACATTCCTGCCTGATTTTAGTTTGGTTCAACATCTTGTGCCTTGAAACACTGTTGAAACATGTTACTTCTGTTCATTTCACACTGTCTGCTAAACACCCAAATATTTGTGAATTCCGAATCAACAATGCATTGTGTAAAAGATCATTGGACAACATCAGCCTGAGGTCATCCTTTAAAACTGAACATTACAAACCACCATTCCTGCCTGATTTTAGTAAAAATCCAAATATTTGTGAATTCTGAATCAACAATGCATTGGGTAAAAAGTAGTTAAAAATACGATCATTGGACAGCACCAGCCATTCAGCCTGAGGTTTTCCTTTACCCACAGGCAAATCACAATCAGAAATAGATTACTGACATCACCACCAAAGAATAGCAGTTCATATAAGCTTTTCGCTACAAGAAAACACTCTGTCACTCACCTATCATCTTGGTTTCAGTTATATAAGTAGAATGATTTATTCTACGAGACATGAGTCGTATGACAAATCGACCATGCCTATGCTCTGCATCTTGTTCGTCAGTGTGGAAGGCCGGCGGCCCTGCCGCAGAGAATGGCGTTGGTCGGGATGCTGTACTCGTTGGAGAAGCTCTGCTGTGGCGTCCAGACCCTGAGGTAAAGCTGCTGGCCGAGGTACTGCCGGTCCCAGATCGCCGATCTCATGTTCCACATCCCCTGGTTGTCCAGGGACACCAGGATCGCTGACCATCCGTTCGGGTACACCTGTTGTGAACAAACAATAGCCAATTTTCAGTTCAGTTTCGTCAATGCAATTTTCAGTTCAGTTTCGTCAATGTAATGTTCAGTTCAGTTTTTCTATACACAATGGTCAGGATTGAAAGCCATACTGTTGAGCAATCTACTTCCATTTTACAATACCTGAACTGTATGCCTTGCTTGTGCGTCGACCAAGTTGTAAGTTTGCCGCTGCATCTCAGCCCATTGGCCATTGCCATACCTGAAGTCAGCGACAAGATCAGCAACAGAGTGAGTCTCTGTTTCAAAATGTCCTACAGAATGCAGAAGTGATGAGCCTGAAATATTCAGGCTTTGATGCTTACCCGACAACCCAGAAGTCGTATCCGTCGAGATGCCACGACTGCAGCTCATTCTCGGTGTTCTGGAACACGACCTCGACGAACTCGTGCAGGTTAAGCCTGACGACAGGCGTCCCAGCACGCGGCGGCGCACCGCCACCGCCGGGCCTCAGCGGGAGGCTGTCCCACTCAATGACATTGGCAATGTTATAGTTGTCAGCAAGCTTGAGCGGCGTGTCAGGCACGACGAACGTGACGCCATTCACGGCGCACCTTCTCCGTCCGGCGATGGCCGCCGACGAGCTCGCGAGCACCATCGTCCTCGACGTCGTGATGGTGCCGTAATGGAACGAGCCCTGTGGGTTGGGCCTCGCCGCGCTCGCCGTCAGGTTCCACCGGAACGACCTCGCCTGGTTCACCGACCACTCGAACGACCCCTCCGGCGGGCCGGCCGGCAGCGGCACCGGCGACCTCGCGGTGGCTCCGGCATAGTGCAGCGTCCCCACCGCCGTGAGGTTCACCGGAGCGAAGCGCGTGGAGACGACGACCGCGTAGTCGAGAGGTGGCTTGTCGAGCGTGACGAGGAACGCCAGCGACTGGCCGGCGTGGACGTCGAGGGAGTCGTACACGTTCTGCACCGGGTGGGTCCCTTCCACCTCCACGAGCCTCAGCTCATGTCCCTGGATCCGTACGTTGACGGAGACCTTCAATCCGACATTGGAGACACGGAACAGGTACGTCTTCCCCAAGTCGCCGACGAACGCCGGCGGCGAGCGGACGCCATTGATGAGCAAGCCATCCGGCGGCGGGAGTGACGGAGCTCCGGCGTCGAGGGTTCGTCGGAGCTCCTTGTGTCCGGCCTTGTACCAGTCGCCGACGAGGAGGGTGAAGTCGCCGGCGGGAGGCGGGTAAGGGACGGGGATGGCCGGGCGCTGGTAGACGTTGAGGGCGCCGAACCCACCGGCGGCGCGGTGGAGGGCGAGGGAAGGGAAGTAGACGAAGGTGCCGATCTGGTCCTTGGTCTGGAACTTGTAGGTGTAGTTGGAACCCGGAGGGATTGGGCAGTTGGTTCCGGCGACCCCGTCTTGCCATGAGTTCTTGCGCTGCTTGATCCCGTTCCAGGTGAGGAGGAATGGCTCGTCGAGGTTGTTGATGACGTTGACGATGAGGTTGTCGTTGGTCACGCACTCGATTCTTGGGCCCGGGAACTGGCCGTTGATCAGGATGCCCTGCACGCGATTGGATTGGATTAGTTGCGGTTATGGTTGAGTTCCAATTCTATTTAAAAAAAAAAGCACGAATGGTACAGTGAAACGGAAGCAGAGTATGTTCCTCTGCATCCTGATACATTGTAAATTACTGGATTGGGGGAAAAGAAGGGAAGTTTATTATGTTCATGGCCGATTTGGGGACAATGGCAATGGAAGTGATCCCCACCACCGGCAAGGCAAAGCAATGAGAGTGAGTAATGGAGGAGACAGAGACGGCAATGCAGTAGTACCTGCTGGGTGGTGCCGAGTGGGGCGATGGGGCCGTAGGTGACGGTCCAGGTGAAGTAGCGGTAGGGGTCATCGGCGCCGGCGAGCGAGACGGCGAGGAGGAGGAGGAGGAGGAGCAACGCCGACAAGGCCGGAGGCATGGCGGAGGATCTCTCTATGTTGACTCTAGATCTGGGAAAAGCAGCAGCAGTGAATGCAGAGTGCGGTGGTGGTGGACTGGTGGAGTGAGTGAAGAGGGAGCTTTTATATCTGCGGGGCCGCAGGCCGCAGCTTTCTTCTTTCTCGCGGGTGGCTCTTGCTTGCTCTGGGATTGTCGCGATTAAACAAAAGGAAGAGAAAGTGCATGCGCCGCTGGAGAGGAAGACGAAGCAAAGAAAGCTACGCGGAGAGAGATGAAGAAAGAGACGAGCTTTTAATGGAGGCAGGGAAGAAGGTAGAAGAAGAGGAGCCGGGTAAAGCGGCGAGGATTGGTCGCCATGCCGCGTCGCGCTGCGGCGGTGATGGAGTAAAGGCAGGGACGGGGACGCGGAGGGACAACCTGTCTCCCGCCACGCCGTGCTCTGCTCTGCTGTTAACTTCAAAAAAAAAAAATTGTGTGTTTTGTGAGAAAAATGGTGGTGTTTCGCGCGCGGAGAAGAAAGAAAAACAATGGGCAAACCACACTGCAAGCGGTAAGGTTCACCGGACCCGTGAATCCTATCCATCAATGGCGGTACAGAGGAGGAGGATCCCGCGGCGTGATAGCTGTCGGCTGGGCCCGCATGTCGGAACACCCCACCCACCCCGCTCCCCAAAATCCAGGACGATGGCATTTTCTTCTTCTTCGTTCCTTTTCCTTGTCTCTATTTTTGTTTTTTTAAAAACAACAATAACAAGAAGTGCAGAACGTGTACTAGGACATTTCTTTCTACCAAATGCACCAACGTAACGTTTGCAACCACAGCATAAAGAGGGTCAGTGTAACTGCCCTCCCTCCTTTATTTTTCGTCTTTTTGCAAAACATGAACGTACCTTAGCATGGAAGACAACGTACGTGGAATCATGGCATCATGCCATGGATACCTACAAAAGGCCACACACGCTACAAAGGAAAAGAGAGGAAATAATTATGGGAAAAGCGTGCTGCGTTATTACTTAAACTTGTTCAACATGAACCGCGCCACCGCCTCACCACCACGTGTCTATTCTTGTGCAAAAGCAGTGAAACCAGCACGAGTTTATTCATTTCTACTAGGCTCTAAAAATCTCTGGAAAAAACTGGCTGGCGATTTCGTCAATATATATTTCTTGATTATTTCCGTTGTACGTTTTTGTTACTGGCTACGATCGAAGCATCCAATGCAATCCACTCGGTAGTACGTACTGACAGGAGATGGAGGATGCTCTCTGGCCAGTCTTGTTTCCACATTGTCAACACTCATCAGGAGTAGTCTTGACACATGAAAACCATCTAGCTAGTGAGTTAGTGACCCAGTACAAGTAGTGGTCACTGGTCAGGCACTCAGGCAGGCTGCACATGGCGTCAGCACTCAGCAGCCATCAGCAGCATGTGGCTAATTCAGATTCCATTACCAGCGGTTTTACTACGGTCTGCTGCTATATTATTATATTACTGCCGGCCAGGATCAGTAGTAGATATTATTATTTTTTAGAATGTTGTGGCGACGGATGGTAATGGCAATGGGAAATGGCGAGGCTAAAATTTTTAGACGTTTTACCACGTGTGGGACCGACAAAGGTATATGTAATGTTGGGCATATATATAATATAAACACCGTACAGTACGGGTGGATATAATGAAGAACCTATTGGCAATTTGGCAAACGACTTTGTGTGGGCATTGCACTGCAAGCGAGCTTGACCCTTTTTTGACTAAACCATGTGGCCGCTGAACCGTGTCGGCCGGCGATCCGGCCCAATTCAAATATTCTCTCTGTATCTTTCTAGGTGTCGCCAATAACAATGTATGATGGAGCCTACAAAACTACGTGCTGTGCCCCCACCATGTCACGTACTATGTGTGTCACACTCATGGGCTCATGGCTCGTGCTTCCCTTTTCGGTGGTGGTTGATATCGTTTTGCCTACGACATTCAGGAAACATGCGTACATGCGCCGAAATGGAAATGAGCACCAGCACCTCAGGGTGTCGTGCCGTGATCTCTGCCGGTGAAGCAGGCAATTTTAGTATATATTAACATACTAGGTTTCCTTTTCTTTTCTTTTTTTCAGGTGCCAAATAAAAGCTTTTTCTACTGCTCGATGGACGATTATGTTAATTCTCTGTAAATACATACTCCTACACAGCTCACCGTTGCATGATCATGATGATGCTAATGCTCGTCTTATATTAGCGTGGGTGACCTCATCATTACACGCAGCATGCTGCATGCGTGTCCTACTTCTGCTCTTTCATCTGTATGCATTACACGGAGTATGTATCCGTTGCTAGCTCCCATTTGAACGCGACCTTTTCTTCTTCTCCTCCCTTTCTCTTTCTTTTTTTTTTATAAAGAATAAATACTAGTCCTCTACTTTTTTTTTTTGAGAGAAACTAGTCCTCTGTTGTGTTCTACGTACGCAGCTACAAAAGCAAATGATATATACACTGGGCTGTTTCCTTATGGGCCTGACATGCCAGCCTGTTGTGAATATGGGCCTCCAGACTCATACGGCAGGTTGCTGCTGGCAGCGCTGGCTGGGCCGAAGATAGGAGCAGAGTGCCGCCATCGCTAATCGCCTGCGGCATGCACAGTTGCTCAACTGCAGCACCGGCTGCGACAAACGGCGCTGGCGAGGACGCCACTTCGACCCCAAGAACAAGATGGGGAGCTTCTTAATTTGGCGCATGCTATGCCGGCCAACAACGGGTCGATCAGTTTCTTTGTGCCTGCCGGTTGGCCGGCCGGTCGCAACAGACTGGCCTTCCTCTTGCTTCTCGGGGCGTGCTGGATGGAATATAAGAAATCAACTACGTACATCACTTGCATATTCAGATCAGCACCACATTACACAAGTATTAAAACGAACATACAAGCACAGTCAGAATCTAAGCAGGTTCCCAGCCACAGAAATTCTTCTTAAATGTTTGTTACTATTTTTTTTTGAAGGGAAATGTTTGTTACTATTACCATGAATAATAGCAAAAACATTCGAAAACGGGTATATGTATATAGGTAGGCAAAAACTCTCTCGGGGCGACAATTGTAGCTCTGCTCGGAACATATGAATTAACAAAACACAAAAGAAAGGTAACTACTATGGTCTCTTTCCGATATACAACCCCGGCACAACCATCATCATCAATTTCATCTTGAGCGTGGTTGGCGGCATCGCTATTATTTCGAGCCATGCCCCAGCCTCTTTTTTCTCAGAACATTGATGATGCAACCACCTTTCATCATTTCCAACCAAAGCTTTCGGACCATCCATCTTCCTCCTCGTAGTTGACGGCGGCCGTCGATGAGACGACACTACTTGGGGTTGAGAAGTGGAGGGGGCCTTGGGGAGATCCAGACTGCGAACTGCTTTGCTTCTCGGGGATCCACAAACCTCCTACAAGCACAATTGGTTGGCTCACAACAGCGGATCCAGATGCCTTTCGGTTATGCAACCGGTATTTCTGAACAATCAACATCACAAAATCCAAGTCAGTAAAGTGTCCTCCCAAAAAAAAAATCACAACACTAAGGGTAAATATTCTAGACTTGAGGTGAATTGGAAGATTGTGATGAATTCCTCACTTGGAGATGGCTTTTGACCTCGTCGTTTGTCAGGCCATCAACCTTCATCAATTCCCTGATGTGCTTTGGAGTGGCAACTGCAATCATGACATGGAATTCATTAATTTCACATTCATGCTTGTTTCCATCACCAGGATTAGGACAAAAAAACTGCAATTAATCCTCACGTTGTGGGCCACCAAGTTTATTCAAGGCTGCGATGAACTGGCGGTGAAGCTCCGGGGACCATGTGCGCCTAGCCTTCCTCGCCAGTTGTTGTTGCTGCTGCTGCTGAGCCGTTTGTTGAGGTTGAGATTTGAGGCTCAAAGGAGGGACAGAAGATGCCATTGTGACCGCCCTCGCCGCTTCTTGTGCGAAATCAACTACCTGGCGATGACTTTCCTTGGTGGCGCCGGTGCTGGTAGTCGGAGCACTCTTGATCATCGACGACGACAACAAGGATAGACCTGGCATCCCAACATCCATTGCCTTATCATCCCCTCTCAGGCAAAGCGACGCATGCGCCGGCACGCTGGAGCCCACAACCTTGAATGGCAGGAAAGCGCCATCACCACCGAAGGTTTCCTCTGGCGAGCTCCTCCCCTTGTCTTGCTTCTGTGATTGCAAAGCTCCAAGATTTAATCCCAAAATTCACAAATAAAATAGCTGAGAAAGCATTCAATGCACTCAAGTGTCAAATCGTACCTCTGATTCTGCATCCTCCTGGTTGGCATCACTGATCCAGAGCTGCGCTGTGCTCATCCACTTACTCTTGTCCCCTGGGGCGCCTTCCTCCTCTATTGTCATGGCTGTCTTGTGATCGCTCTTCATCTTCTTCCCTGTCTCTGCCTTCATGACATCAATCACTGCACACACTCCGCCGCATCACCGCATAACAAAAACCACCCCAAAATGTAAAGCCACATCAAGAAAGAAAAAAAAAGTCATAGGCAAAAGAAGAAGAAAAGGTAGCTGACCTTCGGCAAGGAGGCGCACGAAGACTGGGAGCTCCTGCCTGAACATTTTGATCTTGTCTTGCTCCTCCTCGAGGCGGAGGATGCAGTCGTCTACGTTCAACGCCAGCACATCCCTCGCCCGCTTCACGGCCTTGGAGGCGAAGTACCTCAGATCCAAGCTCAAGTTGGAGCCCATCTCATCCTCCAAGACGTCAAGATCCATCAGAGATGGATTGATTGTATTGAATCTATTGTGCCCTGCGTGTTGGAAGGGGGAGTTGTGAGGTGGATGGAAATGGAAGAAGGTGGGGGAAGGTGAGCTCCATTTATAGAGAAGGGAAACATAACTCAACTCAAGATGGGAGTGGTAGAATCTTTGAATCAACAAGGATGAGTTTTCATGTCCATTTCTGTAGTTTTTACATTTAGCCCCCTCTATTTTTTGTGTTTTTGTAATATATGTATCTACTTTTTTTTAGCACTAAGGTTTGGCAAAGATTTTGTAGAGGACCCCATGTATCTAGCCTAATTAGATCGTTCATATTATCGTCTGCACATTTATTATGTTATTTACCTTATAGAGGTGTACTTATGTTCCATGGTATGTACTCGAGCCTAACTTTCGAAATGCCTGGTTTTTGTATATGTCATTTTTTGCAAAATGTAGAAAAAAAATATATCTGTCTTGAAGGGGGCCTAAATATAGTGCATTAACATTTATGGTGCTACAAATGACATATAGTAACGGATCCATGTTCTTGGAAATGGATACGAGCTCTTGGGAAAGGATCCGGATTCTTGAACAACCGGGTTAGGTACAAGACAATTAGTAGCAACTTTGGATTTCATTGCATTGATTTTGTTCCTCTTTCCGTTGTATCATTAGTTATTTAGATACGTGTCTTCAAGAATGATATTTGTTGCCACTCTTCTATCAATTGAATCGATATGCCTTTTTCATATTTTTTTTATGTTTTCCAATCCGTTATGTCCTTTCAATAAAACTATAAACATGTTTAGTTTTATGCATATTTATGTCGAATTGTAAAGTTAGTGCAATTTCCAATATTAGGTAGTAACACTAGATATCAGGATAAGCATTGGCTTCAACACACACATGAAATGTGACATTCATACTTGTTTGCAAATAGTTGTTTCACTTAGTAATTGCCGATTATGCTACTAGATCTCTCAAGAAAAATACACTTAGTAAATATATAAATAATTTAGGAAAGTCATATATATATGAAAGAAGTTTGAAAATACCATAGGTTACAGATACTTTATTTTGTGGACTATAGAGATTAAAAGGCATTTGAAGTATTACTTCAAGCCTAACTTTGTATTTACTTGTTTTCGCTATGAACGCCCTGGTGAGCTATGTTGGGCCTAAAATGTTACAGGACTGACTCAAAGCTCAATGCAGATTGACGCTAGAGCATTACTAAGTTACTAACCTTCACTACAAACATAACACAGATTTGGTCACATGAAAATGGTTTTATTCACGCAAATGGAATATAGGGACATCATTTAAATAGGCTGTGCAAAATGCGGAGAGGAATATCCTTGTACAAGCTATATATCTTTTTCTTAGGGAAATACCAATAAATTGGGTCAGTCTTTGCTCTATATATAGAATAAATGTGCGTTGGATGCTATCACTCCCACTAATACTTGTGTCAGTTGTGTGCTACCATGCATTATTTCCGATATAAAAATTTTGATACGCAAGTATGCATGCTATCCGTCCATGCATTTCCAAATTTTTATGCTGACTTCTACAAGAAATCAACTTATTCTACTGATAAAATCAACGCCCACTCTGTCATCCTACCCGGACCGCGACAATGGCGGGCGACAACCACGGACCTAGGCGGGGAGTCGGGGGCGCGGTGCGTGCATTGCGGTGCATTGTGGCAGTGGAGCGGGGGAGACCTGGGGGTTGGGAGGAGAAAGAAGATAGAGTGGAAGAAGAAGGCACGTGGGCCCCATACTGACTTGTGGGCCACACTGCCACGTGATCAAAACCATCTTCAAATCCAGTGAAGGACCAAAATTAAACGGGTTCGAGTTGAGGGACGTTAGATACCTGAATTAATAGATGCAAGACGCGCTCAAACTACGGCAATAGTTGAGGGAGTGAGGGACGATGAAAGGACTTTCTCCTTAATTCTTTACAGATGGGCACAGGCAAGCTCCTCCTCCTTCTCTTCCTCTGTCCTCTCTCACTCTCTCTCTTTGCGGGGAAGCAAGCTCATCTTCTTCTTGGATCATGACAACAAAACAAAGGGGCATTTCTAGGTTACTCTGCCTGAACTTCTTCTGTCACATCTGTGACTTCTATACTGTGACGTGTTAAAAATTGACATGCAATTTTCGAGGAGATTTTTCAGAAATAGTACAGGTATATCATGAAGTGCAGTGAAAAATTAAGCGTAGCTCATTTCGTCCATATAGGCATGGGCGTACACTTATATTGGTCTGGTTAGAGTATCTCCAGCAATGACCTCCAAATCACACCCTCTACTTCTTGAATAAGGGCTCTCCTTATTTTTAGAGAGCCACTATTTTAACATTAACTCCACCAATACCCTCTAAATCATACTCTTCTCTCTAAATCTAATGGGTGGGACCCGTTTGTTGGTGAATAGTGGGCCCTCTAGAGACCCCCTAGGAATAGAGGGTGGGGGAGGAGATTTGGAGGCCTCCCCGGAATAGAGGCTGCAATAAAGATCCTGTTAGAGCATGATTTTTTTCACTGTACCCTCCAAATTTAAGATAGAGGCCTGTTTAGAGGGTCTCTTACGTGAATTTGGATTTTTTTCTCTTATTTTTGCAATGCTATTAAGTTTACGTGGATGCCTCTTGTGCAATTTTCTTTTCGTAATTTGTAGTAAAAAATTATATTGTAAATAATGCCGAGGCCATGAGTTTGTGTGGCCGATTGGTGTGCTTCCACGGAGCAAGGCATAGCGAAGATTAAACAAAATAATAGAAGAATGCATGCTGAAAGTTTGATTCCTCCATGGGGCAACCGCTCGGATCTTTGGAGCATGGTGGTTCAATCATTCACAAGATGATAGCACAAATATTTTGTGCTGAAAAAAGTTGGTTTGCATGCCACAATAACCATAAATCTCGACTACAGCATAACCATGTGGGACAACAATCTCAAAAAAAAAAAAAACTACACGCAAGTGAAACAAAAAAAAGTTAGGGTAAAAAAAATTCAAGTTAGGTTTGAAAAAAATTGATTTTGAACAAATACGCTCAAATGCCCCTATAGGCGAGACAAGTGTGAACGCTATTGACATTCATCAAACTGAAAAAAAAGAATGCAAGGCCGTATGAACACGACAGGGAGTGAAAGCGAGACTTATAATTTAAGACCAACGGTGTGTTTAGATTGTAGGAAAAATACTGTAGCATAAGAAAAATACTGTAGCATTCGCTGGGAAACGTGTTTTGTGAGGGAGAAATAGTGAAAAGTTAAAATAATTAGTAAAAAGTTAGAATAAATAGTGAATAGTTGGGAATCTAAACATGGCCAAGAAAGCAAGGAATGAAATGAAGGCGAGTGCTTGACTGGTTTGACTTTGTGTCGGCAATGCAATGCATGCCACGGAGCCCGCGAAACCAACGACCGCCTCCCAAAACGACAAAAAAAGGTCATATTTTTTATATTAAAAAAAAAGAAAAAAAGGCCGCGCCCCCACGAATGGAGGAGGAGGTCGTCGTCTTCGCCGCCGTCGCCGTCTACCGCCTCCAATGCCATTAACCCTACGCGCACGCCGGCTAGGGTTCCTCCTCCTCCCGCGTTCCTCCCCCTCACGCGACACGCGATGCCGTCGTGGTGGAAGCGCTCCAAGTCCGCGTTCCACCGCTCCTCCGTCACCCCGTCCTCGGCGCCGGGCTCCCCCGCGCGGGCCTCCACCTCGCGCGTCCAGCCCGGCGGGAGGCGCGGCGCCGCCGACGAAGGCGGGGGCGAGGGGGATTTCCTCGCCGTCGTGCCGCCCAAGCTCACGCGCCAGCGGAAGCTGCGCCACGTCGATGGCATCGACGTCGATTGCCTCGGGGACCTCAACGCCGCCGCCGCCGCCGAGCCCGGCCGTAGGGCCTCGTCCTCGCCTCCGCTGCAGCGGGGCCGCGCCGCCGCCGAGGCCGTTGGGATCCCGGGCTCCATCCCGATCTCTTGGTCTGCCAGCTCCAGGGAGGCCGTCGTGCAGCCGCCCAGGTCCGCGTCCTCGCCCGTGCTGCACCCGCTGCCGCTGCCGTCGCCGAGGCCCCCCGACCTGGAGCCGCAAGACCCACCTGGGGTCGCCGATGGATGGGGTCTCAGCGAGAGGACGCCGTACGCGCCCAGGTGCGTCGATTTCCTTTCTTCATTCAGAGTCCTTTTTCTTCTTACTTTTGCCCGATTTGATCTGCATTGGTAATTGCTAAGAAATTGTAATGGACTGGAAATTCGACCATGTAGGAAGATCTGCTACATTTGCAATCAATTTGCATCTTACCATTGCAACATAGGGTAGCTTTCTTTATGATTTAGCAGATACTGAAACACATCAGCATTTTTCATTGGTTCCAACCGTCAGGTGGAAATGTTACTTTCAGTAGTTGAAAGGATTGCTTGGTTTATGATTATTCGGGGACCCTTAGCATTTATTGTGCTTTTCAAATGTAGGAAACAGGGGACCGTATGGTCCTCTGTACTAGAATGTATGTTTCAACTGAACTTTCAATAGGATTGCCACTACTTGGCGATTGCTCAAAATGGACATCCATCCTGTGGTCCCACATTCCATCTGTCTGGCCTGGACAGAAGTTTTTGTAGTCTCTATGTGTTGATTCAACTCAGTTGTATACGGAGACACTTGACATAAGAAAAACAGTCACTGCCCCCTATTTGCAGTTTTCTATGCGTTGATTTAGCTCAGTGGTATACAGAGACACTTAACATAAGAAAAATAGTGACCACACCTTTTCTGAATAATCCTTTTCATGTATAATCTGCTCCTGTTTTCACAATGGATAATCTCGAAATATATCTGACCGCAACTGAAGCTTATTTTTCATTACTTTTTGAGTTATTTCCTAATCTTTGCAAGTTTTGTGGTTATAGGTTGACAAGCCAGAGTGTGCAAAAGTTTCCCGAGCATAATGAATCACTACCAAATGGAACAAAGCAGGCTGCCTTTAGTCACCATAGGATTGCATTCCGTGAGAAGTTCCAGGATAAGGGTTCAGCAGATACTATGAAGTTTCGATTGAACATTCCTGTTAAAAGTGCTCCAAACAGCGGCTTTTCGAGTCCTGTGTGCAGCCCTCGGAGATTGAGCAATGCTGACTTCTTATCTACTGTGGCACCTGCTCAAGGACACCTAGCATGGTCCGCCCCATCTATCCAATCTACAGATTTTATGGGAGCTTCATCCCCTAGAACTTCACTTGAAAAATATGCAGGGGTCCCAGACCGATCTTCTTTCTCTAGTGCATTGAGAAGTCCTATTCTTATGCCTAGGAATATCAGTGCCCCTCCATCACCGATGCACTCTAAATTGTACCCAGATAACAATATTTCACGCATTGAAGGAAATGGGACTGTCAGCTTTCACCCATTACCACTCCCACCTGGTGCTTTAAGCCCAATGCAAACAGGTTTCAGCAATCAGCCTGCTCCAAAGGTTGAAATGCCCTCAGTGGCTGGTCAGTGGCAAAAAGGAAGACTTCTAGGAAGTGGCACATTTGGTTGTGTGTATGAAGCTACGAATCGGTATGCAAGTGATATCATTGCAGCTAGCACGTCGTGTTAAACTCTGAATGTTGTTACTGCCATTTACTTTCAGTCAAACTGGAGCTCTCTGTGCAATGAAAGAAGTCAACATAATTCCTGATGATGCTAAATCTGCTGAGTCCTTGAAGCAGTTAGAGCAGGTTACTAAATTTGAAAGTTTATCTTACATAATGCACATATTTTTCATTTTCAGAAGAGCAATATTGGGCACTTTTTGTTTCATATCTGAATAGTTTTCTATGTTATTGTTCCTGTTTGAGTGTTTTTCTTTATGGCAAGAAAAGCTTCTAGCAGCTTGACTGTATTGTGTCTTTTGAATATTACCTGCAGCATCTGTATGATATATCTAGATAGCTCCAGTTATACCATCTGTGTGAGAATGCCATCTTAATTTGGTTCAGTGAAACCTTTTTTTCCTCATCTGTAACGACTAGTGACCTATATGCAGTTCAGCAGTATCCTTTGCTGACATACTTTCATATGTTTCAGGAAATAAAGTTCTTAAGCCAATTTAAGCACGAAAACATAGTGCAGTATTATGGCAGTGACATTGTAAGTTCCCCACTGTAATCTGAGTGAAGTAACTCTGCTTGTTAGTTCATCATGTAATCTTTGTGAAGTCTTGCAGATTGAAGATCGTTTTTACATTTACCTGGAATACGTTCATCCGGGTTCAATTAATAAATATGTCAAACAACATTATGGAGCAATGACGGAATCAGTTATTCGCAACTTCACCCGCCATATTCTAAGGGGTCTTGCATTTTTGCATGGCCAAAAGATTATGCATAGGTGTGCAAATCTCTGTCATTGTTTAAATGCAATTTCTTTTAATGCCAATACAGTTTACGATAAACTTTTAAAGGTTATAACTGTTTAACTCTTTTTGTGTGTGTGTGGGGGGGGGGCATCGGCACCCTGCTATATCATCTTCGATTGCTTTCACTTTGTGTGATGTATGTAAAAGGTAAATAAATATCTACACTTGCAGGGATATCAAAGGACCAAATCTACTAGTTGATGTTCAGGGTGTAGTCAAATTGGCTGACTTTGGAATGGCCAAACATGTGAGTAGCCTCATATAGAGTTCAGTGACATTTTTCATGTGGCATTGTTGACAATATTTGTCTTTTTATCAGTTAAGTACTGCAGCCCCTAATCTTTCACTGAAGGGAACTCCATATTGGATGGCCCCCGAGGTATTCTTCGATATGCCGTGTATTACTACCAACTTCTCATGTGACCAGTACCAAGTTTTCCATGCAAAACATGTACAAACAAATGCAGTGTGAGCCTACAGACTTGTTTTTTTAAAACTCTGTACTTACTGCATAGGCTGCTTAAAGTCATTGTGCAACTTAGAAATAAAAAAAAAACTTCAGATGATGGGATATGGATTTTTTTCTCCATTTTGTGCAAAATGGATTAAGATTTGCAATCAAGATAGTACTGTTGATGTATGGATTTACAACTAGATAGATAGGCAGGCAGCGACAGACATACAAAATACTCTAGTTCACAGCTTGGGTGGCAGTTTTTTTAATGAATAAGTTTAGTCCTTAATAGGACGTGAATTTCTGTTGTCACAACTGAGCATATTACACTATTTTGCCACTTCATGTTTTAGTTTTCATGTAAAAGTTAACATGCTTGCGAGTATTAATTTAGTTGACCTATTGTGCTAACGTAATTTTGTTTCTTCTTCAGATGGTTCAGGCTACACTAATGAAAGATATAGGCTATGATCTCGCTGTTGACATATGGAGTCTTGGCTGCACCATCATAGAAATGTTCGACGGAAAGCCTCCTTGGAGTGATCTTGAAGGGGTAATAACTTGAAGCATGCTTGTATTTACAGTAAATTTTAGCTTGAAGCATGCTTGTATTTCCTTGTGTGCTTAATAAGCTCACCTAAAATGGAGCACTTCCCCTGTGATATACAGTCTGTGGTGGCGCTGCTACCCTGCACGTGATGCTCATCAATAAGATTATTTACTTCATGTCGTGCTGAATTTTAGCTATTAGATCAAGTTATTAGGGCACAAACTCTTTAGCTGGATAAGGGCATATGGATATTTCCTTTTGTGCAGGATAAAATTTATTTTTCTTTATTCCAAAAAATAGGTTATGCAAATCTTTCTCCTAAGGCTGTCTTTCAGCCGTGCTATCTGAGCTCCTCATTACAGACTTAATTGCCCTATAGTGATCGGGATACTCGGCCAACCAAAATTATTGGTATGGAGGTAGTATTTGATTTACATGGTCACAATGCTAATAGTCCATATAGGTTAGCATAACAGGTGAGACCATATTATTGCTCAAAGGTTCATGAATTTGTGAAACTATAATGTCAATAATGCCTGCCATTCTATACAATAAAGGCAGAGCTTTTAACAGTTTTGTTCTCATGTGTGAAGAAATGGGTCTAGATAGCCTACTTATGCTGTCATAGAGAGATTTCAAAGCAAGCCTCCTGATAACATAAAGACAGAAAATGAGACAAGCACACTTTTTCTTAGTGTCATCGATCACCTCTTAACCTCACTCTACTACCTTGCATGCTTTTATCTGTCAGTGGTAT
Source organism: Digitaria exilis (assembly GCA_015342445.1). NCBI lineage: Eukaryota > Viridiplantae > Streptophyta > Magnoliopsida > Poales > Poaceae > Digitaria > Digitaria exilis. The sequence goes on from JACEFO010001608.1 coordinate 964,948, forward strand.
TCTTGGTATTAACACCAAACTTTGATTCTAATGTTCCTTATTATATGTTACCCCTTTTGTCTACAGCCTGCAGCGATGTTTAAAGTTTTACATAAGGACCCACCTATTCCAGAAAATTTGTCCCATGAGGGCAAAGAATTTCTACAATGCTGTTTCAAGAGGAATCCAGCAGAGAGGCCAACTGCAAGCGAGCTGCTGGACCATCCATTCATTCGCAATTCAAGTCACTACAACAAACATGGTTCCATACATTCATTTGCAGGGATTAAAGTCAATGTAAGTACCTTGTTTTTTCTCACATAACCAATGAGGGGTAAAAAGAAACCTGAGAATGGCACACCTATGATGGCACTGCTGTATTACAGGAAAGAGACAACAAACCAACCTCGAAAAGTGACTCGAGTGGGAAAGGAAAATCTGCCAATATGTGAGTAGTTTCCTTTGAATTATTGTTAATCAGTCGTGGTTAAAAGAACTGCTAGTTTTCATGGTAGTTCTTAACAAGTTCTTTTTATTGCCAGTGAACCAAGCAGGGCTGCTAGGTCTTCTGAATCAGCTTTTCGATTGGCTCCACTAACAATCCAGGAAGCCACTCAAAATTTTTCGCCTCGTCCTTTATGTTTCAGCAGCAATCCTGGTTCAACTGTGAATTTTGTGAACACCATGAATTTTCCAAGTGCAAACCCTCAACCCAGCCCATTGCCAAGGCCCACTGGGAAGGAAGTTCTGTTCTAACCGTGGGGTGCTGCATATCATGTAGAGTGCAACTTCTATCAGATGCAGTCCCAATCTCAACGTGCCTTGTAGAACTAAATGCAATTAGGATGATGACTTTTATGACTGCTCATAGAGCACTGTGATCCAGAAGAACTGGGCCAGCAACCAGGCGATGGAGCTTCTATGGGTTTTCACCTGCAGAATGCAGCTTTCCTGTCCTAAACCTAACTATTTTTTAGGAAGGATACATAACCATATGAATTTGTACAGTTCACCGGGGGGTTTGTGTGAGAGAGATCCGTGAAAGCACGGATATAAGTTATCTCCAGAAATTGTTGATGCCATTTTTTTTGTGTAACATAGAATTAGGCTAGCTGTATGTAAAACCGTAACTTCCCATTTTTTAGGCTAATAGGAATTAGGTCTAGCTCTGTTGCTTTTGCCGCGCCCATGTAATCATATTTGTGCTGTATCATTGATTATTCATTTTTTGACAAAACATCAGCAGCCCACTGCTTATCTGTGCGCAAAACATGTAAGATTTTGAATTTACATTTGTCAGAAATATTTCATGTGCTATAAACTACTTTGATACAGTTTACGATTGAGGCAAAATGTCAAATCGAACAGGAACACAAATTCACTGGGACATTTTTTTTCATTCAGGTACTGAATAGTAGAAAGTTATTGTACTTCCATCCATTTTAGCACTGTCTCCCAACGGGAAAAACCGCTTTACAACTGCATGTTCAGATCTTCTCAAGCGAAGGATTTCAACTTCTTTGAGGTGATTCAATGAGATTTCCTCAGTTTCCCACTAGGCTGACCGTAGATGCAACATTATGGGCATATATTTTGTGCCTGACACAATGAACATATTAATTTATATGAATAGCTGATTATGACTAAAAAATAGAGAAATATTAAATTTAAATTCCTTGATACTTTTGAGATGTCAATTTGGTGACCGATCGAGTTTGAGTTTACAAACGATCTAAAGTCTCAATTAAAAGCTGTAGACTAGACCGTAAAATAAATCTCCACCTTCTGAAACGTTCGAGTTTACAAATGATCTGAGTCTCAATTAAAAGCTGTAGACCTTAGATCTTGAATCCATTCAAAAATAATATCCGAAGTTTTAAAGGAAAAATTAATTTTATACAACATACCCTAATCAGGGGCGGACCCACCCATTAGGCGAGCTGAGGCAGCCGCCTTGGCTACTCGCCGGCGAGCACTGCTATCATCCTCTAGTTTTTCAGCGGCCATAACTGCTGCTGGTGATGGCTTCTTGTGCTCTCGCAAGAAGAACGAGCGACGGTGCGAGGAAAAAAAGCGGAAAAGAGGAAGGGCCGAACTGCCTGCCTTGCTTTTCGTGGGCTATTCCACCGCGTCGGAGTCAAAATGTCAAGGCCCAGCAGAGGCACCAGCCGAGGCCAGCCTATAGCCTAGCTTCAACTCCCCCATGCTAGTTCTTCGAGACCGTGTTCTTCTTTCATATCTAAAAAAATGTGTAGTCTTCTTTCACAATGCTTATGACATTGGCACATGATATTATTTCATACTATTTGATATCTAAAAATTTATATGTCATAGGACCATTTGGGGACATATATTTTAAATTGTATGCTGCATAAACAATGAAATAATGGTATCATCTTAATAAATCGCTGTTATCCACTCATTGTTTGTTGTTTATCATGATCAAAACATGTGAATATAGTTTCTTTTAGGGGGATGAAGGTTAGGATTGAACTAAAGTTCGCCTCACCTAAAATTTTCTCCTGGTCCGCCCCTGACCCCAATTGTCAATTCTATGCGCAGCACGACGCGAAAAGTGATTTTTTTTTTCAGAACCCACCGCATCGAATACAATAACATTTCTGGTTCCAGCCGCTGGTTGGTCGAGGCAGAGGTCCAGCCCAGCCAGCGGTTCAGCCAGCCAGCCGAACGGAAATCCTCACCTCTCTCTTCAACCTATCCTCTGAATACTATCCAGTGTCCACTAGTCAGATTAGATAGCACACTACATTCTAAAGAAGAATTGGAAATCCTAAATCTGAAACTAAGAATAATAAGATCGGCTTTTCTATATGCTCGCACAAATAGCTAAACTAGTATTTACGATGAATCTTCCAATTAAACAGTCATGCAGTACATTAGGAACTCTTAATGTCCCTTGATTTCACCATTTCAACTCATGCTTCTCGCAAGACAAAACAATCTCTAGTGCATAAATGGTTGTGAGTTTACATTTTTCATATCAAAATCAAGTAAACTGCATAGATACTCATAACATGCTCTACCGTTATTTTCTTTGGACATTACTAATTTTGGTCCAACAGTACCAATAAAGGACGATCATAGAAGACGATTCAAATATGATGTAACAACAAGTGCATAGCAATTGTGTACTTAACAATGGCCCCTTGATTGGGTATAGATCGATTACCCTTTTCCTATGCAGCTATGCTGATCCCTAGGTGTTTATCTGCTTCCTTCACAAGAGAAGCGAGAGACCTCGCTGGCTTGATCACCTCACGATCATTCCCAGCAAAGAGCATGCAGTCATCAATTTCCTTCATAGTTTTTACAGCCTTGCTTAATGCTTCCTTAAAAATGTTCATTGAAATGTTGAATGCAATCGGGCTTGGCTTGAATCATAGCTATCACCACCTGGCAGGTAAGTTTCACTACTCTCAAGCACTCAGCCGTGCTGTGCTTGCTTACTTTTAGTATTTCAATGAGCTTCTTCACCAGTGCTTCATCTTTATGGATGGCACAAGCAAAATCTTCTCCACTGATCACATTTTCTTTGCCTATTACCAAGGTGAGGGCTAACATGGCTGCCATGAGCTTTCTTTCGTCGGATTTCTGTTCATCTCCATGAGTGTGAGGCTGTCCACTGTCAGCTTCCTCTGGGGGGTGGCTTTCTTCCACAATCTCTGCTGCACAATTGTTGCTTGCACCAGCCGCTGTGGCTGCATCTGCACCTGTTCCCATTTCACTAGATAATATTTGATCGAACACATGCAACAACAGCATAATTAACACAAAATGATTAACAATATGATATTAATGCGACTCATGACTAGTGGGAGAAGGGTGTGGTTTTATCTGTACATAAATAGTTAAAAGGAGTAGAAAGATTTTTTTAGAAAAGGAGTTAATGAATTACTAGAACAAATTAAGGATGGTTATTGATGACAAAGTTGCCTAGAAAAGAAATAATATTGCAGTTACAAACTGGTAGGAGAAGGTTGGTGCCTATGTTAAAGCACCACTAGGTTAAGTCTTGTGTAATGACTATAGCACCACTCACTTGAGTCTGTGCTGTATCGGGTAGCTAAGGGTCTTAAGTGTCTTTTGCTGTCTTGGGATATTTGCTAGAATATGCGCATAGGTTGTAGTCCTGTATGTACTAAGACTGCCCTTTGGGACAATTGAGTTTATGAAATGAAAAATCCATTTGGGCCAACCTAAACTACCTTACTAAAGTGATATATAATTTGGATTATATGGGATACTAATGCTGATCCCATTATATGTGTGGACTGTCAGCCTGGCGAAAATTTTGTATACTACAGGAGAAATTTACGGACTTCCGAGAAATTGGGTGTAAGATCAAACGTGAGGCTGAGGCAGAGGAAGCAAGTTGTTCATGAAATAAAATCTTGCTGTAAACAAAAATAGGCAGAGGTAGCGAGTTACCTTTTTCAATATGTTGATCGCCTTTCGCTTGGAAAGTATATCAGCAACGTTAGCACGTCGTGCTGTTGCTATACGAACGGTAAGCAATCTGGCTAGTGCTTCCCCTGCTTTCCCCCTCAATCTGGTGGGTCTCTCCCTGTCTACTTGTTCTGATTCAGCTGTAGTATTGCTGTCTACTTGTTCTGATTCAGCTATAGTATTGCTGTCTACTTGTTCTGATTCAGCTATAGTATTTTTTTGTGCGGGTGATTCAGCTCTAGTATTGCTGCCTACTTGTTCTAATTCAACTATAGTAGTGATGTCTAGTTGTTCTGATTCAACTATAGCATTGCTGGCATCTTTCCCTAGGAAGATTTTTAACAAGGCCTTGAAAAGCTTGTTAAAATCCAGATTTTTGAAAGAATCATCCAAGGCTAACTCCGTCAGGATCTCCAGGGCGTCTTGATGCAATTGTTCGTCACCTTTTCTGTATGTCTTCAAAATAGCCATCAGATTGCTGACAGCTTCCTTGTTACTCGCAAGCTGCTGGCGCAGCTTTGTGGCGCCTTCTCCAGGGCTCGTAAGTAGCCTGGTCACCACTGTCAGTGACTTGCTTACCATCTCAACCATTGCTTCATTGCTGAGGAACTCACGGCTCCTCAGTGGTGATGTTATCTTAGAGAGCAGCCTCTGATGTTTGGTTATCTCGGTACAGTTTTCCTCGTCTTGTGTCAGCCTCTCAAGAATCAGGAGGCCTTGAGAAATCAGTTCTTTGGCTCCTCTGTGTTCATAGGGGTGGCGATACGGGTCCAAAAATTTCCTCCTCTCCTGGGAGTTGTACGTCGGTACCTGAAATCCTCAAGGGGACTAACCAATTCCAAGAACATCCTTATTATTTTCAAGCGAAACTCGATAAATGATGAATTAACCACTTGCTTATTGTCATGGTCAGTTCGGTCTTTGATGGAAACTACCGTGTAAGCATCATCTTCATGCTCGGATATTTCCAGTGACCCATGCGGATCCTTTTTATTGGGAAGTCTCTGTTCAGGATACTCTGACAGAAGGGTAACTTGTGGCTCAAAATATTGCTTACAACTGCTTCTTTCAAGTAGGTAGCAGATGGATTGTGTTGTTCCCGGGAACTGTGTTATACGGAGGCCACTGGCAAGACGTGCTAGAATCCTTGCAGCTCGCTCACTGTTCTCGATTTTATCTGTGCCGATCATGCTGATCAGATTCTGAATAGAGAGCCTAGAAGGTAGGAGCTCCTCTCTTACAGATACGTCCTTATCAAAGAGCTCGTCTAGTACCCTTGCCCCCCAAAGATGGTCATCTTCAGATGCAGACTGGAGCAACCCAACACCGTATGTGATCAAATTCCACTTGTCGGGCAGCTTTCCATCCTTCTTTAACTTCCTTTCTGTTTCCGAATTGTACATCCCAATTACATTTGGACCCCATTTCCCAAATCCGCATTGTTTGAGCACCAAGTTCAAATCTGGCGACGACGACAGCGCAAGATTCATCCAGTAGATGACGAAGAAACTATGGAACAGAGCTAGGGCATAGAAGATGTCCAGTGCGGCATTCAGCTTTGCCTTATTAGCCTTGCTTCCACCCACATCGGCAGAATAATCTCGTCTTGCAAGCCGCCACACTGAGACCCCCATGCTCACGAGTGGCGAATAGAAAAAGAATAATGAAACACAGCCCCACAAAATCCATTTCGGTACTATCACCATAGCCAGAAAAATTCGAGCCAACCTGGCTTTCGTCTCCATAATCCTAGCCTTGCCCGGTTCGATCCATTTATGTCGCCCGAGATTATAAAAGATGTGTTCCTCTTCCACATAAATCCCTTTATCGGACTCATTGTCATAAAAATGCGCCATTCTGTGTGATATGTTGGGCCAACAAGGGATTAGATTGTTTATAGATGCGACAAGTAAATTGATGATAATTTTTTCTTAAAGAGTATTATGAGTCAAAATATAACATTGCTTGGCGAGTTTTCATACTTGTGGTGTGCCATTAGAAGTTTGTGAAAGTTCCAATGTCACCTCCGTAAGGAAATAAATCAAATTAGTGGAAGCCAAGGTGACTTTTGGTAAGGGTAAATGGTAAATGGTTGAAAGAGATCTGGCTTCCTCTTTGGGAGCTCCTGAACAGATACGTATGTGCTTTCTTAGAAGTAGCTGAATTTATGTAAACAAATCCATGTGTGCTCTTGTGTTCATCCTCTATATACTTGTGCTTGGGCCTTGGGACTGTTCGGATATTTCAACTTTTCTATCTCTTTGTAAAATTGTTTTTGCAGGTGTTGGCGGGTGAAAAAGCTTCTAAGCATCTTTTCCCAACGTTATCGTCAAGAAACATTGAGTAAAGCCTACCTTCTCGTTCAAAGTATGGTCTATATATCATTGAAATAATGAGTTGGAAATTCTAATGTTATAATTTACGCTGGGTTGATTTTACATGAAGTTCTAAGCATGACATGAAGCGTTCATAAGCATCATCTATAGCATGTATAAAAAAAATTTCATGTTTTTAGGAGGCCTCTAGATGATCTACAATTACTTTTTAGCAATAAACTGCTAATACTTCTAGATCATCCGACCATGTGTCGGAAGACCAGGTGAGCGACCGAACGAAGCCGGATCTCTTTATCAGAAGATCAGATGATCACCAGAACATCTGATGCTGAGTCGGAGGATCTGGTAGTACACTTTGAGTCTTTGACATGTCGACAGTTGCACAGCCGCCACGCGTCCCCATGGGTCCCACATGTCATCCCAGCTGTCCAAAGGGGAGCTGAGCTGCAGCTCTCCTCTGCCCCCACCTCTCTCTCTCTCTTCTTCCTCTCTCTAGTTTGGGAGGAGACTCCAAGGCACCTCCATTGAAGCCACCTCAAGACCTCGCCGGAGCTTCACCTGAGCATCACTGGAGCTCGTCGCCGGCGAGGTGCTCCACGTCGATGACCTCATCTTGCCCTCCTCTCCCTCCATTGCTCTTCCCCAAACTCAAGAAACAAGAACAAGCACAAGACTTCCCCAAGCGCCGCTCTACACCAACATGCGGCCCTCATCGGAGTCATGCTCGTCGTTGGTGAGTTACCTCGCCTCTCAATCTAACCCCCATTGCTCTAGGTTTAGAGTTCTTTAAGTACTTAGAGAAAAATCACCATTGATGAGTTCGAGCTTCAAAACCATAATGCATGTAAAGTATATCAATTGGAATAGAAGCTTGGCACTCTCGCGGACCCATAGAAACAAACGACACTCAAAGCGGTGGTCGGAGCCGCTGCTGACAAACTTTTCATTTTTTGGTCACTCTAGAAAGATCCGGTAATGGATCGGGTCTTCCAGACGCAAGTTACAATCCATGGCCAGAAGATTTGATGGAAGTTCCGGCTCTTCTTGTCCTCCCACCGGGTATTCTGATAATTTGAGTCGGAAGATCCGACAGGCACATATTTGACTCATATATTTATTTTCTCAACTTAATGCATGTTTATATATGATATCATGGCATTCTAGACTCATAATTCATCATATTTTGCATCTCATTTTGCAAATTCGTTCATGTCATATTTATTTATCAACTATCATTGCATCCATGTAGTGATTGAGACGCCAGAGAACGCCGAGGTTGAATTTGTGCTAGACCCATGGCTGAGGAGGCTACCTTTGAGCAACAAGGCATGCACCCTTTTTCTAATCTGTTTACGAATGGCAAATACTTATTATTTGTGCGTAAACCACCCTCTTTTAGTTCATGTGAATCGAGTAGAGTAGAACCTACTAGTCATGAACTTTGGAATTAGAACAACTTCTTAGTTAAGTATGTTTGTTAGACTTGACGAATTAATTTGCTTATCCATGCTTAGCCGGTAGAAGTCGAGAGATGACAAGGGCATCACCTCCCGTGAGACTCAGATTGTTGGAATGTTTTAGAGATGAACAACCATGAATATGACTTGAGATTTGAGCAACTAATGTAGGGCCATGTTGAGAGTGGAAATCAAATGGTTAGGCTTGCTTGAATTGGTTAAGGACCGATACGTATAGCTTTGGAACTTGAGCATTCCTCGTACAAACCACATACTTAGTATAGGATAGGCAAGCCTAGTACCTTAAGCTAGATCTTGCTATGGGACAGTTTGACACGGGTTGTGATGAGGGGTAGATGACGGAGTCGATTACCCCTATACATCTCCGACCGCCCTCTCATGGCCGGGTGTGGGTATGCGAACAGTTGAGGGCATGAATTAACATTTATCCTAGGGCGAGGGTATGGCCATTGGTCTTGCGCCTCATGTTGTTACTTATGCAATTGTATTGGTAAATGATCTAGAGATTAGATGCTATGTCTTTTGCTTACTCACTTGCTATTTCATAGTTGGATATTAAACCTTGATAATCCCTTGCATCCACCAAATGTACCTTTTTGAGATAGGTCCTGCTAGTACGTAATGCACTAACAGTGTTGTTGTTAAGTTGATTCCAGGTGATCGAGGTACCGTCAGAGCCTGTCTTTGGGTACATCTGCCCCGCCGACGGAGGTGCGGGCATGGTGTAGCTGCCATATGTCAAGCGGAGCAGGAACATGAACACGCCGAACGCTTGACATAGGTAAAACAACAGTTCCAGAATGCCAAAATACATCCCTTACGCGACGGGTGAGGCAAAAGATAGTCAAGCAGAGCAGGTGAACAAAATATCGCTCGACGTGTTGAGGCGCGGCCACGGCGCGGCGGCGGATGATCATGCAGAGGTGGTGGGCACCTCAGCATCATCGCACTTGGAGACGGTGACGGTGGGGGATTCCAGCTGGCACGAACAAGCTAGCACCTTGAGCTGCAGGGAGGAGAGAGCCGCCGGCGCCTTGGATGCCGCAGGGGCATCCTCACCGAGCTTGCGGGCTTTGAGAGCCCTGGCCATGTCCGCCACCTTAATGAAGGCGGTGTTCTCCTTGTCCCTGAGGCATGAGCTGGGGCGGGAGGGCAAAGGCGGGGGAGAGCGCCCCCGCTTGGGCCTCGGGGCGGCCCAGCATGGAGATGCATGGGAGCGATGTCGCCGCACGTGAGCGCCATGCCCGCGGCCAGCGCTAGCGTGACGTCGCCACACGAGGGAGCCGGCACGTTCCTGGGCAGGTCTTTAAGCAAGCCACCGCCGAGCACCTCAACGCCTTCTGTAGCGACGTGCGTCATTCCTTCCTAGACCCGGGTGACATCGCCCAAGGCAAACACGAGGACCTCCTGGGGGGAGAATAGCACCGGTGCAGAGAGACGGACACAAGCAATCTCCCTAGGGCAGCCGAGGAGCATGGCGACGCTATGTACGATCCCCACCGAGCACGAGACGAGGTTGATCATGGGGATCCCCTGAGCGCCGACGGCATCCGATGCCTGAACAACGCGGGGAACCCGAAAGTATGCAAAGTTGTCGCCGGCGCGGAGCAGAAGGTGGGTGTTCCCAGGGCTGATGAAGATGTTGATGTCGTCCAGCCTGGGGAAGTTGGTGCGGGAGGCCCAAGCAACCGCCGGCTTAGAGAGCGACGGTTGGGGTGGGCCAAGTGCGAACCCGTGGAACGCCAGCATGTGAGGGAGGAGGGGCACCACGTGGGGGCGACACGTCCATGGCTCGTACCCGAATGAGGCGGTAGGGATGCCCCCCGGGTGTCCCCAGGGGTGGAGCGGCCATTGCCGGTCCTGGGGTTGGAGCCCAAAGTTGAGCCATGGCCTCCAGCATCGGAGCCAGAGCCAGCACTCGGGGAGCATGGCGGGGATGGAATGTCCCCTCCCTCCCCCAACGTCGCACGCGCCGAACATGGGTGTGGCAGGTGAGGTCGTCGTCGTTCTTGATCTGGAGCGTCTCGGGGATGTCGAGGTAGCTCTTGTAGTGCGCGGTGACAATGATGGCCGTGAAGTCGAGGCCATAGAGGGAGACATCCATGGGGTTCGCCATAACCCCCATGGCCACATCGACATGGTGCCTGTTCCAATGCTCAATGGTGTAGTCTTCCAGAGAGAGAGAGAGTCGCGTACCTCGAGTGCTTGAAGGAGAAGCGGTGGCGAGTCTCCCACGGCCGCTCAAAGTGCACGGAGAACTCCATCACCGGGATGGGCTCGCCGTCGACCGTAGCCTCCATGTCAGCTAGGCGGGAGAAGACAATGACGCCCGCGCCCAAGGAAGAGGGGTGGATGCGCATGAAGTCCCCGTTCGAGACCTCCTCCGGCAGAAGCGTCGCACGTAGAATAGCACCCGGATTGGGTGCGGCGGGGTCGACGAAGGCGAAGGTGTAGTGGCCGAAGTGGCGCCAATCGATCGGCGGCATGAAGACCTCCTTGTAGTAGTCGTGGAAGACCTCCAGGTCCTCAGCGTCAGGCAGGCTCAAGGGAGGCACTACGGGCGGGGCGCCAGTCGCCGGCAAGGGGGGGGGGGACGGCGGGCCGCCACCACTGGAAGCCGAGCCATTGGCGGCGGGAGGCAGAGACCGCACCACAGGAGCAACGGGGGCCCTGATGGGCACCACATTCCCGAACGTGGGAATGGGGATTGCCGGCAGGGCTGAGGGAGGCACGGGACCCCCGGAGGTGGGGGGAAAGCTCGGTCCCCGGTGCAGAGCGGGGGTATGGCGTGGTGGGTTGAGGTGGAGACCACGCCCGGGACCTACCGTCGTGGAAGAAGGGGAGGCCGGGCATGGCAGCGGCCTGCAGGGAATGCACCCGGGGCAGGAAGAGAGGCGGTGACCGGACGCACCGTAGCCCGGGCAGCAGACGTCCATAACTATTAAATTTGCATACAGCTTGTTGGTGTGTAGTGCTAGTTTGCTCTGTCGGTTTGTGCTGTGTCCCCTGATTTTTTAACTATGGAGAAATGAACTCACAACATGTTCCTTTCATTGGTAAAATTGTAAAGATTTACTAAGCAAGAGATTTACTTGTGTAGGCTGGTACACATGGATCACACATTCGAGAGGAAACGCCAAATGAAATATTGAGTAGGATTGCTTATGGTTGGCTTGGTACAAATTGTGGCAACAATGATGCTGGCCTTGTGAATGGAAATGGTGGCGACAATTTGCAGGGAACTACAAGTGGTGGTGGAAATTACTCTCCTCTTCAAGTGGATGAATTTCCATTTTTTTGATCATGTATGCCTAGGGATGTTCATTTTGATGCACCATGATGTTGAACACGTAAATGGTGTATTGTCTTACCAACTTAGCAAACAATTCGATAGCTGCTAGTGGTAGCTTTTGTTGGTGGTAGCTGAGAATGTGCTAACGGTTTATTTTGGACATGACTTTGGTGAACTTCTTATATGTAATTTTGGACATGTCCTTAGTGAATTATATGGAATGTTGGTGTATTTCAATACGATGTTTGTTGAGAAAAATATTTCTATGGCAGCGTCAGCAATTTTGAATTTGAATTCGAGTTTGGTGGATATAGTAAATTTGAATTTGAATCTGGGTCAATGTTGTATTTGAATATGAATTGAAAACAATTTCCCTAGGGGATATGAACCTAAGAGATAATATCTATGGTGGCAGGCTCCAACAGTTTCCTAGAAAGATAAAGTCCTAGGGAAACCAGTTTTTCACGTAGGATAGGGTGCCATGTGAGCAGGTTTCCTAGGAGTTGCCTGGAACTGAATAACCCTAGGGAATAAGGATTTCCCTAGGAAATACCCTAGGGCACTGCTTATTTCTCGTCGAAACTATCCCTACGAATATTTCCCTACCAAAACCCCTAGGGAACTTGTATCCCTACTGTTTTTTAGACACTTTACTAGGATTTTGGTCCTAGGGAAACATGTGGATTCCAGCAGTGTTCAGAATGTCCCATGTGAACACGAAGATGGGCGGGGGTGGCAATACAACCTACCGGCGGACCAGTTTAAGTGTTTAACATTGCAGTAGATTGGGTAGCAGTGACGCCACCGGGGACAGTTGGAGGAAGGTGAGCAAGCAGGGCCAAGCAGCTGCTGCAAAACATAAAGCGAAGTTGATGGGCGCTGCTGCAAAGCATGGGCAGTTGCTAGACCATTGGATGACCATTCAACGGCTGGGACGGCGCAGTTGGAACGACGATAGTTCTACGGACGGAGCGCAACAGACGATATTGCAGACGACGGTACGCCGCAGCACCAGACTTGGACGGAGGACAAGCCATGGTGAAGACGACTTGAGCAGTCGCGCACAGCGCTTCCCAAAAACCTTATTCGCCCTCTCCCGATGCAGGATCTCGAAGACGAGACCTGCTCTCCCGTTTGCTGGTGCACACCGGCGCTCGGGATGGAGTAGACTACGATGACAACGTAGCAATGAGAAGTAGCAAAACCCTAACTCGTATGGACCTTCTTAGGGACTCCCAAACCTAGGGGATTCCCGTATAGAGTCTATGGTGCACTTCTTCCATGAGGAAGGTGGTCTCTATTTATTGGGAGGAAAACCCTCCACACCCTCATCCATTAGCAATATGGGACTAATAGATGACGTACCCCCTCAAGTGCTAATGGGTTTTTGAGATTTACTTAGGATTATTCATATGGGCCAAGCCCAATAATCTAACAGCTAGACCATTGGATGATCATTCAACGGCTGTGATGGATCGCCTGAAGAGTAGCCAATTTTCAGGCATCATCTAAACGAAGGATAGTAGTATTTCCCTCTGAAAAGATCTAGAATAAGAATAGTGAAAAGTGTGTTCATTTTTTCATTTAACAAAAGGAAATCTATGACGGTGTCATCAGTTAGTTAGAGCTTGCAGAAGGGAAATTATGAGATGGGCACTACTTTTGGGCGGGGGATTGAGGAACTGCTAGTATGTATGTTGGAGTTTGCAATTCCATTGATCAAGATTGCTGTTGGTTTGTTTTTCAGACCTCTCTCACATTATTCGGAGCTCACTAAACATGTCACCACCGGCTCCCTCATGTTGCTCGCTCCCTCCCTCGGTCGACTTGGAGGGAAGGGCAAGAGATGATGATAAAGCAAGTGTAGCAGATCTGATTAAATAAGCTTTTCTAGATTAAGAAAAATATCTTGTCTTAAACATTCACATGTGAATGTCTACAACAACAAAGGAACAAATCTGACCAGAAATTAAAGTCAGAAACTAAAAAGACGCATGACTGTTAGGTGTTCCGGAGACGATGAGAAATGACGAACTCCTTTTAATTTTGACAGAAGAAGAAGAAGAAGAAATGAGCTTACTTACATGCCATTACGAAGCTCAGTGCAGTTATGATCCAGAATTCGGCATCCCGAAGCTCCCCGATGAAGCCACTGATGTGTACAACGGTGGACCATGCCAACGCCCCCAACCCTAGAGCACTCGCAATGTTCAGCGTGGCTGTCCGGAGCTTGTGGAAGGAGTTGATTGCCATCTCCTCCGGCCTTTCGGCCTTGTCGATGAAATATTTTCTAAAAAACAATTCTACCCTTCGTTTTGCCATGGAGATGGAGGCTGCTGCCATGAGTTCTGCCATGGAGGCTGCTCGAATGCCTGCTGGTTTGGTGAATGAATGGATTAGCAGGTTCAGTTCATGTCATACCCGGTTTTAGAGAGAAAACCGAGTACATCTCATATGTGTGCCAGGATCAAATTTCACACATATGATAGACCGTGAGTGAATAGCAGAAACAGTACTCAAACGAATATTTAATAAATAAGTATTTATTACACTCACGAATAAGGCTCAAAGGCCAAAATAAACTGGTTCACACGATAACTAAGACGATATCTCCAAAAGCACTCCACAGGCAACTGACTGGTGGAACACACGCCTAGAACTCATCAAGATCGCTGAGGTACTCTGCTCCAGGATTACCTTCTGATCCAATATAAGCAAGGGTGAGTACGCTTATGGTTGGTACTCAACAAGTGGGGGAAATATGCAAGCTATCAAGGATAGGCTGGGTTTGCAGCGGTTAGCATTTTAGTTGGTCAAGTTTTATTAACTAGCAACTATTTAATAAGATATAAGTATATACCACCTCATATTAACTATAAGTAAGCATAAAGTAAATCATAAACATAGATAATGAACATAACCAATAACGTATGCATGCGATGATTTGATTTCATGTTTCGATAGTTTAATCACGTGAGGGTCCAGGCCGTTCATGACCGCGAACACGGCTGTTATAACAGTTTTACACTCTGCAGAGGTTGTACACTTTCACCACAATTCGCGTAAAAGCTCCGAAGAACTTTAGACCCAACCATGCAGTGCGGGCCAGGCACGTACCACACTTCCGAGGTGTGACTGCATAGGGACGCTACGAGGCCTTTACAAAGATTCCCTAGTTAGAAACAATCCGCTAAGGTTTCCGGATCGGAAGCAGGCATAACCCTTCCTAACGGGCACAGTGTCTTAGCCAAGCCCACTTCCCGAGAGAACCGGGCTATACACCGTCAACCGCCACCCCCCATGCCCTTTCGGTAAGATCATTCCTAACCAAGGTTTCTAATTAATTAGCCAAGACCAGAGCCATATAGTATTGTGGTTGTACGGTTAATCCTGGGTGGTTCTCCATGTTCCGATTAACATGGTGATCTTGTATTAACATAACAAGATATAAACAATAAAGATATTCATCAATGTTGGATAGAACCCATCATAAACCAAGGTTAAGCATCTAGCATAGCTACCCAACATGAGAGTAAACCCGGTGTATCAAGGCTTGGTGTAAAAGACTAGTCATCCTTAAATAGGACCCATCAAATTAATGCATCGCGACATAAATATAAACTTTAATGTTATGCAATGTGTATGGGTTCAATAGAGTATGCAGAGGGGGAAATCCACTTGCCTTGCTCAAAGTACTGCGGTGGCTCCTCCTCGAAAACTTGATCTTGATCTCCCTCGAACGGATCGTTCTCTATACGTTTCACACAAGCATTCAATCAATAAAAGTAAAACAATACACCAAACAACTTTGAAAGACGCAAAGACGTGTCTAGAACTATTCTTGATGAAGAGACGATCGCGTGAACGCAAAGATCACTCAAAACGGATTTAAAACGGTCAAGATATGGCTAAAACAAGGTTTAGGGGCTTCTTTGAGTTAAAACTAACTCTCCAGGGGTTTAAACAGAAGAAACCAGGGGCCTAAAACGTAATTTCATATAAAAACCGAAGGACTTATGTGAAAAACGACCAACCAGGACGGCGGGTTCTATTTTTAGAAAGCTCAGGGGCCTAAACGAAAAGAAAAGGACCTAGATCTAATTATTTTTGAACTGGCTTGGACCGCGGGTTTATTTCCAAAAAGATCAGGGCTCTTTTGCAAAACCGCACGGCTGACTCCGCGCTGACCATAACGGTTCGGTTGGATCTAATCTCGGCCGTCGAATCTAGATCAAACGGCCCTGGACAAAGGGGCAACTTCCGCGGCGGTGCGCGGCGGCGCGCGGCAGAGCTCTCGCCGGACTTGCTCGAAACCGGCGCTAGAGACCTTGGTTTCTCGCCGTGATTGGCTCGGGAGAGAGCTGGCGCTATGGGGATTCTATTTTAGGGGACCTAAACGAGGTTTAGTCGACGGTGGAGGCTTGCAACGGACCAAGGCGGCACGGCCATGGCGGCGAGGTCGACGGGGACTCGAGAGAGCGAGAGAGAAGGAGATTAGGGGCTCTGCGCACTCCTTACCTCCACGCGAAGACTTGCGACGACTTGGAAGCGGCGGAATCGAACTCGAGAGCTCGAAACACGGCGGCGGCGAGAAGCTAGGGTTACGGCTCGGCTATGGAGCTCTAGGCGACGCGAAGGCTCGGACTTTGGGTTTGAGGAGGCAAGAGAGGGTCGGGCGGCGGCTTATAAAGGCCGGAAAGCTTGCGCGAGGGGCAAACCGACGCGGGAACGGCTCGGACTCGCCGGAGGAGTCCCGGCCGTGCTCGACTCGAGCTCGGGGACGAAGCTGACAGGGCGGGCCCACATGTCAGCGACCGGGAGAAAGAAAGGGAAGAGAAAACGGACGACTGGGCCGCGGCGACGGAATGGGCCGGGAAAGGAAATTGGGCCGCGGCTGCGCGAGGGGAGAAAAAGAAAAGGCCGGGAGAAGAAGAAGCTGGGCCGCGAAAGAAGATTGGGCCGGCTAGAAAAAGAGAGAGGGAAAAGAAAGGTTTTGAATTTAAGTTTAAACTTTTGCAAACCTTTTTCAAATTCAAACCACATTCAAAAATATATGCAACAGCATGAATGCAACAAAGAATTCATTGTCTCTAATTTAAATGATGTTTAAATATTTAAGAGCCAAAATTTGAACTTGCAATTTAATATTCCCTAAAACAAATAAAACTAAGAAAATGGTTGCCTAAATTGATTTTTTTTTTTTTTAATGTGATGAAATTAGGGTGTTACAAATCCTACCCCCCTTAAGAAGAATCTCGTCCTCGAGATTCGGAAAGATCAGAGAACAACTGAGGGAATTCTGCACTGAGCTCATCTTCTTTTTCCCATGTAGCCTCATCTTCTGTATGGTGACTCCACTGCACTTTGCACATCTTAACTACTTTATTCCGAGTAACCCTTTCTGCTGTCTCCAATACCTTAACTGGATACTCTGAATAGGTCAAATCATCCTTCACACTGAGTTCTTTTAACTGCAATTGCTCCTCTGGTACCCGTAAACACTTCTTCAATTGTGACACATGAAACACATCATGAACATCTGACAACTGAGCTGGCAACTCTAACTGATAAGCTACCTCACCTTTCCTTTCTAGTACCTTGAAAGGACCAATGAAACGAGGTGATAGCTTTCCTTTGACTTTGAATCTACGAAGACCTCTGATAGGTGATACTTTGAGATAAACAAAATCTCCAACTTCAAAGATCAATTCTCTCCTTCGGGTATCAGCATAACTTTTCTGTCTAGACTGTGCAGTCCTGAGATTCTCTCTGATTAATTGTACCTGCTGCTCTGCATCTTGAAGAACTTCGGGTCCAAACACTTTACTTTCCCCAGTCTGGCTCCAATACAATGGTGTCCCGCACTTTCTTCCATACAATGCTTCAAAAGGTGACATCTTAAGACTAGCTTGGTAACTGTTATTGTAGGAAAACTCTGCATATGGCAAACTCTTATCCCAACTACGACCGTGTTTTAAAGCACACGCTCGAAGCATATCCTCCAAAATTTGATTAGTCCTCTCAGTCTGTCCATCTGTTTGTGGATGATAAGCGGAACTGAAGTTGAGTTGTGTACCCATTATCTCATGTACCTTCTGCCAGAATCGTGATGTAAACTGAGTACCCCGATCGGACACTATCTTCTTCGGAACTCCATGTAGACACACAATCCTGGACATATACAGCTCGGCTAGCTTAGCACTTGTATATGTTGTATTGACTGGTATAAAATGAGCAGACTTTGTCAATCTATCCACAATAACCCATATAGAATCATGACCATCACGAGTACGAGGTAACCCGACAATAAAGTCCATACCAATTTCTTCCCACTTCCACTCTGGAACTCTCAATGGTTGAAGCAAACCTGCTGGACGTTGATGTTCTGCTTTAACCTTCTGGCAAACATCACACAAAGCCACATAGGTTGCCACATCCTTTTTCAAACCATACCACCAATATTTCTCTTTCAAATCCTGATACATCTTAGTACTTCCTGGATGAATGGAATAAGGTGAATCGTGTGCTTCCTTTAATATGAGTTCTCGTAGCCCATCAATCTCCGGAACACAAATTCTATTCCTGAACCACACTGTTCCTTGTTCATCCTCCGTAAAATCCTTAGTTTTTCCTGAATGGATTAAAGCTCTGAATTCCTCAATCTTCGGATCTTCTAACTGTCCCTTCCTGATACCTTGCTCTAATGTTGACTCTACTTCCATAGTCACAGCTTCTGAATGAGCACAGATACCCAAGTTAAGTCGTTCCATCTCCCAACATAACTCTTGTGATATCAACCTCCCAATGACTGAGTTAACTTGACTCTTACGACTTAAAGCATCTGCAACAACATTAGCCTTTCCAGGATGATATTGAATATCCAAATCAAAATCATTGATTAATTCTAACCATCTGCTTTGTCTCAAGTTAAGATCCTTCTGAGTGAAGATATACTTTAAACTCTTATGATCCGTGAAAATTCGACACCGTTTTCCAATCATATAGTGCCTCCAAATCTTCAGTGCATGTACTACTGCGGCTAACTCCAGATCATGAGTAGGATAATTCTTCTCATGCTTTCTCAATTGTCTAGAAGCATAAGCCACGACTCTGCCTTCTTGCATCAACACACATCCAAGTCCTACGTGTGAAGCATCACAGTACACATCGAACCCCTTCTGAATATCAGGCATTACTAACACTGGAGCAGTGGTCAATTTCTTCCTTAACTCCTCAAAACTCTGTTGACAAGCATCATCCCACTTGAATTTTCTTCCTTTCTCTAACAACAAAGTCATGGGTTTAGCAATTTTGGAGAAACCTTCAATAAATTTGCGGTAATAACCTGCCAATCCAAGAAAACTTCTGATTTCTGCAATACTCTGAGGTGGCTTCCAATTCAACACATCCTGCACTTTACTCGGATCTACCATGATTCCTCCATCTGTTATGACATGTCCAAGAAAGGATACTTCCTTCAACCAGAACTCACATTTACTGAACTTGGCATACAACTGATGCTCCCGTAACTTCTGCAATACCAGTCTCAAATGCTCCTCATGCTCTTCCTCATTCTTGGAGAACACCATAATATCATCAATGAATACTACCACAAACTTGTCAAGATACTCCATAAATACCTTGTTCATCAGATACATAAAGTTTGCAGGTGCATTTGTCAAACCAAACGACATCACCAAATACTCATAAAGACCATATCTACAAGTGAAGGCAGTTTTAGGAATATCCTCTTTCCGAATCTTCACTTGATGATAGCCTGAACGCAAATCAATCTTGGAGAAAACTTTTGCACCTCTCATCTGGTCGAACAAAACGTCAATTCTAGGAAGCGGATACTTATTCTTGATAGTCACCTCATTAAGAGCTCTGTAATCAACGCACATCCTTCTAGTACCATCCTTCTTATCAACAAATATAACCGGGGCTCCCCATGGAGATGAACTCGGTCGAATATAACCTTTAGCTAAAAGTTCTTCTATCTGTTTCTTTAATTCTGCTAAATCTCTAACATCCATTTTATATGCTCTTTTTGAAATAGGTGCAGTACCAGGTATAAGCTCAATGATGAACTCAAAGTCTCGGTCAGGCGGCATACCTGGTAAATCATCAGGAAAGACATCCGGAAATTCACACACGACTCTGATATCCTTCAGTGACTTTCCTTTCAGCTGATTGATTGTTGCTTCTCCAATAACTGGACTCATATGAAACTCCATTCGGTCTCCTTGTGGACTTGTGAATAACACTGACTTCTTAGCACACTGAATAACTCCATCATGAGCTCCCAACCAATCCATTCCAAGTATCACATCAATTCCCTCAGACTTCAAAACCACTAGGTTGGATGGAAATTCTATACCCATAATTTCAAGTCTAACTCGAGGGCATATGTATCTAGCTTTCATTTCACCATTTGGGGAATTTACTAAAAGCATATTTTTCATGGGTTGCTTAGGTATGTTATGCTCAGACACAAATTGTTCAGTAATAAAAGAATGCGATGCTCCAGAATCAAATAATATTGTAGCAGGTGCTGAGTTAATTGAGAACATACCGATGACCACGTCATTGGCTTCCTGAGCGGCTTCAGCTGTCACATGGTTGACCCTGCCACGAGCATAGTTCTGCTGTCCCTTGCTGCCTTGCTGGGAAGAAGGTTGAGCGGACCTCTGGCCATCGCTCCTCTGAGCTTGGGGTGTCTGGGGGTTACGCTTGGGACAATTGTTAGCATAGTGACCCACATCACCACACTTAAAGCAACCATTAGGCGGTACTGGCGTGACTGGATTGTTGGTCCGCACTGACGGGGTGCCATTGCCAGAACGGTTCTGCTGCTGGTTGGGAGTACGAGGTGTCTGCTGGGAATACCTCTGAGCCTGTTGACCAGAACGTTGTGCCTGTTGTCCCTGTTGGTAATATCCACCATTACCTCCTGAGCGATTCTGGTAACCTTGTGAAGAATTGTAACGAGGACGAGTGTTGCTTGTCTGCCCTGATGACGACGACTGGAACTTCCTCTTCTGCTCACTCAACTCCTTGCGTGTATTCTCACAACCAATGGCCTTATCAAGCATTGTCTGAAAGTTGGGAAAAGTATGAGTCTGCAGCTGGTACTTGATAGGCCCAATCAAACCTTTCAGGAAACGACGTTGCCTCTTCGCATCGTCGTTCACATCATCAGGTGCATAGCGAGATAGCTGAGTGAATTTATCCCTATATTCACACACGCTCATGTTTCCTTGCACCAATGCACGAAACTCTTCCTGTTTTAAATCCACCACACCTGCTGGGATATGGTGTGTGCGGAAAGCATCCTGGAACTGCTGCCATGTGATGGTGTCAGGAGCGTTATGCGCATTTACATATGCATCCCACCAATCAGCTGCTGGGCCTTCCAATCTTCCTGAGGCATACAAGACCTTCTCGCGATCAGTGCACTGAGCAATGTCTAGCTTCTTTGCAACATTCTTGAGCCAATCATCAGCATCTAATGGATCTGCAGAGTGAGAGTAGGTAGGAGGATGCTGGCTCAAAAACTGCCTGTGATGATCCCTAGGCGGCTGGACTGGTTCTGGTGGCGGTGGTGGCTGCTGGTTCTGCTGTGCCTGCAAATTGGCCACTGTCTGAGTGAGCTGCTGGATGAGTTGCATCTGGGTTGCTAGGAACTGCTGCATTGCGGGATCCATTGCGGGTTGAGGCGGTGGTGGAGGGGGTGCTTGATTCTGCTGGTTCACGTGATCACGCCTCTGACTAGGAACGTCTCTACCTCCTCCGGTCCTGGTGTTAACCATCTGAGTGTTAGATAGATATGATTCAGAGAAAGATTACTCAGATAGATAGGAGTAAAGGAAAGACACTCTACTGCGAGAGTATGAGATAGCATTGAAGTTAAGAAGAAAGAACAAAATAGAGGAAAGTCAAATATTCCACATCACTCAGATTCTGTCCTCCCTAAATGTTCATCTATAACTGTCAATTCGTACATCCAAAAATTATACCAAAATTCCAGAACAATACTCATAAAGTTATGAATCCAATCCAACTAGAACCACCTCAATCGGATCTCTGAAACTCCGGATACAAAATAATCAAGCTGCCTGTGTCAAGCTGGAAAACAGATTCTGTTCCTGACAACTTTTGGTGTGTTTCCCTTGACACAGATTTCCAAAAATTATGGAAAAATCAACGAAATTTACTCATCAAATTCTGAAACTAACCCCACTGGTTTCAGGTCAAACGGATTTGTGTAGTTCCCGAAATCATCAAAACAGTACTGCTGTCTCGGATATTGACGCGAGCAGATTTCAGAATAAGGGATATAGATGCCGGATAGACTTGAGATAGATAAGAAACTAAGATCAAAGGATAAGAGGGGACTAGAGTTAAACTCAACTAATATTTTATTAATATTTTCTTTAATTGTGGTCATCACTCCACAACCAAAGACACACAAACAAAGATTCCAACTCACACATTTATCCAAGCAACAAGCATTAAACAAACGATCGACCTCACAAAACCGTACTAGCAATAAACTTACAAAAGGAAACCTAAAGATAACCTATTCCCTAAACTGTGTGACGGAGAAAGGGGCTCCAAAGCGACACTTCTTCCGAGGTGGGGACCGAACATTGGCCATCCTCTCTTCAACATCCTCTTGGCTTGGTTGCTGGAACAGCTGTTCTTCGAGTTCTACAATCCGCTCTTGGGCTTGGGCAAGTTCATTAATAACACCTTCCAAATCAGTATTCAGCGCTGCAGTGACTCGGGCAAGAACATTGAGACGAGGATCTGCTGTTGGTCCTCCTCCCACTACAACTGTTTGCTCAGTTCCTGGACGGCGACGAGGCAAGTGACGGTACTCTGTGTGAGACAGCTCCTTTTGGTACTGGTGGCTGATAGATGTCACTGCCCTCCTGGCGGCGTCACTGACTGCAGCTTCATAGGAGGTATGTAGAAGGCTTGACTCATGAATAGACCAAGTCCTGAAGCGAGAGGCATTCTCCGTTTGCGCCCTAACATGAACCTGAGTATGGTAATACTCCTGGTAGTTTGCAGCGGAACTGTAAGTGGTTATGTAGAGTGGCCTGGTGTAGTTGCCCAATGCTTCCAGAACATCCTCAAGCAAGAGTGGGAAAGCACCAAGCTCATTTATTGAAGTGATCATCTCCACCTTGGGCTCTTCTTCATCATCCTTTTCATCCTCATAAACTTCATCACCTTCATTCCCAATACCATCTAGATTCCCTTCAACATTTGCTGTGGGTGAAGCAGAATCAGGTATAACCTCATCATCAGAATAGCATACCCATACGGGATCTCCTTGCACATCATCATCCATCTGTGGGGCTGGGTCAGTCTGAAAGCTCTTGGCCATCTAAGCATAGAGAGAGAACCTTAGTAAAGATAATTGAAATAGAGGCAAAGGTGACCAAAGAAAAGAGAAGAAGAACAGAGAATTTTTAACTAATAAAATAAGACCTCTAAAGAAACTGACTTGGCTTGCTAAACTAAATCCTTACTTCGACCATTCTAACTAGGCTAGCGTCCTACAGTCAGCACGGCTCTGATACCACTCTGTCATACCCGGTTTTAGAGAGAAAACCGAGTACATCTCATATGTGTGCCAGGATCAAATTTCACACATATGATAGACCGTGAGTGAATAGCAGAAACAGTACTCAAACGAATATTTAATAAATAAGTATTTATTACACTCACGAATAAGGCTCAAAGGCCAAAATAAACTGGTTCACACGATAACTAAGACGATATCTCCAAAAGCACTCCACAGGCAACTAACTGGTGGAACACACGCCTAGAACTCATCAAGATCGCTGAGGTACTCTGCTCCAGGATTACCTTCTGATCCAATATAAGCAAGGGTGAGTACGCTTATGGTTGGTACTCAACAAGTGGGGGAAATATGCAAGCTATCAAGGATAGGCTGGGTTTGCAGCGGTTAGCATTTTAGTTGGTCAAGTTTTATTAACTAGCAACTATTTAATAAGATATAAGTATATACCACCTCATATTAACTATAAGTAAGCATAAAGTAAATCATAAACATAGATAATGAACATAACCAATAACGTATGCATGCGATGATTTGATTTCATGTTTCGATAGTTTAATCACGTGAGGGTCCAGGCCGTTCATGACCGCGAACACGGCTGTTATAACAGTTTTACACTCTGCAGAGGTTGTACACTTTCACCACAATTCGCGTAAAAGCTCCGAAGAACTTTAGACCCAACCATGCAGTGCGGGCCAGGCACGTACCACACTTCCGAGGTGTGACTGCATAGGGACGCTACGAGGCCTTTACAAAGATTCCCTAGTTAGAAACAATCCGCTAAGGTTTCCGGATCGGAAGCAGGCATAACCCTTCCTAACGGGCACAGTGTCTTAGCCAAGCCCACTTCCCGAGAGAACCGGGCTATACACCGTCAACCGCCACCCCCCATGCCCTTTCGGTAAGATCATTCCTAACCAAGGTTTCTAATTAATTAGCCAAGACCAGAGCCATATAGTATTGTGGTTGTACGGTTAATCCTGGGTGGTTCTCCATGTTCCGATTAACATGGTGATCTTGTATTAACATAACAAGATATAAACAATAAAGATATTCATCAATGTTGGATAGAACCCATCATAAACCAAGGTTAAGCATCTAGCATAGCTACCCAACATGAGAGTAAACCCGGTGTATCAAGGCTTGGTGTAAAAGACTAGTCATCCTTAAATAGGACCCATCAAATTAATGCATCGCGACATAAATATAAACTTTAATGTTATGCAATGTGTATGGGTTCAATAGAGTATGCAGAGGGGGAAATCCACTTGCCTTGCTCAAAGTACTGCGGTGGCTCCTCCTCGAAAACTTGATCTTGATCTCCCTCGAACGGATCGTTCTCTATACGTTTCACACAAGCATTCAATCAATAAAAGTAAAACAATACACCAAACAACTTTGAAAGACGCAAAGACGTGTCTAGAACTATTCTTGATGAAGAGACGATCGCGTGAACGCAAAGATCACTCAAAACGGATTTAAAACGGTCAAGATATGGCTAAAACAAGGTTTAGGGGCTTCTTTGAGTTAAAACTAACTCTCCAGGGGTTTAAACAGAAGAAACCAGGGGCCTAAAACGTAATTTCATATAAAAACCGAAGGACTTATGTGAAAAACGACCAACCAGGACGGCGGGTTCTATTTTTAGAAAGCTCAGGGGCCTAAACGAAAAGAAAAGGACCTAGATCTAATTATTTTTGAACTGGCTTGGACCGCGGGTTTATTTCCAAAAAGATCAGGGCTCTTTTGCAAAACCGCACGGCTGACTCCGCGCTGACCATAACGGTTCGGTTGGATCTAATCTCGGCCGTCGAATCTAGATCAAACGGCCCTGGACAAAGGGGCAACTTCCGCGGCGGCGCGCGGCGGCGCGCGGCAGAGCTCTCGCCGGACTTGCTCGAAACCGGCGCTAGAGACCTTGGTTTCTCGCCGTGATTGGCTCGGGAGAGAGCTGGCGCTATGGGGATTCTATTTTAGGGGACCTAAACGAGGTTTAGTCGACGGTGGAGGCTTGCAACGGACCAAGGCGGCACGGCCATGGCGGCGAGGTCGACGGGGACTCGAGAGAGCGAGAGAGAAGGAGATTAGGGGCTCTGCGCACTCCTTACCTCCACGCGAAGACTTGCGACGACTTGGAAGCGGCGGAATCGAACTCGAGAGCTCGAAACACGGCGGCGGCGAGAAGCTAGGGTTACGGCTCGGCTATGGAGCTCTAGGCGACGCGAAGGCTCGGACTTTGGGTTTGAGGAGGCAAGAGAGGGTCGGGCGGCGGCTTATAAAGGCCGGAAAGCTTGCGCGAGGGGCAAACCGACGCGGGAACGGCTCGGACTCGCCGGAGGAGTCCCGGCCGTGCTCGACTCGAGCTCGGGGACGAAGCTGACAGGGCGGGCCCACATGTCAGCGACCGGGAGAAAGAAAGGGAAGAGAAAACGGACGACTGGGCCGCGGCGACGGAATGGGCCGGGAAAGGAAATTGGGCCGCGGCTGCGCGAGGGGAGAAAAAGAAAAGGCCGGGAGAAGAAGAAGCTGGGCCGCGAAAGAAGATTGGGCCGGCTAGAAAAAGAGAGAGGGAAAAGAAAGGTTTTGAATTTAAGTTTAAACTTTTGCAAACCTTTTTCAAATTCAAACCACATTCAAAAATATATGCAACAGCATGAATGCAACAAAGAATTCATTGTCTCTAATTTAAATGATGTTTAAATATTTAAGAGCCAAAATTTGAACTTGCAATTTAATATTCCCTAAAACAAATAAAACTAAGAAAATGGTTGCCTAAATTGATTTTTTTTTTTTAATGTGATGAAATTAGGGTGTTACAGTTCACTTGCTTATTTGTAACTAGTACTAACTAGGCAGGCACCATATATATTTGATAGAGACATAGTAAGGCTCTTTATTGTATACACACATATATTATGGTTACAGTGGGTGGGTGGCTGGGTGCAAATGCTGTCACGGTTGGCAATGAGCTGCACCTGGACATATTGGATGATTAAAGTAGTTAACTGAGGCCCACGCCGTGACGCCGTCCACATAAATATGACTCAATAATGACAAGTCAATGATCATACATGTGCATTCACACCAACAAAGCTTAATAAATTGATCGGATATATATGCTTTTTGCATGAAAACGAGTAGTTGTTTTTTAAGAGATCTTTTACAGTGCCTTATACTACTAAAGAGTAGTATAGAGTACAAAGAGGCTCGAACGGTTGATAATGAGGGGTAGTTTGGTAAGTACCGATTTTACATTTACACATATGATTTCACAAACAGCAAAAATCACAACTCGTCCCAATCTGTGGCAACAAATTGCATGTTGCCATGCATGGACCTATCTTGGGTTGCTCTGTCACCCTTCTTCTTGGGCCACAGCAACCAACCTGAGGACAGATCCGGCAAGTGGAGATACGACTACGGTCCCGCAGAATCTCCAATCCTATCGTGCAGCCACTCGTCGTCGCCGCCGGCTGGCCTGTGCTCGTACGTGCCATGAATATGGAAGGTTTTAGAAATGTTCCAAATAAAATATTTCTAAACACAAATACCATTAATGTTTGTTCCTAATATACCCTTATACTACCATACTTAATCATATATGCTACATATATCACTCTTGCCGTTTTTAGTAGTATACAATTAATCTGGACCGTTAGATGTTCACGTACTAGTCTTTTTATCAGTAGTATAAGGCACCGTAAAAGAACTCTTTTTTAATTACTAGCAAAGACGCACGTGCGACATGCACGTAATACAAAAAGTATAGCGAACCTACATTTCAATTCGCAGCACATAATCCAAGCTGCTTCACGAGTTTTCCGGTTACATCGGTGTTTACTAAGATTAGCATGTATTACCTCTCATAAAAGTAATAATTCTAGTGACTGGTTCCCGCGAACAGGTTGATGCTAAATTATAGTAACTCTCTGACCTAATTATCCTAAATATATGAATTATACTAATAATTTCAGGAAACCAAAGAAAAGGCAAGAAAGTAATTTTTTGTCATTCAATTATCACCTTAGTTTTGTTTTGATCAACAAATTCATACTTAGCCATCAAACACTTTTAATAAGTGATTTTGCTGACGTGCATGGCACATGGCAATGATGCCCATCTCTCTCTTTCTTCTCTCCTCTCCCTGTCCTCTCTCCTACATCGATGGACGGCGGCCACACTCGTTGTACTCTATTTTCATCCTCTAAAAAGAATATTTTGTCCTAATCAAGAATTATCTCATACCGTGTACAAACTACACATGTTTTTATTCGATCTCCAACTATCATCTCATTTTAACAAGGATATTTCTTTTTGTTCTTCTCTTTTTTCTCTCACTTTTCCTTTTCTTTTTTTCTCTCATCCCGTTCTTTTTTCCATGCCGTTACGGCCTTCCCTTTCTTCTTTCTACCCCTCTCCCCTTTCTTTTTTCCCCATGGCGCTGCTGCCTCCCTAGGTGAGCTCTCTCTCTCCCTCTCTGGATTCTTGCTGCAGCTCCCACAGAAGCACACAATCTCCTACTCGAGCCACAAATCCATCACAAACAACTCCGAGTCCATCTCCCTCGGGCGCTGCTTCCCTGCCCACGAGGCCGTCCCGCCGAGCTCGATCGCTATGTTGTCATCCCCATCATGTTCCAGATGCTGACGCTGGTGGCCTACGACTGCGCCGCCGTGCCACGGAGAACGCCGGCAGCGTCATGCACCTGCAGCGCATCGGCGCCGGGTTCGTGTCCAGCGTCGTGGCGCTCACCATCGCCGCCGCGATGGAGTGGCGTACAGTGGTGCGCACCCATCGTCGTCCAACTACGCCGCCAAGACCTCGCCAGCGCTGGGGCACCTGTTCGGCGGTGGCAGCGGCGGCATGGGCGTGTCATCGAGGGCGGAGCAGCTGTACGGCGCCACCGAGTTGTTGTCTGCTCGGCCGCAGGCGCCGGCGCCGCCAGCTCGAGCGGCGTTGCCGGCAGATGCCCAAAAACGTGAGTAGAAAGAATTTCGGTGGGAAAATAAAAAATAAAAAATATTTTTGGAAAAGTAAAAAATAGATTTCGGTGGGTAGAAAAACGTGGGTGACAAAAAAAATTCGATTTTGGCAGAAACGTTTTTAAAATATTAGTTTTAGTGGGTTTGACCCCCTTCCCACCTCCATTGACCCTTACAGGTGGGTCCGACGGAGGGGTAAGGTGGACCCAATTTAGGTGAGAAACGTTGTGAATTCTACTCGTTCTTTTATAGATAGATTTGGAAATGTAAAACTCCATGACTTGCTGTCTGCCATATGGGCCCTCAGGAAAGTCGGTCTACGTGTCAGCAACAAAGTTAATCAGAATCTCTAAGTTAGACGAATTACTTTCATAGACTCTAATTACAGGGGGTGGAGGGCATCTTCAAAAATCATTAATAAGCCCTTTCGAATAACTTATTTATCTACTCCATCTATTCTAAATTGTAAGTTATTTTAACTTTTTTAGAGTCAAACTATTTTATGTTTGACCAAAATTATAGAGTAGATCATAAAGACTTATGGCACCGAATAGATATAGTATAAAAATATACTTATTTGCTATTACAAATGTTAGTATTTTGTTAATATAAATTTGGTCAAACTTGATATTGTTTGACTCTCCAAGAATGTTAAAATGACTTATAATTCGAAACAGATGGAGTAATTGTCTCTACTAAACTATTTTTTTTAAATAACCCAGGAGAGCTTGTCGGGACAGCGAACTTGGGGTTGTATAAGACGACAGCCGCAGGGCCCAAAAGTTTGCTTTATTTGTATTTTATTTAGGGTTGGCACGGAGAACATCGGCCGCGAAGGGTGGCTTCCGCCGCGCAAAGGATGTCGTTGGTGCCCGAAGGTAGCGGCAAGAAGAACACTTCGGGTACCTTCGGCCACAAGCGAAGCCGGCACCTGGAGAAAAACACTTTGGGTCTACTCCAGGGCCGTCATATCTTGGACCTTCGGCCACAAGCGCTCTGGCACAAAGGTGATACCGTTACATTTATATAAACCAAACAAAGTCTGTAATAAGAGATCCCATGTTCGATTCCTCTGTAATGTGATTTCATTTCTATTTGCGTTACCATGTCTTGAACCAAACATTTCCTTAGAGAAGCTCGGAACTGCTAAAGGAAAACTACAACAATCGGAAAAAAAGGTTGAAAATCGGACGGACTTAATAGTTGAGCGTTGAAATATAGAGTTGCTGCCATGGATGCTGCTCGAATGCCTGCTGGTTTGGTGAATGCATGGCACCAGCACCATATGTATTTGTACACGCGCTAATCCATAAATTCACCAAAGCAGTTATAGTGGGTGGGTGAAAATGCAATCACCGTTGGTGATGAGCTGCACCTGGACACAATGAATGATTAAAGTGGTTAACTACTCCTAGGGCCACGCCGGTCATATAAATATGACCCAAGAGTCAATGACGTATAAATGATCATACATGTGCATCACACCAGCAGCTTAATAAATTGATGTCGTCGAAGCGCGTTGAGGCGGTCCTCGCCGGAGTCGTCGGACGAAGCCGGCGTGGATCTGCAGTTGGGTTCACTTGTCAGTCATTATTTTAAAGGCCCCGACCCCACCCCACTGCACTGGCCATATGATATGACCATTGGCCGTTCGATGCATCTCACGATCTGTTGGGTTGCATAGTGGTTATGCGTCAGGAGTTTCGTGGCCATTCATTTCTGTGATTCCGATCGACTTTAATTTCTAGGAAATTACATCGTGCGTCCATTGATATATTCTCAAGTTCAAATGTTGTTGATCACTTCTGCATTATGTTGCTGCAGACAAACAAATCCGGCTGGTCGTCACTACCTAAAACTGAAACTGCAACTACCAGTTTGAGTAGTCCCAGTTTTAATTAAAAAATATCAACTATAGACTACTCCTGCAACAAATCAAAACTTAAACAATCAAAGTACAAGGATTACATCATTGGATACCCCCGTACCTGTTTTTTTTTTCAGAGAAAGCAAACGAAACTAACACAAAAAGGATGATATATATATGCATGGATGACGCAGTGTCACAGTCGTCTCCGAAGTTTGTTTTCTTTTCCAACCATCCGGTCACAAGTCCTAATTAATTTTCTAGGTGCCAAGTTGTTTGCTAGCACATTTTTTTCTAACTTTTAATAGTTAGTTTTGAGAAATGACACTAAACAAACAATGTGCCACATAGAAGTACCATGTAAAGTGCCACACGCACTGTTTTTTTTTTAATTGTCATGACGGGCTTACCCCTTCACTTTCTGAAATAACTACTTTTGGAGCTAGAATCCGTATGCAAGTATGCCACCACCGTCCAAAGCATATTGCGTCATACAAATGTCGTAATCTAATTGATTTTTTTTTTGAAAAAAAAGTCTAACTGAAACAACATGCTCCATATACTGAATCAACGCCATTAGTTGAATACCAAGAGGTAAGGTGTAAGACTTGACTGTTAAAAGACAAACATATGGATCTGAAACTAAAAAGAATCTGATGAAATGTCGGAATAATGCGACATGTCAAACGCAAGGCACATGTGACTGCTGCAAACGCTGATCACATACTCCCATTGCTAGTTTCTTCCAAAAAACTGAAACTTCACAAAAAAAAAAACCATAACATGGATTAATCTCCCTCCCTCCAGCACACAAAAGTACAAATGATCTTAAACTAATTGGTGTGGACTATGAAATTCTTCATGCAAGGCTAATCCAATAATTCCAAACCACCCAAGAGAACTCCCAAACAAACCAAAAATAAGAATTACATCTTTGGATACCATCTGGAATCCCAGATTATATAGCAAACATATACATTTTTCATTCTTGTCATGCGATCAATCTGTAACACTTGCTAATGCCAAACAACGATTTAATAATATGAGGCAAATCAGTTTGGGATGGCTATAATTGAATGGAAAATACAGAAACAAGTAACTTTTTCGACTAAATCTAATGGACTAAAACAAAGAAATACTTGCCATTGATTATCACTCAAGTCTCACCAAACACTCAACATGGTACGGAAATATCCTCATATATGGCGGGGCAATCAAAGAGGTTTCTTTTCACGAGGATGGCAAAAGGATCAGATAGTAGAATGGTATATCTATATGTGATATTTACAATAATTCTAATTCTGAATTTCTGATGATGAAACACGTGGAAAATTACATGGACACGTGAAGTAGCTTTTCCCCCGTTACAAAATATAGGGTAAAGAAACTAATGGTCTCTTGATAAATTACAATATTCCAGGGAAAAGGCATATTAAATGTCAAGATAAGGAACGACTGGACATGTTGGGGAAAACAGTATTGCCTAATGGCAATACCAATCGCGAAACCTTACAAAGGGGTCAGGTATTGACAATTCATGTGCTTGCTCATAATCCTCAGGGCCAAGTGGGTCTGGCTGCTTGTCATCATGGCACACAAAATCAAAACGTGCACCCCTTGAAGCCCTGTCTTTTGTCTGGAGCAACTCGTGCTGTTTTTCAATCCACTCGCATTTAATTTCTGTACCTTCTATCTCTTCTTTAGCGACCGTACCTTCTATATCAAGAACCATTAACTGTAGCATTCTTGCATGGAGGACAAAGAATTTGGCAAACATAACATGCGAGGTGTCACCTCGATAGTTTTTCAACACAATTTTCTTCAGACCAATGTCATGGGTGTCAATAAGATCGTATTGCTGGTGACACCACTCATTTTCTCCCCCAGCCTTGAATGCCTGGAAATGCAAAATGAACGCAGAACCATCGACAACATGGCTTCAGAAATGGTTACAAAAAAACAATGCAGAAATGGCGTAGAGCACTTGTAGTCACCTTGATGTGCAGAGTTTCCAGGCAGGGGAAACGATGCATAAACTTAACAACCACGTCCAAGCTAAGGTGCATATTTGCTAGAGCCAAAACCTTCACACTGTGCACCACCGTGTCCATGGTAACAAGGCTCGATCCCTGAGCTGATGAACATGTGCTAAGGTTAACATGTTCATCAGGCTAGCACATTCCAATGACGATGCAAACAAGAAGATTCACGTGTACCTGAAATACTGTGGTGTCAAACTGGAGCTTGGGGAAGCCATCAAAGAGTTTTCCCAAAACACTCAGTTTTGGCGCCGAGATCACCGAGATGTCCAGCGGAACGCCAATTACAATTCCAAAAAGAAGCAATCTTTCAAGACAGGGAGCGTCCTCGATGACCAGGTGTTGGAACATCTTATCCCTGGAACGAGGATGCACGCCGATGCTTCTCAGGCAAGACGACACGATCCGGACGCTCGAGAAGCCATTGTTGAGGACCAGCAGCAAGCTCCGCAGGGCATGGCAGCCGGCGAGCAAGGCGTGCAGAGAGGCCTCCGAGATCGTGACATGGCTGAGGCTGAGCCGCTCGAGGACCGGGAAGAAGCGGAGCGCGCCGCCGGCGTCGTCGTCGTCGTCTCCGTCTCCGTCAGGGAAGCGGAAGCCGCCGAAGCTGGCGACGCGGAGGCTCGCCGAGAGGCGCCGCGCGGCCGCCGCCGGAAGCGGGAGCGGCGAGCGTCCCCACTTGGTGATCCGTGGAGGCCGAGATCTTGGAGGCCGCCGTCGAGGAGTGGGGAGCAGAGCCATCGGTCGAAGGCGGCGGCGGAGAGGTGGATGAGTTCGAGGGAGACGATGCGGATGGAGAGCCGGCGGCAGGGGCCCGCCGGGTGGAGGGAGAGGATGCGGGAGATCTCGGCGTCGGCGTCGCGGATGCGGAAGGGGCCGTGGGGATCGAGCTCGAGGTTCAGAGGAGCGGAGCGACAGATGTGGCGCCACCGCGAGGAGAGGAGCTGGGTGCGGGCGGCGTCCTTGGTCGGGAGGAGGGAGACGATGCCGCCGAGGAGGACGTCGGGGAGGCGGCTGATGCGGTCGGCGCGCTCTTCCTCCAGCCTTCTCCTCTTCTTGGTCTCCGATCGGGTCACCATCGTCCCCATCGCCGGCGCGGTGGTAGCGCTGGGGAACGCGGCGGACGGTGGCGCCGCGGGGACTGGGAACGCGGGAGCTCAGCTAGGTGCCAGACTGGTTGTACGGAAAACGACGAGTTTCGCTTCACCAAATAGTACAGAAAAACGTTCAAAAAAATAATACAGAAAAAGACAATGGAACACTTTTTTCTGGATGCTTAAGGTAAGATCTGACCTTTTTATTTCTCTGGCATTCGGTGACAATCTTTTAATTCTACCTTTTTTTTATATTTGATAGGTAGCGAGTATGAAAAAAATGAGTCCCTACCATCTAAATAGTCCATGTTTGTACACTTTATTCTCTACCTACTTTCCACCGTTTAGAATACCATGGGAAAAATCTATCTGCCACCAATACCATCCAAACCGCCCATTGTTTCTTTTAGGATAGGCACCTTAAGGTGTGTACATTGTTTGTTCTAAGCACTAACTACTTTATTCGGTCCACTTTAACCATCTTAGCCTTCAAGACAACTTGTTTCGTGAATACCATTGAAAGAATCTACGTGTCACCAATATCATTTAGATGATCGGTTGCTTTCTTATGCTTTACACTAGCACCATCTAAATTTCTCATTGTTTTTCTATGCCTTACCCATAATAGCTTGCTTGTTTGGGCTATGCCTTTTTCCAAAAAAAAAAGTTATTTTTGCTTTTTGACTCTATCGCTACCTACTGCCACCCAAATTATTTATGTGCCACCGATATCATCTAGAGCATCCATTGTTTATGTTTCTAACACTTTATCTCTATCCACTTTCCCACCATTCAAGATAGCTAGTTTGGAGAATATCATGGAAAGAATCTATATGTCATCAATACCATTCAAAACGCCCATTGTTGTCTTGCAGCTTGGGACCACCTTAAGGTGTACATTGTGTTCTAGATGGTAACTACTTTATTTAGGCCTCACCTTAACACATATATGAGAAATAAACATTGGGTCCATCCTTATGCTTTTAGAGTCAATGGGGGGGGATAAATAATATATGTGCCAGTAATATTATAAAACGCAAACACTGTCTTGTGTGTCTACTATCCAAAATGTCCATTGTTTGGCGTTTAACCACTTTAGCATTAAAGACAAGTTTTAGAGAATTACCATTGAAAGAATCTATGTGCCACCACTACCATCTAGAATGCATATTGTTTTCTTTTACCTTGCTTGTTTGAGCTAATGTCTTTTCCAAAAGTTACTTTTGCTTTTTGACCCTATTGCTACGTAATTTATGTGTCACCCATACCATTCAAAGCGTCTATTGTTGTTCTGTTACATTTTGTTTTATAGTTAATTTCTTGTTTGTATAGACTAAGGGGACTTTTCCCCCCAAAGCCTCTTATTTTCACGTGAACAATGTGTGTGACACCGACACAATCCAATACACCCATTGAATGGTGCAATGTATGCAATGCTCCTAACTGACCATAAATTATGGCCATTGCAAAATTTAAAGGTACATCCAGCAGTTGCGAGCACATAAAAGAAACTTGCACATTTCCGCCGTGCATAATAATAAAACTATGTTTCTCCAGAGTCCCTCTGCTAGGGGCAGAAAGCACCTCACCGTGCTGTACACAGTTGCAATACGAAACCGTTCTGTGCTATGTTTCACTAGTATAGCCTGGTATAGTTTTATATGTAGCATATAATGCTGCATGTATCGCATATAATTACAAGCTAAAAACATTATATTACTAAGTCTTTAACAGCGATAAACACAATCAGGTCTTAAGAGTCACCCTTCGTGTGCCAGAATCAGCTGGTGCAGGCAAGCACCGTGACCTTTTTAATTTTGCCCTCAACGTGGCACATGTAAAATTCTACACAACTCTTGACTAAGGAACTTTATAACACCTTGGCGCTTAAAGTGATTTATTTGTACTAGCTCCCTTTAGTGTTCAGGTGCATACATCTCCTCCACCATGTCCTCATTAGACGTGTAAAATTCCATGCATATTTCTGGCCTGGAGAAACTTCGTAAAATCCTGTACTGCTTCTTGGACATGCTTTCAGCCACCAAAGAATTGAAAGTTACTGTCATCTTGGTTAGCACTGTTGCCCATTTGAATAGTTGCTCCACAAAGGTAACTTCATGTTCAGATCCTCTAAACTCGGTGATTTTTACTTCTTGGAGGTGATTCAACAAGAGTTCCTCGGTTTTCCAGCTTTGGTGCTCGTCACAAATGCAACCAGCTGGGCAAGTAGTTTGTTCCTGAAACAAGGATCATATGCAACCAGCTAACTGATTAAAAGTTGATCTTGAAAACTATTAATACATCATCAACTTTACCCAGAAAAAAAAGAGCAGCTAACTGATTAAGAGTTTATCTTGAAAACTATTAATACATCATCAACATGAGCAAAAAAAAAGAAAAAAGATAGATTCCACCTAAACCTTATTAGCACGAAGCAATCGGATTGAATTAATATAACTGTCATGTGCTAAATAATAAGGTGGTATAGTAAACATGATTTTTTTAATAAAATTCCACAAAATCCACTAATATCGTGCTATCAATATATATCATATTCAAGAACATTTTCAATTGGACTTATAAATTAGGTCATCCAACAGAAGTATGGTTACTTTGAAAAATCATGTACCCAAAGCTTACTATAATATGACAACTCCTAGCTAGTTGTATCACAAGCCTCCCATGCAACAACTCAGTCAATTTACTACCATTTATTTCAAATATTCTGGCAATAATTTCAAAAGATTAACACATATTTGCTACCCAAATGGTACACCAGATTGTCAAAAATAAATATACAGAGAAGTGAAATCACTAGGACACAAACAAGCCACATTGTTACAACAGCAACTAATGCAGGTGAACCAAGAAATGTGCACATAATATAAGCAGACATACTTCTTCTTTAATCTAATGGCATATGCCGCTCTTTGTTTGAGCGAATGATGTTATATAGAAAGATGATACCATTACCTCCGAAATTTTTCCAGAAATTTCTAGAGCCAGCTTTCTGGTACCAGAACACAACTTGAGAATATGGAATAGGCAGGTCCCAAATGCGTGTCCGTTTGATGTCAGACCCAGGTGCAAAGATGTGACGCCCGGGAGCATTTTCATGTCTTCCAACAAGTATGGTCGGTCATTAATGTCCTGTGTGTGTGTGTGTGTCCAAAGGAAGTCACAAGAAAAAGGTATCAGTTTTGACAGTGTCAGGAACATTTTCACTTCGATCGATCTAAGTTCACCTCAGATCTCATATACAAACAAAAAAAAACTCACCGGTAGATAAACTAGTGTGAGGCAAAGTTGTTGGATGATCTTGAAGCACCTCAAGAGCGCAAGGCAAGGGTCATTGGGTGGAAATCCATAGACAAGAAACACGTCAGGGCACACACTCTGCAGATGTTTCATCTTCCCAAGCTTGACAGAGCTCCGATCAAACAAATCCCCCCACCTGAGCACCTTCAGCTGCCGTGCTTCGATATCGGCGACGGGTCGCCGCCGGCGGCCACGGTAGAAGCATGCCAGCACCGTCAGGTGCTCGAGCGCCGGCGTGGCGACGGTGAGCTTCTCCAGGCCGTCCATGTTCTCCAGCTTCATCCGCCGGAGCGAGCTGAAACGGACGGCGAGGTCGGTCACCCCCATGGCGTACCGGACGGTGAGCTTCTCCAAGCTCGGGCACCGCCGGGACGACACGGCGTCGCCTAGCGCGCATGGGCGGCGGAAGTGGACGTGGGCGAGGCGGAGCTTCGTGAGGCGCGCGAAGACGCCGTCGAGAGGGACGACGGCGACGCCGAGGTAGCCGACGTCGAGGGAGACGGCGGTGGCGTTCCCGAAGCAGGGGAGGTCAATAAAGGCGGCGCCTCTTTTTCTCTCGCAGGGGGCCTCGCCCTCGTCGGCGGCGTTCGCCGCCGGCGTCCGGTTGGTGAAGACGAGGCTGCCGGAGAGGCGGCGCGCGGCGGCGGGGAGCCAGGCCGCGACGGACTCGGCGGCGGCGTCCTCGGTGGCGACGTCGAGGAAGGCGAGGGGCGCTTGGTGGGCGAGCAGAGCCGACGCGATGTGGCGGGGATCGGAGGAGGACGGGAAGCGGAGCTCCGGGAGAAGCGTCCAGAGGCGGCGCCAGCGGCCGGCGAGGACGGTGGTGCGAGCGGCGGCGGCGGCGTCCTCGAGGCGGACGAGGATGCGGAGCAGGACATCGTTGGGGAGCGCGCTGAGGCGGTCCACCATGGCGTCGTGCTCGGAATCGTTGGACGGATTGGCGGCGAGATCGCCGCCGCTCTGGTTGGGCTCCATCGGAAGGGAGGAAGGAGGCGCGACGGCGATGGCGGCGGGGAGAGGCGGAGGTGGCGGACGAGCAGTGAAACACTTGCAGAGGCAAAGTCAGTGTACTGTACGTGCACGAACCAGAGAAACAGCGGGCGTCCACGATATACGTAGTATTTGGTTTTGTACTAGTATGTTTCGACGATATGTCATTTTCAAACAGTGCCACGCAATCTTGTTGTACTCTGGTACCACTCGAAACAACCACTATTTGCACGTAAAGCGTCCAGCCGCCCACGGTTTTATTTGGTTTGATTTTCTACCGTTTTGTATTATTATTATGTCACTTTCAACCATTTTATTTTGAAGAATCTGGACGCATTCCAAAACCATCCAAGAGGACCGCGGTTGGTGTACATATATCGGAAGTTTGTTATGGCAGGACGCTATCAATGGGTGATTATAGGAAAAAGAATATGTCATGTAAACCATGCCATTAATAAAGTAACAAATCTACAACACTCCACTCAAAAGATGCACATAAATCTCACTTTATCATGGGCCACCTTTTTCTTTTTTGCATTACAACATGTATTCCCCGTACCAACCGGACCTCAACAAGCTCAGCCGTGTCAATCTTGAGGTCATACATATCCCTCTTCAACATGTTGTGTAGACATGGCTTTGCGAAGCCACCACGTTAGACCTACTCGAATTTCTCTACCTTTGTAGTGAATATATATTTTGTTTTTTAGACTGTTCCATGGTTATTGTTAGTATTTAAAGGAGAAACGGTGTATTACGCGTATGTACATGCAACTAAGTACGTATATTTATTTCTAATTTTTAAAAGTGCCTTTATCGCTATCTTCGTATCCTAATATGCTCTGTCACACATTCAAGTTGTAAAAGCAATTCGTGAGTCAGTGCACGTGTTGCTACACAACTGCTACAAATTCATTTGAGAGCTTTTTGTCTGATGTAATTAAATGATTGTCACTTCAGAATTCACGATGCAACTCAAACTTCAGGTTGTATTTGGAGGTTATACTTTCTGTCAATCCCTAATCACCTTTTAACTGCTAGGACGCCTGGGACTTCAACCAAAGCCTTTCTGAAGCTGAATTAGGTGTATCTATCTTGTTGCTGCTACGACTTCCATAGTCCCATGTAACCTTTTTTTTTAAAAAAAAATCCTTATATGCTATTGGCTTAAACTCTAATCCCTCATCTATCACCTAAAAAACCCATATCTCTTCATCGCCGTTGATCTTAAAATCTAGTCTCGTACGTGTCATTTTTATGTTGTTGCCCTCCCTAAACTGACATTAACATATCACGACATTTTTTTGATAAACTATAAAAAGTTAAGTACAAAATCTAAATCTTTTTATATATAGTACATGCATTATTTCACATAAAAATGGCACATAGAGGATTAGATTTTAATATCAATGGCATTGAAGAGATATGTTTTATAGTGGTATATGAGTGATTAGAGTTTAAGAAGTCATATAAGGACTTTGCCCTTTTTCGTGTATCATTTATCAGCCATTTTCTTTTAACAAATGTGGAGACCATGGATCAGGTCCCCCCACTAATATGATGCCTGCTAACGGCGGACGAACGATGGGAGAGCCTGACAACGACGAAGGTGGATTCAACCCGCTGTAGGTTGGAGGCCTCCGTCCCGCCCGACCCCGGAGGCAGACAAGGAGGCAGAGGGGCCGGAGACTTCCGTCTCGCCCGACCTCCGGAACGGTCGAAGGAACGAAAGGGGGTCAGAGACTTCCGTCTCGCCCGACCCCCAATCCGCTGGGCCAAGGGGTCCGACCCCGTGGGAGGGCCCCCACACCGTCTGACCCAGCACGGAGAGCAAGGCAAAAGGGGCCTCGAGTACAGCCCAGGAGTCAAGACAGACTCGTGATGGAGGAAGCGTGCGGCTTACGCTTCTTCTCGACCGTCACCCGATAGCATGTACAGGCCTGCCAATCGGAAAAGCTGATCTGCAGCTCTGCGCCAAGGAAAAAGGTAGTTGTATGCGCTCCGTCGAACTAACGGACGAGAAGGAAGCTACCGCGAAGCTACCCGAAGGCGGAGCCAGGAACACACGGCGGCCAGCAAGGGGGTCGCCGGACACACTAAGCCGACAACGAGTAACCGCCGGGGCGCCAGCCTCCAAGGGTAGATAGGTAAAACGCCATTGTACAAAGCCCTCCTCTTGGCCTATAAAAGGGGAGGGCACCCTCCTGCGAGAGGGATCCGATTTCGGAGACTTTCGATCCCTAAAACACTTAGTCCCCTACATGCATCATACACCCAAGGCTTGAACCGGTTTTCGTTGTAACTCGCAATCAAGAGAGCAATACATCCACGAGTCACCGCAACTGGACGTAGGGATTCCTCCCGAACCAGTATAAACTCCTTGAGTTGCATCTCTTAAACCATTCTCCACCGTGACGTGCGTGTTCTGTGATCGACATTCGCCGGCGTGAGGCACCCCGTGTGCCACTCGCCAACACCAAGAAACACTCCCAATAACATAAGATGTTCATTTATTGGCCTTTATTTAAATAATGTGCAGTTTTGCTTGAATGTACCTTGTAATTGTGTTCATTGTCACATTTGCAATAAACCCAAATAGAGTCACTGATAGATCCTAACAGAATTCCACTTTCAGCTGTTCAGCATGCCAGCATTGCGAAAACTTGAAAGGAATCTTTTTTTGCGAATTAAAACTTGAAAGGAATCGAAAACCAACATATGTGAAAAACAAGACATGAAACAACTTAGACCATAGAATTATGGTTCTTTTCAACAATCTGCTGGCATTGTGATGTTCCCAAGTTCTGCAGTACACAACAAGAAAACTACAAAAACAATGTCCAGCCCTTAAAGATAAACCGATAACCCACTGTTTTAGCCTTCTTTCTCACCCAAAGCCTTAAATATGTCAAGATACGTGCTAAATTCCATGCATATTTCTGGCCTTGAGAGAAGCTTCGTAATATCTGGCGCAGCTCATTGGACATTCTTTCTGAAACTGAATTATTGAAAGTTATTGTTATCCTTTTTAGCAATTTCGCCCAACTTAACAATCGCTTGGGAAAAGCAATTTCATGTTCAGGTTCTCTCAGTTCAATGATTTCTACTTCTTCATCAAGGTGATTTAACATATTGAGGTATATGACATCAAGACAATACCACCAACAAGAGGATTCTGCCCAGACATTAGTTTAGAGCCAGCAGATTGCAGCAAACGATTGCTTAGAGCTAAGGAAAATGGTATGGTGAACATGATTGTCTATAGAGTTCAACAAATCATCAGGTAGTGTACGTGCTACCAATATAGCATATTTCAACCCAAAAAGTATATCACTTAATGAAAACTCAAAGCTAGAGAAAAGTGTTGTCAAATATAAAACCCATATATTTACAACAGATAAACATTGGAACAAATGATAGGTATGAAATCAGTGCCTAGTAGGTTTCTATGATTTTATCACAAGGTACCAACCTCTAGCTTGTTTTCTCTTTTCAATGACTAGTTTTAGAAATACCATCAAGACAAACAGTGGGCGTCTCTTATACCATCTAAAATGCTTAATATTTGGTTTTCTACTAAGTTCCTTCCTATGATATGTCATTTTCAAACAATACAGAACAATACTTTAATACCGTACAAAGCAATCACTAGTTGCTTATTATGTATTGTGGTCTAATACCACCTAAAGCATACATGGTTTAGTTTTCTACCATGCCACTTTCAAGCATTGTAGCTTCAAGAATCTTGCCTCATCCCAATACCACCCAACACAACAACTATTTGTATTGGTTATACTTTATGATTGATGATTTTTTTTTTATTTTAGCAAAGACTTTTCAAAAGTTTGTTTTGGCTTGCACTCTTGGAGTAAGATTGCTTTTTGAAAAGCTACATATATTGAAAGTACTTTGTGACAGGACACTATCAAGATGTGGTTCTAGTAAAAAGAATATGCCATGTAAGCCAAGCCATCAATAAAGTATCATATCTCCAATACTCCACGTTTTCCCTCCTTGGAGCAACTTTTTCCTTTTGCATTACGGTATGTATTCCCCACACCATGCACTTGTGGTACATCTACAAGCTTCACTAATAATTTCTATGCCACACACTTTTTCTTCGTCCCGCCACAATATGATGTGTAGATGTGGCTCTGCGAAGCCACCACATTAGGCCTAATTTGGTACTCTAACCTGTATAGTAAATATATATTTTGCTTCCATGAGCTGTGTTTTATGGTTATTTCTAGTAATCGAAGAAGAAATGGTGTATTAGGCATATGTACATGCACCTAGTATTGATGGAACATATAAATAGTTGATGGTACATATGTTTCTAATTTTTAAAAAGCATCTTTGTCGCTATCTTCGTATCCTAGTATGTTTGGTCAGACATCCAAATTTCGAGAAGCAATTCGAGAGTCTGTACATCTTGCTAGCTAGCACAACTGCTACAAATTCATTTGATAGCTTTTTGTCCAATGAGACTACGCTGAGACGCATTTTCGGCTTAAAGGTACTACAATACACTAGAGATGAAGTTTTGCATAATCGCAGAATTCATGGTGCAGCTCAAACCTGATGTTGTGTTCCACTATTTTAGAGGCTATTCTTTCCATCAATCCCTAATCAGCTTTTAACTGCTGAGAGTTGAATCAAAGCCCCTTTTCTCAAACTGAATTAGGTGTACCTCTTTCGTTGCTGCTGCTACTGCTCCCATGCAACTTTTTTTTTGCTGTCAACCATTTTCAGGAAGAAGTCTAGATTACCCCTCAACTCTTAAGTCTAAAATTCAACCCCCAACTATGAAACGCTTTTGTAGACGGGGCTGAAATTTAAACTTTTATAAGAGTTTGAGGAAGGAAATGCGCACGGACTTTTACCAAAATGACAGTGTTTCACTTGCAATTTAACAGATTTATTTATTTTCCTTTATTTAATATGTTCAATTTGTACTTGAACGTACCTTCTAAGTGCGTTCAATGTCACATATGCAATACCGAACACAATTAGAGTCACTGATAGACCCAAACAAGACCGATTTCCACTTTTCAGCATGTCAGCATTGTGAAAACGTCAACGGAATAAAAATCTCCATATGTGAAACACAAGACATGAAACAACTCAGACCATAGAATTAAGGTTCTTTTCATTTTTCAACAATATAGTCGCATTTCGATGTTCCCAAGTGCTGCAATACATAATAACAAGGAAGTACATTACAAAAACAAAGTCAACCCCTTCAAGTGATAAACTCATAACACACTGCATTAGCCTTCTTTCTCACACAAAGCCTCGGATATGTCAAGATGCGTGTTAAATTCCATGCATATTTCTGGCCTCGAGAAGCTTCGCAACATCTGGCGAAGCTTGTCGCCCATGCTTTCTGAAACTGAATTATCGAGAGTTACTGTAATCCATTTTAGCAATTTCGCCCAACTTAACAGTCGGTTGAGGAAAGCAATTTCATGTTCAGATCCTCTCAGGTCAATGATTTCTACTCCTTCAAGGTAATTCAACATAAGTTCATCAGTTTTCCAGTTTGATTGCTGACCACAAATGCAACCTGACCGGCATCCACGTGATGCCTGAAAAAGGGAGCATATACTTGTGAGGTGAACCGATATTGATGGATGCAATTAAAAGAGAGGAAACTTGAAGATTATGAAGAGTGCATGTATATGCCATCGAGACAACACCACCAACAAAAGGATTCTGCTCAGACATTAGTTTAGAGCCAGCAGATTGTAGCAAAACGATTGCTTGGAACTAAGGAAACTTGTATGGTCAACATGATTGTTTATAAAGTTCAACAAATCTTCAGGTAGTGTTCTACCAATAGAACATATTTCCTACCAAATAGTATATCACTCAGTGAAAAATCAAAGCTCGAGCAAAGTGTTGTCATTAGGAAATATATAACCCATATATTTACAACAGATAAACATTGGAACAAACCATAGGTATGTAAGCAGTGCGTAAGAGGTATTTAGCAAAGCAGGCCCTGGACCATATTAGACATATAGAAAAGATAGCTTTACCTCAGAGACAGTAGGACCTAGAAACCTCAGCTTCAACCTTCTTAGACCAGAACACATCCTAAGAACATGGAATATGCTGGCCCCAAAGGCATGCTCATTTGCCAATACAATCAGGTGCAGAAACTCGAGGTC
Organism: Digitaria exilis; assembly: GCA_015342445.1. NCBI lineage: Eukaryota > Viridiplantae > Streptophyta > Magnoliopsida > Poales > Poaceae > Digitaria > Digitaria exilis. The sequence goes on from JACEFO010001608.1 coordinate 1,008,559, forward strand.
AGGGAGCACAGTCATGTCATCCATCATGTACGTCAAGTTTTCAATCCCCTGAGTGTCCATGATAAGTCACCAAAAAAAAAAGAATCATATGTGAAAATTGGAAACAGACCCCCAAAAAATCTGATTTTATGTGGCAGTTATATGCCGGCCATTGCTGTTACAGTGCAGGAAAATAGTAGTTATAAGCTAACGACCTAACTGAAGACATCTCGTGCAAAACCTATCATGACAAGCTAAATAGAAATGTACCAGCTAATTCTCTACCCTTAGACTTTGGATCTCATGTCTCGTCAAATATAAAAAGAATGAAGATCTGTGCTCAAATAAGCCACATCAACTTGAACAATGAAAACAAGAACTGTTCAGGATTGTTCTGAGATAACAACATTGTTATGGCTCGACCAGACCAGCCGGTCCAGGGGTACACCGGGCGACCCGGCTCAGCCGGAGCCGGCGCCCAACCCGGCAGTAATCACGTATTACCACCGGCGCCACTACTCTCGTGGCTAGATTTATTTCCTTAGATAGATTTCTTTCTTTCCATACAAGTTAGTTCAGATTTTTGTATGGGGGGTAAATACTCCTAAATGTTTTGGGAATTAATTAAGCAGGCAAATTATCTTTGCCGGCCTCAAGGGGCCATCGGCAATTCTCTGTCGCCCTCCTCCTACTTCCCTCGGAACCACGGTGCCGCAACGCCGCCTCCCTCGCCCTCGCCCTCGCCCTCCAACCTCTCACCCATACAACCTGCGCAGCACCTGTGGCAGGATCCAGGGTCCTACCAAACATCATATAGACAATTATGTATATCTAGTTCATCTTGGACAAAGAGTCCAAACCAGTATTTGTATTTGATCAACACACTTGCCTAAATGTTTAAGTGAAACTATACTTTTAAAAATAATGTCAAACATTTAGTATTCCTTTATAACTTTCATCGCAGGTACTTAATTTTATCTGCCTCGTCTTTTCAAAATTTTACATGAACGAAGGCATGAATGCTTGCTGCACGATTGCCTAGGGCACTTCTTGCTTGGTTTGTCAGATAGGACAATTGGATGGTTGTTAGTGTCCAATTCTGAAATTTCTACCAATTAAGGAAAACACACACATACCAAAATTTCAGCATATATAGGAGGATGTGACTCACCCACAGATAGGCCAGTGTGAGAGTAAGACATTTGATGACCTTGAATCTCTGCAGGAGCCTTAGGCAGTTGTGATTGAGAGTGAGGTCATCTTTCGCATAAACAAAAAAAAGGGAAGTCCTCAGCCATTGAACGCATTCCATCTTGCCAAGATCAACAGAGTCCGGATCATACGGATCCGTCCAGTCGAGAGATAGAAGCTGAGTAGCCGAGATGCTGGCAAACGGTTGATTCAGGCAATGAAAGGAGCAACTGGAGCAACGTGAGACTACTAGCTCCTCAAGGGCCGGCGCCTCGATGATGAGCTGCCGCAAGCCACCCAGACCATTGAGGTTCACTCGCAGGAGAGACCCAGAATGGATAGCGAGACGGTTCATCCCCCGGCAATCATGGACGCGTAACTTCTGCAAGCAGGGGCACCGCGCCGAGGAGATGGCGTCGCCGAGCTCCCACGGGCCGTGGAACCAGACGCGGAGCAGGCTTAGCTCGGTGAGCCGAGCGAACACGCCCGCCGGCGGCACGGCGAGGCCGAGTAACCCTAGGTCCAGATAGACCGAGGTGGCGTTCCCGAAGCAGGGAAGCTCAAAGGCGCCTCCTTTCGCCTCCCCCTTGGCGTGCGCGTGGTTGTGGAAGACAAGGCGGCCGGAGAGGCGGCGCGCGGCGGCGGGGAGCCACGCCGCCACGGAGTCGGGGGCGGCGCCCAGGGTCTCGACGACGAGGAGCCGGAGGGCCACTTCGTGGGACTCGAGGACGGCGCGGGTGCGGCCTGGCTCGGGGGCCACGGGGAAGCGGAGCTCCGGGAGGAGGGCCCAGAGGCGGCGCCAGCGGCGGGAGAGGACGCTGGTCTGGGCGGCGGCCGCGGCGTTGTGGAGGCGCAGGAGAACGAGGACGAGGATGTCGTCGGGGAGCGCGCTGAGGCGGTCCTCGCCGGCGGCGGTGGATGAGTCGGAGGAGATCCTCTCGCCGCCGCCGTCGCTCCGCTCCATCGAGCAATGCAGAGGGGATTTGGGAATATTTTGTTTGCTCTTCCTTTTTCTTTTGAGACGAGAGAGAATGGGATATCGGCCTTCATGGATTTGGAAATTTCATTCATGGGAGTGTTTTGCTTTCTTGCACAGTTTATCTTCGAAGAAAAATTGTATATATGAGTTATGGCCAATTGACTTTCAAATTCCACGAGTAATTTTTTTATTTTGGGAGCCTTGATCTCAAACAAAGTGTTTTTAATCCGATCAAAAACTTTGTTTGATTTGGTACCAAAATGAACCAAAGTTGTGCAGTTCACTTTTAGCGCCACAGGTCGTCAAAAGTATAATGAACATTCTCAGTTTACAGATCCTTACAAATCATTATTATTATATAGTACACTCTAAAAATGGTAAAATTTGATGTTGATACTATCGGAGTGGCTATTTTCTTCAGCGAGGATCCTTTGGTTGTGGAGCGTGTCATCTATCGCACCACGATACACATTGATACTTCTTAGGGCATCAGGAGTGTATATGAGCGATCCGCCCCTAACGCCAGGTCCTACGGTAGAATGAAGCCGCACGTGTTGTGTAAGGCCGATGCGCCCTTAAGGCTGGGTCCCGGTTGAGATTAAAAGAAAGCAAACTCGGTTCCCTTAATGACCAAGCTCTCTCGGTCTCTCCACAAGGTTAAGGTTGGCTGTCAACTTTTTCGCTTACGACCTGCTCTTAGAACCACCCTGCGATGTATAAGGATGATCTTAAAAAACTTAAGGCCCCTTTGTTCCCAGCACTACCGATGTCCTTAGGCTAGAAAATATACGAAAAAAGCCATCATCATGAGCTAGTAGACATGTCACCCTGTTAGCAAGGCACGCAGAGAGCTCTCATAGATTGTGGTCACTAAAAGGCTTAGCTGTTTGAAAAATGGCAAGTAAAACAGAAGCCAACGAAGTTGACGGCGAGAAGCGATATGCCGATGACACCAACAGTTTCAAGCTCTCTTGTTGAATGGCATAGTGGAACTCAATCTCTGGGGGCTTTCCTCCTCTGCCCCGCTCTCATGGGAAAGTGTTAGTGCGGCGGACGGTAAGAATTGTTAAATAAAAAATGACACTTGATATGGACTAGACACATGTGAGTATGTGACAAGAGTTGCCAAGTCACACATATAGATTAGACACATATGTCAAACGATCTATTTTTTATAAGAATTCTTTGTAAGGGTCTGTTTAGATGGTGAAATTACATATAAAAAAAATCACATGAAAAGCATACCCTCTCAGTAGGAAATTTCCATATCCTTAAAAAAATTATAATAAAAATGGATCACTTGACACATGTGTCTAAATAGGCCCTCACAAGATATGTTTCTCAGTGTGAATTGTTTTCACCAAATTTCACAGGTCTATTTCGTTATTAATTGAGATGACAAAATATGGGGAAATAAAACATAATAAATGGATGTCTTTTGAAACAGATGTGGTTTCCAAAATTTATCAAACAAATACTAAAATCTTGCACACTTTCAAGGTAAAAAATGAAACATAAAGCAACTAGAATGTATGAGTACCGAAATTTTTGAAGGATGCACTAGCGTTGTTTTTTTAAGAGTAAATTACACTACCGTACAACAACTTGTCAGGTGGGTGCAATTTGGTCCAACAAGTTGTAAAATACTCAATTTAGTGCAACAACTTAGCATGTGGGTGCACATTGATCCATCAACTTGTGAAATGCTCAAGTTAGTGCAATGACTTGGCAAATTGGTGCCTATACAGTCTCGATATTATTATAATTTTTCACACGACCATGTTTTATATTTTCATCTTACCACAATGGAATTAATTTCTTTTTAAAAGATTATCAGAACACCAAATGAACCATATAAATCTACTTATAGCTGACTATTCGTGTACATAATATAAATATAGCCTTAGTGAACCAATAAATTTTATTTATTAAAAATTATATGTCAAATTAAAAGAAAATTTCTTTACATAAACTTAAAGCATATAAATAGGCGTAAATCAAACTTATATTGTTTTAAAGAAATTGCTTATCAGAATTAGAAGAAAATAATTTTACATGGACAAAACAAAATATCTCTTATTTTCAAACATGATTATATTTTAATTTATAATAAAGGTTCTTGTCTTGTCTTGGAAAATATATCCTAACTGTGAATATCAATGGCCACGTTATGGTAAATATTTTGTTTCAATGCAAATATTCCATGTATTTGTTGTTTATCGTGGCCAAATACAAGTCAATGTAATATTGACCCTGCATGCACTAATTTGCCAAGTTGTTGCACTAAGTTGAGTATTTTACAAGTTATTGGACCAATCCGCATCTACATATCAAGTTGTTGCACTAAATTGAGCATTTTACAAGTTAGTGGACCTATTTGCACGCACGGGACAAGTTGTTGTATGATAGGTACAATTAACTTTTTTTTTAATACTTGGTGATATAAATAACAACATATCTCGCCAATGGCTCTCCGCCATCCATCGCCGGCGCCGCGGCCGCAATTTTTACTAGCACATTGAAGGAGGCGGAAGAAAGATGAGGCGTGACTGACAGGTGGCCCCCAGTTGGATGATGAGGAGAAAGTTATCCAGTGTCGTCAGTCCCAAACTCCCAATAATGGCTCTCCGCCATCCATTGCCGCGGCCGCGCCCCTCGACCAAGCTCGATAGTGCTCCGCAGGCCCTCCTCTCCCCTCCCGGCCCCGGTCTCCCTCTCACCGCCGGGCGCCGGCATCGCTTCCACGGCCACACGCACGGCGCACTACCCCGTTCCCTTCTCTCTCTGTCTTTCTTGGTCGAGCGGCGGTGCGATTCCTCCTTGGCAGGGCCCTTCGCCGGCGACGAGCGTCCACCAGGTATGCCCCTCCCCCTCGCCCGCTTCCCTTCCTGCTGTACGCAATGGAGCACCCCAAACCCATATAAGCTATTTGTACCCAATATACAAATTACCTAATAGCGTCGATTTTGTTTGCAAATATTATTGCTGGGTCCGCCCCTGCCTTGCCCTCTAATGAAATGCAGATGCTTTGAATTCAACCATCCACTTGTTCTTGGGGGTGTTTCCTTTCCTTCAACCCGCTGCCTCGCCCTCTAACTATATGCGTTGCCACGTGCAAATGCCTGAATATACAATTCTTAGTTAGAAACTATTGCTTATATTATTCTCGTATCCTTACATTGACAGATGATACTTGATTAGGTTGGAAATGCCAAATCCCTGTCGCTACATGGAAACGTATGCATTCCAGCAGACATAACGTAAGTATTGTTCTGCCACGTGAGTGACTTTTAGTAGCTCTTGATGTATGCATATGACAAACAGCCATTATTTGATATTGAAGGCGGTCATAACATTTGCGAAGAAGAGTACTAAGAGGGAAAGCAGAGATTTTCGTAACAAGTCAAAAAATTCACTTTTGATAAGTGAGGAAGCTTCTTCAGGCAGTGAAGGAAGTACCAGCTTAAGCCTCGAGGTCAATAGCGAGGATGTTGCTACTGATGAGCAAAATTCAGGTGCCCCAAGGAGTGCTGTTCTTCAGGCTTGCACTCTCACATCAGGTTTGTTGCTTGCTGGAGGGCTTCTGCTTCGCCAGGTAAACACTCTAGTGTTCTCTAGAATATAAGTTCGTGCTCTGCTATTACTTTTTCAGTATCCTAAACTCTTTATGAACCCAGATTGCTTAGTTTTGACTCTGTATCAAATCCTGAGTTTCATATAATAAAAATAGCCGATTGTCTACCGCAGGTGTCACACCTTGCATCTCTAAATGGATGGCCAATTGCTGATCCCACAGATGTTTCATGTAAGTTCTTCTCTCCGTCTTCGCAAATAAATGAGATTAATGTAATATTGGCTGCTGACTAAGCAAAATGTTTGTAGCATATTAACTACTGCTTCTCTGCAGTCGATTTTGAAACTTGGCATCTCGAGTTGGTAGCAGGACTTGTAATTGTAATCTCCTCTAGCAGATACATTCTGCTACAAACGTGGGCAGATTTCAGAGATTCCAGTGAAGCTGCAAATAGACAAGTATGTAACTATGTACATCTTTTGAAGAATTATCTTTTTCCTCTTTGTTGGAGTTATTAGTTTCACATTTTAACATGCTGACAATATTTCATAGAGGTTCAGTGTTCCACAAATTGTATGGTCTAGTCTGTTATCCTAATGAAACATAAAAAGTTTTGGCGTGCCTTGCATCAGTAGAGCTCTATATATTTTTTGCATATTTACAATCACCAACCCAGACATGTAGGTGTAGGATATTCTTTTCAGTCTAAGGTAACAAAAAAGTAATGTCTTCTCTTGATGTCATTTTTGGACTTGTATCCTGCAAATCTTGCTCAGCATTTTTATATATTGAAATCCACACTTAATTATTTTCTTTTCATTCATTAGATCCTTACTTCGCTAGAGCCTTTGGACTACATTGTTGTTGCTTGTCTCCCTGGGATAAGTGAGGTGAGCACATCAATTCAAAAATATTGCTTAAGAACAATTGTTTGATTAATAAAAAAATATGTACACTTATAACAGGAGTTGCTCTTTCGAGGGGCACTGATGCCTATCTTGGGACTGAACTGGATTAGTGCCCTTTTGGTTGGAACAATTTTTGGTGCTCTTCACTTGGGCAACGGCAGGAAATATTCATTTGCGATATGGTACATACTTCTCTCCAGTTTTATTTTTGCATATAAACAACAGGGAAATTAATGTATCATTTCCTTCTATACACATATGGATTTAACATGGTGATAAGTTCAGCTATCTTACACATATTTTTTTTTCAGGGCAACATTTGTTGGCTTTGCCTATGGTATAGGAACCATAGCTTCCTCAAGCGTTATAGTTCCAATGGTGTCTCATTCCTTAAATAATATTATCGGAGGTTTACTTTGGCAATTTACCAAGAACTCACAAAAATAATATATATAATGCCCTTACTAGTTACTAGGTCTGTAAGTATTAGTTTTCACTATTTCTTCACTCGTGTATTTTCAGTGGCTTATAGTTATTTATCATCTTCTCGCTTTCCTACAACCATATGGAAAATAAAGTTAAAGATGACTACTTTCCTATGTAAAACAAAATGTGGAGTCATGGTTCACATAATATAAGTTGCAATGAGCATAAAACTATTCTTTACTTAATGGTTAGAATCTTAGAGCTCTGAGCCTCTGTTATTATTACTTCCAGATAACAAGAAGAAATAACTAGAGGAGCGGAATATTTTTTCCCCAATGTTGATCCGTATACGAGATAGTCAGGCTTCACTGTTAATACCAAAGGAGGGTCCTGCTTCATTATGAAGAATAACTAAATGAAAACATATTGCCCATCCATGTTCTTCTTGGAGTTGAAATTATCCGCAGCACCTTTCACAAACTGGTGGGGATCTTTGAATGTTGCAGTAGCAGCAGGCCACACTGCAGTTGTTGTTGCAACCTGACAATGTTACCCAGAGCTGTAATCCATGCTCATACCATCACATTTTAAATCAGTTTTAAGGCTGGGACAAAGCAATTTATATAAGACACTACTGCCTATAAACACCAAAAGATTATCAATAGCTTAGAAATATTCTGAAAGGAAAACAGTTTTAGCTGTACGAGCAGCAGAAGGTCTGCTAATAGCATGATCAAGTGAACAACTGCATATATAGAGCCCGAGAAAACGAAAATGGCAATAATTTGGAGTCTAAGCAGCAGGTTACCGCGTACGATGATGTCCTGAGATCTTCGCCTGCTCTTTGGGCTTGTAACTGGTGAAGGTGGTGTAAGTGAAATAACCAGGGTTAAAAGGATGATGGAGACGATGACTATCCTTATGGTGTTGATAGACATCTTCATCTTGGCTCCTGGCTGATAGCAGCATCCTGTTTGATATCATGGTATATATGCAGCTCCTGGCTGATAGCAGCATCCTGTTTGATATCATGGTATATATGCACCTGACAGAAGCTGGGTTGTTGGATATTCTTTTAGCAGGTGAGGGTTAGGAGGGACAGAGGAAGGAGTGAAGCCCTTAATCCGTTTCCTTTTTCTAAACCATTATCAATATTTGTTTATATTTGGATATTCCAGGTTGATTTTGTTGGTAACTGCTGTTGAATTGTACTGGTGGCTCTTGCGAGTAATTTCTAGAGGACTGTTTTGCAGTGCAAACTATACCAGCAACAGCAACTGTGCAGACCGTAGTCATGTACCAACGTATTGGAGGGTCGTTGGCCCTAGCAAATGTTTTATTTGCTGCTGTAACAAATATTGTGTGAGTTTTCTAATGTTTTGGTCTAGTCACTAAACGTGATCTAGCTATCTCACATGTCTCAATTACTAACATAACTTTTTTTCCGATATGAACGCTCTGAGTTATATTAAATTCCCAAATTGCAGAATCGAGATATTAATTCGGAATTCAAAATGTGCTTTGCAAATATCAGGAAATTGAATATTCAAAATTAGAATTGAAAAACAATTTTACAATTTAAAACTTCGGGCATTTGTGTTTCAGTAACTAACTTAATTCCCATTTCGAATTCAGAACTTCAATTTAATTTGGAAACTTAAAACTTTGGGCATTTGTGTTTCAGGCAGAATAAAAAGGCCTTTTGCTTCCTCCCGAGCTATCTCTTTTGGCCCAAAATCGCCGATAATCTAAAGGCCCAAATCCCCTACTGGGCTCACATTGGGCCGATATATTGCAGGCCAACAGCCCACACGGCCCACGTCGCAGCCCGTCCATCCTTCTCTTCTCCCCTGTCCCCCTCTCCTCTCCTCCCCTTCTCATCAGCGCGCGTCTGTCCCTCGGCCGCCGCCGCCGCCGCTCGTCTCGCCTAGTCGCTTGCTCCAATCAAGGCCCCGGGCACGAACCCTCTCCGGATCCGCCGTGTGCCGCCCGTCCGACCTCGAAGCTCGAACCTTGGAGGGGGCTAGTGCAGCAGCAACCTTCTGCGCCACCCTTTGCCGCCGCCGCGGATGGGGAAGCGAAAGCCCAGGCCTCCCGCCGCCGCTCGAGGTACGGAACCCTGCCACCAACCTATTCGATGCCACCTCCTTCGCTCTATCCGAGTTGCCTTGACATGCTTTCCCCCTCCTCCTCGTGCTGTGCTGTTGCTGTAGCAGCTGGAGCGAAGAGCCGGCCAAAGAGGCCGAAGTCCGGGAAGCAAGGAGCTGAGTTGCGGGAGAAGAATCCCCAGCTGGAGGAGCACGACGGCGGTCTGGTTCTCCCCTCTTGCATTGTATTCTTTTTTGCTTCCCGTAACAAAACAGAGCTTGTGTTGTTCCTACTGAAATTGGGCTCTTTGTGCAGCAGAAACTGTAGACGCTGAATCTGTTCAACACGAGAAAAAATCCAATGGGAGATTTCAAGGCATAGTGCAGAGTGATGAAGATGACACAGAGGACGAGCATGATGCTTCTAATGGCGATGCGCCAGGTGATATGATAAGCAAAGGAAATGGTTCTGACGAAACTGAGACTTCATGGTTAGTGCTGCACATATGAAGCTTTTTTTTTCCATATAATCTGTTCACTACCTATCAACTATTCACCTTTGTGGAGTATTGGTTTCATGTTTCAATTCAGAATGTTAACATAAAGTCACCTGTTTACCTTTCTTGTATTATTATTATTATTATACAATTTGTATGGTTAATTTGCAGTGTCCTTATATCAGTTAACAAGACGATAAGCAGAACAGTTCATGTTTTAGTACTTCATTCTATAACCATTTTGATCTGAGAAATTACCCTTTTTAGACCTATCTGAGGAGGTTATTCCTCATGATTTTTACTGCCACGATGCAGTTGTACCGGCAATTTTTCTCTGAAATTCCATCTATTATTATCAGAAAGCAGAAGTGACAAAAGATGTACACTTTCTATTTGTTGGCAGTTTCCTGTTCTCGGTGTGTTGTCAGCCCTTTTTCAATGCCGTACCCCTTTATCTGTTTTGCAGTTCATTTCATCGTCATGTAAGCCATGTCATAACAAACGAAGAAATCAAGGCATTGGTAAAGCAGAACTCTAAATTTAAATGGGAAATGCCTGCAACGGACATTCCAAGGTCCAAATGGGTTGGTACAGGAGAAAAAATGCAGGTAAAGTTTTGGTTGGTCCTTATGTCATTTATTTTAAATTTTACATGCTATGCTAGCCATCTGGATACTTGTAGATGACATATAGTGTGCTCTCCAGTCTGGGGATATACTATAGCATGTTTCAAATACCAATACTATGTTGCGCTAGAGTAGTGACTATGCATAATGGTGTTTGAGAAAATTAATTATGCCTAATGGCAGTGCCTGCTATAGCAGGTATATGGTCACTATCAAATAGTATACCACTTTGATTGGTTTTTCATATTTGAATGACACACGTCATAAAAATTTACAGGTGAACCTGATCTTCCCAGACCTGAAATCTGGTTATTGAACTTATGTGAATTTTTACCTTCTAATATTTTTGCTTCAGAAGTGAGTCAATGTGATAATGAATTTTATTTTGTTCACTTTATACACTTTCTCAACTGCCTATCACTCATCTTACAAGTTGGAGTTGGGGTCTTGGAGAACTGGAAATAAATGTTTGAGGGAGGAAACATTGATAGTATTTTGCGTCACAGTTTCTGTGATTTCTTACTATTTTTATGTTACACATCATGAAATTATGCAAATTTTGTTAAGCATAAGACTCACTAAATCATTGCTCCTGTTCATTTTTATTTGTCTATGCCTCTGTCAATCACTAAACTAAATTTCAAATAGCTTTTTGATTGGTTAGGAGAACTAATTGTGCATGACAAGTTATGTGATGATTAATTTCGAGGAGAATTGATGCTTTGTCGTTTAGGGAACTTGTGATGATCAGCTTCATGACGTCAAAGGAAAGTTGAGAGACCATTGGCAACATATGCTGTCCAATCATTTAAATTCTCGAATGAGCTTCTTCTCTCTTTGTAAGTTTTCTTATTGCAATAAACAGCGTCTCTTTCTTGTCTGCCTTGACTACAGCTGCAAAGGTCATGGTTCTTTTTTTATTTATACTTAGGTCCTATTTGGGAGATTTCTAACTCCTCTAGTGTCCCAGAATACATATTTGTAGGTTAAAATGAAGTCTTTTTAAGCTTCTGTTTCTAGTCATAAATGAGAACAATATAGCTCACTGAAACACCAACCCTCAGTCTACCCCCAGCTCCAGCTCCAGCTCCATGAATTTGTTGATGTGAGAATCCCCAGATCCACAAATTGGTGGACCTAGAATCCTCCTGAACAGACCTCTAGGGCTGCTGAGTTTGGCATTGATAGCTCTACAGCAGTTTGCCTTAACTATATGTCTATATATTATTTAATAACACTATAACCATAATTTTGGCCTAGAGCAAAAGAACAAGATGATATTTTGGGGTAGATCATAGCAATATTAGAATAGCCTAAGTTATCTTCATTGCAATAAACAACAACTCTGCCTGATTGTAGTTGTGAAGGTCACGGGTCTTTTCCGTGTGATTGGTTGGTCACGGTTCTTTACCTCGTGATTGGTAGGTGGGCAACTCCGCGTGGGAGCACAGAAAATTTTTGTTCCCCAAGCCAGGCTGAGCCGCTGAGGAGCCGCAACCTTGAAACCCTCTTGGGCACCCAGTCCATTGAGAATCATGCCACTCTGGTTGCTACCCACCCAACCAAACATCATTCAGAGACCAAACTGGCCCACACAAAGCTACTAACCAAACACGATGGAATCACACAAGGCTGCATTTATAGCACCATATTGAAACTGGCCTGGTTCAGATGCTCAGCCAGGCTAGAGGTTATGCACCTTACCAGTCATGTGGTTTATTGCATGATACTTATGGCCTGTTTGGGAGAGCAGAGAGCTCCGGCTCGCATAGCCTACATTTTAATTTCTGCATTTTATTTCTTATTCCAAAGCTTAAAGTGTGAAATCTATTCATGGTCTATGCCTATTCAATCCTTGGTCTAATCATATTCGAGGAAAAGAAGGGTTACTGATAAAGTTTTTAGCATCATCAGTCAATTCCCAATCCTACTATCACCGACGTAGTAATGGAACATCCAAATGAGGGCTGTGTCTTGTTAAATTTTGTCGCCAATATAATGTATGATATACTTTCTATTTGCCTTATGTTAGATATAAATTTATTCTTGATGGATAACTGCAGGTAATAGTTATCGTGACATAATGCATTGTAATAAGAAGCCGTTTTATCTGAAAAGTAATGGTATGGATTCCAGTACGATGGACGCATATGTTATGCATGCTGTAAGTTTTACCATCACTTTCTGATCATGTTATTTTTAACCTCTTATGGTGCTAGCTAATCTGCAAAGCGTACTACTTTTGCAGTTGCATCATGTTCATAGGACACGGGATGTGGTCATTAGAAATGACGCAAAGCTTAGGAATGATGCTGACAGAGATATTTCAGATGATAATACATACCTTGATCAGGGTTTTACGCGCCCAAAGGTATATCACATCAAGAATGTTGAAGTATTGAGCATCTGCTCTGTTACCATGGAGACATAACTGACATTGTATTGCTATATTTTTTTAGTGTGCTATGCTGCATTTATTTTACCATAGATCCAGTCTTAAGCTACATTCATATTTATCCTCATTTCTTTTGTTTAAATTACATATTTAGGTTCTTTTCTTGTTACCGCTCAAAAGTTTTGCACGTCGCGTTGTGAAGAGATTGATTCAGCTTTCCCCGTTGCCACAAAAGGTATAGATTTCATTTTCTTCATATTCATTTGTAATTGGGTTCTGATTTCTTCCAGATACGAAGCAAATTTATGAAATGAATTCTAGTCGGCACTGTACATTCATTTGATCCTGCTTAGTATTGTATACTATATTGTTATCTGCTGATATGATGGCTGGTTCGGTTATATACAACTATAGCCGTATTAATAGCCTGCTCTCATATGCTTTTGTTTCTGGTGCTAAGTGATATCTTCCCCTTCTGTAGGATGGTGCCATGGGACAATTTAAAAAAGAGTTTGGCGAATCAGATGATGAAATGGATGTGCCTGAACATAGCACAAAACCTGCAGATTTTGACCTTCTTTTTGCTGGGGATATCGATGATCACTTCCTTTTTGGCATAAAATTAACGAAGTATGCTATGTAGTTAATTAATATTATTAAGTTTCTTATAATAAAATTGGAGTTTCAAAATTCAGTTTGTCCCTCACCACTTTCCACATAGCTAAAATAGTCTTTCCTCTTTTTACTATGACATGATTGCAAAATGAAAGTTTAGATTTCAATGGATTGTGGAGATATAACTCTATATTTCATAATGTCCCTACTTAGAGTTCCAATCAGCAGCTTTTAACGGCGAAACATTACAACAAAACCTAGCTTGTAACAAACTCTCTTTCTTCTTAATGCAATGGCACTTTTTAAAATAAAATTTCATGAACTTTAGGAAACAATCAATCTAACTTATGTAGATATTATTTATTAAAGTTCATTGGATTTGTATTTGAATGTTCTTTTTATTTAATGTGATAATTGTCATTATCAATAATATATTATAAGAGAAACTAATGCTCAATGTTTAATTTAGAGAATGCAAAAAGTCATACTATGCCTTATATATTTCGAAACATAGGGAATATAGTCGGATATATTTTTTACATGACCAACATGTTCTTTCAGAAGCAGATAAACGCCTTCTGAGAATATAAGCTCAAATTTATTTTTGCGATCACATTGATTGTTGAAAACATCTAGCCTACCCCAACTTGCTTGGGACTAAAGGCTATATTCTTGTTGTTGTATTGATTGCTGAGAACATCTTAATAATTTGTGTTTGAACCAATGTTTCTGCAGGAAATCTATTAAGATGTACAGTAACTTTTATTCTTCTGATATCATAGTTGCATCTCCTTTAGCACTTAAACGTGTAAGTACTTGTTTTAAACAACAGTTCTTTATAAGACTTGTGACCTTTATTTATTTCTGGCTGCTGTGTGTTACCCTTATTCTGGAAAGATCTATCCTTTTAATCTAGAACTTGATGTGCTCCTGAAAACTATGAGGAAATTGATAGAATACTTATGGTATGACACGGTTGGTGAATAGCCAGTAATATTGGTGGGGAGATCAGGGTGGGAGGGTGGGAACAGCAGTAGGCCAGTAAGGAGCTGGTGTGCTTTTTTTGTGGTTTGCAAATTGCAGTGCTGGTATAGGTACCAACTAATGTGCGGGGATTTGGAAGTAAATGTTCAGAATATGTCATGGTACTGATGTCAGAGCTTGATTAAGCCATTCATGTTATTTGACTCGGTAAAACAGAGGCAATTTTCATTTCGTCTCATTCCTTTAATACCAAACTCTATCCCTACAAACTAGACAATGAAGCAAAAAATGCGCTGTCAGTTTATTTGGAAACTTCCTCTCAATGGCCCATTTTGTTCTTTCTTTGCCAACTTATGCTAGTTCTGGAAAACAAAAAAGAAAGGCCTAACTGATAGGTCTGTATCGCACTGAGTTTGTTTGGGGTCCAATCCAAATAGATAAAAGCTCTGCCAATGATTAAGGTGGGTTATCCCATCTGAAAAAAATATGTATACCACGCCATTATAGTTTAGCTATATAGCAGTCAGAAAATTTTATCTGTGTTTTCTTTTTCATTGTTAAACACCAATTTCTTTTATCTCAGCACATAACTTTGGTTTCTAATAACTTTTTTAAGTTTTACTTGTGGAATATGTAGTTATAGAGTTCTATTATTGATACTTTATGCTTTTCTGTTATCAGAAAATTGATGGAGGAGAATATGGAAAGGAGAAGGATTTTGATTTTCTATCATCGATTGAAGTTAGTTCCTTTGAACCTATGATCTATTCGCCACACCATTACTAGATTCATCTTTTTTTTGTTAAACCATAACTATACGCCCACAATCTAGATTCACGTGGAAAAATGAAGATTATTGAATCTTTTATCCAAAGTACTCCATAATATTGCACCTTGCACGTTCCTAATAATGTATTAGAACAAGTACTATTACAAAAAAAAATTGTATCTCAGCATAGACTTGTGCGTAGGAATGGAAGTGAGTGCATTTTGTCCTGGTATTTCTACTTGTTTATTTATTTCTATGGTATCTATGCAGATAGTGGTCGTCGATCATGCAGATGTGATATCTATGCAGGTAAACTTCAAGGCCTATATATATTTTCCACCATTTTGGTGATAATGTTTGGTACAAACGACAAGTTATGCATGTATGTAGAACTGGGCGCATCTGGAGGCTGTGTTCGAACAACTTAATCATTTGCCATCAAAAGAACATGGAGCCAATGTGATGCGAATTAGGCCATGGTAGTTCTGTTTCCTTGAATATATTTTTGTTTTATGCTATGATGACATCAATGCTGTATTATGGACAGTCAGTTTTCATTTCGTTTTATTACTAATCATCTCCATATATTATCAACTACAACCATATTAATTGAAGTTGTACATTGATGTTCAAGGTATTTGGATCAGCATGCACAGTACTATCGGCAGACAATACTGTTAAGTTCATATCTTACACCAGGTATGGATTCAGCTCCACCTTTTTTTTTCAGTAGCATAGACAATGAAGATGCTCAAGGTGACTAGCTATGAATGTGAACTGCAAGACCTTGATTTATTAATAGGTTCACAATTTAATTTTTCCATACAGACTTTTCTTTTACATCTGCTGAATAGAGTTGCCCATTAGTTTATTCAGAGTCCTATGTACATTTCAAATTTTAATTGTTGTCATGTTATGCAGAGATTAATGCTTTATTTAATGGATCATGCTTCAATTATGAAGGAAAGGTATATGCCATGCTTGAAATCACTGAGTCAACTGTTTCTTTTTTCCCTTTAAGGGTATATAGGTGACTTTTATATTGTTCACCTCATAGTTTTACAATTTTTGCCAGATTAAAATGGTAACTGAGTATACCGGTGTTCTTCCTAAAATACAACTTGAAGTGCAGCAGGTGAGCTGAATGCTCTTATCTATCTTGATTCTGCCATGCTGTTGCATATGTACTTAATAAAACATAGATTTTACAGATAGATTATTTATGTAAACATAGTTTTAATGCCACGGATTCAGAACCCTCCTGAGTTGTAATAGACTAATGTCCATGCATAATTTTGTATCTTACTTACCAAAATAGTTCTGCTTTACTAATCTAATCTTTTTCATTGTGCAATTGTGAAGCAGTTGTATGAACGGTTTGATGCTTCTTCTATTGCTGAAGCTGCCGATGCTCGCTTTGATTATTTTTGCAACAAGGTCTGTTCACTTGTGCTTGTATAGCTCAAAGAATGCATCTCTTATAACGAATTATTTAGTTACAGAATAATCTGAGTAACTTTGTACAATCCTTTGAAGTGCAGTGAACTTAAAATTCTACAAACATATCTTGACAGATGACAGTTAAGATAGGAAACTTATAACCAGCTAACTGTTCTTGTCAACTTGACCAATTTAACATCTATAAGCAAATAGAAGCAGCTAGACTAGCCAACTCACCTGGGCTAGCTGAGTTGTGCTTCTGTATGCGGACTGTAGGTGTGGCCACCGTGACGGTCTCTGGTTTACTGTAGAAAAATAGTTTTTATTTCACTATAAGTGTGCTCTGTT
This sequence comes from Digitaria exilis, assembly GCA_015342445.1. Classification (NCBI taxonomy): domain Eukaryota; kingdom Viridiplantae; phylum Streptophyta; class Magnoliopsida; order Poales; family Poaceae; genus Digitaria; species Digitaria exilis. The sequence continues at coordinate 1,025,377 of JACEFO010001608.1, forward strand.
AGAATGTATATGTGATGTGCGTGTATATGGGCCTTGCACCCAGGGCTCAGCGCCCAGGCCTTGTGCCAGCCGGCCCGTTGTATATGTTTTGTATAGAGATAGGAGCAGATCACGGTTGGTCCTGTTTCCATAAACCACATGATCTCCTCACACCTATGTATTTGTACATCTCTCTCATGTCAGTCAATCCAATATTCCATGAAATGTCAATTGCTTTCATGTTCTAATATAATAGTTAATGTCTGCTTTTTATGTTTTACTGTGTTGCAGGTATATCCAAAAATTGAGGACTCGGATGAGGTATGCTATCATATGTTTACTTCTGTATGTACAAAGCTTGTGTTTGGTGCTTTTGAAATTCAATAGCTTTGCTTTTTTAATGCCCAGCAATGCACCATTCTCCTGTAAAATTGGATACTGTCCATGCTCATAATGACCATCTCTTGCAATATTCGCTAATTGTCTAGTACATTACAGGGTGGATTGTTGCTATTTGTTAGTTCGTACTTCGAATATATTCGAATAAGCAATTTCTTAAAATCTAAGGAAGCATCTTTTTGTCGAATTGGAGAGTGAGTTGACCTTCTCGTTATAGATTATTTATTTGTTAAATTAAATTATCTGCTGTTAGTCTTAAGACAAGCAGCAACTGTCTCAAATCCGCTCCCTATCAGGGCTACATCACAGCAAGACATATCTCGTTCAAGACTCTGGTTTTTTGAGGGCAAGAAAAAGATATTGCTTTATAGCGAAAGATCTCACTTCTACCACCGATATAAGGTAAAAATGTGCCTGGAGCATACTTGGTTTGTTATTATATTAGGTACATTGTCTATGATATTTCATCACTGTTTCCTAACATGCAGATCAGGGGAACAAAGCATTTGCTTATTTATTCATTGCCAGAGAGAAAAGAATTTTATCCAGAGGTATTGATTAAATTGCCATGTCTTGTGCATTCTCTCAAGTTCTATGGTGAAGGGGTTTGAAAATCTAATGTCCGTTGGGTTTGTATCTTCGTTTCAGCTTGTAAATATGCTAGGTGAATCAGAAAACCGGAAGTGCAATGTCTTTTTTTCTCGTCTGGATCTTCTTAAGGTAAGTCTACTGTTTCATGTAGTTTTCCGTTGTGGAAGCTATAATCTCGTTTAGCTATTAATTTCATAGTCTGCAAAACCATTCATTGCATGCAGTTTATTTTCCATCGCATTATGCAGCTCAGCTATTGAATTAGATGTATCTAAATGCCGGCATGCACTCCGCTCATCCAATTTCTTATGTTGTGTCTTTTAGAAGTTGATTTGCATTATTTCTTGACTTCAAATGAGTAAGATCTCCACCAGCATGGTAGTTTTCCTTGGGAGTGAACTGACTTGTTGCCAATTTGCAGTTAGAGCGCATTGTTGGGACATCTTCTGCCCGAAGGTTGATTTCCTCGGACAAGAGCATGTTTGTCTTCTGCTGATTTAGCCATGCAGTAGCCTAGTAGGTGACCATGTGAGCGATCAAGTTTTGTAGCTGTAGATGCTTATCTCCACTGCAACTCAGTAGTCCCTCTTTTCTCCCTTTTTTTCTTTCATTTTTAAATTTAAACGTGTACATGTATTAAAAGAAATTACAATATGACAATAACGTTGGCCTCTTGCCATGTAAGCCCGTATCATTCCAGAAATTTTGGTTTGCTGGTACCAGTATTAACCCGTTTCTATTTGGTTGCTTCATCCCAAGGCATGCATGTGTGCGCTGTTTCCTTGCCTGCACTTTGGTGTCCTTTCAAAATCTCATTCGATCATAAGGGATAAACAGGGAGCGTGCTGAGGCAGTCCTCGACATCGGAGGATTTAAAGACAGATTCTATTGTGCATATCACAAGAGGTTTACATTTGTTTGCACTCTTATTCTTGCATAGCTACTGCAGCGCAGATACCAACCATGACTGCATGCGCTAAATTGAAGATAGGAGATAGGGTTTGCGCAGATACCAACCATGTAGGAATGCCATGCCGCCAACCATAGACAGCGAAAGATTATCGGTGGCTAGGCAGCCGTAATGGTGGTGACGTTGCCAGCTGACAGTGCATTTCAGCCGATGTGGTGGACTGGTGGTAAGAGAAGGACAGAGACTTCAAAGCCCAAAGACCATCCACTCCTGGATTTACAGCATCTTATAAGGAAATACTGGCATTTCAACATTAACATATCTCCGGCTCCAAGATACCATCCACTCCTGGATTTGCAGCATCTTACAAGGACATAGGTATTTCAACATTAACACACAACATAATACAGCATACAGAGTTAAACTAAAGGTTACAAGCAGCGGTGCAACAACAAAGAAAACAGTCAGGACGTCACAACCCAGTTCCCTGGCCTTCTGGTGAAAGCAAGTACACCGACCTCTCGTCTGCAGTGTGAAATAAATAAAATTTCACAGATGTTTCTGGCCTTGAGTAGCCCACTAATGCCCGGCGGAACTCTCTGGCCTTGCTTTCAGTGATGTGGTCGTCGAATGTTATTGTCATATTTTTTAGCACCGTTGCCCAATTGAATAGTTCTTTCAGAAAAGTAACTTCATGATCAGATCCTTGCAGTCCAAAAAATTGTGCATATTCAAGGTGATTCAGGATGAGTCCCTCGGTCTTCCAGCTTGTTGGTTGATCACAAATGCAGTCCGGTGGACATGTAGCCTGCCCCTATGAACGAGAAGCACCATAACATTATCTTCTACTGTTGGATGATCAAGAAAATAGATAGCAAATTTGCCATGCCAGAACATATGTTGTCAACAGAATTTTCTTGAAACAGTGCTATTGCTAATTTGTCCGTAGCCAAATAATCGAAGCAACATGGTTGTTATTTGCAGGGAAATGGTTAGCAGAGACAATAATAGTTAAACAGCAGAAATCCTAAGATGTTTTGCTATAAATAGCCTATAAACAGAAGGAATATAATTGATCTTCGGCTATTGATGGAAAATCAAAGATCAGTTTGGATCCTATAGATCAGGATGTAAGTCCCCGGTATTTGGCCCAAAATTCCTGGAAAATTCTCCAGTTCTCCACATCCAAACAGAGGGTTAGTGTTCATAGCTCAAACAGAAAGGCTAAACTATATCATGTTTAGTGATGCTCAGAAAAAAAAATATATCATGTTTAGATGAAAGCCCCTAACTATGTCATCTAGGTTGAGTCTGCTGTCAGTCAACGCCCTCAACTTCCATGTGTGTCAACAGAACCAAAGTATTAAACGATAACTCTTGCTACCGAAAAAAGTGTGGAACAAAGTGTCATTACAAGATACATAAATATATAATACACGTATTTGCAAAACAATGTCTTGGTACAAACTATTTGTGACAAAATAACAATTAGAATGTGGAAACTCAACTCAAAGATAATGCGAGACCGTGCCAAGAAATGCAAATGCAATATTTCTTTGTCATAATAAACAGACAGAGTTTTACCTCCGAGCTCGTATTGTCATATAACATAAATACCAATTTTCTTAGACCAGTACACATCCTGAGCAAATGGAATGAGCTGGCTCCAAAAGCATGACCTTCGTTGAATACAGCCAGGCACAAGAGCATAACTTGAGGGAGCATGGTCATTTCTTCGATCAAGTATTGAAAGTCAATTAGGTCCTGTAAATCCATAAGAAGTTACCAGAAAAATAAAGATGGTCTGTAAAGGTCAGGCAGGAAAAAGGAAATATCCGATTTTGAATAACTGATTATCACAGGCAAAATGGTTGCTTTGGGTCGGATTAGGTTGTGTACTCACCTTGCGATATATTAGCGTCAAATTAAGACTGTGGAGGATCTGAAATTTCTGCAAGAGGCTCATAGACTGGTGATTATGATCTCTACTGTCTTGGTCCCCATATACAATAAAAATGCTGGTCAGTCGTCGGAGTCGTCCCAAATTGCCAAGATGAACATATCGTGAATCATACGCATCTCTCCACACCAGGGATACCAGCTGAGGCGCTGAGATGTTGGCAACAGGTTCACTTGGATCATCGTCAATAAAGTTGAAATCCATGCATAGCTTGAGGAGTTTTGGTGCCACAATGGTGAGCTGCCGCAAGAGATGAAGGTTCTCCAGCTTAATTCGCAGGAGTGACTCCGAGTGGATGGAGAGATTTCGCATCCCCCGGGATTCACTGACCTTGAGCCTCTGCAAGCACGGGCACCGCGGTGAGGATACTACATTGCCGAGATCGCACGGGCCGCGGAACCAGACACGACTGAGGTAGAGCTTGGTGATCCTGGCGAAGACGCCCGCCGACGGCAAGGCGAGGCCAAGAAGCCCTAGGTCGAGCACAATCACGGTGGCCTTCTCGAAGCAGGGCAGCTGAACTTCGCCTCTTGCCCCTGCCTCTCCCTCCTCCTCCACCTCCTCCTCGTCATCGTTCCCCGGAACCATGTTGCTGTAGACAAGGCCCCCAATCAGGCGGCGCGCGGCGACGGGAAGCCAGGCCGACGCGGAGTCGGGGCCGGCGCCTTCGGTGGTGATGGAGATGCTGCGGAGCTCCGGGGCTTCAGGCGCATCGAGAATCTCGCGGATGCGGTGGCCATCGGGGACGAGATCGAAGCGGAGCTCCGGGAGGAGGGCCCAGACGCGGCGCCAGCGGCGGGAGAGGATGCTGGTACGGGCGGCGGCGGCGAGGCCGTCGAGACGCAGAAGGATGAGGACGAGGACGTCGTCGGGGAGCGCGCTGAGGCGGTCCTCGCCGGCGCCGTCGCCGTCGTCGGAGGGCTTCGGTCGCTTGGCGGCGATCTCGCCCCCGGTTTGCGCCATGGTAATGGGGAAGAATTTCGATTCGGCCTGTGGGCCTCGAAGCGGTTGTGTGCTTTTCTTTTCTTTTCTTCTTTTTCATACGTCTTCTTTTTTTTACATTGAAAAAAAATGATCTGAAACGGCTAATTTTATTTTCCTTTTCCGTTTACAGTAGAAGGATATGTTTTTTTTATTAGAAGAACCACGCAACAGCAGCAGCATGCCAAAAAAGTGTCCGTGGATGTATATTTTTTGAAAGATAAATGAAGCAGAGGAGAGATGACGTGTGAAATTTCAAAACAAAAATCAGCTTAGATTATGAGATAAATAAAACTAATACAACACAAAGATAAAGAAAAAAAATCCTTACACCATTTTATCTTTTTCTACACAACTTGTCAATTTAATGCTTACAAGTTCTTTACAAACACAAACTAATACTACATGTACTCAAACAAAACTGCAATTTACTAGTTCTTTACAAATACATGCGAAGCACATATTGATGCCCCGTATGTGTATCCATGCTAGGTATCCCGTGGTTGGGTAACTGCCTGAAAATCTGCCAATTCCAACTCCAAAGACATATCCTGACATTCAACACTAACAGACCTCCGGTTCCATATACGGTAGGCTTGGCAACATCACATATACTGACAGTACAGCATTAACATGCAGCATACTACGGCATACAGAAGAATCCTAAAGGCTACAAGCAGTGTTGTTGCAACAACAGAGAACTATCGGTGCTCGAGAGTCACAACATGGTGCCATGGCCTTCTGGTGCAAGCAAGCATGTCGTCCTCTTGCTTGCATCGTGACATATGTGAAATTCTACAGATGTTTCTGGCCTTGAGCAGCCTACTACTGCTCGACGGAACTCTCTAGCCTTGCTTTCACTGATCCGGTAGTCGAATACTATTATCATCCTTCTCAGCACTGTCGCCCAATTGAATAGTTGTTTCAGAAAAGCAACTTCATGATCAGCTCCATGCAGGCCAACAATCATTACAAAGTCAAGGTGATTCAAGACGAGTTCCTCAATCTTCCAGTTCATTGGTTGATCACAAATGCAGCCTGACGGACATGTAGATTGTACCTATGAACAAGGAGCACCATAACATTATCTTGTACTGTCAGATGACATCAAGAAAACAGAAGTAGCAAACTGTCCATGCCTAAGCATATGTTATCAACAGTGTGTTCTTCAAATACTACTACGAATTTTGTTCAAAGCTGAATAATTGAAGCAATATGGTGTTGTTATATGCAGGGAATAGTAAGCAGAAACAATATTTGTTAAACTGCACAAATCCTAAGACACTGCAATAAATAGCCCATGAACAGAAAGAATCAAATTGATCTTAGTCTATCGATGGAAACTTAAAAGACCTGTTTGGACCCTATGGATCAGTATGCAAGTCCCCAGTATTTAGCCCAAAATTCCTGGAACACTTCCCTTCAAACTGAGGGTTAGTTGTGTTCATAGCTCACAGGCTAAATTATATTACATTCAGATGCAAGCCCCTAATTGTGTAATTTTGATTAAGTTTTCTATGAGTCAACTCCCTCCACTGCCATGTGCCAATAGATTGAAAGCATTCAAAGTATAACACTTACTACCAAGAAGAGTGTGCTACTTTGCCAGAATTGTAGTACAAAGTTGTCATTCAGAGACACAAATATGTGTTACAAAACAACAATTGGCACAAAACTATCAGTGTCAAAATAACAACTAGACTGAGGAAAGTCAGCTTAAAGATCAAGCCAAATTGTGCCAAGAGATGAAAATGCAGTATTGCTTTCTGTCACTTAATGGTTACTTGAGTAAACAAACAGAGCTTTACCTCCAACTCCAAGTTCGAACGGGCAACGAAAAGGTATAATGATCTTAGACCAGTACACATCCTGAGCAGATGGAATGAGCTAGCTCCAAAAGCATGATGAGCATGACCTCCGTTCACTACAACCAGATGCAATGACGTAATCTGAGGCAGCATTTTTATGTCCCCCACCAAGTATTGAAGGTCATCTATGTCCTGTCAATCCATAAGATGTTATCACAAAATTTAAAGATCAGGAAAAAGGAGACATCTGATTTTCACATTACTGATTACCACACAAAAAGGTCGTTGTACATCGAGACCAAATATGCTAAACATCTATAAGCATGCTTTAGTTGTGATGCCACTTCCCAACTGCAAACCATGAGAATAAGAAAATACATACTTCGCAATTAAAATCATAATTATTTAAGTTTTAACCACTCAAGAGTTCCTATCCGCTTTCTCACCACCACTGAGTTCATGAACCACCGAACAACTAGTGTTAGTGCATCGGACTGGAAGTATGTAAACTACCCTCAAATATCACAACTTCAAACATTCTGAAACACAGCATTTTTAGGACAGTTCTTTCTAGCCCCACATGTTGCATTGGACTAGTTCCCGAATCACGGTTGTTACTTAAATAGAACACTTGTTTGAATGCTGTAAATTGAATCCCAATCTGAGCAACATTATGTAACTAGGATACTTGTTTAATGTTGAACTCTTGAATTATACTTACCCTAAGTTGGGCTCAATACTCAATCAAATACATCTTGAACTCTAAGCTATCTTTATCACAAAAATTGCTTGCTAGCTAGTAGCAAATTACCCGATATCAAAACTACAGTACTCCACAACAGAAGGATGTGCACTCACCTGCAGATAAATGAGCCAGAGATGAAGACTGTAGAGGGCGGCCGCCTGAAATCGCTGCAAGAGCCTTAGACGATGTTGACTCAGAGTGGTATGTCGCCCATATGCATCATAGGCGGTGGTCAGCCGCTGGAGTTGTCCCAAATCTCCTAGATGGACATATTGAGGATCATAGAAATCTTTCCAGTCCAGGGCCACCAGCTGAGGCGCTGAGATGTTGGCAATGGCAACCGGTTCACTGGGACCACGAGCACGAATGCAGCTACCCACGCCTAACTCCTGGAGAATCGGCGCCACGATTGTGAGGTGCAGCAAGCGATGGAGGTCCAGCAGCTTCAGTTGCAGGAGAGACTCGGAGTGGATGGAAAGATTTTGCAGCCCACGGGAGTTGCTGACCTCAAGCTTCTTCAAGCACGGGCACCGCGGCGAGGAGACTACGCTGCCGAGCTCGGACGGGCTGCGGAACCGGAGACGCCTCAGGGAAAGCTCGGTGAGGCGGGCGAAGATGCCTTGGGGCGGCAGGGCAAGGCCAAGAAAGTTTATGTTGAGCGCAATCGTGGTGGCCTTCTCGAAGCAGGGCAGATGAAGGTCGCCTCCCCCCACGGGCTTGTCGTCGTCTTTGTCCACGTCACCGTGTTCGTTCATCGCGGTCGCGGGGGGCATGTTGTGGTAGACAAGTTCACCGGAGACGCGGCGCGCGGCGACGGGAAGCCAAGCCGCCGCGGACTCGGGGCCGGCGCCTTGGGTAGTGACGGAGATCCAGCGGAGCGGTGCGGCCTCCTCAGGGGCTTCGAGAATCCGGCGGATGCCGACGCCGTCGGGGACGAGGTCGTCGAAGCGGAGCTCCGGGAGGAGGGCCCACAAGCGGCGCCAGCGGCGGGAGAGGCCGCTTGTCCGGATGGCCTCGCGGGTGCCGAGGCGGAGGAGGATGAGGACGAGGACGTCGTCAGGGAGCGCGCTGAGGCGGTCCTCGCCGGAGGGCTTCGCGCTCTTGGCGGCGAGCTCGCCGCCGCGTTGCGCCATTGGGAAATGAAATGGAGAGGAATTTCGATTGGGCGCGTTTGGATCCGAAAGCGGTTGGGGGCCTTCGTTTTCTTCCTTTTTCGAGCACTAGTATACACCAGTGAAAAAGCACTAGTATACACCAGTACAAGACACCAGTACAAGACACCGTCAAATCTAAAAAATGACAATTTCTTTTTAGACATGTAATCTTTATGCATTCAAAGCTGTATCGGCCCGTGCATTTTTATCCACTTCACGCACAAATCAATACTTTCATTTAGAAAATATGTTGTAGGTTACTTTTTTTCATAATGTGACCAACATCGAACAGATATAATCTAGTAGTTTGTGCTACTGAATATACATTCATTTTATTATTTTTCTAGCTTTCACATGCATGCTCAATAGAAATATTATGTTATATTCTGTAAAAGAACAAAAAAATTAGGAAGTGTTTGGATCCACCTTTCCAAACATCCCTATTAAAGGGGGTGTCTAAAATCCTTAACCGGTTTTGAGGTGGTAAAACTTGGTAAAAGTTATTAAAAGATAGCTGATTTGAGAAAAAGATCTTTGTACATCTATTGTTAAAATAGGGTGTTAAACTTTTACAGGGATCCAAACAGATGGATGTTAAACTTTAACACCTTATTTTTCAAGTTGTTAAACTTTTTACACCTTGTTGGATCCAAACACGCCCTAAGACACTGTAACATGGTGAGTGAACAGTGCCAAATGGGGATCCATATTTTCAGGCGCCAAATGACTGAACAGTGAGAAGAAAAAAGTAAGACACGGTAACATGATGACAAAGAAAGGCCAAGCAGCAAAAGCGGGGACGAGAGGCGACCTAGGAAATCGCTGCACGAAAGCCTGAACAGTGCCAAATGGGAGATCCAGATTTTCAGGCGCGATCGAGTGGAACGCGAATAATGCACGCGCACTGCACTCCCATGCATCGTCCACACGACTGCAAGTGATCAGATCACGTCCTATTCAATTCTACGTACTGGCCACAGAGGCTCGTCGACACGATCGCATCCTATTCTACTGCAGAAAGGCAGGCACTCGTAGACTTGCACATCCTGACAGCGTCCTTTTGTCATGTCGCCGTGCCCAAACTTTTCCTCGCGCACCATTGACAAACGCGCGCGCGCGGCTCATACGATATACTGTACTACAATACGATCTCTCGGGTGCATGCCTTCTACGTATATATGCTACCGTCTCCTTTCGCATGCACCAACCATTCCACGCACCACACGAGGAATACTTAAAACACAAGCGCCACATCCAGTGTTCGTTTTCCAAAAAGAGAAGTTTCACTGTTTCAGAAAGAATGGCCAGGGAGTGCACGGGCCCTAGCTGAAATATACTGAACATCAGTGGCTCGAGCACGTACACCGACGACGTCTGGTTCGTGTGGTTGGGTTGGGCCGATGGATCATGGATGTTATATATACTTAGAAAGAGGGGCACGCTGTCGCTGCGTCTGAAGAGATGCACAGTTATTTGTCGATTATATTTTAGCAATCATAATTATAACTAATTCATTAGGGGAAAAAATCATGTTATTTAGGAGTTTGGAGAAAGAATAAATAAACATGTGACTTTACATAACGATTATTGAGTAATAGAGAGGACAACGTATCAAGTGCGAATCAACCTCTTCGCGCAACCATGCAAGCTTCTAATCTGGGTCGTATGATGTTAATCCAAGGGAGTGCATGAGAGGTGGGAGGGGTGATTTTTGCAAAAAAAATATTTCGATCATGTGTGTGTCTTAGTTTCAATACTTTACTATTTGTGAAAATGAATAACCATATATTATATTAGTAATATCGTAAATAATCTTATAGCTATTCTAAAATAATATATTAGAAACACAAAAGAAAATAGGAAAAAAATAATATGAAATCAATCGCATATTAGGTTTCGATACTAATTAGGAATATTAAATACAGACAATGACACAATGGATTCCTCAATGACTAAACTTTTTTGAGGGAGAGGAATCTATTAAGTCTAATACCACATCTGGTGCTCGGCTGAGCATATCGTAGTCATGGGTTAATTAATCTGAATAGATTTGTCTCGTGAAAGAATCTTAGACTTTAGCAATTAGTTTTATAATTAAATTATATTTAGTCATCATAAATAGCACCTAAACATTCGATATGAAAAGGCCTATTTGGAGTCGTTGGGAATCAAACACCCATAAAGGGCCGTCTGTTGACTCCTTGATTTTGTTGTGAGGCACCGACAATACGAAAGGCCTATCTGCATGAAGACTGCAGGGGACATAGTGCATTTTCCGAATAGGAAGCGAAGCTAAGGCCCCCATTTTTCTTTTTTTACTATAATAAATTTACTTGTTGTCATGATTAAATTATCTTTAATCTCATAAATAACATATAAACACTCGACATGAAAGGGCCTATTTGTAGCCCTTGGGAACCAAACACCCAGCAGAAGGGCCTTCTGGACTGCTGACTCATTGATTTCGTAGCGAGGCTCCGACGATGCAAAATGCTTAACCATGTGGAGGTTGCAAGGGACATAACACGTTTTCCAAACAAAGAGCAAGATCGAAGGTCACATATTTTTTTGACTACGGTATATTTCACGCGTTGTCACGTGGCAGGCGAAAGACAGAGAGGTCTCGTAGCGTAGCAAATTTCGGTGGGATAAAAAAATGGTCTATTAGTTAATTTAGGTACAAATTGAAAAGAAAAGAAAAATAAGAAGAAGAGAAGAAATAGAAAAAAGAAAAAGGAAAAAGAGGAAAGAGGTAAGAAATTTGGGAAAAAAAAGAAAAGTCACCTAGGGAACTCACCTGGATGCAAGGATTCCTCACGCGGTATGAAGGTAACTATAACTATATACTATATACTATATGCATGTTCCATTGTCGAAAAATCCGGAGGGTACGTGCGGTAAAGCAAGCAAGCAAAATTTGCTTCATCTACCTTCGTATTGAATGCTGATAGGGATCGATCGGGGAGGGCCGGGTCAAGGAGCTATACAGCTATACTGTATAGCTCCAAGATTTGAGCACTTCCATGATATATGAGTGGTAAGGTATAGCTAATTTGGATTTATATAATTATGTTCTAATATATAAAGATCAACAAAAAATTTTAATTCATTTTGATCGCTCCGATTATAAATTCAATACATCGATATTATATTATGTTTATGACAAAATAAGAAATATATATGATTTTAGTTTGATGCTTTGTAAACACCTTTGATACACAGTGACAGATGATGCGCATGCATAATGGGCCAATCTGGCTTAAGGCTTGTTTAGTTTGTGAAGTTAGGAAAAGTTGAAGATGTGAATAATGTATTGGTAAGATGTGACTGAAAAGTTAACGAAAGTTAGCGAACTAAACAAGACCTAGTTTATCAACTAGCTAGAGTACTGTTAGTAAGTAGTAACACGACACAACCTTCTTCGACGATCATGTATCTAACACGTGTACCTTACGTACTATATCGATCCACAAAGTTGGTAGCAAAGATAAAGTGATCATCATCAACTAAATAACTAATCCTCCAGTTTTCCACGTACTACCAGCGTATGACAGCCAAGACATCCATGCATAGTCCCTGACCTGTCGTCGTCGTTAAACAAATTAAAATGAGTTCTCCAGCTTAGGCCGGCTAGTCCAGTCACCCTTCGGGAAGAACCTGGAGCTAGCGCCCGTACGTGTGGAGCCATGCCACCGACACGTACGTGTCCCTCCACCTTTGCTCCACAACTGAACCTGAACTAATTTACTACTATCTCCGCCTACCAAGCCACGCATAGTTGCACACGTATGTACCTGCTCTATAGCTTTGTTGGAGTCCCAATGCAAACCATTATCTAACTCTCGCGGCACTAGCTATAAAATGCCCTCTGGCATTGCACTTGGCCACAACATCACAACACAAGCAAGTAGCTCGATCGACGAACAAAGCTAAGCTTGACAGTTGACACACTTGGCCTGCAGACCAAAGAAAGAGCTAGCGATTCTTCAGTTGTAAGGTAACAGCTAGCAGCCATGGAGCACCAGGGGCAGCACGTCCACGCCACCGCCGGCACCGAGGGCTACGGCAACCCGGTGGCCGCGCAGCCGCAGCAGCACGGCGGGCAGGTGATGGAGCCAGCGGCGGCGGAGGAGCAAAGGAGCCGCGGCATCCTTCACCGCTCCGGCAGCTCAAGCTCCAGCTCGGTACGTTCATCGATTATCCACCTGGATGTCTTCTGTTGTATGGTTACCGAGTACATATATACATCGTATAATAATTCATTCGTACGTGCAGTCATCTGAGGACGATGGGATGGGCGGGAGGAGGAAGAAGGGCCTGAAAGAGAAGATCAAGGAGAAGCTTCCAGGGAAGAACAAGGACGGCCAGCAGACGGCTGCCGGTGGCACCGCCGCCTACGGGCAGCAAGGCCACGCCGGCACCGCCGCACCTGCAGGGCATGCAACAGCTGGCACTACCGAAGGTGAGAAGAAGGGGGTCATGGACAAGATCAAGGAGAAGCTTCCCGGGCACCACTGAGCGGCATGCATGCATGCGCCATACCACTCCAATAATGATGCATGCGATGCGAGCTGAACAAGTACATGAAATCGATCTGTATCTGTCATGCAGTGCCGATTGTACTTGAGGGGCTCGCTTAGTTTGCACCGTCTTTATATATTTGCCTATATGCATGTGATCGATTTGTGTCTGGGATATGATATTGTGCGGTCCTTGTATTGTAATTTCGTGTGACGATACGTCCTTCGATTCAATAAAATTATGCTTGTGTGGCTTGTAAATCGTTTCTGGGAACCTCTACGTATTTGTACCGAATCAATTACATGCACTGATGGTTATATACAAGAGTAAAAACTCAAATGTAAACAGAAATAAACGGGAAATTGATCCAGCACACTGCACAGCCGAAATTTTGATTGACCCCTCACTTACAGGTTGCATAAAACCTCAACATTTCTGCATATAGATTATGTTATGGAAAACATATATCGGGGCACAATGCAGAAAAGACATAGTCAATAAATCATAATCATGATGAAAGTATGAGCTACAATTCATCTGTGAAAAGCAAAGAGTTTGCTTGAACTCATGGTTCAAGAGCAAAGAGCCTGCACATGAAATTCAGGCGAACTATCGAGCTCAACCACATGGCAAGCTTACAAACAGAGGTGAGGTCAGCATGGTACATCACACACATGCCGTGTCTAACCGAAACGACACCCGTATAGTCTAACTGAAACGAATTAATCCGAGGCAATGAATCAACGCAATGCTTCAAAACTAGACACCCACAATTCAGCTGAAACCAAGAGGAAAACTGCAAAACCTGTCAATTAGAAGCACGGCATTAATAATAACGAAAATCTATTATTATGTATCAACAATAGAAAACTAGAATCTGGCGTCATATATAGCACTATAACAGGTAATGTAAAAAATTGTGAGGCACATGGAACTGCAAAGCTATATCAATACATAGCATGGTAAGTTTAGAATCTATTAACTTGGTATAAACAAATAGCAGGGTTTCATATTTACAGAGGAACTACAGAAAACAGTGACTTATGGATGAAAGATCGACGGCTGTTACCTGTATGCTACAAGACATTTATCTACAACAGAAGAGAGATGTTAGATAAGTTGTGGTCAGCCTTCAGACAAGCTCGTTCCGTTCAGCAATTAACAGCGCCTCGAGTTCTTCTCTCCGCCTCTCCAGCTCCTGAAACGCCATGCAGACATTCAGGAAATGAGGAATGATCAACAGGTAGTGATGGAGTGCATGAAAAAAAAAATTGTCGGTACCATTTTGGCTTTTTTTTTTGAGACAGGCGGTACCATTTTGGCTGTACCCCTATCTTTGAAACTAATAGAAGCAATTTTTGCAGTATGCTATCTAATAGAAATAATCTTGCTCTGATCAACAAAAAATAATGGTCTCTAGCCTCCTTTTTTTCCTTTTTGAGGAGAAAAAAGATACAACTATCTTGTGAACACATATTTTACTTGATGCCTTACAGCTCGGAATAATTATAACTTAGTATTCTAGCTTTAACAAGCATAAACTTTGTGAATAAAGGTGATAATTTGTTTCAACCTGGAAAAGGTAGTCAGCTACAGATTCTCCTGAACCGTCCATGGGAAGCAAAAAAAAAAAAACAGGAAAAGAAGAATCTTATAGCACAGTTATAACTAAATGTGGAATTGTTGATGAACAAACTAAGCCACGCTGGCTAAATTTAGGCACGAGCTACAAAAAGGGTGCCTTACAAACTGGGAAGACCATGGGTCAAAACACAGAAATGTCCAGTCTCAGGATTCCATTCTATCACAGCTAAAAAGATGAACCAAGTACTTACCTTCAGATCCTTGACTGCTTGCTCCCGTGATGTCGCTTTCTGCTGCCTCGAACGTTTCAGCACACCAATGCACAATATCCCCTGCATATTGAAAGTTTGTCAGTTAAAGATATCTGGGAGGATGCAATAAAAGAAGGCAATGTCAACCATTTGTCTTATCGCACATGATAAGACCATAATTTGCTAAAATAGACACAGCTTGTTGGGACAAGTTCATGAATAATGATACGTAGAGGAGTGTTTGTGTAAGAAATTTCAGACCATATTGTACTATAGGCGTTCAACTGGTTCATAATGCTATGCAGCCGATCAAATAAGGTTGGCTAGTTACTGTAATTATTTCCCCAAATAAAAGATGAAAAAATATAAAAGCATCAATGTCCTACAAGATTTAATGTTCAGCCACTTTACAGTGTTGTGTCCACAATTCAAGAACTGTTAAGGCAGTTACACATTCTGTTAACAGATATGAACATCCAAAATTCTCTCTTACCGAGATAACATAGACAGCTCCGCACGCAAGAAGCATATAGCTGGCAATCTGCTGGAGCAAAATCAGATCATTCCTTTCAATAGTTGGGTATGCCTTCGTCATGACAGCGACACTGCCGAGAACAAAAAGTAAAAGGACGTCAAGGGAGGAATTGATGCATGTAACAAAAATTCAGCATGTGCAAGAATAATTATTAGGCTTCTTCCCACATGTCCCTGGACACAGCTTACACGCAAGGAATTCAAAAATTAAAAAAGGTTTAATGATATCAGCACTAATAGTGCAGATGTATGTAATTGATGTTAAGTTCCTGGTGCATGTAATGTGAACGTGAAGATATCAATCTGTTCAATTATTGTAAGCAGATAAGTTTTTGTTTTATGAAACAATCAACTGGATGAAGGGCGGCCCTGGTGCAGCGGTAGTGCCTTACCGTCTGTAACCGGAAGGTCCAGGGTTCGAGCCCCAGCCTCTGCACTTTGTGCAGGTAAGGCTGTGCGCATACATCCCTTCCCCAGACCCCGCGCAGTGCGGGAGCCTACGGCACTGGGTACGCCCTTAAACAATCAACTGGATAATACAAATCAATGCCCCTCCATCACGTCTAATCTCCATTTTATTGTATTACTTGTAAAAAGGAATAACAAACGCATCCTACCATATCCAAGGTAATACCTGGATGAGCACCAACCATGAGCATTCGCTCAATTGCACTTGTACATTCAAATAAATGTGAACAGATTGCACGCTGAGTTCTGGAAACAAAATCAGAGGAAAAGCGAAATATCTGCCCACCAAGAGTACTTACAAGATCTGTAGCATTCCCCGTGCAGGCCAGTACTCAAATATCTGACCACACAAAAAGTAAAAACATCACTAATCAGCGAGCCGGTGAAATTATCAAAATAATAAGCTCTAAACTGCAGAAAGCAAGGATCAAATTGCACAGTATTCCAAAGCAAAGGGCAATCTCATAAATTTTATTGACTGAAAAAGTTAAAGGCTATTATGAAAATAACATCAGAACAGAACAAATTATTACCACCTAAAGCTGCAAAACTGTCTGTGATGCTAAATACAATAACTGCTTAAAATTAAGTGAAACATTGGGAGCCCACAAGCCCTCCATGATACCAAAAAAAAAAAAAAAAAAAAAAAAAACTCGACTGCGGGGGGTAAGACAGCCCTCCATGATACCAAACAAATAATCCTGCATGTTGTACACCATAAGGCATAAGCATGCGCGTGGCTTGGAAACTGAACCACAAAATCAGTCAGATCAGATTGTGCGCTACACATATTAATCAGAAGTGCGTATCAAATTGGACAGTACAAATATTAAATTTCTAACAGATCTGTAAGCTAACCGGTAAGACAGCTGAAACGAACAGAAATGCCCATGCCAAACGCAGTAACGAGCATCCAGACGAGAAGAAAGGTTGCTACAGTGGCCCAGCTCACTAATAACTGGCCCCAATTGAATAAATTGAATGACATTAACATTCCACAATCGCTCAGATAGCGACCAATTAGGCTCTTATTTAACAATCCTGACGTTTCGAAAACGGCAGAGCAACCAATTCGCAATGTCTCGCATTCCAAATCGAGAAATGGGCGGAAGGAATCAGTCAGACCTTCCAGAACTTGATGATGAAGCCCCACTCGGTCTCGAGGATGCCGACGAAGAGCGCGAACACAACGGCGTAGCAGCGGAAGATGCCCCCAAATATCTGGAATCCAGCCACAGCAGAATCAGCCCGTCGTCACCGCGCACCGCAGAGATGTGGGGGGTGGGACCCGGGGGGCCTGCCCTGAAGAGATAGAGAGGCTTACGTCGGAGCCGGCGCGGAAGGCCTGGGTGGCGGAGAGGACGTTGACGGCGACGCAGAGGAGCGCGGTGGCAGCCGTGACGACACTGAAGCATCCGCACACGACGAGGAGCGGGTCTGCGCCGGCGCGCGTGGGGCGGGCCTGTAGCGGCGGGGGCGAGGAGGAGGAGGTCCCGGGCGCCGCTGCCGACGACGACGCGGTCGCCATGGGGGCTCGCGGGTGGTGCGGGGGAGGGGAATCGGAGGGGAGTGGAAGCCGGAGGACGGGAGGAAAGCGGAGGGAGGAGGACGAAGCGCCAGTGGACCGAGTTCACAGGATGGTGGGCCTGCGGTGTTGGTGGACCTGGTGCACGTGCAGGAGAGGGTGGGGCGGCTGTCAGAGCGAGGGGCCAGATGCGAGCCGACACGTGGGCGCCTGAGGTGGACGGGCCAACGGGCAGCTCAGCTCGTGCCTCAGTGTCTGCTTGGCTTGAAGAGCAAATCATTAATTAGTAATTATTAGATAAACAAAAAAGTTAATTAGTAATTATTAGTTAATGGCAATCTAATCAGAAAGAGCGATTTTTTTTTTATCTAAGGAGACTCTGGCGGAGAGTTCATCTGCTTAGGCCTTAGGTTATATACTCTCTCCATCTCAAAATAATTTGTAACATTGCTCTTATATATTCTTTTAATCAACATTGCTTCTATATTTAAATGAAAAGTTTTTTTTAAAAAAAGTCCTTTCGACCTCTCTGGAGATTGGGCCGAGTTTAATTTTTCTCTCTAGACCGTAAAACCGGGTAACCCACCTCCCTCAACTTTTAAAACTGTAAGTTATACAGTACGTTCCCGTCGTGCTGAAAAATTATAGTTTTATAATTACAGATTTAGAATAATTTGGACATGATATACCGGCTAACCCACCACCCCCAACTTTTAAACCCGTACGTTATACCTCTCTCAACTTTTCACCTCCCTCAGTTTTTCTTTTATAAAAAGGAAAGAGTAAATTTTATGGGCGGTCCCTAAACTATGGGTCATTCTTATCCTAGTCCCTAAACTATATAATTGCATTTTTAGTCCCTAAACTATCTAAATGGGTCATCTAGGTCTAAATAAGCCATACCATACCTTAGAAGCTAATGTGTCAAGCTAACTCTGCGGTGATGTGGACCCTTGTGGGTCCCATATGTCAGTCTTCTCTTCTTTTTCTTCTTCTTCTTCCACATCTTGCCACAATGTGCAGCGTGCGCACCGCGCTCTCGGTGCCTGTCGGTCGTCCTCACCACCGCCATCATCCTCGCCGGGTGCGCCACAAGCTCCTATCGCCCCTCCGCTCACCCACACAAGTGGTAAATCACCACTATCGCGATCTCACTGGCCCTCTTCCCGTTGCCGTCGCAACCTCACCCCTCGTTGAGGAGGAGCTCCATGAGCGCGACCATGGTGCCAGCTTCCACCGCCCTGATGCGGTTCCGACCCCACGGGCGATTGTGGTCGCTCTCGGCGATGATGTCAGCGAGCTCTCGACGTCGATGATGGCAGCAACGCGGTCGGCGTCGACAGGAGCGAGGGGTGGGGAAGCTCTCGACAGCATGGGCGGCGCACCAGGACTGGATGAGGCAGCGCAGGGTGTGGTTCGGGGTAGGCTAAAGGTCGTTGCCGCCCAGCGGCAGCTTGGTGATGGGGCAGTCGCCATGCCCGTCACCATGCATATGTTCGCGGCGGCGCTCATGCATGCACATGTTCACCAATGACCTTCTTCCACGTGCATATGTTCGCGGCGGTGCTCATGCACATGTTCACCAACGAGATGATTCATCAGGTGGTCGTGTCTTATGTCAATCAGGGCGCGTCATGGATCAGGGTAATTTTATTTCCACTGAGATGCAGCATTCAATAATAGACAAAACATTTGAGTTGAGGTCAATCACACGAGTGTAGGTTTTTAGGACAGCCAGCACTATAATTGTTTTCTTCTTGGGTTAAATGGTTATGTGCTATTACGTACACGAGTGCCATTATAATTTTATTACCACTACACGCTGTTGCAGGCGTGGGCGCGTGGCCGGGCGGAGGGGTCTGGTCGTCCACGAGACCACGATGGCGAGGGGGAAGAGGGAAGAATCGGAGGGGAGTGGGAAGGAAGAAAATGACACATGGACCCCATGCGTTAGCGAGGATGGGGGAGGAGCTAAGGAAGGAGAAGACGGGGTAATATATTGTGGTCCATAGGATTATACAGTAAAAAAAAGAACTAAGTCAAGAGGAGTCAAACGACATCCCCTCGATCCAAGTTTGCACGTATTACAATGACATGATTCATAATAGTTAAATACTAATGGTAGATGTGAAAATTGTAACAAATAATTAACCCTTGTTTTTTTTAGGCTAGAAGACTCATTAGGTTCTTCATGGAAGCCCTAGAACCCTTGTTTGAGTTTCATAATGGAAGCCCTAGGAATACATAGCGCAAATAAGCATTTCAAATCGTTGTTAATCTGGAATTTTCAAGATGACTCTTATTTGGGGAAGAAGGAATTACATGACGTATATTTTCACTGTAACACTGACACAATACAGTAAAACCAGAATATAATAGCCAATTCAAAATACGAAGACCTGCACACGCTGAAAGTAAATTAATTAAAAAAGGGAAAGCTAACCCCACACCAGGTAGCTCCTTGTAATAAGCAAGCAACCACTCGACCGGCAAGGCAAGACCTTCCCTAGTTCGTCACTTCTTGGGCTTGGGCTTGGGCTTGGAGGCCGGGGCCGCTGGCTTGGGCTTGACGGCGGGGGCCGGCTTCTTGACGGATCTGGCCGTAGGCTTGGCGCCAACAGCGTGGGCGCCACCCATGGTGTTGTTGTCGCCGGCGATGGTCATGATGGTACTTCCACCATTGACAACGATGCTGAGACCAGACTGCTTACTTCCAGACATCTCACCCTCAGCTTCTTGCTCGATCTCTATTGTTGCAGCACTTGCCGTAATGTGGGGTGGTCGAACTACCAGCGCTACTAGCTAGGCTATTTATAACCAGTGGTAGGCACGTACGGTGGAGTATTGGAAGACGAACGTGGCCAGCAGGTCACATGTGCATGCACAGTATGTAGAATTGGAATCACTAGGAGGGACCGGAAGCGCGTCGATTTGGAATTGGAATCACTATATTAAATTAAATTAGCACAAATTGTTTCCAAAATAATGAATCATTTTGAAACTGGTCAGAGATCGAGTACACACCATTTCCAAAATAATAGAGTGAGATAGTATGCGGACGCTCTCATGCGTGCTGGCATGAGGCAGGTTTATTTTCTGTAGGTACGCTAACCTTGTGCTCTTAAGCCGACGCGTATATATAGGCCCGACCAATATTATTGGAGAGAGTCGACTTGTTTGTCTGCATGCCATCACCATTAACACCGTAAGTCCAAGTTCCACTTGGCGATTCTTTAAGTTTGAGAGATCGGCTAATGTCTTTTGCATCTTGCAGTCCTGAGCATAAAAAGCTTAACAGAGTCAAAATGATGCATTCCCCTCACAGCCGACCTGATTTGACCCTTATCCAACTCCTTTCTGTCCTCAACTAAGTGATCCGAGTCGTTTCCATCGGCTAAAGACGTGTTTACTTCATCGGCTGAGTTGATCTTTCCACGGTTCCAAGCATTCTGAATCTAAGCGTGTTTCCCCAACCTTTCCTTGGTCCGTTGAATCATGATATTTTTAATTTCCATAGGAATATATACTACCTACTACGTGGTTGGGGGACATTGATAGACGCAAGGCACAATAAATTTGTCAATTAGAGGGTTGTACCTGTCTGACAGATCATACAAAATTTAAAGTGCCATGGAAAAATTCGCATGTGTGGGCTTCCCACCGGGTTCATTTTTTTTTCTTTTTTTTTCTCAAAACTATTTATTATTGGCTCGTGTTACTAGTCGGTACTAAATGACCTGTTTAGTACCGATTGTGCAACTGGTACTAAATGGGTTACCCATTAGTACCGAAAAAACTAATACCGGTTGTGGGTTACCAACCGGTACAAATGTCACTTTCTCAAATAGTGGTATCAGCCAGAATATGACGTCCATGACCTATTGAAAGTGTATTTGGCCCCCTAGTGGTTTTGGTGTTGATAACAACCATAATTTGGAGGTTTCATACTTTTATTGAGACATGTGCAGGTGTTAAGTGAAAAGAGATGAAGAAATCTAGAAAGGAGGTCACCTATTCGAATTAATATGGTGTGAAGTTCAAATTGACGATTTAAATGAATTTACTCTTTGAATTTGAGTATAGGAAACACCGTACTATCAAGGAGGATGGGTTTAATGAATCAAGAATGTCGAAGTGCAATATTGAGATGAAATACTAACCTTAGAGACACACTTCACAAAACTCACTTTTTCAGAGAAAATCGGATGATCCGATTTTGTGAATCGGAAGACCCGGCTCTTCTCTGGGTAAAATCGGATGATCCGGTGTCACTGGGTACTTAGCTTTTCACGGTGTATCTTGACCCTATCCGGATGATCCAGATATCACCGGGTGATCCGGTTTGCTCGATTTTGAACCTAACGGTCATATTTCGGGGGTTCCTTTAAATACCCCCTCACTCACGACCAACCAGTGCTGAAAACACTTCTCTAGCTCTCTCTCTACACTCCCCTCTAAGGCTTGCCCTAACCTAGATTCACTCGGGGATTGATTGAGAGAAAAGATTCGAGGAGTGGGTGTTGACTTTGATGAGGAGAAACATTTGTTCATCTCAAGAAGCACTTGAAGCATCCTTGGCTTGTGATTCGCGTTTGTTACTCTTGGAGCTTGGCTCCTATACAGTTAGGCGTCGCCAAGTGCAGCACCTAAATTGTGGGAGTGCCTTGGAAGTTTATATCACCCGTTCCTTGTGTGGAACCAACTAGTAAGTGACTCAATCTTGATCTTTGTGGTCGAATGAGGGAGAAAATGAGTTGAAAGAAACTCCACCCTTTGTGGTGCCTCAACGGAGATGTAGCTCCCTAGGGAGTGAACTTAGGGAAAAAAATCTTGTGTCTCCTTGTGTTGGTTACTTTGCTTTTACTCAAATATTCTCATATTTACTATATATTGATCGATCTATCTCTATACAAGTTTTAGTTATTTTTTATCATGCTAGATAGCTTTTAGAGTATATCTGTGAGCTTTCTATCCAAGTAGATTTGAGAATAATTCGTTAGATTTTGAATCTCGAGCAAAGCTATTGTCTTCATCGGATCATCCTAGAGTGTCTCGGATCATCCGACCTTTGGAAGATCCGGAACACTTCCAGATCATCCGGTTTTAGTGACAACTCGAAGATTCAACTTAATTCTAAAGATCGATGCCTTATCAGTATAGGATGCATGTGACCAGCAGCTTAATGGCCGGCATGGATGTCTGTACTTTGTACTGAAGATGCACACGCATTTGACCGACTAAGTATGCCCTCAGTCAAGTCCTATTTTTCATAGCTCCTTTTTTTTAATGTTGGATCTTAAACAAACTGTCTGTATATGGTGAGGGCATCCAGCCAATTAAGTCGGTTTAATTTATTTGTATTGTGATTTGATCTATTCACCGACTGACAGGTATTCACATGGGTGTGGCATGTAAGCTTACAATAAGCATTTCATTGTGCATTATTGACTGATGGTGTGTCATTTTGGGTTCGATGCTTTGTCTGTTGGCCAGTCTTGTTGGGTCCGATGCTTCCTGGGACTTAAGACTATAGTTTGGTTATTGCAAGCGGGCTTCGTTTTTGTTTCTGTTGTCACCATTGGGCAGTCCGCTCGCTATTCATAGATTTGTCTCTATCGATCGAGCATACACATGGCTGTTGAACAGAGAGTTTGCTTGCACTCATGGGTCAACGACAAAGAGCTTACAAAAGAAATTCAAGGGAACTATTCAGCTCAAACACATGACATGCTTACGTTCAAAAAACAAAAAACACACATGACGTGCTTACACAAGCGGTTAGCATGGTACATCACACGCATGCCGTACCCTAACTGTAACGACATCCGTAATCTAACTGAAACGACATACTCCGAGGCAATAAATCAACGCAATGCTTCAAAACCAGAAGACCGCAATTCTGCTGAAACCAGCAAAACCTGTCATTTAAAATCGAGCCGATAATAACGAACATTTATATAATTCTGTATCAGCAATAGAAAAGTAGAATCTGATGTGATATCACTGGGCGTGATGAACAGCTTGGACCCCTGTATCACCATTTTAGAATGCTACTGCATCCAGTTACAGTTACTACACTTTAGAAACTGTCGAACTCTGAATGGTGTTTGATTCGGCACCTAGCATGAGCATGCTGTTTTCCTGAGTTCTGAGTTTCTGACAATAGGGGCACTGTTGATTCAGCATGAGTACAATGGCGCTTAGCTGATTTAACATTTTCTGAAGGCACCAAAAGAAATAAACAAGACAGAAAGCTCTGCAGTTCAGCTCATTGAACCAAAGAATTAGTTTCCCCTTCTCCTTTTTTTTTTCGCAGCAGCAGTATGGTGTATTCTGAAGAAACTTGCAAAGACATGTGAATGAATAACGACAGGGCATACTTGCTTCCTGTTCTGTTTTTGTTCCTCGATCGCTTATGCATTGGATAATGCCTTGCCTAGCTGCCAGTCAGCCACTACAGGGCATAAGGCTATCCCATCAGCGACGCATCTTTGAGCTCAGTCTCTTGAGTCGTACTTACGAGGCAGTAGAATTTCCAATTTAACTGAAGAACTTGTTACCTACATTGCAGTTACAGAAAAGTTTCAGTTTCGGCCAAGGCAAGGGCAACAAGCATCGTGGATCGAGTCATTGGTGGTGCAAATTCGCATTGGCTCCTTGGATTGCACGAGAGATCAAGTCATCAAGCACTAACCGTCTAACCCCAGTCCCCTGCGCGAAGACACTGCATGCGGATCAGTGGATGGATTGCACTGAAGATGCCAATCGCCTGGTAACTAGTGTGCTCGACTTCAAGTGCATGAACAGCTTGGGTTTGCAGTCTGCTCCCCTCCTGCCGTTGCTTTGAAGTTTTTAATCCTCACAAACGATGGCCGTTCAGAGCGAATCTGAAGCTTTCTCAAGCAATTGCAACCGTGGGCGCCGCGAATCCTGAATTCCCGACGACACGGTGTCATTCAGTATCCAGCGAAAACTTTCAGTAATTGGTTCTCAACTACTGATGGCTAGCAGAGAAGTTGCATCTTCAGTTGAAGGTTGCGTTGCATCAGGAGACGGGCCATGCCGCTGGGGACGAGGAAGACACTGGAAGGCAGGCCGCCGCCGCCGCCGCTGCACCGTAGCAGAGGAGAGAAACGAAACGACGGCGAGGCTTCCTTCCTGCGTCCTTGGTGGGACACGGAATAGGAGGGAGATGTGGAAGGGATAGGCGGAGGAGAGTCTTCGTGGCGCGACTCGCCACCGCCGTCGCCGGAAGCGAAGGGTGGGGAGCGCGGGGGAGCGCCGGCGTGAAATAGAACAGGACTGTTTTGAAATACACCAGGGGGCTTTATGAAAATAATCGGATCTCGATTAATAGCCACGATGCATTCTATTCTAGGGGGATTTATGTAAACAATTGGGAATTCGACACTGAAATTTGATCTCGTTATTTGTAGAGTACACTGTACAGCATCGTTGCCACTGGTGGCCTGTTTGTCAGCCTGTGAGTTTTAGCATGATCTTTTCTCTGTAACTGTGGAGAATACCTTTAAATCTCTGATTTCTGTGTTCCCCATGAAGGTTGGAGTTGCATCCACCGCCGTAGCTTATCTACCAATTGTCCCTTTCCTAGTCAGATAGTCTATTTCATGATGGATGCTTGACATTTTGGATTCCTGGAACATTTGCTTGGTTGTTCCGGTTGACATTTTCTCTCCTCGTCAGTTGTCAGTTGTTACTAAGGGTGTGTTTAGATTGTAGGAAAAAATACTGTAGCATTAGAAAAACACTGTAGCATTCGTTGGGAAACGTGTTTTGTGAGGGAGAAATAGTGGAAAGTTGGAATGAATAGTGAAAAGTTGGAATGAATAGTGAAAAGTTGAGAATCTGAACATGGCCTAACAAATACTAGTACGTAGTAGCCGATAACACTAACAGAGATGCCATTCAGTCATTTACTTCTACTATTATTCTGCAACTGAAGAAGCATTACATGATCTCTACTACGTCCTCGGGCCATATATTCTCTTATCTCTTCTTACGAAAGCTGGCCAATTCTGTGGCCAGGGAGAGTGGCCACGTCGGCCGCTTTTCCCGGCCGTCGGATCGGCCAGACGGAAGGCCGAGATCGAGCCATTTCTCGCTATTTTACAGAAAAGACCTCGGGTTTTATGAAAATAGAACCCTCGGTCCACCTCCCTCACACAGGAACTTTGACATAAAAGCCCTCGGATTTCCACGAAATCAACCCGCACTCCATCCCCAGCCGACCAAAGAAAATTTTCAATAAACCCCTGAACTTCTATAAAATCAACCCGTCATCCTTTTCCTCTCTCAGTAATTTTCTTTGAAAAGTCATTGGGTTTAACTTAAATTACACAATAGCCTGTTCTATTAGTTACTTTCATACGAGAAACATTATATGTACCGTTTGACTATCAAAACACGTTCAAACCAACATATGTCCAACATAAAATTTGCTTACAATTTCAAAACCAACAACTTCACTACATATACATTTTTAAACTCAACACACTTTTGCTATTAATTCGCGCAAATGTTTACGTACGAACCATCATATCTATGATTTTGATACCGAAATGTCCTCAAACTAAGAAGCTTTTAATAAAAAACAATAAAAAAACAAAAATCTATGTCTTTGGCACGCAACAAGAATTTTAATTCTAAGTGTTTCTGTAATCCATTCGCACAAATAAATGCGTTGCACATACAATTTAGACACCAAAACATCTTTACATTAAAAAATATTGAACATAGGCACTTCAAAATTTAAAAATCAATGAACGTACTATAAACCAAACATAAAAATACTGGACTCACTTTTAAATTCTCCCATTATAGCTTACATTCGACCATTAAAACAAATTTAAAAATCTTAAAATCAATAAAATTAAAAAAAAATGGACTCGCTTTTCCAATTCCCCCATTATAGCAAACATCCAACCACAAAACAGTTTTAAATTAACCCAAAACGTTTTTAAGCTAACAAATTTCAACATAAAAGCTACTAAAATATTAAAATATACAAAATTCATACATAACAATAAAATTCAATGCTCATATCCAATTCTCTTCCACAAATTTACAATCTAACAAAAAGTATACTTCAAAATGCTTTGCAAGTTTAACAGAGCTGGATGCTTTTCGTGGCAACAGCTGCCATGCAAATTCGAAGTTTAGGGTGCACGTGCTAATAACCTACCAAATTGGAGGACTGTGCAATTCTCTCGAACAAAAAATTTGTTCATATTTGTTTGGGCTTGTTAGGCCTGGGAAGTAGTGCAATGCTCATGGCCCCCAATGGTAGTCTCTTTTCTAAAAAAAACGAGTTTAACATCATAATAGGCACATGACCCACGTATGATATAATAAATTGGTAAGAACAGATATTACATTGGATCTTAGCTAAAAAAAGCTAAAAAAGGTATATTTTGGAACAAAGTTTTTGGTTGGATTATACAACACGTCGATACCTTCACACCAGTGTCCAGGCGAGGCCAAACTTAAAAAAAAATTGGACTCAATTTTCCAATTCCCCCACTATAGCAAACATCCAACCACAAAATACTTTTAAATTAACCCAAAACGTTTTTAAACTAACAATTTTCAACATAAAGGCTACTAAAATATTAAAATCTACAAAATTCATACGTAACAATAAAATTAAATGCTCATATTCAATTCTCTTCTACAAATTTCAATCTAACAAAAAAGTATACTTCAAAACAAAAGACCAAAATAAAAAAACGTACGACGGGTTACATCGATTGGCCATCCGCGGCAACGCCGTGGCCTTTTCTAGTCAGCAGAGAGACTTGGACCAGATGGCGTCAACTGGTGATAAAAGATTTGACTGTCTGCAATGGCTGCTACTACAAGTTTATGTTATCATTGAAGAAGTAGAGCGATGACGCATCACAAACCAAGCCATGCCGTGGCAGCTCAAGCGCTCCACACACCGAGAGAGATGTACACAGGTCACAGGCTACTACAAACTGGACATATTAAGCCTTATGGCGCAGAGGCCACGAGGGACAGAAGACCTAAATTATGAGAAGGTGATCCATCTCTTGCCATGTTTTCATTTATTTCAATCCTATCGAGTGCTTTTGTTTGAAGAGCTGCTGTTCAGCGCGGTCGGATTTGGGAAACCACTGCAGAATATCTTTGGTACCTTAATTAGAGACCCCCTTCAGCGATGTGAGGGAGTGCGTGACTTGCTGATCCAAATTAGAGATCAGCAAGTCCAGGCTTATCCACACTCTATCAGTTAACAACACTCAATAAAGTGAAATCAAAGAATAAATAATGTTTTGTTTCTTTCCCTCAAACTTTCAGATCATGCAATCTCACTGTCCTGTCAGTTCCCTCGTAACACAGTTGCATTGAATTTTGGATTGCACTGAATCTGTTAGTACTGCTTTGCCACACCACATTTGCTCCTGCCCAAATCATCCTAAAACTAATGGTTCCGATTAACTGAACACAGCTCAAGGGTTCAGAGGAAAGAACGCTCAATACTGCTTTATTCTAAATAATCACTTTTAAGCAATTCAGGTTATAGAATAAAGGGCTCTGCCTTGGAGTTCTATTCTTGAATGCACTATGCAGAACTGCAGATATCGAGAAATGCATACATTCAGACGCATTCAGAACATGCAGATATCAAGATCTATGCAAACATTCAGGTATTCAGACAAAGCCCTTGGGACGAACAGTCCAACTATATCTGAAAAACTGAATCAAGTATACTGAGCCATCCGTCACTCTAACTGACATGCAGGATTTGAAAGATCGAAGGATCAATACCCGTCTGTGTGTGGCATAGGGATGTTTTCTTAATCCTGAAACATCCAGACATCGATTTAACCAGCAAACGAATAATGCTTTCAGGTGGAAAAACCAGCCACAAAAGCGGTGATGCGCTAGCAAATTGAGCCAGTAGAAAAGTAATGTAAACGTGCTTTACACACTTATTGCAGAGTAAAAACTTCATTGGCAATCAAGGTACCCGGGTCCATATTCTGAATCACTGATGTTATGAGCAAGAATGAAAAGGAAGTCATACTCATATTACATAGAGACACAGAGTAGGGCAAGGCAGGAGCTACCACCTTAGACAAACCTAATAGTTACTTGACATAAAAAGCTAACGAAATTTAAGATACAACGGGCAAGGCAGGAGCTACCACCTTAGACAAACCTAATAGTTACTTGACATAAAAAGCTAACGAAATTTAAGATACAACCCCTCTTCAGACAAAATGCAGAACGCTTGAAGACCAACAAACTAGGATTACTATTGAGTAGTGTAACCATGAAGCTTCTGTATCCAGCACTGCACCACTACCATTAGTCCATAAGGGCATAACCGAGGAGCCTGCAACTGAGCAATTTATGTTTGTCGACCACTTGAGAAGCCGCCACCTGTAGAAGCTCCAAATGCTGCAAAATATACAAATTTCAAAATAATGTCAACTGGATGAGAACCGAATCACCCTAAATGAACACTTAGTAACCAAACACAAAGATCAGACTGAATGAACTATAAATTATCCACAACACCCATACCTTGAGAAAGAAACAACATCCACCTTTTGTTTAGCATTGATATCATCCAACATACTAATTTCTAGGTTTTTAAGTGCATTGACAGACTATACCCAAATAATCCAAACCGTTATATGTGAGAGGCTGACATCTGAAATGTCAATCACTTTGTAGGACACAGGATATCTTCTAAACACAGGATAAGATTCAGTGTTTTCTCGCCAATTTCATAAATGGCCTATAATAAAAGTTTTCTGTGAAAGTATGTCATTCAAATTTTATAAACACATTGATCTTGAGCATGATACCATATATATAATTTCACGTTACTAACTGCAGATAGTATTTAACCTAGATATTGGCAAATCACGCATAAGCAAAGTTGCACTGATTAAAGGACAGGGAGGATGCATAAGGCAAGCACCTGGTGTATAGAAGCTCACGTAAGGGAACATGTCGGCAAGGAAACTGTCCCAAACCTTAGTGACTCGGCTAGACTTTAGATCAACAGTAAGGGTCCCAACATTTGAATATAGAAAAACAACACCAATGCTATCCGCACAGCCAATCACATAAAGTGATGTTGGGTCAGCACCATCAGGGAGCAAATCCATGAGCTCAATGAATCCACTTTCTGCCCATCCATTTTCTGTCTCGCGACCGGCCTCCCACGACCACAGGTAGAGTCTGGAGTTCACCACAGTGGCGAATCCCAGTCCACCGTCCTCCGTAGTCATGAGAACAACACGTCCATAGTAGTAATTTTCAGGTAGGTGAATCAGTGACATTTGCCGTGTGCCCAAATCATACTTGAGGATATTTTTACTGTAACAATTCAAGAAGTAGAGCGAACTCCCCACAAGAGCAGTTGGCACCAGTTTGAGATCGCAATAGGAATTCAGCGCGGAGGTTGGCTCGCTCCACGCACCAGCCTCAGACGAGTAGACATAGGAAATCATGCCGTTGTTGCTGTTGGCCACCAAGACGACGATGAAGGGTCCGCTGTGGCAGTCGAGGTGGTCGCAGGCGCCACCTAGGCTGGCGGCGCAGAGCACAGCAGCATTCCAGCTGTAAGGACGGAAGGACCCCGGTACTACCGGTAACCATGGCAGATCCCTCCTCCGGTCAGTGATTGGGTCCCAAACGACGAAGGGGGTCTCCAGGGGATGGCGGCGGAGCACGGACAAGGGCTTACTGAGGAGGAGGACGCGGCCGTGGCGCGCGTCGACGACCGTCGAGTCGATGCCCAGGCGCGGGCAGGTGGCGGAGGTGCGGATGAAGAAGGAGGTGTCCCCGTGGTTGTTGACGAAGAAGCCGAGCATGGGCGGCGCGCGGTGGAACTCCCGGAACCTGCGGCGGAAGCTCGGGCCGCAGATGAGGCCGCGCCAGCGCCTGCAGACGAGCGCGGCGTGGACGAGGCGCGCGGGGTCGTCCGGCGGGAAGCGGAGGAGCACCTCCTCGACGAGCTCTACCGGCAGCGGCGGCGGCGGGGGGACGGTTGGTTGGACTTGGACGGACCCCGGCGCGCGGCGGGGCGTGGGATCCATCGATACCGGTACTCACGCGGCCCGTCAGCACCGCCGCCGTGCTGCGCGGTCGGAATCGGACCGGAGCCCGGCCGGCGAGGTGAAGGTCGAGCAGTGGAGCGGAGACTGCTCCGCGGAGTGGAGATCTGGCGCTCACGTGTCCTAGCAGCGCCGCCGGCCGGCGCGGGGGACGGCGGCATGCGGCTTCCCTCGAGCTGCAGCCTCGCCGGCGACGGAGCCGAGGAGTTTGGTTGGGGAGTCACAGATGAGTGGAGTCAAGTCAAGGGAGCAGAATCAATGGTGGACCAGCTGTAGTCACTGCCAGGACGTGGCAAAGGCTGGTGGATCATCAATTTTATAGAAATATATAAAAAAAGATTGTTCAAATTGGCACCAAAAGTTTTTTTTTAAAAAAATGTTAACCACTTATGAAATCACTCATGGGTGGTGCAAAAATTTGCATCGAATCTGGGGATTTCACAAGAGAAGAAACATGGGGATTGCATCACTCCTTGGAAGACACTGCATGTGTATGGATTGCATCAGTGCATGGAAGATGGATGCCAATCACCTGCTGACTAGTGTGCTCGACTTCAACTGTATAAACGACTTGGGCTTTGCACTCTGCTTCCTTCATGCAATTGCTTTTAAGTTTTAATCCTCACAAACGATAGCCATTCATAGCGAATCTGAAGCATTCTCAAGCAATCAAACCATGAGCGAGCTAATCCTGAATTCCTGACGAAACGGTGCCATTCAGTGTGCGGCGAAAGCTTTCAGTAATTGGCGCTGAACTACTGATGGCTAGCAGAGCAGTTCCATCGTCACCTGAAGCTTCCTTTGCATCAGGAGACGAGGACGCTAGAAAGCGGTATAGCTATATTCAGAGACTGAAAATTTGATATTCTGAGGCAGTGAATATCTGAGATGGGTGAAATTCATAGGTACAGGTTCTGAACCCACGGTGTAGCTACTAGATTCAGACTCGAGATATTCTGAGCTCAACATTAAATTTGATCTCGTTATTTGTAGAGTACAGCATCGTTGCCACTGGTGGCCTGTGAGTTGTTTTGGCATGTATCTTTTCTCTGTAAATGTGATACCTTCAAATCTATGCTTCTCTGTTCACCGTGAAGGTTGGCGTGCATCTGCATTTGCTTGATGAAATGCTTGACATTTCGGATTCCTGGAACATTTTCTACTATTGTTATCTTGCAACCGAAGAATCATTACATGATCTCTACTACCACCTGGGGCCATATGTTTTCTTATCAACACAGACTTGGACCAGATGGCGCCAACTGATGACAAGAGATTGGACTGTATGAAATGGCTGCTACTACAAAGTTCATGTCATTATTGAAGAGGCTGAGCGATGAAGCATCGCAAACCAAGCCAAGCTGTGGCAGCTGAACACACTTTGTGAGAGAGATGTACACAGGCTACTACAAACTGGACATGTTCTGGCGCCGAGGCCACAAGGGACAGAAGACCTAAATCATGAGAATGTGATCATCCCTTCCCATGTAAATCCTCCTGCTGCTGCTCAGCCATCAGATTTTGGAGACCAGTGCACAATTTTTTTGGGGAGCATGTGTAGACACCTTCTTGGGCAATGCGGTGCATCATGTTTCTAGACTGGATATAATCTCTTGGGCATATTGTGTTTCTTGATGACTACCGAACAGATTCTTCTGCATTTGGGGATGTTACAGAAGTAATCTATTGTTAGTCTGTTAGATGTCCTGTTTTGGGTGTTATGCCTTGTAGGAACTTCGAAGTGTTTTGCTGGAAATCCACCATACCAACTTACTACGGCTATCAGTAAAAGCTGCTAGATTGGCAGCCAGCCTGAGCTGATCATCTTATTCCATCTCTGAAATTTCTTATTCTACATGTAGCTATGTAAGTTGCCACATGACATTATGGAACTATAGGTTATGGATGTTGCTGTTAGACTAGGATTTTGCTTGCACATTCTGAAGAGATTTGCAAAGACAGTAAAAGGGCAAAATGATACAGTATCTGCTAGTACTTTGGGAGCTGTTCTGTTTCTCAATTGTTTTGCACATGTTTGTGTTCCATGGCATGAGTTTGGACGTGTCAGTCGAACAAGGCCTATATGCAGGTTCTGGCGCTGGTTAGGTCCTTACTTTCTCTAGCAATTTAGTGGAACTAGCTATCTGTTTAAGGTTCTGAACCTGGTTACTACTGTGCTTTTTTTAGGAACTGAAACTGTGCTTCTGTTGCTTTGTTAACTACTCAGATAAAGACATCATGAAAAAAGTGCAAGAAACTTTAAGCGAATGTGCAGGCCCAAGTAGTATTGTCCTTCTCGCTAGCTGATCAATCAGCTTAAGGAGCAATTTCAATGGGAATTCTTAAGTACAGGAAAAAAGGAGCAAGAAGGGGAAAAAAAACTAGAGGCTTTTATCCTTCTGTCTCCTGCATTTGTTGATCACATATCCAGATCTTTCGGACATCTGAAACTCCTAAGCCTAGTAAATCCTAATAATTTGCCCAATATTGGCACTTCTCTGTCTGAAAAGACCGCCTCAAGAACTTGATGCAATTGCTCTGGGTCTGCCATCTACAAGGGCACTCTGAATACTGCAGAATTAATACAAAATATTTTAAGGGTCAACTGAGAGATTGACATGTACAAATTAGGGTGTGTTCAGATTTTCTAACTTTTCACTATTCATTCCAACTTTTCACTATTCATCCCTCACAAAACATGTTTCCCAGCGAATGCTACAGTGTTTTTCTGATGTTACAGTGTTTTTTCTTACAATCTAAACACACCCTTAGCTAGAGATCAGCAAGTCCAGGCTTATCCACAGTTCCACACTCCAGCAGTTAACAGCACTCAAAAAACTGAAATCATAGAATCATCATCCAGCTTTCTATGTTTGCTAATAAGTGACATTGACATATATACCAATCTAAAAGCATGGGGTTGATATTCATCAAACTGTATGCAAGCTCATATAGGTAAAATTTTCTGCTGAACGAAAAAAAAATTAAAGAAGCCATATTCCATCCAAGCTCATATAAATTTTGTACAAAATTCAGCGGAACTTTGGATTTATCTCGCTAAC
The DNA here is from genome assembly GCA_015342445.1 of Digitaria exilis. Classification (NCBI taxonomy): domain Eukaryota; kingdom Viridiplantae; phylum Streptophyta; class Magnoliopsida; order Poales; family Poaceae; genus Digitaria; species Digitaria exilis. The sequence goes on from JACEFO010001608.1 coordinate 1,058,964, forward strand.
GTATCTATATATTAAAAATACTATGGCACGTAACATATATAAAATCCAAGCAGAGCGATATTTACACTGGCAAAGCCATGTGATATGATGTTGAATTTTATAAATAAAATAAAGGAATAAACTCATATTCTCAAGCAAGAATAAGCAATTAAGTTGTACTTGGATAAACATTGTTAGGCAGACACCACTACCGGTGCATGGTAATATAGTACCTGGGGTGTAGAAGTTCACGTAGGGAACAACCATGGTGATGAGGTCATCTGTCAGCGACGTATGATGCTTGCTGCGGATAGATGTCGATCATCTTTTGCCGTCCTGGTTGGGTTTTATCCACTCGGCAAATCTCCGATTTCCATAGATGGATCGGCAATTCTATTCTTGTGTTCTTCCGTTGCCATTTTATTCCTAGTTTGCTGCATTATTCGGACCGAATTCATCATATCCTTAAACACAAACAGGAATCCATCCTAAATAGCTTCAGCGAACTGCGGAACTAGGCATGATTAAATCTAGGAAACTTAATTCATTTGTCCCAATGGATTCGGATGGACATAAATAAACAAGTGCTATATACTATATACGGCTTGCTCAACGTACACTCAAAATAAGGGAAAAGCAGATACAATAATAGGACACGTAACAAAAACACGTATGCGCAACCTAATGCCCAATGCAGAGAGGAGAGATAAATTTGTATGCATATGATATGGTTTGTTTTCCTCGTTTCACTTTCACCAAAAAAATTTTGACTCTCAGGTTCAGTTGGAGCTAGCATGTATGTGCTCCCACTATACTAGATAAAAAAAACTCATCTTTATTGGATTATACGTGCCGACCATAACGGAGCAGACACGAGGATAAATCATCTGCGACGGTTTGAAAAATAAAACGATGCCAAATAATTTTTCTGCTTGCAAATAAGGCCGATGCAGACAAGGCTCGCCACGTTGTCTGGTGGGAGACAGAGCAGTGAGGCTAGTTGGGCTACAACATTGTGGATCCAAGAAGAGGTTCAACTCTGGTACTTGGTCCATTCTCTGTAGAGGGCGCTCTCAACACTGTAGACATAAAAAAATATTAGTAGGTAACATGAATTGTCTCAGAAATTGAATTGCCCAAATGGAGCATCATCTATATCTCTAAGAAACTACAAGAGTTAGTTTGCAACAAATTGCTAACCACATAGTAAACAATGCTGACTTATTTTCATTTATTTTTGCACAGTTCCAACTTCCCACAAGTAATAACAACTACTGCATCAATAAAGAGAAACCATAGAAATAATCATCCATATATCAACCTGCGTTGCTAAATGGCACTGGCATATTGTGACTTGCAAGCGTTCATATCCGAAGAACGTAAAGAGTTCCACATCAGCATAAGTTTAGTATTTGAACCTACAATAGGTAATTGATTTGCTACGTACTCAACAAAAGAGAAGTCTTATTCTATCCCAAGCATATATTCACCAAAATATTCAAAAATCATTTACACTAAATTCACTGGCTCCTGGGATTTTGTCTCATTGACTTGTGGATTACATCAAGGTGTGCATGGCAGTAGGACACAGGCAAGTCCTACATTGCCACATGAGCTGCGTGTTACGCCCATGTATACCTTGCCAATTTCAAGGATGCATGGCCCATAACAAGAATATATGATTATTTTTAATAAGTTCATTGTTGTTGATGAGCAGGGATAAGCAGGCTGATGCTGTTCTGGTATACATAAACACTACTCCCTCCGTCCCAAATTGCAAGTCATTCCAAGATTCTTGGAGAGTCAAACTCTTTTTATGTTTGACCATAATTATACAGTAAATCACAAAAAATTATGTAACCAAAAAGATATAATCTAAAATATACTTAATGAAGAAGCTAATGGTACTTATTTGATATCATAAATGTTAGTACTTTGTTATATAGATTTGGTCAATTTTGAGATAGTTTGACTTCCTAAGAATCTTGGAATGACTTACAATTTGGGACTGAGAGAGTACTACATAAACATATATTTTTTTCTCACACTACCGCCGGCCCAGGAGTGGGTGAGAGCTGGCGATGATGAAAATCATTTTCACCACCGGTTTTATTCCTGAATAGGCGGTGAAAATTGGGCCCGATTTTCACAGTCAGCTCTACTACTGAACCAGCGACGATGAGACCATTTTCACAGCCAGTTCTTTAAAGATTACTAGGGCACTGGTAACTTATACCTGGAGTGTAGAAGTTCAGGTAGGGAACGACTAGGCCGATGGATGGGTATAGACCTGCATACACTTTAATCATCTGTTTGGACCTTAGATCAACGGTGAAGAGCACACCTTTCACCCACAAGAGCACGACACCAATGCCTTCGGCGGAGCCAACCAAATAAGGGCAGTAATGCCCTTGTCCATGTGGCACAGAGAAGGTCCCGAGGTCAATGACTTTGCTTAGCTCCCATCCTGCACCTTCAACCTGTCTAGACCATAGGCTAAGCCTAAAGTTTTCCACCCTAGTGAATCCCAGCCGGCCATCCTCCATGGTTGTGAGCTCAACCAAGGCCGGGCACAACAGTTCATTGTTACACACAGAATTAGCTGCTGGTAGATCTATCACAGATATTTCTCTCGTGTCCAAATCATACTCGATGATCCTCTTATTCCTGGCTGACACAAAGTAGAGCTGATTCTCGACGAGAGCGCTGCGCCGCCAACTGACATGGTCGCCATGGATCCAACCGGAGCTCGGCTTGTTGTCGCTCCATGTGCCAGCCTCGGACGAGTAGACTAGGAGAAAACCTTGTCACCATTGGTGCCCATGAGGACGACAAGGAAGGGCCCTCCATTGCAGTCGAGGTGGTCGCATCCGCCGCCGACAGCGGCGGCACAGAGCACTGCCACCGTCCAGATCCCCGGCGAAAACGACGGCGGTGGTTTGGGTAGCTCCAGCTGTTGGTACGTGACGGGGTCCCAGACCACGATGGTGAAGGTGTCGAAAGGGTAGGATCGGAGCAGGACGCGGCCATGGCGAGTCCCACGGGCTCATTCCACAGTGGCTGCCGTCGTCGCCGGCGTGATGAGCCGGCGGGCAGGAGGCGGAGATGGGAATGAAACGGGCGACATGGTCGCCGGCGATGTCTCTCTGGTAGTAGAGGAAGCCGAGCATGGGAGAAGATCGGTGGAACTCGTGGAATTTGCGGCGGAACCCGGCGCCAGAGATGAGACGGCACCAGCGCTTGCAGACGAGGCCGGCGCGGACGAGGCTCGCCGGGGTGTCCGATGGGAGGTGGAGCAGGAACTCCTCGACGAGCTCGTCCGGCAACGACGACACCGGCGGTGGCATGCTGGGGTTCGGCGCGCGTGGCGGCGGCGGTCGGACCCTTGTTGATCGATCGATCGATCGATCAGCGAAAGGTGTGGGCTCTCCTTGTGCTAATAAAACCAAAAAAAAAAAGGTGTGGCCCTCCTGCCAGGTGGGACCAGGGAAAAGAGGGGCGCCGCAAAGCAACACACGTCTAGTAAAATCTGCAATTTCTACTACTTCTCATCCCTTGCTTGCTGTGGATGAAATCATGAAATTGAATTCCTGAAACTTAAACAATGAATTCATCTATATTTGTAAATATTGGACCTAGGAGCTGAGCAGGCATCTGGGCTTATGAAAAAATGTTTTTGCATGCATATGAGAGTTGAGACTATGAAAATGCGTTTGGCATTTGGGTTACATACCATTTTTTTTATGTCTGAAAACATCACTACAATACTAGGAGTATCACAGTTCCATCATGCATGACAACGGCGCCACTGGTCATCAAGAGATTAGAGATGCACTCATACCATCAGAAAAATAAAATAAAATATGCATAGCGTATCAGAATTCATATTTTATTTCCTAAAATAAGAGGAAGATAGCAACATATATAAGCAATGCCAAATATTTTTGGGCAAATTGTGTAAGTGCCCTCATTTTGAACCTTAATTTTACGTTTACCTCTCTTTTTTATACTTTGCATATTTGTCCTTGTTTTTTTAAATCTGAGCGGTCCGTCTGCCGTCAATTCTTACACTACTACAAAAAGTATTTTTGGAGGCGGTTTTTGCGTCCGCCTCTGAGCATGCGCTTCTGTTAATAGCCATTTTCGGAGAGGCGGTCTTCCGCCCTCCTTTGTTAATCAAATTAAAAAAATAAAAAAACCTAAAACCCTAGATGGGCCCGCGGAGCCCATCTAGGGCGTTGCAGCCACCGCGCCACGCCGGATCTGCCGTCGCGCCTCGCCGGATCTGCCGCCATAGCTCGCACCTTGCCAGGAGCCGCTACCGCCCCTCTACTCGCCCGAATCCGCCGCCTCGAGCTCCGCCAGGCACCGCCGCAGCTCTGACCTCGCCAGGAGCCGTCGCCGCCCCTCTGCTCGCCCGGATCCGCCGCCTCGCACTCCGTCAGGCGCCGCCGCACCTCGCCAGGAGCCGTCATCACCACCGTGCTCGCCCAGATCCGTCGCCTCGTGCTCCGCCAGGCGCCTCCGCACCTCTCTAGGAGTCGCTGGCGCTAAGGATCCGTCGTCGCTCGGCTCGCCTGAGAAGGAGGTGCGGTGGAGGATCCCTCGAGGAGGAGGAGGCGCGCCGGAGGGGAGGCACGGACGGAGGAGGAGGAGGCGCGGTGGAGATGCGCACACGCGAGGGGAAGAGGAAGGCTGCCGCTGGCGGCTGTCCTGCTGTGGGAGAGGATAGGGAAATGTAAGCCTCAAACCCTAAGCCTTGTATATATATGACACCTAAACCAGATCTTTTGGGCTTCTTTGGGCCTAGGGAATTTAGGAAGCGGGTCTTATAAGCTATCCGTCTCCGAAAATCGATTTATGGAGGCGGACACTTTATAACGTCCGCCTCCGTATATCGATTTTCGGAGGCGGATATGAGCGTCCGCCTCTGAAAATATAAAATGTCTGCCTCTGTTAATCCGCGACATTAACAGAGGCGGACGGGTTTCCTGTCCACCTCTGAGCCCTTTTTTGAAGTGTCCCCTAAAATGTTTTTTTTAATAGTGTTAACGTTGTTTGGATGGGCTATTTTTACTAGAATAAACTTTGAAAAAAAAAAGAATGAATGAAAAAAAAAGGATATGAAATGACTTTGTTGCCTCTGCCTTGCCTTTCGTCCCTATCGAGTCCTCCCCCTCTCTCCCTAAGTGGCCGGCGAGAGCATCAGCGGTGGGTGTTGGTGCAACTACAGCCGCAGTGGCCATAGCTCGGCAACCGGCTCACACGGGGCGACGAATGCAGGCAGGGCCGCAACCGGCGGCACGGTGCGTCCTGCGGTAGTGCTGCGGCCGGTGACGCGTGCAGGGCTACAACAGACGGCTCACAGGGCGGCATGACACAACCGGCAGCATGCACAAGGCTTTGCATCTACTGACTTGGTGAGGCCGATGTCTAGCAGCAAGTCCAAAGCAGCAACCGTGAAGCTAGGGAATTAAACGAGGAAGACGAAATAAAGGCTTCGAAGTCATGTCGTGCACTATTTTGGTGATGTGAACACCGATGTCTTCTAGATAGCAAAATTTTATACTTAATTAATTAGAACAGTTGATCCTTTCTCTAGTAATTGCAAAATATGATGCACTTTACTATGTGATGCTTGCCAAATCATTTATTTCAATTTTTGATACTTTTATTTCCAATTTCAGTTGATTAGAGGGTCATCCTTGCTGAGGGCATATTTGTCATTTTATACCGCCTTTAACACCATTAGTTTCGCCTTAGAATTGGGGGCAAATGGATAGATGAGACTTAAAAAAAGAGGGGCAAATATGCAAAGTAAAAAAAAGAAAGGTAAACGTGCAGTTGATGATGAAAACGAGGACAATTTTGTAATTGACTCAATATTCTTTCTTCTTGCAAATAAGGCCCATGCAGACAAAGGCTTGCCAGGCTGTCCCGGTGGGAGACAGCAGGACCTCATCGAGCGTAGTGAGGCTAGTTGGGCTTCAAAATCGTGGATCCAGAAAGAGGCACAACTCCGGTATTTGGTCCATTCTGTGTAGAGGGCGCTCTCAACACTGTAGAAATAAAATAAATATTAGTAAGTCAGAAATTGAATTGCACAAATTGAGCATAATCTATATCTCTAAGCAACTACAAGAGTTTGCTACAAATTGCTAACCACATAGTAAACAATGCTGACTTATTTAATTTATTTTTGGGAAAAGTTTATTTTTCACCCTCCAACTATTACAAAAAGTCTGATTTTCAACTCACAACTATAAAACCGGACACTGAAGACCCTTCAACTATCCGAATCGTGCAAAATTGGCCCTTTGGGTGGTTTTCAAGGTGGTTTTGTATTTTCCAAAAAAAATAAAAAAAATAATTTTATATTCAAAAAATTCATAACTAATTTATTTTTGAATTATAAAAATACGAATCCGGTGCCAATATTTTTCTAAAAATGTGAACTATATGTTGGTGCATCATTATAAGTTATTTGCATACTATTTATTTATTCTATTTTTTTAGAAAAACAATAAGACACTATTAATATAAACATATAATATCTAAATAACATTAAGTACTGTGCCAATAGGTCGGTCACATTTTAAGAGAACTTTTGGCACTAATTTTATATTTTTTGGGTCCAAAATAGATTAGTTATGATTTTTTAAAGTTTAAATAATCTTTCTGTTATTTCTATAAAATCTAAAAGCTCCCTCAAAACCACCCAAAGGGTCAATTTTGCATAGTTTTGATAGTTGGATGGCCTTTAGTATCCGGTTTTGTAGTTTGAGGTTGAAAATCGGACTTTTGTAATAGTTGGAGGGTGAAAAATAGACTTTTCCCTTTATTTTTGCACAGTTCCAACTTTCGACAAGTCACAACTACTGCATCAGTAAAGCGAAGCCATAGAAATAATCATCCATATATCTGCATTGCGAAATGGCACACTACTGGCATATTGTAAGCGTTCATATCCAAAGAATGCAAAGAGACCATTTTCACCGTTGGCTCTACTACCGAACTGGCGATAATGAGATAATTACACCGCCGGTTCTTCAACGATTACTATAGGGCACTGGCAACGATCATACCTGGAGTGTAGAAGTTCAGATAGGGAACGACTAGGGCGATGCATGGGTAGAGATCTCCATACACCTTAGTAATCTGTTTGGACCTCAGATCAACAGTGAAGAGTTCACCTTTCACCAACAAGAACACGACACCAGCGCCTTCAGCGGAGCCAATCAAATAAGGGCAGAAGTGCTGCCAATGTCCCGGGAGCACCCCTGGTGAAGAGCAGGTCCCGAGGTCAATGACTTTGCTGAGCACCCATCCTGCATCTTCAACCTCTCTAGACCATAGGCTAAGCTTAAAGTTCTCCACCCTAGTGAATTCCAGCCGTCCATCCTCCATGGTTGTGAGCTGAACTAAGGCCGGGCACAATGTTGAATTCTTGCACACAGAATTAAATGCCGGGAGATCAATCACAGATATTTCCCTCGTGTCCAAATCATACTCGATGATCCTCTTATTATTGGGTGATACAAAGTAGAGCTCGCTGCGCCGCCAATTGACCTTGTCGCGCACCCACTCGCCATGGAGCCAAGTGGAGGTCGTCGGCTTGTTGCTCCATGTGCCAGCCTCCGACGAGTAGACGTAGGAGAAAACCTTGTCACCCTTGGTGCCCATGAGGACGACAAGGAAGGGCCCACCATGGCAGTCGAGGTGGTCGCATCCCACGGCAGCACAGAGTATTGCCATCGTCCTGATCTCCGACGAGAACGGCGGTGGCTTGGGTAGCTCCAGCCGGTGGTCGGTGATGGGGTCCCAGACGACGATGGTGGAGGACAAGTTGCCCAAATGGTAGGATCGGAGCAGGACGCGGCCATGGCGAGAGTCCCACGGGCTCATTCCACGGTGGCCGGCGTGATGATGAGGCGGGAAGGAGGCGGGCATGGGAATGAAACGGGCGACATGGCCACCGCCGCCGGCGACGTCCCTCTGGTCGTAGAGGAAGCCGAGGATGGGATGAGATCGGCGGTGGAACTCGCGGAACCGGCGGCGGAACCCGGCGCCGGAGACGAGGCGGCACCAGCGCTTGCAGACGAGGCCGGCGCGGACGAGGCTCGCCGGAGGGTCCGGTGGGAGGCGGAGCAGCACCTCCTCTACGAACTCGTCCGGCAACGACGACAGCGGCGGCATGCTGCAGATCGCCGCGCGTGATGTTGGCGGCGGCGGTTGGGCTTTACTTGTTGAGATCGATGGATCGATCAGGGAAAAGGTGTGGGCGTCCGTGGCTCTGCCTGCCAGGTGGGACCATGGAAGAAGAGGAGCAAATCTGCAGTTTCATACTTCTCATCTCTCTCGCTTGCTGTGGATGAAATTGAATTCCTGGAACAATGGAATTCATCTTATATATATTTGTAAACATTGGACCTAGGAACTGAGGCATCCGGGCTTATGAAAAAAAAATGTTTTGGCATATGGTAGTGGAGACTATTAGAATGCGTTTGGCATTTAGGCTACATGGCTTTTTTTTTATTATGTCTAAAAACATCACTACACTACCTGGAGAACCACAGTGCCCATCATGCATGACAACGGCGTCACTGATAATCAAGAGATTAGAGATGGATTCGTACCATCATAAAAGATATGCATGGCATATCATAATCCGTATTTTATTTCCTAAAATAATATCGAGACAAAAGAATTATTTAGGAGCCCAAACGAGATTAAATGAAGCTTAACTACAAGGAAAGCCAGGGGTTTAAACAGAGGAAACCGGGGGTTAAAGTCTAATTACTGATGTAACCCGAAGGGCTAACATGTAAAAGAGGCGGCTACGGACTGAGGGTTAGATAAAGGAAAAGCTCATGGGATTATACGTAAACTAGGCAGGTTGACGCGCGATGCGTGTCTATCTAGAAGATGTTCACCTGAAATAATGATGAGACAAAAATTTGTTATATTATTAGTATACTCAATCGAATACTAATTTTAGACAATTTTTGTTGTCAAAATGGTCCTCTAAGAATTGTATAACTTTTTCTTAGAAATCTGTTGACTTTTATCTTGATGTTGTACCTATTCTTTGATTTTGATAGGGGAAAAGATTAAGTAGAGAATGAATAATCCAATTTTATTTTTTTGAATTTACGAACTAAAAGCAAAGTAACAAAAGTCTAAGAGCTATTCTAGATGAACATCGTATATTAGTTATTATTTTCACATATAGAAAAGATCAAATACCTAAATAGTATGCAGGTCCCATGTGGGTCCCACCTATACGCAGGTCCCACGTGGGGCTCACCTAAACAGTATGCATATGGAGTGCCTTGGCTTGCGGGCCAAGGGGGAGCACGGAGGGATGGGTGCAGCTCAGACTCGACCTTGGGTTCGAGTTGGGTTTGGGGACGGCGCAAGGAGAGGGATGACATGCGGGGTCCACCAGTCGGTCATAGCCAGAGAGAGAGGAACTGCATCAAGCTGGGCTAGAAGGGCCAGTGCAGAAATCTGCCCGGGAAGGAGAAGAAAGAAAAGGAAAAGTTTTCCATATCAACACCCAAAATTGAATGCACCGGCATGAAATGCATCCAAACAAAATGTGAACCTGGGTTTTATTTTAGTTCTTATTCATAAAAAAATATTTAAATGGCCATTCAAAGTAGTATTCCTACAAATTAAATTAATTTTAAATTATAAATAAATTCTAGAAATTTTTAAAAACTTGCTATTTAAAACTTACAATGAATTTCAGGGTGTTACACCTTGTGGGAACCTCGATGTGTTTGCTGGAAATCCTCCATATCAACTTACTACATGTATGCGTAATAGCTGCTAGATATAGGAACCTCAACAACGGATGGTATCCAGGAAGAATAGATCAACGCCGCACTAGATTGGCAGCCGAGCCGAGCTGAACTTGTTCCATCTCTGATTTTTTTTATTCTACATGTAGGTCTATATATCACCAGATGCCTCTCACTACCAGATTCCACTTATTTGTCAGGTGCCTCTGGCACTCGGCAAAACTAGAAAAACACTCAGCAAATGCTTTGCCAAGATCCGCTCTCGGCAAACCTCAATCACTCGGCAACGATTTTGATGGCAAACCGCTCTTTTCCAAGGGTTTTTTGTTGGATACTCGGCACAACCTTTAGCGAGTGTTGAATCGACTCTAGTCATAAAAATAAGCAAAAGGAACGGAACACAGACGGTGACAAAGAGGCACTTGGCAAAGATCTATATTTTTCTGAGGTGATGGTGATGTTTGCCAGTGTCATGGCAAAAACACTCGACAAATATCTGTAGTTTGCCCAGTGTTACAGAAACAATACCTGGCAAAAGTCTGAATTTGTGGAGTGGATTTCAGCTTTGCCGAGTGCACACAAATAAGTGGAACTCGGTAGTAGTACATATAAACTATATAAATTTTGCACACAAATATCTTCAAACAATACTCTTTTTGGCTGGCAAAGGAGGACGGGGCCCAGTATATGGCCCCAACGTGCCCCGACAGAGTGGACTCATCTGTTTCCTGTCGCCGTTTGAGAACACTAGGAATCCACGAGAATCGCATTGCAAGCAGAAATTTACAATCTTTCTCAAACTGTAAAAGTAGATATTTCTCGTCAAGCATTGTACTCTAGCATAGTAATAAAGAAATGGCAGCTCCGAACTTATACTGGCTAGTTAACGACAGTAGTGGAACTTCCATCAGAAATTATTTATTGACGATCACAGTAGACATGCATATAACGGCCACCGAAATTTTGAACACATAGCAGTAAAAACAGTCAACACAATGACATATGGATTCTTCTGTAGAATCCCTTATTTTTATTGGCAATACAATATAAAAAAACACAAGAGTAGTCTCCATAGCTGAGCGTTGATAGATGCATGCCGGTCGATGTCTGCAACAACACTATCCGGCCATTTTACAAGCTCCAAACATTTTTTGCAGCACTTTTGCCCTGTTATAAAAGCAATTACTATCAAGTATTAACAGAGACTATATGGAAAGTTATTTCGTAGCATAATAAGCAAAATAATGAAGAAAGAAAGAAGCTAGCTAGCCTCACATATCTGTTGGGAAGACGTTCCATGGGGATATAGAACGCATGAATATCAAGGTCGGCTATAGCCTCACCACCATTGTCGTACTCTTTTTTGGGTTGTTTTGTATATGATGCCTCGTGCCAGGGTGAGTTTCCCAGTACCCCCAACGATAGACCACTCTCCGTCGATTACGACACCAGGTCCCATTACCTGAAGTGTGGACCCTTCCAAGCTGCACCATATATGCCGGGCGTTCAACGTATTAATTGACTACTAAATGTAGCCTCGAAATAATACTTGACATGCATGTTTGATTATTTTGCGGACTATACTATATGTTTAAGTAACTATGGACAATACTATTTTCTATTAAAATACAGTATAATAACCTGTTAGATCGATGTAACGTATACAATGGAAATATGTTTTGCAAGAAAAATAATCTACAGACACATAACTTTCTTTAAGCCTGCCATAGTTACATTTAAATAGTAAAAATGTCAAATACTTCGGAACGGAAGGAGAAAATGTTACTTATTAGGTGCTAGCATAATAAATAGATAAGTGTACAAAATAATGCGTCCAACACAGATATAAGCATTATTGGTATTCACGTACGTACATACCCGCTACCTTCCTCGAAGACAATGTCAAATGAAGTGTGCCAGCATTGTTCTTCGCCTCTAGAAGCTTGGATATGCAGACCCCTGGCATGAGCAACTATTTTATTGTTTTGAAGGGGATCTACTAGATCCCAATCGTTAGCGACCATGTTTCCCAACTTATATAGACCTCCGCCAGGAGAAGCGATGACTTCAACCTGGTTTGTGTTACCAGGGTCAGGGACGCCAACCGACCGGTAGTGCTGTATCAAGGTCAGCTGGTAATGAAGTTCATAGAGCTCCAGGGAATGTTCAAGGCGTTCGGACTCGAATGGCGCCTGCATGGCTAGTGGGAGCTCTTTGTTTCTCTTTGTTTTCTATAGCTGGTGAATACTCTGCCCCCTGTGAGGCTTAGCTTGGTGTGAGGGAGAAAGAGGCCCGGTGCTGCTGTGTATTTATAGGCCAAAGTGTCAAAAGTGTGTGACAGGCGTCACATAACTAGCTCTAGCTGTAGCAAATTTTAGGTACCACTGCAGTACTACGGATAAATTATTTAGGTACACCTCTATTTTTTGTCAATTAATATTAATTCCTTCGCGTCCTGGGCAGCTATCAAATCTAACGTCAAGCAGGGTCGAAATGAATTTATTTTATATATAGCATTACCGAGATGGGTTTGCATGTTATTTCATGGTAATAAATCTACATAACAGAGATGATATGGACATTTTATTTAATTAATAAAGGAAGACATCGATATCTTGCAATGAAAGGATTGCAGCTAGTGAGGCACTAGTGCCGAATGATGCAGACATCTTGTATGATGAGAGATAGAACACCTAGTGGGATTAACATTATTAGAAATAAATTTATTTTATATACCAGATTACTAAATGGTACCCTAGATTGTGTTTGAATATATAATGAGCTTGGTTTGTATATGATCTCAAGGGTATTGAATCTGATAAAAAAACTAGTGGTCTGTGTAGACATGCAAGTTTGGATTGCATGGAATTTCATGGTATTCAATCTGCTAGAAGATCTAGAAACTAACCGAAGAAAAGCCAATAAGACATTGGATCACATTATCATAGAATGATACGATCATGATAGAAGTAGCATATGCAGATGACTCGTACGGTGATTGATTAAAGATTAAAAGTATTACACGTAAATACATAATAGAGATGACATGGACATTTTTTTGTAAGGAATAAAAGATGACATGGATAGCTCGATGAAATGATTGAATTTAGTGGGGGCACTTTGTGGGGAAAGGTGTCACCATACGGTACTCTGAAATGAATGTGGACCGTTCATTTAATTAGATCTACAGGGCTATTATCATATATTACTTCCTAGGAAGTAATAGAATAAATATATATTTATATAATTTTTATTTCTAAAAATAGGAAAAATATATTGCAATTACTTTCCTTTTTCCATTTTCAAATGTGGCATCCTCAACTGTGACCGCAATTACATGGCAATAAAACATGTGATGTTATACATGATGACACATGAAGGTCGAATCTTTTAGGAATAAATTGTAGTTTATGTAACATACATTTTGCATTATACGTGTTCTGATGACATATTATTGGTTTATTTATATATATAGGACGAGTTTTTCCTACACAAGTGTGTAGCTACACAAGCGTGTATATCTCACAAATCGCAAGGTATTTTTTCATACTTGAGGTTTCTAAATAAAGTATGTACACATACATGATTTTTAAAAGTGGTATGTGGACATACTTTTTTTTTATTAATGAAGTATGTTGACATACTTGTTTTTCTATACAGGAAATGTAATATATCATAAAGTGCAAAAACATATGAGTTCCACTCAAATTTTTTCATGGTTAGCACTTTGATAAATCTTATTTTAGGTCTGTATACATACTCAAAATGATAAATGAGTATGTACACATCCCCAAGGTGGTTTTTTGACAGTGGTGTAGCTACACGCTTGTGTAGAAAGGATATATATATATATATATATATATATATATATATATATATATATATATATATATATATATATATATATATATATATATATATATATAGCATTACTATGTAGCCTAGGTGGTGTTGGTATATATGTGAGCTTGGTTTGCTTGTTGTTTCATGATATTGAACCAGATTAAAAATCTATAAGTTAATGGAAGAAAAGCCAATAAAACATTGGAACATATTTTTATAGAATGATAAGATGATGAAACAAATGGATGATTTGTATGTTTTATAGATTATAGATGAAAAGTATTGCACATAAATACAAAACACATATGGTCTGGACTTTTTTGTAATTAACAAAAGATGACATGGATAGCTTGTATGAGAAGATTGTGAGTTAGTGGAACACGTGGTAAGAAATGATATGGACACCTTGTATGGTGAGATCGATATATACATCTAGTCACACCTTGTATGAGATGGCAGGCATGTTGATAATTTAAGATAGTAGTACACATAAATACATAATAGAAACCACGTGGATATTTACTTTTTTAACTAATAAAGGATGACATGGACAGCTTGCATGAAATGATTGAAGTTAGTGGGGCACTTTGTGGGGAATGATGTGGATGCCTTGCATGATGATCTGGAACATAAATTCAGGACAAGCATTATTAGAGCACATGCTCGTTGCCACATAACATCCATAGACATTAACAGTAATGCTGAGCACCAGATGTCCGATGAAAGAAAAATTTTCGGACGATTCAACACATGTTTCAATAGTTAATATCATATGTTTCAACTATTATTAATATCAGATGTTTCAAGTATTGTCCCCACATGTTTCATAGTGAATGTTGCATGGTTTCAACATGGTATGGCTTCGACCCATAGGGAGGATTTAGACCTTTAGTTTTGGTTTGTAATACAAACAGGGACTAATTCTAACCTTTACTCTTGCTGTAACGATCACCAATATGTGTGTAAGTGCGGGAAGCTTTTGTGTCAAACCTAGAGAGCAGGGGCGGAGCTAGACATATAATTTGTGGGGGGTGCGGTGCTTCATAGTATTTGTATGATGTCTAACTCTATATGGTGAAAATTTGTAGATCATAACTAGCTTTATATTTTTTCTGGGTGCGGCCGCACCCACACTCCTCAACGTAGCTCCGCCCCTGCTAGAGAGTAAAGGTGCCTTTGGAGTGAATTTACAAGGAAAGCATATACTCTGCTAACTCAGATGTGTGGAGCTGATATGGCAACATGCGCAAGGGCAACCAGTCGCATCTTTTTTATCCAGTAATCACCTTTTTAATCCCAGTTATTCCTTATTCGCCAATACAGTCATTCAGGAAGTCCCCCCAAGGACGACTCCCATACAATTGTTGCTAGAGCTAGAGAAGGGTCTATGTGTAAAGCACCTTATCCATATAACTGTCTGCCACCTATGCTCCGCCATCCATTAAAAGATAAGGGACAAAGGCTTTATCCGGGACTAAAAATCGAGACCTTTTTTTAGTTCCGATTGCAAAGACTACAACCAATGTCTCTACCAGTGTATCACTTCCGATTCAAGCCAAGAACCATCAGTGATGACCCCAATGTCACCATCGAGTGGTCTAGCACTGCTGGCTGGCGTTTGTAAACGACCGACTGTGATAGTCCGGCAGTGGAGGTCAATTTTGTAGTAGTGGTGGGGATTAGCTTTAGTGATCTGAGGAAATACATCACCCCCACCCTCACTCACCGACGAAGACAGCACACCCGCCGCCCCCTACCCATCGAACAAGCATCTATATAAGTCTGCACACAGATTTAACATGGCAATGAAGTTAAGGAGACATCGCCGTGGCTGATGAGCTGAGACTGACGGCCTGCACAATACTTGCAACATCAGTGGTATTATAATCCAGTATATTGGCTCATAACACGACCAGTGCCTGCTCTGTTAATATATAATGTTTTCTAGTAGAACAGTCATTCTTTAACCGCGCCTATTTAGTTAGCAAATAGCCAATAAGCATCTTTCATTTTTCTCTTCATTTCATTTAGCAGTGTCGTCCTTGCTTATATATAGTGGCACACGCATGCATGTATTCATAACACCTGCAGGCCACGGATTGCTGTCTTCATTTTACCTGGGTTCCTGCAGTAAACTTATTATATATATGGCTCCATTTTTACTTCATTTTATTTGTTCATTTGTATGGTATGGCTGATATATACACGTACGTATATATATAGGACGTACGGCCTTCATGAGCAGGCTTCCTCCCCTGGAAAAGACCTTCGAGGTCGGCTCAAGAGATCCCGGACATTTTGAGGAGTTCATCAATGTGCTGCGAGACCTCCTCAGAGATCAACCTTCCACTAGCCAAGCAAATCTTCCGAACGGTATCCGCATTCTGCCGCGGCAAGAGACAGAGGGGCCCAGGCAGTGGCTCCACTTGAGGATGGTGGCCCCGGGCCAGCCGCCCGCCTCGATCATTCTGTGGATCCGCACGGATAACCTCTACCTCATAGGCTTCGAGCAGGAGCAACCGCCACCGACAGGAAGAGGAAGCGGGAGGTACGAATTCAATCCTTCCAATAACGAGAACAAGAACGAGGACGAGAACAAGAACAAGAACAAAAGGGATAAAGAGAAACCTGCGAGAAAGGAACAAGGAAATAAACAACATGGCCAACAAGGGCAACGAAGTCGTGGACCACTTATTCCGGGCGCAAGTTTCCTCGGAATTGAGGGCGGATACGATAGTCTCGATCTTAGTGAGGTATGTAATTTAAGTTACATTGCTCTCGGCAATCGGCATTGATGTTTAACTTAACGGAAGTGTTGGATATTTCCTAAGGGGGTTAGCACTCAGATTTTAGACTATTGGATTTAGAAATAGATGGCTCAGTCTCTCTTTCTCTCTTCTCTATCATTTTTTTCTCCACCACCAACCACCGACAGACCCCACCTGCTGCTTTTATAGGGGGAGAATTTTATATGGAGAGAAGATGAATCTGAGCTATCCATTTTTAGATCTAGTAGTTTAAAATTTAGATGCTAGCCCTCTTAGAAACACTCAAGTGTTGGCTTGACTTACTAAAGGCCGGGGAGGTCGTCCGTCCCTGGTGCTTTGCACTTGCAGGAAAACCGACATAGAATTACCTTTGGATTTCAACAGCTGGTGGATGCCATCCGCGGCTTGGCCACGTACAGGCGGGAGGATGGGATTCGCAGAGACCATCTTCGAACCATGGCCGTCACCATCTGCGAGTCCCTCAGGCTACACAACATTTGCCAGTTTATCGAACGGCTTATGAGTAGTAACAGTAATAGTGGAACTTGTGAAGCGACGACGACGGCGAAGCCTCCTGCAACTCTGACCTCCTTGATGCTCTTATACATCAAAAACTGGGGAGGCATATCGGGTGAAGTGTTTCGTAGCACTGGCAACAACAACAATAATGATAGAAACTTAGAGTACCCTCATTTCCAGAAGTGTGAGATTGAAAACACAGCGCAGGCCTGTGAAATAGTGGCCATGCTGCTCAGAAAGCAAGACGACGACAAGAAGGGCAAGGGCAAAGATAAAGGCAAGGGCAAGGACAAGGGCAAGGGCCGTCCGAAGCGTGATGATGAGGCCGCCGCCGCTCTCGACGTCGTCCCCCATGCCAGCTGGCAGGGGCTAACCTTCGTCGAAATCTTCTCGGCGGTCGTCGTCCAAGCAGCTGGCAGCATCAGCAACCTCCAGTTGTATGGGCATACCACCATCGAGGACGGGCTCACTTGCCAGGACCTCTTCATGCGACGTGGCCGCTCCAACGCCCAGCTGGACGGCGGCCACGTGGTCGAGCTCACCGGGCCTGCGAGGGCAGTGTCGGGCTACGACGAGATCGTCATGCGCGTCGACGTCATGCACGCCATCCCGGGTGCCGTCGCCGACATGACGCCCGACAACGACGAGGTCGGGTCGGGGAAGCTGGTGTGGAACACGTACGACACGCCGGGGATGGTCTACGACGAGGTGGAGGAGTACGTCTTCGACGGGCTATCGGGCGCCTCCGTCAACGTCCGCTGCGCCGTCGTCACCAACGCTGTCGTGGCCACCGTGGCGCTCCGGCGCACTACCGGACAAGGAGAAGTCGACGTGTACGGCACCGTGTCGGCCGCCACGGCCATGTTCCTTCCAGGGGACAAGGTGACGCTGTTCGACAGGGAGAGGAAGGACGCGCTCTACGTGGGGCCCGGCGACGACCAGGATGTGGTCCCGCTGCTCAGGAACGTCGTCGTCGTGCCGCTCCGGTCGCCTCTCGTGATATCCGCCGATCTGTGGGCCACGGCTTACGTGGTCGACTCCACAGTGGACGACCACATCTCATCCGGGGCCGTCGCTGTCTTTCAGCCTAGCCCCTTTGGGGTGTTTCGCAAGGTGATCAGCGACAGCGACGACTACCAGTTCGAGGTGTCCGTCACCTGGTCGCTCAGCTAGCTAGGGCCCTATGTACGTACGTACGTCCCAAGTGCCTACATATGTATACATACATGCATATATACTCCCTAATAAAATGTCTGAATAATTAATAAACCGGCCGGCCGGGGGGGCTGGTGCGATCGTTTTTTCTTTTTCTTTTATTCGTCTTGTTGCTTGCTTGTGAAGTGCCGTGCTACATCCATTCATTCATAATGGCTAAAACTACAAATGGAAGCACCCAAAAAATTACAAAGGACAGCTACAAAGGAACCATGCACACAAAATCAATACAGGACTCGTACTTGTCTTTCCCATTTTAACGTCTAGGAACCTGTAACCCTCCTAGCTGTTCTTGCTTCCTGTTGACGCAAAAATCGAACGGTCACTATGATTACCTGTGAGATCACATTGACTCTAGTGCAGGTTGTAATACTTCATATTCTTGCCGTGCCAGCCAATTTGAACTGTAATTTGACAAGTATGCAAACGTAAAATTCTGAACCTTCACGATGATTATCCATTATAACACTTTTGAAAGTTTTCTGTGGGCGTCTCCAAGAGCATTGCCTCACACATAGCTTGCTAACAGTGGTACGAGACAAATTCAATCCAAAGTTGAGTAAGATCTACTCGCAAAAAAAAAAGTTGAGTAAGATCTGGACAAAAAAAAAATTGTTCAAGATCACAAACAGGCAGAGCACAAAGCCACAGCCCAATGGTACTCAAGACACTACAGGATCCTCGGCAAAGGCTTTGCTAAGTGTTGCACTCGACAAACCCTCAATTTCCGGTAGTGAAAATATTGTTTAACCAAATATTAAAGAAGACCACGAACCAATAATAGCAGTCATAAAATCTAGGTAAAGTTTCACTACAGGGCACACAATTTAATTAACAACCAAAATAAACAGTCGCACTCTGGCTCCAAACAACAGGACGAACCATTCATACAACAAAATAAAAACCCAGGACAATCCCTGGGAGATAATTGCACGCTGGGTTGATTATCCATGGGCCGCCAAGTTGTTGTCTGCATTATCTCCTGCTTCACCAACATCGTCATCCTTGCTGGCCTTCAGGAGAAGTACTTCAGTTGTTACTGCCGAAGGAGAGACGACACCTGTTGATTGCCACATTTTTTTAATTTCAATGATTGTGATTTCTGGGTAAACATTCCTAGACTTATCAAGAGTATCCAGACCAGGAAATTCACTTGAGTGAGAGATATAGCAGGAAGCACGACTTTACCATCAGTTAATTGTTTTTTTTTGAACGAAACCCATCAGTCAATTGTGAGTGGCTGGTAACCTCCTCGAGTCAAAAGTCAATATATTGAGCATTGCAGAATTGTACTTTTATTTCTGTATGCTCATTTCTTCTATCATAGCATTTTAGACAAAAGGAAACCTATAATTCCAAGACTTTGATTGCAAGCTTAGATGTGAAAGTACACATGGAATATGAATTGCAAACCTTACCAGATTACTGGCAAGCCCAGATGGCCAATAAGGCATGACACTACTGATGGAACTAAAGAAGTTAGAGAAAAAAATAAAAATAAATAAAAAAGGCAGAAACCACATCAGCAATCCTATAGCATATACCACTAATTTCACAACATGATATTCATAAGTATTGCAACGTAGTGTCACCTTGACTGAGAAGGCTGCTGGCCGCACAAGGCACCCCATCACTTAAGGCACCAGCTCTTGGTCTTTTACCTGTAGATCAAAAGATTTGAAAGTAATATCAACTTGCTGAATACTAACTTAACATTGTTTTCATATTTTTGATGAATGGCTCGATAGGCAAAAGGTAAACGGCGCTAACTTATTATCCACAGTTGTATAGTATAAGGCATTAACCACACTTGCACAGTAAGAGAAGATAATAAACTCATAACTATATGGCACCACTGGTCGAGCTAAAACCAGAAAGAGAGAAAAGGAAAAAAATACAGAAACCCTGAAGGATAACATATTAAATTATATTCATTAGTATTACTGCACAGTTTTACCTTGTCTGCGACGACCACTGCCCCCCCTAGATCTTGCTCTTGATGCGCCATCTGTAAGTGGCACTTTCGTTACTGCACAAAATTTGAAAGCAGCATCAACTGGCTGAGGAATTGACTTGCCAAAGCTAAACATTTTATTTCACTTTTCTGTTTTCTCCCTCCGAGTGCAAATCCGAATTCCATTACCAGAGCAATAATGATACTACAATGAGTTCCAACTCGAGACTTTGGCACACAGCTACTTACAACCAGACAGATGATCACATGTATTTACGATAGAACGAACCCAAGAGCTCAGATACCCCACTACAAAAGTGAACAGAAAATTAAAGATCTGAGCAGCTAAACTCCCCTAATGAAGTTTAACCAAAGATTGGCAGGTTGCCACAAAACTAAAAGGTAAATGACACCAATAGGAGAAGATGCACTAATGACTAAACTTATTATTATCCACAGCTCTAGAAGGTGTTAGATAGCCTCGCTCATCACCACTTGATCAATAGGAGAAGATGTACTAATGACTCCAGATCAAGAATACCACTCTTTATTTAGTGTAGGCATAGTCATCCATATTTCCATATAACTCACCACCATTCATAGCTAGTAATAAGGAATGTAAGGGTTTCAGAAAGACACAATATAAACTAACTTACCTCCTAGATGTGTTCCTGTGTCAGGAAGCTAAGGCATTGGGAAGTAAATCTTAAATCAACACATGTGAATTGAGTTCTACATTGTCAACCTCCCAATTTTTTTATCGATTGTCGACACACAAAAATAACCCATTGCAGGTGGTTATTAATGGATGCACGCTAAGTGATTTTCCATGAATATTCCAAGGAAAAACCTTTTTTTTAGGAGTCACAAAAAATGATATAAAAATAATTTGCACACACCCTTGAGAAACACTATAAAAGTGAGATAAGCTATGCATGCACTAAAATAATCCAAGACAATCATGATACCTGGAGCTGCTAGTACCTGGAGTGCTAGAATATAAGGGTTTCAGAAAGACACAAAAGGCTTATATCTGAATTTATATAAACTAACGTAGGTAATGACTTCCCCTCCTAGATCAGATGTGTTCCTGTATCAGCAAGCTAAGGCTAGGGAAGCAAATCTTAAATCACCACAGGAATTGAGTTCTGCATTGTCAACATCCCAAATAAACCAAAATAAACCATTGCCGGTGGTTAATGGATGCACGGCTTTGCAAGTGATTTCCAAGAATATTCCAAAGTAAACCCCCTTTTTTTACTTGGAGGAATCACACAAAATGATATAACATTAATTTCCACAAACCTTTAAGAAAACTAAAAAAGTGAGATAAGCTATATATGCACGCGCTAGAATTATACAAGACAATCGCTAGGATGCCCGAAGCTGCTGCTAGTACCTGGAGTGCAGAAGTTCATGTAGGGAATGACGGCCATGACATCGTCTGAGCCCTCATACACCTTCTCCACCTTGTCAGTCTCTAGATCAACAGTGAATTCCAAATTCCCACAGCCTATGAAAGCAAGACCAACACCTTCGGCGATGCCAACCATACGAGGCATGTCGGTCATCATAGAGGCATGGATGGGTAGCTGCTTGACGAGATCAATGTTGTTGCACAGCAGCCATCCATTCCCACTCTCGTCCATGGACCAAACACAAAGCCTCGAGATCTCCATCACGGCGAACCCGAGCTTTTTATTGTCCTCCATAGCTATGAGCTCGATCGGCAAGGTGCGATGAAGCCGCCGGTTGTAGCGCTGGTAAGGAAGATGTATCACTCCCGGTTCCCATGTCTTGACATCAAGCTTGAGGATTTTGTTCTGGTTGTCCAACATGAAGTGAAGAGCTTCGTTCAAAAAGGTGGCGCGCTCCCGGCTGAGGAATCCACATAGACCACCATGGAAGGATGGCTCACCCCACTCCCGGGTCGCCGACGAGTAGACGCAGGTGAGGATCCCCATGCGATGGTCAGCGATGTAGACCACCTTGAATGGCCCACGGTGGCATCCACGGTGGTCGCACGCGGCGGCGCCGCCATCTCCGGCGACGGCTCCGGCGGCGGTGCAGAAGACGGCAGCCTTCCAGGTGACGGCGTAGCGGGGAGGGCGTGGGATCTTGGTGTGTTTGCCGGTGATGGGGTCCCACACGAGGAGGTCGAAGGAGGTCCAGCGATCTTGGGTGCCGCGGAGGAGCACGCGGCCATGGCGGGCGTCGTGGAGGTGGAGGTCGTCGCCAATGTGGTCGCCTGCGAGTGGTGGGCGGAAGGAGGAGGACGGGGACTTGACGTGGCCGACGGTGAACTTGAGGCCATAGTGGCGGAAGTCGCCTTCCCTGACATCGCAGAGGAAGCTCAGCATGGGGGGAGAGCGGCGGCGGTGGTGGCGAGGTACTTGGCGCGGAAGGGTTTGCCGGTGATGAGGCGGCACCATTTCTTGTTGGCCATGGCGGCGCGGGCGAGGGTGGCAGGGTCTTCCGGGGTGATGCAGACGAGCACCTCCTCGATCATCTCCTCCGGAAGCGTGGTGATTGTGGTCGTCGGAGTTGTCATCTCCGGCGGCGGGGCCATGGTGGTCGAGATCGGAAGCCGGCGGCGGGGCCATGGTGGTCGAGATCGGAAGCCGGCGGCGGGGCCATGGTGGTCGAGATCGGAAGCCGGCGGCGGAGGAGTAGGGTGTGTGGCGGCGGCAGAGCTAGGGGCGCCTAGGGTTTGGTCGGGGGTAGGTGAGTGAGCTGCGGCTGCGGCCTGCGGGCGAGAGGAGAATGATTTCAAACAGACAGAGTGGCAGCGGCTGTCCTGGGGAGTGCGTGGATCTGACTGACAGGTCAGCCCCACGCGGTGGCTGCATGTCTTGACGTCACGAGAAAATCGGCTGCATGCTGTCCAGTCCGCGTGCTCTCTGGCTGGCTGTAGAAACGGCGTGGCGACAGGTCATCGTGGTTTCTGCTCTCCTGCATGGCTGCATGCATTGCTTGTGGTCCTGCCATGCTCACGCTCTCATCGTGCATGCAAAGATTTTGCTGGATTCATTGAGCTAGCTTTTGCAATTACTTCGTTGCCATATTGTGATATCGACTCAACTTAGGATCCGTTTAGATACTTTGCTAGTTACTGTTTAGCTTGCTAGGCAAGGATAGGCACGTGTTTGGATTGAGGGCAAGGATGCCTCCGGACGCACATTGGCAAGATTTGGCTTGCTACTATGGGAGAGCCAATCCAGTTCTCCTGCCCTAGCAAGGATTGCCTCGCCAGGCAAAGCAACTGAACGCCCCGTTACTGTGTTGATGGAAAAATGATAAGAGTTGCAACTCATCGGATTGTGAGTTTCTCTTGCATGATCGACATACTCTCTCCGTTCCAAATTGTAAGTCATTTGACTTTTTTATCCTAACTTTATAACCACTCATCTTATTAAAAAATATGTGCAAATATAGTGGAATTTGAGTCATTCTAGAAATTCTTTTATTACTAAAGCTAGCCATAACAAAAAATATAATATTTTGCAAAAAAAATTAAATAAGACGAGTAGTCAAAGTTTGGGTAAAAAAGTCAAACGACTTACAATTTGGGACGGAGGGAGTACTATCTATCTTACCTCTTCGCCACCCTAGTGGGCAATACCTTCGCCGCTAGAGTAAGTTGTTGTTAGTGGAGAATGGTGACCGGTGTTGAGGAAGAAACTTGATACAGGAGAATGGTGACCGGTGTCGAGGACCAAGAAACATGGTGGTCTATAAAGCTTAAAAACAAAATGCATCAACTTGATTGGGCTAAACAAATGAACTAAGTTTCCTCTCCATTAAATTAAAAATAATGGCATTCCAAAATTCAATGAAACATTTTCAAGTTACTGAATTGGCATTTGCTCAAATTTGCTTCTGAAAAGTCTACTTTTTTTTAATAATACTGGGGGAGTTCTCCACCTACTATATTAATTCAAATGAGCGGGTAGTTCTTACAACCTCGGTTTGCCTGACAGACCAGGCGAGATTACAGCACCTTTTCAGCACTAGCTTTCCAAACATGCCAGAGGATGAGCAAAATCACATCGAAGTGGGTGTCTTGACTCTTGAGGGAGGTGGAGGTGCTGACCAATCATCCACGGGAATCTGCAGTCAATAGATCTTGGCGTGACTGTGACCAGAGACCAAACTGCCGTGGCCCTCGGGCATTCTGTGAAGATATGAGAGTCTGTTTCCAGCACCCTAGCACAGTGCTCATAGAAGGACTCACTCAGGGGCTTGATGTTGCGGTGGAACATGGCTCCCCTGGTGTTGAGCCGTACTAGAATCAGCAGCCAGGCGAAGAAGCGAATTTTGGGGGGAAGTTTTGTGTTCCAGGCCCTCAATGTATCCGGTGGGAAGTTCTGAAAAGTCTACTCGGTGTTTCAAAACAAAAAATTAGCTGGCATTGGCTTTTCTCACTGCAGAGAAGTAAATGGGCGAAATTTAAACAATTCATGGCATTCCAAAATTCAATGTAACATCGTCAGGTTACTGAATTTGCATTTGCTCAGATTTGCTTCGGAAGAGTCCAGTCAATGTTTGAAAACAAATATTAGCTGGCATTGGTTTTGGGTCTGAAGCTTATATATCTCACTACAGAGAAGCAGATGGGCGAGTTCCTTTGAGGAAGCAAATGGAAGTAGCTCGATGAGTGCTGGAGAATAGGCTCAGGAAGCAGCTCATTGTAAAATAATTCAAACTGGACGTATCCATCTGGTCTCTTGACCATTCAGAAACCAAAAGACTAGCGCACTAAAACACGGCTTCCTCCTCCAGTCCACCGTAGGAGAATGAACGTCTGTCCTAGACTTTAATATGGATCATATCTTACATGTGTTTCAGTGTGATCCAACTTCTACAACAATTATCGAAACATTCTTACAGTTAAGAAGCTAGATACGATCATACGATTGTACCACCCAGTTTGGGAATCTACACAGGCCTGACAACGGTATGTACTCTACTCTCCCCTTTTATGCACTAAGCATCTTATTACTTAGTGCATCTATGTTTCACTGTCCTAGGCTTCAAGTTTTGTTCCAGTGACAGTTTTCTTGAGTGTTCCAGAGTCACAAAGCCTGTAGTTTTCAGTTACCAAGTAATGCTGTGACTTAGAAAAGAAAATTCTAGAAGTGATACGTTAAAAGTTCCGGTACCCCTGGACATCGCCTCTCCACACTACAACCCCCGACGGCATCTACACGTACAACACAACAATAAGTGACCACGCCACTCGCTCTGAATCTCTGAAACTCTGAAATTGACATGCAAACTGCAACCGAATTTAATTTGTGCGGAACCCTCATGGTCCCTGCGTCGTTTGTTTCGTCAGGGGACAGCAATGAGGAGGATGGCGTCAAGGACTGGTGCGCCGACACCATCAACAACTAAACCTCACACCAAGTCACCGACGCCAACAAAAACTACGCCTCACATCTCCTGACATACGGAAGATCATCTGCTTCAAAATGTAATGTACTAAATACTAATGTATTTCGAAACCTGCAAACTTCTGGACAACTTGAGTCGTTGCATAGTTCTAGGAAAAAAACTTTCTATTGGGTTCAGATAACCTGACGCAAGCTTTCCTGTTCCTTTTACACTTCATGGGAGACACACCAGGTAGAAAGTACAAACAAGATTATTGTGCCCTTCACTGTTGTTTATCGTTCAAGCTATAAGCTATCGACTGTAACACTCAACTGCTACTGTAATTTACAGACACTTCATGTGGGGTTTACCTCTGACATAGGAGGGAACACCATGAGTGCTGAATTTGCCTTACTGTAACAAACTAAGAAACTTCAAATCCTATTTATTTTCCAACCCTTACTGTAACAAACTAAGAAACTTCAAATCCTATTTATTTTCCAACCCTTGTGCCAATAATCAACTTTGAGTTTTTGGAATGATAGGTTCATTTTTTTCAACAATAAGATGATCTATGCATTTCACAGACACATAATATGATGATGGTTAGTTCATTTTACAGATGAGCATGTAGTCATTCAGGCTAAAATTAGTTAAGTTTTGCATGGCCAAATCTATTGGCATTTTCACCCATGCTGCTTGCCTTACACCTTGAAACAATCAAGGTACTAGGAATGATGGATGTGAGAACTAGAGTATGATCTCATCTTGCTCTGTTCACATGTACTTGAATTTTATATCGGTTGGCTTTGTACGTGCCTTTCAGGAAAGCAACGTTTGGATCCTAACCTGTCTGAAAACAACATGTT
This sequence comes from Digitaria exilis, assembly GCA_015342445.1. Classification (NCBI taxonomy): domain Eukaryota; kingdom Viridiplantae; phylum Streptophyta; class Magnoliopsida; order Poales; family Poaceae; genus Digitaria; species Digitaria exilis. The sequence continues at coordinate 1,085,293 of JACEFO010001608.1, forward strand.
GCTAAGACCGTAGCATGAATCTTTTGCAGCCCGTAGCAACGCACGGCACGATTCTATATATATATATATATATATATATATATATATATATATATATATATGTATATATATATATATATATATGTATATATATATGTATATATATATATATGTATATATATATGTATATATATATACATATATATATATACATATATATATACATATATATATACATATATATATATACTACCAATAATAATTATAATTTAATGTATATACTAATAATATAATATAATAATAATTTTAATAAAAATAATAAAAGATGTAGTGGTGTCCCCCACCATGGTCCTACCCGTCCAACCCACGTCGACCCCTCCATATTTATTGCTCACCAAAAAACCGGTTTCCCCTGCGTAGTATCGACACCCTACTGACCTCGTTGTCCGAGGCGTTCACAAGATCGCCGCCGCCGCCACAAGATCGCCGGTGCACCACAACGTCGTAGCTGGCAACCTCCACGGCGGTCACAAGATCGCCGGCGTCCCACGATGTGGCCGCCGTCAACGTCCACGTCGGTCACGAGATCTCCGGCATCCCACGACCCAACCACAACCACGCCACCATTGACGCTGTTGCCTTCCGATCGTGGCGTCCCCCGGTGTCATCCGGCCACGACATTGCCGCCGCGTACTTCGCGACCACACCTTCCGCATGTCCACCGTGCCGCCATCGTCCATTGTGCTTGAACGAAGCCGGCCATCGAGTGCGGCTGCCTAGTGACGGGGCATCACGCACCGCTGTTGGGCGACGCTTCCGTCGCGCCTGTTGGTCCTTCACCGATCCAAGGAATGTTTCAACTTCATTCCCTGGTTGGTTCCTCGGTTCCGCCTGCCCTAGGGCATAACATCTCCAATTCTCCATCGCAATATCCTATTTCGCGCTGTCCTGGTCCTACACCCTGATGTGCATGTTTGTGCTCCTTGTCAAGGACTCATGCACATAAACTGTTCAATTCGATAGCGACCTGCTGATGGTTGCTCCGACCTCAATGCTTGAGTCATGAACCCAACTGGTCCGTCATCTGCAGTTTATTTCTTAGGTTGTTTATTTATTCCTTGCTCAGTGCCAAGAAGATTAGTCCTATAGGTATATTGTTATAGTATTTAGTTAACCAAAATTTCAGATATATAGGGACTTGTTTTTTTTTGTTTACTCCTGTGGCTTGAATGCATGCAAAAGTAGCTCATCAATGCTAGCTTGTCATGTATTACTTAATTACATATTAATGGCTTGGTTTTTGATACTCTACTACTAAAAACAATATGATGAATAATCTCTCTTTTGCCAGGTTAACAATAACTATCATGATTTTTGGAATGATAGTTAAATCCTCTCTATATTTATAGCTATCCAAGACGTCGCCGCTCGAACCCTAAAGAGTCGCCTTCAACGTCACCTTCAATTCGGATTTTTTTTGTTAGCTACCCATGTTGTTGTTTTAATAGGGAAATATATGTGGATTCAGATGATAGTAGTCAAGGTCGGCAGCCGTTTGCAGATTTGACAAATAACATGAATGGAGGTAAAAAAAAACAAGTAAAGAGACGTGTCTCATTCCACACTATGCTTGGTTATAAGGTTTATATATACTATAAGAGTGAATGCAGCAAATAAGCCATAGTGCTAGACTCCTGTAGAGTTGGGAAAAATACATATGGGAACGAATGCTCTTGTAGCGCCTGTACCTCTCACTTCTCACGATAATCCTAATGGTTTTCTTGCCACATAGATATATGACGACAATCCTAATTGTTTTCTTGGCACATAGATATATGGCTACAGATTATTTGACTTGACGCAGCAACCCCATGTTTTCATCCAGTGTCTGTTAATACTATCTTGTTATTTGAACATAGACATGGATACTTGTTTTCTGACTACACAGAGACCCAAAATATGAAAATAAAAAATAGAAAAGAGTTGAAGTGGTGCTTTTAAGGGGTTGCAGATAAAAAAAAAGAAACTCATGTACCTCTGACTCAAATGTTTTAGCGTCCCCTTGTCACGTAAGCTGTCCCAGTGGATCAGGCTACCAAGATGATCAAAGGATTGCAGACCTCAAGCGATGAGCATCCACTTCATCAGTGTAACCAACTGAATGTTAAATTTCTTAGAAATCATGAAATCAGGTTTTGCTGGATTTCTCCAATTCTAATATGCTTTTCCATAGGTACTGTAAATTGAAGGAGAAATTATAACAGATAAATAAACCAAATGCATGGAAGACATTCTAAAATAATCTTGAGAAGAAATATGCTAATTTGGTCACCACACACAAAAGAAATGGAACACAAGGCCCCAACCATACATGAAGCCATACTTTATTTTTTTAAAAAAGAAAATCTGGAAACCACATTGTCACATGTATGAATCAACATCAATAGTGGAAGGAACCTCACCTTGCTGCCGATGAAGAGGAGCTTATCCTGCATAAAGTTCCTTGCAACCGCTCTCATGAAACCATAAAATAACCATTGTCTCTACATTTTTTTGTCTCCCCACCACATAAGCATCTAACTGAACCATCTCAAGATCCTTAAATTGCCATAAAAAAATACCTGCATAAAGTCCAGAATGGCAATGCCACACCTCTCTACCAGCCTAAACTCATAAAACTCAAACGGTAAAAGAAAGTTGAGAAGTGAATAGATGCGTAGAGCTCGCCGGTGACCTCAATGGAAGCAACTTTCCGTTGTCAAGGCAGTCGCGGATACCAGCTTCATCAGGGGCAATGGCATGTCACCCGTGACAGGCCTTCGTCGGCGCGGCACAAGCAGCGGTGCCGTTGCCGGCGTGATGTGTGGAGGAGTTGTTGTGACACGGTCGTTTATCACGGTGTGACGACCTGGGCTAGATTGCACGTTTGGAGAAGATCTCATTCACGTCCCGTCCCGCTAATTGTGCATCTCGTCGTGCCGCCCCATGGTCGATCTCCGACCACCGGAGCCCACCAGCGTCGTCGCCCCGCTACATGAAGGAGGCGGTGGTGGCTTCACGTGGGTCCAGGGCACCGACAGGGGATGCAGCAATCGGCGGTGGCTTCTGGCTCGATTCCAGGGCACCAGCGAGAGAGGCGAACCAACGCAGCGGCTGGCGGCATCGGAACACGGGAAGAGGTCGCGGCCTCGGCACAACCCAGGGCGGAGGCGACGGTGTGCCCGGGGGACGGTCACGGTGCGCCCGGGGGACGGTCACGGTGCGACTCAAGTTGTGGCGGCGACGAAGGAGGGCGGCCGTGACACGGTAATCAAGGAGGCGACGGTGTTTTTCAGGAGGCGGGCGGCGATGTTTTGATTTTTTGAGATACAAACCGTCATCCTTGACCCTTGGTGCGGTGGGTGATCGGGGTGGTGGTGAGTCACGATGGGAAGACTAACCATGACCCTTTAAATTTGAGTGAGGAGGGTCTAAAATGGATCTGGAACATTAGATTTAATGAAGTTGATTTTGTGGATACATAAACTTGGGTGGAATTAGGAGAAGTTATGACTACTGGGGATACAACTCTGGGTAGACTTAGGAAAGAGTTGAAGTAGTGCATTTAAGGGGTGGAGATGGAGATGGAGATGGAGATTTTAATTATGTCAAGGCTGGAAGATATTTAAGTTTAGTAGTTCAATTTGAGATCTATGTTTAGTGGACAATTTACTTTTATCAAACAAACAATTATTAATAGAATAATATAACATAATGCATTAGGGATATCGCGGTGGCCTAATCCAAACTGTAATCCAGATCATAACTGGTGCAGATTGTTCTTTTGTCATAAACCACATCGAGTACTCGCCCGGCGTGCCGCCGCTAGCTGCCAGCAGCAGAGACATCCAAGTACAGGACTTCGTGTGTACATGATCCGATGACAATGCGGCAGGATTTTGTCGTTATGTCTTGACGCACGAAGCAAATATATATCAAAAAATGCTTCTAACAAATATATTTCTCCGTTCTTGCGTAAATTAGGGCAAGGGCAACGTTTACTATCGGGTTCGATATTAAGCTGGGGCCAAGCGTCAGTAGGCATTAGCTATATTTTTGTGCACAATGGTTATTGCTGAAGAAGGTAGTAAGGTGGGGTCCGCAACTTAATAAAAAATTGGATGGCCTCACACCAGCAGCAAGAGAAAGCATGAGTAGTTTAGAGGGACAATTAATCGATGAGAGAAAATCAATAGTTTTTTATTGCTTGCAACCTGGTAGTAGTACTACCGCCGGCATCAACTACTGCCGACTTTATTTTTGCCCTCACAATGGTTATTGCCGATCTGAAGTCCTTACTATACCTGCTCTTATTCTCCCATTGTGGACGCCCTTATTTTAATCGCATTACAGATCTAAATATTTGATAGAGCAGAATGTTTTGTTTTACAAAAAGAAAACTATGATTGAATTATTGTCTTTTGTCATGTTCTTATTATTTTTTATACATTTTTTGTTGCACGTAGCAATCCGCGAGCACTGTAGGTAGTATAGATAAGACGGCTCGTTAAAAAACTCCACCGAGCGAAGCCATGTCACTGAGTTTTGGTCTAGCATAGTCCTGCCTGGATTCCCAAACTAATAACCTGTCTGCGGTGCTAGATTACGTGTCAACAGGAAGTGCGTGATATGAAAAAGTTTTACCTGTTGCTGTGTTCGTGTTCGTGTAGACTCGTGGTTTCTGAATCGGTTTTGGAAATTAATCTGTCCATATAGTGTCACGGGTCAAGCGTGTGACTACTTTCTGAAGCAAATTGTTGCTTGCTTGCTATCAATTTCCATGCACACGTAGAACACAGGCCAATTTGAAGGGTGAAAGATGACACTGTGGATGACGCGCCAGGTATATATATCCCGCTGTCCAGCTCCACCAGCAGGTTCCTCGCCGGCTGCGGACGCCGCAATCTAGCATGGAGCCCTCCCCCACATCCTCTCTCTCACCGTTCTCAGTCTCTCCCTCAACGCGGTGGGGGGTGCGGGCGGGGCGACTGTCGAGATTTAGGGCGGGTGACTGTTAAGATTTAGGGTTTCAGAGGTTGGGGTTGTAGAGGAGGGCTCCATGGCCGGCGATTCTAGAGGATGACCTGCGGCAACGGCCAGCTCGATGGCAGTGGCGGAGCGTGCAGTGAAACCAAGAGGGTTTATTTGGCAAAGCATTCCACTATATGTCACCGGGAATATGGTACGGTGCCACATTTCTATGTCCGGGGAACGTCATTCTAGTACCGCGTTCTGAGAGCATTTTTGTCCCAGTAATGTTAAAATTACTCTCAACTAACGAGCCATATCCCATGTTCCACGTTCCTTCAAACTTTTGTAACTATGGCCTTCCATAAGTTCCATTGCCTCCGTTAGTTCAATTGAGTTTCACATCTGTGAACCATAATGCAATGACTCTTGAGAAGAATACCAAATACACACATCGCAACAGAACAGGCAGGGCGAGAGTTGTTAGTACACAGGCCATGCGGTTGTAGGCTCACGAGCACGGTGATGCAGACAAGGGTGGAACACGTTAGATTGATAAACCAACACGGTGGTGGCAGGCGAGCATGACGATGTGATGGCTAGGCAAGCATATAATTGTTCAATATCGAATCAAAGACAGAAATATAAATGCATGACTGAGTCGAATATATATATGCAAGCATATACATGTATCCATGGGTGGAATGCATGCAGCAGATGTGCGCTAAGTGCTTCAAAAATTTTCCACAAGGAAGGGGCCGGAGCCCTCTATGGCCATCACGGGGCTCCGCCATTGGTGGAAGGAGCGATGGTAACAGAGTGGAGACAGCGCGCTCCGCGCTGCCAGAGCCGGGCGGCGGGAGATCCTCGATGGGTGGAGCTGGCGGCGAGAGCGAGGATGAGGAGATTAGGAAGAATGGGGAAGATGGTCGCAGCAGGTTCTGGGCGTGGGCGACGGTGGAGGCCGGTGGTGGCAGAGTGGGAGGGGCACTCGGTGGCACGAGGAAGACGTCGATCGACCACCAGGAGGGCTCTCGGCGAGCGACCGATATTCTGATACGCCCTATGAACGCTGATTGAACAAGAATGGTACGCACGGTCAGCACACACCCTCCGTTTCAAAACCAAAATGTAAGCCACTTGTCTTTTTTTTACCTCACGTTTGACTATTCATCTTATTAAAAATAAATAAAATATTATATTTTTTTTGTTATGCCTTGCTTTAGTATAAATTACTTCAAAAATTATTTAAATTTTATTATGTTTACATAAATTTTTTAAGTAAGACCAGCGATCAAATTTGAGGTAAAAAAATTCAACGAACCTATGTTTTGAAACAATGGGAGTACCACTTAGGCCAATCTCAATGATAGTTTCATGGACACCGTTACTACTAAGACGGCCACATCAGCTTTTCAGCGGGATGAAACTGTCACTCTGGACGTGTGACGGTGGCTCCATTGGCGTCGTGTCCTCCTTGGACTCCTTTGAGGCACCGCATTTGGGGATCTCTCACGGCCAGTGGCAATGGTGGTTTGGATGGCCCCGTGCGCAGCGGTGGATATGTTGTGCATGGTCAATGTGTTGGCGGCAAGGTGTAGAGGGCCCATGTGTGCTTTATGACTTGAGCTGGCACGCAAGGTGTAGTGGTGATCTCAGTGATGGTTGAGCGGAGGTGATGCCTTCAAAGCGGGTTCAAATATTTGAGTCCTTGGCAGAGGAGTGAGGCGGTGGATGAGGTGAGCCCCACGCATAGTGGCCAGGATAAGTGTTTTTAATGGTGCTGGGATGGGAGTATTCTGCTGAAGTGATGCTGGAGCAGAGGGATCGCCGATCATGCATGTGCAGATTGAGGGTGACAGTCCCATGGTGGAGGATTTCATGTAGCTGCTTGGGCATGCAGCGGGCTACGGCTTTGGGCGTGGCACAACGTTGGTGACGACGGCGCAGTTTCGACAGTTTACTTTCAGCTTCTCTCCCAGGTGGTGGTGGTGTAGCGTTGTGTTGTGTGGTGTTGATGTACGCTTCAGCTCGTTATGTATGAATGCTTTTTCTTCTTATATGATAGAGCAGTACTCCTGCTATCTTTTCAAAACAGTGCACAGTTTCTTGGCACAGTCTAGACAAATACATCATTTACTTTTTTCATTGTGTTGTGATCAAGTGTACCATGGGATTCTATAGCCATTTTCACATGCACAAAGAGATAGATCTGGACTATAACAGTTTCACGTTCACGTAAAAGTGATTCAGATTCACGTGGACACAAAGATGAATCGGTTGATTCAGTTTCACATGAACACACAAATTGAAGTGCCGGCTGAAAAGTAAGATAACAGAGGCAAACTAAGATAATTGGGGGTAGCTCAGATAAATGACAACTTCTATCAGCAATAAACAACATTTCTTCTCCATCAACCGCAAGAGCTTCATCATCAGATAAGCTGCAGAGACCAGAGAACATAGATCAGATGCAGTTGGGCTAACCTCACGCTTCTTCCTAAGTGGCATAAAGCTTCTTTTGCATCGGCAGCAAAGTCTTCTCTCGGCTAGCCTTCGCTTCTTCGGACATATTGCTAATGTCTTGACAGAGTAAAGAATTGTAAGCTTCAAGGAATTTTGCCTCCTTTTCCTGTTTTTCCCATCTGTAGGTTTAGCGTTGAGATCTCCAATTGTGCCTGTGTAACTTTTTCACTCTCCTTATGCTCTTGTGTAACTTCAACTATCCTATTTATTTTATCTTCAAGGTTGAAAATACCATTCATGACTTGGTCTGCCTTGTCCTTTCCTTTGCGTTGTTCCTTGGCTGCTTCCCTCATGATAGGACGCTGATCAGCTTTGTCATCGACAATATCAATATGTATGCTCTTGTTTTTTCTTTCTCTGACTGAGCAAAACTTGCACACCATTTTGGTTCATTTTTTAGGATTCTACACCAGTGGACTAATGCAAAAGGCTTCCCATTCTTTTTTTTTTGGTACATCGGAATATCCACTCTTGTTCATTTTAGATTCGGTTTTGGCATTTTCGAGTCTTTTAAGGTGCCCACTTCCCTTCCTGCTCCCTGAATAAAACGACATTTGCTATTACATTCTCAATCCTGTCCTCAATCTTCTTTAATTTTCTCAGAGCTAATTAGTGCTCAATGCTTTAGGGTTTGTTTGGATTAAAGGATACTCACATGAATTTTAGTGGAATCCGTTCCGGAGGAAAGGAATAGCTTCAATGATTTTGGAATAAAGGAAAGTGAAGCTTTGTTCTAGACGAAAGGAAAACTATCGATGTGCAAAACACAGGGAAAAAACATACACCCTAACCCAAGGGAAGCAATTAATCTTCGCTATGCTATCGCTCACGTACCTGTCTCATACCCTCCCGCTACCCAAGGTCAAGGTCAAAACTTAAAAGCATTCTGCCTTGCCCATTCAGAATTTTCCCATCAGGTAGGGTTCATTTCTCTTTTTTTTTTGCCTAAAAAATACTTATAGCAGATGATAAAATTACCAGCGATACGGGACATTTTTTTTCTGTGAACGTGGCAAGTGGCAACGAGCAATACGTGCTAATTCGACTGGGCCGTGCTTGGCCCAATCTTACTTCCACCACTCCCCGTCCTCGTCTCCTCCCCCGCGCAACCACTCACCATTCCCCATTCTCGCGGCGACCTCGCGCAAAACCCTAACCCTCTCGCCGCCGCCGCCGCCTCTCGCCACCACCGGCCTTCCGCCTCTCGCCACCGCTTAAGACGCCATGCTTCGTCGTGTCGCTCCATTCTGGAGGACCTACTCCCGTGCTATGGCCGCTTCTCCAGAGGGTCCACCCCTCTACCGGCCGCCTACCTGTCTCCGCCCCGCCGTTGACGTGATCGGGGTGAGGAGATCATCGTTCGCGGCTCCTCCCGTGGGTCTGGAGAGGCTCATCCGCCCAGAGGTGCTCTCCGCACCCTCCGATGCTGAGCCCACCTCTCGTTTCGCCGCCGCGGTAGCCACCAACTCCAGGGGACTCTCAACCGAGTCCCAGTCGGGGATCATCGTACCTCAGACTACGGTCATCCATCCGCTCCCGCTCTCGCCACAAGGGCTTTACCGGCCAGATTGCAACTTCATGTGGGGGGGGGGGGCAAGGAGCCCATCCAGGAGGAGCCGAAGCTTCCCGTCCTCACGCAACTCAGGTAAATGCCTCATCGCCATGAGTATGTATCTTCAATTCGCTCTAGGGTGTTTGCTTGGAACTGATTATGTTTAATTGATGGCTATAGATGAGTTTTTGATGTTTCCCTTCTGTTTGATTTGAATCTGATTTTGCTCTCTGTGTCATCAAACTGGAGTTACTTTTTTGCTCGTTCAATCTGCTAAGGTACACAGAGAGAGTGTCGACTGAATCATATAATGACAATTCTGTAGAAATTCGGTAAACCAAATTCAGTTTATGTTACTGTTCTCATTTTGGTCAATGTGAAAATTGAAATCGGATTCCCTGGATTTCCTTGTATATCCTGAAGCAAACTTGGTGACACCTTAGCATATCTGTTCTACTGTAGTAATCATACTTTTAAATTGCAGCTTCTTTGATCCACGAGATGTTGAGTTGACAAGTTGGGAAGATCCAGTCTCTTTCCTGCAGAGAGAACGAGCTGTTTCTTTTGTAACCAACTGCTTGATTGACAATTATGATTGCAAACCAAAGATGATGCAAGCCAGTGGACAAAAGTTATGGAGCTCCGCAATAAGCCTGGTTTCACAGAACAGGAAGCGTGGTTATTGTATTGCGCGTGCACTTGTGGAGGACAACGTTGTCGTCTCAAGTCTGCATGGTACAATCCGCATCAAGGACCCCATAGCTGATGAAATCTCAGGGGAGGAAAAATCAGACTTCATGGGTTTCAAACAATTGAGGATTCTGTTGATCAAGCTGATGCAGAAAGCCTTCGGGGACAATGTTTTCTCAGATTTGTCGTTGGATATATCTCATTTGTTGGATATACTGCATGTGGCTGCATTGCATGATACTCTGGCTTGCTACCATGGGCCCTGTTAACCCCTGAGGGAAGAGCATGGCTTAGTGTCAAGCTGTTTTCTTGTTTGAGGGAAGAGATCATTGAATCCGGAGGAGACCCTGCAGCGCAGAAAGTGCAGGATTTTTATCATGACCTTGGTTGTCTGGGCACTGGCATAGATGCCATGCACCCTTTCTTTGGGCAGTTGCGTAAGTATAGCCATGATCTGAAGGAGAAGATGTCTAGTAGAAAGAAGCGGGATGTTGCTGAGCTGGATATCATGGACCAGGATGAAATCGATCTGACTGCTGCTGACTCATGGCTCGTGGCGGTAAACCGGAATGGTGTAATGCACCCATTCAACAAGAAACTGTCAGCTCTTGCCCAGGGTGGCCAATACACTCGCTCTGATGTGATTCAATTGCTCCACTATAAGCTGGCGCTTTACCTACCTGTTGCCCAAGCATTGTGCAGGTCCTACATGTTCTTGGAATATCTTGATATGGGTAACTGCAAACTGCTACCATGAGGAAACTGTATATGAGGAATAGAACTAACTTTGCCATATGGGCCAGCCTAACTTTGTTGATCATTAATGCAAAACTAACCCCATGACTCTACTTCCAAAGACCCCTGGTGATGGCACTAGTACTCTGCAAAGTGCTAACTCCATAAACAACTTGGGCAAGAGATAGAGGATTGACATGACTGATAGTTTGAAGCAGATGTCTGGTGCCTGTGCACATTTCACTTAATTGTTGGAATGCAGTTATCATCGTTTCACCTGTGCTGTGTCAGTGGGTAAGTGCCAACTGCTATCCTGAGGAGACTGTATATGAGGAATAGGACTAACTTTGCCACATGAGCCAGCCTAACTTTGTTGATCATTAATGGAAAGCTGACCCCATGACTCTACTCCAATGACTGCTGGTGATAGCACTAGTACTCTGCTAAGTGCTAACTTCATAAACAACTTGGGCAAGAGATAGAGGATTGACATGACTGATGGTTTTAGCAGATGACTGGTGACTCTGCACATTTCACTTAATTGTTGGAATGCAGTTATCATTGTTGCACCCGTTCTTTGTCAGTGGGTAAGTTCTTATTCTATCTCTTCTGTTTAATTTAGTAATTTGCTCAGTTGAAGCTTGATTCATTGTATTGAGCTCTTTCGCTGCATGAAACGCATGGAATTTTCAACTTGTTCTATGTAATTTGAAGTCCAAACTGGAGTAACACAACCTTGGTAGCATGTTGTTTTAAAATCGTTAATTTACTGCTATGTAGATTGATCCACTGAGTGAACACATTGTATTCTTCATGTCTTTGCAATGGTGTTATCTGAACTTCCATTGAAATAAATAACCAAGGATATTACTGGCAGCTCTAAACATCATCTTTATTGCCTGGATTCATGATCGTCATTTCTCTGTCATATTTTAATCCTACTATTTCTCTGTAAGATTGTTATTGTCATGTGCACAGCTATTCTATTGTTCCTAAATAGTTGGACAGTTGGTTAACCAGTCATCACTAATGGGCTCCCTTTGTTTTCTAGTCCCACGGTCTACTACCCCCACCTCGTTGCATTTCGTGCTCGCTACTATGTGGAAGGAGAAAGCTCCGACGGTGTCTCTACCCTTGTCAGCAGCAGGCAGGCTCAACCTCTTTCTGGATGTTGGACTGTTCTCTCTTTTTTTATCTGTTAGTTTTCTTTGGAGGACCTTTTCCTGAATTTGGAGCTTGTTCTAGTGTCGTCTCTGGATTCAAAGTAGGTAGGTTATGTCTGAGGTTGGTGGTCTGCAAGTCCTGTAACTCTGTTCGGATGGAACGAAGCTTTCTGCCAAGTACTATTTGGTGTTTGGTCATGACTTTCGTATGGCCACATGAGATGCTTTCTAGTTCTGTTTTGAGTACATCATAAATTTTTAGTGTATTGGGTTTTGGTTTCCTTGCCATGGGAAACCAGGCGCTAAGCTCTGCCTTCACCTAGAAGGTCTTTGGGTATCCCATCCCACAAGGCAATAAACATCATGGTGCTAGCGCTGTGGCATTTGTTGGGCGCATGATCACTTTACTCGGATCACCCTTTCTTCCCTGTGAAGATTTGGTTTAGAGGCAATATTTCTCGTTTGGTTAAACGACATACAGTCAACAGCAGAATCGATCATTGCCCTGTGTGAACATACCAGCTCCGCCAGGCTAATGACTGCTTAGGTACGTTCATACTGTGACTGGAACAGGAATACCACCTGTACAATCTGCAAAGCAAGCACAAACTTCGCAGATTGCATAAACAGCCTCGTTTCTTTCGTTACCAAGAAAATTCCCCGGCTGGCAGCGGTAAGCCTCCCTCATGGGAAAAAAAGAAAAAGAAAATTCCGTTGAATAAGGCCGTCCGACCAGTAGCACACATGTACAGATACAACAACAACATCATAACCTTTAGTCCCAAGCGAGTTGGGGTAGGCTAGAGATGAAACCCAAGAAACAAAGCTCAAGGCTCAGGAACATTGATAGCTATTCTCCAAGCGCTCCTATCGAAAGCTACCTCTTTGGAAATACTCCACTCCTTAAGGTCTCTATTTACCGCTTCGTCCCAAGTCAATCTAGGTCTACCTCTACCTCTCTTTATATTATTGGCCCGCCCTAGAACCCCAATACGCACCGGCGCCTCAGGGGGCCTCCGTTGGACATGTCCAAACCATCTCATCCGATGTTGGATCAATTTCTCCTCAATAGCACACATGTACAGATCTGTTTACAAAATCTAGCGCAACTTCCTATTCTACTGAAAGCGGTTATGTTGTAATATCGTACAACCTCCCAAAAGGATGTGTACTTGACAGATTTCAACGCAAGCAGGCAGCGGAACCACCATCAGCAGTCCAATCGATCCAGTTCTTCCCTGCATCCGAGGTATTTCACCGCGATAACGCTTGGAGTTGAGATAGAGATGGAGAATCCCACGCTCAAATGTAGACTTGACCATTTTCTTTTGCGAGTATTCCCATTCCTTGTTCACAATAAGGGTTTGTGGAAGGACAACAGATTCTCATGGAAAAAGCTAAGAAAAATATAGCAAAACAAATGGAGACACAAGGCTTACAATGTCCTCATGGAGGGCCGGCACGAAATCTTGTCTCACCAGTGCTTCCATCTTTGATCTTTCTCTATACTGTATGTTGGTGCCTTTGGTTTATCCACAAGATCAGGGTAAAATATATTGAGCTTGTAGCCTTGATTTGGTTGCATTTATTCCATTCATATTCAGTGTGTAGTGTGTACCCGATTGAAGTAATTGGGCTTTCTTGATCGATACTTGTCAATGCTACCAGTACACGTGCGAGTATATGAATAAGGATATGCCATCAGCAACCAGCTGAGTAAAATGTTCTCATGCAATACGTCGATGCACCTAAGTTGCTAAATCATGCCTCTAATGTGTAAAGCTCATTACCATCACTAGTATCAAACTACAATATGGTTAATGAATTTAAAATTCACTGAGTTATTATTAAGAGACTATTTGAAAATTTGGATAAGCTTAAACTTTAAGGTGTCGTTTACATGGTTCAGGAATCAGAATATAACAAGATACAAATATGTCTTTCTGGAGCAGCACTAAAAAATTGAGACTGTTGTGCCAGATTCCAGCAGCATTCTGAGAACCCTCTCTTACTGAACCAATATAGAAACAGAATAATGGACCATGTGGATATGCAACAACTGTATGCTACGACACTAGAAAGGCAATTTTTTGTTTGAACTGAACACAGCGAGGGAGGCCCCCGCTGTGGAAATTTTATTAAAAGACTAGAAAGGCAATTGGATCCAAACTATGCCGAGAAGGCAAATGATGCAAATCTGAGAATCAAGGTTCACTTGTGCACCCGCACCTAATACTGCGTCCCCTTCCTCCATAGCTCCCATCATTTTTATGGCCTTCATCTCCATCTCATCAGGCACTCTTGCCTTTGCTTTGATGGCTTCATGAACTTTTGTTTGATGCTCCAAAACTACAGCTTCACGTTTTCGGTCCCGGAGATAATTAAAAGCACAAAACATGAGTCTGAGCTGCCAACCTCATTCAATGTCTGGTGCATATAAAACGAACCTAGCAAGATGACGTTACTAAGAACAACTTTTTCCCGTTTTCTCATATTAAATCTAGCAGTATCCCAAATTGGAAGTCGCCATGAGGAGTATTGCCATCAAAATTAAGTAATAAGATCTAAATGAATCGATGCTCCTCTGAGGGTAAGGCACGTATGAAGGTCGAAGACAGCAATGAGAAAAACATCTTCCAGTAACTAGTACAACCAATCCTGGATCTAACATCTCATAAAATCGATCCTTAAACTACCACTGTTACCAGAAAACTTCAACAGTTCCTCTTTATCCTCTTTATCAATGAAATAGGCACAATCCCATGCCTGTTTGTTCCAAAAAAAAAGAAAAACGTCAACAGTTCCTCCTCCATTCTTTAAAAAAAAAAAGTTCCTCCTCCACAGCCTTTTATTCGCCGATCCTTCTCCATCAGTAACTGACGAATGTGCTGCCAGTTTTACCTACATTGCATCGATACTAGCAGATCAGTAAAAGACCATCTCTTCTACATATCTATTCAGCACATCCTCCCATACAAAAAGGTTACATATCTGCAAAACAAATTTTAGTAGTTTACTATTCTCCCCATTCTAACTACCACCGAAAGAAAAGGCTATAATGTTGGACACCAATGTGAAGGTACACAACTTTCTTTTAAGGTCTTCCATTACAACATTGAACAGTACTTGCACAATCCCTTTTGGGGGTGTGGACCAGCAGTAATGGTCATTTAATCATCTAAAACTCCTTTCAACCTTTTTTTTATTTTTGCAAGATTATTTAATCAGTATGTAACAGTTCCTTTAACTTGAAAAAAATGTGCCATTTCAATAAAGAGTTAAGGGCAATACTGATCAGATCTTTCCATTCGTAAAACATTTAGAAAAAAAAGAAGAAAATGGTGTAAAGAAGATAATTTGTCCAATTAGTAGCAATTCAGCAGAATTCAATCATAGGGAACTCGAAGCTCAAGCACCTCAAATGGAACTTCTAGGTGTGTAGGGATTGATGTTTTGATTTCAATATCCCAAGTGTCACACCCGGTTTTAGAAAGAAAACCGAGTACATCTCATATGTGCGCCAGGATCAAATTACACACATATGATAGACCGTGAGTGAACAACAGAAACAGTACTCAAACGAATATTTAATAAATAAAGTATTTATTACACTCACGACTAAGGCACAAAGGCCAAATTAAACTGGTTCACACGATAACTAAAGACGATAACTCCAAAAGCACTCCACAGGCATCTGACTGGGGGAACACACGCCTAGAAGTCATCAAGATCGCTGAGGTACTCCGCTCCATTGTTACCTTCTGATCCAATATAAGCAAGGATGAGTACACTTATGGTTGGTACTCAGCAAGTGGGGGAAATATGCAAGCTATCAAGGAAAGGCTTGGTTTGCAGCGGTCAGCATTTTAGTTGGTCAAGTTTTATTAACAAGCAACTATTTACTAAGATATAAGTATATACCAACCCATATTAACATAAAATAAGCATAAATAAATCATGAGCATAACCAATAACATATGCATGCAATGATTTGATTTCATATTCCGATAGATTAATCACGTGAGGGTCCAGACCGTTCATGACCGCGAACACGGCTGTTATAACAGTTTTACACTCTGCAGAGGTTGTACACTTTCACCACAATTCGCGTAAAAACTCCGAAGAACTTTAGACCCAACCATGTAGTGCGGGCCAGGCACGTACCACACTTCCGAGGTGTGACTGCATAGGGACGCTACGAAGCCTTTAGAAAGAATTCCTACATGTGTGTTTGTTCCCAGTACTTACGGTTTCAACAGAAGATAACCTCTTCCGATCCCCGGACCAACACATCCACAAACAAATAACCACCCAACAGGCAGCACAAACACAACATGTAGTTCATCTAATTATTCAGCTAAGACCAGAGCCATATGGTATTATGGTTGTACGGTAAATCCTGGGTGGTTCTCCATGTTTCGATTAACATGGTGATCTTGTATTAACATAACAAGATATAAATAATAAGGATATTTGTCAATGTTGGATAGAACCCATCATGAACCAAGGTTAAGCATCTAGCATAGCTACCCAACATAAAAGTAAACCCGGTGTATCAAGGCTTAGGTGGAAAAGACTAGTCATCCTTACATAGGACCCATCAAATTAACGCATCGCGAACATAAATATAAACTTTGTTGTCATGCAATGTGTATGGGTTCAAAAGAGTATGCAGAGGGGGAAATCCACTTACCTTCCTCAAAGTACTGCGGTGGATCCTCCTCGTAGACTTGATCTTGATCTCCCTCGAACGGACCGTTCTCTACACGATTCGCACAAGCATTCAATCAATAAAAGCAAAACAATACACCATACAACTTTTAAAGACGCAAAGACATGTCTAGAACTATTCTTGATGAAAAGACGATCGCGTGAGCGCAAAGATCACTCAAATCGGACTTAAAACGGTCAAGATATGGCTAAAACAAGGTTTAAGGACTTCTTTGAACTAAATCTAACTTTCCAGGGGCTTAAACAGAAGAAACCAGGGACCTAAAACGTAATTTTATATAAAAACAGAAGGACTTTAGTGAAAAACTACCTTAAAGGATGGCGGGTTATATTTTTAGAAAGCTCAGGGGCTAAAACAAAAAGAAAAGGACCTAGATCTAATTATTTTGAACTGGCTTGGACCGCGGGTTAATTTCTATAAAACCGAGGGGCTTTTCTGCAAAACAGCACGGCAGACCGGTGCGACTCGATTTGACTCGAGTTGGGTCGATTCTCAGCCGTTGGATTTCGATCTAACGGCTCTGGATCGCTCGACTCAACCGCGGCGGCGCTGACGGCCGGAGACGGCGGCGCTTCGCCGGAGTTAAGCAAAACTCGAGCTAGGAGGCTCTAAATCTCACCGCGTTTGGCATGAAAGAAAGAGGGGAAAACGGAGAATCCATTTTGGGGGTTCTAAACAAGGATTACGCAACGGTGGGAGCTCACGGCGGCGAGCGGCGGCTCGGTTGCGACGGTGAGGTTGCGTGAGCGCGAGAGAGCGAGAGAGAGAGGGAAAACGGGCTCGGCGACTTCCTTACCTCCACGCGAAGCTTGGCGGCGAGATTGAAGCGGCTAGACGACGCTGGGAAGCTCTAATCACGGCGGCGGCTTAACCCTAGGGTTTGCGGCGGCGCAAGCTCGATTTGCGGCAGAAGCAAGAGCTGAGGGCCAAAGGGGGTCGAGGCGACGCCTTATAAAGGGCCGAGGAAGCTCCGACTTGCACTCCAAGGCGCGACACGACGGCGTATGGCGCTCGGACTCACCGTCGAGTCCTACTCGACGACGACGCGAGGTAGACGATGACAGCCCGGGCCCACACGTCAGTGAGACAGAGAGAGAAAGAAGAGAGAGAGCTCGGCCGGGCCGCGCTGGGCCGACTATCGCGCGCGAGCTGGGCCGTGAAAAGGGAACCGGGCCGGGAAAACAGACTGGGCTGGGCTAGAAAAAGAGAAAGGGAGAGAAGAAAGGTTTTGATTTTAGTTTAAACTTTTACAAACTCTTTCCAAAATTCAAACCAACATTCAAAATTTATGCAAATCAGCACGAATGCAACAAAGACTTTATAGACTCTAATTTAAATGTTGTTTAAATATTTAAGAGCCAAGATTTAAATTGCAAATTAGTATTTCCTAAAACAATAGAAACTAAGAAAAATTAGTTGCCTATATAAATTTTAATGTGATGATAAAATTAGGGTGTTACACCAAGCTACTTCTATAGCATGATTTTCTAGAATATAAAGTATGTTCTAACTGGTTCTAGCTCCATGTCTTCTCTTAAACATCGTCTGATCAACTAAGAAAGATCTGAGAATGGGAAAATGTTTTTACAGGACACAAGAGATACAAGGAACTAGTTTATAGAGAACCAAGAAACTAGTTTATCATTATCTCACTTTTTTTCTGCCAGCCAAATGGATACAAGTGTGTTGTTGATATATCCCTCTGGCTGGGAGAACAAAAGTACATTTTTAAGAAAAGAAAAGGATCCTAATGAAAGCTAAATAATAACTGAGAAATGGACTGGTATACAAAATAGGAGAGAACAGGGACATATGGGTGGGGATTCATATAAATGAGCATAGAAATAGACATGAAAGATCATTTAGCCAATACAGGAAAATATGTAGCCAATAAGTCAAGAATGGAGCAAAAATAAATACTTTTTAAGTTATAATACTTGTACTAAGACTTTATTTATATTTAACGGAACTATCAATCAAGGGCTGAATTCTATAGGGGTACATGCAGACACCATGATATGCATCCTATTCAATTTCACTTTATATGCTTCCGAACAAAATTACCAAGATCAACATATCAGTTCATAAAAACATTCAGTTGTGCATAAGCATGTCTATATGACTTCGCAGTCCAATCCAGGAAACATCTCAAACTGTATGCATCAAGCCAAGTGACAATTTAATGTGTTAAATCTATGATCAAATACGACATATTGACCAACATATAACTATTGTTGGGATCACAAATTAGTTTCTCCCGAAAAGGACAACAGAAGAATAACATCAGCTTCTTTTGTTGTGACAAGGAACTATCAATGATAATTCGTGTAGCAGGCCAGCCCTGTCAAAGCAGAATAAGTAAAGAAATATAATATTTTTTTGCCATGCACAATTAGAGGTGCAAGCAACATGCACACTCGAAATGCATATTCTAGTATACTCATAATAGTATGATTGCTTCACTATGTATATCATGATAGTAAGTGGCATAGTAAGACTGACCCAAAACAGTACAACTAAAACCATGATTGAATGAATATCCAAGTGTCAAGACAAGTTCAACTAGGTCAGGGATACGGAAAAATGTGATCTGGCTAATACAGATTCTTGTAACAAAAAAAACTATCATAACTTCAATGGCAATCGAGATAAACACATCAAGTGCTTGCCAGCTTCAGTTCAAAAGGTTAATATATTCATACTACTTGCTTTGAGAACCAAGATATAATTGTACACATGTTTTCGAACATCAATGAACTAGATTACTACTGCTAGAGATGGAATATGTAAGAGGACGAGCAACATCAAAATAAGTAATAACATAAGGTGTTAATTATAGTTGCACCCAAATGTGTTACGGGCCAGCAGGAGTCGGCCATGAGCCTAGCCCCACCGCCCTAATCACCTACGCACGACGGCGGCGGCACAATCAACATGGCTGAGCCACAGACATTGTTTCCTAGATATTTTGATTACTTTCCATAAATATAGATTTCAGTTACGGTAGGTTGTGTTAGGAGAGGATAAATACTTCGAGGCTCTTTGGGAATTAATTAAGCAAGGAAATTATCTTTGCCTGGCCTCAAGGGCTATCTACAACTCTCTCTCGATCTCCTACGCTCGCACGCCGTCACGGCTCCACAGTGCTGCCGTGCTCCACGCCCTCGCCCTCCAATTCTTCACCCAAACTCCCTGCGAGAGATCCCCGGTAGGACTCGGAATCCTACCAAAATGTTTGCACAAATAACTGCATATTAGGATAAAAGATTGCAGCCAAGGTACTAGCGCTACTTTCTAGCTTCCTATTGATCGAATGCAGCTAAGGTACCTTATGTCGACAGCAAGCCACTGATTGGATGCAACAGATGTTTATATTAGGTCAACTAATGCGTGTGTATTGTAAGTAAAACAAAAGCCACACAAATATACCTTAGCTGCAATATAGAGCAAGTAGAACTATCAATTCCCAGAAGTCAGAACAAAACATCCTAGGTATTTATTCGAAAATTAAACTACATTCTTCAAGTCCTACAAAATAATACCTAAACTTAGACATGAGTGTGTTATGAAGAAATCCAAAACATGGGTATATGAGATTTAACCTCTGCAGATCCAAAACATGAAATCTTCAGTACCAATAAAGAGGTAAAATGCTTTGTATTTCTAGTTGTTGATTATATTAACAAATTACAAAGGATGCACAAAGGACATTAGGGGAATCACACCTCACCTCAAGCATCATGGCTTACAGGGATGAATGAATGATGGGGCTGCAATGGTGAAGCTGGCAAGGTTGCTTTTGCTAAAATGCTTAAAAAAATATCATCAAACATGCTAGTATCAACCGTTGCTCGTGATAAACAAGAGAACGTTGGCGAAGCAAGACGACAGGCTAATGGACAAGTAGAATGAGGTAGAAGATGACAGGCTACGATGGAAGAACAAGGGAGATCCAATCACGTGGGTGGTGGAACTCAGTGTAGTAGGGATCTAAAAAAAAGTACAGGCGGCAGATCCAACTGCTGTGAGCCACCGGAGACCGGGAAGAAGGGCGGAGCGAGGGCGATGATGAGCTCACCGTCGTTGCGAAGATGAGGCAGGACAGTGGCGCTGAGCAGATGCACGGTGGTGACGACGGCGGCCGGAAGAGGAATGTTGGCATCAAGAAGATGTGCAGCGCCGGCCAGCAGAGGCATGGCGGCATCAAGCA
The DNA here is from genome assembly GCA_015342445.1 of Digitaria exilis. Classification (NCBI taxonomy): domain Eukaryota; kingdom Viridiplantae; phylum Streptophyta; class Magnoliopsida; order Poales; family Poaceae; genus Digitaria; species Digitaria exilis. Next base: position 1,105,887 of record JACEFO010001608.1, read on the forward strand.
TATGCGCGGCGGCATCGAGATGGGTGGCGGTGAGGAGCGGCATTGAGACTGTATATGAAGTGATCCAACTGATGTGATTGTTGCCCAGATGAACGGTCTGGATACTGTGTTCTCAGAATATTCAGTGCAAAATGTTTGGTTAGTGAAGCTATGAGATCACTGTCGTTGTCCTTGTGCACCTGTGCGTATGACCACAGATGTATGCTGAGCTATGAGCCAATGGCAGCAAAAACCTTGACAGAATTTTACTTCATCAGGTCCATTCTATTCTGATTTCATCGTTCGAAACATTTAGCAGGGAACCTGCTTATGTTCCATCATTCCACCTGTAAGCACATGCAACGTATGTCACACCTCGTGGAGAAAAGCATGCCAACACAACAGAACAAAAATAGCATCGAGAGAAGGGGAGAAAAACAACACCGGAAATTAAGAGAAACAAGATTTGTACTTATTTAGACATCTAAAATCAAAAGGTGGCCCATTCCAGGTAATATCTCAACACAAGCTAAGAGAAGTCTCTCGTCCAAAGCATCACAGCTAAGAGCTGCCCAAACTTACAGAAAGGGAAATGCAAATAGTTTGGAACAAGACCAACCCAAGGATGAGACGCCTCAAGCTGCTACCAGCCCACACATGAGCGACCCAACATTAGAGGAACCATCTCACCCAACCAACACGCTGATTCACAGCACCCAGCGGATCATCTCATTGGTGAACATGTATCGTATGGACTTGTGTCTGATCATCTCGATCCCTTCCTGATCATCCTGACCACCTCCGCGAGTAACCATCTGGATGCCAGTGAGCACGGCAAACTTATCCACAACTGAATCCAAGTGAAATGATTCCCATCCGTCGTCGCCGTTAACAACTCGGAAGGTCTTAGCAATACAAAACCAGCCCTTGCCAAGGTTGATGAGGCTAATCCTTGTTGGAGACCACTCCTTGGGTGTCTTAAGGTCCGTCCAGGAATGCTCCAATGTCGGTGGCTTGTCATCCTTGGCAACGCCAGAGAGGTCCCAAGCACATAGTTGCTGCCTGTCCCTGGAGGAGAAGCCCATCCACAGCTTGAGGTCAGGAACGTACTCTGCTGCACCATAAAAGGGCAGCACCCAGCCACCGCCGGCTTGCCTCCATTCGCGCTTCACTGTGTCAAAGCAGTAGGTGCCACCACCTGACCTTGCAAAGGTTGACACGCAGATGGTGCTGCCACCGTCTACCACCGTGTAGGAGCGGACATTGCCAGCAAAAGGCGGCGGTGGGAGAGGGTCCGAGCGCCAGCCCCTGTCGCTGCCAAGACTGCCGAACCTGAGCACATCGAAGGAGGACGGGCCTCGCAGATCAGCAAAGCTGGACAGACCATATCCCAGATCAACAGAGGTGTTCATGACGTAGAGGTCTTCTTCGGAGGCACCAGGCCGGGCAACAGAGATAGCCATTGGCGTGGAACCCTTGCCACAGCTGAGAGAGGGCATAGCTTGGATACAGCCCCAGTAGGCGTTGTAGAGCATGGTGTGGCCCGCCGTGTTGCTGCAGAGGATCCTGTCCTCGCAGCTGCGGGGGCTCACCAGCGCGAACATCTCCAGCTTCCCAGCATCCCAGAGCGTCGTGGGCGCAGACTCGAACCGCATGGTCGGCGCGGGAAGCGACGGCAAAATGGATACCTTGCCATTCGTTTTGTTCGCTGCTTCAGCCGCCGCCGTTGACGGGAAGAAGAGATGCTTCGACACGTCCAGCCGGTGCAGCGTATACTTGTGGCCGCTTCGCCTCTCCGCAACGATGTTCACGAACCGCCTGATCATCCTCTCCATGCCCCCCATACCGCACTTGATTGATCTACCTTGCAATAACGAAAGAAAATGGGGGGGAAAAAAATACGATTTTTACATATCCTCAGAGATTACAAGGACGGACTAGTGAGGGGATCGCCCCATCGTACCTCGGGAAGACGGATCAGCTGTTGACCTTGAGGGCCGTTGCGCCTGGAGTGCGATTGGTTGGAGGAGACGAGTCGCGGCGGCGGAGGGTCGCGGTGGGTCGGGGGGCGGCGGCGGCGAGATTGGGATGAGGTCGGGGTAGGTAGGGCTCTGAGTGCTTCCGACTTTATGTAGGACTGCTGGCTCGGATTTCGTCTATTATTTCCGAGCTTCTGTGGGCTGAGAGGACCAAATCACCCTAGGATGAGCCCATTTCCCTTCCTGCTTTGCTTTTTTTTATTAAAAACAAAATGCAGGCATATAAGAATAAGAAGGAACAATAATGACAATAATAATCTAGTGATGGTGGATATAATCTTTATTTCCAAGTACTAATGTTTCTTCACATAATTTTTCAATCAATTTATATTCAATTTAATTTTCAAGTCTTGCTTATTATTGGCATCTTCCGATGGTTAGTGGATACATGCAAATTTATAACTTAGATCTCCAATGTTAAGCATCTTTAAAATTTTATTCCTAGATTATCTCAAATATGGTGGGGTGCTATCCAAATACAATAAAATAAAGATGTAAATTCTGAACAGATTGAAAGCAAAGATCCTGAATTGAAACTATGTGTGAGGTTATGTTATAAATCCTTGTTTATTTAGAAAGCTTGTAACGAGTTATCACTTTACTCCATGTGACCATGTACAATGCATCTAGATTGGAATAGCATGGATCAGATTTTGATGTATGAATATACATTTTTCCCTTACTGTGTGTTTTATAACATGTGGCGTCTCTACTATAGTCTATAGATAACCAAAATAATGGCCATCAATCTCTAGAGCAGATTGAGTTGTATAGTCAACATAGAATTTTCGACATCTCCAAAGAAATAATTAATTATCATGAACAGTTGAAAATATCTTCAACATAGAAAAAAATCACTTGTCTGCTAATTGACCTTGGTTTTTTTGCAGTGAGGATTTTACTAAACATGAAAAATGATGAATAAATATACCGTTGATATAATCTTTCAAAAAAATGTATCGTTGTTATATTACTCAAGCTGCCCATGAGCCACGGCGGTGCAACGGGATATTTGGGCCAAAATGACCTGCGCCCATCGGCTTACGGTAGATCTTGGTTTACCTACCTTTCAGTGTTTGAGATTCGTACAAACAATAATAATTGTTGGATCTCACCCCAACCCTATCCCCACCTTCCTCACCTGCCCACTGCCACCCTCCTCCTGCCCGCCGCCACCTCTCCCTGTCCACCCATGATTCATTGCCCCGCCATTTGTGGCAGCCGCAGCCCGAGCGCTGTACGGCCACTGCTAGGAAGCCTGCCACCCACCACTGCTCGTGACGCTGCCACCATCGCCTGCTGCTGCTACACTGCTGCTTGCTGCTACTGTTGCGTCATCACCGCCTACTACTACTGCGACGTCGAGCGCTGCTCGTGATGCTGTGTCGCCGCCAGCCCGCCGCGCCATGCCCGACTGCATGTTAGATGCCGGCTGCCACTGGCTCATCGTGACCTTGTGTCGCCACCATCTGCCGTTGCCAGAGAAGAAGCACGGGACATTTAACATTCTGTTCTCCCTATTTCAACATTCTGTTCTCCTTGTTTCAATATTACATCCTCCCTGTTTCAACATTAGGGAGGTAAATGTTGAACCTGTGCGATAAAAGTGTTGCGTATGTGTAAAGATAATGTTGGATCTGTGAAACAGAAATGTTGGATAGTGAAGAGGAGGAGATGCCAAGAGAGATACAGAAGAGATGAAGGACACCCTATTGGATCCCATTTTCTTCACAGCATTTTCATTTTTACTGAAATGAATTGGTTTAGCTAGTCTCTTCGAGTTGCTCTAAGCGACGACAATCTTGGTGACCAGGTCCACCTTAATTTACATCAATAGCAGCTTGTTTGTGACTCCACGACCACAATGACCATGGTGAAGGGCCACCGCGGGGTCGAGGTGGTTACAGCCTGCCACACGGCACATATAAGAACCCGCAATATGACCAGCCGCCGCTCGTGGCCTATGTCCGGGGTTCCACACAACGATTGCCGTGGACGTGGCATTGTAGACGAGCATGTAGACTGTAGCGGAGGACACGACCTTGGTGGGCATCCACCTGGAAGGGTCGGCGCAGGGCAGGCCAAAGGATGAGGTGGTGGGCGCCAAGATGGTGGTGCCTTCCCCGTTTAATTCTTTGATGTTCTAGTTCAGGATGTTCCAATTCCTATTTGAATTTGTACTATCCATTATAACACTTTAGAAAGTTTTCTGTGGGCTGTTATCTCCAAGCATGTGTTTGGTTTCAAGGATGAAGTGGAACGGGATGGGTCGATCCCATTTTTAGGCATGTTTGGTTGGGGGACAAGTGGAACAGAGTCATCCCCAAAGAAGCATATTCCTCCTAGATGCAGGATGACCCCGTCCCTCCAAAACGAGCGGACGGGGTCATCCTACCTTCACGCCGTGCAGCCCCCATCTTCTTCGATGCATGCACGACCACGGCTCCGAGCAGCGGCCGCGTAGGAGCTGAGTCCCTGGCAAGCTCCACGGCGAGCAGGAGCTGAGACCCTCAGCGAGCTTCCTAGCCTGCGCGGCAAGCAAGAGCTCAGCCCCCTGATGAGCCTCACACATAGCTTGCCAAAGGTGGTGTGAGGCCAATTCAATCCAAAGTTGAGTAAGATTGAGACAAAATAATTGTTCAGGAGCACAAACAAGAAGAGCACAAAGCCTGAAAATCCTCGGCACAGGATTTGCCGAGTGTTACACTCGGCAAACCCTCTATTTCCGGTAGTGTACAACATTGTTTAACCGAATATCAAAGAAGACCACGAACCAATAGCAGTCATAACATCCAGGTAAAGTTTAACTACAGGGCACATAAATTAATTAACCACCAAAACCAGCGGTCACACTCTGGCTCCAAACAACCGTATGAACCATTCATACAACAAAATAAAAATCCAGGACAATCCCTGGGATATAATTGGACGTTGGGTCGATTATCCATGGGCCACCAGGTTGTTGTCTGCATTATCTCCTGTTTCACCAACATCATCATCCTTGCTGGCCTTCAGGAGAGGTTCAGTTGTTACTTCCGAAGGAGAGACGACACCTGTTGATTGCCCATTTTTTATTTCAATGATTGTGATTTCAGGGTAAACATTCCTAGACCTATCAAGAGTAGATCCAGATCAGGAAATTCAGAGTGAGAGATAGTAGGAAACAGGAGTTTACCAGTCAATTGTGAGTGGCTGGTAAGTCAAAAGTTAATATATTGAGCATTGCAGAACTGTACTTTTATTTCTGTATGCTCATTTCTTATAGCATAGCATTTTAGACAAAAGGAAACCTATAATTCCAGAACTTTCATTGCAAGCTTAGGTGTGAAAGTACACATGGAATATGAGTTACAAACCTTACCAGCTTACTTGCAAGCCCAAATATGGCCAATGAGGCATGACACTACTGATGGAACTAAAGAAGATAGAGAAAAGAAATGGAAAAATAAAAAGGCAGAAACCACGTCAGCAATCCTAGCATATATACCACTAATTAATTTCACAACAGGATATTCATAAGTATTGCAACATAATATTATGTCACCTTGACTGAGAAGGCTGTTGGCCGCACAAGGCCCCCCATCACTTAAGGCGCCTGCTCTTGGTCTTTTACCTGTAGATCAAAAGATTCAAAAGTAATATCAACTTGCTGAATACTAACTTAGCATTGTTTTCATATTTTTGACAAATGGAAAAAGGTAAATGTACGCAACTAACTTATTATCCACAGTTATATATATATATATACAAAATGATAAATGAGTATGTACACATCCCCAAGGTGGTTTTTTGACAGTGGTGTAGCTACACACTTGTGTAGAAAGGATTTATCCTATATATATATACACACACACGCATACATACATATAGATATATACATATACATATAAATTCGTAACTATATTGCACCACTGGTCGAGCTAAAACCAGAAAGAGAGAAAAAGAAAAAAAAATACAGAAACCCTGAAGGATAACATATTGAATTAAATTCATTAGTATTACTGCACAGTTTTAGCTTGTCTGCGACGACCATTGCCCCCTCTAGATCTTGCTCTTGATGCACCATCTGTAAGTGGCACTTTCGTTACTGCATCAACATTGAAAGCGGCATCAACTGGCTGAGGAATTGACTTCGCAAAGCTAAACATTTGTTTTCACTTTTCTCCCACCAGCACAATGATACTACAATGAGTTCCAACTCAAGACTTTGACGCACAGCTACTACATACCGGACAGCGGATCACATGCATTTACCATAGAACGAGCCCATGAGCTCAGATACCCCACTATAAAAGTGAACAACAAATTAAAGATCATATCTGAGCAGCTAAACTCCGCTAATGAAGTTTAAGCAAAGATTGACAGGCCGGTTGCCACAAATGGCAAACTAAAAGGTAAATGACACCCAACTTATTATTATAAACAGCTCTAGAAGGTGTATAGCCTCTCCCATCACCACTTGACCAATTAGGAGAAGATGTACTAATAACTCCAGGTAAAGAATACCACTCATTTTTTAGTGTAGGTATAATCATCTATATTTCTATATAACTCACCACCATTCATAGCTAGTAATAAGGAATGTAAGGTTTCAGAAAGACACAATATAAACTAATGTAGGTAATGACTTCCCTCCTAGACGTGTTCCTGTAACATGAAGCTAAGGCATTGGGAAGTAAATCTCAAATCACCACATGAATTGAGTTCTACATTATCGATCGATTGTCGAGGCACCAAAATAACCCATTGCATGTGGTTATTAATGGATCCACGCCAAGTAATTTCCATGAATATTCCAAAGAAAAACCATTTTTTGTAGGAGTCACACAAAATGATATAACAGTAATTTCCACACTCTTGAGAAAACTATAAAAGTGAGGTAAGATATATATGCGCTAAAATGATCAAGACAATCAGGATGCCCGAAGCTACTAGTACCTGGAGTGCTAGAATATATATATAAGGGTTTCAGAAAGACACAAAAAGCCGATATCTGAATATATATATAAACTAATGTTGGTAATGACTTCCCCTCCTAGATGTGTTCCTGTACCAGCAAGCTAAGGCAAGGGAAGCAAATCTTTAATCACCACAGGAATTGACTTCTGCATTGTCAACCTCCCAAATAAACTAAAATAAACCATTGCCGGTGGTTAATGGATGCACGCCAAGTGATTTCCAAGAATATTCCAAAGAAAACCCCTTTTTTTACTTGGAGGAATCACACAAAATGATATAACATTAATTTCCACAAACCCTTAAGAAAACTAAAAAAGTGAGATAAGCTATATATGCACGCCCTAGAAGGCATGATCCAAGACAATCGCTAGGATGGCTGAAGCTGCTGCTAGTACCTGAAGTGCAGAAGTTCATGTAGGGAATGACGGCCATGACATCGTCCGAGCCCTCATACACCTTCTCCACCTTGTCAGTCTCTAGATCAACAGTGAATACCAAATTCCCACATCCGATGAAAGCAAGACCAACACCTTCGCCGATGCCAACCATACGAGGCGTGTCAGTCATCATAGAGGCATGGATGGGTAGCTGCTTGGCGAGATCAATGTTGTTGCACAGCAGCCATCCATTCCCACTCTCGTCCATGGAGGCATGGACCAAACACAAAGCCTCGATATCTCCATCACGGCGAACCCGAGCTTTTTATTGTCCTCCATGGCTATGAGCTCGATCGGCAAGGTGCGATGAAGCCACCGGTTGTAGCGCAGGTAAGGAAGATGTATCACTGACATTTCCCATGTCTTGACATCAAGCTTGAGGATTTTGTTCAGGTTGTCCAACATGAAGTGAAGAGCTTCGTTCACAAAGGTGGCGCGCTCCCGGCCGAGGAATCCACCTAGACCACCATGGAAGGATGGCTCACCCCACTCCCGGGTCACCGACGAGTAGACGCAGGTGAGGATCCCCATGCGATGGTCGGTGATGTAGACCACCTTGAATGGCCCACGGTGGCATCCACGGTGGTCGCCCGTGGCGGCGCCATCTCCGGCGATGGCTCCGGCGGCGGCGCAGAAGACGGCGGCCTTCCAGGTGACGGCGTAGCGGGGAGGGCGTGGGATCTTGGTGCGTTGTCTGGTGATGGAGTCCCACACGAGGAGGTCGAAGGAGGTCCAACGATCTTGGGTGCCGCGGAGGAGCACGCGGCCATGGCGGGTGTCGTGGGGGCGAAGGTCGTCGCCGATGTGGTCGCTGGCGAGTTGTGGGCGGAAGGAGGAGGACGGGGACTTGACGTGGCGGGCGGTGAACTTGAGGCCGTAGTGGCGGAAGTCGCCTTCCCTGACGTCGCAGAGGAAGCTCAGCATGGGGGAAGAGCGGCGGCGGTGGTGGGCGAGGTACTTTGCGCGGAAGGGTTTGCCGGTGATGAGGCGGCACCATTTCTTGTTGGCCATGGCGGCGCGGGCGAGGGTGGCGGGGTCTTCCGGGGCGACGCGAACGAGCACCTCCTCGATCATCTCCTCCGGAAGCATGGTGATGGTGGTCGTCGGAGTTGTCATCTCCGGTGGCGGGGCCATGGTGGTCGAGATCGGAAGCCGGTGGCGGAGGAGTAGGGTGTGTGGCGGCGGCGGAGCTAGAGGCGCCTAGGGTTTGGTGGGGGTAGGTGAGTGAGCTGCGGCTGCGGCCTGCGGGCGAGAGGAGAATGATTTCAAACAGACAGAGTGGCAGCGGCTGTCCTGGGGAGTGCGTGGATCTGACTGACAGGTCAGCCCCACGCGGTGGCTGCATGTCTTGACGTCACGAGAAAATCGGCTGCATGCTGTCCAGTCCGCATGCTCTCTGGCTGGCTGTAGAAACGGCGTGGCGATAGGTCATCGTGGTTTCTGCTCTCCTGCATGGCTGCATGCCTGCCATGCTCGCACTCTCATCGTGCATGCAAAGATTTTGCTGGATTCATTGAGCTAGCTTTTGCAATTACTTCGTTGCCATATTGTGATATCGACTCAGACTTAGGGTCCGTTAGGCAAGGATAGGCACAAGAGCTACGTGTTTGGATTGAGGGCAACGATACCTGCAGACGCATTGGCAAGATTTGGCTTGCTACTATGGGAGAGCCAATCCAGTTTTCCTGCCCTGGCAAGGCAAGCGGGCAAGGCCAGCAAAGCAACTAAACGCTCATGATGGAAAAAAAATTATAAGAGTTGCAACCCATTGGATTGTGAGTTTCTCTCACATGATCGACGTACTATCTATCTTACCTCTTCTGCCACCCTAGCAAGCAATACCTTCGCCGCTAGAGTAAGTTGTTGTTGGTGGAGAAGGGTGAGTGGGGTATCCAGTGTAGAGGAAGAAGCTTGATGTAGGAGTTGAGTCGATTGGTGGGGGAAGAAGAGTCGAGAAAGAAGATAAGGTAGCGGAGATTGGATTTATATACAAGGGTTAGAAAATCCAGATATATGCGAGAGAAAATGAAAGTACCCAAATACTCCATATGTATACTTTTATAAGGCAGGAGGTTGTTATGGAAGGAGGCCGTTATATATAAGGCGCCATGCCACATGTGCCCGTACATGTATATCCACTAGGCATTCAAGTTGCGTGTTCGGAATTCAAAAGGATCGATGAGGCGTGAGGCTCGGTGTATTGCGAGCGCGGTGGGCCCCTTACCACCGAATCAATGCATGACTCGTGGCATGCATGTGCAACTTTCCAAGCTAATTAGTTGTTTGTAATTCTACCTGACACTAAACCATTTACAATTTAGGCTTTATTTGCAAGCTTAAATTCAGGACCAATTTATACATAAGGAACGGACAAACTAAGAATTTTAAGAAATATGATCACATATAACCCCTAAAGACTAACAAATTAATGCCAGGATTACCATTCTGATGCTGAAGAGTTGTATAAACACAAGTTTATACTATTTACCTCTACTATCTACTCAATCCGTTCCAAAATACTAGTCATTTTAAGTGTTATTTTGATTGTCTAATTCATGGCATCTTCTATGAACCTAGAGACACAGTTGTCTAGATTCATAGCATCTTCAATGAATCTGGTAAAAAGCTAAAATGTCTAGTAATTCAAAACGGGGTAAGTATCGACCAATTTCCTCTTCTCTAAAAACCGGCACGGACAACAATCAAGGAAGCTTCTCTTGATCCCTCACGCCTTGTGAGCGATCCCATGCAGAGTGGCTATACGGCACTGTAGCGCAGTTGTGCAACAGCGTTCACACGGGCGACTATCATATATACCGACCATTCCAGCAGTTGTTTTCCTTTCAATTTCTCTCCTGTTTTAAGTTGTACCCGGTTCAAACTTATTTTACAGGGAGAAATGGGCCGGGTACGGTTCATCCTTACCCTGTATAGTACAGAAGCTTAAGGTTTGGCCGCTTGCTGCCGAGTGCCGAAACAACAGTATAATCCCTGATCAAAATTCCTTGGTAGGACTGTGAATAAGCTAGCTGTCATTTTCTTTCCTTGTGTTTGGCGCACCTGCCTGCATCCCTAATGTTTGGTTTATGGGGATATGTTTGGTTTCCCCGCCACGGGATGCACGCCAAACTTGTGGCCGCCATGCTCAATATGGTTGCTGCACTATAACGCTGACACAATAGATCACTCGTTACAGCTAAACCCAGAATAACAGCAATTCATAAGTTTATTAAACATATATAGGATGACCACACCGACGATAGAGCTCATGACAAAAGCACGACATGATCCACACACGTTGAAACTAGAAACAATCCCCATACACGATGGAGAGGTAGCAAGCTAGCAACCACTGGAGCAGCAAGACAAGACCTTTATTTATACTGCTGCTTCTTCCCATCCACACACGGCAACACTGCATTCCGCCGCCACTAGTTCATTACTTACAAGTGGCCTTGGGCTTGGGCTTTGCGCCGTGGGGCTTGGGCTTGACGGGGGCGGGGGGCGCCGACGGCTTGGGCTTGACCTGGGCCTTGGCCTTAGGCTTGGGGGCAATAGCGGCGGCACCAGCGATGCTGGTGTTGTCGCCAGCAATGTTCATGATGTTGTCGCTGCCACTGACAACGAAGTTGTAACCAGGCTTGCCAGCATGTTTAACGGCGCCTCCGCCAGACATTATCACTCGCTCTTAGGTTTTTGCTGCTTGCCGGGATGTGAGAGTGGTTGAATTAGCAGCTACGTACTGGAGAGACTATTTATAGCCAGCGGTGGAATTTAATATTGGAGGAAGGTTATCTGAGAAGCAGGTCAGGTGCATGCACAGTACTATGTGGCATTCGAATCTCCCTTATGAAAACTGGCGCTCGCGCCGGCCAGTGAGGCTATCCACGTCAGCAAAAAAATTTCTTCCGTCCGATCTCATTCTTACGGCTCATCTCTTTCGTTCTCCCGAAGCCTCCACCAAAAAATATCTGCTTGGTCCGCTCCTCTCCCGAAGCCTCCAGGCCACTCCGCTCCCGGCGCAGCTCGCCTCCACCTCGTCTCCCGCCGTGGAAGAAATCGGCTTCCGGTCGTCGCCTTCCGCGCTTCCGCTCCGCTCTCATTGCCTCCGGCTCCGTCCCGTCCTCCTTGTGCAGCAAGAAAGACAACCTTCACGGGGTGGATTTGCTTTGCCGCCAGACGGCGGAGAGAAACCAGAGTACAGAGAAGAGGAATGGAACAAATCGAAGCCAAATAAGAGAGCAAAGCAGAAGGGGACAGGGGAAATCAAACAAATCGTAAACAAATCAAAGTCAAATCAAATACAGGTCCAACGAATCAAAGAAAATCAAAGGCAAATCAAGAATCGAAGCCGACAGAGATAGCAAGCAACGGGAGGCGGCCATGGCGCGCAGCATCTTCGGGCCGCCGTCCAGGACCAGCAGCAGCACCACCAACCACGACAGGAGCAGCGCGACATGCAGGAGCCGCCGATGGAGGCCTGCTCACGCCCGAGAAGGAACCTGCCCGCCGTCGCGCTCCACGCAGCCGCCGCCACAAGTCCCCGCTTCACCGCTCTCACCTGCCGGCACCACCGCGTGCCCTCGGTAGAGCGGAACGGCCAAATCCGAGGATAAATCATGCCGAATTAACAATCACGAAAGGCAACAAGGTCCAATCGACCATCACGGAAGACAAATCGAAGAACAATCAAGCCAAATCAAACAAAGGTCGACCACAGAGGGAGGAGGCGGAACTCGAGCCCGGCAGCCAGCCGAAGCCCCCACCGCTTGCCTGTCTGCCTGCTCGCGCCTGCCTCCGTGCCGCCGCGAGCAGCTCCATTGAGGGAGAGGAAAAGCACCGGAGAAAGAAGAGGAACAGCTCGATTCGGTGGAGGAAGGCGCAGGGAGAGAGGTAGGCCACCACCTACCGTACAGGCCGCACCAATACCTGCTGCTGCTCACCAATCCCTGCTGCTGCTCAAGCGGCAGTAGCTCACCGCGGCTGCTCCTGCTCCCGCCGCCCCAATCCCCCGCTCCTGCTCCCGCGTGGAGAGGCTCTTCTCAGGCCCAGTTCGTCCTCTGCGAGCTGGAGGGAGGACAGCTTCCCACGAATCGAACGCGGACAGAGGCTGCACGATGGAGGAATCGCCGGAGAGATAGAGGCGGCTTGGACAGAGAGAAAGGAGAGACCAAACCATCCGCACTCGACAGATCGGGACGCTGGATGTGGATGGACACGAGCGCGCGTTGGATGGATAAAGCAACAAGAAGAAAACGACAAATGAGAAAAGGGGGAAAAAGAAAAAATAAAAGGGAAAAAAGAATAGAAAAAAGAACAGAAGAAAGGAAACGAAGATTATTAATGAAGAAAAGAAAATGAAAAAAGAAAATAAAGAAAGGAAATAATAGGAGGACATATAGAAAAAAGAAAAAGGTGAGGAAAGAGTGAGGAGATGGCAGTTGGGATGGTTGGATAAAATATACACTAGGATAGTTGGTATAGAGAAAGATGATGGATGAATGTGGGTGTGAGAGAAATTGGCATAGATGAAGGAACCCCGGTAACTAGGACAGAATATTCCTTTCGAAGTGATCTCTAATATATGAAACGCGGCGCCTCCGATGGCCAGCCAGATAGGCCACGTCGGCCGCGATTCCCGGCCGTCCGATCGGCCGGACGGACGGCCGAGATCGTGCCTTTTCCCGTAACTTTACAAAAAAGCCCTCGGGTTCCACGAAATATAACCCGCAGTCCAGCCTTCTCTGACAGGAAATTTTTCAAAAAAGCCCTCCAGTTTCTACGAAATCAACCCGCAGTCCAACAGTACCGGTCCAGGGACATTTGCAGCAAAGCCCTTAAGTTTCCGTTAAATCAACCCGCAGTCCCGGTCCCCTCTCTGGAATTTTTTCATAGGGACCCTTCGACTTTATTAAAATCAAACTATAGCCCGTTCCATCTATTACTTCTATACGAATAACATTATATGTACAATTTAAACACCGAAACGCTTTAAAATCAAAATTTACGCAACATAGAACTTGATCTAAAATTTGGAAGCTACAACTTTATTGTACGATATATTTTAAAATTCAAAACGCTTTCTCAATCGCTTATGCAAATGCTTACATAGACTCATTATACCTAAAATTTAGATACCAAAACATGTCCAAATCAAAAAAATAATCAACACAAAAGTTAATAAAAATTTTAAAAACTAAATATTTGCTGTGCAACCTAAACATTTTGCTAATTCGTTCAATATAGCACCTTGTTTTGCTAAAAATACAATATTATACTACCGTTCTCATATGGCTTGCCACACAACCTCCACAACAACTCGACATCTTTTAATATAAAACAATACTTCCTTAAAAATAATACCTATTAGACTTGGTTTTTGCTCGAGAACAAAAAGCAATACGAGGAGAGCCTTTTTTACTGATATGTTGCCAAATGATGACTTCTTGATTGTTGGATCTCAACAAAAAAAAAGTCATATATTTATTTTATTTATTTAGTCAAAGATTAAGCCGCGCGCCAAGGCGCGCGCAAATCACTAGTTACTATGAGAGGGCCGGGAGGGCAGAAGGTTTCGTCTAGATTAGATTAAATTAGATACAAATTGTTTCCAAAATAATGAACCATGTTGAAGCTGGCATTAGAGTGATAGAGTCCCACTTCAATATTTCATCCCATGCATAATCCCATCCAAAGATGTCACAGTAAAATGCTACTTAATCCTTATTATCCTATGAAAGAATAGAATGAAACTAAGCATTGGGGGGGGGGGGTAGTTGTCTCAAAGCATTTATATTTATTATTGAAAACAACGGAATAAAACTATCAATTAGGTTGCTTTTATATTTATTATTCAATAGCAATTCCTATTTAATTGTGAAATCCAAACAATTTTGAGGCGATTCAAAATTACTTTGTGACTGAAAAAATACATGTTGCTGAACATTAAAAAAAACTAGTTCATTGTATGTGCAGTATTCTTTCGAGTTGTTCCGGTCAATACTAATGCGATTGAATAACTGCCAACATGTTACTGGAATAGGATGCGAGGTGAACATATGGGTTGACGCATGATAAGTGGGGGATATGTACTTAATTGCAGAACTTTCACAAAAGTATATACAAAAAATGACGCAATTTGGTCCTGGAACAAAATGTGTAAGAATGATGGCAATAAACTATCGTTGTCCTCAAAGCTATAGCTGATTAGGAGAAGCTTCTCTCCTCATCATCTCATGGGAATAACACACGCAGGATGCAATCAAGAGAACAAAAGAGGGGGGGGGGGATTCTCAAAGATATACCATGTGTTTGTATGAGTAAGAGAGAGGAGATCGAATAATCCTCTGTTGCACTAGCAAGAAATTAAATTAAAGGGACCAACTAATGCATCGCACAAAAAGGGGTTTCTTTTTTCCTTACAAGTCAGTGGGAATCTAATTCACCACACGAATCTAATTCACCACACGGAAACTATCAATTAGGTTGCTTTTATATTTATTATTCAATAGCAATTCCTATTTAATTGTGAAATCCAAACAATTTTGAGGCGATTCAAAATTACTTTGTGACTGAAAAAATACATGTTGCTGAACATTAAAAAAAAACTAGTTCATTGTATGTGCAGTATTCTTTCGAGCTGTTCCGGTCAATACTAATGCGATTGAATGACTGCCAACATGTTACTGGAATAGGATGCGAGGTGAACATATGGGTTGACGCGTGATAAGTGGGGGATATGTACCTAATTGCAGAACTTTCACAAAAAAGTATATACAAAAAATGACGCAATTTGGTCCTGGAACAAAATGTGTAAGAATGATGGCAATAAACTATCGTTGTCCTCAAAGCTATAGCTGATTAGGAGAAGCTTCTCTCCTCATCATCTCATGGGAATAACACACGCAGGATGCAATCAAGAGAACAAAAGAGGGGGGGGGGATTCTCAAAGATATACCATGTGTTTGTATGAGTAAGAGAGAGGAGATCGAATAATCCTCTACTGCACTAGCAAGAAATTAAATTAAAGGGACCAACTAATGCATCGCACAAAAAGGGGTTTCTTTTTTCCTTACAAGTCAGTGGGAATCTAATTCACCACATAATGGTGTTATGCTTTTGCTTTTCCTGCAGGCAATAGTCCACACATGCATAAAACCAGTGTCTCCGATAGTGTCTTCGTCCTTGAATATGTCTTCCTTTTGGGTGGTGGGACGGGAGAGATTCCTCGGCACATCTAAAATATACAGTGTTTCTTTCCACAGGCATAACACAAACTATTGCTCGGTTAATCGTACGAAACAGGAAATGGACCTATACAGTAGGAGCACGTTTACAACAGTTAAAATGACAGACCCCCTCCCCCGCAACAGTGTAAACACTGTCATTGGTAAATATGATGCATTGACTAGATCGAACACATCGATGATCAGTTGCATGCATCACCAGGTCACCTTTTCTCGGGCAAAATGGGCTTCCAACTCGAGGTGATGGACCGGATTGTTGAACTTAGGCCAATTCCAATAGAAGATTTCATTTTATTATTGTTTCTAAGAGTGAGACATCAACACAACACAAATGATACTGTGGATGAAACTCACTTCGCAACGCATTGTTTCGCTTTTGCTATTTCATAGGCTCTCATCACATTTAATTCTAAGACCCATCAAGAGTTGGTAATCGTGCACACATGGTTTCATTGAAATAAACCCTCTGCATACTCATTTCTTTTATCTCCTGAGTGGGGCCGGGAGCACTGTTCTTGCCAGCAGAGATGACATGACAATGTAGGATTCTGTTGCTATTGTAGAAAAGGCATGCATTTGTTTTCATTACCAATGGTCATTCTCATTTTGTTGAAGGTGCAGGAAGAGTAGACCGCTCATGTTTCCAGATGAAGCTTTTATTTGACTGATCGATCCTCAGCTCTTTGTCAAAATAACTCAGTTATTTTAGACGACAGTAATGGAAATATCTTGGACACCCAAAATCCAGAGTTTTCTGCCATTTTGCCATGTGGCCTGTATTCTGAAGTACTAATCTTGTGAATTATAATGCTCGCTCAATTTTCAAAAGAACAAAAAAAAAAGAAGTATAGTGCTGACTGTCCTACACTATTGATCTGAGTAGAATGTTGTACCTGAACTTATCTATTATGGGTATCACGATGCCTGACATGATTCCCTGAACTTTGTGGTGACACTACAAACATAGAACGGTGTACCTTTAGTAATCATTGGTGAAGCTAGCTATGAGATCACTGTTATTGTACACCATGTGCGTACGTCCAAAGATGTATATGATAAGTTATGAGCCAATGGCAGCAAAAACCTTGTCAGAATTTTCATCATCAGGATCAGGACCATTGTGTTCTAACTTCATCGTTGGAAACATTCCACCTGTAGGCATATATATGCAACGTGTTCCACACGCCTGGTGGAGAGAAGCATGCCAATAGCATCATCGCGAGGGGGATAAAAACAACACTGGAATTTAACTGAGAACCAAGATTTCTACTTTATACACATCTAAAATCAAAAGCCAGGTAATCTCTCATCACAGCTACAAGAAGTCTCTCGTCCAAATCATTCCACATCACAACTAAGATTCACAGCACCCAACGGATCATCTCATTGGACTTCTGCCTGATCATCTTGACCACCTCCAACCACATCGATGCCAGTGAGCACGGGAACTTATCCTCAATTGAATCCGATGAGTCAAATGTGATGATTCCCCTCCGTCGTCACTCACAACTCGGAAGGTCTTAGCAATGCAAAACCAGCCCACGCCAACTCGTCACTCATCGGGTGTCTTAGGGCGTTATTGGTTCCTCCTTGTATTTGGCCCAGCCAAGCTCGTGAGGTGCAGCATGGGCGGCCGTACGCTTGCTTCTTCGCCCGTCGTAGGCTGCAAGCTGGCGATTAGCTTCACGGGTGGCCGTATGCATGCGGTAGTCAATTAGCGTCAAACATATATCTAATAACCACGGACACTACTACACAAATCATTTGTAATGACCCTGCACTTTTTCCAGTAATAACGGGCACCAAAAAAAGTGTCATTGCAGTGCATCGTTGCCGATGTCATCGGTGGTAGCGTCATTGTTGTGACCACTATATAACGAGCAACCATGATGTCATCATCGCATCCGTTATTACAAATGGATGGTTCACAATAATAACAGACGACGCTGACATCATCATTGTCCATTATTACAAATACCATCTTTAATAACGGTATCGCTGCTGACATCATCATGGACCGTTATTACAAATACAATCTTTAATAACGGATGCGGCTGATGTCATCACCGTCCGTTATTAAAAATCGAGGCTAGGGCTAACTTTAGATGTGACGTCACCCGCCCGTTACTAAAAATGCACAAACGAGAGATGACATCATGCGTCCGTTATTACAAACCATTTTCAATAACGGTGAGACGCTGACGTCACTACGTCCGTTATTGAAAATCAAGCACTAGATTTATCAAATTTAAAATTTGAATTTTTTCGAACAACCTCGGATGGAGAAAGTGAGAAAATAAGAGTTGTAGATCTTGAAAAGTTACAAAACTTTATAGTTAATAAGTTTTTTATTCAAAATCATATAGTTGACGAAAACTAAGTTTGAAAGAGTTCAAATTTGAAATTTAAATTTTGTAAACGACCCCGGATGGAGAAACTATCAAATAAAAGTAGTATATTCAAAAAGTTATGAAACTTTATAGTTGATAAGTTTTTAATTTGAATTCGTTTAGAGCCTCAAACAAACAATTTACACTCGGGTGAGTATAATATGTGGTTAAAAAAAATGGATAGTAGACACAAGTGAGTGTGTGGTGTAGTGGTAGAAGGGGTTGTGCGTGAGGGAGAGGTCACGGGTTCGAATCCCGCTGCCGTCAAGTTGCATATTTCTTCATAAAACGTGATCGGTGGGGTGAGCGATGGTGGTGGCTGACAGGTGGGGTCCTCCCGAGATTAAATTATTTTTTTACTATTTTTGGTGCATTTTGGCGTTATTGAAAATGGGTACTACAATAACGCCTCCGTCTGTTATTACAGTGATGACATCATATGTCCGGTATTGCAGTGACATTTGTAATAACGGGCGCGATGACGTCATCCTGCCCGTCATTGCAGTGGCTATTTCTAATAACGGACGCAGTGGCCGTCATTGCAGTGGCGCTACTGCAATGACGGCAACTTAATAACGGACGGGACGTCCGTCATTACAGTGTCATTTTGCCCGTCATTACAGTGCTCCATTGTAGTAGCGTATAATAAGGTCATTTCACACCTTTGGTCATCTTGATTTTCAAGATGATTTTTTTACGGAAGAAGGAATTACATGACGTATAAATCTGGAACACTGACACAATAGATTGTCCGTTGCATATACTATTCACTATTCATAAGTTTGGAAATAAGAAGACCAGGCCGGTACATTTCCACCATACGATAAAGTTAAAAATGAAAGACCCACAGGCGCGCTCTGAAACTAAAAACAATCCCCAGGCCAGGTAGCTCGCTCCTTGTAGCAAGCAACCACGCTGGAGCGGCAAGACAAGACCTTTATTACTGCTTCTTCCCAGCCACTGGGGCGGGCTTGGGCTTGATGCCAGGGGGCTTGGGCTTGGGATTGACGCCAGGGTGCTCAGGCTTGGGCTTGGCCTTGATGTCGGTGGGCTCGGGCTTGGGCTTGATGCTAGGGGGCTTGGGCTTAATGCCAGGGGGCTTGGGCTTGGGCTTCACGGCGGAGGGTGGCAGCTTCGGCTTGATGGCACCAGCCATGCTGCTGTTGTCGCCAGGGATGTTCATGATGTTTTCAGGTTTTTGTTGCTTGCTGCTCTGTTGTATCCTTTGTTGTTGCAGCACTTGCCGCGATGTGGGGTGGTCGAATTTAGCAGCTACTGGAGGAGGCTATTTATAGCCAGTGGTGGAGTATTGGAGGAAGGTGAGCAGCAAAGTTAGGTGCATGCACATTATGTATGTGGGAGGGGGGCATAGGTTAGTTTTGTCTAGATTAAATTACTTAGGTACAAATTATTTCCAAAATAATGAGCCATATTGAAACTGGCATTAGAGTGAGGTATCATCTTGTTCTATTATTCAATTATGTCATCTTCGGATGCAGTGAAACTGTTTCACCCCATCCGAAGATGTTATAATTTTTTTCGAGGGACAAGATGACATAATTAAATGCTATTTATCGTCCTATGAAATAATAGAACAAAACTATATGCATTTTAGATGACATGGTAATATTGAAAACAACGGAATAAAACTATAGCAATTTGGGTTGGCTTAATATTTATTATTCAATAACAATTTGTAATTGTGAAAATCAGACAATTTTTAAGCGGTCCAACATTTACTCTTCACCTTTGTTAAACAAAAGACTCGATTCAATCTGTTTAGGTGCGACTAAAAGAAACGAAAAAATACATGTTGCTGCTCCAGGCATATTATTGCAATTGAATAACTGCCAATATGTTACTGGAATAGGATGCGTGGTGAACATGGGTTGACGCACCGTAAGTGGGGGATATGTACCTAATTGCAGCATTTTCTCAGAAGTATATATTAAAAAAATGGCGTAATTAGGTCCTGAACAAAACGTGCAAGAGTGATAACAATAAACTATCATCATAAAAGCTATAGGACCTGCAGGAGAAACTTCTTTCCTGCTGCGTCGTCTCATTCGAAGAACACACGCAGGAATCAAGAGTCATCAAGACGAGAGAGAGAGAGAGAGAGAGATTCTCAATGATACAATTTGGTGTCTGGCCACTTCGAGGGATTAGATTATTCTTAAAGATACATCTTTCCCTGCGTTTGCGTGTGATACGGGGGGATAAAGTAGAGAACAGAGAGGATGAGAGGCATGGTTGGACTGTAAACGACTCAATATACATCCGATCAGCCATTCAGCCTATCTTCGTTTCTGATCCCCGAATTGTTCCTGATGCCTTCTCTAATTCTTCAATCTCTATACCCCTCAACCTTCTGCTAATAATAAGACCTGGACAATCTATTTTGGTGCCAATGATTGCTATAATATAAATCCATATAAACTTGTCTCACCAGTCCTAACTTGGGTATATCATGTGTTGTAGGAGAGAGAGAGAGAGGATTGAATAAGTGTGCAACTCCATGTGTGTTTGGTGGGTCAATGATGGTTCGTCAAAGAGTAGACACATTGTGAAGAAGATGAAGAAAACGGTCGACCTTAGGCCAATTCCAACGGATGGTTTCATTTGATTGTTTCTAAGATTGCCACATCAACAAAACACACATGATATGATACTATGTATGAAACTCACTTCACAACACATTGTTTCAATTTTGCTATTTCATAGGCACTCATGGCATTTAATTCTTGGACTCATCAAGAGTTGGTAATTGTGCACGCGTTATTTCATCTCTTGAGTCGGTCTGGGAGCATCTGTTCTTACCAGCAGCTATGGCATGACAACATTGGATTGTGTTGCTCCTGTAGACAAGACAAGGACTGCATTTGTTTTCATTACCAAGGGTCATTTCATTTTGTTGAAGGTGCAGCGACAGTATATGATTTTGTTTCCAGATAAAGCTGTTATTTGACTAATAATTATTTTTTTGATAAAGTTGTTCTTTGGCTAATAATTCTTAGCCCTTCATCACCTAGCTCTTTCACAGTACACAATACTACTATCTACTAGTATATAGTATAAATTAAATCGAGCCATTGATTGATTATGGGTAGATTAGTACTTTACGCTCCCACTTTAAGAGTGCTGACAAAGAAGACTTATTCCATGCGAAATGTCCCTTCACATCTCTAATGTAAACACATAAGAAAAATATCAACTCTAATGTAAACATATAAAAATATCAACTATTACACAAATGCAATTATACTTTTTATATATTACAAAAAAATGCATTCCAATTTATTTCTTATATATATATACTACCCTTATACCACCTATACTACTCGTATATACTACTTATATATACTACTTATATCACAAGGTAGTTATGAATAGTATACACTTAATTTCAATCATCAGATGTTTAAATACCAGTCCTTTTCAACCACTAATATATGATAGTATTGTATACTATAAAAGTGATCTTATCGAAATTTAGATTTTTTAGATAGTAATTCAAATATCTTGTACACCAAAGATCTATAGTTCCGCCATTTTGTCATATCATGTTGCTTATTATATGAAGTACTAATCTTGTGAAATATAATGCTCCCTCACTTTTCAATAGAATAAAAAAGAACTAGGAAGAAGTCCAAAGTAAGTATACTTGAGGTCCACATAACACCCTAATACTCAATTTACCCCCCCCCCCCAAACTATGCTCTTTGGTTCAATTTGTCCCTTATATAATTTGTATTTTTTTTCTCCGTACACAAGTTGAATTTCAATTTAAAATTTGGCAGAGTTGTAGTGGACATCACAATGTATATGTCATAAAAATATATTATAAATATTTCATCATTATTTTTCATATATTATTGTATCCTAAGGATTAATTTACTAAATGATGCAGCCTATCGAATCAATGACAGAAATGTGTTTATTACGAGTCTACTATCATCTCGCCAAATTTGAACCTAATACCATACTTGTGTATGGAGAAATTAAAAAAGATAAATTGTATTAGAGGGTAAATTAAATAAAATGGCATAGTTTAGGAAGTAAAATAAACAAAAAATAGTATAAGGGGTTATGTGTACTTTGGGTCTTTGGCTCTACTTAAGGGGAGTAATTTGGAGTGCTGACTGTCCTACACTATTGACCTTAAAGTTCTTGTCTATTCTTGGTCACTTACATCTGTACCTGTACTTGTCTATTATGGGGGCGGGTATCACGATGGCGCTGACATGGTTCCCTGAACTGGTGACGCTATAAACATACAACACTGTACTTTCTAGTAAGCATTGCTGAAGCTACGATATCACTGTCATTGTGCACCTGCTTACGTGTAGAGAACCTGCTTACGTGTAAGTATATGCAACGTGTTTGACACCACGTAGAAAAAAAAGCATATGCATGCCAACACAACAGGAAAAAGAAATAGCATCGTCGCGAGAAGGTGAGAAAAAACAACATGGGAAATTAACCGAGGAACAATATTTATACTTTATTTACTCACCTAAAATGGAAAGGTGGCCTCTTGCTTCCAGGTATGTAGTCTCTCAACACAAGCTAAGAGAAGTCTCTCGTCCAAAGCATCTATATATCACAGCTAAGATTCAGTCAGAGCACCCAACGGACCATCTCATTGGTGAACATGTAACGAATGAACTTGTGCCTGATCATCTTGAGCCCTTCCTGACCATCAGTAACCATCTCGATGCCAGTGAGAACGGCAAACTTATCCTCAACTGAATCAACCGAGTCAAGTGATAATCTCCCTGCTTCGCTGACAGCTCTGAAGGTCTTAGCAATGCAAAACCAGCCCTTGCCAAGGTTGATGAGGCTGATCCTTGATGGAGACCACTCCTTGGGTGTCTCAAGATCCCTCCAAGAATGCTCCAATGTCGGTGGCTTGTCGTCCTTGGCAACGCCAGAGAGGTCCCAAGCACACAGTTGCTGACTGTCAGTAGAAGAGAAACCCATCCACAGCTTGAGCTCAGGAACATACTCTGCTGCTCCATCAAATGGTAACACCCATCCACCACCTCCCACTTGCCTCCATTCTCGCTTCGCCGTGTCAGAGCAGTAGCTTTCACCGCCGGATGCAGATGGCGGCGCCGGCGCCGCCGTCGACCACCGTGTGGGACCGGACGTTGCCAGCAAACGGCGGCGGTGGGAGTGGGTTCCACCGCCATCCCCTGAGACGCATTGGGCTTTCTTCCACCTCCGAGTCGTCGTAACAGCCAAGATTGCCTAACCTGAGCACATCGAAGCAGGACGGGTTATTTCTCAGATCATCCAAGCTGGGCATGCCAATTCCTCCTCCCCCCACGGAGGTGTTCATGACGTAGAGGTCTTCTTCTTCGCGAGCACCAGGACGGGCAACAATGGAGACAGCCATGGGCATGAAACCCTTGCCACCACTGAGAGGGGGCATGGTCTGGATGCACCCCGAATCGGCGTTGTAGAGCGAGGCGTGGCCCAAGGTGTTGCTGCAGAGGATCCTGTCCTCGCAGCTGCGGGGGCTCACCAGCGTGAACATCTCGAGCCTACCGGCGTCCCAGATCGTCGTCGGCGATGGCTCGAACCGCATCGCCGGCGCCGGAAGCCATGGCAAGATGGATATCTTGTTCGGTGCTGCTTCGGCCGCCGCCGCCGCACTTGATGGGAAGAAGAGGTGCTTCGAGACGTCGAGACGGTGCAGCGTGTACATGCCGGTGCTTTGCCTCTCCGCGATGATGTTCACGAACCGCCTCACCATCCTCTCCGTAGCCCCATGGCAGTCGGTGCGATTGGTTCAAGGAGACGACGAGCGGCGTCGCTAGGGATGGCAATGGGTCGGGTTCGAGGCGAATATCCAAAGATTTAGGTTTTTAGGTTCTGTTTTGTGTTCACGGATTTGTGGGTTGAGATAGCCGAAATACTATGGGTTTGGAGCGGATTCTAAATTTGACCCGAGCCCCGAAAAATTCGGCCCACTAAAAGTCCACTGAATTCCCCAAGTTGTCTACCTAGATTTGATTAAAAAAACTATCAATTAGTTATATGTCATGTCTAAGTGTATGATGCTCCTTGTTTTGTATGAATGTTATGAAATTTGGATACTTCCTTAATGTATTCTTGTATACTGAATTATTATTTTGCTGTTGCTGGCCTTTCTGAATGCTAATTTTATTATGATATTATTTTGTTTCGGTTAATCCGTGGGTTTTGGTTAATCCATGGGTTTGGGTTTAGGTTTATAATTTCACCCGAATAGGAGTTTGGGTCGGATTCGAATTTTAGGTTCGGGTTTTGGGTCTGGGCACCCAGCCACCCCACCCGATCCGAACCCGACCCATTGCCATTCCTACGCGTCGCGGCGGCGGCGGCGGCGACGTAGTGGTGAAGGCGGAGCTACTGACTCTGATTTGGGCCGGCCGTCTATAAATTTGCGGGCTTTTCTGGGCCAAGAGGAGCAGATCACCCGGATCAGCCCATTTCCCTTCCGGATTTGTCAATTCTTTTTTAAATGCAGGCATATAAGATTAATAAGAAGGAAGAATGATGACAATAATAATCTAGTGATAGTGAACATACTGTACATTTCCAAGTCCTAATGTTTCGTCACATAACTTTACGATCAATTTAATTTCCATGTCTTGTTTATTAATAACATTTTTCGGTGGTTAGTGGCTACATGCAAATTTATCATTTAGATTGCCGGTGTTAAGCATCTTTGGCATCTTATTTCTTGATTAGCTCAAATATGACGAGGCACAATCCAAGCCAATAAAGGATGTAAATTCTGATCAGATTGGAGGCAAGATCCTGAACTGAAACTATAGTGTGAAATTACATGATAAATATTTATTTTTAAGAGAGAGCTTGTAACGAGTTACTTTAGTTCCTATGACCATGTAGAGTAAGTCTAGAGTGGAATAGCATGGATCATTTTTTGATGTGTGAATGAATATACATTTGTTCTCCTTACTGTGTTTTTTATAACACGTGGCGTGTCCACCATGAGCTAGAACAGATGGAGTTGTACAGTCAACATAGCTATCCTTAATGAGCATGAACCCCTAAAAATTCCTTCAAGATAGAAAAAATCACTTATCTGCTAATTGATGTAGTTTATTTTTACAGAGATTTTACTAGTAGACGTGAAGAGTGATGAGTAAATACCGTTGTGATTAGTCAAGCTGTTCATGGGCCACCGCACCGAGGGAGGCCAGCCCAACAAACAAGCAGCGAGTATCTCGGCCCAATAGAGAATTCTCCCCCTCTGCTCCATTAGAAAGCACTACAACACTCGCGGCTCCTCCCTCCGTCCCTCCCTCCCCACCAGTCCGCCGCCACCTCTCCTCTCCTCTCCTCTCCCCTCCCCGCCGCCGCCCCTCCGATCCGGGCGCCGGCCATGGCGCTCGCCTTCGACGAGTTCGGGCGCCCCTTCATCATCCTGCGGGAGCAGGAGAAGAAGTCGCGCCTTCGCGGCCTCGACGCGCAGAAGGCCAACATCGCCGCCGGCAAGGCCGTCGCGCGGATCCTCCGCACCTCGCTCGGCCCCAAGGGCATGGACAAGATGCTCCAGTCCCCCGACGGCGACGTCACCATCAGTGCGCATCTGCTCCGCTGCCTTTTTCTTTTTTCCCATGTACCCTTGTGTCTACGGTACTTCGTAGCTTAGCTTGAGTTGAGATTTGGGGGGTTAGGGTTTTAGTGGCGCGCGCAGTGCTGAAGATCTAGACTTGGCAGGACCGGTGCTTGTGTTGGGGCCCTTGATTTCGCTAGGGCGGCGTCTAGTTTGTTGGCCGCTCGCCATTTCCAATGCAGGCCATGATCCCATTTTAGTGCCAGCCTAGTGTTGCAAGCTGTTGCCCCAATTTTTTTCATACGATGCTCAAGTGAGGCATTTTATTAGTATCTGTGGGACCGTGCAATGGATTGATTGGTGCAGGGATGTGTTGATTTGAACTTTGGAGATCTAGGTTTGTTTACTGTAAAGTGCTATCTCAATGTTCACTTGTTCAGACTCCAGTGTTGTATAAATAAGTAATCTCACAGTTCACTGCGTCTTCTGTTACTTTGCTTACTGAAATTGCTGCACTGTGAATTGCCAGCAAATGATGGGGCGACGATCCTGGAGCAGATGGATGTTGACAATCAGATTGCAAAGCTGATGGTGGAGCTGTCCCGCAGCCAGGACTACGAAATCGGGGATGGTACCACTGGGGTCGTCGTCATGGCAGGGGCTCTCCTGGAGCAGGCCGAGAAGCTTTTGGAACGTGGAATTCACCCTATAAGGGTTGCGGAAGGCTATGAGATGGCGTCGAGGGTTGCTTTTGAGCACCTAGAACAAATCTCTAATAAGTTTGAGTTTAGTGCAGACAACATTGAGCCACTGGTTCAGACCTGCATGACAACTCTATCGTCCAAGATGTAAGTGATAGTGAATCTGGGAAATTATGTTTAATCAATCAGGTTTTTGATAAGGAACTTATTAATTTCATTTATATCCACGTGTGGTTATTGTTTAGTAATCCCTACATAGGTTCTCAGAGGAGCATAACAGAAAAATCTGTTAGGCAAGTAGTAGTGCTATGAAACTTTTGAGCCTTTTCCTTTTTATCTGAAACAACCTAATAGAACTAGGCTTCAGGGTTTCATTGGTTCTCACATGTTTCTAATGATCTAATCATTGATTCATATGTGAACCTTTTCTCTCTCTCTCTCTTCATTAGAACATTGTCTGCTATGTAGTTTTCCAGGTGGTACGAAGTTTTTGCACCGCCTGTTTATCTACCAGAAAACATATTTTGTACTGCTTCAGAACGTTCAGTAGATTAACTGTACTAAAACATCATGTCTGATGACTGATATCTCCATTGTTCTTATTCCGCAGTGTTAACCGTTGCAAGCGGTCACTGGCAGAGATTGCTGTCAAAGCAGTCCTTGCGGTTGCCGATTTGGAGAGGAAGGATGTTAACTTGGATTTAATTAAAGTAGAAGGCAAGGTTGGTGGGAAGCTGGAGGACACTGAGCTCATATATGGAATTGTTGTTGACAAAGATATGAGCCACCCACAAATGCCAAAGAGAATTGAGGATGCTAAGATTGCCATCCTGACGTGCCCATTTGAGCCCCCGAAGCCTAAGACAAAGCATAAGGTTGACATTGACACTGTAGAAAAATTCCAGACATTACGTGAGCAAGAGCAGAAATACTTTGATGAAATGGTTCAGAAGTGCAAGGTAAATTCTAAACTACTTTAATAACACAGAATATCAATGTTGCTAATACCTGACTGATAATGTTTCATATGTGCTTAATTATCACGTTGATCTGGATGTTTGTCCCATAATTGTAATATTTATGTTGTTATTTTGCTTAGATTTAATTTGTTTCTCATTTTAGTGTATTGATGGTATTGATACATTTTAAAGTACATCCTCTTCCAGTTATCAATTTGCTACTGTAGGTATATGAAGGTATTTGCTTCATGTGATGTTCGATTTTCTAAATCACTAATCACAACATTTTTTTTGGTAGGACGCCGGTGCGACCCTGGTTATTTGCCAATGGGGTTTCGATGATGAAGCCAATCATTTATTGATGCACAGAAATCTACCAGCTGTTAGATGGGTTGGTGGTGTTGAATTGGAATTGATTGCGATTGCCACAGGTCAACATCCTCCTTTATGCCTCTCCTATGTGACTATGAATGGCTTGTGATGGCAGGATCTAACATAACTGTCTGCAGGAGGACGGATTGTTCCAAGATTCCAAGAGTTGAGTCCTGAAAAGCTTGGGAAGGTATCGCTCTTTTGTATTATATAGTTGTTTTCAACTGTAAGGAATATACATAGGTGATATGTGACATTCAGCTATGCAGTTTTAGTGTCAGAATGCATATGAATCCGAAAGTTTTACATTAGAAATAATTTTTTATGCAGTGCTTGCCGTTCTATTTATTTCATATTATAAAACAATTACAGTTTCTGATTCTGTACAATACTACAATGAGCAATTTATTAATTGGATAGAAACTTACAGACTCACATTGTTGAGCTGTTATTGTATATACACTGACTTTTAACTTCGTGTGAATTCAGCCTTTGTCAAGGTTTATAATGCCATTTTTGGCACCTTAGCTGTTGAGTTTAGCCATGTTTTGCCGACCACACCAGTCGATAGGCCCATAGAATTTTACTGTACATAGAAAATACCTGATGCATCTTTACTGTGCATAGAAAATACCTTTTGCATCTTTACTGTATTGCAAGCAGAGACCTGATTTTCCTTGCTCTGTTTCAATAGGCTGGAATAGTCAGAGAGAAATCCTTTGGGACAACAAAGGATCGGATGCTTTACATTGAGAAGTGTGCCAATTCCAGAGCTGTAACTATTTTCATTCGTGGTGGTATGTCCTCATGTTCCTGTTTTTGTCTAACATCAGTTTTTTTATCTGATTTGGAGACACTTCACAATTCATGATGGATAAATTGAAAATGCCTGTATGTCTTTGGTAAGATTTGGTGATGTATAAATTATAATCTGTAGGCGAAACTCTTTATTTTCACATACGTCAGTAATATAATGAGTGGGAAATCCTCCTGTTTCATCAATAAAAAAAAAGTTCTTTCTATGTGGTGATTTCACTATTGTGATTGAACTGCCCAATCAAGGATTGCCTGAAACAACCTTTAGTATTAACCCTGCATCAGAATCCAGATTGTACATAAATTTGCGTAGTGAAACTTAGACAATCATTCGGTAGGATGACAAACATTAAAAAGCTATGCTGGCTGTTACAATGTTACTCGGACCGTATCTTGCATAGTTCATTTCATTTAACAATTTTATGCTTTAGGATAATTCCTGGTTTGAGTTTCTATGATTGAGGATACTAACTGTTGCTATGTAGGAAACAAAATGATGATTGAGGAGACTAAGCGCAGTCTTCATGATGCTCTTTGTGTGGCAAGGAATTTGATCCGCAATAATTCAATTGTGTATGGTGGTGGCTCAGCAGAGATATCTTGTTCAATTGCTGTTGAAACTGCTGCAGATCGGCACCCTGGAGTTGAGCAGGTATTTGTTGACTGGGAGCTTCTCTTTGAAAGGAATGCAATTTGCACCTTGTGATCGTGTGTTCTTTTTCAGTATGCTATCAGGTCATTTGCTGATGCATTAGATGCTGTTCCACTAGCCTTGTCTGAAAACAGTGGCTTGCCACCAATTGATACCTTGACTGCGGTAAAAGCTCAACAAGTTAAGGTATTGTGCTTCTTATATCCCTTACAATTTCTTTCACTTTTATGCTAAAAAAAACTGTTTCACTTTTATTAGTAGCTATGGCGTCTTGATATTATGCAATTGCTCTAGATCCCTTGTTAGATGCCACCCAACTCTTTTGGATTTGTGTTAAAATTAATTTCTTGTGTCACCACCAGTAAGCGACAAGTTGCCCTCGTACATTGTAGTCTACACTGTGCTGCATTTGATTTATTGTGATTAAGCTCTTTGTAGTGTTGCTAAATTGTTTTCGTGCTGTTCCATTCCTTGAAAATTATTGTCTGTAAACTGTGTTAGTCTGCTGACATTCGATCATCTGAAACACCATCGCAGGAGAACAATCCCCACTGCGGCATAGACTGCAACGATGTCGGCACAAATGACATGAAAGAGCAGAACGTCTTTGAGACCCTTATTGGCAAGCAGCAGCAGATCTTGCTTGCCACCCAGGTGGTGAAGATGATCCTCAAGATCGACGACGTTATCTCCCCGTCAGAGTACTGATGAACCCTGGAAAGGAATGGACGCGTCTCCCTAGTAGACAGCACTGCCGATGCCTTGGTTGTGGTGTAGTTTTCATTCTGGCTAGCTCTGGCTGCTTGTCAAGCTGTTGTTTTCGATGAGCTGCCTACCCCGATTTTGTGTGAGGCTTGCCGAAACTGTTTGTATTGCGGGATAGCAGCATGGAACGTTTGAAGTTAGTCTAGACGATGTATTTTTTCTCTTAACGATAATTTGCATTATTGTTACTTGTTAGTGTATTTTTTTTACCGCTAAGCTGAAGCTTAGATCGTAGTTTTGCTAACGAGGAAGAAGATGCTGCAAAATCTCTGATGAGCCCCCAGCCTTGCTGTCTCGCGGGCACCATTTGTCAGTCAGAGGCACTAGCCATTCAATAACTGGGTTGGGTCTTGGGCCGAAGCAGGTGGGCCGTGGGGAAGCAGCACGCCGCCCGCAAGCACCCAACCATGGCGCCGCAGCTGCCGATGGAGCTCGAGGAGGAGGTCCTCCTCCGCTTCCCGCCGCACGTGCCCGAGCTCCTCGTCCGCGCCTCCCTCGTCTGCAAGCGCTGGCGCCGCCTCGTCTCGGCCCCCGCCTTCCGCCGCAGGCTCCGTGACCTCCACCGCGCGCCGCCCATGCTTGGGTTCCTGTGCAACATCGCGGAGGATCCGGAGGGCGGCGGCATGGCCGCCTTCGTCTCCACCGGTGCCTTCCGTCCTCCCGGCGCCGGCCTCGGCCACCGCCTCCCGATCGACGCCCGCCACGGCCGCGTCCTCCTCCACTACTACTGCCCCGAGAGTGGGCTAGCATTGGCCGATGTCATTGATTGGAGTGCCAAGTGCAGTCTACATGTACCGACCTGTCGTGCTCGACAGTGGGCTAGCATTGGCCACTGTGCATGAATCCAAGCTCTGCATTTGGAGGAAGGCTGCTGGTTCTGAACAAGATGCAGGATGGACACAGAGCAGAGCCATTGAGCTTGAGACGCTGCTCCCGAGTGATGCCTTCTTGACCTCACGACCTGATGTGGTTGGCTTCGCTGCTGGTCTCGATGTGATTTTCCTCAGGGCACGCCTTATGCTCTTCACGATTGATCTGAAGACCTGCGAGGTGAAGAAGGTTTGCGAGGGCAAGAACATCTACTCTGCCATTCCTTACGTGAGCTTCTACACTCCAGGTACAGTTGTACTCTGCTTGAATTGTGGTTTTACAGTACACGAATGAGTAATAATTTAGTTGCTAGCATAAAAAAAAAGGGATGATAGGCTCAATTACTACGAATTTGCGAGAGTGGAATGTTGCAATCTGATATCAAACTGAATTGATTGCCTAAATGTTCTCAGATGGTAGGGTTCTGACAATTAAACTTAGCCTAAACCAGGAAAGTATGCAGTAGGAGAGAGAAGCAAAAAGTAGTTGCTTTGATGAGCTTCTACACTGCTGATGTGTTGTCCCTATCTGTATTCATGTTCATTCATTAGATATATCATCTGTCAATGTTACTTAACAACATTCAGATGCATGGCAATATCGGCGCTAAACTTAAGGCATATTATATTAGAGAGTTTGTACAAATGTTGCTGTTAATAAACAAGTTACTACTGTTTGGTTGGCGAGACAGATGCATCAAGGGCCGATTTGATCCCCAGTCAGCTGATCTGTTTTCAAATTTTGTAAATTTACGCAGCACTTGGAGCATCCTGTACTGACGAAGGATCAAGCGTGTGTGCCTCAGGTAGTCAGGTGCATTAAAAACTTAAGGTGCTCATGTGAGAGCTTCTTGATTAATGGAAAGTTGAGTAGTAATGGTAAATTGCATGGTATCTATGGTGGGACGGCACTTTTAGCATCAGTGAGATTGGTGCTGGCCTTCAGGGTTTCTTAGTTTTTTAAGCTGTAGTTTCTCATGAACTTTTTCAGCTTGATCTTATGTTTCAAGTTCTATCGGGCTGGTATGCAATCTGTTAACCCTTGCAGTGTCCTACTTGATCTGTGACAATCCAGTATTTCTGTTGTCAATGAAAACATGAAACAAATGGATCATGAAATTTAAACACTGCAATTTGATGTCCATGCTATCTATACAGAATAGTATGTGTTGACCTCGTGTGGCTCCTAACTAGTTGGAGACCAGAAGCTTGTTAAATGTTAATCCCTTGTGATGATGACTTTTGTGGCCAAACTGGTAAACATCGAAAGTCAAACACCTTATGTATGTATGAATCCAGAAACAATGCAGCTATTGTCATTATTCATCCTTTGCACAGGTAAACTCACGGGAAATGGAATAACTGGCATCATCCAGTGCATATGAATTTTGTTCTTGATTGCTGATGGAGTACTATGTTTCACATCAACTTCGCTCATGATTTTTGCAACAGTAATACAATTAATATTAATTTTGTTCTTGGTTCCTAAAACTAGAATTTATAATTGTATTATTAATTTTGTTCTTGATTACTTAAGAGCAGTATAATTTGCTCTACTAATGTAATACCAGGAAACAAAGCTATGCCATTGAGTACGGCATTTGTCTGTGTGGAACTTGATAATCTGTACATGTAGGCGAAGGTCTGCTTTCCATCCAAACAGGATATCAATTTGTTCCTCTTTGAGCCTTTTTGTTTCACTTTCCTAAACGATTCATGACCAGTCATCAGTGTGGTTGCTCACTTGAGTACCTCCCTGAATGGAACAAAGTTGCAGCTGGTGCAGATGGTGAACCATGGTTCTTGCTTGTCGAATGCGGTTATGATGCATGCTTGTGTGAACAATGTCCAGGATTCCCTTTCTGATGACTCGATGAACTGTAATTCCCCGTTGTTCCATGTGTTGGCTGGGAGTGAAGTTTGTTATTCTGGAGCTGAATTCCGTGCATTTCGTTCCTGGAAAATGTTGTAAGCAGGCATTGGGGTGTTATGGTTCAGCTGAGTTTCAGTTTCTGTTTTGACATTTTTGAAGTTAGTCTAGACGATGTATGTCTTATTAACTCTTAAGATGGTTTGCGTTACTGTGATTTGTTTGTGTTTTTACCGCTCAATAGTCATGTCCTGATCCAAGCCAGCTAGTGAGAAAGAAGATGCCTGAAAAGTCCCCAACCGCGCTGTCTCACTGCTGGCATGGATGTGATTTTCCTGAAGGCAGGGCCGACAGGCCTTATGCTCTTCACAATTGATCTGAAGACCAGCGAGGTGAAGAAGGTTTGTGAGGGCAAGAACATCTACTCCGCCATTCCTTACGTGAGCTTCTATACTCTAGGTACAGTTCTGCTTGAATTGCAGTTTTACAATATTCAGTATGAGCAATAATTTACTTGGTAGGGCTAGCATAAAAAAAAATTGATGATTACCTCGCTCAATAACTGCGAAGTTGTGACAGTGGATCATTGCAATCTGATATCAAACTAACGACAAATACTATGCCGTGCGGGAACTTCTTATATTCTACTTTTGTATAATCATGCCTAAAAAGGGGTTTTCAGGCCCTGAACAATCAAATGGTGTGGATTTCGCTTCTCCCGTCGCATCTCTTTCATCGTTTCCTACACCTACGGGGCGTCCGGGGCGTCTCCACGGAACATTGTCTAGCCCATAGGGGAGTTCCAGTAACATTCAAACAAAATTTTCCAGGTCTCGTAACGTGTAACGCACGAAAACGAGACCAGTGAGGTTGTGACAGTGGAATATTGCAATCTGATATCAAACTAAAATGAGTGCCAAAATTTTCTCAGACCATAGGATTCTGCTAACATGGCTTAGGCCAGAAAAGTATACAGTAGGAGAGAAAAGTAAAAAGTAATTAGTTTGATGAGCTTCGACACTGCTGATGTGTTGCCCCTATCTGTATTAATGTGTATTCATTAGATATCACCTGTCAGTGTTACTTAACAACATTCATATATCAGTGCTAAACTTAAGGGCGTATTATCTTAGTGAGTTTGTACAAAAGTTGCTGTGAATAAACAAGTTACTTCTGTTTAGTTGGCTATACAGATGCATCAAGGGCTAATTTGATCCCTAGTCAGCTGATTTGTTTTCATTTTTTTTTTTAAATTCATGCAGCATTTGGAGCCGCCTGCACTGACGAAGGATCAAGTGTGTGTGCCTCTGGTCATTAAAAACTTAAGGTGCTCATGTGAGAGCTTCTTAATCAATGGAAAGTTCTGTAATAGTACTTGTAAATCGCACGGTATTTCTGCTGTCAGTGAAAACAGACTGCTATGCAGGTTGTTAACCCTTGCTACTTGATCCGTGGCAATCCAGTATTTCTGCTGTCAATGAAAACATGAAATTAGTGGATCATGAAATGTAAACGCTGCAATTTCATGTGTCCCGACCTCATGTGGCTCCTAATTAGTTGGAGGACCAGAAGCTTGCTAATCCCTTGTGGTGATGACTTTTGTAGCCAACCTGTTATACATAAAAAATCAAACACCTTATGTGTATGAATCTTGAATCATTACAGCCATTGGCATTATTCCGCTTGTTCATTAATTTTGCTCTTGATTGCTACTAGAGTATTATGTAATACCAGGAAATAAAGCTATGCATTGGGTGCAACGTTTGTCTGTGGAACGTAAAATGCTGTATATGTAGGTGAAGGTCTGATTATCATCAAAACCGCAATACCAAATTATCTCTTGTATACATTCTGTTTCACTTTCCTGAACGATTCATCAGTCATCAGTGTGGTTGTTCACTTGATTACCTCTCTGAATTGAACAAGGCTACAGCTGGTGCTGGTGTTGAACCGTGGTTCTTTTTACCTGCCGACTGCCGTGGTGATGCATGGTTGTGTGAATGTCTGGATTCCCTTTCGACTTTGTGAACGATTGAACTGAGAAGTTCCTCGTTCTTCCATGTTTGCCTGGGACTGAACTTTGTTATTCTGGAGCTGAAATTCCATGCTTATCGTTTCTGGAAAATGTCGTCAGCATGCATGGGGGTGTTATGGTTCAGTTGAGTTTCAGTTTCTCTTTTCTCTTTGATGTGAACAGTGTGACTGTATGAGGCTAAACCAATTACACAACGTACACGGATCGCCAATTTACCACACACACATGGGCGATCCAATCTGGATGGGCTGGGCCTTGTTAGGCCCAATTAGAACCAGAGCGAGGCATCCCAATCCCACTCTCGGTCAGTCTCTTCCTCCAGCTACCACTGACCAAACCCTTGCGCCATGGCGCCGCCGCCGCCGATGCTGATGGAGGAGGTCCTCCTCCGCTTCCCGCCGCACGAGCCGGCGCTCCTCGTCCGCGTCTCCCTCGTATGCAAGCGCTGGCGCCGCCTCGTCTGGGGCCCCTCCTTCCGCCGCAGGTTCCGTGAGCTCCACCGCACGCCGCCCATGCTGGGGTTCGCCTGTAACATCCTGGACGAAGACCGCATGATGTCCAGCTTCGTCACCTCGACCCGATTCTGCTCGCCCGACGCCGGCCTTATTGGAGGCTACCGCCCGATCGACGCCCGCCACGGCCGTGTCCTCCTCCAGCGCTTTCGGAACCCAGGCGACGCCCTCGTGCTCTGGGACCCGATCGCTGACGAGCGCCGGGAGCTGCCCTTGCCGCCACGCTTCACATCCAGGGGGTTCTTGTGGACCGCGGCGGTTCTCTGCGACGCCGACGGCGCCTGCAGCCACCTCAATTGCCACCGCGGACCTTTCCTTGTGGTCTTGCTTGCATCAGGTTCTGGGAAGGCGTTCATCTGCACCTACTCATCTGATGCTGCTACCTGGAGCGATCCGATCGCCATGGAGCACTCCACTGACCAGTGTGCTCGTGGGGAATGCTCCCCACTTTAGCCTTGTGGGATCACAAGTACTTCTCAAGTCGCACAAAATGTCTGTGATTGGACTGCCATTTTCAAACTTATTGTGGCGGCATGTTGCGCTCGACGGCGTGCTAGGATTAGCCACTGTTCGTGGGTCCAAACTCTGCTTGTGGAGGAAGTCTGGCCCTGAAGGAGATGCAGGATGGACACAAAACAGAGTCATTGAACTTGAGAGGCTGCTTCCAAGGAAGGCAATCTCAACCTTACCTAATGTGGTTGGCTTCGCTTCTGGAATCGATGTGATTTTCCTGAGGGCAGGCCTTATGCTCTTCACGATTGATCTAAAGACCTACGAGGTGAAGAAGGTTTGCGAGGGCAAGAATGTCTACTCTGCCATTCCTTACATGAGCTTCTACACTCCAGGTACAATTATGCTTGAGTTGCTGTTTTACAGTATTGAGAATGAGTAATAATTTAGTTGCTAGTGCTAGCATAAAAAAAATGGATGATAGGCTCAGGTCAATAACTACGAATTTGTGAGAGTGGAATATTGCATTCTCATATCAAACTGAATTGATTGCCTAAATGTTCTCAGACCGTAGGATTCTGCCGACATGGCATAGGCCAGGAAAGTATGCAGTAGGAGAGATGTAAAAAGTAGTTACTTTGATGAGCTTCTACACTGCTGTTGCGTTGTCCCTATCTGTATTCATGTTCATTCATTAGATATATCATCTGTCAGTGTTACTTAACAACATTCAGATGCATGACAATATCAGCGCTAAACTTAAGGATTTTTTTAGTAGTAAACTTAAGGAGTTAAGGGCATATTAACTTAGTGAGTTTGCACAAATGTTGTTGTGAATAAACAAGTTACTGCTGTCTGGTTGGCGAGACAGTGGCATCGTGGTCTGATTTGATCCCCAATCAGTTGATTTGTTTTCAATTTTTTTTTCAAAAAATCTATGCAGCACTTGAAGCCGCCTGTGCTGACAAAGGATCAAGCGTGTGTGCCTTAGGTGCATGAAAAACTTAAGGTGCTCATGTGAGAGGTTCTTGATCAATGGGAAGTTAAGTAACAGCAATGGTAAATCACATGGTATCTATGGTGGGATGGCACCTTTAGCATCAGTGAGAGTGGTGCTGGACTTCAAGGTTTCTTTGTTTTTTAAGCTGTAGTTTCTCAAGAACTTTTTCAGCTTGATCTTCTGTTTGAAGTTCTATCGGGCTGGTATGCAAGCTGTTAAACCCTTGCAGTGTCCTACTTGTTCTATGACGATCCAGTATATCTGCTATCAATGAAAACTTGCGAATGGATCATGAGATTTAAACGCTGCATTTTCATATATGCATGCTATTTATACAGAATAGTATGTGTTCGACCTCATGTGGCTCCTAATTAGGTGGCAACAGCATCTCACTCAAATTCTTATCCATCACCACCAAATTCCTCATATTTACACAATTGGAATCAACATGAGTAGAACGTTGTCATCGTACCAAAATTCTCCATGGGATCAACTCGTGATGCACCCTCCATCTAAGACGACATGATTTCTCAAACCAAACACCCGAGTGGACCAGCTTGATCTCCTGGTGGGTGCTACTGTCTTTTACAAGTCTTTTTATGCATTCCAGATTTTTTTTAGCCTTGATAAATCTTCCCTTCCCTCATCATTTCTTAATGTAGCAGCTGATTTCTTTTCCATCGTAGTAGGTGCAGTTGATTGCTTGCAACTTCAATTGGCCTGAACAATCAAAGTAGTCTTTTTTCAGGAAGTTGACAAAGTCTTGATCAATAATTGTATTGGAACGAGTCCACTGAATGGTAAGCCCTTGAACAGGCTCAAAATGATGGGTAACCACCAGCTCGCATAGTCCGTCAACACTTCTATTCAGACTTAAATTGAGCGGGCCACTTTGGAGCACAAACAATTTGACTTTGACCGAGCATCGGTAGTTGCACTACCGGATCCAGGCTCTTTGCCGTGAGCCTAGCACTCTCGGCAAAGAGGCTCATCCTCTCGGCAAAGGCTTTGCCGAGAGCCGGATCTCGGCAAACCTGACTCGGCAAAGATTTTCTCGGCGAAGCCACCCTTGCCGAGAGCGTTCCTCCGGGATCACGGCAAAGCGTTTGCCGTGTGTGCAGGTGGTGTTTGCCGAGAGCGTGTATACTCTCGGCAAAGAGCCTGGCCCTAACGTCGGCGAGACGGCGTTGTGCCGTCTCTGTGGGGCCCGCAGCTGGGTTTGCCGAGAGCCAGGAGCCAGACTCTCGGCAAAGCACTGAAGATTTGCCGAGAGTCATGTGCCCCGCTCTCGGCAAAGAATTCAAGGTTTGCCGAGAGCCTGGCATGTGACTCTCGGCAAAGAGCCCATGGGGCCCACAACGGGGGGCAGGCGCGGGGCCTCTGCACAGGGGTTTTGCCGAGAGCCTTGGCCGGGGCTCTCGGCAAAAAATGGCATCTTTGCCGAGAGCCTTGGCCGGGGCTCTCGGCAAAAAATGGTATCTTTGCCGAGAGCCTGGCCAAATCCTCTCGGCAAACCCCTGGGCTGAGGCCTTTTTTATTTCGTATTTGCTCATATATGGTGCCCAACAACTGAAATATATGACACTTAGACCTTGGCTCTCGGCAAAAGAGTTAACGGCCGTTAGGAGCCGTTTCACAAGGAGGCCACGAGGAGTGCACGTGGCCTTTTTTGACGAGTGGGTCCTCTTTTGCCGAGAGCCGCTCTGTTGAGCTCACGGCAAAGGTTTGTTTTGCCGTGGGTTGTATTTTTGACGAGAGCCGCTCTAGTTTAGCTGTCGGCAAATATTTCGTTTGACGAGAGCTTATTGTTTGCCGTGAGTTCTCCTCTTTGAGCTCACGGCAAACATGCCTTTGCCGTGAGCCCGACATTTGGCTCACGGCAAAGATTTATACTCACGGCAAACAGCCGTTTTCCGGTAGTGTTGGTAGTCACTCTGAAGCTTTAAGTAGTTCATTTGCTTCAGGGGCAGCTAGGTCTATTACTGTACGTTCTCCAACATGCATGTCACAACTAATGCTCCACACCTCCTCCTCACCATCATAAGCACCATTTTGTTCCTGACTGGTAGTGCACTACAACACCAGCGCCCCGATGCCAGCAGCTGCATCCATTCTGAGAGGGCTGCTTTGCTCTCTTTCAGGAAGGGCGTCACATTTGACCACACCAATCGCCTTGCTACATGGCATGGTCAAGACTGCTGTAGGTGGAAAGGTGTCAAGTGCAGTAACGAGACTGGCCACGTCCTCGAGCTTCGCCTTCGCAATGAAAATACAAACCTCGACTTCATGGATGCATGCAATGATGAGAACGCTTTATCTGGACAGATAAGTTCCTCTTTGCTTTCCCTGGAACACCTTGAGCACTTAGACCTTAGCGGAAATTGTGTGGTAGAGTATGGAAAAAATATACCTTCATTCTTGGGCTCGATGAAGAATTTGAGATATCTTAACCTCTCTTTCATACCATCCATCGGTGAGGTGCCTCCTCAGCTTGGCAACCTGTCTAGATTGCAGTACCTTGATCTTGGCTTCAA
This sequence comes from Digitaria exilis, assembly GCA_015342445.1. Taxonomy (NCBI): domain Eukaryota; kingdom Viridiplantae; phylum Streptophyta; class Magnoliopsida; order Poales; family Poaceae; genus Digitaria; species Digitaria exilis. Next base: position 1,145,045 of record JACEFO010001608.1, read on the forward strand.
TGATATAAATTCCAATAAATACTCATTGGATATCAGCTGGTTAAAAAATCTTCAGTTGCTGCAGTACCTAAGCATGAGACGTGTGAATCTTTCACAAATATTTGACTGGCCTCAAATACTAAATGGGATACCATCGCTAAGAGTAATTGATTTTCATGGCTGCTCCCTTTATAGTGCAAAACAATCACTTCCACATATGAATCTCACAAAACTCCACAAGCTTGAGCTGTCTTCGAACTCTTTTTACCATGAAATTGCATACAGTTGGTTCTGGAAAGCAACAAGCCTCAAGTACCTTGATCTTAGTGATCATGGATTTTTTGGGGAATTTCATGATGCGCTAGAAAACATGTCATCCCTTCAGGTGCTTGATTTGTCATTTAATAATCGTCACTACAACCTGTCGATGAAAGTTTTTCAGAATAACCTGGTGATGAAAGGAAACTATAAGAATCTTTGCAGTTTGGAAATCTTAGACCTCAGCTTTAATGGAATAAATGGAGACATAAATGAGTTGATTGGGAGGTTGCCACCATGCACATGGGATAAATTGCAGGAGCTACAACTTGGATTAAATAATTTCACTGGAACCCTGCCAAATTTGATGGGGCACTTCACCAACTTGATTATTCTTGACCTCACTGACAACAACCTCATTGGAAGTATCCCAATGGAGCTCGGGTATCTATCTGGCCTTACTACCCTTCATCTTGGCTACAATCACCTTAACGGAACTGTACCTACCAAAATTGGTGGCTTGGCCAATTTGATTTCTCTGGATCTAAGCAATAACAAATTTGATGGTATCATTACAGACGAACATTTTGCAGGTCTAATCAGCTTAAAAGAAATAAATCTAGCTTCCAGTAATTTGAAGGTTGTAGTAGGTGCACATGGGTTTCCACCCTTCAGGCTTCAGAATGCACGTTTTGCATCTTGCACGATGGGTACTCCGTTTCCACCTTGGCTTGAGCTACAGAATGAAATAACTGAACTCGATCTTTCAAGCAATGCTCTAATAGACAAGATTCCTGATTGGTTCTGGCAAACATTTTCTCTGGCAACAGATATTGACATCTCCAACAACCAGTTAAGTGGTACCTTGCCGGCAGACTTGAGTGGCATGTCCTGTCTAATGCTTAACCTCAGTTCAAACAATCTTACTGGAACAATACCACAGTTTCCAAGAAATATCACCACATTAGACATCTCTAGAAATTCATTTGCAGGACCACTACCGTCAATTGAAGCTCCACAGCTCAAGATAGTGCTTATGTTCTCAAATCAAATTGGCGGTACCATTCCAGAATCATTTTGCACATTAAAAGAATTGCTCGATCTTGACTTGTCAAGTAACGCTTTGGAGGGCGAAATTCCTCATTGTTTTGAATTCAAGGACATAACTTTCCTGCAATTAAGTAATAACAGTTTGTCAGGACATTTCCCTGCATTTTTACGTAAATGCACTTATTTAGGGTTCTTAGATCTTGGATGGAATAAATTATTTGGCAGCTTGCCTGAATGGATTGGGGAGGTAAACAAATTACAGTTTCTACGATTAAGCCATAATATTTTTTCTGGGAACATTCCTATAGAAATTACAAATCTTAACAATCTTCAATACTTGGATCTGTCAGGTAATGACATATCTGGTTCTATACCACCGCATCTATCGAACTTAACTGGTATGACAAAGAAGGGTGTGCAGACTCCAGGTTTATATGCGGCATATGGATTTGGATATGAAGCTGGATTTACCACCACGGTAAATCAATTCGAAGACGTACTGTCAATAATAACTAAAGGGCAGGAACTTATATATGGAGACGGATTGGCATATTACACGGGCATTGATTTATCAGGCAACTCCTTAGCAGGTGAAATTCCCTTGGATATCACTTCCCTTGACGCTTTAATAAATTTGAATTTATCATCAAACAACCTGAGTGGAAAGATACCTAACAAGATTGGAGCAATGCAGTCCTTGGAGTCACTTGACCTCTCTAAGAACAAGTTTTTCGGTGAATACCAGTGAGCTTATCTAATTTGACATCCCTAAGCTACTTGAACTTGTCCTACAACAATCTGTCAGGAAGTATACCCACAGGACGTCAACTTGACACCCTCAACGCAGATAACCCTTCGATCATGTACATCGGCAACCGTGGGCTTTGTGGGCCTCCTCTTCGAAAGAGTTGTTCAGGAAATGACACGTCCGTCCATGTTGATCACAAAAGCAACAGCCAAGAACTCTACCCAGTGTCCTTTTACCTTGGTCTTATGTTGGGATTTGTGGTTGGGCTGTGGGTACTGTTTTGTGCCCTGTTGTTGAAGAAGACGTGGAGAATTTCTTATTTCTGGCTCGTTGACAAGCTCTACGACAAAATCCACTTGTCTGCGGCTTTAAGCTGGACAAGCTTGACTAAGAGGATTTTGAACCCATATAGCCACATGGACAGCTCTTAATGAACTACACCCGGCCAATTGGCCACACAACACAATATAGTGTGCCATGCTACTTTTGCACAATATAGTGTGGTTTTACCTATTGTAGTTCCTAAATGTATGGTTGGAGGACCTGAAACTTTTAAATTCATTTTGTTGTAATATCGGCTATTTGGAGGGAGCATTGAAATCAATTTTTGTGTACAGATTATCAGTTCATTATACTGTTTGTTGCTCACTCAAGGACATGCTGATATGGCCACCACGAAACCCTGCAATTAATGCGTTGTCGTATTGCCATGATATAGTTTGCTGCAGCAGCCAGCAGCGTGGTCTGAATCCCCTGCTTATTCTCCATCTAGTTGTTATTCTGGCGCTGCAGGGGGATGCAAAGGCAGCAACCATATCGTTGGCCGGAATAGCATCTCATGCCATCGGGCAGCGGGACTGGTGAGTGTGCTAATTGGAGTATCCAATTCGGCCACTTTGTGCCTCCATCCACTAATTATGAAGAATGGTAAAAACATGAATCCGCTGCCTCTAGATCTAGTCCTCTATAACTAGTCTCCAGGAATGTTGAGCGGAGATAATAATGACTTTTTTATTCTAAAATAAATATAATCACATCATAATATAATGTGGGGAGTGAATGATACACACCAGAAATATAATTGTTCCTCGTGGTTTACATTCTTTAATTTATCTGCGACATGAAATTAGTTTCATTGAATTCACCATATCACCGTATTTACATGTACCACATGAAATTAGTTCCATTAAATTTACCATGACATGAATTGCAAGTGCATCATAGATGTTACTATATTTTTCTCACATTTGGTAGAAGTTATAAAAGTTTAACATAGAAGAAAAGAGGATGGGGTAAACTTAACAGGCCCTTGGGGTGTGGAACAACAACACACAAATATGTCAGTCACAGTGAACCTACCTGATGTTGCCAGCATCGGTCACAGTCAGTGAGGACATGTTGATCTGATGATCCAAAACTATGTTGGGCTTCAGGCTGGCATCTTGCCCGCCGTAGATTCCCTAAAAAAACTATGTTGGGCGTGGTGAGTTTTTAGCCTTTTTAAAACCAAAATTTAAAAAATGACCCATCTGAATTAGACATTCAAGACATAGCCCTTTTCCTCACGATACATACAGCCACCCCAAATGGCACATGATGAGTCTTGCCCTCAAGTGTCGTATACTAGGAGGTAGACGGCCCACGTCTGGCCGGGGCCTGCTGTTATTCATTCCATCACTCTGTGCCACCTATAATAGCCATAAATATTTCTTTGACCGTGGTTAAAATGTCTTATTTTCCTTTGTGTTTTTAAGACTAGAATTAAATTGTGAATGAACTTAAACTAGTTCTTTTGTTATTATTTTATATCCATAAAAGTATATTTTTTGCAATATTTTGGCTTCACTGGTGCAGTCATTTTGTGAGAAGCTTCCCATCTCCAACAATTTCTCTTTCCCAACCCAACTACCTTATTGGGAGGCTTTTTAGGGAAAATAGTGCTCCAACAGAATTCTTTTACATCCCCATTTCCACAAAAATTATTGGGACAAACAAATAATCCATCCCAACTATCCCTCCCCCCCCAACAAAAAAGGGGAGAGCCTCTCCCATATGGTAATTGCAAATGAAATAAGATTGTTGGGAGACTATAAAGCACCTCTCCTAATAATCAATTAAGGTGGTATATTGGTACATCTCAATAACATGTTATTAGAAAATGTTTATTGGAAGACTGTTGGAGATGCGAGTCAAGCCGAAAGGAAAAGGAGATGGATGATGGATAGTGAGATTCTATGCCACCTACAAGGTTGATGCTTAATTGGAGACACACCACACCACACCACACCATGTTTTTTCACACACTATATTTCCTCTGTAGAATAAGATCATAGATAGACAGTGTTCCTGATGAGCAAAAGTTGGGGTGACTGTCCCGTATCTTCCTCTAATCTATCTATAAATAATGCGACAAATCGCTTCATCAGCAATGGTAAGGAACACTGGAGACACGTCCTCTCTTCCATTACTGGGAGTGAACACTCTCCCTTTTTGAGCTAAGTGAACACTCTCCCTATATATCCATGGCCTTTTACAGTATAAATCCAATTCGTTGCCCTCCCGTTCAACATGAGATTAACATGACCCTATACACGAACAAGGAGCTGTATGGAGGACCATGCAGCAACGGAGCAATCATCCTTGAGAGAGGTGGACCAACTAATTTTGGTAGAACCGAGGTGGTTGCATGGCCAGTGACCGATGGGCCAACTCCTAATGCAAATATTGTTGGCCATCTGCGGGGCACATTTGTTCAAGTAGATAATACTACAAATCGGGCGTGGCACTTCTCCCTTGGTTTAGTGTTCGAAAATACTAGGTGAGAATATGTTCTAGCTACGTACTTTTTTTGTAGTTAAAACTTAAAATGTTTATGCTTCTTAATTAGTTTGTCCATAGCATAACAAATGATTACACCGATCCGAAAAGAATTCATTTCCCATTGATATGATCTCTCTTATATACAAGTTTGGAAACTATTTCTCTTGCTGGTACCACTTAGTTAAATACACCAACGGTCCTTAAACTTGTCTTGATGTGCCATTGGGCTCCACAAACTCTCAAAATCGACATATGACACTTTAAACTTGTTTCCATGTACCACTTAGGTCCATGAACTCTCATGTATATGAGACACATGATTTTATTGCAATAATTTAGATTAATTGACTGAATATAGTCCAAAGAAAACATACGTAATAGGGTAGTGCGGTAGTGCATACTGTATATGTTCCTCATTTTCCATTATGTTTCTATGAAAGAGAACTATAGGTTCAACGGCTCTACACTTCAAGTATCGGGGACTTCCGGAATCAATGGTGAGTGGAGCATTGTTGGAGAGACAGGACAATTTAATATGGCGAAGGGTACCATCAAACGCACATCAATCATGGATCAAGGAACCTCAAGAATTTCAGAACTCAGAATACATGCGCATTACACTCCAGTTTAAGGCATTCTATGCTGTAAGTACCCAATTAATTGACAGTTATGTATCTTTGTATTACGAGATATACGAGTACACAATTCCCAATTCTTGATACCAACATATAACTTTTTTCCATTTAAATTCGCTACCCACTTTTGTTTGATAAAATTTCCTTCATGTTGTACCCTAACAAATACCACATTTAGAGATGATGTTGCATTTTGATATTTATGCTGGAACTATATATTTTGTAGTATTCACTTATATATTGCCCTGGGGCCACAATTATTCCATATTTCCTTTTCTCATGTTGTAATTTCCTCATAGACGCAAATGAAAATCATGATCATCATATCGCATGGCTTGTATGTGCCATAGTTAGGCATTGACAAATGTCAAGTCTGAATACACAATAAATTCCCATACTTGCTTAATCTAAATTAATTGGATCCTCATCATTATATGCCCATTTAAATGCATGGTTCTGTAGTCTCACAGTAAACTGCGTGGTTACATATGTAATATATTATTATAGAACTGCACAACTTTGGAGGCAACTTGCTGTTGCTCCGTGTATCTTGTTATTCTAACACATGCATGTATTAGTCGTGTATATAGGTGATGCTCTAGATACCCTAACTCTATATTTTCAAAATGTACACACACATATATGTTTCCTTGACTAATTTTCTATATATATATACCTTATGTAGGTTTCTGATAATATGTAATAACCTCGAGGAGACGTGCCAAACAAGAACCACTAATATCTGCACTGCTTCTTTTTATTTCCTATTAAATAATCTCCATTTCTGTATTGGGGCTACAAATCAACTTAGATTTGTCAATTCCGTTCCGCAGATCCGTGTCATCATGTACTTTGTTTGATAACTTGCTTTTTCTTTCATGTTCCTATTTTTCAAATGCTTATTTGAACCAGCATGTAAACGTGTTATATTGTGTGAACAATGTCAAGAGGCTTTTGCTTGCCTACATTATTTAGTGTTTCTATCTTCTTTTCTTCCTGTCACTGTTATTATCATGCCTCTTCTCCTCCATCAAAAATGCATTTCAAATACTGGCTACCATCAATGTGGCTTTTATATGGAAGATTGTCTAGTAGCTGTCCAATCTCTACCCACCGGATGGAGTGCAACAACGCCGGTGGGTAGAGATCAATTCGAGGCGGCGGAGATCAACTGACCTGTGGGTCCACTAAGTCAGAGGACACTGTCCCTACTACCCTGTCCTTTGACGGTTTGGCCCCTTATCCTTTCTCTCTCAGTTCATCCTGTGTCACGTCTCCCAACTCCGAGGCCCCTTCTTCCTCGCCGAGCTTCAATGGCGCGCTCGGGGCCTCGGAGAGCACCAATCCGTGCACGGCGCCAGGGCGCGGCCTGCTAATCTACCGTTTCTCTCCGCCAATCTCTCTCTCTTTTTCAATCAAATCATCATGAGCTCGCCGGCGTATACCGCGGCCCTTTCTCCCGGTTCTACTCTCTTCTCCAACTCCCGAATGCCGCCGCGCATTTCCCGGCCTGGCCTGCCTGTGCCTGGGAGAGGGGAGGTGGGGGTGTCTTCGGCCGCCGGTCGGTACGGCGGCGGCGGCCGCCTCACCCCGCCGCAGGAGAAGCGCCGCCCCCCGCCGCTGCAGGAGAAGCGCCGTCCTTCGGACTCATCCCAACTCGCGGAACGGAAGCGGCACTGGAAGGCAGGGGAGTTCCCGGTGACCGGCGGCGGCAGGGACGCCGGCCGCGGCGCCCCGCCGCAGGAGAAGCGGCACTGGAAGGCGGGAGAGTTCCCGGGGTCCTCCGCCGGCAGGTACGGCGGCCGCCCCGCCCCGCCGCAGGAGAAGCGGCACTGGAAGGCGGGGGAGTTCCCGGGGACCTCCGCCGCGGCCCCCGACTCGAAGGCGTCGAGGACTCCCATCAAGAACGTCAAGAAGCGGCTGGACGCCCGCGCGGACGCCAAGGCGTGGGCTTGCACTGTCACCGAGGCCCTCGCAGACCGCATCAACTCCAAGAATTGGAAAGAGGCGCTCCAGGTAAACACCAATTGCTACATTTGATTGTTTGATTACCCTCTCTGTTTGCCACAAATCCCCTGAATTACTAGTTAATTTCAATTGTTTATCTGAGTAAAGCAACTAATTGCAATGCTGATACTAGCGGCAAATTGGTACTGGCAGGTTTTCGAGATGCTCAAGGAGCAGCCTTTCTACCATCCGAAAGAAGGCACTTACATGAAGCTCATTGTGCTGCTTGGAAGATCAGGCCAAGCTGCCCACGCGCACCAACTGTTCGAGGAGATGCAGCAACAAGGATGCCAACCCACCCCTGAGCTCTACACTGCCTTGATTGGGGCCTACTGCCGCAGTGGCCTGCTGGATGAGGCGCTCCAGCTCCTCACTGACATGAAGGCCTCTCCTCTGTGCCAGCCCGATGTCTACACCTACAGCACCATCATCAAGGCCTGTGTCGATGCCACCAGATTTGATCTTGTTGACGCTATGTACGAAGACATGGCTGAGCGGTTGATATCGCCAAACACGGTCACGCAGAACATTGTCCTCAGCGGCTACGGAAAGGCTGGACGGTTGGATGACATGGAGAGAGTGCTCTCTGACATGCTCGAAAGTACAACCTGCAAACCGGATGTCTGGACTATGAACATTATCTTAAGCCTGTTTGGAAACAGGGGGCAGGTTGAAGCGATGGAGAAATGGTATGAGAAATTCCGAAGCTATGGGATTGAACCAGAGACCCGCACACTGAACATCCTCATTGGTGCCTATGGCAAGAAGCGGATGTACGATAAGATGTCTGCGGTCATGGAGTACATGCGCAAGCTAGCGTTCCCATGGACCACTGCCACATACAACAATGTGATTGAGGCATTTGCCGAGGTGGGTGATGCCAAAAACATGGAACACACATTTAACCAGATGCGCTCTGAGGGGATGAAGCCAGATACAAAGACCTTCTGTTGTCTAATAGATGGGTTTAGCAAAGCAGGACTTTTCCATAAGGTGGTGGGCATGGTTAATCTTGCTGAGAGGCTTGATGTGCCTGCAAATACATCTTTCCACAATGCTGTTCTTAGTGCATGTGCAAAAGCAGATGATCTCATGGAGATGGAGAGGGTCTTCATGCACATGAAGCATAAGCAGTGTGATCCGGATGCCATGACATACTCTATCTTGGTGGAAGCTTATCGGAAGGAAGGAATGACCGACAAGATTTATGCTTTGCATCAGGAGAACCCAACTTTAGTTCCGACTGATTTTGTCATGGTTTAATCGCTAACTGAATACTGGTTCAAGACATGTTCAAGCTTGGCTGCGTTGGTGGAAAAATTTCTTGCTATCCACGCTTGGAGTTGATAATGCTACCAAGCAGAGTGGTAGCCATTCTCCAACTTCCTTTCCTGTCTGTTGGTCGGCAGAGTCTTATCTTATCTATCTTCTGGCAATTGAACCTGTGCAAACCCTATGGCGCATTGGCGCTTCATTATATCAAGTGATGTGTGTAACTCAGATACAAGAATCTATATGGCTTTGAAAAACTCCCCAGCAAGATTCTGGCCAACTTGGGATGCTTTGATCTTACCACAGAACTGATCAACAGCAATAAAATTGAATGTTGCTGCACTACAGCTCCAATATTGCTCTTGATCCTTTTTTTTGACAAGATCCATACCCAAGTTTGGAATAATGGAGCATTCCTAGTTCCTGATGGTAAAATTTTCAGTTACCCTGTTCTGTACTAGATTACCTTAAGGTATACTCCAATGGATTCAGATTAACAGCTGGTTGTTTTCCATCATCTTTTAGTTGTAGATATGGTGAAACTTCTTGTAAGTTGCAGATATTGTGAAACTTGGAACATGTGTCGACAAAAGGGTAGCCATTAGATTTTCTTTAGCACCCTTCATGTGTAATTTAGCTATTATGCACATTTCACCAAACATTTTGTAAGGCAGCAGATGAAATTTGATTTCCCACATTGGAAAACGAAAATAAAATAATTTTTTTGCGTTGCTGCACAAAAAGAGATTCTATTATAGTCTACAAGAGGTAGAGAGGCTCATTCTGTGTTTTTTTTAATGCAGCATATCAGTAGAGTGTACTCCCTCTGTCAAAAAAAAAAAGAGTAGTTTGAGAACCGTGTTTGTGAGGTAAACACGGCTCTCAAACTACTCCTATTTTGGGACGGAGGGAGTAGTCAACTCTGTAGCAATTGAGGTTTAGTGATTAATGAGGCCATGGGTCAAGGTTCCACTTAGAAGCATAGATATGCAATACCTCATTTTATTCTTATGCAGGGAAAAACAGGGAGGGAGGTTTGTGGTTTTCCTCTTTGCTCTTTGAGAATTTGTACAGTGACTTTCCTTCCTCTTTTCTTATATATGAAATACCACCATAGAGGATTTCCCTGCAGTTCTGGTTCATAACAAAAAAATAAAAATAAAAAAATAAACGGTGTATAGCATTCCATCAGCAGTATAGTGTATTTTTTTTTCTGAAAATATAGCAAGTGATTTTTTTTAATTATAGTAATTTAATTGAATCCCCGCAGAAATTTGGTTGGGTTAAAATAACATCTCCTTGATAATTCCAAATATGCTATAATATGGCGAGTCTCTTCTTTTCTCCACTTGGCACTTGAACTACCTCTTATTATTAGTTGCATCTCCCACAATTCACAGCACACGTGTCAAATCTGATGGTTTCTATTTTGTAGGGCAAGAAAGAGGTTTATGCTGAGTGGATTTTTCTTATGCATGGATCACGAATGGTTTTTTCTCGCAGAGCTTTTTGTGATGGCTCCAATTCTGAAATATATGATTAGTATCACGCACTCAAATGCTTAATCATCTTTGCATTATACAGTAAGCCACATGATCAAGTGATGCGCAACATACGCAAGTAATCTACATAAGCCAGATAGGCGGGTCCGTGTACGTATCCTCCCCTCAAATAGCACCAGACCACCAGGATCACCGTGGATCCCTCCTCCATGCCGCAGTCTGCTACGGTCTCGTTGTCCACGAGCTGCCTGGCAAGGAAGATGAGGCGCTGTTCCGCAACTGGGATCCCCTCAGTTTCCTGGATCTTGAGCTTCAAATCAAGGATGGTGTCAGATGGCTGGACCTCCAGGATCAAGGTGGTGTCCGCCATGGTCTTGACACGGAGCATCCTCCTCCCTCTACCCAGCCGCAGGTTCATGTGAAGGGTGGACTCCTGGATGTTGTAGTCGGGGACGATGAGGCCGTCCTCTCGCTGCTTCAGAGAAAACTTGACGAACTGGAAGAAACGCCGCCGCTTATTGGCTGCCTGCCCTGGCTGTGCCTGACCCTGGGGAGGGATCGGAGCCGGAGAAGACAATCGAGAGGAGGAAGGAAACAAAGCTTCGATCAGTTTGTTGGTCTGGGGCCCGAGTCGGAAATAACAGCAGCCCACCAGCGGCGTGTCGTTTATATTCAGCCCGGCCCAACTTATCTGTGGTACCTTGTTTAAATTTTTCTTGTTGAATTGAATGTTTCAGACGTTTTTATTCAGGCGAATAATTAAAATCTACGTGAAACATAGCTGATTTTGGCTAATTATATAGAGCTCCCCAGTTTAGATCACTGTCAATGGTTAAACAGGTGTAACAGAGAATAAATTCCTAGAAATATATCGAGTCGGTTTTAACAACCCATGTTACGAAAAAATATGATAACCCGGTTTTAGTACTGCCATTTGCATATACCATTTCAAATTCAAGCTTGGAAGCTTTAGTTCTAATTGAATTTTTTTTCTTACCTGAATACAGAGGCGGCCTCGGTGACAATTTTTCATACATTTGAAAAAGAAAGTTTAATATGTAATTTTAATTTCCATCTTGCATTATTAAAATGAAAGAGGTACAAAAAAAATCGCAAAGCTCTTTCATTTATGTGTGCACAAGAAAATAGAGCAAGTACCATATGACAGCAAACTGTTGCAGTTTAATAGTAAAGGTTTGAACTAATACAGCTACAATCTTATGAAACCATTCAGCACAACAAATTCATCTCTCTTTACAACTCTTTCTGGACAAGTGATTTGTAGGAAGGATACACGATTTTACTGAATCAAGAGAGCATGATTGACTTTCAGCAAGACATCAAGACAACCAGTCATGCAAGCTACCAAACATGGCCATGAGGCCCTGTCGACAAAATGGCCTTCAGGGTTGGACTGGAAACATAAAACTGAAAATGGCAGCCTGGTGTGAAACATATGGTGTGGAATTAAGCATAGCTCATGAAAAATACTTAACATATGAATTTAGCCGTACGGTTCGACATTTATGATCTATAATTAATAACCTCTCGCGTCCTATTTATATATTTTGACCTGCAGTAAGATATGCCATCCTACCAAAAATACATATAGTGACAAAATTAACAATATCTGACCCCATCTATCATAGAACGCTTTCTCTTGGTAGCTGTAGCTTTGAGTTCTTGAATCTCACAAGTAAAGACAGAGCTATGGTAGGGCGGTATGGGAGAATTCCATGCTAGGGCCTCAAATTTTCCATGAGGCTTAATGCTTCCAAACATGACATCTCGGATTTTCATTTTTGGAACCTCCTCTTGTGAAGAGCATTCACGATGACTATAAATCATGAGGTCTTCAGAAGGTGTAGCCAGTATTCCAAGAGGTGTAGGTCTACTTTGGTGAAGAAGATCATTTGGGTGCTCACCAAATCTGGAGAAATTCTTCTGGACGATCCCTCTCAGCAAGGCCGCGACCTTGCACCAAAAGTGGATGTCAAAGTTATCCCTCAGCACACAAGCAGTGACGTTTGCGCCAATGAAGGTTCTTTCATTTGTTCTGGCTATCTCCATGACCAGATGTGCAAGCCTTGGGTACGTCTCTGGATCCACACTTCCAAATGCAAGTGTCCTAGTGTAATACCAGTATGCCTCGTAGGGAAGAAATTTTAGTGTTAATGCCTGAGTTGTAGCAAGCTTTTTGATCTCATCAGAATGACTTGTGATTATGATTTTGCTACCACTTGCCAAGCATGATTTAGAAGCAGAATACAGCCTCTTCCAATCACCTTCATTGAAGTCACCAGCTAGCTCAATAACAATTAGCACTCTCCCACCTTTGTTCGACACAGAATTTCGCTGTTTCACCGCACATCCTTCTCTAAGAGTGGTTATTTTTTCATCTCTAAAATCACGGTCACTGAGGAAACCAATTTTTGAAAAATAATCACAAACTCTTTCATCCTTACAAACATGGGCAACAAGCGTGCTCTTTCCTACTCTGAAGGGACCGACAATCGGCAGGACCTCCAATCCTTCATCACCAGGAGGTGGTGAGTGCAATAGGAAGTTGATGACATATTGCGCTTCCATCTGGCAGCCAAACATGCAGTTGCCCAGCAGGAGATGCATGCTATAAGGCTGACGGTACATGCGGGTATAGCTTGGCAAGAACAGGACCAGTTCATTGGCATCAAGGATCATGGATCTCAAATTATCAAACACATCTAGCATTTCTTCTAAAATCTGCGTACCTTTTCCACTGGGGAAGAAGAAACCTTTCACAGAATTTACTTTGGAGAGAAGAGAAGGGTGGCTCACAAACTGATCTTTGGCCTCCTCTTTGTGAGATTGGTATCTGAAGGTGTCAAGCAAGTAATAGCCTCTGTACATGGTGTCACTCAGTATGTCCAGTTGCTGGAGCATAGCCTGGTTTGTGATTTGCCGCCCCATGGCCTCCTCGATGATGACCCGCGCCCGGAGCAGGACCATTCCGAGGCGATCCTCCACATCTAGCGCCGATGGCTTGGGCCTTCAGGAAAAACTTGAGGAAATGGAAGAAACGCAGTCGCTCACGCTCCCTCTCCGATTGAACGGCATCCTTGTTTCCAGCCTCAGGAGCCATGGCCTCCTTTGCCTTGACGTTGTGCTGACCGTCGTATTGATGTTTCAGGTAAATCACAAAAATCTGAAGCTGCATATATGAGGTGCGGCAGGTGCCCAACTGCCCTGGGGAGTGGGGAGGGATCGGAGTCGGAGAAGACAAGACGATCAAGAAAGAATTCAAGAGGAAGGAGACAGATTGTTGGGCTTAGCCCGCATGGAGTCGGAAGTAACTGCAGCCCATCATGTGTGTCTCTCTGACAAAACTACTAAGCCTAGTTACCCGCAAGTTTATATTCAGCCCCAACTTATCTGTAGTACCTTTTTTAGTTTCCCTCATTTTTTTTTAAACGAATAGTACCCAATTTTTCAAAAAAGAAAAGAAAAGAATAGTACCCTGTTGAATTGAATGTTTCAGGCATTTTTATTCAGGCGAACGATTGAAATCTACACAGATCAATAAATTCCTAGAAATATATCGACTCGTTTTAACAACCCATGTTACGAAAAAAATGATAACGTGATTTTAGTACTGGTATTTGCTTATACCATTTCACATTCATAACACATACCATCCTCATACTCCCACGTTGATAAATGAGATTTTACCCATTTAGTGCTGGCATTTGCATAATCCGTTTCAAATTTAGGCTTGGAAGCTGTAGTTTTAATTGAAATCTTTTTTTTTCTTGCTTCAATAACAGAGGAGGCCGCTATGGAGATTTTCTAGATATTTGCAAAAGAAAGTTTAATTTTAATTGGCATCTTGCAGTATTAAGATGAAAGAAGTAAAAAATAAAAATAAAATCCCATTGCTCTTTCCTTTAAGCACACACACAAAAAAAATAGAGCAAGCATTATATGGCAGCAAACTGTTGCAGCTTAATAGCTCAGCTACTTGAAAGATTTGAACCTATACAATTACAATCATATGAAACCATTCAGCTCGACAAAGTACCATCTCTGTTTCCAACTCTTTCTGGACCAGTGATTTGTAGGAAGGATACTCGATCTTATTGAATCAAGAGAGCATACTTGACTTTCAGCAAGACAACCAGTCATGCAAGCCACCAAACATGAGGCTCTGTTGACAAAATGGCCTTCAGGGTTGGGACTGGAAACATAAAGCTGAAAACGGTAGTCTCTAGTCTGGAGTAAAACCCATGATGTGGAATTAAGCATAGCTCATGAAAAAATACTTAACACAAAAGCATAGCTCATGGAAAATACTTTAACACATGAAAATTTAGCAGTACGGTTGATAATGTTATGAGCTATATAACTTATAACCTCTCGCGTCCTATTATATATGTTGACCAGCAGTAACATGTGCCATCCTACCAAAAATACATATAGTGAAAAAATTTAACAATATCTGACCCCATCTATCACAGAACGCTTTCTCTTGGTAGCTGTAGCTTTGAGCTCTTGAATCTCACAAGTAAACACAAAGCTATGGTAGGGTGGTATGGGAGACTTCCATGCTAGAGCCTCAAATTTTCCATGAGGCTTAATGCTTCCAAACATGACATCTTGAATTTTTATATTTGGAACCTCCTCTTGTGAAGAACATTCATGCTGACGATAAATCATGAGGTCTTCAGAAGGTGTAGCCAGTCTTCCAAGTGCTGTAGGTGTACTTTTGTCAAGACGTCGAAGGCGATCATTTGGGTGCTCACCAAATCTGGAGACATTCTTCTGGTCAAGACGTCGAAGACGATCATTTGGGTGCTCACCAAATCTGGAGACATTCTTCTGGACGATCCCTCTCAGCAAGGTCGCGACCTTGCACCAAAAGTGGATGTCAATGTTATCCCTCAGCACACAAGCAATGATGTTTGCGCCAATGAAGGTCCTTTTATATGTTCTAGCTATCTCCATGGCCAGGTGTGCGAGCCTTGGGTACATCTCAGGATCCACGCCTCCAAATGCAAGTGTCCTAGTGTAATACCAGTATGCCTCATAGGGAAGATATTTTAGTGTTAATGCCTGAGTTGTTCCAAGCTTTTTGATCTCATCAGAACGGCTTGTGATTATGATCTTACTACCACTTGCCAACCACGGTTTAGAAGCAGAACACAGCCTCTTCCAATCACCTTCTTTGAAGTCTCCAGCTAACTCGATAACAACTAGCACTTTCCCACCTTTGTTTGACACAGAATTACGATATTTCATTGCACATCCTTCTCTAAGAGTGGTTAGTTTTTCATCTCTAAAATCACGGACGCTCAGGAAACCAATTTTTGAAAAATAATCACAAACTCTTTCATCCTTACAAACATGGGCAACAAGCGTGCTCTTTCCTACTCCGCATGGACCCACAATCGGCAGGACCTCCAATCCTTCACCACCAGGAGGTGGTGTGTGCAACAGGAAGTTGATGACATGTTGTGCCTCCATCTGGCGGCCAAAGATGCAGTTGCCCAGCAGGAGATGCATGCTATAAGGCTGACGGTACATGCGGGTATAGCTTGGCAAGAACAGGACCAGTTCATTTGCATCAAGGATCATGGATCTCAAATTTTCAAACACCTCTAGCATTTCTTCTAAAATCTGTGTACCATTTGTACTGGGGAAGCAGAAATCTTTCACAGAATTTACTTTGGAGAGAAGGAAAGGGCGACTCACGATCTGATCTTTGGCCTCCTCTTTATGTGATTGGTATCTGAAGGTGTCAAGCAAGTAATATCCTCTGCACATGGTGTCTCTCAGCATGTCCAGTTGCTGGAGCATAGCTTGGTTTGTGATTTGCCGCCCCATGGCCTCCTCGATGATGACCCGCGCCCGGAGTAGGACCATTAGGAGGCGATCCTCCACATCCAGTGCCGATGGCTTGGAGAGTTTGCTGATGAAGAAATTTATGGATCTAGAAGTTAGCTCACCCAGGACAGCAGAAAGCAAAAAGTCCATCTGTGGCTCCCTCTCGCCTGGAAGATAAGTAGATAGCACTGCTGATGGGAAATACAACAAATGTGAGCTTGATGTTTTCTGATCTCTCTATCCTCTGTTTCTAATCAAAACTCCAACGAGAGTAATAAGGACATATAAGAACAAGTACAACCAAACAGGGGACAAGGACACCTACACTGAGTCAGTCAATATTTCATTCGTATGCTTCACCTTTGGGACAGCTTTCACCTTTCCTGATCCTTCTGATTGACTTTTTCTCTGCCTTTATTAACAACTATGGTAGACTAGGCTAAAAGCTGAGAAAGGTACAGCTCTTGATTGTTGTCTCCAAAGCCTTATTAAGCCACACAATCACTTTGTATAGCATGTGTGATACGAAGACCACAAGAATTATATTGCAAGATTAGCAACATCCATATTCCTCACATCAGACGGCAATTAAGGAAAATTTGTCTGCAGCACACTGAATTCAAAAATCTTTGGCTGCAGCACATTTTTTTTGTCTGCACCACACCAGGCGGTGTGCTGCGGACAAAGATTTTTGAACCCAGTGTGATGCAGACAAATTTCCCATGTTCCGCTTTTGGGTAACTCACACGAGTTGCTTCTAGGCCTGATATCTATTATGCTGTACATTGACAGATCACAACTGACATAATATGAACAATTCAAAAAACAATCAATATTCATGTATGGCCTATGGATGTTTTTTTTTCAACCGTTCAGATCTGTCATGTTACTGTCCGATTAGAAACCATGTGCCTATGTTTAAACGGTTCCATGTGTTTCTTCTGTATGTGAACTAACAATATTAGCAGTCATCCAGTCATCAAACACAGCAAGGACTTATTCCAAATCCTAGCTAGGAATTTTGAACAATTCATTTAGGTGCAGGATTGTACTCATAAACTCATCCATTTCAAATGGAACATGAACATTTTCATAACTGGTGCTTAACAAAAGATTAACTGAATGTTTGAGGGCATTGAGCACCTCCTTGTTATTAAGAAGATGCACATCTGGGATTATTTCCTTTGTTCCTCAGTTCTCGTGATTCAAGCCGCAAGATATGGAATCAAACTAAAATTAGGTAGAAGTAGCATGGCATATATGAAAGTAGAACATTGATTTACAATGATTGGTTTCTTAAGCATACATATGTTTACAAAAGAAGCATGTATTCATTCTAAGCTTCAATTGGAAGATACAATTCAGGAGTACACACAGAGTTACCAGACTACGGACAAGGCGATTATCAAACCAACACATTTATGAGAAAGGAACCCTTAAACAAAACATAGGGCCCTTGATGGGCAACACACTGAAACCAGAACCCACCATAAAAGCTTATACTATTTACCATCACCTTGTACCAGTGTCCCCTTGACTGAGAAATCTGCACATAAGCACCTTAGGCACCCGGACTTGGCCCCTGACCTCCCGAGGGCACTCCCAGTGCTGCAGATTTTTTTTTAAAAAAAGGAAATAACATCAGCTGATTGAGATAATCAAGGATGTACTGAATTAAAGGCATACAGGACGAATGAAGCTAGCTAGTACCTGGAGTGTGGAAGCTCATGTAGGGGAAAATCCCAGAGAAGCTAGTGTCCTCAGACACCTTTGTGACCCGACTGGACTTAAGATCAATGGTGAAGAGCCCATCACCTGTCCGCACAAAGACGACACCGATGGAATCGACAAAGCCAACGATATCAGAAATGGACGAGATGGCACCAGGAGGGAGCAGAGTGCTCAGCTCAACGACTCTGGCCTGTGTCCAATACGCATCTCCTCCAGGATGCAGCTCCTCCATCGACCACAGGTAGATCGTGGACGCGTCAGCCGTGGCGAATCCCAGACGACCATCTTCCCGGGCCGCGAGCACAATCCTCTGCCACTCAAAGCGAGGTGGAGGCAGGCGAATCACCGCCATCTCCCGTGTGCCCAAATCGTACCGCAGCACCGCGGTGCCCATCTGGAACGCGAAGTAGAGCGCGTTCCCCACGAGGGCACTGGGCGCGAACTCGACGCTGTCGCAGGGGTGCTGTGCCGATGCGGGCTCCCACCACGCGCCGGTTTCCGACGAGTAGACGTAGGCGAACATCTCCTTGCTGTTGGTGCCGACGACGACGACGACGAAGCGGCCGTGGCAGCAGTCGAGGTGATCGCACCCGTCGGCGGCGCAGAGCACGGCGGCGTTCCAGCTGTAGGGGTACGGCGCCCACGGGATGGGCGGGAGGTCGGTCCTGCGGTCGGCGACGGGGTCCCAGACGACGAGTGCGGGAGAGAGCGGCGCGTCGCCGTGGCGAGCGGGATTCCAGCGGAGGAGGACGCGGCCGTGGCGGGCGTCGAGGGCGCGCCAGCCGCGGAGGAGGCCGCCGGCGGGGAGCCCCGGCGGGCGGAAGGCGGAGGAAGGGAGGAAGCGCGCGCCGGGGACGTCGTTGCGGAGGAGGCCGAGGAGGGGCGGCGCGCGGTGGAGCTCCCGGAAGCGGCGGCGGAAGCCGGGGCCCGCGACGAGCGCGCACCAGCGGCGGCAGACGAGGGCGGCGTCGACGAGGCGCGATGGGTCCGCGGGTGGGAAGCGAAGCAGGACCTCCTCCACTAGCTCCTCCATCAGCGCAGTCGCCGGCGGCGGCGGCGGACCCGTGGTGGACGCCATGGCGGTTGGATTCGGAAGTTTGGAACGGCCGGTGGGTTGGTCGGCGACGGATTAGAGTGGAGAGAAGTCAACGGATTTGGGGAATGGTTGATGGCTGCCTCTGTGTGCTTTGACTTGCCAGGCTGGAGGGAACCGGGTGCTTTGTGGGGGAGGGGGTTCTGACAGGTGGGGTCAGGGGAGCAGAGAGGGCGGCGACCCGAGTCAGATCCTGGCCGCGCGAATGGGATCCAATGGTCGCTACATCTCCCTACAAACGATACTCCAGAGTCGAGACCCACTTGACCCACTTGTCAGTGATCAAATGTTTGAGATGTCAAGTGCGTATGCATGATTAAACAAATCAAGGAATTAGCTAGGATTTCCATGATCAATAAGTAATTACTCCCTCCCTTCGCAGAAGAATACAATTCTAGGTTTGTGCACATATACCAATGAAGAGGTAAAATGACGCATGTGCCCCCATAGCAATAAGTGGGTCACACGTGGGGTCTCGTGTGTGGGTCCCACCTAAACAATACACGGGTCCCACGTGGGTCCCACATAACCAGTGTGCGGGTCCCACCTAAACAATACGTGGATCCCACCTAAACAATATGCGGGTCTCACGTGGGTCCCACCTAAACAATGTGCGGATCCTACCTAAATAGTGTGTGGGTCCCACATAAGGCCACAACTCATGATAGAACATCTATTGGTGGGTCCTACAATAGGTACTGTACAATTGCTTTTTTTTTGACAAATTTTAAATGCTACAATTGCATTCTTTTCCGGACTGAGGGAGTAATTAGCATCATCTTCCCGCAAAACACAACCAACCAGCCAGCGAGAACAAGAGAAATCAACGTGAATGCCAACACGCGTACGGACAAGCATTATACTCAAATCAAATCCATGTAGAAAAGAAAAAAAACATTAGAGCACACCTCGCCAGCATATGAGATTAGAAGCATCAGCAAAAAAAAAAGTTGGCAAGAGAACAATTTAATTGGTCTGAATGCTTAAAACTGAGACGAAGTTTAACACGATCGATCGGTCTACTGTGTCTCGTGTACGCTTAAAATTGAAATGAAGTTAAGTGTGTAACACACTCGGTCTACTGCATCTCACTCACGAGAAGTGCAATAAAGATGAGAGTTGCCATGTCTTCTGGCTAAAACCTCACCTACTACTAATCTCCCGTCAGGATCTGTGTTCAGTTTCAAGAAGTATTTTTTTTCTTCCTATTCATTCCCCTCTCATAACACACTTCCTAGAAAATTCTTTTTCCACCTTTACTATTCATTTCCCTCACAAAACACGCTTTCAGAAAAAATCATCTTTTTACCCTAAAATCTAAACACTGCAGCAAGCTTCGACATGGTTCGTCAAGTACTTGTTGAAGAAGCTCCCACATGCCTGGAGGGGCAGTGATAGTGCTACAGAACAGAAAAGAAAGTAAAAAAAAAAATAAACAGTCATCACCATATGCATGGAACATTTGCTTAAACAATATGCTTCTAAAACTCTAGCTAACAAGGAACATGCAAGCACCAGTAGCTTATTGTCGGTAGCTACCTCCACCAGTTAAAGCCACACTACTATACACATTTGATCATATTAAGTGTCTATCACACTCGGTCTTTTACATCTCACGCTAGAAGAAAAACGAGCATTCGTCCCTCTCACGTTAGAATTGGTTGTTTTTTTAGCCGGTACTAAATCAATTTAATACCAGTTGGTAAGCACAGTGCCCCCTCGGGACCATTTAGCACCGGCTCGTAACACCACCCGATACTAAATGTGTATGCACAATGAAACTAAACAAACAAAGGAATTAATTAGCTACTATTTCCATGAATAGAAAATCAGCCACCCAAGGGAAAAAAAGTGAATGCCAAAACGAAATGCATAAAAGAGCAATTTAACTAGTATCTTAAGGCTTCAAATTTAAACAAAATTTAACAATCGGTCCACTGCATCTCACGAAAGCTTAAAACTTAAAACGAAGTTTAACAGTCAGGTCTACTGCATCTCACGCACGAACTGAAATAAAGATGATAATCGGTATGTCTTGTGGCTAAAATTAAACCTCGCCTACTCCTAATTGTCTGACTATGTCAGTATGTCTATTTCTAGTATGTTTGTAGGCAAGTCCTCAGGCACAAGCACACAATGTTTGAATCTTCAACATGGTTCCTCAAGCACTTGTTGAAGCTCCCACGCCTGGAGGGGCCAGCGATAGTGCTGCAGAACAGAAAAGAAAAGAAATTCAAAACAATATCAGCATATTCATATTGAACATTTGCTTAAACAATATGCTACTAAAATTCTAACTTGGAACATGCAAACACCAATCGCTTATTGTCAGTAGCTAACTCCGATCCACCAGTTAAAACCACACTCCACATTTGATCATATTAACAGAAGATGGACTCAGAAACTACATCACAATATACCTATCACTTTTAGGGTGAGTCACATCCATATATACTTCTATGTCATCAAGTTTATATGACATGAGGAGAATGCAATGCAGCTTCATAAAATCAGACGCATATATTATATTGGGACACTAACCAAGACGATCCACATGCTGAGCATTGTTCCCACTTGTGGAAGCACCTCCGCTTGTTCCCATGCCTGAAGGGACGACCAATGCTGCTTTTAGCACTGCATAACAGAAAAAACAGAAAATTAAAAAAATTAACAGCAGAGTTGAGAAATCAATTTCCTCCGATCCAATTGAATATGTGTTTCCAACCAAGTACAAATAACCAATTGCTAATAAAGTGTGATTGGCCAACAGAGCAGGAAAACAACAATCGTTCTATCAGAAGCTCCACCAATTAACAACCACACTTGATCGTCATGTTAACATGTACAAGATGGACCTAAAAACCGCAGAAGAACACCAATTATTTACTAGGATAAATTATCATCCATACTTCTATGTCATCGAAAAGTAACATACAATACCGAAGGACTGCACATGTTTAAAGGTAGTTGTGAGGCTGATAAGTGGAGTGCTAAGTACATCTACTAAGTAATGGTCTTTTATGGTTTATTTTCATTCTGCTAGCAACAACCTTCCTGGCCTGAGTGTGGTTGCTAAAATATGTCATCAGAAGCTTCACAAGTTAACAACTACACTTAATCATATTATTATTAATAGAAGATGGACTCAAAAATTGTAGAACAACACCTATCCTTCTTACGATAAAATCATCATCCATACTTCTATGTGATTTTGTGAAGTAAAATACCATAGCTAAGGAATGCACAGATCAATTCATGTGAGGCTGCTAGGCGTGTAGAAACTCCATCATGCACGTCTATATACTAGCCTGCTACTAGGTAGATAACATATGACCTTGCATTGGGAGAATATATATACAACTCTATAAAGTGCTACCAGGCGTGTCACAGTTTCATATATATGCCCAAAACATGTTTAAACAATGGATCGAAAGCTACCACATATACCATCTAGCCAATAGCAACAACAACCATACAATTGTATATGCACAGTGTGACCTTTATAAATACCGAGCACACATATACTATTTGGAGACATGCACCAGCCAAAACATTCTCCACATGTAGTGAATACACTGCCGACACATGCGCCTATCAATCCAACACTACCAGAATCCGGAAATTCGCCGTGTGCCCACAGCACACGATAAAGGCCTAAATACACACGGCAAAGTGTTCGCCGTGTGTGGACACTCTCTCTATATATAGAGAAATCACAACTACGTAATAAGCAGCAAATGTACAAAAGGCTAACAATAATGCAAGGTGTAGGGTGGTATACCTGGAACATAGAAGCTCACGTACGGGATGATGTCGAAGAAGCCACTGGTCATGGGAATCTTGGTGACCTTCCCTGACTTGAGATCAAGAGTGTATAGCCCATCAGCCGTCTTGAGGAAGACAACATCTACGCCTTCGGCAACGGCGACCACCCTTGGCAGAAACCCCAGGGGGCAGATAGCCTCAGCAGGGAGCTTGTCATGGAGGTCAATGAATCTGATCATTTCCCAGCTGGTATCTCCATGACGACCAATGTTCAACGCCATGAACCTGAGTATGCTAGTCACCGTGCACACCTCGGCGAACCCCAGCCTCCGGCCATCCTCCATTGCCATGAGCGTGATGCGCGGGCCGTAAGCTCGCCGGCGATTGGGCAGACGGATCGTAGACACCTCCCTTGTGAGCAGATGGTACTTGAGGATCCTTGTACCTTTGAGGAGCACGAAGTGGAGTGCGTCGGAGACGAGAACGCCGGCCACGTCGGCGTCGAGCTGGTCGGTGACGGGCTTGCCGGCGGCGAGCGCGAACCAGGCGTGTGCTTCCGGCACGTAGGTGTAGACGAAGAGCTCCCTTGTGTCCATCCCGACGACCACGACGCGGAACGGGTACTCGCAGATCACGGCGGCGTTCCAGCTGCGCACCGGCCGGTGACGGAGCAGCGGGGGGAGACGCCACGTGTCGCCGGTGATGGGGACCCACACGCCGAGGAAGATGGACTGCGCACTGGTGGTGTTAGTGGTACTCACACGGGAGAGGAGGACGCGGCCATGGCGGGCGTCGTGCGCGCGGTAGCCATGGCTGTCCGCGCGGAACGGGCGGAATCCGCCGCCGCCAGAGGAGATGGCCGCCGGGACGAACCGGGCGGCGCCGCCGGTGTCGGCGAGGTTGGCGAGGAAGCCGAGGAGTGGGGCCGCGCCGCCGTGACGCTGGCGGTAGCGGCGGCTGAAGCCGCGGCTGGCGAAGAGGCGACCCCACGTCTTGCAGGCGAGCGCCGCGCGGAGGAGGAGCGCGCAGTCCTCCGGCGGGACGCGGATGAAGATGTCCTCGACGATCTCCAGCGGCAGCTCCGGCGACACGCGAAGCGGCGGCGGCGCCGCCGCCAGGGGAGGAGCGTCCATGGTCGTCGGGGGGGAAGTGGAAACTGAAATGTGGAGGGGCGGTCGGAAGGAACGAGGGCCGCGAGGGGACTCTCGTGGTTTATGGCGTGTCCCAGCCTGGGCTCTGTCTGCAGGCTGCAGCCGCTTGCAGGCCACCGGAGGTGGATTCATTCCCCTTGAATTCAATGGCTTCGTGGTGTCAGAAATGTTATCCATTGATTGGACTGTATCAAGATCGTGTCACTTTGCATTGGCGACCCTGCTTCTTCTCCTGCGCCGGTGATATTGGGGTTTAATGGCGGCAGCGTGGTGGGATTCGATAAAATATTGGTAGCTACTTGTGTAACTTAATTTGGCGGCGGCTTCTTCTCCGGCGGCGGCGGTGATGTTGGGGTGAATGGTGGTGCTGGTGGAATTTGATAAGATTGTGCGCTACTTGCTGTGTAAACATGGGCGACAACTTCTTCTCTCCGGCGGCGGCGATGTTAGGTAGGGTGACAAAAATGGTGGTGCATAGTGGATAGGAAGACGAAGAAGTGGCGGGCGGGTGTGGCGGTGGTGGTGGGAGCGACATATTTGAATGTGTTAGGGTGGAAATGGCCCGCCACCTTTCCGCGGAATGCGAGGGAGGGCGGCTGCGGTGATGATGTCTTGCCAAAGAAGTTAGACGAATAAATGCAAGCAAAAAGATATGTGTACGGAACAGAGGACAAAACAACTAACGGTTGGCCATGCTAGTACTAGGTACGACAATGAGGAGGCCACGTGGATTGCGGCGGTTGTTGGAATTAAGGATAATATCCTTTTTGTTATATTTTTTTTACATAAACCACATCTTAACGGAGAGTTTCCATTATTGGTAAAGTGATCCAAGCATATTTAAATTATTCTTCAT
Source organism: Digitaria exilis (assembly GCA_015342445.1). NCBI lineage: Eukaryota > Viridiplantae > Streptophyta > Magnoliopsida > Poales > Poaceae > Digitaria > Digitaria exilis. Next base: position 1,169,771 of record JACEFO010001608.1, read on the forward strand.
CTATCATCTAAGAACTAGGTATTCCCAAAAGGAAGAAGAAATTTTTAGGTTCAATTCAAGGCGACATATTTCCTAGCCCGATAATTCATCCATTCATAAAATCTTGTTATATTTTTTTATTAAAAGTTAGTTTTATGTCTATTTTATATCTAGCAAGGCAATGCAAGCTAGTGTCAAAATTAAAACCACAAATATACGAATTTTCTAAATTGCAATAGGCTAACAACTTTTAACTTGTCATCCTAAGTCAAATTTTTCGGTGGTGATATCCTGTGATCCGTAAAGTTCCATATTTGCCTTGGAGAGCTAGTTTCATCACAGGCTCTAATTATTTTCGGATTTCCTGTTCTCCAAGATTTTTCTGAGATTTTTAGAAGCTACTCTCTCATTTAAGTTTAGTAACGGATGCAGCCCTTTGACCTGTCTCTGCTAGGCTCTAATTAATTATCTCGTGGTTTATACCCAGCCTGGCGTGTCTGCAGCCTGCAGGCCACCGGAAGTGGATTCGATCGTTCCATTCAATTCAATGGCTTCGTATCAGAAATGTTATGTATTGTTGATTGGACTGTATCCTGATTGTGTTAGTTTGGCAACTGCTTCTTCTCCAGCGCCGGTGATATATATGGGGGGTGAACGGAGGCGTGGTGGGATATGATAAAATCTCGCTAGCTACGATGTGTAACTGAATTTGGTGGCGGCTTCTTCTCCAGCTGCGGTGATGTTGAGGTGAATGAAAGAATGATGGTAATGGTGGGATTTAATAAGATCATGCTCTACTTGTGTAAATGTTGGCGTCAACTTCTCGGGAGGTGGTGATGTTAGGGTGCCCGAAGGTGGTGGTGTATAGTGGATAGGAAGTGGCGGATGGGTGTCACGGTGATGGCGGGAGCGACATATTTGAATGAGTTAGGGTGGAAGCGCCCTGCCATCTTTTCACGGAATACGTGGGAGGAGGGTGGCGTTGATGATGCCTTGTCAAAGAAGTTAGACGAATAAATACAAGCAAAAAGATAGGTGTGCGGCATGGAGGGATGAAACAAGTGATAAATGGTCATGCTAGTACTAGGCATGACAACGAGGAGGCCACATGGGATGTAATGTGGATTGATAGGAAATTGAGTGGTTGCGGCAGTTGTTGGAAATAAAGATAATATCCTTAATTACCGCTATATTTTTTACATAAACCACATCTTAACATAGAGTTTTCATTATTGGTAAAGTGACCCAAACATATCTAAGCCATTCTTCATCTATCATGTAATAACTAGGTATGTCCAAAATTATTTCAAAGATCTTAGCTCTGCGCCTGCAACCATTCATGAACGATCTCATCTCCAATTGCCAGAGTTCATTCATTAAAGGCAGAAGCATCCACGACAATTTCCTGTACATCAGGAACACGGCAAGGCCCCTTCATAGGAGCAAAACATTGGCACTCTTTCTAAAACTAGATATTTCCAAAGCCTTCGACTCCATAACATGGGACTACTTGCTCTCCCTACTGGAAAAGAGGGGATTCCCGCCACAATGGCGAGATTGGATAGCTGCCTCCCTCTCCACATCTTCCTCAAGAGTCCTCCTCAATGGCTGCCCACATGACCCCATCCTGCACGGCCGTGGATTGCGACAAGGGGACCCGCTCTCTCCACTTCTTTTCGTGCTGACAATCGACCAGCTGCAAAGGCCCCTGCAGGTTGCGACAAGCAAAGGTCTCCTTTGCAAGACTCCGCATCTCCATGTACGCGGACGATGCGGCAATTTTCATCAAGCCAACAGAAAAGGATGCACACAATATCAAAAGCCTATTAAAGCAATTCAGAGAGGTGACGGGCCTAACCACGAATCTACAAAAGACGAGCTTGTAACAGTCCACTATTTTCAAAATGAGAAATTTTTAAAACTTTTGTTGAGCTTGAAAAGTTTGGCTTACCCTAAGGATGTCTTCTCTTCTCTCCCCAAAAATTCCTAGAAAAAGTTGATTTATTGCCTAAGGACCCTGTTAATGCTAGAGTGGCATTTGGATTTCTCTCTGGTTTTTATTTGGATCTTTGTGTGGGGTTTGAATTTGAATTTAAATTCAAATTCTAAACCTAAAATTAACTTGGGCTCTAACTTAAACCAACCCAGATCCCGGCCTACACCTAGAACCGGCCCGCCCCATTTATTTCTCTCTCTCTCTCTCTTTCTCCCTCGCCGCAGCCCAGCAGGCCGTCGGCCCGGCTGCGCTCGCGCGCCTGCTCCCGCTGACAGGTGGGACCCACCTGTCGGCGCCGAGCCAACCCCGCGCTCTCTCTCTTTCTCTCTCTGCTCCGCTGGCCCCACTTGTCGGCACCACTTCTTTCCCTCGCCCGCGCAGCCGCTCTCTCCGCTCTCTCGCTGACAGGCTGACCCCACCTGTCAGCTTTACCTCCTACCTCCCGACAGGGTCACGCGAATCGCATGACCCCGTCGCCGGCCGCCCTCCCGCGCTCTCCCAGCCGCGCCGCGGGAACCCTCTAGAAGCCGCCCACGTGCCCTGCTCGCCCCGCGCACCCGTGAACCCCTGCTGCCCCTCAAAACCCTAGCCGCCGCTCCCGCGGATGCTCGCCGCGTGTCCGCCAGCGCGGACGCCGAGGATCCTCGCCGCTCGCCCTACCAACCACCCCGCGAACCTCCTCGAACCCTAGCCACTGCCCTATATAAACCCTGGCCAGCCCCCAATTGCGACCTTAGCCGCCAATTTGGGGTTTTCCCCTTTCCACCCGCCGCCGCCGGAGAAGAAGGATGAGTAGGGAGAAGAGGAAGGAGAAGGGTGAGGGCCACGGCAAGGAGGCGCCTTGCCGCTGCCTGGAGCCAAGCCCGAGCTCGCGGGAGGAAGACGACGTCATGCCACCACGAACCGTACCCCGACGTCAACCACGCCGCCGCCAGAGACGAAGACGACGCGCCAAGCCGCACCTCGACCCCACGCCGGCCTGCTTCGACTCGCCATGGCCTCGCCAATCTCCCTGCACCAACAAGCCCGTCTTTTTCGAGCCCAAGGTGAGCCCGTTGCCTCGCCGCGTCTCTGCTCTGCTCCGACGGGTCGCCGTGAGCCAGCCTAGCGCGCCGCCGCCGTAGGATCCCCTTCCCCGTCGTCCGGCCGTCGAGCCGCTTGCAGGAGCCCCAAAGACGCACCTTTTGGCCTTGGACGTGACCGTGGGCGCGCATAGCCGCCGCTCCGCGAGTTCGCCGTCGCGGCGAGCCGGTCCGGCCGCCGAGCCGCATCGTGGCGCCTCGCCACGCTCGCGCACGCACTCGTGCACGGTGCGCTGACTTGCGCACGCGAATGCGCACGCGCACACACATACACGGGAGCCGTGCGTGCTCGGGAACGCGTCGAGCGCTCGCTCGCCGGCGTTCGGCCATGCCGTTGCGGCATTTCACCGAAGGCCTGGCAGGCGCGCCCGCGACGCCACCCCACGCTCGCACGGCGCTGGCCACACAGCGCTGGCCGCACGGGATCGCTGCATTGCCGCAGCAGATCCCTCGGCCGCGTCTCGTGTGGGCTGGGCCGCGCCGCTGTGGGCCGCACCTGGCCCATGGCCGGGTTTGGCCCGAGCCGAGCCGAGCCCAGCCGACCTGACCCGACCGAGAGGGCCCACCTGTCGGTGACCAGCCCCCACTGACCGCTAGGACCCACGCGATGACGTGTGGGGCCCGCTGACCTTTGACTCTGACCGTTGACCAGTCAACGATGACGTCAGCAGGGCCCACTGCTGACGTCATCACCCGGTGGCCCCTGTGCCGACGTCAGCATGACATCATGATGACATCAGCAGGCCACGTGTCGCGCTGTGATTTTCCCTGGGTTTTCCGTTTTCCAAAATACGTTTAATAATTTCAGAAAATGCTTTAAACTTAGAAAATTCATAACTAATTCAATTTAACCCAGAAAAATGTGAGATCAACTTCTATAATTTTCTAAAATCATGAATAACGCTTTAAAAATGCAATTGAAGTTATTTGGATCTTTTTTGGTTTCCATTTGGATCTTATTTGCAAATAGGCCCCTAGACTTACACTAATTTACGATCAGGAGCCGCCGCCGGAGGAGCACTGACCGAGGAGGACCACTTCACCAAGGAGGACGACTACCCCACTCACTCAGGTTCACGTCCGACTGCTTCTTTGATTACCTATAGGCATTGCTTATTAGATACGCTATGCTTGCATGTGTTGCTTGAGCTGTGAACCTTGCATAGCCTGTTTTATTTATCGTATGCCTTGTTACCTACTGCTTATCATATCGTACCTTTTTATATGATGATGATGAGATGCTATGCTTGCTTGTGTGCGGGATATGTGGTAGATATTCTTGGCGTGTGTGTGGGGACAAAACTGGGAAGGTGTATGGTGATTTTGACCTTACTAGGTCTTACCGGTGCGGGTAATAACAACCCGATCTTATATCGGGGTTGGGTGACTTCTGGGTCACCTGGTGGACTCTAGGGGAGATGGCCCCCTAGGGTACCCTAAGGGGGGTTGGACCCCCTAGTGGTTTTATGACTCGGAACCAGGAGTAGGAGGTTACTTGAGAGGGTGAGGAAAGAAGACTGCGTCCCGTACCGGTACCTTAAACCTTGTTGACAGATCTGTGTTCACTGTACTGTACATGCCAACTTGCCTGAAATGTGACTGGTAACGACTAGCCTAGCTAAGGTGGCACCTGAATACGGATATCACAGTTTGTGTATGTGTGAGGGGTGAGTGCCCGTGCCTTACACCCCCGATGGGCAGCTCTGGTGGCATGCTTTCACATCTCCCTGGGTGCCAGCGACTACGGCCGAAGGCAGCCAGACCCGGGAGAACAGGAGGGTGCCATTCTTACTAGGAGGTTTACTAGTTGTGGGTTGCGTCTCGACTGGTTGATCTCCAGTCGCAGCCCGGGTTGGGTACAGGTGTACAACCTCTGCAGAGTGTGATAATCTATACGTATAGCCATGATCTTGGTCATGGATAGCGCAGTGTTACTTCAGCCGGTCGGCCATTGTTTTGGGATATGCTTTTCTCCCCCTATAGGTGAGAGTGTGAGGGCGTAGGGGTAGCCGGGGAGAGGGAGGTTGTGCTCCGCCTACCTTGTGATCCGGTTATCCCTCTTGAGATGCCAGGAATGAAGCTGAGCATCGACGAGAGGTGGAGGTGTGTGTTGAGGTGAAAGCCGCCGGGAACCCATCGTGTGATGGGACTAGCCCAGGGACAGATATGTGGGAATTGGTGGGATGAAGATATTACTATTATGCCGCTTGCTTAGGAAACCCCAAGCCTTTTCCTTGTCTTGACATTATTATATACCATTAGTATGATAGTCCACTTAAAGCTGCATTCAGTCGGTGACGTGTGCCTGTTCCATTCCTTGGGAACAGAGAATGAGTATCCGGGAGATGAGGCGGAGTTCGACTCCAACTTCGACAACTGGTACGACTAGGCGACGGTCTACGCTCAAGCCCGCCTGTGGAGGAGACGTGAAGATGGTGATCTACCGCCGAGCTTCCTAGCGCTAGTTATCTTTACTTTGCTTGCTTAGCCCTGCGTGGCGAATAATTTGAACCCTGTGTCGGGATTGTAATAACTTATTAACTCTGTGATGCTTTATCGATGCTTTGGAACTGCTATTCGACTGTTTTGAGTTCTGTACGTGGTAGCGACTGATCCAGGGACTACCCCAAGGGTACAGGGAGTCGGGTTTTTAGTTTGGAAAATCCGGGTCGTTTCAGTGCGTCACTCACTACTACAGAATAGATTTTCGGAGGCGGTCAAAAACCATTTTCGGAGGCGGTTTTTGCGTCCGCCTCTAAGACAGGGCTTCTGTTAATAAGACATTTTCGGAGGCGGTTATGTGTCCGCCTATGTTAATGGGAGAAAAAATAAAAAAACAAAACCCTAGATGAGCCCGATGGGCCCAGATCTTGGCTCGTCGAGACCATCCAGGGCACCACCGACGGATCCATGGGTGTCGTCGCCGTTTGCGCCGCTGCTGGCCTCGCCGGAGTCACTGCGACTCGCCACCGCAGCTACGCCTCGCCGCCGTCACCGCGAGTCGCCGTCGCAGCTGCACCTCACTGCGGCTTGCCGCCGCGCCTTGCCTCGCTGCCACGCCACGCGAGGAAAAGTGGCCTGGCCGCCACGGCACACGCCTCGCCACTGCACCTTGCCGGCACCTCGTCGCCGAGTCACGCACCTCGCCGCCGCACCGTCGCTGCGTCACGCGCCTCACAGGCGCACCTCGTCGTCGTGTCACACACCTCGCCGCCATTGCACCTTGCCGCCATGCCACACACCTCGCCGCCGCTTGTGCCCTGTCGGTGGAGGGGAGGCGAGAGGGAACTGGTCGAGGAGCTTGCGGAGAGGAGGAGGTGAGGGTGGCCTAGAGAGAGGCGTTGAGGGAGGAGAGAGGGTGGAGATAGGGCCGGCGGCTGGGTGACTCTTCTAAACCATTACATGATGGAGAAGTCCATTCTCGTCATGATCGGGAAGAAAGATAAAACTTAGGGTTAAGGTTGGTGGTAGTGTTTATATATAGGACGAAGGGTTATCGGGCCGAGTTGGGTCCATTTGGGCCTCAATCTTTTTTGGAGGCGGGCTTTATAAGCGTCCTCCTCCGAAAATCGATTAACGGAGGCGCACAACTTAAAACAACTGCCTCTGAAAATAGATTATTTTCCGAGGTGGTTGTTTTAAAATGTCCGCCTCCGAAAATTGATTTTATGAAGCGGTCCGATGCAAACGTCTCCGAAAATAAAAAGTTTCCGCCTCCGCTAATACATGGGATTAATGGAGGCGGACAGATTTTGTGTCCGACTCTAAAAATTAAAATGCAGTGTCTTCTAAAATTCTATTTGTAGTAGTGACACCAATTAATTACAGCGGTGTCAACCTTGATAGCATCCTACGTACACTGTCGGTCAAAAAGGCAACCTTCCTGGTAAAATACCTGGGCTTACCGTTGCACGTTAAACGACTAAAGAGAATTCACTTTTAGCCACTCGTCGATAAGGCTGCTACAAAAATGTCCACCTGGCATGGAAAGCACCTTACCGAGGCAGGTCGAGTCTGCCTAGCCAAAACTGTTCTCTCCGTGCAACCAGTATACTTCCTCACGGTGCTCCGGCCAACTAAGGAAGTGATGCATGATCTAGACAAGATCAGGAAAAGTTTCATCTGGGCTGGAAAAGGAATTATCATAGGGGAAAATGTAAGGTCAATTGAACACGCTCCTGTCTTCCTAAGGAACATGGCGGCCTAGGCATTTTGTGCCTAGAACAATTCGCGCGTGCTCTCCGCCTGCGCTGGCTATGACACGAATGGGTCTCCCCGAATAAAACATGGATTGGGACGAAGCCCCCTTGCGACGACCAGGACCAACAACTCTTCGCAGCTTGCACGACGATCCGCATTGGAAATGGCAAAAAAGCAAGTTTCTGGAATGCAGGCTGGATAAATGGACGACGACCCAGAGACATAGTGCCGGCTCTCTACAACATCTCCACAAGAAAAAACAGGAAGGTGGCGGACGCGCTTGACAATCATAATTGGGCACACGACTTAAACTTCCGGAGCAGACTCACAATGGACCTGTTTACGGACTGTGCAACATTACGGAGCGCCATACGACAGGTGCAAAGAGACACTGAGCAGGAGGATAGCATAGCATGGAAGTTAATAGCAAACGGTCAATATACGGCTTCATCGGCATACAAAGCTCAACACATCGGCTGCACCAAAGAGCCAGATTTGCGGGTCATTTGGGAAACACGGACGCCGCCAAAATGTAAGCAATTCACGTGGCTCATTCTTCAAAACAGATTGTGGACATCGGACCGTCTAGCAGCGCGTGGGTTGGATCACGGTCCGTCCTGTCCCCTTTGCCATCAAGTAATGGAAACCGCACGACACCTAGTAGCGGTCTGTCGCTACACACAGCGGATTTGGGGGTTGGTGAGCTCTTGGTTAAATCAGCCACTACTTCACCCACAACACTGGCGACCCACGGACACGACGAGGGAATGGTGGAAAGCCCTAACCGCAACCGAGGATCTGCCGTGGAAAGCCTCGCGCTCCCTGGCCATACTGGTAACATGGGAAATCTGGAAGGAAAGGAATGGCAGAATTTTCCAGCAGCAAGAGCATTCCACGGTAGCGCTATTGGCAACAATTAGAGAGGAGGCTGCCGCCTGGATTAAGGCAGGGGCCAAGGATCTGGCGTCTTTAGTGTCGGGAGAATAGGCCCTTTCTGTTTTCTTAACCCGGTCTATCAGGTCCTGTACACTCCTTCTATATCAATGAAATAGACACAACTTGTGCCCGTTCGTTAAAAAAAAAAGGAGAACAAAATCTTAGATTCAATCCAAGGCGACATATTTTCTGATAAAAATCCTGAACATTCTGGTTGATCAAAGTACTGCAATTCATCCATTCACAAATCTTGGTGTATTCTTTTTTATTAAAAGTATATTATGTATTTTATATCTAGCAAGACAATGCAAGCTAGTGTGAAAATTAAAACGACAAATATATTAATTTTCTAAATAGCAATAGGCTAACAACTATTGACTTGTCTTCCTAAGTCCAATTTTACGGTGGTGATATGCCTCCTGTGATCCATAAAGTTCCATATTTGCCTTGGAGAGCTCGTTTCATCACAGGCTCTAATTATTTTCCGATTTCCTGTGTCCCAAACTTTCTCCAAGATTTTTTTTTCTGAGATTTTTAGAAGCGTTTATATATTCTCTCATTTAAGTTTAGTAACTGATGCAGCCAGATGGGTTAACGCTTATAGCTACCCTGGCCCCTGGGTGTGTCTGCAGCCTGCAGGCCAGCGGAGGTGGATTCCCTTGAGTTCAATGTCTTCCTATTAGAAATGTTATTGATGATCCTGATTGTGCCACTTTGGCGACTGCTTCTTCTCTGGCGCCGATGATAAGGTGAACGGCGGCGGCGGCGGGATTCACTGCTTGTGTAACTTTGGCGAAGGCTTCCGGCAGCGGTGATGTTTGGGTGAAATAAAATGATAAGATCACGTTGTTTGTTTAATGTTGACGAAAACTTCTTCATCCGCGGTGGTCCGATTACGTGATCTGTCCACACACACACACAGACACGCACGCACGCGCGCACACACACACACACACACAATATAGTAACTTTGGGAAGATTCAAATAAAAGATTTTGTCAATCTAAAAATGAAAAAGGTTTAATAAAATCTCGAGACCTTGTCATTAATATCTCTATATCATTTGGCGTGATTATGGATACCTATTAGGTGCAGGGGATGAAATGATTTTTTTTTGTGGAAGCTGAAGAGATGTCTTATCATTGGTGAATGATGACATGATCTATATTCATATACTGAAATCCTACTGAGCATTTTCTTTTATTATTTTTGTTTTTTTTATATTCACCAAAATTTAGGAAAACATTCACATTTATGAGAAGATGAATTCCCTAGATGTAACTAAAGCTCGTAAACAAGGTTTAAGATTTCAAGTAATATATTTGATAAATCTAAAAAAATAAATAATACAATCTAATAAAAAATTAATCCATATAGTATCTTCGTCCCTCTGATGAGGATGTAGATATTTCTTGTCATTTATGACATGATCTATATACAAATTTTATAAAGCACTTTTTTAAATATTTATCCATGAGATTTAATCTAGCTTGTTTGTTGGATTCCATGTGCCCCATAATATCGTTGGAATTTTCTAAATAATATCAGAAGGTATATGATGAGTATGTTTTTTCCTCATTTAAATCTAAAAAACACCGCCACATCATCCCTAAACCAATTTGACCTTTTGTTTTGGTACCAAAGCTACTTGTAATGGTCATCACTAGTTATTTTAAGACTAACAATGAATTACTTATAATATTTCCATGCATGGTCAGCAACTAAGGATCAACATCCTTGCTGTGTCCTGCACAACAGACAAGCAGCAAAAATGATAACAATATAATAAAAATCAATGTGACCGTAAAATGCGCCCAAAGCAGGGTACTCTGACAAGTGACACAACACTTTGACTGTTCTATCTGCTTAAAGTTCAAACCGCAACAAATTCTAATATGCAGTCTGCTACATCTTAATATCTGAAATCAAGACGATAGTTGATAGGTGCTGCTATATATTCCTGATTATTTGTCTAGTTATTTCTAGCTGTAGCTTGTATGTAGAAAAGGCCTCAGGCTTTAATTGTTCAATGATCCCAGTGTGCTGTGAAACAACTAAAGCAGGCAAGCTATTGCATAGTTAACATTCTGAAAACCAAACAGAGTGATAAAATATATGAAATGTGTGGGAAGTAACAAAAGAATTACTCAATATTCCACACGATAAGAAAGCAAAAAAAGAAAAAAAAAATCAATGCAACAAAGAATCAGAGCACTTTGCCTACATATGAGGTCTGAAGTATCAGAATAAAGAAGCAGGTAGGTTGACAAGAACGGTTTTATTGTTCTGGATGATTAAAACTGCAACGAAGTTAAGTGTTTAACACACAACAGTCTGCTGCATCTCATGATGTCTTGTACGAAAAACTAAGGTACTGCTACTTCTGAGTTCTGACTATGTCAGTGTTGGAGTATCTTAAGCTTTTGGGTTGAATTAAACTTTTGGATTGAATTGGTTGGTGCATGCAACTCAATATGGTATCAGGGCCAGAGGTCTCGAGTTCGAATCCAGGCGGGCGCAATTAAATAAAATAATTGCAGCTCACTCCAATTTCCACGTATGCGGTCTGGGGGAGCCTGCACGTGAGGGGGAGTGTTGGAGTATAAGTGAATTGCCCACCTCTTCCCATCAGCTTAAGCTTTTGGGTTGAATTGGTTGGTGCATGCAACTCAATAGGATGTCTAGTTGTTTTTCTCTAAGCAAGTCCTCACGCCAGCACGCTAATACTGTCCCATCATAAAACTCATACTATGGATCATTTCCATTCCGATGATCACCAGATTTCATATTGTCAAACATCGGCACTTGATCCATCGCCTGAGCTAGGCAGTGCTGCTTTGAGTGCTGCACAAGAAAAAACAAAAGTTTCAAAGAACATCAGCAGGTCGAGAAATCAATCTCCCCTGTTGAGCATATATTTCTAACCAAGCACAAGGAAACCAACAATTTGCGTAAAGTGCTAAAAGAGAACAGGCAAACACTGATGCTTCTATCGCAAAAAAAAACCAACCACCTATTATCAGCATAGCTCCACCAGTTAAGACTACCCTTGATTATATTAAAAATAGGGAAAATATGGATTCAGAAATGATCACTGATGCTTCTATGTTCATTAGTGACATAAAATAGTATAAGAGTGCAAAAGTGTAGAGTCCATTCCATAACATAAAGAGTGCCAGGGTTCAAAATATGTCCATAACATATGTGCAATATAATATAAATAAATTCCTATCAAATATCAAGCCAATTCCATCAGCTACAATAAAAAACAAATATTGCTCAATAAGGGGGGCCAATTGGCGGTTACCTGGAGTGTAGAAGCTGACGTAGGGCACGATGTCATAGAAGCGATTGCTCATAACCCTGGTGCCCTTCCTGGCCCTGAGATCAAAAGTGTAGAGCCCATCACTCGTGCAAAGGAAGATGACACACCTGCGACTTCGGCGAAGGAGATCACATCAGGTGAGCTCCTGAGGGCACAAGGAGGCAGATGCTCGCCGAGACTAATAACGACTTCCTCATTATCATCCTACTCCTTCAGGATGATCAGCATCCACTGCCTAGAGTCTGAGGTTATGGCCGAAGAAGTCCACGTCAGCAAACCCCAGCCCACCTTCCTCCATAGTCATGAGCAACAAGGGCCGGCCATCAGGCCTTTGTGGTATGGCAACCTGAGAGATGATCCTCGTCGCTAGATCGTACTTGAGTACATATATATGTTCCATCATGGAGCATGAAATAGAGCATGTTCCTCGCCAGAGCACCCTGCGACCTCTCATGGAGAATGTCGTCGGGGAGCTGAGCGAAGGACGCGTCGACGACATTCTACATGCGTGGGTGTTGGATGAGTAGAGACATGAGCGAACATCACATAGGCATCTATGATCAGCAACTAAGCATCAGTCTTCTACACGATAAGAAAGAAAAAATAAAAAAAATCAATGCAACAAAGCATTATATTAGAGCACTTTGCCTACATATGAGTTCTGAAGTATCAGGATAATCAGTGGTAGGTTGAAAAGAACACTTTTATTGTTTTAGATGATTAAAACTGCAGCAATGTTTAACACACAACAGTCTGCTGCATCTCATGAGCTGAAACCAAGATGATAGTTGATGTCTTGTACTGGAAAACTTAGGTACTGCTACTTCTGACTCATACCATGTCATGATGTCTACTTGTTTTTCTCTAAGCAAGTCCTCAGGCCAGCACACTAATAGTCTCCCCACCATAAAACTCATACTATGTATCATTTCCATTCTGATGACCAGATTTTACATTCATAAGGAAATCCTTTGCTGTGTGTGTCAAACATCCGCACTTGATCCCTCGCCTGAGCTGGGCAGTGCCGCTTTGAGTGCTGCACAGAAAAAAAAAAGAAGTTACAAAGAATATCAGCAGGTCAGGAAATCGATCTCCCCTGCTGAGCATATATTTCTAACCGAGCACAAGGAAACCAACAATTTGCGCTAAAGTGCTAAAACAGAACCGGCAAACAACAATATCACCTATTATCGACATCTAACTCCAACAGGCAACAGTTAATGACTACACTTGATTATATTAAAAATATGGATTCAGAAAACATCACTGATGCTTCTATGTTCCTTAATGACATATACTAGCATAAGAGAGTGCAAAAGTGTGGAGCCCATTCCATAACATAAGATAAGAGTGCTAGCGTTCAAAGTATGTCCATAACATATGCAATATAATATGAATAAATTCCAAGCAAATATCGAGCCAATTTCATCAGCTACAACAATAAAAGGCAAATATTGCTCAAATCTGTACAAGGCTAATAAGAAAAAAAAAAGCAGGGGGCAAGTGGTGGTACCTGGAGTGTAGAAGCTCACGTAGGGCACGATGTCATAGAAACGATTGCTCATAATCCTATTGCCCTTCCTGGTCTTGAGATCAAAAGTGTAGAGTCCATCACTCGTGCTGAGGAAGATGACACCCACGACTTCGGCGAAGGCGACCGCATCAGGTGAGCTCCTGAGGGCACGAGGAGGCAGGTGCTCGCTGAGGCTAATGACTGTCCTCAGTATCCATCCTACTCCTTCAGGATGATCATCCTCCATTGCCCAGAGCCTGAGGTCATGCCCAAAGAAGTCCACATCAGCAAACCCCAGCCCACCATCCTCCATAGTCATGAGCAACAAGGACCGGCCATCAGGCCTTTGTGGTACCGCAATTTGAGAGATGATACTCGTCGCCAAATTGTACTTGAGAACAAATGTTTCATCACGGAGCATGAAATAGAGCGCATTCCTCGCTAGAGCACCGCGCGAGCTCTCATGGAGAATATCATCGGGGAGATCAGCCAAGGACGTCACGCTCCACGCGTGGGTATTGGATGAGTAGACGTAGGAGAACATCGCATAGGCCTCCATGCTGATGAAGACGACGGTGAAGGGTCCAGGATGGCAGTCAATGTGGCCGCAGGCGGCGGTAGCGTCGCCGCAGAGTATGGCGGCATTCCAGTACAGCACATGCCGGCGCCGAGGAAGAAGGGGAAGCCGCTGGAGCTCACCGGTGGTGGGGTTCCAAACAACAAGGACATCGGCATCCTTGCTCTTGCCTGGGAGCAAGCCGGTGATCTGAGTGAGGAGGACGCGGCCATGGCAGGCATCGTGGGCACGATAGCGGTCATGGTCGGCAAGCACCGGGCGGAAGCTGCTGTGGCCGCCACCGATGGTGGTGGGGATGAAGCGGGTGATGCCAGCGTTGTCGATGAGGTTAGCGAGGAACCCCAACATGGGTGGCTCTCGGCTGTTGTGCTGGCGGTATCGGTGGCGGAAATCACGACCGGCGATGAGGCGGGCAAAGCGCTTGCAGGCGAGGGCTGCCCAGAGGAGCCGTGCAGGGTCGTCTGGTGGGAGGAGGACGAAGATGTCCTCAAGGATCTCATCAGGCAGTTGTGGCGATGAGCGTAGTGGTGGCGCCATGGGTATTGGCGGCGCCGCCATGGGAAGGAGGCTGGGGGAGGTGGAATAATCCACTCCTCCGGTGGCACCGACACCAAGACTAAGGAAGCCAGGGGGAAGCTGGAATGGTTGGTTCAGGCCTTGGAAGCTGAAATAATCCTCCATTTCTGAGGGTGGTGAGGTCCTTAAGGCAGTGGGAGTACAGCTTCAAGATTGATTTGAATCTCCTGTCATCAAGTCCCAAAAAAAAAGAAGAGAGAATATCATGTCAAAGAAAAAAAACTGTGCTATGACATAGAAGAAATTCATAGAATTTATGCTAAAAAAAGAAATAAGGCTGTGTCCGGATGTTTTTCCTAGCTTGTTTGCCTCGCCTCGCTCGGCAAGGCTTGCCTTGCCACCGCAAGCGGTTTTGGCACACCAGGATTGGCATGGAAAAATCTTGAAAGTGCAAACCCAATACAATTAGTTATCAATCTATCCAAACAAAACTATATAGTGCGTATCCTTACCCGGCCAGGCAACACAGGACCTAAGCCATCCTCCAATGGACTGACTCTAAGCTACTCGAGTTCATAAATATTCTATTCGATGAACAATGCACACTAGCTCTTAGCTAAGAGATCAGCTCTTGGCTGCAATCTTCTCACAGACATGCTTTCCAAGCCCCTGTTGGCACTGTGTTGAGGTCTTAAGAGCTACCTGGTTGACTCTTGCCATTGGACAAGGCCCAAAAAAGGTACTAAACGTGCCCTATGTTGAATTTCTGCATCCAGTGTGAATTTTTGGTGGCTGTTTTCCTGTCACGGATGATGTTAGGAATATACGTTAGGGTAAATATCTGAGTCTAACAACGAAGAGGGAGACCCTATGCATCAGGCTGGTGGTACATCGATGGATGGGTGGGGACAGCGGCGGCGGGGCCGATGGATGTGTGCAGGTATCAAGTGCTGGCAGATCCATCATTAGGTAACACGAAGAGGATGATGAAATGAGGAAGGATGGTATTACCTGAGAAATTCCGAAGGGGAAGGTAGGTGGGTGTCGACGAGGAATGAGATGGGTGATGGTAGGGCACACCGATGTTGACAGCAGACTACATATGGGGGCGATGATGGGCCGTACTAGCACCGGGCACGACAACGGCAAGGAGGCGGCGCACAGCAAGGGAAGGTGCCAGGCAGATCGCGGCGGCGGATGGGAATGGGGGAGGGTGCCAGGAGGATTGCGGCGGCGAATAGGAATGGGGGAGGGTGCCAGGAGGATTGCGGCAGCGGATGGGAATGGGGGAGGGTGCCAGGGGGGTTGCGGCGGCGGATGGGAATGAGGGAGGGACCTTTAGGGTTAGCTTTCTTATTATATACAAAGATAATCTTAATATGTGACGTCAATTCATATCGAAGAATCTAAAATTTGATAGTTTTTAAAGCTTTCTAAATATTTCATTGAATAACAAGGAAATAGATAAAAAAAAACTTTGAATAAAGTAGTAGGAAGCACAATATTGATCAACTTCCCTGCATTCTAGTTCGACAAATGAACACAATTCATCCATACTTTGCTCACGACATATTTTGTTTCACAAAGTGCACTTTATGCATTTTTTCCCAAAAAAAAGGGAACTTGGTTATTGCAAGGCTAGACAAACCGAGCATTTTTGGCAAATTAACCATAACTATATGAATTTTCCATATAACAACAGGCCAATCCCTGATTTGTACTCAGCCAAATTTTCTATAGTGGTGATGTACTTATATGCTTTTCAATTAATGATGTTTCTATTTTGTTTTGTTTTCTGCTCTGTTGGACCGAATGTTTTTCTGTGTGGTAGATTAGGTCTAGTTTCATTTCTAGAATGTTAGGTCTAGTTGCATTTCTGGAATGATAGGTCTAGTTGCATTTCTGGAATGTGTTAAACATTCCGGTTGCCATAGTAATTTTTTGTTGAGCTTCTCATGGTGATTTCATCTAGGGCTTGTCCATTTGTTTGATCACACATGTTTGGTACCTTTGCTGGGTACCATGTAGAACTAATCATTTTCAGGTCGAATTTGTTTAATTTTCAGGTAAAAAAAAATGAAAAAATGGGGTTGTGCCTGATCCGAGCTAGCATCAGGTCAATATTTTTGGCCTGGGCTCGACCTCGACATGTGGGCAGCTTAGGGGATTTTTCATGTATATTTTCAGGTTTTGGGTTAAAAAATGGTCTCGTGCCCTACACATGTTTTACGATGGGTCAAAATGTTTGGCCCATGCCTGCCCACTGCATTGATCGGGTCGGATATTTTCGGAGGTTCGGGTTGGGCGGCCCATGGTAAGATCTAGTACCCCGTTGCCTAGCTTCAACACTATGTATGCACAAAGAGCTGAGAAAATACACTTTACATGTCACCGGTTTCATCAAAGTTTGTTTGAAGTCAACAACAACGGTCTAAACAACTTGACACACATAATCAGTCTAGATGTTGCATCCCTTCTTTTGGGCTGTTGAGCCATGTTTCGTGTCAAAGGCCATTCAGGTTTTTCTTACCGCTGGGAACTGGTCCGGTTCCTGCGGGTCCCGCTCAAACCGCCCTGGACTAGTAGCAGTTTGGAGCGGTTTGATACCGGGCAAATTCAAAATTTTCAAATTTAAATTGAAAAAATAGAAAAATGTGGTAAGATCTCTAAAAATACTTTGAGGTGCGTGTAATCTATTGGTATAATTTTTTTTTCAAATATTTGCTTATTTGGTATTTTTTCGGCAAATACAAGCTAAATCAAAAAAGAAAAAAAATGTTTGTCCCATTAAGGCCCGTTTAGGCACAACCCCATCTTGGCAAAACCATTCGTCTTACCGTCCAAACCGACCGGTTTAGCGCTCGGAACCGAATGAACTAGCAATTTGAATTTGGAATTTGTTCGGTGTCTACCGGCTTACCACTCAAACCAACCGGCTAACCGCCCAAACCAACCGGCTAACCGTTTCAAACCGATTGCACTAGCCATTTGAATTTGTTCGGTTTCTACTGGTTCCAAGGTTACCGGACGGCTAACCACTACCGATGGCCGGCGGTTTCACCTACTGGTTCGAAAAAAAACCCTTGAGGCCATTAGAGATGCCTGCGTGCGTTACTGACCTAATCATGTCGGATTGTAATTCTTCCTCCTAGTCAATAAAGCACCCTCTCTCCCCATCCCCTCCCCCTCTCTCTCTCTAACGCAAGAAAGAAGAGAAGCATTTTAAAACCAAAAGGCAAATAAAAAAATCAAAGAAAATAATTTGGATGGAAACTTTTTTGAGCGTAATTTGGATGGAAACTCGTGCAGAAGAACTCACGCAACAAAATGTAGTAGAAGAGGGGGAAAAATAGAAAAAAAGTGTTGTTCGGCCACTGCACGTAGCTTGACTAGCTGCCTTGCAGTCCAATTTCATGTGTACCTCAGTTTCAGCAGTTTCAGTAGCCTACCATCAACAGATTATCAGATCCAAAAACATGGTAGAAAAAGATGCAAAATAATTCCTGAACTTGTAAGAAATTTGCTTTTAACAGAAGCTACTAGATCCCACACATATCAATTTTGTAAGACGCATCTCCATCCATGCATGCACAGAAAAGTTTTGCAAATTTTGTTACAACAAAAAGGTAAAGAGCAGATTTTATTTACCCTAAGTTTCCTAGCTAGTTGCTCGATGGAACTAATCTTTGATGTGGGTTAGATATGCAGAGGCACGTCCTGTTGCCTTCTCTAGCCGCGACGCAGCCCTCTTCCAGCTCCCACAGGCTGCCTCAGTGTCATGTGTTGGGGTTGGTGCAGAGGGAGGCGTGAGGGACTCGCTGGCATGAAGGGAAGGAAGCGAGGGGTGGCGCATCGGCGTTGGAATGAAGGAGGGGATGGGTAACGCAGTGTGGAAGAAAGGGGAGGGAGACTAGAGGCATATCAGCTAGGTGAGCTTGATCTGAGATATTTTGCGTGCAGATCTCGTATCACTGCCGGGTTGCACTACAACGCCGGCAATGCAACTATTATTGCTGTCTGATTGCAATATAACTCAGCAACAACACTATTGTTATCACCGTTGGGTCTTGTAAAAACTTGATATTTATCTCTACGGGTTGCCTTTGACACCTCATTTTTTAACCTTCAGTGATAACAACCATTTCAAAAGAAAAAAAAAGTGTTTCTGTACTAGTGAAATTTAAGAGACCTACATGTACTCCTAAAATTAATGAGAACAAGGATACAATTAAGCACGTTACAAACTTGGAACGACCAACCAGATCTCAAAAAAAAAAAAAACTTGGAACCAACCATAAAGTGTTTCACTTGAAGCTTTATTTGATAACAGGGATCAAGGATCAATTCTCAGGGAAGGACATATCCAAAAGGCCATTCAGTTTTTGTTTTAAGAAAAAAAAAGGTCGTGCAGAATCTGTGAGTAGTTTATTTATATATATAGTTACATCTTCAGGTCGTACAAATATTATCTATTATAGCATATATTCGATTAATTGTCTAGTTCTTTTCAGCCTCGCCATACTTCTGTGTGGCTGCCACCATCTCTATCAGATCCACCTCCTCCTTCACAAGCACAGTTTTGATTTCAGATGATCCATATGCTTCATCAAGATATCCGAGGGCGGTGGTCTCATCCCACATCATATCCATATGGATCTCAGAATCAACCTTGATCATCTCATGATCGATATGGTTGAAAATGTAATCCATGTCCATGTAGTCATCCCAAGTGTAGACTGCTGCTTGAAAGCAAGATTGCTCCTTTGTGTCAAACAGTTCATTACACATGTCAACTGAAATGTCGTCAGAGATACGAGCTACAAGTTCTTCAGAAGCCTGAGTCTCGCCGTAATCCTGATCACGTATGCTGAGTATTCCTTTGGAATCCATTAGCTGTGCTGAGCCTGCTCCGGGAGTCGTAGGTGAAGACAGTGACAATGTAGGCTGAGCAAGAGGTGCAACAATGTTCTTACTTGGGACAATTCCAAGACCTTTGATGTAATTTTGTAGAAGGGTACCTGACTTATTGGGGCCCTGCTTTGAGCTAGTACGGCTACGCCTTCGCGCAAACTGCCTCCTCTTTGTTGCCTTCCAATGATTTTTTATTGAGTTCTCTGTTCTGCCAGGTAGGAGCTTAGCTATCTCAGCCCATTTGTTGCCCACTTCCTTGTGTGCTTTTATCAGAATCATATCTTCCTCATCACTCCAAGTGTCTTTCTGCATAAAAAGGAGGTTCGTTAATCCATGAAAGAATTATATTACATCACTAATATAATATAATCAATTTTTTAATACTAGTATCAAAAGATACCTATAAAATTGTTTAAAACGAAATAGCATGTCTCTTTTACATCATATTTCAATTGTGATTAACTAACTCCAATAGATTTTAAAGGGGAAATTTGTGACTATCTCACCATTCAAAAGCTACCGAACAATTCTCTCTTTTAGTTTTTTTTGGGGGATTTCTCATTGTTGTGAATATCTTCCATTAAATTTCTTAACTTCTTATATACATGTGCTTCGCCATGCCAAGCTAAAAACAGTTTTCCTTCTGCAATTACTGATGGACAAAGCATACAAATAACAGATGTTCCGAAACTACGGAATAATTTGAATTGTTTAAAGGTTAAATACATACTAAGAGAGTTAGTTGCCGATCTAATACCGTATTGTACAAACAAAAACAAAATATAGTAACATTGCGCTCTCCAACAAAAAGAAAACACCTCTCTGATGTCCATATCTCTCTCGGCAGAGGCACTCAATTCATCTAATACACGACCAACAAATTACTAAGGTTAACAGATTGCAACTCGTAGCAATTAGTAATGTTGACATGAAAAAAAATTCATAGAGACCAGATGAGGTAAAATAAAGGCAAAATAGCCATTTTCGTCACTGAACTCTGCTCGTTCATTTTCGTCCCTCAACTTTCAAAACAACCAATCTAGCCCTCCAATTTTCAATTGTGGTTTCCCGATCATACATGACAGTCCAAGCAGGCATGCCACC
Source organism: Digitaria exilis (assembly GCA_015342445.1). NCBI lineage: Eukaryota > Viridiplantae > Streptophyta > Magnoliopsida > Poales > Poaceae > Digitaria > Digitaria exilis. Next base: position 1,189,909 of record JACEFO010001608.1, read on the forward strand.
TCAGAGCCAAGTCATCTGGCGGGCAAGGAGAAGAGCAGCGTGTGGCGTGGTTGAGGGAGGAAGCGCTTTCGACGCTCAAGCTTCGGATTCTGTTGGCATGGATTTGGAGGTAATGTGTTTTTTCATGATGTAGGGGGCCAATTTCACAGACACCAGATGACTTGGCGCTAAGGTAACATGCCCACTTGGACTGCCAGGTATGCTGGAGGATGGAATCGAGCCACAATTGAAAGTTAGAGGACTAGATTGGCTGTTTTGAAAGTTGAGGGACGAAAATGAGCTTTCGTGCAAAGTTCAGAGACGAAAATGACTATTTTGGCTAAAATAAATAAATTTTGTCAAGCACTGCAATATGAGAAATACTATTACAAGTATATATATAACAGATGAGTTTTACAGTTCTATTTTGCTGCATTGAGAAGGAACAGAACAGTGTTCGTCATGTCCCATCAACATCGAACCGAGGCATGTGCTCAAAATGTAAAACATTCTACTACTGAAGGAAGAGGTGTACCTTGATGTTGGGCCTCAAATGGTTGTGCCATCTTTCTCTGCATTGCTTTCCCACTCTTCCTGGTAGCATTTTTGCTATGATGACCACTTCCTCAATCCGAATTGTTCCACTAATTTTACCAGCTTCCTGTTAATGGGAGAGAACAACCAATAGAATGTCTTATTTGACACCTTTATTAATTTTAGAGGATTTTTGTTAAAGAATAAGTATTGATAGATTTACCTGCAGGGCCGGTCCTGTGTTTTATGGGGCCCGGGGCGAAATCAAAATTGGAGGCCCCTAATAAACGGTAATTTTCTTATTTGCCACAAAGAAAACTTGTAACCTCTTGTATTTCATTGATGTGTCAGACAGATATATGTGACCCACCACAATCACTAACATTGGTAGCTGAGAGATTACGTATGGCCATATGGATTACGACGTTAAGCTATGACAAATAAAGAATTATTCCTAAGGCTAGTCCCATACCATGGTATAGAAATCATCCTACATAGATGGTATGGAGGGTTAAGAATGATCTAAACATAAATATCCAAAGGTCAAACGTGGCGATAGGCTCATTCAAGTTAAGTGGACGTTTGCTCGTTTGCATTCTTTGTTAAGTGGACGTTTGCTCATTTATTTTTGTAACATGTAACAACGTATTATAGTTTGAGTCTTAGTATTTCTATTGCATGCATATACGATTGGGGCCCCCGAGATTTGGGGGCCCGGGGCGGCTGCCCCGCCTGCTAACACTACAGGGCCGGCCCTGTTTACCTGTCCTCTTCTGGTGTCCATTGCCCTTTCACAACATTAGCTCTCTTTGATGAATCCCTATAGCTACAGTTCTTCTTTCTTGGCACAAACCTGCCATTCATCTCATAAGCCTCATATGATCCAAGGCCACTTTCAATGAGATGAGAAGCCTCAACTTTGGGAGTCTGCAGATGCAGCTGAGATTCAACTCTATGACCGATTGACGAACCATGGTAGGAGATGGGCTTCTAGATTTCTGTTTCTCCAAAGCACTGAAGGTCGTTGAAGGTTGCGGAGGGTATGTTAGCACTAATCTTGACTAGGTACTGCATGTGTTGCATGATGTGTTCATGAGTGTGTGTGTCGCGTGAGTCAGTTAGTGCATGCATTGCATGGGTTTAGCAGTTAGAATAATGCATGCGTTTGGCCGGGTCATTAGCTGAGTAAGTGCTCAGGTTAGTGGAGTTAGTACGTAGTCGGTGGTCAACTATGTGTGGAGCAGAGCGTGTGGTTTGCCGGAAGAGTAGGCGAGTGGTTGAGTCATAGGAGGTTAGCAGTAGAGGGCTCTTGCCGGATAGCATGGGAGATAGCCGAGTCGTCCTGAACGAGAGTGTGGTGCTCGGGTCGTTGAGGGCCGGATTGTGCGGATCATGGCGAGGTGCTCGGGCTGGGAGTTTTTGGCTGTGTGTGCGCTCCCTGGCTGTTAAATAGCCTCTGTACTCCACCGTTTTCTTTGAGCCGAGAGGAATATAGTGCCAAGATACAGGCCGTTCATCGGCCGCGGCGTTTCGTTGCCGGCGGGGTGTTCGGCGCCCCGTGGCGGGCGTTCGTCGCCCACCAAATCGAGTGTCTTGTGTTCCTACTGTTTGTCCGGCAATCCTCGGTTCCAACAGGGTAGCAGCATAGAACCAGCAGATGTGTAGTCCCCAGCAGCTTCCAATGGATAACCAACAGGATGGAGCTCATAGTGTCCATTCTGCTGCATGTAGGGATCAAATGGCAAGCAATTACAAATCCCGGTGAGAGCATGACAGCAACTGAAATCCATGGGGGATTTTCAGTCGGAGAGAGAGAGAAGAAGAAGAAGAGAGTACGGATGAGGTAATATAATATGTAGTGTCCTAGACAAGACTTGCTCCCTTCAACACAATAACTTAACGAATCTTAATGGTGGTTAATGGACTTATTTACTATCACTAACACCAGCGACGACTTGTTGTATTCCATGGAAGAGGAAATAAAGTTGCCTTTAATCTCAAACTTGGCGCGTACATACACATCTTAATGCTCCAAAAATATCACTGCACTAGTGGTTTGCGTTGGTGCTGTACCACTAACTAATGACAGTCACCATTCAGTTAAGGGACGGACGATCTCGAGGATGGGCGGCAAAAGGGGACCACCAGAGAGGGTTATTCAAGGACTTCCCTGAGATCAACGGAGACGGTGGTGGACGAGGGTGGGGGCGGCGGCCGGCGGTGAGGAGAGAGAGGCTGAGACAACGAGAGTAGACGAGTCCATATTGGGTTGGCCCACAAAAAAATTCTGATCCACGAAAGCCGTGCAGGCCCAGTTTGTGTTGTATAATGTAGGAAAAAGTCCCTCAACTATTGCCCAAGTCCGATTTTCATCCCTCATCTTCAAAACCGGGTATCTCACATCCTCCATCTATGTAAACCGTTTGTTTAACGTCCTTTAGCGGTTTTGGCTGTGGTTTTTGATGACGTGGCCGTGGGGCCCACAAGTCAGGTGGTGGGACCCACACGCCTTCTTCTCCCCTCTCTCTTCTTCCTCCCCTTCTCCCTTCTCCCCCCCCCTCGAGCAGCACGATGAGCCGCAGGCATGGAGCTTGTCCACGAGCGGGCGCAACGGCACGCAGTGGCACCGACCCGGTGAGCGCGCGTAGCGGCGCCGGCGAGCCGGACACGGCCTCCACCAACGCGCCGACGACCGAACCCATCAGAAATAGCCCCAGCCCCCATCTCGTTTCGTGAGGGGCGGCGGCGTCGCCAACCCCTCCGCTGCCGGACCGATGAAGCACAGGCACGAGGCTGGTTATGGTCTCGCGGTCAACCCCCCAACTAGATCTCCGCGGCGACGGCGACGACCACGCGCTTGATTCCCCTCCTCGCGACACACCGGGGGAGAGGCTGTTGTCACCAACGAGGAGGTAGTCGGCGCCAGCCTTGAGCTCGAGGAGCACCTGCAGCGTCGTCCCGCGAACCTCGCCGGCCTCCACGCTAGCTACTCGAGGGGGAGGAGAACGAAGAAGGGGAGGACCGGAGGAAAAAGAAGAGAGAGAGCCGAAGGCGAGTGGGTCCCACCCCCTGACATGTGGGCCCCATGGCCACGTCATCAAAAACCATACCAAAACCACTGAAGGATGTGAAACAAACGGTTTACATAGATGAAGGACGTTAGATACCTGGTTTTGAAGATGAGGGATGAAAATCAGACTTAGGCAATAGTTGAGGGACCTTGAAAGGACTTTTTTACTATAATGCATAGTAGAATTGGGCTGATCGGGCCATTGCTGCTTACTCGCAGCGAGAGCCCAAAATCTCAAAAATTTGAGTGCTTGGGCCTCCGGCCTCCCCCCTATGCGAACAACGATCAGGTTTTTCTCCAATTGGCCCGCCCACCTCACGCGCCCACGTGTCAACCGACGTCTGGACCCACGCTCTGACAGCCCCCACCCTCACCGGCTGCTCTCCTGCACGTGCACCCGGTCCACCAACTCCGCAGGCCCCCACCATCCCGTGAACTCGGTCCACCACGGGCGCTTCGTCCTCCTCCGCTTCCGCTTCCGGCTTCCACTCCCCCGATCCCACTCGCCGCCTCCCCCCCCCCCCGCCGCACCACCCGCGAGCCCATGGCGACCGCGTCGGCCGGGCCCTCCTCCTCGCCCCCGCCGCAGGCCCTCCCACCACGCGCCCGCGCCGAGCCGCTCCTCGTCTCGTCGTGTGCGGCTGCTTCAGCGTCGTCACGGCCGCCACCGCGCTCCTCTGCGTCGCCGTCAACGTCCTCCCCGCCGCCCAGGCCTTCCGCGCCGCCTCCGATGTAAGCCTCTATCCAGGTCCCTCTACACCCACCCGCATCCGCGACGGCTTATCCCATCCCATCTCTGCGGTGCGTCATGGTGAAGACGGCCTCATTCTGCTGCTGCTGCTGCTCGGTTCCAGATATTCGGGGGCATCTTCCGCTGCTACGCCGTAGTGGTTGTGCTATTCGTCGGCCTCCTCGAGATTCAGTGGAGGTTCCTCATCAAGTTCTGGAAGGTCTCACTTCTTCCACCCATATCTCGATTTGGAATGTGACATATTGCGAATTGATTGCTCTGTCGTTTTCGGAACGGTAGGACTATAAAATTAGAGCCTAATTGGTTGCTATCTGAGTGATTAAATTTAGTCAATTTGGGGCCACTTTGTGGACTGCGCCAGTGTAGTGCACAATGTGATCTGACTGATTTTGGTTTGGTTTCCCAAAACACGCTTAATCGCGTATGCTTTTGGTGTTCAACCTGCAGGATTATTTGTTTGGTAACATGGGGCCCTTGGGGGCTCCCAATGTTTCACTTAATTTTAGGCAGTTATTGTATTTAGCATCAAAGGCAGTTTTGCAGGTTTAGGAAGTACTAAATTGTTCTGTTCTGTTATTATAATCATAATGACCGTTAACTGTGCCAGTCTATAAAATTTATTAGATTGCCTTTTGCTTTGGAATGCTGTGCATTTTAATCCTTGGTTTCTGCAGTTTACAACTTATTGTTTTGATAATTTTACCGGCTTGCTGATTTAGTGATGTTTTTACTTAATGTGGTCAGATATTTGAATACTGGCCTGCATGGGGAATGCTACAGTTCTTGTAAGTATTCTGGATGTGCATATATTTCACTTTTCCTCTTATTTTGTTTCCATAACTTAGCGCTCAATCTGTTCAATATTAATTTGAATGTACAAGACTACAAGTACAATTAAGTGAATGCTCATGATTGGTGGTCACCAGGCATTACCTTGGATATGGTAGGATGCATTTGTTATTCTTGTTTTACAAGTAATACAATAAAATGGAGATTAGAGAAAATCGTTGATGTAACTATAAACCCTGACCAAGATTTAATGAGCAAATATATTCTTCACTCATTACTTAGATATTAAGGTCATAGTAGTGCTGCAATAGGGTCAGCTGTGAACAATTTTAATCTTCATAGTCCATTCATCACCTGTATACTCTCTTATGCAATATATATGCTGTATCAATGTCAGTACATACAGTTGTATTCTTCTATCACTGCATTGTCACCCTCACATGTTCAGGCTTCTCTTGTCTATGTTGCTTTGCCTGAAATGTCTCTCCTGTTAACCTAAGGTTTTCCAAAATACAAGATAATTTCAACAAGAGTGATTACAAATAAAGAACAATGATACTGTAGTAGTACTGTACATACTTCATTAGATATCTGAGAATATTGGATGAAAAATTTGGCAATCAGTGTCCACAACATGAATTCAGAGTAGTACTCTTGTTATTGGTCTCTCCGCGTTCACAATCCATGCACCAAGAACTTAGTGTCAATTACATGTATCTGCACTATTACTGCTGATATCATGAAAACATTTTAATTTCTGATTCTTGCTGTGGAAGCAGTTCCCAGGGACTTGTAGAAAGAAGCTTGATAGTTATTGTTGCACATGCTAAACTGCACTTTTGGTTTTTGGCAGTGTTGTTGTCATGACGAAGGCATACCCAACTATTGAAAAGAATGATCTAATTTTGCTCCAGCAGATTGCCAGCTATATGCTTCTTTCATTCGGAGTTGTCTGTTATATCTCGGTAAGAGCGAACTTTTGATGTTCATATCTGATAACAGACTGTGTAACTGCCTTATTAACAGTTCTTGAAGTGTGAACACAGCACTGTAAATTGGCTGAACATTAGATCCTGTAGGACATTGATGCTTTTATATTTTTGTTCATCATTAATTTTGGGGAAATTATTACAATAACCAGCGAACCTTATTTGATCAGCTGCATAGCATTGTGAACCAGTTGCATGCCTGTAGTACATTATGGTCTGAAATATCTTACACAAACACTCCCTCCAAAAATCATGATTATTCATGAACTTTTCCCAACAAGCTGTGTCTATTGTAGCAAATTATGATCTTATCACGTGCGATGAGACAAATGGTTGATATTGCCTTCTTTTATTGCATCCTCCAGATATCTTTTAACTAAAAACTTTGAATATGCAGGGGATATCGTGCATTGGTGTGCTAAAACGTTCAAGGCAGCAGAAAGCGACATCACGGGAGCAAGCAGTCAAGGATCTGCAGGTAAGTACTTGGTTCATCCTTTTAGCTGTGACAGTAAGAGATCTTGAGACTGGAGATTTCTGTGTTCTGACCCATGATCTTCCCACTTTGTAAGACACCCGTTGTGTGGCTCGTGCCTAAATTTAGCCAGTGTGGCTTAGTTTGATCTTCAGTTACTCCACATTTAATTCATAACTGTGCCATAAGATTCTTTTTTTTGCTTCCCGTGGACAGTTCAGGAGAATCTATGGCTGAAAACTAATGTCCAAGTGCAGCACATTAGAAATACAGAAACCTTTTCCAGGTTAAAACAGACGATCACCTTTATTTGCAAAGTTTATGCTTCTTACAGCTAGAATACTAAGTTATAATTATTCCGAGCTGTATGGCATCAAGTAAATGTGTCGACAAGATAGTTGCATCTTTTTCTCCGCAAACAGCAAAAAGGAGGCTAGAGACCATTATTTTTTTGTTGATCAAAGCCATACAATTGTCTATTAGAAAGCATACAGCTAAAATGGTACAGGCAATATTTTTGTCGTGCACTCCATTACTACCTGTTGATCATTCCTCAATTCCTAAATGTCTTCATGGTGTTTCAGGAGCTTGAGAGACGGAGAGAAGAAGTTGAGGCACTGTTAATTCCTGAACAGTCTGAGGTGGTCTGAAGACGACCACAATGATGAATTAGCCCTGTTCATGGTCCGGGTTGCCGGTTTGTTTCCAAACCAAACCAGATGAAACTGGCTGGTCCGGGGCGGTCTGATTTTCCACGGTTTGCTGGCAGCCTGGAACGTGCGCCGGGGCGGGTTGGGCTGGCAGCTTTGGACGGGTTGGGCTGGTTACGTGTAGCGACCACAATGCTACGAGCTATACTGCTGCGGCTGCTGCTTTTTCTTGTTTTTTTTTCTCGGGATGCTGCTGCTGTTTAGTTAACTGCTGCTTGCTAACACCTGCAACTGCAGCAGCTATACGGCCACAAAAATCACTGCCGGACACAGAAGAGCTGCTAAAAAAAATTAATCATGCAGGGTCTGATACAAATGATTCATATTAATGATTTAAAACTCCGAATATAGGGAACTGCAAATCCAAACCAAAGGCATAGTTCCCAATTCCGTATCCAAGTTCTAAACGAGAGCCAAGAACAAATTAGCTACATATTCTACTAATTAAACATCCCTTTGCAAACATATCAGATATAAATCTGAGCATATAGATTGAAGGCCAGACCAACAACCAAGAAGCACGGTAGAATTGAAAAACGACACAGTGAACAGAAGTTCACCTATTTCAGCATGGACGAATCAAGACCAGTGATCAATCCATCGCCACCGACGAGGAGCTCTGTGGTGGGAAGCTGTTGCGAGTCCACGTCCATGAAGCAGCATCCTCGTGGAGCCTCCACGCTGCCTCTGCCGCCGCCACGCACAGCCTCCACCTCCGCTGCCACGCACGGTCTCCACCTCGAGGCCTCAAGCGACGGCATCACGCGGGACGCGACATCCTCGTCGCTGCGCTTGCCGTCGCTGCCCCACCGGTAGCGTGGCCCTCGCCTCGAGGGACGCTGTCACGCAGCAACCTCATCACCGCGCCCGCCGCCGCCGCCGCCCCAGCCTCCACCTTAAGGTCTCGAGCATCGTCGCATGCCCCTTCTTTGCTGCGCCGCCGCCGCCGCCGTCCCTTTTCCTTTGTGGTAGCTGATTGGGTTTCAACGGGTTTTGCTGGTCTGAACCCGTAGACCGGCGAAGCCTTTTGTGTTCGACGGGTTCTCTTCCGGTTTCGCACCAACCCGCATAACGCTCCCCACGACGGTTTGCTCCGGACTGGTTGCGGTCTGGCAGCCGGTTTTAGCGAACCGGTGAACAGGGCTATGATGGATGATCTAATATCTCTCTTCCGTTGCAGGTAACAGGCATGGGTCTTTCATTAGTTTTCAGCTCCTCAATAACTATGAAACCCTGCTATCTTTTTGAACCAAACTAATAGATTCTGAACTTAATATCTCCATTGTACGTATTGATGTAGCTTTGCAGTTGCATGTGCCTCACATTTTTTTGACATTGCGCATTATAGTGTTATCACATCAGATTCTATTTTTTTTTATTGCAGATATAGAATTATAGATGTTATTAACGGCATGCTTTTAGTTGACTGGTTTTGCAGTATTCCTCTTGGTTTCAGCTGAATTGCGGGTGTCTGGTTTTGAAGCATTGCGTTGATTCATCACCTCTGAGTTTGTCGTCTCAGTTAGACTACAGATGTCGTTTGAGTTAGACTACGGCATGTGTGATGTAACATGCTGACCTCTTGCCATGTGTTTGAGCTGGATGGTTCGCCTGAACTTCGTGCTTATAGGCTCTTTGCTCTTGAACCATGAATTCAAGTAAACTCTCTTTTCAGAGATGGTTTATAGCTCATCCTTTCCAAATGAGTATGATTCCTTGCATGTGATCTCTCTGCATCGTTTAACGCATCATGTCGTCATGTTTTCAATGACACCTTCTTTTTTGTTCTTTACTTTTAACCATAGAAAAGTTATACCACCTTTCTTTTCATATGTTCATAAAACGAATAAAAAGCTACGTTATTTTGAAGACATTGTGTACACAAAACATTGATAAAGGGGATACTCTTTCCATTCCAAAATATTAGTTATTCTAGGTGTCATTTTGAGTGTTTAAATTCATAGCATCTTCTATGAACCTAGACACATGGTTGTTTAGATTCATTTCTTGTGCTTGTGGCATGAAACATGTATCGAAAACAAATCAGCTGGCTCAATCTGTAATCTGCAGAGTGAAGTGAAATTGCTCAGCTAAGATTTCAAGGACGTATCAAGAACAACTCGAGCTCCTTAGTATGACACACTTTTGACCATTTTAAAGGAGAACAATGACTAGAGTCTCAATCAAGTCATGCAAAAGGTCAGTCCACTCAAATAGACAATACTCATAATCCATGCATTTTTTTTTACCATGGTGGCTCCTTTCGACCAATGTTAAATTGTTGAGACTTTTTACAACGCTTGAAAATAATGGGAGCCGTTCATTCTCTCAGATCTAATGGTCAAGAGTTAAAAGGAACCTGCTATAAGGAACCAAAGTGGTGGGCCAGGAACTAAATTTAGTGGGCCAGGAACCATTTTTTACATTAACTACAGGGGTATATTAGTACTTTCCTAATCACATCAAGATAACGTTTCGTTGCCAACATAGTTCGTTTTGTTTCTCGTGGCCCCTTCCTTCTCGGTCCTCTACAGCAGACCGCCGCCGGCGAAGCTCCTGGCCAGCAGCGCTGCAAGGAGTTCGTGGGGATCGAGCTGCAGCCGCTGGCGATTGCGAGACTTACGCGGTCTTCATCGTGTTGCCTTCGCTGCGCCGTCGCCGGAACTTATCAATGTTTCTCCATGGCGTGAAGACGCCGCCAAGGCGAACCCTAGGCCGGCCGCTACCGCGAACGTCTAGAAATGTGCTGCGCAGCCTCGACGCATGCTATTCAGAGCCAGGTGATAGCACGCAGTGGAGAGAGGGCTGATGGGCGATGGGCCACGACGGGACTCTGTTTTGCCGTCCGATCCAGATGGCCTGCTCCGGTGTGCAGGCACTAGTTGGAGGGGAATTTTTAAGTACTAAATAATTGAACCATAATGAGTTAATTAAATACAGAAAATTACAACAATACCCTTGTGTACATAAGATCCACTCTTTTAAGATCAATGGTTGAGAATAATTAGGGTGGAAGGAACTTGAGGTTCCTCCCAAGCATTGTAACAGACCTCTAAATTGTTAATACATATAACCGGTAGAGATCAAGTCATGACCCTACTCTGTATAAAGCATCCAGTTACTGGACAGTGCGTCCGACGTCAAAAGAAGTACCTACACTGATATAAGTACAAATACAGACTACAAAAGTTTTTGAGGATTTTTACGGTGCTTGAAAATAATAATAGCTGTTCATTGTTCCTGATCTAATGATTAAATGTTAAAAGGAACCTATTACGAGGAACCGAAGTGGTGGGTCAGGAACTAAAATTTGGTGGGCCAGGAACCAAGAACAAAATTAATTAGAAGGGCATATTTGTAGTTTCACTAATCATCTTTGGATGCAATTAACGTATAATCCTTCTCTGTGTCTCTTCTCCACACAAACTCATGAGCTCCTGGCCGGCGCTTGGCTACGCCATGACGTGTTGCAGGTAGGGCCATAGCATGCTGGTGCATGCGGTCGTGGACTCGTGGCGGACAACCCGCAGGCAGCAGCATGAGCCGCTCACGGCCGGCGTCGTCGTCGGCGTTGGTCCTTGCGAGGTGCGCGCCAAGCCAAGGAACACGTACTGCGTGGTGTGACCCGGACCAAGCCTGTTGGTCCTGGACGCGGACGAGAGCACGGATGCGGCGACAACAGCGCAGTTTACGACCATTGTCGCAATCGAAACTAAAGAATCGCCAATTCGCCATCAGGTTTCGAGGAGGATTATAATTGTCCCCGTGATGTGAGAAGAGGGGCCAAGGGGTGCTTTGCTGCACTGCGCCAGGCGACGGCAGTTCCATTTTGCCGGATTGGAAGGCCGGCGGCAAGACCCGTTGCACACGCGTGATTTCTTCGATCCCGCGAAGGATAATAACCGGTGACCCGTAGGAAACGTGAATTACTAAACTACCATCTCCTTTTAAGATCAATGGCTGAGAATAATTAAGAAGGAAGGAACCTTAGGTTCCCCTCAACCACCGTAACAAACCTGAATAATGACTCACAATCTTATGTTTTGCCACCTCTTTGTTGTGATGTTGGTATCTGAAACTGTCGAGCTTGAAATAGCCTTGGTACATGGCGTCTCTCAGCATGTCCAGCTGTTGAAGCATAGCTGGGTTTGTGATGTTCCGTCCCATGGCTTCTTCATCAATGACCTGTGCTCGGAGCAGGACCCAGCGGAGACGATCCTCCATATCCAGCACTGATGGCCTGGAGAAATTGCCAATGAAGAAATTTACAGATCTTGTGGTGAGCTCACCCAGGACTGCAGAAAGAAGAATCTCCATCATTTTATTTTTGGACTCTCTCCTCATGATGATAGGAGGTAGAGGAGAGAAAGGACAGTGAGTGGCATGCAGAATGGAGCTAAGATGCCTCTGAGCCAATTCAATATATAATACATTTTTTGACCTTTTCAAACAAGCAATGCAAAAGGTCAGTCCAATTCAGGCCCTGTTCGGCTGAATGTTTTTGGCTAGGCTGGTGGCTGGGCTGGCCAACCGACCCCACCAGTCAGCCACCCAACAACCTGGCCAAACCAGCCAGCCATAGCCCCAGCGCCAGCCAATTAATGGCAGCCGAACAGGCCGTCAATAGTCAGCAGTCATAGTCCATGCATACATTCTTTGGCAACTGGGGTTCCTTTCAAGCAATATTAATTCTTAACAAAGACTACCAGCACTAGCGGTGGGTTTTTTTTTCAATTTTCTCAATTTTCATGTACTCTCCAATCAGACAATGTGATTGGTAGCTTTACTAAGACTTTTCTGTGACTGTGGGGGCATACTTGTCGACTAACTGAACCCAAGCACCCTACCTATGGTTGTGTACTTTGTATCTGAAACAAACACAATGCAAGTAGCTACATTCCCAAGCTATCGCCTCTAATAATTTCCCGTGTATCCTAACACTCGCAGCAAGTTTGGAACTGAGGCTTGACGATGAGCAACAAATGCTCTCTGACAGTAACAAAACAACCAAGTAGTCACTAGTGCATTTTTTTTGGTGTCTGAAATGCACTGCGATTCTGTTCAGCTACCATATCCCCAACATGGAAAACTAGCTGCGCTGAAGAGAATTAACGATGGACTGATGGAGCACAAAAGGCATAGTTGTTCTTCAGAGTGGGGGTTCACTGCAGCGTCTTGACGCGACGAGGCAAACAAGAGGTCAGGATATGATTGGATACCTGGAGGTGGAATGCTCGGAGGAGTTTTGCAAAATGCTCCCTGGTTTGGATCGGACTATTAATCGCGGCCCTCACAGTCTCAGTCGTAGGTAGCCCTGTGCCAAGCACGAGGAAGACGAAAGGGAATGGCCTCCCCTGTTCGGCCATGACTAGTCAACGATGGATGGATGCAGGCAGAACAGTCAACGCACTCGTTTGACGACGCTCTCGCCGAACAGCACCGCCGACCACCCTGAGCTCCACCTCGCCGGCGGCAGTGCCGGTTAAGCCAACACCTGCCGTGTGCTGCTGCGAGTTCGTGACATCGCCGACGAGTAGCTAGCAAGCAAATCTGAGCCAGAGTCGCGAGCTACAAGATTGAGCCTGCGTTTCTCTTGCAGGCCAGGCTTGCCAGCCAATGGAAAAACCCAATTCATCACAGACCAAACATCTCCCACCGCCTGTAGGATTTTTTTCAAAAAATTTTTGAAAGCCCGGTCAACACTGCATTTTCCTTTCTAACATTGTATTGTAGCAGGGGTTGATAAACTTTCGAGAGAATAACACCTGGAAATTGACAGGGATTTTAGGCAGCAGCTTAACTGCAGTGTGAAATATAGTTGTAACATGCACGTGCTTATACGTCAGAAACAAAACAACCTATGACCACATAGTCGTAGAGCTAGTAGATCTAGATAATTGTTATTGTACGTAAAACTTCCGCTTTACATATGAAGAAGAAAAATGTCGCAGTGCAAATCAACTTTACACATGAAAATGTAGCACGGCAGTTTGGCAATGTTCTAGTCTGTAGCAGCCTAATTCAAAGTTGTGGTCAAAAGTTGTCCCGTAACAAGCGAGCATCCATGTTTCCAACAATAAGACTTCCATTTAGTGTCATGGCTATCTTCATGGCCAGTGATGCAAGCCGTGGGTGATCTTCAGGATCCATGCCTTGAAAAGTTAGCGTCTTGAAGAAATACCAGTATGCTTCCTTTGGCGGATACTTTAGAGTAACACCACCTGTTGTTCCAAGCTTCATGATCTTGTCTGATCCGCTTGTGATTATGATTTTAGTACTGTTTGTCACATGCCTTTTAGATGCAGAACACAACTTATTCCATGCATCTTCAGTGAGATCCCCTGCTATCTCAATAACAATAAGCAATCTCCCATCTTTGTTCAAGGCACAATTTTGACATTCCATCGCGCATTCTTCCGCAAGAAGAGATACCTTTTCACATTTTAAATCATGGTCACTCAGGAATATGATTTGTGAAAAATGATCACGAACTCTTTGATCCTTGCAAACATGAGCGACAAGGGTGCTCTTTCCGACTCTTCCAGGACCAATGATCGGCAGGACCTCCAACTCCTCACCACTATGAGGTGGAGTGCCCAACAGGAAGTCGATGACAAGTTCTGTCTCCAGCTGGCGGCCAAACATGCAGTTGCCCAACAGGAGATGCATGCTGTAAAGGCTGACGGTACATGCGTGGATAGTTCTTCAAGAACATGACCAGCTCATTGGAGCCAATGATAACGGAGCTCAAGCTGTCATGCACCTCTTGCAGATCTTTAGAAATATCTGTACTTGGTCCACTGGACGAACAGAAATCTTTTACAGAATTTACTTTGGACAATAGCAAATAATAACTCACAAACAGATCATTTGCCTCCTCTTTATCATGATGATATTGGTATCTGAAGCTATCGAGCTTGAAATAGCCTCGATACATGGAATCTCTCAGCATGTCCAGCTGCTGAAGCATAGCTTGGTTTGTGATATTCCGTCCCATGGCTTCGTCCTCAATAACACGTGCTCGGAGCAGGACCCAGCGGAGGCGATCCTCCATGTCCAGTGCCTGTGGCCTGGTGAATTTGCTGATGAAGAAATTTATGGATCTAGTGCTCAGCTCACCCAGGGCTGCAGAAAGGAAAATCTCCATTTCTGGATTCTCCCTTGAGGAAGATAACGCAGCAGGTGGAGAAGAGAATGAACAATTGGCTCTGGAACAGAATAGATGTCTCTAAATAACAGCTGAGATTACTTGTCCAAGTGAAGAGTCAGTCTACCGGTTCAAAAACAAAAAAAAAAGAGTCAGTCTGCTCCTGAATAATCTTTGGGGTTAACTGATCAAGTAGGTCAACTCCAGCGGACCAAATCACCTACTGCACAGCCATTACATGCCAGGCGTGTGGGAAGATTAGTCGAAGACAAATGAAAATCATGCACAACCTGAAAAGGAGACGTCCTCCAAATGGATGCTGCAACGGGTTCGTCATGCACATGTGAACATGTCTGGGGAAGTCTGTCACAAACCACACGTGTTCAGCATCTTTGACTTTTCTTATCCCTTCATTGTCAACAAATAGCCGCCCAGAAAGGTACAGCCCTTGACTGTAGCCTTGGTTTAGTGACATACAGCCATCACCATCTATGCAACTTGTTTGCAAATCTGCACTGCAACTGCAGTTCTCCAGTTTCATTAATTCCTTATTCCCCAGATTCTCGTCTTGATCAAATAAAGGAACAACACAGCTTCAGTTTTCCCCATAAAAAAAACCAGATAACGCAACTCCTTCCTCCATTGCAGCAACTTCTCATCAGGAGTGCACGCAAGCCTGGAATATGATAATACGGTTGTCAGATATTTTAAGAGAATTTACCACAATGGCCATTACCTTGATGATCATCATGGTAGTTGACCAATACAGAACAGCAGCAGAATAGTGAAACATTAGAAGCTATGTTAACTGAAGCATTTTTTTTTTGGCTTTTGATAAGAGTAGACATGAACCACATCTACAGAACCATTCCAAATATTCACGAATCACATCCAGGTTTGGATCATGATTATTAACTGCGATTCAAATATTTATAAAATGCCCCTGGTTTGGGTCCTGATTATTGATCATAATTCGATTTTCTACAAATAATCCATGGGTAAAAATTGTATTTACGATTGGCTCCTAGTTCAAGCACCTCTTGTAGTTCTTCCAATGTCTTAGCACTTGTTCCAATGGAGCAACAAAATTCAGTCACACCATTATTAGACAGTAGTGAATTATTACTGCAATCTCGTCTTTTACCTCTTCCTTCATGTGATATTGATATTCGAAGCTGCTGAGCTGAAATAACCTCAGTGCTTGGCATATCTCAGCATGTATAGTTGCTGAAGAATATCTTGTTCTGTGATGTTCTGCCCCATTGCCTCGTCACCAGTGGACCTCTGCTTGGAGCAGGAACCATTGGAGGTAATCTTCCATGTCCTGTGTCAGTGTGTTGGAAAATTGGCTGGCGAAGAAATTTAGTGTTCAGCTCACCCACGACTGCAGGAAGGAGGATCCCATTTGGAAACTCTCTTCTCAGGAAGATAATTCAGCAGATTGAGAAAAGTGGACAGTGAGCTGCAGAAACAGAATTGACTGGGATGCCTCTGAGCCAAGACTTATCAAGATCAACTCAAGCACTCTTGAAATGTTAGATGCACAACACTGTTTTTGACCATTTATAAAGAGAAGGAAGAATTAGAAAACTTGAGTCATGCAAAAGGTCAGTCTAGAGAAAAGTCCTAGTCAATGCATACTTTTTTCTGATACTGCGGCTCCTTTGGAATAATGTCAATTCTTAAGAAACACTACCAGTACTGGGCATTTGCCTTTTTCTACTTTCAATTCTCATCTGTCCCTTCAATCACATAATATAATTGCTAGCCATACCAACTTTTTCTTGTGCTACCTTTTTATTTTTTTTAAAAAAAAAAATACTTTGTTTTGTAGCATGAAAATGTTGGGTCAATCAGCGTATGTACTTGATGACTTAACTGAACTACTAAAGGCAAGCACCCTGTTTTTTCGACAGAAAAATAACGAGGCACTTGAGATTTCCAAGCTACAGGCTCCAATTCTTACAGATCGATGTTCTCTGGCAGTAAAAAAATAATGAATGAAGCATCTTTGCATCTGAAATGCAACGCGATTTCTTCAGCCACCATCATAAAAGCAAATACGATTGGAGTTCACAGTCGAGGGCGTGGATGAATACCTGCAGGTACAGTGCGAGGCCTGGTGTTGACGAGCGACGACACGCGGAGGCAGCCGACCGCACGGGGAGGAAGAGATAAGACGGACGCGGCGGCTGATGAAGGGAGTGGATCTGCTGCCTACGCGGGCCATGGGATCCTTGGGGTGGTTGGTACGGGGCGGGCCGGAGCGGCGGGGGCCTCGCGAAGGTTGCCGGCGACCTCGCCGTGCGCCACCCTGCCCGGAGTTTTTTTTTTACAGAAACAACTCTGGCCATGCCTGATGCCTCCCTGCCCAGAGGATTTTTACAAAATGCTCCCTGGTTTGGATCACGATAATTAATCGCGATCCAAATATTTACAAAACACCTCCTCATTTAGATCGCGATTATTAATCGCGATGTGATCGCAATCTAATTATTTGCAAAATAGTCCCTGGATTTGGATAGGAAATTTATGAGGAGATCCCTACTGGCCTACTCCCGTACTCAGGCTCTCTCTTTTGTAGAAATCAGAGAGCAGTAGGAGGAACGGTGTCGCTCTATCTTGGATCGATGCACCGGCTGCGTGTTAATTCAATGATCAGAGAAAAGCCCTCCGCATGGCATTACATATATACGTGAAACAACACGAGGTTCAGCCAGAACTCCTTTATAGGGAATCTAATATTAACAATTCTATCTATAGGAGTCCTAGGCCAATACATGTCTTTGGTGTTTCACGTTTACAATCAATGAGACATATCTAATTATAACATTTCCTTACAGCCTCCCTCAATCATAACCTTCTGAGGTTAAGATTGGCCTTGAAATTTTCCAATAATCTTACAGATAAAGGCTTTGTAAAACCATCTGCAATTTGATCTCCAGATGAGATGAACTCAATCTCCAAAAGTTTCTGAGTTACCCGTTATGACAAAATGAAAATCAACCTCAGTATGTTTGGTTCTAGCATGAAACACTGGATTAGATGACAAATATGTAGCACCAAGATTGTCACACCATAGTTTTGCTGCATGTGGACTTTTAACTCCCAATTCTCTGAGTAAAGTTTGTATCCACATAATTTCTGCAGTTGCATTAGCCATAGCTTTATATTCTGAGTCTGTACTAGATCTTGATACTGTAGCTTGCTTACGAGACTCCAGGATACTAAGTTTGATCCAATAAATACAGCAAATCCGCCTGTAGATTTTCTATCATCAACATTGCCAAACCTGTCGGCATCTGAGAATGCACGTACTAATGTTGACATTGAGCGATGTATATTTAATCCAAGCTTAGTATATTGTTCAATATACCTTAATATCCGCTTCATAGCTACCCAATGAACAGTAGTAGGTGCATGCAAAAACTAACATACTTTATTTATTGAGTAAGCAATGTCCGGTCTTGTGAGAGTCAAATATTGTAACACCCCAACTATACTTCTGTACTTTGTAGCATCTTCTGGACCTAACAGTGATCCTTGATGTAAGGATAATTTCTCACTGGTAGATAAAGGGGTAGATGCAGCTTTACAATCTGCCATTCCAACTTTCTTCAAGAGATCAGTAGCATATTTATGCTGAGTCAAAAGAATAACATTTTGTACGTTGTTCACTTCTATGCCCAAGAAATAATAACGATCACCTAGATCTTTCAAAGCAGAATCCTGTTGTAAATCTTTGAGTAGAGCTATCGTAGCCTAATCTGTCGAGCTGACCACTATAATATCATCAACATATACAAGAATATACATAAAGATTCCTCCCTTGTTGAAAATAAACAATGATGTATCAGCTCTTGAAGGCCGAAAACCAAGATCAATAAGCTCAGTGCTCAGACGAGAATACTAGGCTCTTGGCGCTTGTTTTAATCCATCAAAGCTTTGTCTAATTTACAAACATAATTTTCCTTGGATTTTTCTACAAAACCTGGAGGTTGTTGCATGTAAACTTCTTCTTCTAATATACCATGTAGAAAGGCATTTTGAACATCAAGCTGGCGTAAGCTCCATCCTCTAGATACAGCTATAGACATGACAGTACGAATAGTAGCTGCTTTTACCACAGGACTAAAAGTATCCTCATAATCAAGACCGTATCTTTGCTTGAAACCTTTAGCTACCAATCGAGCTTTATATCTATCTAGACTGCCATCAGCTTTACATTTGATTTTATAGACCCATTTGCATCCTATAATATTAATACCTTTCTGAGGAGGAACCAAGTGCCAGGTTTTATTTTTAATCAAAGCATCATATTCAGTTTGCATAGCTGCTTTCCAATGCGAATTACTCAATGCTTCTTCAACAGTATATGGTTCACCAGTAGAAGAAAATAAACTGTATCTAACAGTGCCATCAGTATATACCTTATCTTTGCGAATTCCACTTTGCAATCTTGTTCTGGGTCACTAAGGAGGAACATCAACGTGCTGTGGCACAGGAGATCCTGATGGTGTCCCTGTTGGCGCTGAACCGACCGATCCTGTCGGCAACGATGAATATTCACCGCTAGTTCCCCCCGTGCACGCTGGAGGAGGCAACGCGGCAGCGCCAGTACTGCTTGATCGGGCTGTTGTCGGAGCCAGGGGTGTGATGGCAGGTCTTGATTCGCCCGGGATAAGCCTCGCACCTGATGCTGCGCCAGACGCCTGAGCAACTGACGATCCCAAGGCAGATTCACCAGCCATATCAGCCTCGTGTCTTGCACCTGGTGAACATCCATCATTTGATGTGTTCCCTGCAATCAAATGAAAATTTTCTCCCTGTTGCACTGCAACAAGATCATTAGCAATATCTGCTGGATGATTAGTAAATTGGCCTACTAAATGTTCTTCTCCATGAGTCGGATTTAGGAGAGTTGGATGGAGACAATGGATTTCAGATCGAAGACAAGCTCCTGCATTGGGATGAAGTTTTGAAAAGGGGAAAACTGTTTCATCAAAGACAACATCCCTCGAAATATAGACGCGACCAGTGGACACATCTAAGCACTTGTATCCTTTGTGAAAGAGTGCTATAGCCAAGAAAGACACATTGTTTAGATCGAAACTGAAGTTTGTGAGCATTATATAGACCAAGATTAGGCCAACAAGCACGGCCAAAAACTCTCATGGACGTGTAGTCTGGTTTTTGCTGAAAAAGTAATTCGAGAGGTGTACGATATCCAGTGGTTCTACTAGGAACACAATTTATCAAATATGCTGCAGAAAGAAATGCTTCGTCCCAAAATTTAAGTGGCATTGATGCATGAGCAAGAAGGGAGAGCCCTACTTCAACAATATGACGATGCTTTCTTTCAGCAGACCCGTTTTGCTGGTGAGCATAAGGACAATAGACATGATGAACTATGCCTGCTTTAGTAAAAAATGAGTTAAGCTTTGATATTCGCCACCCCAATCTGTTTGCATGGCCAAGATTTTTCTATTAAAGAGACGTTCAACTAAAGCTTGAAACCCTTGAAATTTCTGAAAAACTTCTGACTTAAATTTCAGAAGATATATCCAAGTAAATTTACTATAATCATCAATAAAGCTCACGTAATATTTTTTCTACCAACTGATTCTGGCGCATCACCCCAAACATCAGAGAAGACAAGTTCCAGAGGAAATTTTGATGTACTAGATGACACAGGGTAGGGAAGTTGATGACTTTTGCCCTGTTGACATGCATCACAAACTATTTCAAAAGAAGATTCTCCTAAACATGGGAGATTATTGCTACTGATAACTTGTTTAACAATAACGGAGGACGGATGACCAAGACGGTTGTGCCACCTTGATTCAGATAGCTTGGTGGCGCTCATGGCTTGTTTTATTAAAGATGCAGGAAGAGGATATAGGCCTTTGTGACATCGTCCCTTAAGAAGTGTATTCTTCATTGCCTGATCCTTGATCAAAAAGAAATTAGGGTGAAATTCAAGAAAGGCTGAGTTATCAGTAGCAAGACGATGAACAGAAACGAGATTTTTCTTGGCTTGTGGAACATAAAGAACATTTTTTAGATGAATATCACGACTATGAGTATGAACAGTAGTATGGCCAATATGACTAATATCCATACCTGTCCCATTGGCTGTGTGAATCTGATCAGACCCATGGTACTTGTTCTTCACCGTCAGCTTTTCTAACTTGCTTGTCACATTGTCGGTGGCACCAGTAATACCAATTTGTTTCCACCCCATAAGAGTTTGTGGCCGCAGCCACCATTCTCTGATCTGGCACATAATCTTCATCGAACCTGTGCCAACATTCAGCAGCAGTATGCCTTCTTTTGAAGCATACCTGACACATGGGCTCTTCATCGGGTGAAGCCCTTTGATTGTTGGTGTAGTTGCGGTTGGAGTTGTAGCCACCGCCACACCCTTGGCGTCCTCCAGGGCTTCCACGGCCACCATAGCCGCCGCGGCTTCCATTGTTTCCTCGGCCTCCTTGCTGCATGTAGCCTCCACGAGACTGGCCACGACCACGGATATTTTCCCGCGACCACGTCCGCGACTAGCTGCGTTGGCCGATCCTCCCTGGTTCCCTCCATAGATAAGATCCATACGAGTTTCAAAACTGAGGAGCTGTGAATAAAACTCACCAAGAGTGATTGGCCCCACTCTAGTGCAGAGAGATGTGACGAGTGGATTGAAATCTTCGCCAAGCCCCATGATGATGTACTCGATCAATTCTTCATCTTCTAGCGGTCTTCTAGCGGCCTTCCTAACGCTTTCATCTCGTCGCCTAGGGCCTTCATCTTGCCGAAGTACTCCGCGACGGACGAACTCCCTCTTTGGGTAGTCGCCAATGCAATCCGTGTGTTCACGTTCTTGCCCACGTCTGTGACGCGAACATATCTTCTATGATCTTAAATGCTTCTGCCGCCGTTGCACATGTAGCAACCTGCGTGAGGATGTCCTTGGAGAGGGAATTAAGGAGATAGCTAAGGACCTGCTGGTCCGTTGCTTCCCAATCCTCTAGTGCTGGATTTGGCACTCTGATCTCCTTGCCATCGGCGCCTTTGGTGACAACTTCTGCAGCGGGTGGTTGAGCAGCGCCGGTGAGATATCCTTGAAGACGAGCACCACGTAGTGCAGCCCGAACTTGCGCCTTCCATAGCGCATGGTTGGACTTCGTCAATTTCTCGGCAACAGGCTGGCCGAGAAGAAGGTTGGAGGCGGCAGAGGAGCTAGCCATGGCAGATCAATGAGATGCAATCTATTTGACTAGATGGCTCTGATTACCATGTAGAAATCAGAGGGCAGTAGGAGGAACGGTGTCGCCCTATCTTGGGTCGATGCACCGGCTGCGTGTTAATTCAATGATCAGAGAAAAGCCCTCCGCATGGCATTACATATATACGTGAAACAACACGAGGTTCAGCCAGGACTCCTTTACAAGGAAATCTAATATTAACAATTCTATCTATAGGAGTCCTAGGCCAATACATGTCCTTGGTGTTTCACGTTTACAATCAATGTTTACAATCAATGAGACATATCTAATTATAACATTTCCTAACATCTTTCTCCTCGTCGGCGGTCGCCACCGCCCGCCGCGGACAGAAGCGACCCTCTCAGTCTTAGGTAGCCCTCTGCTCACTCGAGTGCCCCTCCAAGTACGAGGAAGACGAGGGGAATGGCCTTCCCTGCTCGGTCATGACTAGCCAACGATGGATTCAGGTAGAACAGTCAACGCACTCGCTTGCCGACGTTCCGAACAGCACCGACCACCCTGAGCTCCACCTTGCCTTCAGCAGCGCCGGTCAAGCCAACAGCAGCCGTGTACTACCGCGAGTTGAAACATCGCCGACGAGTAGCAAGAAAATCTGAGGCAAAGTGGCGAGTTACAAGATTGAGCGTGTGTTTCTCTTGCAAGCCAAGCCGATGGAAAAACTAATTTAGCTCTGGCCAAACATTTCCCACTGCCTGTAAGATTTTTTTTTGTTTTTCTAAAGCTACGGACAATACTGACTTTTTCCTTTCTATCATTGCATCGTAGCAGGGGATTGAAAAACGTTGGAGAGAGTAATACCTGGAAATTGATAGAGATTTTAGGCAGCAGCTAACTTAAACTGCAGGGTGAAATGCAGTTTGTAACATGTACGTGCTTATGCGTGAGAAACAACCTGTGGCCTTATAGTCCTAGAGTCGATAGATCCACACAATTATATTGTAGCGTACAGTAAAACATCCACTTTACATGTAAAGAACTGAAGATAAGAATGTCGCAGTGCAAATCTGCCGCATCCTATTGTCGAGTTTCTTCTTACTGTCCCTGTGAGACCCCATGAAAAATGTGTTCAGATATTCTCCACATAAAGCAGACAGTGAAATTAACTAAGTGTGATTCCATTTCTCATAGAACGCTTCCTCTTGGCAGCCGATGTTTTTAGCTCCTGACGAATCTCACACACATAGACATAGCTATAGTAGGGCGGTATCCGAGACCTCCATGCTAGGGCCTTGAATTTTCCATGCGGCTTAACGCTTCCATACACAACATCTTCCATTTTTATGTCCGGAACCTCCTCTTCTGAAGAACACCGATACTGATCGTAGACCATTAATGTTTCTGAGGCACTACGTAGCGTCCCAAGATGTGTCTGTCTACTTTGGTCCAGAAGATCAGATGGATGCATACCAAATTCTGAGAAACTCTTCTGGTTGATCCTTCTCTTCAAAGCCAGAACCTTAAGCCAAAAATTGTGGTTAAAGTTGTCCCGTAGCAGGCAAGCATCCATGTTTCCAACGATAAGACTTCTATTTTGTGCCATGGCTATCTTCATGGCCAGGGATGCAAGCCGTGGGTGCTCTTCAGGATCCATGCCTTCAAAAGTTAGCGTCTTGAAGAAATACCAGTATGCTTCCTTTGGCAGATACTTTAGAGTAATAACACCTGTTGTTCCAAGCTTCATGATCTTGTCAGATCTACTTGTGATTATGATTTTAGTACTGTCAGCCACATGCATCTTAGAAGCAGAACACAACTGCTTCCATGCCTCTTCAGTGAGATCCCCAGCTATCTCAACAATAATAAGCAATCTCCCATTTTGACATTCCATCGTGCATCCTTCCGTAAGAAGAGATATCTTTTCACTCTTCAAATCATGGTCACTCAAGAATATGATTTGTGAAAAACGATCACGAACTCTTTCATCCTTGCAAACATGAGCGACAAGGGTGCTCTTTCCAACTCTTCCCGGACCAACGATCGGCAGGACCTCCAACTCCTCGCCATGATGAGGTTTCCTGCCCAACAGGAAGTTGATGACAAGTTCTGTCTCCAGCTGGCGGCCAAACATGCAGTTGCCCAACAGGAGATGCATGCTGTAAGGCTGACGGTACATGCGAGGATAGTTATTCAAGAACATGATCAGCTCATTTAAGTCAACGATCATGGAGCGCAAGTTGTCATGCACCTTTTGCAGATCTTCAAAAATATTTGTACTTGTTCTGCTGGAGAAACATAAATCTTTCACATAATTTATTTTGGAGAATAGTGAATAATAACTCACAGGTCGATCATTTAACTCTTCTTTATCATGGCGATATTGGTATCTGAAGCTATCGAGCGTGAAATAGCCTCGATACATGGAATCTCTCAGCATGTCCAGCTGCTGAAGCATAGCCTGGTTTGTGATATTCCTTCCCATGGCTTCGTCATCAATGACACGTGCTTGGAGCAGGACCCAGCGGAGGCGATCCTCCACATCCAGTGCTTGTGGCCTGAAGAGTTTGCTGATGAAGAAATTTATGGATCTATTGGTCAGCTCACCCAGGGCTGCAGAAAGGAAAATCTCCATTTCTGGATTCTCTGTTCAGGAAGATAACGCAGAAGGTGCAGAAGAGAATGAACAGTTGGCTCTGGAACATAGTAAGATGTCTCTAAATAACAGTGAGGAAGATTACTTGTCCAAGTAAAGAGGCAGTCTGCTCCAGAATAATCTTTGGGGTTAACTGATCAGGCAGGTCAACTCCAGCGGACCAAATCACCTACTGCGCAGCCATTACATGACAGGCGTGTGGGAAGATTAGTCGAAGAGAAATGAAAATCATGCACAACCTGAAAAGGAGATGTCCTCCAAATGGATGCTGCTAACGGATTCGTCATGCACATGTGAACATGTCTGAGGGGAAGTCTATCATGTGAAACCACACGTGTTCAGCATCTTTGACTTTTTCTTATCCCTTCATTGTCAACAAATAGCCGCCCAGAAAGGTACAGCTCTTGACTCTAGCCTTGGTTTAGTGACCCAGAGCCATCACCATCTATGCAACTTGTTTGCAAATATGCACTGCAACTGCAGTTCTCAAGTTCCATTAATTCCTTATTCCCATGTTTCTCGTCTTGATCAAAGAAAGGAACAACACTACTTCAGGTGCCCCATAACAAAAACCAGATGATGCACCTTGTTGATGATCAAAAATGGCTTAAAGCCGATCAGGCTGGGACAGCCGGTCTAGACCGTCTGTACATGCAGTTAGACCGGCTGGGCCCTGTAGCCGATCTAGCAATGTGCCAGGCGGTCTAACCGCCTGTCACAGGCGGTCTGACCGCCTGTCACAGGCGGTCTGACCGCCTGTCCCCGAGTCCGAGTAGAATCAGGTTTTTACACGTTTTTAGATCTGTACAAGGACTTCCTTGCGGGGCAAGACGTCCCCACCCTATAAATATAAAGGGTCGTGGCCAATTGAGGACCTCTACCCAATCGTACAAATCATTGTTCTATTTTTTATCTCCAATCCCTAACTTTTCCAACCCATTTGCTTTCCTTCTTCGTCTCCACGGTGTTTTAGGACGTTCTAAGTGGTCTTGCCGACCTTAGAACAACCCTAGGTTCGCAGCCTCCGACGGGGTCCCTCCCGAGGTTGTGATCGTAGGCTTTCGTGGCGCCTCTGTTACAAGCAGTCTGACCGGCCCATACAGGAGGTCTGACCGGCTGCTCTCAGGAGCTCCGGCGAGGAGAATCTTGACGACCGCGCGATCTAGCGCTTTCGTGTATTGACCAGAAGTGCGTCAACATATTTTGACGACTCCGCTGGGGACAGAAATCTGGTTTTTGAAGACCAATCTACTATTCCTAGCACTATGGGCTTCGACGTTGGGGAAGACAACATCCTGATAGCTTCGTTTGAAGATCTTAGTGTTGAAGATCATGAGAGGTTTATGGCGCTCCAGAAGCATCTCGAGGCGGGGTTCTTGAAGACGTTTCGGAAAGATCGTGAAGATCATTCGGCGAAAAGTGTTCGAGACTTCGTAATGCCTTCCTTCAAGATGAGTAAGGGGCAAATTGAGGTAATTGACAATGTAAGCACTTCTGCACCTTTGCCCCCTACATCTACTCCTGTGGGTACAAGTTTTTCGGATCGTGATTCATTAGTTGAACAATTTCTAGAACGACTCGAAAAACTAGAAGGAAAATCTTTAGATACTCGTGAATTACCTGATCATAATATCTTTTATGGCATGC
Organism: Digitaria exilis; assembly: GCA_015342445.1. Taxonomy (NCBI): domain Eukaryota; kingdom Viridiplantae; phylum Streptophyta; class Magnoliopsida; order Poales; family Poaceae; genus Digitaria; species Digitaria exilis. Next base: position 1,215,870 of record JACEFO010001608.1, read on the forward strand.
CACCGAATTATTTTGCTGAACAGACCCCACCACCACCTAACATGTCCAGGCCGAAAACGGTCAATGCAGATGGATCGGTGGCGGTTGTTTTTACAGCCGGTCAGCCCGCCAGAACGTCCGGTACAACCGTGACAGGCAGTCAGACCGCGCGTACAGGCGGTCAAACCGCTGGATCTGGTGGTCAGACCAATTCTACTAATGCTATGGTATTCATGCCGGAGTAATCTTTTCCACTATCCACCGTGTCAAACTCGGTCTCTCCTGGCCGTGCTGGTCCAATGGCTGTAGCGGGTGCTACCTACTCCACGACTATGCATACTGCGAATTCGGGTGGTGTTCCCGATGATGTTTTTAATGCACATAGAGATATGCAGAATAGACAAGCACCTTACTTGAATTATATGAATGCTATGCAATCTTCGGCCCAACAAGACCCCCAATGGGCCGAATTTACTAGATTCAGGGATGAATTGTCTGATGTGATGAGAAATAAGCTAGGCGTTGATTTTGGTAATACTAGAGTATATCAGAAACCTTATCATGCTAGCTTTGATACTGTTCCTTTTCCCAATGGGTGGCGCTTGCCTGATTTTGTAAAATTTAGTGGAGATGATGAGCGCACCACTTGGGACATATTAGTTAATATGTAGCTCAACTAGGGGAGGCTGGAAATTATGAAGCAATTAGAGTATGTTTGTTCTCATTATCACTTACTGGTATTGCTTTTGCTTGGTTCTCTTTATTAGCCCCTGGTTCTATTATGAGTTGGGATCAACTAGAGCGTAAGTTTCATGATCATTTTTATAGTGGCAATTATGAGATGAAATTAGCAGATTTGGCATCGGTTAGACAGGGTCGGGATTAAACTGTCTCTCAATTTATGAGAAGATTTAAAGATATTAAAAAACGTTGTTTCAATTTGTCTATTTCTGAAGTTGATCTTGCTGGCTTATGCTTTAGAGGTTTAAAATCCTCAATTAGAGAAAAAATTAAAAATTGTTATTACTATTCGGTCGCACAAGTACATATTAGAGCTGAGGTAGCTGAAGGCCGAATGAATAAAGAGAAGGAGAGTTTTAAGGCACGTCGGTCTAATGTTCATGTAGTTGATCATGAATCCGATGATTCGACCGATGATGATAATGATGTTTATTTAGCAGAATTTGTATGGCCTGCTAATAAGAAAAGTGTGTCATGCTCATCTCTTAAGCCGATTCATAAGAATCGGCAAGAAGACATAAAATTTACTTTTGATGTGTCCAAATGTGATCGTATATTTGATGAATTGCACAAATTTGGTTACATCAAGATTTCTCATGTTATACCACCTACGGAAGAATTGAGGAAGCATGCATATTGTAAGTTTCATAATTCTTTTTCGCATGCTACTAATGATTGCAATGTCTTCCGTCGACAGGTTCAATCGGCTATTAATGAGAGTTGTTTGAAGTTTCATGAGATGCAAATTGATGAGACTCCTTTTCCGGTCAACACCATGGAGTTGCAGCAGCCCAAGGTCTTGATTCGGCCGCATCAAGCCGAATCTACCAAAGGGAAGAACGTGGTGATTGGAGAAGAAAGACCGTCTTCAAAAGAGTCGGTTAGAGAAGTGACTTTAGAAAACAGCTGATGGAAAAGAGTTGTTCAAGGTCACTGTAAAATCCTCTGGACAAGGAGGGCAAGGTTCGGTCGCTACTCCTAAGCTGCGGGCGCCCGGGTCTGGTCTGCTTCAGGCGGTCAGACCGGCTGTGCCAGGCGGTCAGACCGCCTGTCCCCATGGACGTCCAAAGATGCTGATTCCGAAGCGTCCACAAGTTGGTACTTGGAAGATGAACGTGACAAAGGAGCAAGGTGTTCAGAAGCCCAAAGTCACGTTTGATATGCTTTATGACAAGTACACCAAACAAAAGGCCGTTCCGAGCGATCGGCCGTTAAAAAAAGAATGAGATCACCGATTTAGCATGAGAGGATTCCTTCGCCTCCTCGCATGAACTTGGATCCGGTGTGGGATAACAATGGGGTGATGTGGGTGTCATATAATTCAACAATGCAGCCTTCGTTTCATCCTGGCTGGGAAGGTCCGAGAAGACGCATTCAGGACCGGATTGTATATCCCAGACATGACCGATCGACTTTCCGTCAATCTGGTCAAGGGCACTAGTCACAGGCGGTTAGACCGCTTGTTACAGGCGGTCAGACCGCCTATCAAGGTCAACTGCCAAGAACTCCTCTGAAGCAGGTTTATCGACTCAGAGAGGACTACTGAGTTCGATATTATTCAGGTTGGAACTATGGATGTTCCTATTGAGAAGAGTCTGGCTATGAAGCCGACTTCCAGTGGAAAGATGGTGGAAGACCAATGATCTAGTGCTAGCCAAACTCAGCAGCGTTTTCTTCCGAAGTGGTGTCCCGAGGGTTTGACTCGTACACAGAAGAGGAAACTTCAGAGACTCCGTTTTCGGGAAAAGCAAGAGCAAGAGTGGAAGCCGAAGGAAGACCCGCAGGCGGTCCAACCGGCTGCACAGGCGGTCCAGACCGCCTGTCATTCAGAGTCAGCGACCCAGGCGGTCAGACCGCTTGTACAGGCAGTCAGACCGGGTGACGCAGAAGTGCCCGGTGTTTCTTCTTCCAGTTCTTCGGCTCGTGATGGCAAGTCAACATCGGTTCCCACTGCTGAGGACGATGAGAAACTTGTGGATTACAGTTCTTCTCTGGAGCGCATGAATCTTGATGTGAATGTGCTTCATATGTCCATGGATGGGGACATGCTTTCGGATGAGGAGGTTGCTTATCTCGATTTTGGTCCCAAGGAAGCTATATTCCAGAAGCCTAAAGCTGAATACAATCACTTGAAGGCTTTATATCTGAAGGGACATATCAATGGGAAGCCAATCTCGCGGATGTTGGTCGATGGAGGGGCTATTGTGAATTTAATGCCCTATTCTTTATACAAGAAGCTTGGTGGTTCAGATTCAGAGCTGATCAAGACCAACATGACCGTCAGTGGCATTGGAGGAGGAGAGCCTATTGGTGCTAATGGAGTGATTTCTATAGAGCTTACTATTGGGAGCAAGACCTTGGCTACTACTTTCTTCGTCGCTGAGACTCAAGGTAACTTCAGTTTAATCTTGGGTTGTGATTGGATTCATGCGAACCAATGTATTCCTTATACTTTGCATCAATGCTTAGTTCAAATGGGTAGATGATGATGCAGAAGTTGTGCATGGTGACACTTCTGCTTGTGTTGCTTTAGCTGATAGCTCTTTGATTGACATTCATGATGATGTTAGATGTTTGTTAGGCTTAGATCTTTCTAAATTTGAGTTTATCAGCTGTACCAAGAATGGCTTCATCCCTGTTGTCATAAAGCCGATGAATAATCGGCTGAATCATCTCATATGATTTTATGGATCATTGAGAGTAGTTGCAGTAGAGACTTGAACACTATCGGTCACATCAGAACGATATGTGTGAAGCCATTGAATACTTTGATGATATAAGCAAGCTAGGATATGATTTTACGTCGGCCGATCCTCTTGAGGAGGTAGACATTGGTGATGGTTCTTTGCCCAGGCCGGCGTTTGTAAATAAGAATTTAGGTCCTACTTTTAAATCTGAATTAATAAAGTTAGTAAAGGAGTATGTCGATTGCTTTGCTTGGAATTATCATGAAATGCCTGGTTTAAGCCGAGAGCTTGTTGAGCATCGGTTGCCTATTAAGTCTGGTTTTAGGCCTTATAAACAACCAACTAGTCGTTTTAATCCTTAAATTTATGACCGAGTTAAAGAGGAAATAAACCGGTTATTAGAGGCAAAGTTTATTAGGCCTTGTCGATATGCTGAATGGATTTCTAATATTGTGCCCGTGGAAAAGAAAGGAACGAGTAAGATTAGAGTGTGCATTGATTTTAGAAATCTTAATCGTGCTCTAAAGATGAATATCCTATGCCAATAGCCGATATGTTTATCGATGCCGCGTCTGGACATAGAATGATTAGCTTTCTTGATGGTAATGCTGGTTACAATCAAATATTTATGGTCGAAGAGGATAATCCAAAACGGCTTTTGTATGTCCAGGCTTTGTTGGTTTATTTGAGTGGATTGTTATGACTTTTGGTTTAAAGAATGCCGGTGCTACTTCTCAAAGGGCGATGAATTTGATCTTCCATGATTTGCTTGGTATTATCTTGGAAGTTTATATCGATGATATTGTTGTTAAATCGGCTGGAAGTGGTTCTCATTGGCTGATTTGAGACTTGCAATTGAAAGAATGCGTCGGTATGGTTTGAAGATGAATACACTCAAATGTGCTTTTGGTGTGTCGGCTGGGAAGTTTTTGGGCTTCATAGTTCATGAGAATGGCATAGAGATTGATCCAAAGAAGACCGACACTATTAGCAAATTGCAGGCGCCTAGCTCTAAGAAAGAGTTGCAGAAATTCTTGGGCAAGGTGAATTATTTGAGAAGGTTTATTTGCAATTTGTCGGGACAGGTGAATGTTTTTACTCCTTTACTTCGGCTGAAAGATGATGCTAAATTTACTTGGGGGCAAAACAGCAAGAGGCATTTGATAAGATCAAGCATTATTTATCTTCGCCTCCGGTTCTTCGGGCACCTAGGGGAGGGGTTCCTTTCAAATTATATATTGCGGCCGAAGAGAGCGTCATTGGAGCTGTTTTGATCCAAGAGACCGAAGGGAAGGAAATATTATTGCATATGCAAGTAGAAGATTATTGGACGCCGAAACAAGGTATACTTTCATTGAAAAGTTATGCTTATCATTATATAATGCTTGTACAAAGTCGAGACATTATTTCTTATTAAATACTTGCATAGTTGCTAGTTAAGCCGACATAATTAAATACATGTTGCATAGACCTATATTAAGTGGTAGAATCGGCAAATGGGCTTATGCTTTGATTGAATATGATTTAGTCTTTGAGCCATTGAAATCTATGAAAGGACAAATCGTTGCTGATTTTTTTGTTGAACATAGGATTAGTGAACATCTTGATTTAAATGTCGGCTATATTACTTTTACCCCATGGAGATTGCATTTTGATGGATCGGTTTGCAAAAATGGTTGCGGAGTCGGTGTTATTCTTATATCACCAAATGGTGTTGTTTTTGAGGCGCTTAACCGATTAGATCATAAATGCACTAACAACCAAACCGAATATGAAGCTTTATTATTCGGATTGGAGATTTTAGATGATATGGGAGTAAAACATGTTGAAGCATATGGTGATTCTTTTTTGGTAGTACAGCAAGTATCTAAGGTTTCTCAATGTTTGGATGGATTTTTGAATGCTTATCTTGATAAGTGTTTAGATATTATATCTTGCTTTGATGAATTTGTCATTTACCATGTACCAAGAGAAGAGAATCCTAAAGCTAATGCGTTGGCACAGCAAGCATCAGGCTCTAATGTTCAGAAAAGAAATTTTCATGTAAAGAGGCTGATGTTTCATGAAGCCAACGTTTCTACTCTGGAACATGCGGTTCGACCGCCTGTCACAGCCGGTCTAACCGCTAGTACAGGCAGTCTGACCGCCTGCGCCTCTGAAAACACCGGTTCGGGTGTTAATGATTTTCAATCTATTGTGGCCGATGTTGGTGATTGGAGGAAGCCTCTGGTAGAGTATTTACAGGATACTAGCAGATCGGTTGAACTATATCGTCGGACCATGGATGGATTGCTTTTGAAATGTTTAGATCCTAATCAAGCTAGATTGGCTATGGCAGAGGTTCATGAAGGAATTTGTGGTACACATCAATCGACTCGAATGATAAAGTGGCTCCTTAGGCGGGCTTGCTTTTATTGGCCTACAATGATAGCTGATTGTTTTCGTTACTACGAATGATGTGAAGAGTGTCAAAAGTTTGGGGATATTCAGATTGCACCTGCTGCATTGATGCATCCGATCATTAAACCATGGCCTTTTAGAGGATGGGGTTTAGATTTTGTTGGTAAGATTCATCCTCCTTCATCCAAAGGTAATTGTTTTGTGATTGTGGCTACTGATTATTTTACCAAGTGGACTGAAGCAATTTCCTAAAAAACATGACACATAGAGAGGTGATTGAGTTTATTACTGAGCATATTATTCATAGATTTGGGATTCCTCAAACATTGACGACAGATCAAGGGACGTCGTTTATTTCTAAGGAGGTACGTGAGCTTGTTGAATCCTATGGTATTAAATTGCTCAATTCATCTCCATATTATGCTCAAGCCAATGGACAAGCCGAGTCTAGCAATAAGATCAAGCTCATCAACAAGAAGATTGAAGATCATCCTAAACGATGGCACGAGGTATTATCCAAGGCATTATGGGCGCATCGTATTTCTAGACATGGTGCTACTAAGGTTACTCCATTTGAGCTTGTCTATGGTAAGAGGCCGTTTTGCCCGTTGAGGTAAATCTGGCTGCTTATAGATTGGCTAAGCAAAATGATCTTGATGCTAGCACATATTGTGCTTTGATGATGGATAATATTGATGAGGTGACTAACAAGCGTTTGGAGGCCTTAGAGGAAATTGAAAAGGATAAAAGGAGAGACCCTCGAGCATATAACAAGAAGGTAAAACTCAAATCCTTTTAAGTTGGTGATTTAGTTTGGAAGACTATTTTACCTATAGGAACAAAGAGCAACAAATTTAGTAAATGGTCGCCGAATTGGGAAGGACCATATCGTATTGTGAAGGTTTGTTCTGGGAATTCCTATATGGTAGAGACTTTGCAAGGATTTCAGTTGCCAAGGGCGCTTAATGGGAAGTACTTGAAGAAATATTATCCAAGTATTTGGCAACATGCTTGAAAGGGTATGACTGATATATGATATCGCCCTTAGAGAAAAAATGGCCGACAATAGAGGGTCGCCCTTAGTCTGATTAAATGTTTTGTGGTAAACAAAGTTTTACCAAAAAACAGGGGGCATATGTTAATGACCAAAAATGGCTTAAAGCGCCTGTACATGCAGTTAGACCGGCTGGGCCCTGTAGCCGATCTGGCAATGTGCCAGGCGGTCTAACTGCCTGTCACAGGCGGTCTGACCGCCTATCCCCGAGTCCGAGTAGAATCAGGTTTTTACACGTTTTTAGATCTGTACAAGGACTTCCTTGCGGGGCAAGACCTCCCCACCCTATAAATATAACGGGCCGTGGCCGATTGAGGACCTCAACCCAATCGTACAAATCATTCTTCTAGTTTTTATCTCCAAACCCTAACTTTTTCAACCCCTTTGCTTTCCTTCTTCATCTCTACGGTGTTTCAGGACGTTCTAAGTGGCCTTGCCGACCTTAGAACAACCCTAGGTTCGCAGCCGCCGACGGGGTCCCTCCCGAGGTTGTGATCGGCTTTCGCGGCGCGGTCTGACCGGCCCATACAGGAGGTTTGACCGGCTGCTCTCAGAAGCTCCGGCGAGGAGAATCTTAACGACCACGCGATCTAGCGCTTTTGTGTGTTGACTAGAAGTGCATCAACACACCTCCTTCCTCCATTGCAGCAACTTCTCATCAGGAGTGCCCACAAGCCTCGAATATGATAATACGATTGTCGTCCGTGAAGCCATGGATGCGGAAGATGCCAAACATAAACTTAGCTAACAAAATGGCCTTCAGGGTCAAACTGAGAATATAATGATTTCTTGGGCTCCTACATGGAGTAAAAATTCTTAGTCTCATGAAAAATATGTGCTTCACAATTTGACATTTTTGATATTGTAGTATTGTGTCATCCTTAAAAATTAATAGGTCTGTTGCAAATGGGGACAGAGCAAGCATCACACTGAGTTACCAAATTAACTGCTGCATTAGTAACGTACACGTACTTGAGACTTTGGTTTGAGATCACAACAAGAAGCCAGTTGAAGGGACCGTGACACCCTAAGAGGGGGGTGAATTAGGTGTCTCTAAAAACTAAGGCTCTAATTGCATATATGAAAACCTATTTCAATTTCTATCTAAATGTGCTCTAGGTTTTCTCTATGTGTTGCTATCTCTACCGCTATAAAGTTTTGCACCCTAGGTCAAATCCTATACTAGCATGGCAAGTCTAGGAAAGGTAAATACGGAAAGTAGTGCGAGTATGAAATTCAGAATGTAAAGGGTAGAGAAGAGTAAACTCCCGGCACGGCGATTTTTACCGAGGTATCGGAAAGCTCACGAGCTTTCCACTAATCCTCGTTGTTGGAGCCCCTCTCAAAGGGAATGCCCACGCAAGGGCATAAACTCCCCGGTCGAGTAACTCTGTGGGTGACCACGGGACTTCCCCACATGCAAGTAGGTCTCCACTCGTCCCTCCCCGGATGCTCCTCGCCGCCTCCACTTGGTAGAGCTTCGGCCAAACGCCAAGGGCCTCTCCTCCCTTGCACAAGCACCGGCGGCCTCTTCACAAACTCGGTTGGAGGGTCTCGCAAGACTACAAGCCCTAGATTACAACACTTGGTGCATGCAAGCACCGGTAAGCAAAGAGGTATGCAAACCTCGCTAAACTCTAGGCTAAACACTTAAGAGATGCGCAAAAGGGTCTAGACTAGCACTAAGCACTTTGCTAATCACCTAGATCTTCTATTTAGCATTTTGGTGGATTGAACACTTGTCAATAGCTTCTCCCAGCTCAAGCACACTTCAAATAGCCGAGGCAACCCATATTTATAGCCTCAACCAAAAAAACTAGCCGTTGCTAGCCGTTGCTAGTTTTCTCCGTACCGTCGACTAATTCGATGGGTGCAAATAAGGGACCATCGATTTAGGCGTCACTCCCTTTTTTCTTTGAATCTTTGAACTCCAACGGCTACTTGCACCATCAACTAATTCGACGAGCACCCCGTCGAAATAGTCGTCGCCCACCAGAGACGAACGCACGCCGGTCTTCAGTCACCATCGACTGATTCGATGGACCATCGACTAATTCGACGGGCACACCATTGATTTAGTCGGTGCCCACCAGAGACGAACGCACACCGGTCTTCAGTGACCATCGACTAATTTGATGGACCATCGACTAATTCGACGGGCACACCATCGATTTAGTCGACGCCTCTGCATTTTGCAATTTTTCATTGCTTCTTCGCGGGTCTTTTCTTCTATCTTCATTGCCATCTTTTGGATGTCTTTGAATATGACTAAGGACACTTTTCTACGTGAATTGGATGGCTTCAATTTGGATAACCATCATTTGGATATTGGTTATATAGGCATTTGGATGGCTTCCAAAATATCCTTGGACCTAGTAATATCTACAAATATCATCTCGACAAATTGTTAGTCCCAATGATTAAGTTGTCAATCAATCACCAAAATCACAAACTATGGCCTAGGGCCATTTTCCTTACACCAACAACTTGCTCCATCTCAATCTCGCAACCATACATACGACTGAACAATGCATGACCATGAGGCACAGCCGGCAAAATGATTTGCAGGGTTGGAAGAAACGTCAAGTATGAAAATCAAAGTAAATGAATTCATACTATTTGGAATGACGCCAATAAGAAACAATTCATTATATGTCATATAAATCCAGCCTCAAAGTCAGACATTATTCTGTTTATGCTAAACACATCATATCATGACTATATGCTGTGAGCTGTGACCAAGGTAATAAATAGTGAATAGCGGGTTGGTAGCGGATTGGTGTCTAGGTAGCGGATAGCGGATAGCGGGCGCTAAGTTCCAATAGCGGACTCTGAATATCACTCTCAAATTTGAGTATAAATGAGAAAAAATATGTCTTTCTAACCATTTTAAAACTAACCACCAAGGCAAAATACTATCAAATTAATAAACATAGAACTTAAGAGAAAAATTAAGCGTCCAAATGCATTCAAAGAGTCAATGTAGAGGTCCAAAATAACTAGCAGAAAATACATCATAATTAAAAAAAGGCACATGCCAACTAATCCATTAGCAGATCAACCCTCATCCTTTCACTCGTCATCATGACTAGAAGAATCAGCCTCAATGTCCTCATGGTCACTTGAAGCATCTGCATATGGAATATTTTCCTCCTCTTCATGCTCACTCTCAGAAGATTCAAAGACTTCTTCCTCATCTTCTTCCATTGGCTGAGCAGCCTGAGCTTCCTTTGCTTTACTTGATTCCCCTTCATCCACAACACGTGACTTCTTTATTTTTCTTGAAGTGACTTTACCTAGTAATTTTCTCTTAGTGAACCTGTAATCATTCTCTACTTCATTTGGTTGCGCTGCTGCAACATCATCTACAACCCAGTCATTTTGTGGCTCATCATCAACAAATCTTGGAGCCAGGGGATCTCTGTCCTTTTGAGAATATTTCCATTGCAGCCTCTTGTTAAACATGACGAAGACAAGAGCATTCAATTTTCATTGGCCCAATCTAGTTCTTTTCTTAGAATGAACCTAAATAGATACAATGGCAAAGTATTTCAGAATTATTTAAAAAAGTTAACTATTAAAATGTGCTAGTGAAACTCAGATTTATTGACAAAAAGAGGGGAACTTACTCTCTCAAATGCACTCCAGTTTCTTTCACATGCAGAAGAGCTACAGGTCAAACTTAAAATTCTGATTGCCATCTTCCTTAAATCTTTAGCACTAGTTCCATGTACAGACCACCAATTTGCTATAAAAACATCAAAGAAAAGATTAATATACTGAGATAGTTTCATTTGATATGAGGAAAATTAAAGAACTATTTTACCAGGAGAGATTGTGGGACTATTTCTTTGTCTTAGAGCCATTGTTGTCCCAAAAGATTCTTGTGCTTCAGTGTACATACTAAGCTGAGCGACAATATTGTCTTGCACTACGATATTATCAGGATACATACGAGCAGCACACTCTATGACTGCTTCCATCATGACCTCTTCCTCCATTTCTTGCTTATTCTCATAGGCGAAACTTGGATTCAAGAAATAACCAGCTTTATGCAATGTAGTTTTAAGTTTGTCGTCCCACCTGTCATCTATGATTTTCCAAATGGGGGCATATTTCTTCTTGTTTCCATTTAGCCGGTTCGTTGAGCGCACGACCTTCGCCAGCAGTCGCCTGATGGGCTCCCGGATCTCCATCACACCTCCGTCGATGTTGATCTTGTACCCAACTTCACCGAGCTAACCCACACTCACAATGTTGGTTGTGAGCCGAGGAATGAAGTACACACCGTGGAACGCCCGATGCTCACCATTCTTGCACTGGAAGAGCGTTGTACCGCAGCCTTCGATTTGAGCCACCGAGTCGTTGCCGAAACGCACCGTGCCGCAGACCACCGTGTCGAGCTCCGTGAACGCTGCACGCGAGCCCGACATGTGATTCGTAGCCCCTACGTCGAGGACCCACGATTCCGCAGTGCGCTCCTTCTCCTCCTCCTCCTCCAGATGCACCAGCACCTACTGCTCCCACAGCTGCACCGGCGTGCGCGCCCCCGGTGTGCTGGATCCCGATTCGCGGGCCCCAAGGTGGAGCGCCGCGGCCTGGGAAGTAGACTCCGGGCGGCGCATGATGTAAGCCCATCTCGGTGGAGGTGAGGGAGAGCGGGTCGAGGGTGACCTCCTAGAGGTCACCGGGGACGCAGGGGGCGGCGGCGTGTGCGAACTCTCCGTCGGAGGCGGCGGCGATTGGGAGGAGAGGCCGACTGTTGACCTGAGCAGGAGAAGCGAGGCTTCCTCCTCTTCATGGACCACGTGGGCCTGCTCTTTCTTTGGCTTCAGTGGACACTCCCGGCCCCAGTGGCCGGTTTTGCCACACCGCCGGCACTGGTTCCGGCCCACCTTGCCGCCAGGGGCTCCCGGCCTGCTTGACGAAGACGAACCAGAGTCACCTCCGCGCCCACACCCGCGACTGCATCGTGCACCGTGCTGCCTAGAGTCGCCGCTTATTCAAGAACAATAAAAGTGGGGCAACTAAATAACACACGGAGTGAGCAAACACGTTCGTGGCCTAGCTTGATGCCTCCACACATTCTCACAACTGGTATACGCAAGACTGGACAAAGGAACGAAAGACTGCTTGGCCAGGATCCTACTCTGTCCTGTCCACCAAAAACAATATTAACTATAGTAGTCACTAAAAGTTGAATAAATCTTGGAAATAAACGACTGTGGCTTTAGGATCCATCACGTACCTTGCTATCGTGAAGCTCGATCGATCATGTTCCCTATATATTCATTTTGTTGCCACCTGCTTAATTGCGAGCCTGGTAAAGTGACGACTGTAGTGATCGCCCTTGGTGAAGTGTGAATTGAAGTCTAGTGTGGGACGATTGGGATGCGCGTCAAGAACGCTCCGGGTTTGGGCCTCCAGAGCTTGGACGCCTCCTCTACTGCCACGCCAGGCACAGACATAAATCCTGACCTTGACCAGGCTGGCGAGGTGCTGGAGGCCGAGATCATGGGAAACTCCCGTGGTGTAGTAGAGTTGGGCATGGAGGTGTCTCAGGTTAGGCATAGACCCAGGCATAAACAGCACTCCGTAGAGGCTGTCCACTTTGAATGATTTGAGACGCTGGAATGCTCCACTGGCACTGATGGTGAGGGGAGCTGTATAAATGCCTATGCTTAGGACAAGAGCCTCGAGGGCTGGCATTCCTCCAAGCACCTGCATATCGTCCTCAGTAAATTCAGAAATACCGAGATTTAACAGCTCAAGATTGGCAAGTGAGCCCATCCAGATGGGGAGACTGTTGAAGGAGCCTATGGAAAATGTCCGGAGGTTTGATAGAGCAGGGAACGATGAATCCATGGGGATGCGGATCTCAACCTCGGACTGTCCATCTCTAAAACATAGAGAATGAAGTTTATGGCTACCCAGTGCTTGGAGCGAAGAGGTGAAAATCCCCCACTCGCTACCTTCATAATAGTAGTCCTCTTCCCCCATGTTATAATCCTCCCAAATTGCTTCAAGGATTTCCAGGTTGGTAAGCTGCCCTAGCTCTTTTAGAAATCCAAGTGGTTGTTTGCGGACCATGAAACATGTTAGTTGCTCCAAACCTTGCATCTTGCCGAATCCTTCTGCTGGGAACTTGACCTTCGAACCAACGAAAAGGCGTGCCAGCTTTTCGAGTTGAACAATAGTTGATGGCAATTGTTCCACTTCAGTCTCTCTTATATCTAATGTCTCTAAACGCTGGACTTGTCCAATTCCAATAGGGAGCTCACTGACACTTGTTCTTCTAATGCTCAGATATCTCAACTGAAGTAACATCTCGATGTTTTCGAGGTGGATATTTCTCAGTGATCCACAGTTCTCCAGGTCTAAAACACGTACAACTTCAAATTCCTAAAAAGGATGCAATTCTTTGCAGTCCACAAAACATGCAAGTGACCGGACATGAGGTTTAATCGACTTTATCCATGAAACAACATTCTCAGCTTGGTAGCTATTCTGGAGAGAGAGGCGGCGAACCTTGTTGCTATGCAGAGGAGAAGGTGGGACCCCTGATGAGTCCAAAAGAGTTAGAAAGTTCTCCTCAAATGATCTGGACGCAAGGAAATTAAGGATGACGTCGTGGACTCGACAACTCAGCACCAAGCCGTCCTCCTCTTTCCATGGTTGGATCAAGCTCCGGTTTATCAGAACATTGAAATACTTTAGCCCTACTTCATATAGAGTCTTTCCTGGTTCCGGATGCACAAATCCTTCTGCAACCCATCTGCTAACCAAACGATCCCGTTCAATTTCACAGTCCTCCGGAAATGCACTCAAGTACAACAGGCAAGTTCTCAGATGGCGTGGGAGATTAAAGTAGCTGAGTGATAATACTGATTTCATTGTCTCAACAGACTGATTTCCGGGAAGTGGAGAACTGATAGATTCTTTCACCTTGTTCCACTGATCAGGTGATCGTCGTACATCAACTGCCAAGAAGCTGGATATCGAAACGATTGCGAGCGGTATTCCGTCACACTTTTTCAGTATATCTTTAGATACACCTTCCAGTTCACGAGGGCACTTCTCTTCAGTGTTAAAAATTCTTTTGAAAAACAACCTTTTAGAGTTGTCGTCATCAAGAGGTTTCATATCATAAACGCAACCTCCATGAGAAGAACAACATGATTGCGCCACATCTTTTAGACGTGTTGTGATGATTATTATGCTTCCAGGACTTGCTTTGACCAATGCATCTCCAATGATCTTCCATGGACCCGAGTCCCATATGTCATCTACTACAACAATGTACCTGCCACAAATATGCAATTCTAATTTAATAAAACGGTTTGTGCCAAAGGACAACCTATTCATGAACCGTCTGGCACTGAAATTGGGGGATATGAATCTGAAGAATGCAATGGGGTAAATCAGGCTTTATTATAAAAAAAAAGATGAATTGCATTGGGTGCTTGTGCTTGGAACAGGAATATGAGGATCCAAAGGGAGCAGCATGTGGTGTTCAATGGAGAGTCATGTCAATCCGTATATAATACTGATTAATGGCTTGGATTTTTATCTTTTTCCTTATAGATGCGAGTATTTTTATTTTCCTCTCCATTTTATGTGTAATAGAGTTTTTTTTATCCATAATACATATAGAGGCGTTTTACGATGCTTGGATCTTTGAGAATGGACGGTTCTTATTTTTTCCAAGCATTGTAAAAAAGGATTATTTTTGTATAGATAAAAATATCCACAAAAAAAGGATTATTTTTGTATAGATAAAGGAAGAAAAACCTAAAGCAGCAACACACCTTTTATGCTGGAGGTGTTCTCTGAGCTTGTCGACGAGAATGGGCTCATCATCCACCATGCTGGTGGTTACTCCAACTTGAGAACAAATCTTCATCAGCACATCCTTGATTTGAGGGTTCAGAGATACCGATACCAAGGCTTTGCAGTCAAAATCTCCTTTAATCTTTTCGTACACCTGCTTGGCGAGAGTGGTCTTGCCCAGGCCTGCACACCCAATGATGGACAAAGTCCTGACCTGCTGCGAGGGCTTCACCTCTCCCTCTGCTGGCATGAGCCAGCGGATGATCTCATCCCTGGGTTCATCGAGTCCCACGAGCTTCTCCGTTTCCACCCAAAGCGCGCACATCCGGAGGTCAACCTTATTGTTAGGAGAAGCACAGGATGATCCGACGAGGCCTTCGAGCTTGTATCTCTTATGCCGCTTGCTCTCCTCAGCGACACGAGCCTTGAGCTCTTGGATCTGGTGAGCAACCTGGAGGGACACTCTGATCTTCTTGATCTTGCGCACCAGCTGCTTGGCGCTGAGCCGGCGACCTGCAGCATCGCATGCGGCATGGCTGAGACGGGTGATGGAGCGATCGATGCAGTCCTCGATGTCGTAGGCCAGCTCTCGCACCGTGTCCCGCCACCCTTTGTTGAGATCATCGAGTTCCTCCAAGTCTCCCAGCACGCGCAGGAGATTGTTCATGACGCTCAGCTCCGTCTTGAGGTACTCGATGTCCTTGCGAAAGCCCTTGGCAAGCTTGTACTCCTCTTGGAGAAGCTCCGCGAGTTTTCCAAGGACGGAGCTCATCACTCCGGTCGCAGCGCTCACTAATGCTTTCTCCATGGCTCATCGATCAGCTCGAATGGATGGGAGCTTGGTGGTTCTTGCTCTTCAGACTACTCTGCACTTGCTTCGTTAAGAGATGGAATACTAGGGTAGGTCAGTTCACTGCTTCTAGGCTTGTAGCCAATACACAACTGGGAAGGGAAAGCAGCCCGTGTTCAGTTCCAAAAAGTAATTTTTACTTCCTATTCATCCCTCTCACGTAACATGCTTCCATAAAAAAAAGTACGCCCCGGCCGGCCAGTACACAGAAACAGAGAAGAGCTAGCAGACAGGGCGCGAGTCACGCGCCGGCCGGCCGGCCGGCCGGCCGGGTTGAGCACCTAATCTCTCTCTCTCTCTTTTCATCTGTATCCGAGTCACGTTCAACACCTTGGAGGTAGCAACACTAGTTTAAGTTAATCACATGAGGTAGCTAGGCCATGCCTGATGCCTCGATCCTATCCTCAGTTTCTTGATCGCCACCAAATTAAACTTATCTCCGGTCTGCTCCCAGCTGGTTGCCCAAGGGACTCCTATACAGTATTATTCAAAAAAAAAAACTCCTATACAGTCCAACTGCTTCATTTGTTTCTTTCGATGGTCAGCTGGAAGCCAAGCACATGTTACGTCAAGAGGTGTGTATTATTAGCTACCTATAATAAATCTCGACCCATGTCCTAAACAATCCTATCTGAGAACGGACAGGAGCAAGTAGCTGGCATGTCACTCCAAGGCTTCCAGCTGCTTGCAAGAGTTTGGGCGGCTCCAAACTCCAAGATAACAAGTAAAAAGAAATGACCTAGGGTACCATCGTCAAAGTAGAGCAACCATCATGGTCACTCAAGATCAAGAACACGAATTCTGAAAAATGATCACAGATTCTCTCATCATTACAAACATGGGCAACAAGGGTGCTCTTTCCAACTCTGCCAGGACCAACAATCGGTAGGACCTCCAGTTCCTCTGCATGATGAGGTTTTGTGAGCAGCAGGAAGCTGATGACAGGTTCTTTCTCCATCTGGCGGTCAAACATGCAGTTTGCCAACAGGAGATGCATATTGTAAGACAGTAAGGCTGGCGGTGTATTCTAAAAAAAAAAAAAAAAAAAAAAACTGTAAGGCTGGCGGTACAGGCAAGGATAGCTCTTCAAGAATGTGACCAACTCATTTGCTTCAATGATTATTGAGCTCAAGTTCTCTAGCACCTCTTGCAGCTCTTCAAAAGCCTTTGCTCCTGTTCTACTTGAGAAACAGAAATCTTTCACAGAATGTACTTTGGACAAAAGTGAATAGTAATGACTCACAGTATGATCTTTTGCCTCCTCTTTGACATGATATTAGTGTCAAGCTTGTAATAAGCTTGGTGCATGTCATGTCTTAGCATGCCTAGTAGCTGAATTATATCTCTGTTTGTAATGGACCTCCCTGTTGCCTCATCAATGATGACCTGAGTCCTGATCAGAACCATGCGGAGGCGATGCTCCACGTCCAGTGCAGGTGGCTTGCAGAATTTGTTGATGAAGAAACTGATGGATACTAGTAGTCAGCTCACCCAGGATGGGTGAAAGGAAAATCTCCATTTGAAGGCTCTCTCGTCAGCAAGATAATGCAGCAGCTAGCAGAGGGAATGAACAGTAGTGAACAAACTGAGATGAGATGGCTCGAAATCTATGGACTTTAGTAGTCAGCTCACCCAGGACCAAAGAAATGGAGCTTGACTCCAGTCCAATAGTCTATCAAAATGCCAGTTTGTGATTTTTAAAGAGTTGAGTACATGCTCAAGTCTATCAAAATGCCAGTCAGTTGAGTCCAATGGTCAGAGTCCATGTGCTTGATTTCGGCCTTCAGCTTTTGATTGACCTTTGTCTCGGTAACTCGTTGTTGTTAACAGACTCTACCAGTACTTGGTCATCATTTATTTTATTATGTAACAGAAGAGGTTCGATACAACAATGAAAGGAAAAAAGAAAAGAAAAGGAGAAGCTAGAGATCTAATTTATCAGTGAGCTAGAGCCATTGCCATCTTTGTAATTTCTCTGGAAAGCTGCACCACAATTTTGCACTTGTACACTTGCATTAATTCCTTGTCTATTGCTCTGTCATGAACCATGATCAAGATCAACTAGCCATTCAGAAGAAAAGACAGCTAAGGCTCCAAGGAGGCAAGGTTGCATCTAGAAAAGAATCCAATGAGAGACTAAATCAAGTCATGAAAAAATGTTAGTCCCCTCCAATTGTCATAGTCCACGTACTCAGTTTTCTTTTTTTCGAGAATACACAGGAGAGCTGTGTATCTTTGTACTAAGAAGAAAATGCTCTACAATGCGGGGCTATAAGCCGGGCTCACGCACACGGACAACCGATGCTATGGTTTGTGTTCTTATACAAGCACTTAACCCGTATCCTACATCGGGGATGATGCCGCTGTCGGCCAACCAAGAACAGCGAGAAGTGAAGCTCCCTCCTGCCACGTGCTCAGTTTTCATAGAGTTGGGGATCCTTTCACCTTCCCCTTCAAGTTTTGATTGACATTTTGTCTCCCTAGCTTGTGGTTGTTAACGAATGCTACTGGTATTTGCTGAGATCGGTGACAAGGCCCTTTTCTCTCAGCGAGTTAGAGCCATTGCCACCTTTGAATTTTTTTTTTTTTGCAAAGCTGTCACGCAATTTGCATTTGTATTTTACACTTTCGTTGATTCCTTGTATGCTCCTCAGTCATGATCAAGGTCAAGTAGCCATTCAGTTTTCACATAACGAGAAAGCATAAGCTCCTCTTTTGTCCACTGCAGACTCTTCTTGTGAGAGGTCCCTCCAGCCTGAAATTAATGACATTTGAAATTTCCAAAATATGTCCAGTTTCCTGTGTATCCTCCTACTTGCAGAGTAGGATTTGTCCAAAAGCGGCAGATGATCCTTAATTATTTTTTAAGCTAAACAATTTCTGTCATCTGAACACTGAAATTCATTGAGTTTTCGTTCAACTCTGTGTCACAATATTTGGTGAAATTTCTATCACACAAAAGGCAGAGCCAACGGTTGACACTGTAGTTCAGATTTCAGAGTATTCAGATGACTTTCTTCAAAAGAAAAAAAAAATATCTTCAGATGGCAGGGCAGAGCTGCGATTGGAGTTTAGGGTACTCACAGATACCTGCAGTTGGAGTGCGCGGCGGGTTCCCAAGAAGGCGAAGGCGAGGGCGAGCGGCGCCGGCTTGGCCTGCGCCGAAGCAGAAAGCGTGAGGCTTTGTCCCGTCGACCAAACCGCGGCAGCCACGGCGGCAGTGAAGGCGCTTGGATCCTGTGGAGAAACGTCCTACGGATGTGGGGGACGCTTCGCGGCGGCGGCCGGAGGGGCCAGAGATGTCCGTCGGCAGCCGCGGCATCGCCGGTTGCCATGGCCCGGCGCCCAGAGCTTTTCGCAGAAAGCACCCTGGTTTGAATCGCGAATATTAATCGCGATCCGAGTATTTGCAAAGTACACCCTCATTTGGATCGCGACTATTAATCGCGATCCAAATATAGTCATATAACCCCCTGGTTTGAATATAAATTTTGCAACATAGACCTTAGTTAGCTCTGTTCCACGGGTGATCTCTCCGTCGTCCACCGCCGCCGACGTCTTCCGTCCCAGCCGGAAGCGCCACCGGCCGGCGGCCCTTTAGTTCCCTGATAGATTCCAGGCCGCACCCAAGCAGAGAGCGATCGAGGAAGATGGGAGAGCTGCGACAGCGGCCAAGGGGAATGCTGGACTTTATTTGGACATCGTGGTTTGCTTCCCAGTCCGGCGTGCCGAACTGCAAAATTGACCGACCATTTCTCTTCATATCCACCAGCACTACACATGAAAGCACACTGAATCACACTGTTGCGTACTTGCGTGCAGATATGAACATGGCAGGCATCTGAAATTGTTCAGTCCACCCAGCTCAAGACTTCTTTCCAGCTATTCTTTGCCTGTGCCTGCAGCAAACATCAGATAATTTGCTCCACCAAGCAGTTACATTGGGCAACAAATCATTCAAGTCACAATACATGACCATGAACCTTTTGTTCACAGTTGACACGCAGAGTTGCCCTGAAAATTCTGGGCCTCCAATTAGTAAAGATAAAGATGGCACTGGGGAAACAAAGTTCTCAAATAAATTTCATCGTAAGTTGATTACATTATTGGACGCAGCCAACATAAGGCTTCTAATAGCCATTTTCTGCTGGATGGATTAAAACATATAACACATTGGACTGGAGGAGCAAATGGATGCCATTTCTTATTCAAGAACAGTAAATAAAAAAGTGGAAGAACTAAACAGCTCACGTAGAGCATGAATAATGCAAGTCTGCAAATGGTACGAGTGAGATTAAACGCACTTAGTGAACAAACACATGTTCGTGGCCTTGATGCCCCCCACACATTCTCACAACTGGTACGCAGGACTGGACAAAGGAACCGAAAGACTGGTTGGCCAGGATCCTACTCGGTCCACCAAAAATAATAGTAACTAGTGACTAAAAGTTGAATAAATCTGGGAAATAAAATGTGGCTTTAGGAACAATTACGTACCTTGTTAGCGTGAAGTTCGATCCTGCTTCTTAATCGTGCCTGGTAAAGTATGAACTGTAGTGATCGCCCTTGGTAAAGAGTGTACCGAAGTCTAGCGTGGGGCGATTGGGATGTGCGTCAAGAAAGCTCCGGGTTTCGGCCTCCAGAACTTTGACGTCTCCTCTACTGTTACGCCAAGCACGGACATGAATCCTGACCTTGACCAGGTTGGCGAGGTGCTGGATGCCGAGCTCTTTGGGACTTCCCCTGGTGTAGATGAGTCCGGCATCGAGGTGTCTCAGGTTAGGCATAGACCCTGGCATAAACAGCAGTCCGTAGAGGCTGTCCACTTGGAATGATTTGAGACGCTGGAATTCTCCAGTGCCACCTATGGTGAAGAGACCTGGATAACCGACTAATTGCAGGACAAGAATCTCGAGGGCTGGCATTCCTCCAAGCACTTGCAGATCCTCCAGAGTAAATTGATAAATATTGAGATGCAACAGCTCAAGATTGGCAAGTGAGCCCATCCAGATGGGGAGACTGTTGAAGACGTTTGTGGAAAACGTCTGAAGGTTTGGCAGGGCAGGGAACGATGGATCCATGACGATGGGAGTCTCAGCCTCGGGCATTCCATTTCTAAAATATAGAGAACGAAGTTTATGGCTAACCAGGGCATGGAGCGAAGAGGTGAAAACCCCCCACTCGCTTCCTTCATAATAGTAGTTCTCTTTCCCCAAGACATAATAATCCTCACAAATTGCTTGAAGGATTTCTAGGTTAGTAAGCTTCCCTAGCTCTTTCAGAAAGCCAAGTGGTTGCCCGCAGACCGTGAAACATGTTAGTTGCTCCAAACTTTTCATCTTGCTGATGCCTTCTACTGGGAATTTGACCTTTGCACTGACAAAAAGGCGTGCCAGCTTTTCAAGTAGAACAATAGTTGACGGCAATTGTTCCACTTGAGTATCTCTTATATCTAATGTTTCTAAATTATGAACTTGTCCAATTCCAGCAGGGAGCTCACTGACACTTGTTCTCCTAATGCTCAGATACCGCAACTGAAGTAACTTCTCGATATTTGCAAGGTGAATATTTCTCAGTGATCTACAATTTTCCAGGTCTAGTACACGTACTACTTCAAATTCCGTAAGAGGATGCAATTCTTGGCAGTCCACAAAACATGCAAGTGACCTGACATGAGGCTTTATCGTCTTGATCCATGAAACAACACTCTCTTGGTAGCTATTCTGGAGAGAGAGGCGACGAACCTTGCTATGCACAGAACAAGATGGAACACCGGAAGGGTCCAACAAAGTTAGAAACTTCTCCTCCAATGATTTGGATGCAAGGAAATTAAGGATGACGTCGTGGACTCGACAGCTCAGCACCACGCCGTCCTCCTCTGTCCATGGTTGGATCAAGCTTCGGTTTATCAGAACGTTGAATACCTTAACCCTGCTTCATATGGACTCTCTCCTGGTTCTGGATGAACAAATCCTTCTGCAATCCATCTGCTTACCAACCGATCCATTTCAATTTCACAGTCCTCTGGAAATGCACTCAAGTACAACAGGCAAGTTCTCAGATGGTGTGGGAGATTAAAGTAGCTGAGTGATAATACTGACTTCATTGTCTCGACAGACTTATTTCCGGGAAGTGGAGAACTGATAGATTCTTTCACCTTGTTCCAGTGATCAGGTGTTCGTGGTACATCAACTGCCAAGAAGCTGGATACTGAAATGATTGCGAGTGGTATTCCGTTACACTTTTTCAGTATACCTTCAGAAGCACTTTCCAGTTCACGCGGACACTTCTCTTCAGAGTCAAAAATTCTCTTGAAAAACAACCTTTTAGAGTTGTCGTCGTCAAGTGGTTTCATATCATAAACACGGCCACCATGAGAAGAACAGCATGATTGGGCCACATCTTTCAGACGTGTTGTGGTGATTATTATGCTTCCAGGGCTAGTTTTGACCAATGCGGCTCCAATGATTTTCCATGGACCCGAGTCCCATATGTCATCTACCACAACAATGTACCTGCCACAAAAATGTGATTCTAATTCTGTAAAGCTGTATGTGGTGTAAAACTATGCGTGTAGTGTTTGGTATTGAACTCGGGGGATATGAATCTGAAGAATGGAATAATTCAGGGGGGGTGAACCAGGCAAAAAAGATGAATTGCCTTGGGTGCACGTGCTTGGAACAAAAATAGGAGGATCAAAGGGAGCATGTATGTGGTGTTCAATGGAGAGTCATGACATCGACATGCCTTCGTTATAGCATTATCCTGAATCAGAGCAATCCATATATAATACTTATTCATGGCTTGGATTTTTATCATTTTTTTTTGTTATTGATGTGAGTATTTTCTTTTCCTCCCCATTTTCTGTGCAACAGAGTTTTTTTATCCATACTTAATTTTATAGATAATATCCCCAAAAAGGGATTATTGTGGTATATTAGACAATAAAGGAACATAAAGCGGAAACACACCTTTTATGCTGGAGGCGTTCTCTGAGCTTGTCGACGAGAATGAGCTCATCATCCGCCATGCTGGTTGTTGCTCCAACTTGAGAACAGATCTTCATCAGCACATCCTTCATGTGAGGGTTCTGAGATACTGATGCAAAGGCTTTGCACTCAAAACCTCCTTTAATCTTTTGGTACACCTGATTGGCGAGAGTGGTCTTGCCTAGGCCTGCACACCCAACGATGGAAATAGTCCTGACCTGCTGCAAGGGCTCCTCTCCCTTTGCAGGCATCAGGCAGCGGATGATCTCATTCCTGGGTCCGTCGAACCCGACCAGCTTCTCCGTCTCCACCCAAAGCGTGCACATCCGGAGATCAACCTTATTGTTAGGAGAAGCACCGACGAGGCCATCGAGCTTGTATCTCTTCTGCCGCTTGCTCTCCTCAATGGCACGAGCCTTGAGCTCCTGGATCTGATGAGCCACCTGGAGGGACACTCTGATCTTGTTGAACTTACGCATCAGCTTGGTGCCGAACCGGCGACCTTCATCTTTGCTGGCATCGCCGAGCCGGGCGACGGAGAGATCGATGCAGTCCTCGATGTCGTAGGCGAGCTCCCTCATCCTGTCCCGCCACCCCTTGTTGAGGGCGTCGAGCTCCTCCAAGTCCGCCAGCACAGACAGCAGGTCATTTATGGGTTCCAGCTCGGACATGAGGAACCTGATGTCCTCGCGGACGCCATTGGCAAGCTTGTACTCGTCAAGGAGAAGATCTGCCAGCTTTCCGAGGACGGAGCTCATCACTCCAGTTGCCGCGCTCACTGCTGCTCTCTCCATGACTCATGAACTCGAATTATTGGAGGTCTTCTTGTTCTTGGGACTACTACTCTACCTCGCTCAGGACGGGATAGATACTAGTATGTGCCAAGGATATCACAAGCTCCAATGATATCTGAATACATGGTATCTAGTCCTCCCGCCGTTCCGATATTGCCGCTCAACAGAATGTGAATGAATAAAAAAAGAAAAATCAACCAATACTCGTGTGTCGTGTATGGCCGTATCGATGTATTTCTACAATGATTTAGATCTCTTTAATGTTACTACTGTATGACTACCAGGGAAACAATTTTCGACGAAATTTCGTCGAAAAATCCGAAATTTCGCTGTTTTCGGTGGGCCCCGAAAAAAATTCCATCCCGCTCAAATTTTTCGCGCAAATTTGGACAGCCCGCCCAAATCTCGCGCCAATAGGCCCATGAAACCAATTCCCCGCGTCCAGCCCAAAAAAGACACCCCCAAAGCCCTCCCGAAACCCTAATCCCCCAAATCGAACCCTTCTCCCAGCGCCCACAGCCGCCGCCCGCTCTTCTGCGGCTCACGGACGCGCCTGGCCGCGCCCACAGCCGCCGCCCGCAGAAGTTCTGCCCTCACCGCCGCGCTCACGGACGCGCCTGGCCGCGCCGCCCCTCTCCGCCGTCCTCTTGCCCTCTCTGCTCTCTGGCCGGGTAGCGGTGGAACTCGTCCTCCTCGGGGAGCAGCTCGCCGTGGCCCCACTCCCGGAGGACCACCGGCGGCCTGGCCCTGGCGTCGCACGCGCAGAGCCCCCCGCCGCTCAGGCCGAGGACCACGCCGCCCAGCTCCGACGCGTGCACCCCGCGGCCGTGGAACGGCAGCTCCCATCCGCTCTCCTTGCGCTGGACTCCGGGAACGGCAGCTCCCATCAGGTACGGTTGCACACTATCACCCTCATTCCTCCATCTCATCTCTCCCTCATATATTTTATCTCAAAATCTGATGTACCGGTAGAAGTATGAATGGATTTCTGTTACTTGAATAATAAACTAACAAATGATTTTGATGATTTGATTAATTAGGAATTTTTCGTTTGATGCTAGTTTCTAGGTTGAAAACATCATCGAAAAGCCATGCCGAGGATACAAGAACCAGCTGACAACAATGCCATTGGTGGGCAAGATAGAACGGTTGCGACCGAGCGCCAAAATTGCAGCGGCGGGAGGGTAATTAGCAACGGGAGGGACAGCTTCTCCGCTCAAGCCGGCGATATTGTGATGAGTAAAACAGGTGAAGCCTATGTTTTACACTGCATCTTGATTTATTTCAGTTCCATAAAAGTTAAATCTCATTGTGTTAACAAGTTAATTTGTTTTCTTTCTTTTGATATGTAGGAGCTGCGGTGCGTTTGCGAGGACGAATTACGGATCCTTGGAGCCATGGAGATAAGTATAAAGTCAACGGTTGGAGTTGTGCATATTGTACAGATAGCGGGAGTAGTGGAGGTGCGACCCGTTTGAGGTGTCATCTAGCTGGAGTGGGTAGGGATGTGAAGTCGTGCCTAAATGTGCCAAAGTTTGTGAGGAAAATAATGTTGGATGAGGATGCAAGAGGGAGAAAGAATAGGTTGGATGCGAAGGAACATCGTCTCTATGTAGAAAAAGCAATTATGGAGGAAGCTTATGGAGATGCTAGAAGGTCTAACATTCCTCGTGATGAAGCTGGGCAGCTTGAATGGGCATTAAGGGAATCAATGAGGGACACAGAGAGATCAGATGTTAGCTATTCACCATTTGTGGCAAGCAACAGCAGCAGCCCACCAGCACGTGGTGAAAGATGTAATAGTAACACTCCACCTTTAAGGGGATCAAGTGGCATGGTGAAGCAGACTACAATTAGTAGGTTCTACCGGAGTCCTAGTGTTTCTCAAGCTCCATTTGATTTGGATTTGGCACGCAGCAAGGCATCATCACAGCCAAGGGTGGACATTATGCTTCAGGGGGATTCCAAAATGAGACTTGGAAAAATTTGGTCAAAGTGGTTTCAAGCCAATGATATTCCTGGAAGGAAAGCTGACTGCCCATATTTTACAGCAGCCATTAAATTAACCCAACAACTTGGAGAAGGAGTGTCTGCTCCATCGGGAAGAGAGATAGATGGCCCATTGCTAGATATGAATTATGAAGAGTTGCTAGCTCAGATGGAAGAGCATAAGCAATATTGGGCTCGATATGGAGTCACTGTGATGTGTGATTCATGGACAGGACCATTCAGGATGTGTCTTATTAATTTCATGATATTTTGCAATGGCCGCATGTTTTTTCATAGCTCTGTGGATGCAACTGGGCATTCCCAAAATGCTGAATTTCTTTATGGGCATATCAGAAAGGTAGTTGAAGATGATATTGGGGCAGAGAATGTTGTTCAGATTGTAACTGATAATGGTGCCAACTACAAGGCAGCTTGCAAGCATCTTGTAGCTGCATATCCACATATCACTTGGCAGCCATGTGCAGCACATACTATCAACTTAATGTTGAAAGAAATATCATCTTTTCCAGAGGTTGATCAAGTAGTGCGAAGTGCACAACGGATGTGTAATTTTTTCCACAGACATACTAGGTAATTCTGTTATCTTTGACTTGTGCATTTTTTTTTCGTGTACAATTGCAGCTCACATCTCCTTATTTTTCTAGACTTCATGCTATGATGAGTGAAAAGATAGGCGGAGAATTGATTCGATGGAACGCCACCAGATTTGGCACGATTTTCTTATTCTTGCAAAGTTTTTGGGACAGAAAAGAGAAGTTTCAAGCATGGATGGTGTCCAATGAGTGGGAAAATAGTGAATGGAAAGATGAACCAGATCATGACTTCACATATGATTGCTTGACTAGTAGGGTGTGGTGGGAAGAGGTGGAGTTGGTGTTGGAAGCTGTCACACCACTGTATAGTGTGCTTCGCTTTGCAGATCAGCAAAAGAATGGGACAATATCAGGGTTCGTTCCAAGAATGTTACAAGCTCAGAGAGAAATACATGCTAAATTAAAGCATAATAAAAAAGCCTCAAATGATCTCTTACGTAGGATCAATGAAGTAATAAATCGGAGAGCTCGATATCTTCTTAATGAAACTCTCATGCTTGCAGGTACATAATTTTGATGTCAATATTATTAGCTGCTGCACTGAAAATTCTGTAACTTACTCAATCAAACTTTCTTTTTCATATCAATATTATTAGCTGTTGCATTCTATTAGTTGTAGCACTGAAAATTATATTATTAGCTGCATTCTATTATTAGCTGCTGCTCATAGAAGTGGTAGGCTTTTCAACTAATATTCTTTACCCATTCCTAGGTGCTGCGCTTGATCCTCATGCACTCTATATTGAAAAAGTTGCACAACATCAGTCTGCTGTACTAGCTGTATCTCTAGCACTAAAAAAGTTAGCAGACTCAGTAGAGGAGGGATCAAAAGCTATTGACCAGTTTACAAACATATTTAGCCAAAAGAGAATGCTATTTGGATCACAAGAGGCTCGGTGTTCAGCACTTCGTGGCCAAACAAGTCCAGGTATTATCTTTTGTTGGCCAAATCAGTTTGTATTTTTTTTTGTAAACTGAATGCATCATTAAATTAATTTGTTGCAGCTGACTGGTGGAGTTCATATGGAGGTCAGTGTAAGGAGTTACAGAAACTTGCAATGCGCATTGTTTCACAATGCAATTCATCGAGTGGATGCGAGAGAAATTGGAGTACCTTTGCTCTAGTTCATACTAAACTGAGAAATAAGTTGAAATATGACAAACTTATGAAGTTGGTCTATGTTCATTATAATCTGAAGCTATACATCCAACAATTTGAAGCTGATTTCCAAAGCCGTAAGCAGGAGACAGATCCATATAGCTTGATGATGGAAGCTGCAATTTATGATGAAACCAATCCCATCATGGATTGGCTTTGCCACTCCAGGTCTGAGTCTACACCTTTACTAGATGAATATGACTCCGAGTCTGATGAATGGAGCATGCCTGGAGGCTTTCTTCTTCAAGAGCTACAGATGGATATGTCGGAAGTCGCTGCATTCAAGAGAAAGCTTTGTTTTAGTCGAAAAGGTGGTAAAAAGAAAGGAAAGGTGCAATTTGAGGAAGATGAACCTGAAGATTTATTTGAAGATAACTCTGATTCAGATTCTCCACATGGTAGCCCATTATATGCTGAGTCACAAGACAGCAGCTCTGCTAGTTCTGACAATGAAGGTGATTGTGAGTTTTCTGTTCAAATAAACTAACACTTGTGATTTCTGGTTTACTAAAAAAATGATTTTCTTTCTAGATGATGATGATGATGTGGAGGGAGACAAAGGTGATGGTGGTGCGGCCTATTTAACAAAAGAACATGGTGAGTTTCAGTTTTCCTTAACTGTTTTGGTTATTTCCAACATTCAATTTCTTTTATAAAAATTATGATTGTGTAGGTGCTGGTGCTAGTGGTAGTACAGTTCGTGGTAGTTCAGGGATTAGTAAACCGGTTCACATCCGTCCAAGATCGGCTAGAATAAAGAAACCAACTTTCAAGATCCGGAGTGTCAAAGATATCTAAAAGGTTAGATGAAGAGTCTCTCCACTAACTTGGTTATGCATTTATTACTTTTCAACTTGGTTCCCATATGATCTTTCCTGGATGAACCTCTCATGTGAAAATTGTTAACTTATGCAGCATATGAATGCTTTGGTGGTGAATGGTGATGCAATTGAAGCCCCAATGGAGAAGATATGGAGCTGCAGTGTAGTGCAAGTTCCATAATTTTGCAAATATTTTGGGAAGTATATGAGCATGTAATATTGGGCACTTCATTGAATTGCAATGCCATGGACATGTAATATTAGGTCTTTCTAAGTCTAAATTTAGGGATTGCTAAGACTAGTAGACTACTATTTGTAGGACTGTTAACACTACTATTTGGAACTGCTAAGAGGACTGTGAACAC
The DNA here is from genome assembly GCA_015342445.1 of Digitaria exilis. Taxonomy (NCBI): domain Eukaryota; kingdom Viridiplantae; phylum Streptophyta; class Magnoliopsida; order Poales; family Poaceae; genus Digitaria; species Digitaria exilis. Next base: position 1,244,142 of record JACEFO010001608.1, read on the forward strand.
TATTATTTGGGACTGTTGGGCTGCTAATGTTATCATGAAGCATGGTGCCATGCTATGGATATATCAATCGTGTTATAACTTGTGATATGTTGTTGTTTATTATAAGCAAATATGATGTGGAGGAAGTAGGGATAGTTTTAGCTGAAATTCTGTCAAAAAATTTTAAAAAATTTGAATTTGTTTGAATTTGATCCGAAATTTAAGAAAATTCCGAAATTTCGTATTTATCTGTAGGTGCCGAAATTTTTCATCTACCGAAAGAAAAAACCCTGATGACTACCTCGAACAGCTTGATTGGACTTCTTCCTTCAGATGGCATCTCCAATGATGGCCTCCGAACCGTGCTGTCACGCTCGTAGCTGTCGATGAACTGGGAGATAGCTCCGAGGTTTCCTATCTGTTATATAGCTGTACAGCACGAGTATACTTAGTGGGAAGCAACAAGAGTAGTAGCAGTACACATATACATGCAGGCATGAAGCTTATACAAAGAAGCAGGGCATGACCAACAATGCAGCAAGACAACACACACTACGGCCAAAACATTCGCCGTGTGCTTTCCGTCGGGCATATGACGAACAACTCCTTTGTTGTGAGCCGCACGAAAAGCGCACGGCGTATGTGTGGCACACGGCGAATGTGCATCGGAGATGGGTTCTGTGGCCACCGTGCCTTGAGGCAATGGTGTCAGTGAGGTGCCGCTCGAATCCTTTGCCACATTGTTTAGTAAAAGACTAAAGGGTGGATCACCAAAAGAGTAAAAATAAGTTATTAAAACTAAATTTTTCACCATGTATATTATTTGTAGTACCACGCATGGCTCAAGTCCATACACCCACAAGTACATAAGATTCCCAAAGTGGTATCATGACTAATGTGTACCAAAAATTTAACTGAACCTTTGAGAGCATTTTAGCTCTCCACGATTAAGACAGTGCAAAGTACATCGTGGACGCTTAATTTCTCCTCATTGCTTCTATTAGACACAGGATAATTAATGAACCAAACTAAACCCTGAAGGATTAGCACATATATAACATGTAGAATTTCAGTGTTTTATTGAAAAAGTTCACATATGTTTTTATATGGGGGAATATGGGAGGAAACCTTTCTTTTTCTAATTTCTCAATTCTCATCTACTCTTCAATCAGATAATGTAATTGGTATCTTTACTATGTTTTTTTCTTGATTTGGCTATTAGAAAAAGAAGTTATTTTGTGATTGCGGGGTCATACTTGTGGACTAACTGAAGTAAAGAATCCTATGATTGTGTACTTTGTGTCTGAAACAAAAAAAAAATCGCTACATTGTCAAACTATGGCCTCCAATTTCACATGTATCCTAATACTTGCAGGAAGTTTGGAATCGAGGCTTACGATGAGCAAAAAATGTTCTTCGACGGTTCTTCTCGAAAACAAAAGTTCTTTGACAGTAACAAAACAATCAAATGGTCGATTATTCCAAAAAATCAAGTAGTCTCCAGTACGTGCATTCTTTTGGCGACTGAAATGCACTGTGATTCTGTTCTTCAATATCCTGGACCTGCAGGGAAAACTTGCTGCGCACACTACAGGAGAGATGCTAATACAAGGCATTTTATAATGCCTTAGTATGGTCCCAAAACGCCTCAAAAGGCTTTTGAAGGCACTTTAAAAAACGCTAAGGTCTTCAGTGTAGGGAAAAGTCATACAAGGCACTTTTGAAAAACGCCTCCAAAGTTGGATATTGAGGCGCTTTTCTGAACGCCTTAGTACACAGTATAAGGCACTTCCAAAAGTGCCTTGAAATATAGTCTTAGGCATTTAACAATATGCCTATAATACCTTTAGGAGGCATTTTTAGGAAAAAGAAATGTTACTCAACAAAAATGTTGTTTGGATCACAACTGCACAAATGAAGGCTGAATTAGAAAACAACACTTGGGAAGTTTAAAGAAATTGCAATAGACATAGTTACAAATTGTTTGTAAGTTCGGTCATGTTCTAATGAAGCTACAAGTGGCAGATTCACAAGTTGGTCTGCTCATGTTCTAATGAAGATACAGGTGGCAGATTCACAAGCCTTTTCAGAACATATTGACAAAAATGGTAGAAACAGAGATCGATGAAGGTTTAAAAATGGGTGGCCAGTAAGAATGCAACCAAATTTGATATGGTGGCCTGCACATGAATAGAAAAAAGAATGTCTCAGTAATTTGTAAGTGCAAACTTGTTTTTTGTAGAGTTCTGCGCATATTTTAGATATAGATTGTCTATGCGAGCAGATTGAGCTGATATTTCCACCTTCCTTCTCTTACCAAATCTTTTCTTGTCTACTCCATTAACATATGGGACGCCAGCAGCCCAACATCACAGACACCTGAAGTTTAGTGATACCATGTTCAATTGTTCAACTATTACGCAAGGTCTAGACACCCAGAGTATAATAATAATAATTTGATTGACTGGAAATAATCAAGCAAGCTATATTGTTAAAACCATGAGAACATTAAAACAGAAGACTAGGTGATGACAGAGAAATTTGAGAGAGGACTCCATATCTTTCTAAAACCTCTGAGGATGCCTTTTGTCATGGATGAGCCCGCAGCTAAGGCGCCAATCGAGCATCTCAAATTCGCATGATGACCTAAAAACAGAAAAAAAAATTATACATAACTAAAGTTTCCTCTTTATAGGCATAGTTCGATTGCAACGAGGAGCGTCCTATTTGCTTTCTAATCTTCATTTTACCATCTTAGCATGGCTTCTAAAGTATTTACAACTAACCGTATGACTGAATAATACAATCATTACAAAATCCCAAACAATCATTCGTCAATTTTTATCGGAATACATGGCTATCACAACAAAACCATATACTTCCAGTAATTTCTACATTAACCTTTTTTCCTGACAAAAAAATAATTCAGTGGTAGTGCCTAGTTTTAATTCAATAGGATTTAGGGTTCACTTTTGTTTGACGAGGTGCACACATCAGGTCGAGGAGGGGTGTAATTGGCTAGGGAGGCCCACAGAGAAATTCGTCGGATACGTCCTCCACGTCGACTCGACACGGAGGTAACCATGCAGATGAGAGTGAGAGGGAAGGATTCTCACAGGTGATGCGGTGACGATGAGTTGGACGATGTAGGCTTGGACGACGATGATGACGGGTACGGTGATGCTGATGCGGATCGCGAACTTGTGGATGTGGTGAATCGACGGCGTCGGGGAGGAAAAGCTCGTGTCCGCGGTGGATCGACCGCATCAGGGACGGAGAGCTCGTGGCCGCGGCGGATCGACGGTGTCGGGGACGGAGAGCTCGTGGTTGCCGCGGATCGACGGTGACAGGCACGGAGAGCTCGTGTCCGCGGTGGATCGACCACGTCAGGCACAGAGAACTCGTGGCCGCGGTGGATCCATGGCGTCGGGGACGGCGGGCTCGTGGCCGCCGCGGATTGACGACATCGGGGACGGAGAGCTCGTGGCTGCAGGTATGATAAGATGGAGCAGCGGCGACGATCCTGACGGAGGCTTGGCAGAGGATCCGGGGGAAGCTATGACGATTCCAACGGAGGTTTGGCGGAGGATCCGGGGCAGCGGCTCTGTGGAGAATCTCATCGGCGGTGGAAGAACTCGCGTGTTTAACATTGCTTCTGTTTCCGGATTGGAACGTGGTCTTCTGCTTAACGGGAGGGAGGACAAGCGGTGGAAGGATGTATTAATGAATATATGAGACAAGGTCTTATATGTATGCATATACGACATCTACATTAGGAGGCGCTTTTTCTCCTGAACGCCGTTAATATCTGAACAAGCAATTTAAAAAACGCCCTCAATGAACTGACTATTACGGTGTTTTACTATTTCGCCTTCTAAGCCATCAGATTTTGAGACGTTTTTCTAAAAACACCGACGATTGCATTCTTAATTAAGGCTTTTATGTCAAAACGCCTTCCAATGAAAGTTATTAAGGCGTTTTTCAATAGTGCCTCTAACAAAACGCCTCCTAATACGTGCTGTGCTGTAGTGCTGCGCTGAAGAGAATTAAAGATGAGCACAAAAGCCATAGCCGTTCTTCAGACTGGGGTTCACTGCAGAGTCTTGATGCGACGAGGCAAACCAGAGATCACGATATGGTTGGATACCTGGAGGTGGAATGCGTGGCTGATCCTTGCGGCTATCACACCAGGTCTTAGAAAGACAAACCGAATGCATCTCATATGTGCGTCAAGATTAAGTTTCACACATATGATAGCATCCATGAATATACAGGCCACAAAGTTACAGCGGAAAACATAAAATAAATAGATTACAAACGTTTTCTAGCAGTAGAATCTTCAACTCTTCACCATTGGCAGTTGACTGGGGGTTGCGTATGCCTAGCAATCTTCATCGAAGTCACTGAAGCCCCACCCACATTCTTCTCCTTTCTGAGCTGCAGATAAAGCAAGGGTGAGTATACTTATGGTTGGTACTCAATGTCGTAGGCGAGCTCCCTCATCCTGTCCCGCCACCCCTTGTTGAGGGCGTCGAGCTCCTCCAAGTCCGCCAGCACAGACAGCAGGTCATTTATGGGTTCCAGCTCGGACATGAGGAACCTGATGTCCTCGCGGACGCCATTGGCAAGCTTGTACTCGTCAAGGAGAAGATCTGCCAGCTTTCCGAGGACGGAGCTCATCACTCCAGTTGCCGCGCTCACTGCTGCTCTCTCCATGACTCATGAACTCGAATTATTGGAGGTCTTCTTATTCTTGGGACTACTACTCTACCTCGCTCAGGACGGGATGGATACTAGTATGTGCCAAGGTGAGTCTGGTCGATCCCAAATACAAGAGCAGCTACGGTAGAGCGCTTGTAGCCAAAACACAACTGGGAAAGAGATAGCGCCAGTAAAGCACCTGCCGGGCGCTCAGGACTGCCCTGCATTGTACCTCTCTCTAGCTGCTTCCCTGTCTGGGAAGGCCTTAGCTTCTTGTAAACTCTTTGGTTTAAGACCAACGCTTTCGTTAATGCATTAGGTGGGGCGCCTCGCCCCCCCCCAACCTTCTCGAAAAAAAACGCACCGGCCGGGCTGAGAATGAGTAACGCCAACAAAGTAATCTCTCTTCTTCTTTTTTTATTCTGTATCCAAGTCACGTTCAACAACTTAAGCTAATCACATGCTTCCCAAATACATAACACTAATATATTTGGTTCTGCTATTCCAAGGTATGCCATGCCTCAATCCTATGTCCTCTGTTTCTCGATTACCACCAAATAAATTAATTAAACCCAACTCTTGCTTTGCAAGGCACCACTATGGTCCATCGCTACCTGATCCTGTGCTTAGACCTCCATAACATCACAAGATGTAGATTACCATAATCCCAGGGCGATGTGATGTTATTTTCTTGATGGCAACCATTCCTCTCCCACTCCCGGCTGGTTGCCCAAGGGACTCCTATACAGTCCAACTGCTTCGTTGGTATCATGTCGCTCTAAGGGCGTCTCCAGCGAGGGACTAAATCGCCAGCTGACGTTGGATTCCATCTGACGTGGGGAGAGAGGGAACACAGAAAACAAATCTCTAGCGACGAACAACTCGCTAGACGCGCACACTTTACAAGGAACTTACCCTTTATGACATTTTGGCCCTACATGCGTGGATTAAAGAGCCTGGAGCTTTTATACTTTTTTATTCTCTCCTTCATCCCCGATCAGCTAGCTATTTGACACGTCTGACGGAGATGCCCTAAGGGCCAAGGCTTCCAGCTGCTTGGAGGAGTTTGGGAGGCTCCAAACTCCAAGGTGATTAACAAGTAAAAAGAAATGACCTACATCTCAGTGTACCATTGTCAAAGCAAAGCAGCTCTTCAAAAGGGATAAATTGCCCAAGAGGAATCGCCTTCCCGCTGCGCCCACATGCTTGGAGCAGGCGCCATAGCTGGTGCCATTCGAGACTCAATGCTCATGCGTCGACGACTTCACGTTCCCTGGGAGGACCCTATGCGCTACAAATGCGTTATCCTGCCAGGGGTCCGCGTGCGCCTGGAGACGAACACTGCAGCTTGAGCGCAGACTCCTCCACCGGCCTTCACTGTGCATGTCAACACGGTGCACCACTGGTTCTCAGTCCCGATCAAGACCTATCAAAGGCGGGTGCGGCCGGCGATGACCACGACAGGGGCCGACCCGGCGCCAGCTCCAACCGTCACCCCGATGCGGCTGACCTTTTGACGACGAAGGTGCAGACCATGGTGATACAGCCATGGTGCCACGACGCTCTCCAGGGTGGCGCACCCCTAAGACTTGTTTCTGTCCTGCCGATGGCTACACATCCCCTGCTACGGCCACGGCGATCGTGCCAACATCTTCAACACCGCCCGCCAGCATCACGGAGGAACCCGCCACACTCGGTTTGCCACCACGAACTCCCTCCACTACAGCTGCGATGGCGGCCACCTCGGTGTTTCTCGCCAGCATTACCCTTGCCACATAGTCACCCCTCATCAGTGCCGTTCCTACTGAGGCTAGGATCGTCTTCCCTCCCATGGTGCCTACTCCGGGCCTACGTCGTAGTGGTCGCTTGGCAAGCCAACCACTCAACCTGACGGTGAGACCTTCCAAGAAGCGCGAAATACTGGCCATGAAGAAGCTAGGTTTCTTTGATGCCGGAAGCAACAACAACAGCAATATCGACGATGCTCGCAAAGAGTACGACCGCTTCTTCAGGGAGGTAATGGATATCAAGAACTTTTCGCCGCTTCGGGGCCTCTTACTGGAGGCAAGGGACCTGAGCGACGACGAGCTGATGGCGGCGGCCCGACAGGCCTACACACTGGGTGGTGATCAATAGGCGTTTAGTCTAGCCGGGCGTGTTTGTCTGTGCTGTAAGGTTTACCGGTTCCTTCGGTTGTTGTTTTCTAGTTTAAGCAAGTAGAAACAAATCGGTAATGCTGTGTGCGTGTGCCCGGCTATAGGCCCACGTGTAACCTCTTTGTTGTTACATCCTTCTTAATACAATGATACACATCTCTCTTGCGTATTCTCGAAAAAAAGGGATAAATTCCCGGTAATGAAATAATAACTCTGTTGTATCAGCTCACATCCCTAGCAGTCAAATGTTACACGTTAATTCGAAAGGATTAGTGGTAGTGGTAGCACAATACCCCAAGCTCCAATGATATCTGAATACATGGCATCTTTAGTCCTCTCGCGGTTCTCTGAAAAAAATTCTCGTTTTTTGTATAAGAAAAAAAATGTCAGCCTAACCATATCATTAACCAAGCGAGAAAAATTGAGAATATATTTCACTCATTTCAATTTTTTTATTCTTCAGATTAATATTGGATTTTCTTCTCTTTTGTATTTTCTAACAGTTGGAAATTACCTCTAGGACATGTTTTGAAGATTAGAGTCGTCAACGACATGTTATTCCCAGTAGGATGAAAAAAAAAATCAAGCCGATTATTGACCATTTCTATTCTATCATTTCCGTTTGCCTTGAGTTGGACGGCGAAAAAGCACACCAATACAGAGAACTAGTCAAACTCCTCCCAAGAAATTGACCAGTCAAACAGTTCATGCAGGAACAGAGTGAGCAGATAGTTGCTTACTAAATTGCCTCAATTCGTAGGAGAATGCCACCAAATTTTGCGGCACCACTTATTTCTCCTATCATTATTGACTATATGGGTGGATAATTGTTCAAAGAAAATATTACATATAACGATAGTGCTTTTTCTCTCAAACACAAGAGAAGCGCATGTCACTGCATGAAGAAGATATTTTTTTTACCTTATCCTGAAACTCCTATCTATCTTGAGTAAAACTGACGACAAGCAATTCATTTACCTTATCAGAAATCCATCAGTCAACATGCGTTATCTAAAAAAACTTTGCAAATGTCAGTGTCTGAAGAGCTTCACGGTGTGGTAAGATGTGACATCCTATCATGGCTGTGCAGTAACTTGTAACACCATATCAAACAAATTCAGTTATCCTACTGCATAGAGCCAGAAATTACAAAACTTATAAATTTATCAGACACCATTTTTCATACAACGCTTCCTCTTGGCACCTATAGTTTTCAGCTCTAGAATCTCACAAGTATTGACATAGCTATAGTAGGGAGGTATCTGAGACCACCATACTAGGACCTCAAATTTTCCATGAGGCTTAACACCTCCAAGTGTCACATCATGTTGTTTTTATCTTCAGAACCTCCTCTTGCGACAAGCATTCACGTCCACCATAAATCACAAAATCTTCAGCTGTCCCACCCATTCTCTGAAGACATACAGGTCTATTTCTATTCAGAATATCAGATGGATGCCCACCAGGTCTGGAGATATGTCTCTGGATGAACGCTCTCAAGAAAGCCAGAACCTTGAACCAGAAGCAGATGTCAAAATGCTCCCTTAGAAAACATGCAGTGGCGTTTGCGCTATGTAAGGAACCGCTCAATGTCTTGGCAATCTCCATGGCTAGGTGCACATGCTTCGGGTGTACCTTGGTGTCGGCGATTTATGCTGACTGGGTTCTCGAGGGGATGCCCCGAGAGAAGGGTTTAGGGAGAAGTCGTCGAGAATCTAGAGCCGAAGGTGACAAGAGACGGTTTAGACAGGTTCGGGTCGCCGGAGCGTAATACCCTACGTCCTGTATGGTGTATCTTGTATTGATGATGATGTTTTGAGGGGGTCCCTGCCTCGCCTTATATAGTCCGGTGGGCAGGGTTACATGGGAACCGTATAGGACTAGGAGACTTTTACAAGTTTATCTCTAATTCCCTAATACAGTATATCCAAACCGACTAGGACTAATCCTTGTCTTGTACGTCAAGTCTTGTTCGTGGGCCGGCCCATAGGATGGGCCGCCAGGGTTGTTTAGTCCGTCAGGACTCTACACCCACAAGCCCCCGAGCACCAGAACAGCCTTGTTGAAAATACAGAGTTCTTTGAGGTCCTCCAGAGTTCTTTTGAAATCCGCCAGGGTTCTTTGAGACCGCCAGGGTTCTTTGAAACCGCCAGGGTTCTTTGATCTTGGAAGTTGCAACCATGCTGTTCAATAGGTAATGATGTGCTCATAAGTCTTCTCGAAGTTCGGATTGGTGCGCACCGATTAGGTGCGCCCAATTGGGCAGCCCCCGAGCCTCGTTTATCTTTGAAGAAGAAATTCGAGGCTCTTTCGAAGTCCGAACCAAAAGAGAATCAATTTCCGAAGAAACCCGAAGTCTTGTAAAATTCTTCAAAAATTTACCAATTGAAGCCGAAAACTTTCAGAAAAATATTTCCTGAAAATATATCCGCAGCCCCCGAGCCTAAATTTGAACGAATTCAAATATAGGATCAAGAAAGGACCATAAGTGAAAATTACCGAAGTAACCGCTTCGAAAAGCCCATATAAACCGCCCGCGACCCCTCGCATCCGTACGCTTTCGCAAAACAGATCTAGGGTTTGCCGCAAACGCAGTTCTTGCAATCCAGAGATCGCTCTCAAGCTTCCGCATCAGCCCCCAAGCTCAAATCCAATCCACACCAAATCAATAGTGATCCCAAATGGCCGGTGGTGAAGGATCAAGCCGCGGCAAGGGTTCGAAGAGGAAGGCCGAGGCAATGAAGCAGGTCGTTACGACCGAGGAGGCAGCACCCGCAGGGGGAATGGCCGTCGTCGAAGATCCAATCAGCGACTGGCCGACCAGTATCTTGAAAGAGAAGCACATCAAGGCCCTAGAGGCAGACGGGTTCTTGCCCGCGCAGCAGATCAGCCAATGGAGGTGCGCTTATGGGCACGAATACCCCTCCGAGGAAACCGAGGAAATCACGGTATGGAAGGCCTTTTATGAGGTTGGATTTGGTATGCCCACTTGTGATTTCTTCCGCCGTGTCCTCCAGTTTTATGGGATAGAGCTGTGTCATCTGAATCCTAACTCCATTCTGAATCTATCCATCTTTATCCATCTTTGTGAAGCCTACTTAGGGATAGATCCCCATTTTGCCCTATTCCGCCATTTGTTTAGGGTAAAAACCTCCAGTGGACCACTACAAGTAGTGGGCAAAGTCGTCATCCAATTCCGCCAGGGCATGAGGCCAGTATATTTGGATTACACCACCAAGGAAAGCCTCAAGGACTGGCAGAAAGAGTGGTTTTACGCTTGGAACCACCAGCCACAGTTGCAAAGCCGTTCAGGGAATCCTCCAGTGATGAAGCTGAACTGGAACGAAACAGTCAGAGCGGATCAAGCCATGCAAATTCCTGAGCTGCTGACCATGATCAGAGACCTAAAAGCACAAGGCCTGACAGGAGCCATGGTCTTTCGGTCATTCCTACTGAGGAGGATTCAACCCTGCAGACAACGCTGTAACCCAGGGTACAAGTACTCTGGGAAAACAGACCCCTCAAGGAATGCCACCGGGGACTTATCAGAGAAGAGAGTGAGCCAACTCGTGAAGAAGTTCCTGGTGGTCAATGATGAACAATTTCCAGAGATACCGGAAATTTCCGCAATTACCATGACACCCGAGGTAAATTCCCTATCTGAATACATTTCTGCCTTGTTGAAAATATATGATGAACTAACATCTTGGTCATCGCAGTATGAAGCCCGGCGCACACTGTATGTAAGCCTGCCACCTCTGGATCCAAGCAACACGGAGGAAGCAGCACTATTAGCACGCTGTGTGGATCCCAAGGTAAGGGAACAAGGTCGCCCAAGCAAGCCCACAACAAGTGAGGACCCTGATGTGCCAATAATTAAATCTGAACCACAGGATCCTGAAGAAGCTCCAGCCGAGTCAGGAGCGCCCTCCAGAGGAGCAGAGAGGTCCAAGAGACCGGCACCATCAGAGGCACAAGCACCAGTGCCCAAGAGAGCACGCACTTTGCCCAAGCCCCGAGCCAGGACAATTCCAGAGGGGAGGGCAAAGGTATCCCCACAACCCAGGACGCCAGCTGCAGTGGGGATAGCCATAGGGGAGATTGGAACCAGCATGCCGCAGCAAAGCAGCTCTGCGCGGCGTGCACTATCTGACGAAGAAATTCTGCATGAGATCTTCAACCCTGCCTCCGCACCGTTTGAAGGAACAACACCAATCATGGAAGAACCCTGTCCAGCAGGACCTTCGACGGCGGGGCAGGAGGTGGAAGAGGAGTTCACGTTGGGGGAACCAGAAATCCCCATGCGACCCTCCACCGTGTAAGTACTTCATTAAGTAATGTTGAATGTACCATTGTTGTATACTGATGTGACTAACAAACTTCAATATGCCAGTGTTGAAGATACTCCAGCAACAACCAGGGTAGAATCCCAGGTTGATCACATGGCCGTAGAGCCAGAGGCCGCAATGCCCGAAGTACCCAGGGTTGTTCCAGAAACAACCCTGCCAGAAGTCCAAGCAGCCATGCCAGCAAACCCGCCAGCACCAGAAGTATCCCAAGTTGAAGAGACAATCGCAGAGGTGTTGGCGGATATTGAACAGCTGGTCACGGCGGCAGTAATTGAAGAGTCCGAGCTGGAACGTCGTGACCAGACCTCTGCGCAGCCCCCGAGCGTCATAGAAACAACCCAGGCCGGGGCGGAAGCAGAGTGCTCAAGGGGGAAGCAAACTGAAGAAACAACCCCAGAGCAAGTGATCGAAGAAATCCCCAGGGTACCCCAGAGTACCGGAGCTGAAGAGGAGGGCAGGAGCTTCCGCATCGGTAGCTTCGACCCAGTGTTCAATCCGAATCCGCAGACCTTCGAGTACATTCTGGACGCGGAGGAGGATGAACAACATATCGACAGGGGGCTTTACCACGCCGAGAGGGCAGTAGCCTACTTCAAGGTTAGTAAAACAACCCTGGTCTTGTAGTGTTGATGAAGCATGTCGTATAACCATTCTGTTGTAGGCTGTTGGCGAAGCATCAAGGAAAAAGACCGAATATATGCACAACATTTCCTTGATGCACGCCAAGGCGGACCGTCTCCACAAGGAGCTGGAGCGTGAACGCGAAGATCGCAAACTCCAGGAGGCGGAAGACGCCAACACGATCCGTACCCTGCACCTGCGCACCAAGGAATTGGCTGCAGAGAAGGAGGACGTGAAGAAGAAGCTTGCAGCGGCAAAATCGGAGCTCAAAGGTACTCTGTCGCCACCGATGTCTTGCACCAAGTTGTCCTTTGCCTGTGTTCAATAACAACTCCGTCTTTTGTCTTGTGTTCGCAGGGGCACAACAGCAATTAGCAACAGCCCAGAGCAAGATGACGGATTGGTCCAATGTGGCCAACCGTTATGAAGAAGCGCTGAAGACCCTCTCTGCTGACCATGAAGGCGTCAAAGAACAACTCAGAGTAGCGGTCCAACAGCGCAAGGATGCCGATGAACAACTTGTGCAAATCCTCGAGAAACAGAAACAACTTGCCAAGAACCTGGAGGGTGCTCGCGAGGAAAACAATCGGCTATCCAGAGATCTCGTCCAAGCACAGAAGCATCTAGCAGATAAGAAGGTGCTGGACGAGAAGCTCGAGCAGGCGGCCAGGAGGATGTCTGAACTTGAAGAAGAGCTGCGGGTGATGAAGAAGTCGGACGACGACCTGGCGGAAGCCCTGAACCGGATCTCACAGCTGGAGAAAGCAGCGAACCCGGTGGTGAAAGCCCTGGTGCCCGAAGACCCTTCAGCGCCGCAGACATTCCTGGACCGCCTGAAGGCCATGCCAAGACAGCTGAAAGCCTACATCAAGAGATCTTCGAAGGCTTGTCTTGTGCATGTCCTTGCAGTAGTTAAGTCCAGGTACCCGGAGGTAGACATAGGTAGAATAGTTGAAGGCGCAGAGCCAAACTGTACAGAGTCTGCCTTTAGGGACCTGAAGCAAGAGGCCGAGCCAGTTGCAGAAGCAATTGCTCAGAGCCTTAGGCTGTAATCTGAAACAGACGTTATTGTAATATGAATGTTATGCAATGTAATATATTTATTGCCATGTAATGAAGGAAAGCCAAGAATTTCAATGAATTCCTGGGTTGTCTCTGTGTTAATAACCAGGACTTAGTCAAAATGTACACGGAGTAGATTTTAACTTGAAAAACAACCCTGTTAAGGACCCAAAGGAACCCAGGGAGATTTCTTATAGCATTAGCTATCTTATAAAATGTACCCTGGAAGGATACTTGGGAACTAACTGTATATGGTCTGCCGAAGCAAGAACCCAGTAAGACCCACGGAGCGGCAGCGTTAAGCTGAAAATTATCACAGAGTAGTGCAATAGGAGGAACAGATCCGTTCTTGGCCTCGAAAGAACTCGGATAGACCTCAGTTATAGGCTCCGAATGCTCGGAAAGGAAACTTTCCAAGTCTAAAAAGAACACGGAAGTTTAAATAATGTCACGAAGACAAATAAACAACCCAGTAAGGGAGTTTTATTAAGATATATCTCGCTGCCGAAACAACGGTACAAGAGAACATGTATTGCCGAGGCAAGTAGTTCGTATATTGCCGGAGCAATGGTTACAAAAGAACCCAGGACGCCGGAGCGATGAGTTCCTGTGGTGCCGAAGCACTACTGAAGTGAAGGAGCTATGCGTAGAATTTGCGCAGGTGCTCTATATTCCAAGGATTTGGTAAATCCACACCATCTTCTGTTTGAAGTCTGTAGGTGCCTGGTTTGAGTACCTTGGAAACAATAAACGGACCATCCCAGGGTGAAGTAAGCTTGGAGTGACCAGCTGTATTCTGGATGCGACGTAGCACCAGTTCGCCAATCTGGAATGATCTTGTCTTCACATTCTTGTCATGGAATCTGCGAATGCCCTGAAGATATGCAGCATTGTGTAACAAGGCTGCCAATCGTGCTTCTTCAGCCGTATCGACTTCCAGTATCCGTTGTTCATCTGCCATGGCTTCTTGGAATTCCTCAACACGAGGAGCACCGTGCATGACATCAACGGGTAGAACGGCCTCTGATCCATACACCAGGAAAAAGGGAGATTGCCCTGTAGCTTTACTAGGTTGAGATCGTAGGCCCCAGACAACTGGAAAGAGTTCTTTCATCCACCGGCCTTCTGCTTTCTTCAGGGTTCTTTCCATGCGGGCTTTAAGTCCGTCAAGGAGCATGCCATTGGCCCTTTCGACTTGTCCGTTGGCACGAGGATGAGCAACCGAGGCATAAGATACCTCGATGCTACGGTCTTCACAGTAGTCCCAAAATTTGTTGCCTGTGAAGGTGGTACCCAAATCTGTGATGATTTGGTGTGGTATCCCGAAGCGAAGAATCAACTCTTGGAGAAATTGGACTGCTTTCTCAGAGGTTGGTTTGACAACTGGAAAGACTTCTATCCACTTTGTAAACTTGTCAATTGCGACAAAGCAATATTCGAATCCACCAGGCGCCCGGGGTAGTTTCCCAATCATATCAAGCCCCCAGCATGCGAATGGCCATGACGGAGGTATCAATTTGATCTTGTGAGCAGGCTGATGCGAGTGATGAGCGAAGTATTGACAACCCTTGCAGTGACGAACAATTTCCTCAGCATCGTGTAGAGCTGTAGGCCAATAGAACCCGGTACGGAAGGCTTTGCCTACAATGGTGCGGGAAGCTGCATGATTGCCACATTCTCCTGCGTGAATTTCCTCCAAGATGTTGACTCCTTCTTGCTGTGAGACGCATTTCATCAATGCGCCAGAGCGTGCCCCACGTCGGTACAGTGTATCGCCGATTATAACATAAGACTTGCTACGGCGGACAATTTGCTGAGCTTCTGCCTTCTCGGCAGGGAGTTTGTCGTGCAAGATGTAGTCTATAATCGGAGCACTCCAAGTTCCGTCGATGAGCATAACCTCTGGAGCTGAGGTTGTAGCGTTAGGAGTTGCTGCTGCAGAAATTGATGGCTTGGAGAGTTCATTGACGAACACCCCGCTAGGCACCTCTGCTCTGGAAGAGCCCAGCTTTGATAGGACGTCTGCAGCGACGTTGTAATCTCGCTCGACATGATGAAATTCAATGCCGAGGAAGTGTTTTTCCAGTTTCCGGACTTCTTCGCAGTATGCGTCCATGTCTTCATGGTTTCGGTTCCAGTCCTTATTGACTTGTTTGATGACCAACATGGAGTCCCCATATACCGCAGACGCTTGATACTGAGAGTAATGGCCATCTTCATTCCGTGAAGAAGTGCTTCATATTCTGCAGCGTTGTTGGTGACAGCGAACTGAATCTGCAGAACATACTTGAGTTGGTCTCCTCTGGGTGAGATCAACAGAACTCCAGCGCCTCCGCCTTCCAGCTTGAGTGACCCGTCGAAATACATGATCCAATGCTCAGGCTTGGTAGTAGAGACTGGGAGATTGTGCTCGGTCCATTCCGATATGAAATCAGTAAGGACTTGAGACTTCATGGCCGTGCGAGAACGGAACTCAATGCTGTATGTTCCGAGCTCAACAGCCCACTTGGCGATACGCCCTGTAGCGTCTTGATTATGGAGAATCTCGCCAATAGGATAACCAGTAACCACAATGATCTTGTAGGTGTCGAAGTAATGCCGCAGTTTTCTGGATGTCATTAAGACAGCATATAGAATCTTTTGAACTTGAGGGTACCTGGATTTGGAGTCCGAGAGGACTTCGCTCACAAAGTACACAGGCCGTTGGATCTTTTGAAGATGGCCTTCCTCGTCACGTTCAACAACAATGGCGGCGCTGACGACGTTGGTGGTTGCTGTAATGTAGAGCAAGAGATCTTCGCCCGGGAGCGGTGCAGTGAGCACAGGAGGCGTAGTCAGGAATAGCTTGAGCTTGTCGAAGGCGTCCTGAGCTTCCTGAGTCCATTGAAATCTGTCTTGCTTCTTGAGTAGTTTGAAGAACTCGGTACCGCGTTCCCCCAGTTTGGAGATAAAGCGGTTGAGCGCAGCCATGCAGCCCGTAAGCTTCATGACATCTTTGACAGTGGTCGGCGGCTCCATGTTCATGATGGTTGCTATCTTCTCTGGATTTGCCTCGATACCGCGTTCACTGATAATGAACCCAAGGAGCTTTCCGGATGGAACACCGAAAACGCATTTGGTGGGGTTAAGCTTCCACTGCCATTTGCGTAAGTTGTCGAACGTCTCGGTGAGATCAGCGATGAGATCCTCGGGATTTCTTGTCTTGACTACCACATCATCAACATAGGCTTCAACATTTCGATGAAGTTGGTCTTGGAGACAACCCTGTATCGCCCGCTGATATGTGGCACCTGCATTTTTCAAGCCAAAAGGCATAGTTGTATAACAATATGCACCAAATGGCGTGATGAACGAAGTTTTGATCTGATCCTCTTCTTTCAGTGATATCTGATGATACCCTGAGTAACAATCGAGGAAACAGAGTAGTGTGCACCCGGCGGTGCTGTCTATGACTTGGTCGATGCGAGGAAGCCCAAAGGGATCCTTCTTGCAGTGTTTGTTGAGATCGGTATAATCGACACACATTCTCCATTCATTTGAATTCTTTTTTCTTACAAGGACCGGGTTGGCTAACCAATCCGGGTAAAAGACTTCTTTAATGAAGCCGGCTGCTAACAACTTAGCTAGCTCTTTCTTGATGGCTTCCCGACGCTCTGTGGCGAATCTTCGGAGGCGCTGCTTCTTGGGCTTCGCGCTCTCGTTGAGGTCCAGCTTGTGCTCGATCAACTCTCTGGGTACTCCAGGCATGTCGGAGGGCTTTGTAGCAAAGATGTCCGCCTGGGCTCGCAGGAAGTCGACGAGCGCGCTTTCCTATGCAGGAGTGAGGTTGGAGCCGATCACTGCTGTCTTCGATGGGTCTCCAGTTTGGAGATCAATCGTCTTTGTTGCGACCTTCTCCACAGGCTTGATAGCCCGTGTCTTCTTCTGCGTCGGGGCGTCATCGTCTTCTGCGATGACGGCTGCAGCCACGGGTTGGAGTTCCTGGCGATCTATGGTGGACGCGGCTCTGACGGCGTGCTCCACTGCTGCTTTGTCGCAGAGGTAGGAGCGCTTGATATCACCGCGGAGGGAGAGGACGCCATGAGGTCCTGGCATCTTCAACACCAGGTAGGTGTAGTGGGGGATGGCCATGAACTTGGCCAATGCTGGTCGCCCGAGGATGGCGTGGTAGGAGGTTTCGAAGTCTGCAACTTCGAATTTAATGAACTCTGTACGGTAGTTGGATGACGTACCGTACGTGACGGGCAAGGTGATTTGCCCGAGGGGGATGGCGGCCTTCCCAGGCACGATGCCGTAGAAAGGAGTATCCGCCGGCTGCAGCGTGCTCATGTCGAGGCCCATGGACTTCAACGTCTTGGCGAAGATGAGGTTGAGCCCACTGCCTCCGTCGATCAGGACCTTGGTGAGCCTGCTGTTTGCTACCACGGTCTCGAGGACGAGGGGGTATCGGCCGGGAGAAGTGATCTCGGCCCACTGATCCTCTCGGGACCAGGTGATGGTGGTGTCAGACCACCGTAGCGGTGTGACCACCGCTGGTTCTGCTGCGTAGGCCTCGCGTCTTGCATTCTTGCGATTGCGCGAGGTGTCGCTGACTGCCATGCCTCCGAAGATGACGTTGACAGTGTTATTGATGTCTGGGAAACCGTTGTCTCCCTTGTCGTGTCCGTCGTCTTCGTCGCCAGCCGACTTCTGCTTCTTGTTGGGGGTGCTGAACGTCTCCCGGAGGAGTACGCACTCGCCCATGGTGTGCTTGCTGTCGGTGTGGTAAGGGCAGCGCTTCTTGAGGAGTTTATTGAACTCTTCTCTTCGTTGCTGCGCGGATTTGGCGGAGCGGACGGTCTGGACGGTTGCGACCGTGTTGTGTGGTCGCTTCCGTGGGTTGTTGCCGTTTCGTTGGAAGGAGTCGCGCGGCTGATCCCCGTTGTCTTCCTGGTTCTTGCGCCCAGGGTTGTTGGGTCTCTTGCCGTAGCGCTCCCGTTCTTCATCATCGGTGTCCATCCAATTGGACACCAGTGCGCGGAATTCCTCGAGGTCGCGAGGACGGTTGTGACCGAAGTCACGGAAGAGGGTGCGATCCGTCATCCCTTCTTGAAAGTAGTCAATGACTTCGGAGTCGGGGATGGGAACGCAGGATGCCTTGATGGCGAAGAATCGCCTGTTGTAGTCGCGCAGGGACTCGTCTGGCTTCTGTTTGCACGCGCGGAGTTCGTATTTGCTGCCAGGGCGTTCGAAAGAACCCTGGTAGTTAGAGATGAAAGCCTTCTTCAGCGCGTGCCAGCTGTCGATGGAGTCTGGAGGGAGGGACTCGAGCCAGGTGAGAGGACCCTGCTCCATCGCAACTGGGAAGTAGAGCATCTTGGAGATGTCGTCGCCCCCTGATGCTTCGATTGCAGAAGAATATCTACGCAGCCAGATGTTTGGATCTTGCTTCCCGTCGAAGTTGGTGATGCCTGGCGGCTTGAACTTCCGCGGGAAGGAGCTGATGCGGATGGCACGTGTGTAGCATGGCAAAGCATCGGGGTTGGGGACGTCGCATCTTCCTGCAGAGTCCGCAACGTGGGAGGTAGCTCTCCCTCGGATCCGGATGATATCGTTGCGGGCGTCGTTTGGCGTGACGTGAGAGCGAGCTGGGCGGGGTTCTTCGCGGCGGTGGGACCTGGGGGGTTCCTCGCGAGGACGGCGGGGTTCTTCGCGAGGCCTGTTCTTGTCCTTGGTTTGGCCTGCGGAGCTGCCGTAGTGGCTGCTCTGACGCTTGGCTGACGGTGCTTGCTGGCGCGAAGAACTCTTGCTTTTGGATGAGGAGTGGCCTCCATCCAGGCGATCGACCATGACCGCTGCGGCCTCTAGGCGAGCCTTGGCGAGGTTGATCTCGGGGGTTGTCTGGAACCCCTCGAAGACGCTGACCCCGAACAAGATGTTGGCCACAGGGGAGTTGAAGATCTCTTGCTTGTCGAACTCCGAGTTGAGGTTCTTCTTCTTGATGAAGCGTCGTCGGAGGGCGCGATTGCGATTGCGCTCGATACGGAGTTCTCTGTCCGCGTCGGTTTCTCCTTCCTCTGTTGGAGCGTCATCGGAGACAACTTCTTCATCGCTGTGCTCACTGAGGAGCACGCAGGACTGGCGACCGGGGTTGTTAGGCCCGGTTCTTTTGTTACCCTTGGTAACAAGGAGCTCTCTGCCTTCTTGGAAAGGAAGCAGAGGTCGGATGTCCCGTACCGTGTAAGGTACGTTTGCTTCAAAGAGAGCTGCCTCGGGATCCATGTCAGGCCAATGGACGATAACCCCCGAGGGAGTTGTGGTCATGACCAGATCCGAGGTTGCTCCGCGGGGTTGGAGAACCTTCTTCTTCAAGTGCTTCTGGTGGACCGCAGCTGAGTTTGTTAACCCGAAGGGAAACTGGCCTACGCGCGATCCACGTGGTGAAGTCTTCGTCCCGCGGGAGTTGGAGCCAGGGTTCCTGGGTACCCGCGGGGTTGCTGTCACGGTCCTGATTGTAGAACCCTGGCGAGACTCAGAAGTGATCCGGAGTCCGCCGGGGAGTCGTGGACACGTGGCTTGATCCTGCCCCTTGGTAGGGGCTGAGTTGTCGTGGTCTGCCCGGGATTGAATCTGCTTCGGGCGCCACGTGCTCCTCCGAGTAGGATTTGATCCAGAGATCGTGTCGGAATTTGGAGTCTTCCGAGATCCTTGCGGAGCGGTCTGCGCGCGGGGCGCAGCTGGTGCAGCCAGCTCGCCACGCAGCTGGTGTTGGAGTTCGCCTTCCTGGTTTGCAATGCAAACCCAGGAGCCGAAGATGAAGGAGGCGCCTGCCTCGAACTTGGTGACGATGGAGGCGCTGAAGGTGGCCATCGACTCTTTGCTGAAAACTCGACGAGTAGATCCCACGGACGGCGCCAAAGTGTCGGCGATTTATGCTGACTGGGTTCTCGAGGGGATGCCCCGAGAGAAGGGTTTAGGGAGAAGTCGTCGAGAATCTAGAGCCGAAGGTGACAAGAGACGGTTTAGACAGGTTCGGGTCGCCGGAGCGTAATACCCTACGTCCTGTATGGTGTATCTTGTATTGATGATGATGTTTTGAGGGGGTCCCTGCCTCGCCTTATATAGTCCGGTGGGCAGGGTTACATGGGAACCGTATAGGACTAGGAGACTTTTACAAGTTTATCTCTAATTCCCTAATACAATATATCCAAACCGACTAGGACTAATCCTTGTCTTGTACGTCAAGTCTTGTTCGTGGGCCGGCCCATAGGATGGGCCGCCAGGGTTGTTTAGTCCGTCAGGACTCTACACCCACACTTGGTATCCATGCTTCCAAATGTAAGGGCCTTGAAGAAATACCAGTATGCCTCTTGGGGAAGATACTTAAGAGTTAAAACTCGTGTTGTTCCAAACCTCACAATCTTTTCAGACCGGCTTGTAAGTATGGTTTTACTACCCGTTGGTAGGAATTCTTTGCAAACAAAATAAAAACTATTCCACGCAGATTCATTGAGATCCCCAATTAACTCAACAATAACTAGCAATCTTCCATCTTTGTTTGAGTCCGAAACCTGATTTCGGTGCTTCACTGCACATTCTTCTCTACAAGTAGCTAGTTCATCATCTATAGAACCATGGTCACGCAACAGCAAAATTTCTGAGAAATGATCACATACTCTTTCGTCCTTGCAAACATGAGCAACAAGGGTGCTCTTGCCCACTTTTCCAGGACCAACAATTGGCATAACCTTCAATTCCTCTGCGCAATGAGTTTCTGTGAGCAAGAGAAAGTTGATGATAAGTTGTGCCTCCAATTGTCGGCCAAACATACAGTTGCCCAACAGAATATGCACCCTGTATGGCTGAGGATACATGCGAGGATAGCTCTTGAAGAATATGACCAACTCATTTGCATCAATGATCATGGAGCTCAAGCTGTCTAGCACCTCTTGGATTTCTTTCGAAATATCTGTACTTGTTCCACTGGAGAAACAGAAATGTTCCACAGAGGTAGCTTTGGAAAAGAGTGAATTATGACTTACAATCTGATCTTTCAGTTCTTTTTTGTCTTTATATTGGCATCTGAAGCTACCAAGCATGTAATAGCCTCGGTACATAGAGTCCCTCAGCATCTCGAGCTGCTTGTGCATAGCTTGGTTTGTGATGTCCCATCGCATGGCCTCATCAAGAATGACCTGTGCACGGAGCAGCATCCTCTGAAGGCGGCCCTCCACATCCTTTGCCTGTTGCTTGGAGCATTTGTTAATGAAGAAATTGATGGATCTAGTGATCGCCTCACCAAGGACTACAGAAAGTAGCATATCCATGTGGGGACTCTTATCAGGAATATCAGTGGGTGGAGAGGAGAATGAAAAGTGCGCTGTGGAATGGCGTAAATTTATTTGAGAGCGAACTCCATGGACTTCAAGAGCATATAAGGAACAACATAACCTATTGTAGACGCAGGAGGTCCATGTTCTTGATCCAGTCTAACGGTCCATGCACTCGGTGTCTATTCAACTTCTCTGCAAGGCTACCCTGCAACATGTGATTTCTCCACTTCCATTAATTCCTTGGCCCTTGTGTGTGGATCAAATTAAGGTAGGACTTGATCAAACATTACTTGAGCTTTCACATAACTGAAGTCACACAGTGCACCTCCAGTTTCCTTGCAGGCCCTGAGCCACTAATTCCTGAAAGCTAAGCTGTACCGGTCAAAATGGTAGCTGGACTACAATGCAAACAGACTAGTAAAACACTAGAAGCTGTCAAAACAAAAACGTTGATTTTGACTCTTACGAAGAAACAATTATGCAGAATACAAATTAAACGTCAGGCAGAGGCTAGTAAAAGCAAAATGAAGACCATGCACCAAACTGAAAAAAGGGGGCACAGACTGAACAGTATATATGACCCTGTTTGATCCACCAAGCATCTTGCAACTGTGGTATTTCCTCAACTGCTTGTGGAAACGGGTTAAAACGAAATCCACGCTCGACTATTGATGTAAAGGTACTAGTTTTGAAAGTTTTGGAATAGTGACAACATATAACCAAGTTATTTGGGAACAGATTGCTTTGTGTTTCGTAGATTGGAGTGCATACTTGACAGTCACGAGTTTATAGCATCTGGAATAGCATTGAGATTCTTTCCAGCTACTACCATATCCCAATTCGGCGAAATTGCAACAGAAATACAGAATGCAGAGTCATGCATCAGATTGAAGTTCAGACTTCAGACAGAGTAAAGTTCAGAGTAAGGGTTGAGTACCTGGAGGTGGAAATTGGAGGCTCGGCCGGTTCTTGCAGGGCCACGGCGAGCAGAGCCGCCGGATTGCGGTTGTCCATGTCCAGATTCACCCCAATTGTATCCCGCAGCCTGGCGGCGCCGCGCTTCCTAGCCGACGGAGGCCACCGCGGTGGCAGGTCGCCGGCGCCGCTGCGGGAATGGAGGTAGGGTAGGGACTCGAGCGGCGCCCGCGCGCGAGGCCGGAGGCAGCGCCCTTGTCGCGAATTTGAAGTAGGCTAGCGCGGATTGCTTGGCGGGAGGGGTCTCGCATGTCGCCGGCGGCGGCCCGAGCTCGCCGACAGCCGGGTCTCCGGCCAGGTATATTTGCATATATCCCCCGGTTCCGATCGCGATCCGAATACTTTGATATGCCCCCCTGGATAGGATTGGGATTTTGCAATGTGCTCCTTGGGATGGCGCTCGCTCTCTCTCCCGTCTGCTCATCCACGGCGGCCGCCCCGCCGCCGCCTTCGGCCATCGCCTTCCCGCCCCGGCCTGACGCAATGGCCTCGCCATCTCGGCCCCTGGAAGATAGCAGTTGGTATCGAGGGGTCAGCATCCTCGCCACTGTACAGAATGGAACTGCTACTGCTCCAAGCCTCCAACCTGATAATGGATTGATAGGATAATCCAAGTACAGAGATAAATACCTGTACTGATACAAGGGTTAAACTTTTTCTTCTTCAAGGATTACAGGATGGAAGCATTGGATGCAAGTCTGCGGCTATGCGATCCTCGATGGATTTACATGTGAACTGAACTCTGACGAAACTGAATGGATGTTTCCTTGGAGCTCCGATATTTGCCCAACTGCATGTCTTCCTTGGAGCAGTTGCTATCGAGTGGTCAGCAGCATCCTCGCCACTGTACCGACTGGAACTGTTACTTGTCCAACTGATAAATCTCCAAGTTCAGATAAATCACTGTACTGATACAAGGGTTAAACTTCTTCGGCAAGGATTACAGGATGAAAGCATTTGATGCATGTCTGCGGGTAAGCGTTCCTCGATGGCTTTACTTGTGGACTGAACTCTGACGAAACTGAATGGAACAGCTGTGGTATTTGGCTAGCTGCATGTCTTCAGTTCGTCAGGGCTAATCCAATTGTCAACCACTGCATAGCAGGTTCATCGTTCCTGATATCAGTCGGCTTATCTAAAAAAAATTCTTGTATTTTTTATTATGAACTTATGATACTCTGTTATTTGTGAGCGGCTTAGTCAAAGAAAACCATATCCTGTGAGCAGCCTGAGGATCATATCCGATCCTCGCGAGTTTTGTTTTGCAGTTGACAGTTGACACAAAACAATCTTTATCCATGCTCGACTACTCACCAAGTTAATTATTTGTGATCGAATTGCTCTGTGTTTTTTTGAGTCCAAGCTCGACAGATGAATAATAGATGATCAGTTGAAGCCAAGCTATGCATATGGAGCCACCACTGTTTAGAGATGGGCCCCATTCAAATGCAAACGACAAAGGCAGGCAACCACCATCCATTACAATGCGTGCTAGTACTGATACCTGCCATACTGTGGAGGACTAGGTAGGTAGGTTGCAACGATCAGCATTACTGCTCGGTCGACCTCGGCGATGGAGCGCGGGCAGCCATAAATGGCCATCCCTCGCCGGAGACGGCAGCAAAGCATTCAAGCATTCAACCACACTGTGGAAGATGGCGGCGGCGCACGTGCTCCTCTTCCCGTGGCCGCTGCAAGGTCACCTGAACCCGATGCTCCACCTGTCATCCGCCCTCCTCGACGCCGGCCTCCACGTCACCCTCCTCCACACCCACCACAACCTCCGCCGCCTCTCCCTCCTCTTCCACTCTATGTCCACCGCCGGAAGCGAGGCCTATCGCGCCGTGCTGCGCAGGGACACCTCCTCCTCCTCGCCGGTGACGTGCGTCATCGCCGACGGCACGATGCCGTTCGCCATCACGGTCGCCGAGGATGTCGGCGTCCCGGCAATGGCGTTCCGGCCAGAGAGCGCGTGCGGCTTCCTGGCATACCTATCCATGCCCAAACTACTGGAGCTCGGCGAGCTCCCCTCCCCTTCCGACGAGCCGGTGCGCGGCGTCGCCGGAATGGACGCCGGGCTCCTCCGGCGGCGAGACCTCCCACGCGTGGCGCCGTCGGACCCCGACCCCGTCGCCGTGCTCCGCGCCGTCGCCGCCACCGCCGCCCGCTGCGTCGAGTCGCGCGCGCTCATCCTCAACACCTCCACGCCCATGGAGGCCGCCGCCGTGGCATACATAGCTGCTCAAGTCCGCGGCGAGGTCTTCGCCGTCGGCCCTCTCCACGCCACGCCCGCCGCCGCGGCGGAGCGCGAGGTCGCCGGCGCCGGAGCAGAAGGAGGAGGCTGCACGGCGTGGCTTGACGGCCACGCTGACCGGTCCGTGGTGTACATGAACCTCGGGAGCTTGACGATGGTGTCACGTACGGAGCTCGACGAGCTCCTCCATGGCTTGGTCGACGCCGCATGGTGCTCGACGACGACGACGACGACGGCGGCGGCGAGGTTGTTGATGTGCTCCGGCTGGCGGAGAAGGCGGTGGCGAACGCCGGCGAGGAGAGGGCGATGGTGACGGAGTGGGCGGCGCACCGGGACGTGCACGGCGTGCTGGGGCACCGTGCGGTGGGGTGCTTCGTGACGCACGCCGGGTGGAACTCGGTGCTGGAGCTCGCCGTGAAGGGCGTGCCGGCGGTGTGCTGGCCGTACTTCGCCGACCAGCAGACGGTGAGCCGATTCGTCGGGGCGGTGTGGGGGAACGGGCTCGACATGAAGGACGCCGTGTGTGATAGGGACGTCGTGGCGAGGATGGTCAGGGAGGCCATGGAGTCCGTCGAGATTAGGGAGAAGGCTGAGGCCATGGCGCGGCGGTTGAGGATGGATGTGGAGAAGGGCGGCTCGTCGGCGAAGGATTTGGACCGCCTCGTCGGCTTCATCACCGAGCCCAGCTCTTCTGCGGCGGCGCAGCAACTTCAATCGTCACCTGGAGACGACGGTGCCGACAAGAATTCGTCATCGCCCCTGATTGCCTAGTTCTTCGCACTTGAGTGTCATCGTGTTTGATTACGAATTGGCCGATCATCCATCGTCCAATCATATGCTGTGCTGCATACTGTTTCTGTTCGATGTTACTGTAGTGCCAGCAGCTCCTACAGCCCTACGGCATGCCCCCTGTGCTGTTAACACGATCGTAATCACTCACAAAGCACGTGGTATATATAGCTCTAGAATGCACGACAGCAGACTTGTACACACATCACACATGAGAGCTATCTTAACTGGAACATTGGTTTTATTTGGGTTGTACATGCCATATCCCAGTTCTATGTTTAAGGGAACCAGAGTGGAGTTTCAGACTTCAGAAAATGGAAAATTCAGACTTGCAGAGTATGGATGGATACCTGGAGGTGAATCAAGCTGTCACGACTTGCAGAGTATGCATTTGAGATTTCAGTCTGTATTTAAGCAGCCGATGTTCTGTCACTCAGGGGCTGATTGGTTTCCTGCCCGCTAGAGCCTGCATCGCACCAGCAAGCCAGACCCCGGCGAGCCAAGCTCCCGAGGTGCAATGCTCCTTTGATTGGTTGTCGTTTCCGTGGAGCCAGTTTTGCCGGAGACGGTGATTGGTAGCCTGGTTGACTGCACGTCTCAGGTCCTTTTGTCTGGCTGCAAGGTGGCCCCGCCATTCACTCGTGCATCCCATGAGCCAGGCTCCTGCACCCCGTGAGCCAAGCTGGGAGAGAGTTTTTGCATATGCAGGGCCAGGCCCAATACC
Source organism: Digitaria exilis (assembly GCA_015342445.1). NCBI lineage: Eukaryota > Viridiplantae > Streptophyta > Magnoliopsida > Poales > Poaceae > Digitaria > Digitaria exilis. The sequence continues at coordinate 1,270,064 of JACEFO010001608.1, forward strand.
TGATCCAGGCTACCAAACATAATTCCTTGCATCTTATGAGCTTGGTTCTATGAAATGCAGGGAACCAATCACCCCCTCAGTAACCGAAAAGAATCAAGCTGTCACGACCGCACTAGTACTGTGTCCCAGTTCGTTGAAATTCCAACAAAGTACACAAGGCAGTGTCATGCTTCATAGTGGAGTTTCAGACTTTCAGAGAATGTAAAGTTTAGACTTTCAGCCGGTGATATGCATTATTTTTGCTAATAATCGCATGTAGCCACCCTTGTTTCCTGGTTCAGAGTCACTAATCCATGAAAGCTAAGCCATGATTTTGTAATTGGACGCTTCAGCTTAAGAAACCTAAGATCTTTGACAGTCAAGCAATCATAGGTTTTTATAGCAAATGAAATGCATTGAGATTATTTTCAACTACCATATCCTTGCAGTAAAATTTAGGTTGGCTGAAAATAACTAAAGAGAGTAAACTGCAACAAAAGGTAGAGTCATGCTTCAGATTGGAGTTCAGAGTTCAGATAAATTGAAGTTCACAGTAGCTAGCAGTTCAGGTGTCAGTCACAATGTACATGATTGATTATCTCTTCCACATCACGGACCATTTCATAATTTAAAATACCAATCGTCACTGTTGTTCGAAATCTCTGCGTGTTTTACTGGAGGAAGAAAACCTGACACTCTGACAGAGAAACTCACGACCTGACCTTTGTCCTCGTCTTTGGAAAATGCCAGCAAACTGTCTCGATCTTCAGGGAAAAGTGGGGCCCACTTATGAACAGTAACATGTGAGTCCCACTATGAACAGTAACGTGTGGGTCCCACTTATGAACAGTCATGTGGGTCCCACTGAGAACAGTACCATACAGTGCCATGTGGGCCCCGCGTGGGGCCAAAGCTCACGAGAAGCCGGCAAATCTTGGCCAGTTAGAATTGCTCAAGCCATGCCTAGGCTGGCCTGGTCCCAGATTCTAGCCAGGCTAGACCAAGTCAATCAACCAAACAGACCCTATATGTACTAGACAGGTAGACGCGCTAGGCTGCGCCACTCAGGTTGTATTATGCATAATCATGTTACGAAGTTTAGTTTATGTATTTTGTTTGATAGAGAAAACAAATTTATTGATGTTACATTAAATTGGATCATGATTTTGATATATTTTTAATGTATGTTTGAAATTGTGATTCTTTGAAGGAGTGAAAAAAAAAGTTCGATGGTTTTGTAGGAATTAATTTTTAGAAGGGAAAAAAGAAAGGGGTGAAGGTAACGATGGAAGAAAAAAAAAGAGGTCAACAGTATTGTAGGTAAAAAGTTAGATTGTTTTGTACAAATTAATTTTTGCAAGGAAAAAAAAAGTAAATTTCACCCATCATACAACAACTTGTTAGGTAGGTGCAAATTGGTCCACCAAGTTGTAAAATGCTCAATTTAGTGCGACAACTTGGCAGGTGGGTGCACATTGGTCCATCAACTCATAAATGTTCAAGTTAGTGCAATAACTTGGCAAATTGGTGCATATACCGTCTAGATGTAATTATAATTTTTCACACTACCATATTTTATATTTTCATCCTACCATATTTTCAAACAACTCATAAATGGAATTAAGTTCTTTTAAAAAGATTAATAAAACACCAAATAATTCATATAAATCTAATTATAATTGATTATTCATGTACATGATAAATATAGACTTTGTGAATTAACCAATGGCTTTTATTTATTAAAATTTATAGTTCAAACTAAAGGAAAAAATTCTTTATAGACTTAAAACACATAAATAGTGGTAAATCAAGCATATATTGTTTTATAGAAATTGTCGGTCAGAATTAAAAGAAAAAATAATTTTATATGGACAAAACAAAATATCTCTTATTTTTTAACAATAGTATACTTTTTAATTTATAATATGCTATGGTCAATTTTTTTGATGCAAATATACCATGTATTTGTTGTGTTGTCGTGGTCAAATACAAGTCAACATAACATTTGAACTCTGTATGCACTAATTTGCCAAGTTGTTCACTAAGTTGAGTATTTTACAAGTTATTGGACCAATCCACACCTACATATCAAGTTGTTGCACTAAGTTGAGCATTTTACAAGTTAGTGGACCTATTTGCACGCATGTGACAAGTTGTTGCATGGTGGGTGCAATTAACTCAAAAAGAAAAAAGAGAAGGTAACGATGGAAGGAAAAAAAAGATGAACAATATTGTGGGTCCCACATATGAAGAGTACGTAGGGTCGTGGGCCCCACTTAATAGTGTATGTGGGCCCCACATGTGAACCGTACCCCTAGGGCCCACTTAAACAGTACCCTGGTCCCACGTGGGGCCGCAACTCACGGCAGCTCACCGATTCTGGGCAAGTATCTTAATTAATACTCAATACCAGCAGGTGGGGGAGAGCCGAAGAGGAGGACAGAAAGGATACTGGGTCAAGTCAGTCTACTCCAGTGGTCCAAGTCACCTACTGCACAATTGTTACGTGCCAGATCTTGACTGAGAAAGTTAGACAGCTTTTGACTCTTGAGTCTTTGACACCATCTGTGTAACTTCTTTGCAAGTTTGCCCTGAAATGATCCACTTACATTAGATCCTTATTTCTAATCTTGATCAAATTAAGGACAGACTTGATCAAACACCATATCAGTTTTCACATAACGAAACGCACATGTTGCACGATGACCTTCCCTTCATAATCATCATGGTAGCTAGTCATTGAAGCACAACAGCAGAACAAGCTAGGAAACATTCAATGTGAACCACGTATGAGAAGTCTTAGCCCGATGCCCGTCGTCCAAGATATTCCATTACGTGTGAGAGGCGTCAAAGAAAAGAATGAAGACCATGCAGGCACACCTGAACAAGGTGAGACTGTCTGTACACTACATATTACATAACTCCTCTCAGTTCTTCTTTTGATCCACCAACCATCTTGCAACTGTGCTATTTCAAAAACATAATGGATACAATCATCTCCGTAGTCTTGGGTGAACTTGTTTCTAGATCAATATCTTTCTTGATTGGTAGATACTTGAAGCCTGCAGACTCATCAAAGGAGAAGAACACAAAGAGATTGCAATGGATGCTTATGCGTGTTCGCGTCACTGTCGAGGAGGCAGAGATGAGGCACATCACAAACGAAGCAATGCTTCAGCAACTGAAAATGCTGAAACAAGCGATGTACCGAGGTTACTACATGCTAGACACCTTCATACAACAAGCCCAAGAAGAAGAGAAGGGAAATGACCATGGTGCGAGACATTCCTTATCCATGTCTAAATTCAGTAGTCCTGCTAAGCGTGTTCGTTTCTCTTGCAGAAGTAAATATGGCATAGAAAAGATAGAAGATATGCTTGAATGTGTAGAGATCGCCATTGCCAGTATGAGTGAGTTTGTTGTTTTCCTCAGAAACTGCCCTCCTATGTTTCGCCAGCCATATAGCACATATCTGTTTGTTCAAAACTGCATGTTTGGTCGCCAAGTAGAGATGGAACGGGTCATTAACTTCTTGCTGCATGAAGAACCTCCTATTGATGGAAAATCGGCGTCCTACCAATTGTTGGTCCAGGAAAAGTTGGAAAAACTACTCTTGTGGAGCATGTTTGCCTCGACGAAAGGGTGCGTAATCACTTTTCTCGTATTATTCTCTTGAGCGATTATGATTTCAGAGAAGGAAGGCAATGCGCCTTAAGAGATCAAGGCAGAATTAAATACCAAAATAATGAATCAAATGAAGAAACATTTCTGGTTATTGTTGAATTACATGGGATTGTTGTTGAGAGTGCATGGAGAAGATTACACTCTGCTTATCAAAGTAGTGTTTCAACCCGCAGTAGAATTATAATCACAAGCCGGTCAAAGGATATCATAAACTTTGGAACAACACCAGCTCATAGCTTGAACTTTTTGTCACAAGAGGCATATTGGTATTTCTTCAAGGCACTACTGTTTGGAAGTGCAGACGCTGAAGAGCAACCGGAGTTAGCATCCATAGCAGTGACAATACTTGATGAGTACTTTGACCAAGGCATATATACACCGTTCACTGGGACTTTCATAAATCTAAACAACACAGCTATCCTGTTAAAGGCTAATGCTGGTGCTCATAATTGGCGCAAGATTCTTGAATGCATCAGGGAGAACAGGCAGCAAAATAGACGTTTATCTAGTAGAAGACTAAGTGATTCTGAGGTGGAGAAGGATCGTATATTTCTCCGTAGAGTAACTGAAACTATTCAGTATTGTGTAGTTTATAACCAAGATCGTATAGGGCTTGATGATGAAGAGGCTCCCAACATAACTATGATAGATGGTATTTCTGAGAAGGTTCCACCACGTGGAAAATTTGAGATACTGCTTTGGAAATCCCACTTGCCGCCATATCACAAATATATATATAGTTGTGAGATTTTTGAGTTTGAGGGCAAGGTTATCAGGGATAAGGAGAGTCGGAAGAGGAAAAATTTGAGTTAGTTCTGCTACTGGATAAAACTCTGTACATGTGAATCAATCAATTATCATTGTGATAGGATCCAATGCGTTAGTGCTGGTACGCACAAAGTAATCATAGTGTGATTCATGTTTCTCTCTCAAATGTAGGTACTGTACTGTATGGTGATATTGTAGGTTAAAAAGTATGTGCATTTCTCTACTTCCTTACCTATCTTTGTTAAGATAATGGAATGATTGATCCAATAGTTTTGTTCTGTTTGTTCTATGTAAATCCATAGTCGAGCAAATTTTCACGTAATTTTTGTATTTATTTTGTCTTGAAAAGGTGGGATCGTTGAACATATGAACTCACTGGGGGTAATTGGCTACTAATACAAAATGAAGTCCAACAGCCATTTGTTGCAGAGTATGTAGCTAGCTACTCTGCTACAATGCAGAGGTACTTGTAAAATTTCAAGCTTTCGCCATCAATTTCCCAGGTATCACGAGCAACATATGTTTGTTCGCCTTCGGGGGGGCCGCGCGTGAGTCCAGTCCGTGGCGTGGAATTAACGTAGGTGAGCACAGAGCACTGGGTGCTTGGCGGGAGGGCTTGCAGAGCTCGCTGGGGGCGGTGTCGCCGGTGATTTGGAGGCCCCATCTCCTCGGCCGCGGCGGCGCCCATCTGCCGACAACTCGGTGGCCTGAGATCGCACGTTTCCACCTCCTGGTACATTATCCACCGTCTGAAACTTAGTCTGATGAAGCCTGAACTCGAGTCTGAAAGCATGGCTCTGCTTTTTGTTGAGTTCTTCTCAGCCAACCTAATTTCAGTGAATATTTCCCTAAAAAAAATTCAGTGAATTAGGATAGGATAGTTGTAAATAATCTCGCATTGTATTTCAGAAGCCACACGAGCACTTGTGCTGCCTGAATCCGGCCGATGTACATCGCGGTCATGGACTAACAATAAATAGGAAATTCGTAATCTAAAAAAATAAATAGGAAATCGGAAGGCAATATCTTGGAGATAGCATCTAGGTCAGGAAAAATTACAAACTCAGCCATACCAGTAATGGTAATCTATAGACTTTCAAGCTAGCGTCTCTTGTAACTATTCTACACCATATTTGCTAGAAGCAGAGAAACAAACTCGTTTAGCTGGAGTGAATTGAGACAGGGATAAGAAACGGCTCGCGCCACGCCAAGTTCTTATTTGTCCATATCTTCTTGAGGGACCAGCTGTATGAAGGTGTCGATCATGTAGTAGCCTCTGTAGATCACTGTTCTCAAGATATTGAGTTGCTGAAGCATTGTTCGTATCACTGTTGAGGAGCATCTCTGCCTCCATTGTAGCTTCTGTATGATTTCCTCCTTGGATGGTGCTGGCTTGAAGTATCTATCAATCAAGAAAGAGAGGGATCTAGTGGCAAGTTAACCCAAGATTACAGAGATGTCTGCTTCCATTGTAAATACTACTATTACAAGATGATGCAAGGGGTTTATAAATGGGCTCAGTGGAGTTATATAATGTAGAATGCCTATCCTTTTCTAGTCATTTTATTTTTCTGACTACTTAAGCCTCCGAAATTACAGTTCTGTCAGTCTGTCACTCTGTGGTCCACATCAGTTCTCACCAGCTTCTAGTGTTATTTGAAAGCAACGAGGGAGAAAAAAAAGCTAGTGGGTGAAGGCGAAAGGATCCCCAAACATCAAACATGGTGTGCATGGACTACTGGAGAGTTTGACCTTTTGCATGACTTAGATAAGTAATCTGCTCAGATGGAACATGTACTGTTGTTCGTAATACATTAGCCATTATCTTTGGAGTCTCTGCCCACCGACACCTCATGTCATTCAACAGCTCATTATTCATTTTCCCTCAACCTGCTGCATTATCTTCTTGAGAAGAGTTCCCAAATAAACATGCTATTTTCTGCAGTCCTTGCCTCCTTGGTGAGGTGACCACTACATCGATAAATATTCATCATCAGCAAATGCTCCAAGATGTGGGGCTCTGAATATGCAGCAGTCACCGTCAACGACACCAAGGAATGGCCCTATATACAAGGAAATTAGTGTATTCCTGAGCCTCGAGAATGCCACGTGCTTTGTTCTATCATGCTGAACTGAGTTATTTGCAATATTGATCGATGACATGTTATGATAAACAACATCCAAATGCCTCCTTCTTCGATTGTGCATATAATGGCTCACAACACTCACCGGATAAAAAATTTCAAGTCTCGTAGGACATAAGTAGATGAGTCTTCCCACAGGCCTCTGGTAGGTCTCTTTATTCACCCGATCACCAAGTTCAGCACATACCTTGTGGTTTGGATCAATAGGTGTTGTCGTCTCACCGACAGAGAGAGATGGGATACTGAAGGCAGCTGAGGTGAGGCGGACAAGATGATGATCAGCTCGAGTTTGGCGCTCAACAATAGCTTTAAATGCCGCACCAGCTCTCTGCCCTTAGGGCACAACCGTTTATATAAGTCCACGTAAGCAAAATAAGCTGACATAATTAACATTAAAGAAGAAAAAGTGTATTGATGTCTACTACCTCGTCTACTGCTCTGGCCCATGCCCTATGCATACAAAATAACAAAAACTAGAGTACAAATTAAATATCACATAAATAGCTAAATAGGCAACTCATTGTAAATATGTCTGTTTAGTTGTTTATGTGTGTAAAATAAACAACAACTGTCTAAAGTTTTGTACATGCCCTTACCCTGGGCGACGCTGGATTTTGCAAGCCATGTGGCCTGGTGGTGCTGCATGCATGCGAGTGCATTGGAGAGAAAGATTAGAGAAATAAGAGCATCTCCAAGAGGCTTTCTATCCAACCTCTGCTGGCTTGAACATGTTATGTTAGTGAGCCAAGTAATAAGTTTATTGCTTATTGTCATTTGTGAAGCTCGAGCGTTACTTTCTTTTTAGTTTTTTTATGCTAAAGGGTTGGTTTACGGTATGTTTGTGACATATTCCCTCCATTTCAAATTATAAGTCATTCTATCTTTCTTGAAGAGTCAAATCATCACAAAGGTTTATGACACCGAATAGATATATTATGAAATATGTTTAAGTTTTTTGTTCTTTGGCCGGATTTAGGAAGTCACAAGCACTCTTGTGGCTTCTGGAATACATTGAGATTGTTTACAACTACTCTGTCCTAATTCACTGAAAATAGGTTGGCTGAGAAGAATTTAGTAAATTGCAACGTAAGTCAGCGCCATGCTTTCAGATTGGAGTTCAGAGTTTCAGACTTGATCAGACAAAGTAAAGTGGATAAATACTGGGAGGTGGAAACATGCGATAGGCTCCAGTCGCGATGACAAGTAAAACCAACCCAACAGGCAGAGGAGATGGAGCCTTGAGTAGCCCGCGCGCACGGGCTGGAGATAGCCGTGTCGCCGCCGGCAGCCGAGCTCGGAGCCATAACCCTAGCCTGGAATATTTGCAACAAGGACCCCGGTTTGATCGTGACTATTAGTCCCGATCTAAATAATTACACATACAACCTTAATTTGGATCGCAACTATTAATATCTATCCAACTATATGTATATATACCCCTACTTATTTGCATATAGAACCTTGATTCAGGTTATGGCCATGGTCTCGCTCTCTCTGCCGGGCATCGCCGCCGCCGTCCGCCCTGGCCGGAAGCCCTGTCCTCTCTTCCTTTCCTAACAGCGAGCGAGAGGGCAACCAGCAGCAAGCCCCACCCTTCCTCTCTCTGATCAAGTTGAACTTGGACAACGACGGTGACAACCATGGCCTTGTTTACTGCTCTCAAGATATTGAGTTGCTGAAGCATTGTTCGGTTTTTGATGCAACTTCTCTCTGCCTCCTCAACAATGAGACGAACCCGCAGCAGCATCCATATTGTAGCATTTGTATGATTTCCTCCTTGGATGGTGCTGGCTTGAAGTATAAATCAATCAACAAAGGGAGGGATCTAGTGGCATGCTCACCCAAGCTCACAGAGATGTGTGCTTCCATTGTAAATACCCCACCTGGCCACCTCTCCGGCTCGGCTCTCCCCATCCGCAATCTCGCGACGTAGGCATCGGAATAATCCTGTCGGCCTCCGTGCTCCCTCGCCGAACTCACCCAGCGTTGATCACAGTCGAAGCAACCACAGGGAGCGTGCCCCCTCTCTCCTCCCCACATCAATACTGTAATTAAGCCTCCGAAATTACAGTTCTGTCACTCTGTGGGGTCCACATCAGTTCTGTCACTCTGTGTATATTTGAGAGCAACGAGAGAGAAAAATAAAAGCTAGTCAGAACAATTGGGTGCAAGGCGAAAGGATCCCAAAAAAGATCAAACATGGTACGGTGTGCATGGACTATCTAAGGGTAGTTCCAATGCAGACTCTAGTGTAGAGTCTTAAGGCTTTAATTGTGCTTCCATGTCATCAAAATGCTTATGTGGCAGGTCATTTATTGAAGAGAGATGGAAAAAAATGAAGACTCCGTTTCTTATCTGGAAGCCGAATCTACGTGAGCATCGAGGACCGAAGACTCCACCGAGACTCGCGTTGGGAAGGTCAGGCTGGTTTCCATGGATCCCGTGCTCCACCCTCCCCTGCCGCCGCGCGCTCCCCGCTCCCGCGCACGCCAGTGCCCACGCGCTTTCCCGCCGCCAGTGCTCGCGCGTCCCCGCTCCCCTGTGCGCGCTCCCCACCTCCTGCTCCCACGCGTCCCGCGCTCCCTGCTCGCGAATTGCAGCGAGCCGCCCGCCTCTTCCTGCCCCCTCCCGCCTTCCTCTCCAAGCTCCAGGCCACGGTTGCAGCGTCTTCCGCAGAGGAGGCCCGCCCTTCCTTCCAACCTCCAGGCGGCGTTCGCAGAGGAGTCCTGCTTCCTGATCCAGATCTGAGGTATGGCTACAACGTCTTCTCTTCCTGGCCTCTTCCCTTATCCTGTGACTCAAGATTTACAAATCTTCAGATGAATTGATTAACGAAGACTTCTCATCGGAGGACCTGTGCTCCGGTCGCCGGAGGTGCTGCAACCCGAGCTGGAGTTTCCTCATCCCCCATCTGTCCTCCAGATGCAAGCCTTCCTCGAACTGGTACTCCCCCTGTTGGTGGATGGTGGTCAATGGCGTCTCCTGGTGCAGGGTAATTCCTCCACAACCTCTCTCATTTTCGAATGATTTTAGTACATGTTTCATATGATTAAGTAGATGCTCACCGAGGTTAGAAGGTAATTCTGTATATAAGAGGTAAACTGAGGTAGAAAGATGTTCACTGATTGCAGGATATACCCACCAGGAGGGTTCTCAAATTTTCTTCAGTCAGACACATTTGCTAACCCTCCTGATGGAAATGAAAATTCTCACTTTGTTGGTGGTGGATTGAGTCAATCTTCATTTTCACCGTAATACCTCGGTGCTACAAGAACTCCCTCTCTAGCACAGCAAACTGATCATATAGTGAATGATTTAGATGCAGAAGAAGATGAAACAATTAACATCGATAATGATTCTAGAACAGACAAGCGTTTGAATTGGACAGTCCCTGAAAAGATGGGGGCAAGAAAAGATGTTGAATGTGCATTTGGGATTTTACAAGCTCGTTTTCGCATTTTACGTCAGCCGGCACGACTATATGAACAAGGGGACCTTGAGAATATCATGTTAGCTTGTATAATTCTTCACAACATGATAATCGAGGACGAGAAGGACATAGAGGACGATTCGTTTGACTTGAACGAAGAAGCAACCACTTCTACTGTTCAGGCGGCTACAATCACTCCAGGACTTGACCCGGCGATGGAGGAGGTACTATAGAGGAACACCGAGATTCGTCATCGTCAAGCTCATAGGCAACTACAATCTGATTTGATTGATCACATTTGGCAAAAGTTTGGGAATCCGACTAATTAGGTAGCAGCATTGTGATTTTATATATATATATATATGTATATATATATATGTATATATATATATATATATATATATAATATATATTTATATATACATATATATATATATATACATATATATATATACATATATATATATATATACATATATATATATATATACTGCCTTGGCACGTTAAGACTTTGTTTTTTTACTGAACCATTCAGATTTGTTAATTTGATGGACTGTATAGTTTTTGCCAGCATAACTAACCAATTCTAATTTCTTCACAGATTTGCTTGGAGGAGGATGGACATGGAGTTCTCAAGAGGATGACAGAAGACTTATCATTATCTGAATACTATTATTATCTATTTAATTTGCAATTCATATCTATGTCACTATTGCTATATATTGTAATGGACGACTCATGGCTGTTATCTAAACTATCAGACAAGTTCTGTTCGTTTTGGTATTTAGTTCGTGTTGAAAACTATCAGCTTGCCCCTCGTTTTGGTTCTGTGATCGGTTTGTGCAGTGCTGCTTTTTGCCAGCGAAGTTCTGTGCAACCCTTTCATGTTTAATCTTCAGTGCTCGAGTGGTGTAGAGTAGATCACATGGTAATTGCCACAGCTGATCAGCTTTGTTTGTGCTGCACAATAAATGGTATTATGCATAGAAACTACTATTGCATACTTTGCATTGGGGAGTGTAGTTTCTTGTGATGGAGTCTTAGAGGCTTAGACTCTATGAGTGGAGTCTGCATTGGGACTGCCCTAAGTAATCCGCTCAGATGGAACATGTACTGTTGTTCGTAATACATTAGCCATTATATATCTTTGGAGTCTCTGCATGCCCACCGACACCTTCAATAGCTCATTATTCATTTCCCCTCTACCTGCTGCATTATCTTCTTGTGAAGAGTTCTTCAAATAAGGTCGTGTTCAGATTGCAAACTATTCACTGTAGCTATAAGAAAAACACTGTAGTTAAGTTGTAGGAAGCATGTTCTGTGTGTGGGAAGAATAGTATGAATAGGGAAAAGTTGGAATGAATAGTGTTTAGTTTGTAATCCGAACAGGGCCTAAACATGCTATTTTCTGCCGTCCTTAGTGACGTGACTACTATTATATCGATAAATTTCGTCGTCAACAAATTAAATGCTCCAATACGTGGGGCTCTGAATGCGCAGCAGTCACCGTCAAAGACACCAAGGTATGGCCCTATAAACAGGGAAATTGGTGTATTCCTAAGCCTCGAGAATGCCATGTACCAAGGCTCTTATATACTCTGACACCTTCATATGTTTTTCTATGATTCACAAATATAAAACACAGAACAAAATATAGCAGCCAAATGGTACACTTTCGAGATTGTGTTGATGCCCATAAAGTCATTTGATGTACTGGATAGAGTGATTGAATATTAGTAGGCCAGACGACACTTCGTGCATACAATCCACACCTAACCAAATATTTGCAGTCTACTCTGCCTTTTACTCCTAAACCCTTGGTTAAGCTATCTGCTAACTGACCTTCCGAGTTTACATATCTTAATTCTATAGTAACATCATCAAATTTTTCCTTGATGAAGAAACAATCTATCTATCTCCACATGTGCTTTGTTCTATCATTTGGGTTATTTGCAATATTGATCGATGACATGTTATCGCACCAAATTCTCAACGGATCTCTTCTCAACACATTAAACTCTGATAGAATATTCTATACCCACAACATCTGAGCGAGATACAACTGATTGCTTTTTCTCCTTCCTCCAACAAAAACAGTACCCAAAAGTTGATCTCCTATAATCAATACAACTTGCTCAATCAGCATCACAGTAACCTTGTATATTTAGATGACCATGGATCTTGAACATGATATCTTTTGCAGGATATTTTTTTTAATATCATAGTATGCGATAAACAATATCCAAATGCCCACTTTTCGGATTGTGCATATAACGGCTAACAACACTACAACACTCACCGGATAAGAAATATCAAATCTCATATGACATAAGTGTATGATCCTTGCCACAAACCTCTGGTAGGTCCCTTTATTCTCACCTGATCACCAGATTCAACACATAACTTGTGGTATGGACTTGCCGACAGAGAGAGAAGGTATACTGGAGGGCAGCTGAGGTGAGGCAGACAAGATAATGATCAGCTCGAGTTTGGCGCTCAACCATAGCTTTAAATGCTGCGCACAAGCTCTCTCTGCCCTTAGGGCACAACCGTGATCGACAAGTCAGGGTTTTGTAGGCCATGTGGCCTGCAGGTTGTGTTGCATGCACGTCACGCGAGTGCATGTGATCGACAAGCCAGGGTTCTTGGTGGCTGTAGATCGATAAACAATTGGTACCATCGTCATTATGGATCTGGGTGGTCGTAAATTAAAAGATGTGATCAGAGATGGATCGAGTCCCACCATACGTTATGTATACAGGCCGGATAGAAGTAAACTGAAGGCCAAGAAGATATACACATGAGCTAGAGCATCAACTCCCAACACACAGACAGCAGATAGCAACTATGAGCGTTGAGGCGAGGAAGTCTTCGCCGGCACCGGCGGTTATAATCAGGCCACCGGAGGCACTGACCGTGACCACGACAACGAGCGGTGGTACCATAAAGCTCACATCTTTCGATAGGGGATTTGTCAAGGTTCCGTTCACAGTATTGCTCGTGTTCGAACATATGGACCATCATGCCATTGACAGCATAAAGAGGGCGCTGTCCCAGGCACTTGTCCACTATTATCCTTTCGCAGGTCGTATTATTATTTCTTCAGAAGCTGTCGACGGTGACGAATTCAGCATCCGCTGCACCAGCGACGGTGTGGAATTCCTCACTGCATCCATGGACTGTAGCTTGAAGGAAGCCAAGATCTTGCATGAATCGCCAATGGGAAAGATAAACCCCCTGCTGAATGAGCTTGCCGTCTTATACCCAGCTGGAAGCTATGGCTTCGACGATCCTCTATTATCTGTGCAGGTGACGGAGTTCTCTTGCGGCGGGCTCGTCCTCGCGGTGACGTCAAACCACGCCATAGCCGATGGTGTCGGGATCGCCCAATTCCTATCCACCGTCGGTGAGCTCGCCCGTGGGTCTCCATCACCTTCCGTGGTACCGGTCAGGTGGGACGACGCTGTCTCCAGGCACGAGCCATGGCCGAATCCAATAGTGCAAGCCATGTTGGCATGCCCTGAGTCACAAGGCATGGAATTTATTGCCCCTCTCGACATCACCATCCCTTCGGCCTTGATCAACCGTGTCAAGGCCGAATACCTCAGCGGTGGCTTCGACGAAGGCCAGGCGCCATGCACGGTGTTCGAGGTCGTCATCGCCGTCCTATGGCGATGCCACATCCGTGCAACCATGTCCAACAAGAACCCACTGAACCCAGTATACCTTTCATTTGCGACCGATATGCGCAAGTACGTGGGTGCCAAGGATGGCTACTACGGCAACTGCAGTGCCGATCGCCTACTCTCCGTGCCGACGAGGAGCGCGGCGGCGGAGGCAACCATCCTGGATCTCATCAGAATGATCAAGCGTGCCAAGGACCAGCTGCCTGACACGGTGAAGAAGGGGAACCATGACCAGCTGATGATGCAACAAGGGCTTCATGATCGGTATGACATGATGCATGTGACAACATGGAGAAATGTTGGCTTCGAACATGTTGATTTCGGGGGCGGCGCGCCGGCGAGGGTGATGTTCCACGGGCGAGAAGGAGGGACGCCACCGGTGCCAATTTGCATAATGTATCCGCCGTGCAAAGGGATGGATGGAGTCAACCTGCTCTTGCTCTCCGTGAAGGAGGAGCATGTCGACGCATTTCTTGGAGAACTAGCAAAGCACACATGATCCGGTTGCTTGGTGCCTCTGCTATATGCCTGAACATCTTGTGTGTTAGTCTTAATCTTGTTGTTTATTTTGTTGATCATATTTCATCGAGTGGATGAAGTGGCTTTTCTTATCCGAGAAGAGATTTAGCAATACCAGTTGCGCCATGATTTGCTGGACCGTCTCCGCCTTAGCTTACTAGTACTTAGGCTGTGTGGCGTATTTTTGGAAGTTGTGTGTGCGTTTTTTTGTTTGATTATTTTATTTGTACCCCTAAGTTGTATTTTCTTTTTTATTGCTTCTAATAAAAATTTGAAAAAGCTTTTGTCGTCTGTTAAAAAAAAAGATTCACCGAGTGTAGTGACTAGAGTCCAAGTTGTGCTTGTGACTGTCTTGCAGCATGATGTAGTGGCTAAGATTTGCAAGTGCAAGCAGATCAGCAGCCCCATGAAGTGTGTGTGTGGCCCAGTGCGGGGTCAAGTCGTGGCAGTGCTTAGGGTGGCCCAGCCGGGTACTTTTATCCAGTGGCGAAGCTGGTGGATTTTGACGCCTAGGGCCACTCACCTAAGCGCTTAGACCACCAAAAACTACCACATATTGACAAGCTCTGCAAATGTCCTTCTGAATATAAGGTGAAGTCATTGAATTGCCACGAAGCAAATATGCTGTATTTTTATCCTTGTCTTTGTACCATTGCAACATCTCTAAAAGGTTCCCCTTATTGCTAGAGCTGGATGATTCGTCATATCCATGAAAAGCAATAGCTTGTAAAAAAAGGAATCTTATCACAGTTGCTCAATTGGATTGCGCAGACCAGGATCTGCAACAATAACAATTTCACCATCATTCAGTACAACATAAAGATCATTGCTAGCAGCCACTCCTGTTTCTACATTATCACCATCCATATTGCTTGCTATTGTTTTTGGTTGAACGACTTTCTTTCTCTGGTTGTGGTTGAGCAAACAAAAGCTGCCTTGGTGTTGGTGGTGGAACTACTGGTGTAGGAGCAGGAAAATAAAATGATCTCAATGCGTTTGCCCTCTTCATTGCATAAAACTAGTCTACAGAAACAGAAATGTAAATCTCATGAATCAATTTGTTTAATTCAAGCACAATTGCATAATGTATGAGGAATTCGAATAGGCCAATTGGGGATCGAATCAAACGGACGACTGACCTGTGCTAATGTGAGTGCTTCCTCTTGCTTGCTTGCGCAACTGCGCCGCTGCCAATTGGCATCGCCTCGTCGGTGTGATGGCGACTCGGCCTCTGCCACGGCCCATCTTGTTCCTTGCCTCACTTTAACCTCCTACGAGTCCTACGGTGTGCACTGAGTACTACGGTGCGGTGGTGTCTCTCAACCTGCTAATCAACAACCTGCAGTGCACGGAAGAGCTCTTAGTATGGATGCAAAGTGGCCGTTTTTATTTAAAAATAAAACCTGAACTACACCCCTCTCTCTCACTCCTTGTGTACACCCTGCTTTCATCTAGCCAACACTGCTAATCAAGGCCAACCCATATGCTAGTCGGGCCGAATGACACACCCGGGCCAGCCCCGCCATCCATGTGGGTTTAGCTGAAGGGAAACTCTAACCTGTGACCCCTTGCGGCAGACCATGAATGCACGACCCCCTATGGCCTGCTAGCGGCCTTCTTGCGGCCCGCTTCCAGTGCTTGGAGATTCGTGTGGTTCATGTGCGTCGCACGATCCCCTCCATTTTTGTCCCGTGCCCAATGTTGTCTCTAGGCCGCTGCCGCCACCGCCGCTGTGAAGCCAGACCTGGAGGAGGGGCGGGAGGGGGGGGGGAGCGGCCGGCGGCGAGGTCTGATGAGGACATCCTCCACTATTACCCGCTGGCAAAGACGCAGCAAAAAAGACCCAGCTGGCCCAGTTGTAGTCGGGCGGTGACCGTGTGAGCCTCTGAATAATCCCACCTTGCTTAGCTTGGGAGGTGAAAGCCACCTTAAAAGGGAGAGCCACCCTTCCCCTATCGGACTAGTCTTTTGGGGTGATTGGGCCTTTTCCCGAGAGGTGTGGGCTTTATTCCTACCTGCCTGGGCCGGTGCACATCGTTTAGTATCAGAGCTGGGCCTCCGTTTAAGGGGTAAGAATGATGAGGACATCCTCGGCATGATTTGGCCAGGCGCACAACAGTGTAGACGGCATGTCGTGGCCAAGTGAGCGTGGTTTGGCTAGGCGCAGAACAATGTAGGCGGCATTTGGCCAGGCGCACGACAGTGTAGGCGGCAGCCATGCACGTCCGAATTTATTCCACCTCGCTTAGCGGAGCCCTTGTTAAGAAGGGGAGAATAATGAGGACATCCTCCACTATTACCCGCTGGCAAAGACGCAACAAAAAAGGCCCAGGTGGCCCAGTTGTAGTCGAGCGGCGACCGTGTGAGCCTCTGAATAATCCCACCTTGCTTAGCTTGGGAGGTGGAAGTCACCTTAAAAGGGAGAGCCACCCTTCCCCTATCGGACTAGTCTTTTGGGGTGATTGGGCCTTTTCCCGAGAGGTGTGGACTTTATTCGTACCTGCCTGGGCCGGTGCACATCAAGGTCGCCACTGGCCGGGGCGATGGTCGAGGTTGGCAGACCATAAGGTTAGGGTTTTGGGGTTTTTGGACGGTTCCAATGGCCACCATGCGACCGGCCGGGCAGGTTGGAACCCCGGCGGGCGGCAAAGGCGGCGAGTGCGTCACGCCGAAGAGGTTAGGAGAGGGCGAGATGTGCCAGTGGCGGGTGGACGGTGGGTGGCGTGGCACAGTGGCGAGAGCCACCGGTCGGGGTGGAGGATGATACGGGCGGGGGTGGTGGCTCTTTGGTAAAAAGGATCATGACGGGAGAGAGGCGCGGTGGGGGTGGATGTTGTCGCGCCGTTGCCTATAGCGCGACCGGTCACGCCTTAACCCCCTCCTTAGCTGAAACATCATATCGTTGTCTGATTTCTACACGCGAAACAAACCCCAGCAGGTCTGCTTTGTACTATTTTTTGAATTTTTTCTTTAAATAAAAATAATTTTGCATGTTTTAATACAAATTGTTATCATAAATTTTATCTTTTATTTTTTTTATACAAACCATGAACTTGTATAACATATAGTACTAAATGTCTAAGGCAAGCAAATTTTGACGTCTGAAAATTATTGTGGTGCTAAGAGAACTAATATGATGATAAGGATATATCTAATTTGCGATGAATTTATATTTCAATATGGATCAACATAATTTGAAATTTATTTTTAAAGATGTCTAATTTAATTCAGTATGTCGAAAACGAAAGCTTCGTTCCTGGGTCAAAAAAACAACCGGGGATTAAAGGGCGATGGGAAAATCCTTCTCGACTAGTGAGTGGTGGTCTCAAAGTTAAAGTTCAACGTTGTGTACTTGAATATTTTGCAGTCAGCAAAATCTCAGCTTACAAGGCCTATACCTAACTAGGGAAGATATTTCTTTTTTTGGAAAAAACAGAGAACAAAACACTGGGCAGTTGGTAGATCCACCTATTAGCTGCAGACATTGCAAGGTGTCTTTTTATTTACACTTTAGTTAATTATTTAAACTTGTCTGATTCTAGATCATCAAAATTAAAGCGTATGAAAAAACAAAGGATAGAGGAATTAACTCAATCTCAAAAGGAGCTATGTATAAGTACTATACTTGATTATGAATCTATAATTGAAGATTTTTATTTCAAGAAACATAAAAAGAAGAGGAAAGTCCATTTTGCCCCCCGGAAATTGTCATCGAGTTTAAAAGACCCCTCTAATTCCAACGGACATTATACACCCTCATCTCCTAAAACCATTTAAAACACCCCCCTATAACAGTAAAGGGTGGTTTTGAGGGCGGTTTCAGGGTTTTTTAAACTCGATGACAAGTTCAGGGGGACAAAATGGACATTACTCTTTATTTTATATTTTACTTTTTTCTATAAGCTTCTATTTAGGAAAGTAAATTGTTTAATGACTATTTGAGCTATATACTATTTTGATATTACAAATAAGTTTTTTGCTAAATAATAGTAGATACCTCGCATTACGAATAAGGTGATTGCTCAAAGATATTTGATATTTCTCAATTTATGTTCCATATCTTTGATTAATTCGAAAACCAATTTATTGGGAATATCTTATTGAGAATTTGTAGAACAAAATTTTATTGGCCATTAGAATTCTTAAAACAAATTCTCAATAGTAAATACCTCAAATAATCTTATAAGAAATAACAAAATATAAAACAAAAAGTAAAGTCCATTTTGCCCCCTTAAACTTGTCAGCGAGTTTAACCCCCCCCCCTAAAACCACCCTCAAAACCATTGTTTACTGTTGTCGGGGGGTGTTTTAAACGGTTTTAGGAGATGAGGGTATATAATTGAAACGACCCGGTTTTCCAATGACGGAAAACCAAACTCTCTGTACCCTTGTGGTAGTCCCCGGATCAGTCGCTACCACGTACAGAACTCGAAACAGTCGAATAACAGTTCCAAACCATCGATAAAGCATCACAGAGTTATAAAGTTATTACAATCCCGAAACAGGGTTCAAATTATTCGCCACACAGAGCTAGGCAAGCAAAGTAAAGATAACTAGCGCTAGGAAGCTTGTCGGTAGATCACCATCTTCACGTCTCCTCCACAGGCGGGCTTGAGCGTAGACCGTCGCCTAGTCGTACCAGTAGTCGAAGTTGGAGTCGAACTCCACCTCATCTCCCGGATACTCACTCTCTGTTCCCAAGGACTAACATACTAATGATATACAATAATGTCAAAGACAAGGAAAAAGGCTTGGGGTTTCCCTATGCGAGCAGCAATGTAAATACTCCTCGATTAGTGCTCCTCAGGCGGCGGCTCCTGATCGTAAATTAGAGTAAGTCTAGGGGCCTATTTGCAAATAAGAGACAAATGGAACCCAAGAAAGATCCAAATAACCTCAATTGCATTTTTAAAGTCTTATTCATGATTTTAGAAAATTATAGAAGTTGATGTCACATTTTTCCGAGTTAAACTGAATTAGTTATGAATTTTCTAAGTTAAAAGCATTTTCTGAAATTATTAAACGTATTTTGGAAAACGGAAAACCCAGAAAAAAAACCACAGCGCGACACGTGGCCTGCTGACGTCATCATGACGTCAGCACAGGGGCCACCGGGTGATGACGTTAGTAGTGGGTCTTGCTGACGTCATTGTTGACCGGTCAACGATCAAGGGTCAGAGGTCAATGGGCCCCACACGTCAGCGCGTGGGTCCTACCGGTCAGTGGGGGCCGATCACTGACTGATGGGCCCCCGCGGTCAGCGCGGCACCGCAGGCTCGGCTCGCCCTTTGGGCCGAAACCGGTTTGGGCCGGCCTGCGGCCCGGGGGCGCTTGGCCCAACACGAGGCGTAGCCCAGGGATCAGCTGCGGCAACGCGGCGATCCCGTGCGGCCAGCGCCCATGTGGCCAACCGCGTGCAAAACGGGGGCGGCCGTGCGCACGCCTGCCAGGCGCTCGGCGAAATGCCGCAAAGGCATGGCCGAACGCCGGCGAGCGTGCGCTCGCCGCGTTCCCGTGCGCGAGCGTTCCGGTGTGCGTGCGTTCGCGTGCGCGAGCCAGCGCATCGCGCACGAGTGCGTGGGCGAGCGCGGCGAGGCGCCGCGACGTGGCTTGGCAGCCGGAACAGCTCGCCGCGACGGCGAACCCGTGGGGCAGCGGCTACGCGCGCCCACGGTCGCGTCCATGGCCAAAAGGTGCGCCTTTGGGGCTCCTGCAAGCGGCACGACGGCCCGACAGAGAGGGTAGGGTTCCTAGCGGCTGCGGCACTATGGTTGGCTCACGGCGACCCACCGGAGCGGAGAAGAGGCGTGGCGAGGCAACGGGCCCACCTTGGGCTCGAAAAAGACGGGCTAGGCGGTACAGGGGGATTGGCGAGGCCGTGGCGAGTCGAGGCAGGCAGGCGTGGTGTTGAGGTGCGGCTCGTGGTCGGCGTTCTCGTCCCCGGCTTGGCGGCGTCGATGTCGGTGTTCAACTCCCGCAGTGGCGTGGCTCGGTGCTCTTCTTTGTCCCGCGAGCTCCGCCTTGGCTCCAGGCACGGCAAGGCACCTCCTTGTCGTGGCCCTCTCCCTTCTCCTCCTCCTCTCCCTTCTCCTTCTTCTTCTCCGGTTGCGGAGGGTGGAAAGGGGAAAACCCCCAAATTGGCGGCTAGGGTTCGAGGGAAGGGCGCACGTGTACTTGTAGACGACGGCTAGGGTTCGAGGACACCCGCGGGAGTAGGTAGGGGATTGCGACGTGATGGACGGCGGCGGTGAGCAGGGAAGCCGGCGTGGACACGCGGCGTGCATCCAAGGGCTTGGCGGCTAGGGTTTGGAGGGGCAAAAGGGGGTCACGGGCAGCGCAGGGCGTGCAGCGCGCGTGACCGGTCTCCAGAAGGTTCCCGTGGCGCGGCTGGGACAGCACGGGAGGCCGGCAGCGGCAGGGTCATGCGAATCGCGTGACCCTATCGGGAGGTAGGGGGTAAAGCTGACAGGTGGGGCCGGCCTGTCAGCGAGAAGAGAGGAGGGCGGCTGCGCGCGCGAGGGAGAAGAGAGGCAGCGCCGACAGGTGAAACCGGCGGGACAGAGAGAGAGAGGGAGAGCGTGGCGCGATAGCTTGGCGCCGACAGGTGGGACCCACCTGTCAGTGAGAGCGAGGGCACGAGCGCGGCTGGGCCGTCGGCCTGCTGGGCTGCGATGCGAGAGAGGGAGAGAGAGAGAGTTGGGCCGGGCTGGTTATAGGTGTAGGCCGGGATTCCGGGTTAGATTTAGTTAGAGCCCAAGTTAGTTTTAAGTTTAGAATTTGAATTTAAATTCAAATTCAAACCCCACTCAAAGATCCAAATAAAAACCAGTGAGAAGTCCAAATGCCACCCTATCATTTCAATGGTCCTTAGGCAATAAATGAACTTTTTCTAGGAATTTTTGGGGAGAGAAAAGAAGACATCCTTAGGGCAAGCCAAACTTTTCAAGCACAACCAAAGTTTTAAAAATTTTCCGATTTTGAAAATAGTGGACTGTTACAGACTCCCCCCCTTAAAAGAATCTCGTCCTCGAGATTTAAGAACTAACCTCGGTCTCGAAGAGATACGGGTACAACTCCTTCATCTTGGCTTCTTTCTCCCAGGTAGCTTCTCATTCTGTGTGATTGCTCCACAACACCTTGCATATTGGAATGCTCGTCCTTCTGGTCCCTTTCGTTGCCCGGTCCAAGATCCTCACCGGGTGCTCCAGGTACTCCAGGGTCTCTTGTAGATCTAGCACATCTGCTGGGACTTGTTCCTCCGGGACTCTCAAGCACTTTCTCAGCTGAGATACATGAAACACCGGATGCACTCCCGCAAGCTCCTGTGGTAGCTTGAGCTGGTAGGCCAAACTGCCAATTCTCTTCTCTATCTGGTATGGGCCGACGAACCTCGGCGCAAGCTTCCCTTTTACATGAAACCTCTTTGTGCCTCTGAGTGGTGAAACCTTGAGGTAGACGTAGTCTCCGACCTCAAAGGTTAACTCTCGTCTCCTCTTGTCAGCGTAGCTCTTCTGTCGGGTCTGGGCTATCTTGAGGTTCTCTCGGATCTTGGCCACATTCTCTTCAGCTTGTTTGATCATATCTGGTCCAAAGATGATCCGTTCTCTGGTCTCGGACCACATCAAAGGTGTCCTACACTTCCTTCCGTAGAGGGCTTCAAAAGGCGACATCTGCAAGCTTTCTTGATAGCTGTTGTTGTACGAGAACTCGGCATATGGCATATGGCAAGCTTTTCTCAACACGCAGGCCCTCAACAGATCCTCCAGGATCTGGTTCACTCTTTCCGTCTACCCATCTGTCTGCGGGTGATAAGCTAAGCTATACTTCAAATCAGTCCCCAAAGTCCTGTTCAAACTCTGCCAGAACCTAGAGGTGAACTCCAATCCTTGGTCCAATACTATGCTCTTGGGTGCACCATGGAGCCTCAAGATGTGTTCCACATAGAACTCCGCTAGCTTCTCCACTTGATGTTTCTCCTTGATAGGTATGAAGTGAGCTACCTTGGTCAGTCGGTTAATGATGACCCATATGGCATTGTGGCCCCGCTGTGAGCGCGGCAGACCAACCATGAAATCCATGCCAATTTCATCCCATTTCCACATGGGAATCTCCAGGGGTTGTAGCAGCCCTGCTGGCCTTTGATGTTCGGCCTTGATTCTCTTGCAAGTGTCGCATCGGGCTACGTACGTGGCGATGTCTCCCCTCATATTCTTCCACCAGAAACGATCCTTCAAATCCTGATACATCTTCGTGCTACCCGGGTGTATAGAATATCTCGAGTGGTGCTCTTCCTTCAGAATGATTTGTCGGATCTCCTTGTCTCGGGGTACACAGATACGATCCCCAAGCCAAACAGTGCCTTCTTCATCGACCCGATAGTCAGCCATCTTGCCTTCAGTTTTGAGTCTCAGGATTTTCTTGATTTTGGGACATTCCTTCTGCGCCTGCTTGATTCAGTCCTCTAGATCGTATTTCACCCTCAGCTCGTGTAGCTGGCCTTGCTCTACTATCTCCAGCTTCATCTCTAAGAGTTCCTCATATAGCTCGGGCTGGTTCTCCTTTACCATGAGGTTGTTGCAATATACCTTGCGGCTCAGAGCATCTGCCACTACATTGGCCTTGCCCGGGTGATACTGTAGGTTCACATCATAGTCCTTGATCAACTCCAACCATCTCCGTTGCCTCATGTTTAGCTCGGATTGTGTGAAGACATACTTCAAACTCTTGTGGTTGGTGTAGTTGTCGCACTTGTTGCCAATCAGGTAGTGCCTCCATATCTTCAAAGCATGGACCACCGCTGCTAGCTCCAGATCATGGGTAGGGTAGTTCTGCTCATGCTTCCTTAGCTGGCGGGAAGCGTATGCCACAACCTTGCCTCCTTGCATCATTACACACCCGAGCCCCTGTCTCGAGGCGTCACAGTAGATAACAAAGTCCTTCTGAATATCTGGTAGGGTCAGCACTGGTGTAGTGGTAAGGCGGGTCTTGAGCTCTTGGAAGCTTGCTTCACACTTCTCGGACCACTCGAAAGGTGCATCTTTCATGAGTAGCTCTGTCATTGGCTTGGCAATCTTTGAGAAGTTCTCGATAAACCTTCGATAGTAGCCGGCCAAGCCCAAGAAACTTCTGATCTCCGAAACATATTTCGGCTGCTGCCACTCGGACACAGCCTGAATCTTCTTGGGATCGACAGCAACTCCCTCTGTGGACAACACGTGGCCTAGGAAAGCCACCCTCTCCATCCAGAACTCGCACTTGTTGAATTTGGCGTACAACTGGTTTTGCCTCAGCTTCTCCAACACGATCCTCAAATGTTCCTCGTGTTCTTCCTCCGTTTCCGAGAAGATAAGAATTTCATCGATAAAAACCACAATGAACTTGTCCAGTTCGTCCATGAAGACCTTGTTCATCATGTTCATGAAGTAGGCAGGGGCATTGGTTAGGCCAAAAGATACAACAGTGAACTCAAAAAGGCCATACCTGATGGTAAAAGCCGTCTTAGGGATATCCTCTGGCTTGATCTTAATTTGATAGTATCCTAACCGTAGATCAATCTTGCTGAAGAACTTAGCCTTTCTCAGCTGATCAAGTAGGTCATCAATCCTTGGCAGCGGGTACTTGTTCTTGATGGTGACCGCATTGAGAGCGCGGTAGTCAACACACATCCATAGAGTACCATCCTTCTTCTTGACGAACAACACTGGTGATCCCCACGGTGAAGCACTCGGTCGGATATATCCCTTCTCCTACAGCTCCTTTAGCTGCTTCTTCAGTTCTTCCAGCTCCACTGATGACATTCAGTATGGTTGCTATGCAATCGGTGCTGTACCTGGCACCAAGTCGATCACAAACACCACGTCCCGATCCGACGGAAGTCCCGGTAGCTCCTCTGGGAATACGTCTGGGAATTCGCGCACTACCGGAACATCGTCCACGGTCTTCTCCTCCTTCGGCTCATCCTCTGCATCGGCTCTCTCAATCATTAGGCACAGCTAGGAGACTTATGACGACTTGAGCGGTACCAACTCGACCTTCCCTCCCTCGGGGTGAACCAAGGTGACAAGGCATGGGTCACAAGATATTACGCCTTTATGGGCAGTCAACCAACCCATCCCAAGGATCACATCTATTCCTTCTGACTTCAGGGCCGTCAGGTTGGCCTGGAACTCCTGGCCTCCCATTAGCATACGAACTCCCTTGCACGCTAGGGTGCACCTCAAATCACCTAAGGGTGAGCTGGTGACTATAGGTCGAGCTCGTAACTCAACGGGGAGAGACTGCTTGTCCACAAACTTGGTCGAAACAAAAGATCTAGTAGCCCAGAGTCAAAAAGAACCAAAGCAGGTACATTATCAACTAAAAACTCACCGATCACCACGTCGGGCGCATCCCTGGCTTCCTCCTCTGTAAGGTGGTTGAGGCGGCCTTGGACCTCCTGAGGCTGCGCTCGAGCTGATGTAGGCGTGCCTCTCATAGCGGATCCCGGAGCGCGTGCTGGCGTAACGGCTCCCTTCTTCTCAGGACACTCGAAAGAGCGGTGTCCAGGCTTCCCACAAGCATAGCAGGTGTAGGTTGGCTTCTGTACTGGTGCTGGTATGTTGAAACCCCCTCCTGGCGAGGTAGTAGAGCTGTTGCCCCGAGCACTGGGGATAGTAGAGCTGTTCCCACCAAAGCTGCGCTCGAACTGGCTGGGTCCTGGACGAAAACCTCCACCTCTAGCGGGTAGCTGGGCCCAAACCTCTGAGCAGGCCTGTCGCGGTTCTGGAACTCTGGCTTCCTCTTCCTGTTCTTGAGACTGTCCTCCAGGTCGAGCCTTTCACGCTCGATAGCAATGGCGCGATCGACCATGCTGCGGAAACTCCTGTGCTCGGAAGTGACCAGTCCCTGGCGGATCCCACGGTGCAAGTCTCTCTTGAACCACAGCTGCTTTTGATCATCATTACAGGTCTCATCTGGGGCATACCTCATCATGCGCAAGAAGTGCTGCAGATACTCCTCGACACGTAGGGTGCCCTGGGTCATAGTGCGAAACTCCTGTGCCTTCTACATCATCACCTCCTTCGGGATGTGGTGGTCCCGGAAAGCCTTGCAAAACTCATCCCAAGTGATAGCAGCTGGGTTGGGATGAGTCTCACAAAAGCTGTCCCACCAGGCCCTAGCAGACCCGGTCATCTAGTGTGCGGCGATTGCCACACACGCCTCATCATTGCAGTCAGTGAGATCCAGCTTTGACTCGATAACCCTCAGCCAGTCCTCTGCATCCAGCGGATCTGTGGAATGGCCGAAGGTGGGTGCCTTGAGGCGGATGAATCCCTCAATCTTCTTCTGCAATTCCACAACTGGTGGCTGGCGGTGACCCTGCTGTCACGGCTGTCCTTGGAAGACGGCAACCATGTCGGTCATCCGCTCCATCACACGAGTCTGTCTCTCCAGGATGTCTACCAAGTTGGGAGCCTGGGGTAGCTACTTAGCTGGTGGCGCTTTCCCCTGCGCTCCATTGCCTGCCGCAGGCTGTGGCGCAGGCTCTGCCTCGATCTCCTCGTCAACCTCCTCCTCTTGGTTGTTCCTCTGCTCGGCGTTGACCACCGGTGGCGAGTCAACGGGAGCAGGCGCGGGGGCAGGTGCTGGCACAGGTGTGGGCTGCGGTACCCGACCTCGAGCACGCCTCATGCCTCGTCCCAAGGGTGTTGCTTCCTCCTGGGCGGCTTCCTCGAAGCGCAGGGCGAGCCTGTTGGATCTCCAGATCGACATCTTCTGCACACAAGCGTGGGTTGAAGATAAAGGGGTCATGGGGGGTTAGCCTCACAGTCACACTAAGGGGGAGTATAACACACAAAGGATTCATACCAGAAACAAAATAGTTTGCCAATTATAAATTCTACCAAACAGAGGTAACAACCATGAAACTCACGATAACATCCATTAAGAACCAGACACACCAGACAATGGATACATCAGAGCGGTGCCTCTAGGCTACTCCTGAACCTTGAAGAGCACACGCGAAGCGACTCTACATCGTGGTCACTTACAAAAGATGGGGTTCAACACTACCCACACAAGACTTGACACTAAGCATGACTGACTTGCCGGAATGGGTCATCGGCTTACAAGATTATTCTAGGTATCTTACAACTCTGACTAGGTCCTGAACTCTACTGGTCGGTCACCTGCTCCTCCTGGGCCCGCTGGGCGCACGCCCGGGTGTACTCCTCGAGGTGCACCTCAGACCCTGGCCCCCAGAAGTACCAAAGGAAGGGATCGTCGCGGCGTGGCTTCTTGGGTGCGGGCACTGGCTCCTCCTCATGCTGCTGCTCTCCATCCTTGTACTCCGCGAGGACCCATGCCTCCAAGTCCCTTAGTCTCTGGGCCTCCCGTCGGTGGTACTCAAGCTCCTCCTCAGTGCGAATCAGCTCGGCGTCCATCGTGTCCAGGTATCCCACGGTCTCGCGTAGCTGAGTACTCTTGCGGTCGAGATCCTGGATCCGATCCTCCAGCTTCTTTGCCACCTCGGCGACCCTTTCCTGGTAGGTAACCCTCACTGTAAGATCCAACGTCATCAGCTGCCTGATAGCATGAGCCTTCTGCTTGTTGAGTTCTACCAGCTCTCGAAGCTCATCCATCAGCTCCTGGATCGTCTCGTCGGTGACAGCATGGTAGGTCAACAGCTGTTGAAGGGCTTTGTTCCTTGCGGCGAGAGCTCTTTTCTTCTGGCGCGTGAGATCATCGCGGTGGATCTTGAAGGTTTCATGCTGCTCCTCCATCTCCTCCTCTAACTCATGCTACCGAAGGGACCCTGCCATCACCTCCTCAACCAGTATCTTCTTCTCCTTGGAAAGCTGAAGGTTGCACCGCGTGAGCTCTGCCTTCTCCTTGGCAAGCTAGTCGATCTTCTTCTTGAGTTCCTCCTTCTCCCTGCGTAGCATTCCCACATCCTGATCCCTGAGGTGGAGCTCCCGGTCCATAGCGTGGATGCATCGGGTAGCCACCCGGAGCTGCTCCTCTGGCTCTGCAAGGGCATCACGATGGTAGCGACACACATTCTCTGCAAAGTGCTTCTGCGAAAAGAGTGCCTGAGGGAGATAGCGGTAGGGGGTGTCCTCTAGCCTCTCGCCGATCTCAGCGTGCACCCATCTGATAGCCTCCCTTGCTGCTGTCTGGATGGCATTGGCCGTGCCTTCCTCCTGAGCCTGCACGATGGTCCCTTTGAACCCGGGCACCATAGGATCTGCTCCGATCCTCAAGGTCACGAAAGCCTGACCTTCCTCCTCTGAACCCTGAACCTTCCCCTGGTAGATCGCCTTGGTGTTCAGTCCCAGTCTCTCGATCATCTCATCCAGCAGAGTTGGGAAACCTCGGTAGCTGGCGGGATTGATCTTGATCAGTCTCCACTCCTGGGGCTCCATCTGGACAAGGGAGAGGTCAAGTTAGCGTGAGATAAGAAGAATTTTTTCCAAAATAGTTCAAGGCGAGAAGTCAAATTTTTCAACATACAAGGCTTTATATACAATAGAGCGTAAGAGAGTCCTACTACTATCGGCCAATCCTAAGGCTGCGGTCTAGGGTCAAGCCTGGCTCTGGTACCAACTGAAACGACCCGGTTTTCCAATGACGGAAAACCGAACTCTCTGTACCCTTGTGGTAGTCCCTGGATCAGTCGCTACCACGTACAGAACTCGAAACAGTCGAATAACAGTTCCAAACCATCGATAAAGCATCACAGAGTTATAAAGTTATTACAATCCCAAAACAGGGTTCAAATTATTCGCCACGCAGGGCTAGGCAAGCAAAGTAAAGATAACTAGCGCTAGGAAGCTTGTCGGTAGATCACGATCTTCATGTCTCCTCCACAGGCGGGCTTGAGCGTAGACCGTCGCCTAGTCGTACCAGTAGTCGAAGTTGGAGTCGAACTCCGCCTCATCTCCCGGATACTCACTCTCTGTTCCCAAGGAATGGAACAGGCACACGTCACCGACTGAATGCAGCTTTAAGTGGACTAACATACTAATGATATACAATAATGTCAAATACAAGGAAAAAGGCTTGGGGTTTCCCTATGTGAGCGGCAATGTAAATATATAAGCAACTTCATCCCATCCAAATCCCACGATACTGTCCCCGGGCGAGTCCCCTCACAAGACGGGTACCCGGGGGCCTTCACCTCAACACACACCTCCATCACTCGGTGATGCACAGCTTGAGAAGCTGATATCTCAAGAGGGATAATCGGATCCCAAGGCAGGCGGAGCACTACCTACCTCTCCCCGGGTACGCCTACAACCTCACCCGCTCACCTATAGAGGGAGGAAAGCAAATCCCAAAGCAATGGCCGACCGGCCGAAGTAGCACTGCGCTATCCATGACCAAGGTCACAGCTATACGTATAGATCATAACACTCTGCAGAGGTTATACACCTGTACCCAACCCGGGCTGCGACTGGGGATCAACCAGTCGAGACGCAGCCCACCACTAGTACCTCCTAGTAAGAATGGCACCCTCCTGAACTCCCGGGTCTGGCTGCCTTCGGCCGCAGTCGTCGGCACCCAGGGAGATGTGAAAGCATACCACCAGGGCTGCCCATCGGGGGTGTAAGGCACGAGCACTCACCCCTCACACATTCACAAACTGTGATCTCCGCATTCGGGTGCTACCTTAGCTAGGCTAGTCGTTACCGGTCACATCTCAGGCAAGTTGGCGTGTACGGAACAGTGAACACAGATCAGTCAACAAGGTTTAAGGTATCGGTACGGGAGGCAGTCTTCCTTCCTCACCCTCTCAAGTAACCTCCTACACCTGGCTCCAAGTCATAAAACCACTAGGGGGTCCAACCCCCCCTAGGGTCTACCAGGTGACCAGAAGTCACCCTGCCCCAACATAAGATTGGGTTGTTATTACCCGCACCGGTAAGACCTAGTAAGGTCAAAATCACCATACACCTTCCCAGTTTTATCCCCACACTCACGCCAAGAATATCTACCACATATCCCGCACACAAGCAAGCATAGCATCTCATCATCATCATATAACAAGGTACGATATGATAAGCAGTAGGTGACAAGACATACGAAAAGTAAAACAGGCTATGCAAGGTTCACAGCTCAAGCAACGCATGCAAGCATAGCATATCTAGTAAGCAATGCCTATAGGAATTCAAAGAAGCAGTCGGGCGTGAACCTGAGCGAGTGGGGTAGTCGTCTTCCTCGGTGTAGTGGTCCTCCTCGGTGAGTGCTCCTCCAGCGGCGGCTCCTGATCGTAAATTAGAGTAAGTCTAGGGGCCTATTTGCAAATAAGAGCCAAAAGGAACCCAAGAAAGATCCGAATAATCTCAATTGCATTTTTAAAGTGTTATTCATGATTTTAGAAAATTATAGAAGTTGATCTCACATTTTTCCGAGATAAACTGAATTAGTTATGAATTTTCTAAGTTTAAAGCATTTTCTGAAATTATTAAACGTATTTTGGAAAACGGAAAACCCAGAAAAAACCACAGCGCGACATGTGGCCTGTTGACGTCATCATGACGTCAGCACAGGGGCCACCGGGTGATGGCGTCAGTAGTGGGCCCTGCTGACGTCATCGTTGACCGGTCAACGGTCAAGGGTCAGAGGTCAGTGGGCCCCACACGTCAGCGCGTGGGTTCCTGCGGTCAGTAGGGGCCGGTCACTGACCGGTGGGCCCCCGCGGTCAGCGCGGCACCGCAGGCTCGGCTCGGCCTTTGGGCCGAAACCGGGGGCGCTTGGCCCAGCACGAGGTGCAGCCCAGGGATCAGCTGCGGCAACGCGGCGATCCCGTGCGGCCATCGCCCGTGTGGCCAACCGCGTGCGAAACGGGGGCGGCCGTGCGCACGCCTGTCAGGCTCTCGGCGAAATGCCACAAAGGCATGGCCGAACGCCGGCGAGCGTGCGCTCGCCGCGTTCCCGTGCGCGAGCGTTCCCGTGTGCGTGCGTGCGTTCGCGTGCGCGAGCCAGCGCATCGCGCACGAGTGCGTGTGCGAGCGCGACAAGGAGCCGCGACGCGGCTCGACGGCCGGAACGGATCACCGCAACGGCGAACCCGCGGGGCAGCGGCTACGCGCGCCCACGGTCGCGTCCATGGCCAAAAGGTGCGCCTTTGGGGCTCCTGCAAGCGGCACGACGGCCGGACAGAGAGGGTAGGGGTTCTTAGCAGCGGCGGCGCTATGGTTGGCTCACGGCGACCCACCGGAGCAGAGCAGAGGCACGGCGAGGCAACGGGCTCACCTTGGGCTCGAAAAAGACGGGCTAGGCGGTGCAGGGGGATTGGCGAGGCCGTGGCGAGTCGAGGCAGGTAGGCATGGTGTGGAGGTGCGGCTCGTGGTCGGCGTTCGTCCTCGTCCACGGCTTGGCGGCGTCGACGTCGGTGTTCAACTCCCGCAGTGACGTGGCTCGGTGCTCTTCTTTGTCCCGTGAGCTCCGCCTTGGCTCCAGGCACGGCAAGGCACCTCCTTGTCGTGGCCCTCTCCCTTCTCCTCCTCCTCTCCCTTCTCCTTCTTCTTCTCCGGTGCGGTGGGTGGAAAGGGGAAAACCCCAAATTGGCGGCTAGGGTTCGAGGGAAGGGCGCACGGGTACTTGTAGACGACGGCTAGGGTTCGAGGGCACCCGCGGGAGTAGGTAGGGGCTTGCGACGTGATGGACGGCGGCGGTGAGCAGGGAAGCCGGCGTGGACACGCTGCGTGCATCCAAGGGCTTGGCGGCTAGGGTTTGGAGGGGCAAAAAGGGGTCACGGGCAGCGCGGGGCGTGCAGCGCGCGTGAGCGGTCTCCAGAAGGTTCCCGCGGCACGGCTGAGAAAGCGTGGGAGGCCGGCGGCGGCAAGGTCATGCGAATCGCGTGACCCTGTCGGGAGGTAGGGGGTAAAGCTGACTGGTGGGGCTGGCCTATCAGCGAGAGGAGAGGAGGGCGGCTGCGCGCGCGAGGGAGAAGAGAGGCAGCGCCGACAGGTGGGACCGGCGGAACAGAGAGAGAGGGGGAGAGCGCGGCGCGATCTCGGCGCCGACAGGTGGGACCCACCTGTCAGTGAGAGCGAGGGCCCGAGCGCGACTGGGCCGTCGGCCTGCTGGGCTGCGACGCGAGAGAGGGAGAGAGAGAGTCTGGGCTGGTTCTAGGTGTAGGCCGGGATTCCGGGTTAGATTTAGTTAGAGCCCAAGTTAGTTTTAGGTTTAGAATTTGAATTTAAATTCAAATTCAAACCCCACTTAAAGATCCAAATAAAAACCAGAGAGAAGTCCAAATGCCACCCTAGCATTTCAATGGTCCTTAAGCAATAAATCGACTTTTTCTAGGAATTTTTGGGGAGAGAAAAGAAGACATCCTTTGGGCAAGCCAAACTTTTCAAGCACAACAAAAGTTTTAAAAATTTTCCCATTTTAAAAATAGTGGACTCTTACAATAATGTCCGGTTTTGGAGTTCAGGGGGGTCTTTTAAACTCGATGACAAGTTCAGGGGGCAAAATAGACTTTACTCTAAAAAGAATGATGTTGTTTATTAGGTAAAGACTGTACAACCAAGATTAAATGGATATGATACTTGCTATATCATGTTCTACGCAATACAATATATTATATATTATTTTACTATTTATTTCACTAGTCTAATAGGCATCACCCTAGAGTCCCATATACAGGCCCCGTTTACGCTGGGACGGCCCTGTACCTACATACACGCACATTCAAATTGAGCATGTGATCGGCCAGGTTGGTGGTTGTTAATCCATAAAAGGAAACTGTTTACTGGTCCCATCATTATAAATGGATCTGGGTGGTTGTTAATCCATAAAAAGAAACTGTTTACTGGTCCCATCATTATAAATTATGGATCTAGGTGGTTGCAAATTAAAAAATGTGATCAAAGATGGATGTAGTCCCACCGTTATATAAATAGGCTAGAAGTAACCTGAAGGCCAATAATACACCTTCCAATTCGCTAGCTAGACAGCTAGCAGCAACAATGGGTGGTGCTGAGGTGAGGAAGTCCTCGCCGGCGCGCATGATCAGGCCACCGGAGCTGCTGCCCGTGACCGTGACGACGAACGGTACCATAAAGCTCACATCTTTCGATAGAGGATGTGTCAAGGTTCCTGTCACAGTATTG
Source organism: Digitaria exilis (assembly GCA_015342445.1). NCBI lineage: Eukaryota > Viridiplantae > Streptophyta > Magnoliopsida > Poales > Poaceae > Digitaria > Digitaria exilis. Next base: position 1,302,378 of record JACEFO010001608.1, read on the forward strand.
CTAGTGTTTGAGCATATGGGCCGTGAGGCCACTGACAAGATAAAGAGGGCGCTGTCCCAGGCACTTGTCCACTACTACCCTTTTGCTGGTCGTATTATTATTTCTTCTTCAGGAGCTGTCGACGGTGACGAATTCAGCATCCGCTGCACCGGCGACGGTGTGGAATTCCTCACTGCATCCATGGACTGTAGCTTGAAGGAAGCCAAGATCTTGGACGAGTCCTCATGTGGAAAGATAAACCCCCTACGCAACGAGCTTGCCATCTTATACCCATTTGGGAGCTATGGCTCGGAAGACGACCCTCTATTGTCTGTGCAGGTGACAGAGTTCTCTTGCGGCGGGCTCGTCCTCGGGGTGTCATGGAGCCACGCCATCGCCGCCGCTGCCGGGATGGCCCAATTCCTAGCCGCCGTCGGTGAGCTCGCCCGTGGGTCTCCATCACCTTCCGTGGTTCCGGTCAGGTGGGACGATGTTGTCTCCAGACTTGAGCCGTGGCCGAGTCCAATGCTGCAAGCCATGTTGGCATGCCCTGAGACACAAGGCTTGGAGCTTACTGCCAATCTCGATATCACCATCCCCTCGGCCTTGATCAAATGTGTCAAGGCTGACTACCTCAGCTGCGGTGGCTTCGATGGACAGCCATGTACAGTCAGGGCCGCCTCCAGAAATTTGAGACCCCGGTGCGAAATAAAAAAAGGGCCCCAATTTTACTTAAAAAATACTTTTTTAATATAACTAAGACAATTTCATATGTTCATGTAACTTCAAGATATGCTATTCGGACAATAATTAGCAATATATCAAGTCTGAAATAATATAAACACATTGTACAAACCTCATTTTATACTATAAAAAACATCATCTGTCTAGTATTTCTTAAAATAAAATCTTCAATTATATTTTCGTAATTGATCTTCTCTAGGTCATCCTTTCCAATTGCTATTGTTGCCAACCCATTAAGCCCTTCTAGAGTCATGGTAGAACATTCAACAACTTGAGTTTAGAAAAACTCCTTTCCGCAGAATTAGATTACTGATTTGATTAGTGATGGGGGAGACAACAACAGTGATAGAAAAATAAAAAGGTCAAGAATCATAATCTCACTCTCGCGGTCTCACTTTTGCCCTTTCAGCCTTTCCTCATCTACTCGGCTGGTCGCCGGTCGGCCCTTTTTCTGTCTTCCCCGGCGATCAGCGGTGGCACGGCATGGTGCTGTGTCGATGCTGTGCACCTGTGTTGTGCGCTGAGATTAGATCGGCCAATTGCGTGTGCGATACCTAGACATCTTCTATTCTAGTTATTTTAGAGCACGAGGCCTGGACTTCTAGTCTTTCACGATGCCTTCCTGGACTTCTGAATGGGCCATCGGCCTCTGAATTCTCATTGGCTTGGGGGCCCTGAATTTTTGGGGCCCGGATCGGTCGGGCACCCTGCGCCTGTCCATCGACGGCCCTGTGTACAGTGTTCGAGGTCGTCGTCGCTGTCGTATGGCGATGCCACATCCGCGCAACCATGTCCAACAACAACCCAGGGAACCCAGCTTACCTTTCATTTGCGAGCAATATGCGCAAGTATGTGGGTGCCAAGGATGGCTACTACGGCAACTGCGGTGCCGACCGCCTTATCTCTGGTGCGACAAGGAGCTCCGTGGCCGAGGCAGGCTTCCTGGATCTCATCAAGATGATCAAGCGTGCCAAGGACCAGTTGCCTGACAATGACCAGCTGATGCAAGGGCTTCGTGACCGGTATGACCTGATGCATGTGACGTCATGGAGAAATGTTGGGTTCGAACAGGTTGATTTCGGGGGCGGTGCGCCGGCGAGGGTGATGTTCCACGGGCGAGAAGGAGGGACACCGCCGGTGCCGATTTGCATAATGAATCCCGCGTGCAAGGGGATGGATGGAGTCAACCTGCTGTTGGTCACCGCGAAGGAGCATGTCGATGCAATTCTTGGGGAACTAGCAAAGCACACATGATGATATATTGGTGCCTCTGCTGTATGCCTAGCCTGCCTGTGTTAAGAGTTGATCAGGTGCGTTTTGGGCTGTGGTGAAAAGATCACATGCATGTGCTGTCGGACCTGGTGTGCTGTGCTAAAAAAATCCTCTCAAGTGGTGTTTGTGTGTGTTCATGTTCTAGCTTGTGCATGTCTCCATCCATCTGAGAGAAGTTAGCTAGCAAGTAGTGCTCGCTGCGCAGAGTTGAGTGCCTGTGTGCTTAGCTAAACGCGTGATCAGTTTCAGCATTGTGTGCCCCTCGAAACGTCAATATAACAGCACAAAACCCTGTATACAAATAAGAAGACACCAAATAAAATGAATAAAAAACATTTTTGGTTTCCATTAAATTTGAGCTCTTTTACAGCGCACAATACTAGGTTATACTTGTATAAAAAAAAGAACTAGTACGTAATAATCTAACGGTTGAGATTAATTGTATACTACTCAAAACAACGTCAGTGACATATGTGGTATATTAGAGTAGTAGGGTGGTATAAGGGTAATATAGCAAATAAATTCAAATGACACCACCGAACACTGCCGCGCCATCGCCTGGCGAGTCCACGGCCATCACGAACAGCTACTCGTCTTCCTCGCGCAACAGCCGGAGGCCTTGTGTGCTGGAGCCGGGGCGGGGGCCTGCGACGCCGAGGCCTGCATTGCCACAGCGGAAGGCACCAGAACTGAGAGTGGGAGGGCGTGCCGTAGGCGACGGTGACCTTATAGACATCCCTGGTCGACGGCGAGGTGGCCGGCGAGCGTCCGCGGCGAGCAGAGGAGAGAGCAGCCGGGCTTTGGGCGTGCTGCCCTCGCAGTTGGCGCGGAAGTAGGGGATGAAGGCCCTACGGCTGTACTCCTCGAACTCGAACGGCGCGCGTGTAGGCGGACGAGGCGGTGCCGTGGTAGCGGGAGGTCCGGCAACGGTGACCTGGTAGCTTCATGTGACAGCTGCAGCAAGCCACGTGCTTGTGCCTCACCGCGCACTGCACACTAATTGATAGATCGGAGACGTCAACGAACAGTAGAGCTTGGCCTTCTCCACCTGAACCGTTGCCAGCGGCGGCTGCTTTCTCGGGAGCAGGAGGAAGCACCGCCCTCGGCCCCTGCCAGCCGGGGCAGCAGCATCAACGGCGGCCTTGGCATCGTGACTTGACCCCGGCGCAAGCAACTCGAGCCCAGGCTGCTCATCCTGCGTCCTCACCACCATCGAACGTGCGCTCGCTACCCATCCCTTTCCTCTGCGTGCAGCCGAGAGTGTTGGAAGCAACAACAATTTGAGATTTCGTGGGGGATCGGAGGTCCGGGGCACTGCCGTGGATGATTTGATGATTATCGGTGGATACATAGAAAGTCTATTACCAAATTAGTTAAGCAAAAAATACTAGTTTATCCCTAATTAATGAATGATCATATTTGATTTATACCTTATGCTACTGGATCCTAGTATTGTGTACTGTAAAATAGCTCTTAAATTTTCTCATGTTTTGTGCATAAAAAATTAATTAGGAAATAGTTGAGCTCATAGCAAAGAAGTGAAGTCTAAACTCTCTCACCTCTCTTTCTCGGCATTATCTCTAAATCGCTATCAATTAGGGTTCTCCTCTCTTCATCAATCAGAGCCACCCTCCAGAATATCTCCTCTCCAGTCCAAGCGACACAGTACACACGCGAAGCACGCGCCCTAGCTACCTTCTCTGTCCCTGTGCCGGCAATTAATTCTGCAAGAGAATAATCAATAGCAGTAGCACCACCACCAGTAGCACGAGAGCAAACAGCAGCACCATTAACACTCGTACTCCCTCTCCCTGTTCCCTATACATGCTACACATGCAGGCAACCGAGAGCCGAGAGGCAACCAGCAGCAAGCCGCACCCTTCCTCTCTCCATTTGTTGAATTTCGACAACGACGGTGCCAACCATGGCCTTGTTCACTACCGCGACGATGAGATGGAGATGCCGAGCTCAAGTCGCTGCCGGCGGCCACGAGCACAAGCAAAGAAGCCTAGCTGGAGATCGACGCCGAGCGCTGCGAGACGTACGCCGGTGAAGACGAACCGGTTCACCGTTCTGGACACTCAGCCGCCATCAAATGACTACACCACGCCGCGTCTTCTTTCTCTATGACTCCGGCGCATGGACTGCACTGCGTCAACGAATCTCTCTGCATCGAATTTGTACGACTCCTTCGAGCATGGCCAGTCAAGAGAGATCATGAGTTCACCCTCTGATCTCGGCGCAACTGGTGCCTCCGGCACGGGTCCTGCCCCTGGATACTTTTTGATGACCGAACTGTTATTTGTGTTCTTATTTAAATTTGTGTTAAATTTAAACACGTGCTCATGGCTTATTTCACTCACAATAGTCATGTAAATATTTGTGAATATTATTCTAAATCTTGGAATTAAAATATAACTAAATTCACGTAATTTCCCAACAATCTAGAACCCTGATTGCCCCGGTATCCCAAGCAGGATCTCAAATAGGTAACGGTGTCAGAGGCACCTAGTCTCGTTAGAGGTGTGCACGCGACGCCGGCTATGGGGGTGCGGTGTAGCAGCAGAGGGGGAGAAGGAGAGTAGTCGACTCAGATCTAAATCTCGGGGAGAGGAGACATCTTGTTATTAAGCCCAACGTAGGGAGACGGGAGGATGAACCTAGATGGGAACGAATCGGGAAGGCCTAATCAATTCGTCATCAATTGTCATAGCTAGCAAAGTATTCCCCTTCCCGCACTCAAGTCAGCGTCAGGTTCAGGCACAACCTCACCACTCCACGGCCGGGCGAGGCGAGCGAGCACGCGCACGTGTGGCACACCAACCCTCTTACCGGCTTTACAAGGGATGAACCAGTTGCACACCCTTAAATATGAGGGGGCCGCAGCAGTCGTGATGTCATGGAGAAACAAACTGAGCTTTGAACTGGCTTCGACGACGGCCAGCCATGCTCGGTGTTTGAGGTCGTCATCGCCGTCCTATGGCGATGCCACATCTGCGCAACCATGTCCAACAAGAACCCAGTGAACCCAGTGTACCTGTCATTTGCAACTGATATGCGCAAGTACGTGGGTGCCAAGGATGGCTACTACGGCAACTGCAATGTCGATCGCCTACTCGTCGTGCCGACGAGGAGCGCGGCGGCGGAGGCAGCCGTCCTAGATCTCATCAGGATGATCAAGCGTGCCAAGGACCAGCTGCCTGACACGGTGAAGAAGGGGAACCATGACCATCTGATGATGCAACAAGGGTTGGTGATTGGTATGATATGATGCATACTACTAAAAAAATGGTTTTAGGAGACACACCATTTTGGAGCTCAGACGTAGACACAAAAAATGTCCGCCTCCATTAATTCCAGGCATTTACGGAGGCGGAAATTTTTTTATTTTCGAGACAATTGCTCTTGCCCGCCTTCAAAAATCGATTTTAGGAGACGGGTGACTTACAATGTCTGCCTCTGAAAATGATATATTTTCGGAGGAGATCGTTTTAAAACGTCCACCTCCTAAAATTGAATTTCAGAGGCGGACGCTTAAAATGCCCGCCTCCTAAAATGCTATAGCCCAAGCCAAGCCCAACAAAGCCCATTAGCACAACGATATATAACCCTAAGTCTATGGATTCTCCCTCACCCTTTCTCTCCCCCTGTCTCTCTTGCTCACTCGCTAGGCGAAGGTGGCACGCCGCACGCCTTCCGCCGCACACCCCTTGCCCAGCAGCCGCGTGCCTCCACCTCCTCCTCCTTCCCACGTGCCTCCACCTCCTCCTCCCCTCCTCTATCCCCGTGGAAGGCGATGAGGGCGTGCTCGAGCTCGTGCTCGTCGTCGTGGAGGTCCAGGCGGAGGCGGCGGCGACGCATGGAGGCCTAGGTGGATCCAGCCTCCTCTCCTCCAGATCCACCTCTTTGGCTCTCTCTGGCAAGCAGCGACGGTGCGCGTGGAGGTGGACGGCGGCACGACGGTGTGTGGAGGCCTAGGCAGAGGCGGCAACGATGTGTGGAGGCCAAGGTGGATCCAGCCTCATCTCCACCAGATCCGTTCTCTCCGGCGAGCGGCGACGGTGTGTGTGGAGGTTGAGCAGGCGGGTCCGGCCAGAGCGGCAGATCCGGCGGTGGCGCCCTGGATGGGCTTGGTGGGCCCAGATGGGCTTGGCGGGCCTATCTAGGGTTTTGTTTTTTATTTTTTTAACTCGATTAACGGAGGCGGGCAGGAATCCGCCTCCGAAAATACCTCATTAACAGAAGCGCTAGTTCGGAGGCGGATCCAAAAACCTCCTCCAAAAATTGATTTTGCCCGCCTCCGAAAATCATTTTTGTAGTAGTGGCATGTGACGTCATGGAGAGATGTTGGCTTCGAACAGGTTGATCTTGGGGGTGGCGCGCCTGCGAGGGTGATGTTCCACAAGCGAGGAGGAGGGACGCCGCCGGTGCCGATTTGCATAATGTATCCGCCGTGTAAGGGGATGGATGGAGTCAGCTGCTCTTGCTCTCCGTGAAGGAGGAGCATGTCGACGCATTTCTTGGAGAACTAGCAAAGCACACATGATCTGGTTGGTCCCTCTGCTATATGCATGTACGTACATCTTGTATGTTAGTATTAATCTTGTTGTTTATTTTGTTGATCATATTTCATTCATCGAGTGGATGAAGCTGGCTTTTCTTATTCGAGAAGAGATTCAGCAATACCAGTTGTGTCAGGACGCCTTAACGTAGTACTACCTAGGATGTGGTGTATTTTTATTTGGAAGTTGTGTGTGCATTTTTTTTTCATTGTGTTATTTGTACCCCCTCAGTTGTATATTTTCTTTCTTTGTTTGTTCTAATAAAAAATCGGCAAATTTCTTGCTAACCATTAAAAAAAAATTGTTGTGTGGTGTAGTGTCTTGAGTTTAAGTTGTGTTCCACTGTTGGTGTAGTGGCTAAGATTTGCAAGTGCAAGCGGATCGGCAGCCATGAAGTGTGTGTGGCTATGTGCCTGCTGGTCAAGTCGTGGCACCCAGCCGTGTACTTTTATCCACAAATTAAGATATCATACTGTCAATCAGGTACACAAGTGCATGCGTGAGTTAGAAGAGTCCATGCAAGGTGCACTTTGACTTAGTTGTGGCCAAGTCATAGGTAAGTGAGTCATGGCGATAAAAGCAGATCAGATAACTCATGGATGTAGTCGTTAGTGGTGCACCGCTACAAGTTTGGTTTCGACAACGACCGCTCCCAACCATGGCCTTGTTCACTAGCCGGACGACGAAACAAGATGCCGAGCTGAGGTCGCTGCCGGGAGCAACGACAACGTCGGCGGCCACGTGCACGAGGAAGCCTAGCTGAAGATCGAGGCTGACGCTGTGAGCTCTCTAGCACTCGAGTATTTATCTCTACATCATCATTCAGAATGTATATTAATTGAGCATAAGGTCTGTGAAGAAGGTTTACTAGGCTTTATGTCTTTCCTTACAGTTTTGCCACTAATCCATGAAAGTCAAGCTTTCTCAATCATCATGGTAGCTGGTCAAAGATGCACATCGTATTAGTTTTAAACATTGAAAACTTTGTTATCTAAAACTTTGGTCATGGACTGCATATATGGGGATGATTCCCGGAGAACTCCAATGAAAAATGATTCACTATATCATAAAATTGAAATCTATGCCTCGAGAACATTCATTAATTGTTCTGATGACTACAAACAATCTTATAACCTATAACATCATATCACAAGAATGCGGCGACTTGTCACTCCTGCCAAATAAAACACATTCATATTTTCTTCCTACATAACATGGCATTAAAAAATTAACAAAGTGTGACTTCACATTTCATAGAACGCTTCCTCTTGGCAGTTGTTCCTTTTAGTTTCTGAATCTCACAGGTGCTGGTATAGCTATAGTAGGGTGGTATCTGAGACTTCCATGCAAGGGCCTCAAATTTCCCGTGAGGTTTAACATTTCCATACATCACATCGTTGATGTTTATACTTGGAACCTCCTCTTGTGAAGAGCGTTCGTACTGACAATAAACCATAAGGTCATCAGAAGGTGCGGCCATTATCCCAAGATGTGCGGGCCTGTTTTCACTTATAAGATCATATGGATGCTCACCAAATTGGGATATATGCTTCTGCATGTGCCCTCTCAAGAAAGCCAACACCTTGCGCCAAAAGCGGATGTCAAAGTTGTCTCTTAACAAATTAGCGGTGATGTTTGCTCCAATGAGGCATCCGCTCTGCATCCTGGCTATCTCCATGGCCAGCCGCACAAAATTTGGGTGCATCTCAGGATTCATGCTTCCAAATGTCAGTGTCTTGAAGAAGTACCAAAATGCTTCATGCGATAGGTTCTTCAGACTTAAAGATTGTGTTGTTCCAAACTTCATTATCTTTTCAGACTGGCTTGTGACTATGATTTTACTACTTCTTGGCATGCACTGTTTAGAAGCAAAATACATCCTATTCCATGTGTCATCATTGAGATCACCAACTAACTCAACAATAAGAAGCAATCTCCCATCTTTGTTCAAGTTTGACATATGACTTTGATGTTTCACTGCACATCCTTCTCTTAACGTAGTGAGGTCATCATATGTAAAATCATGGCCATGCAAGAATATGATTTCTGAGAAATGATCACGGACTCTTTCATTCTTGCAAACATGAGCAACAAGGGTGCTCTTGCCCACTCTACCTGGACCAACAATCGGCAAGATCTCCAATTCTTCAGAATCATGAGGTTGTGTGTACAATAGGAAGTTGATTACATATTCAGTTTCCATCTGGCGGCCAAACATGCAGTTGCTGAGCTGGAGATGCATGCTATATGGCTGTCTGTACAAGCGAGGGCAGCTCATCAAGAACATGACCATCTCTTCCGCATCATTGATCACGGAACTCAAATTTTCTAGCGCCTTTCGTAGCTGTTCCAAAATTTCTGTGTTTCTATTGGAGGAACACAAACCTTTCACAGAATTTACTTTGGAGAGAGACAAAGTTTGACTTACAACTTCTTTGTATTGGCATCTAAAAGTGTCGAGCGCAAAATGTCCTCGGTGCATGTCATCTCTCATCATGTTGAGCTGGAGGAGCATAGCTTGGTTTGTGATATGCCGTCCCATGCCCTCCTCAACGATAACTTGTGCGCGGAACAAAAGCCTGTGGAGGCGATCCTCCACTTCCAGCACCGATGGCTTGGAGCATTTCCTGATTAAGAAATTTATGGATCTAGTGGTCAGCTCCCCCAGAAGAACAGAAAGGAGAATGTCCATTGGGAACTCTCTCCCCTCAGGTAAAGAAACGTAGTAGATGGAGGCAAGAATAACCAGCGAGCTGTGGAGTGGCACGAGATGTCCCTTAATGGAAACTCTTAATAAGGAGAGCAACAATGTTATAGGAGCAACAATATACTTGTTCAGGTCATGCAAAAGGTGAGTCCAGTCCAACAGTCAATAGTCCAACAATACTTCTTTTTTTCTTTTGACTTTTGGGGCTCCTTTCGCCCGTCAGTTATGGCTGTCAAATATAGAGTAGAAGCTGAGAATAGACGTGAACCATAGAACTGCGCGGGAGACTTAGTAGTCAAAGAAAAATGAAGATAATGCTTCAGCTACGATTGAGGACTTTACATTATATAACCTCGGGTGGAAAGGGATTTTACACAGTATATAACTCTTCTACGACCACTTCTGGCCCCATACATGCATCATCTTGTAATCATAGTATTTTCACAACAGAGGCAGTCATCATGTCTGCAATCATGGGTGTACTTACTCACAGATACCTCTCTTTCTTGGTCCACGGCGGCGGACCAAAACCATTTGCACGCCTACAACCACTTGTCAAAGCAAATAAACCACCAAAAATATCCCACATGACAATATAATGATAGCGATAGCGCACATAGATAACTAAAAAGCATGACTTAGACTATATGTTGTGCGTGATATCGGCTAGATACAACCCGATACCGTGGATACATTTCAATATTTTATTTATAAATAAATACTAATGCATATTAAAATTTCTAAAGCATGAGCAGCCTAAAAGGGTACTGAAATGATATTGTAATTGCAATTTTGCACCTTTCATTGACCATCAGAAAACAGCCGCTGGAGGAGCCAAGGGTCTCCTTCACAAGTTCTCGATCAGTGTCAAATCTTGCATCCAGAATTAAATAATGCATAAGCCTTGAAAGAACTTGACGGAGGAACAGAGGTTTTGAGGAATGGAATTGACAAAGGGAAGTGCCAAACTGAAACTGTTGAAGGACCGCTCACGGAGGTTGCCAGTTCGCCGCTGAATCGCTGGGCATAGGCGCGTAGCATAACACAGAGCTTCTTTACAGCGCATTGGAGACACATAGTGTCCTCTGGAACACCGGCGAGCTGCAGCACCGGTGGCAACGCTCGTGTAGTCATGAGCGCACCATGCGCAGGCCGGCGGCGCAGTGCGTGTGGGCGTCAGGGTCAGGTTGGCGTGAGACGGTAGGGCTCGGGGTGACTGGCGAGGGACGAACACACAGAGAGAGAGAAGGGGAGTGGTGCTGTGCGCGCTGGGCCGAATGATGAATGTGCCACGCCGGCCGATAGACTAAGGTCCAATTCAAAGAAAATATAGTTGGCCCATGGAAAATTTTGAAGAATACAAAGAGAGTTTTGGGCCACGACTAGAAGCCAAATGCTAGTACATTGTGGTTTACTTTTACACCAAGAAAAAATTTGTGTTAAGTAATTCATTATTCTGGTAACCATCACTAACATGTGACAAGACACTGACACACCCATTCAGAACATGTGACATGTAACGCCATTTTTTATTGCTTTGTGCGAGTAGTGGCACCCAATCAAAACATGTACAGATTGATACACAGCTATATAAGCTTCAAAATGACGGAATTAAGAACGCTTCCTCTTAGCAGTTGTAGTTTTCAGATCTCGAATCTCACAAGTGAAGATATAGCTGTAATAGGGAGGTATCGTAGACCTCAATACTTGGGTTTCAAATCTCCCAGAAGGCTTAACGCTTCCATACATCACGCTTGGGAATTCTATCTTCGGAACCTCCTCTTGTGAAGAGCACTCATATTGATTGTAAACCACAATCTCTTCAGAAGTACTACCCATTCTCCCAAGATGTGTTGGTCTATTTTGGTTCAGAGCATCAGATGGATGCTCACTGAATTTGGACTCATGCCATTTCATGAACCATCTCAAAAAACTTACAACCTTGCACCAATAGCTGATGTCAAAGTTATTTCTCAGCACACCGATAGTTCCGGCTCCACTAAAGAGACATCGATTCAGCATACTGGCTATTTCCATTGCTAAGCATGAAAGCCTCGGGTGCATCACAGGGTCTGTGCTTCCAAATGTAAGTGTTTTGAAGAAGTACCAGTATGCTTCCTGGGACAGAAGTTTCAGTATTACTGGCCTGCTTGTTCCAAGCTTTATGATCTTGTCCGACCGGCTTGTGATTATGATTTTACTGCCATTAGTCATGCACCGTTTACAGGCATCATACAGCATCTTCCACTCACCTTTATTGAAGTCTTCAATCACCTCAATAACAAGTAGCATTCTCCAATCTTTGTTAAATGTGAAATTGTGATATTTCTTTTCAAATCCTTCCACAAGATAGGATAACTTCTCATCTTTGAAATCATGGTCATTCAAGAACACAATTTCCGAAAAATGATTACGGACTCTTTCATCATGGCAAACATGAGAGACAAGGGTGCTCTTACCAACTTTACCAGGGCCAACAATTGGCAGTACCTCCAATTCTTCAGCACCATTATGTTGTTTGTGCAATAGGAAGGTGAGGACAACCTGTGCTTCCATCTGGCGGCCAAACATGCAGTTTCCCAACAGTAGATGCATGCTATAAGGCTGGCGGTACATGCGAGGGTAGCTCATCATGAAAACGACCAGCCCTTCCACATCAACTACCATAGAGTTCAAAGAGTCATAGGCCCCTTGAAGTTGTTCCAAAATATGTGTCTTTCTAGTGGACGAACAGAAACCTTTCAGAGAATTCATTTTGGACAGGGATGAAGAATGACGACTCACAACCTGATGTTTGGAGTCCTCATCGTGAGATTGGTATCTGAATGTGTCGAGGATGTAATCACCTCCGTGCATTGCGTCACTCAGCATCTCCAACTGCTGGAGCATGGCATGATTTGTGATGTGCCGTCCCATGGCCTCGTCCATGATGATCTGTGCCCTGAGCAGGAGCTTTGTGAGTTGGTCGTCCACATCAAGCACCTGTGGCTTGGGGCATTTGCTGATGACGAAATTGATGCATCTAGTGGTCACCTCACCAAGGACTGTAGACAGTAGCATCTCCATTTGCACGAAGTAATACTCCTCACGAGAAGATATATATACTGCAATGGAGAGGCAACAGGTACTCAAAACTTGCCTCTTGTTCTTCCTACTCATGGGTCTTTCCTTTCGACATTCCAAACAAGCCCTGAGCCACTAATCCCTGAAAACTGAGTTGCGACAGTCAGAAGACTAGTAAAACATCATTTGGCTGCTGAAAACCGAAGGTTGAACTTGTGGATGTGGACCGTGCTTACAAATTCTATGCTTGTCATTTGATTTCTGATATTTGACAGCATGTGAGAGGCTTATTAGTCAAAGAAAAATGAAGACCGAGCCACCTGAAAACGAGAGTTACTCTGCACAACTCCCCCTAGGCCCTTTTCGACCCATTACACCACCATCCTATAATAATTGTACTTCCAATGGAGACAATCGTCTCTGACATCACGAGCAATCTCAGATTCTGACATCATCAGCAATCTCAGATTCTGACATCATTACCAATCTTAGATTATTAGGGGGAAAATGCATGGCTGAACTTGCCATTAGATCCTTCTCCTAGGTTGACATATATTTGCAGCTGGAATAATGAAGGGGAGAGAGCACAAAGATATTATAATGGACGCTTTATTTTTCCTCGCAAATCAAGTAATGCTTCAGCAACAAAACCTGCTGAGAGAAGTGATGAACCACGGGATACTATATGTAAGTGTAACATGTTAATTGCTAGGCACCTTCATACGGCAAAACAAAGAAGAGGACAATGAGCCAATGAACATGGCACGAGCCATTCCTTATCCCTGTCTAAATTCAATCCTGCTAAGCATGTTAATATATCTGCTGGAAGGAAACAAAGCATTAAAAATGTAGAAGAGATGCTTTGAAGAGTAGAGATCGACATTGCTAGTATGAATGAGATTAGCTAACGTCAATGTTAAGCAGCCACTTATTGAGGATTCTGTATCTGGCAGCAAAACAAGTAGCTGCACAGGCACAGCTATAGTGCAGTGCAGAGATTTACAGGGTACGTGCTCTGTTTCCCATGTATCCTCGGGGAAAAATTGCTCAAAATCAGAGGCTTCCAGTTCTATCCGTCACCCTGGTAAATATTTACTATATTGATAATTGCATGGTTTTCGATTTAAAATAACTGCATTGTTTATTCTGATGAAATTCATTCAAAATTTTAAATTACACTAAAAAGTTTCAAAAAAATGAAAAACCCGTCTGGTTTTTGGTGTACTGGTTATACTAGCCCAACTCGGATTTTTTAAAAAAAAAATAGACTGAACCCTGTATCCTACCATGACAAACATGATTATTCGATGTTAGCAATGGAGCCATGGCGGATTGGCGGAGCATCATCTGTTCTTTGACAGTAGCAAAAAAAAAAAAGTATCATCTGATTAAGCGTCCCATTTATGCATTTTAAACTGATAGGATTTTTTCCACTGTTGTGCGAACAAAAGATAGAGACGGCGGCCATGGCAGCTTGACCCGTGCCGTGGACGAGCCCTTCCACGTCCCTGCCATGCCCGTAGCAGCCTGCGGCGGCGGTCACTGTGGGAGAAAAGACAGCGCCCGGGCGACGAAGAAGAATCGACGCCCTTTCCCGTTCTCTATCTCCATCCCAATCTCGTCCACCTCACCGGCGGCAAAGAAGCCAATCAGCCGTGGTACATCACGGACCAAGAGTTGCATTGTTACAACCACCAACCACGGCTGAGATGGATCGATGGGAGTTTCACAGACCAAGAGATGGATTGACAGGAACGGTGACCTCTCTATGAGTTGTCCATTTCCTCATTAATGATGGTGCTTTGTAGGTCAATTTAATTTGTGACATTTTCTCTCTGTCCATTTCGGACAGCCACTTCTTCCTCTGAAACTGGAAAGTACTGTTTTGGTGTCTCTACGAGTCTACGTAGATCATCAACAAAATCAACCGGCAAGACTTCTTTGGAGGTATTTGAAAAGAAAATAATTATTTTTCTTTGCAAGTCACCCAATTATTCGTTGTTGGATAGGTACTCCCTCCGATTCAGTATTAAAGGTCGTTATACCAAAGAGTCATTAATAAGGGCTTAGTTTTTCATCTTTACCTTTATTAAATAGGGATGCGGGTGCATTGTGGATAACCAATCTCAAATAGCTCAACTGGTTAGCGCAGCAAATTACAAAGCATTGATCCTATATCGACTTCCACGACCGTGGCGTGTTTTTTTGAGCTTGGTAGAAATCCTAGCGCGTTTTTTCCATTGTTCATTGCTTGGCGCGTTCAGGTTGGTGATAGCCTGACATTTTTTTTTTCCTTTGTTGCTCGTCTTTTGCACGCACGCGCTTTTTTCCCGGGGGCAGTTTTGCATACGTGCATGCGTTTTACCGTCGAGGCGTCCATGCATAGCGCCCCCAGTTTGATTGCTGCCTGGGGAGCAAGCGCAACGCCCCTCTCACGATCGTGGCGTGTTTTTTTAAGCTTGGTAGAAATCCTAGTGCGCTTTTTTTGTTGTTCATTGCCTGGCACGTTCAGGTTGGTGATTGCCGCACGTTTTTTTCCTTTCTTGCTCGTCTTTTGCACGCATGCGCTTTTTTCCCGGGAGCAATTTTGCATATACGCACGCATTTTACCGTCGAGCCGTCCATGCACGGCACCCCCAGTTTGATTGCTGCCTAGGGAGCGAGCCCAATGCCTCGAGAGTCGGGACCGAGGGACGGAGACGCACGTGCAAGGGGCAAAGTAGTCTAGAAGCGGTGCAAATTAGTAGAACGCCGCCAAAACCTCCTGTACGACTTCTAAAACTGAACTGGAGGGAGTATGTAGGCTATCTTTCAACAGCTTAACTTCTAGGGATTGGTTGCGTGTGGTATCTCGATGATTAGCATTAAATTCTCGATACCTAAAAAATATAAAGTCCTAAAAGCCTGATTTTGAAGCTCCTAGTAACATTTCTCAGTCCTTTCTATGCCATACATATGATTATACTTGCTAAAGCATGATCAACTTGTTAGCTTTTTTGCCACTATCAGGTTGGAGTGTGGGACCCATGTGATGCATAGTGAGTACACACATTTCTACTCTTTTTTGTGTTTTATATTGTTATTAGTGGGCTAAGGCTTTTTTTTTTATTGAATCCATCCAAGCCACCATTCTTTTCGCTACAATAGGATTTCGATGATTCACTAGAAAGTCCAACGTTTACCCACATTCTTGACGGGGAAAGCATATGTGGGAATATATTAGTGGCAACCAAGTCGGTGATGACGACCTACATCAATGAATTAATACTACAGTGCCTCAACACAAGCATCCAAGACAAATCCCATCTCCAACGCACCAACAAATACTAACAAAAAAAAGGCGATGTCTCAAAGGCAAAAAAGCGACCTTGGAGACTACATCCGCCGTCCAATCCAATATGAATCTGATCAGGATTTTCACCTAGAAACATCACATTACACCTCAAAATGGTACACGTAGAAGGACACGTAGCTCGTAGACACCATTTAATCCCATCGAGCAATCATACCAAGGCACCACAGCCACTCAAAATTGGTTGAGACGGTAGCTATCCACCCATATTTCCATTGATATGCCGTCATGTCATATATATCTAAAAAAACAAACATGCAAATGTAGGGTTTGAACAGCAATACATATCCTAGGAGTAATCTTAGCCGCATCCAAATCAAATACCTAACACCCATCATGTCCAATAACAAAAGAGCACCAACAAATTGAAAGACGATTAGCCATGAACAATAATTGGGGATCGTGGAACATGATGGCAAGTAATCACATATCGTGCAACAAAAAGGGGGTCTACTTTTGTTTTGTTTTTGTTTTTGTTTTGAGAAACTGGGGGTCTGCTTTTGTTGAGAGGACTGAGGACATATCGGTACAACTTTGTTTTACTGCCGCAAATGGAAGATAAATCTGGACTAATTGGCAGACAGTCTGGGCCCATGGGCTGCTCGATCGGTGCACACAGATAGATATGTGGCCCACAAAGGTGTAGTTTCAGGCCAGTTTGCGGGACCGAGACCTTGGAATCTTCCTTTTTGCAGTCTGTGGACGACAGAAAAGAAAAGGCACATTGTTCTCAAAAAAAGAAAAAAAAAGGCTCCTCCCTCAAAAAAAAAAGAAAGAAAAGGCACATCATGCATTCTAGTAGATACGCAACCATCTTTTGCGATTCTTCCTTTATCCTTAGATTTTTTCCCCCCCAAGAATTCAGATTGAGGATTTCGTGAAATCTCTTTTATCAGGATAAAACGATTTTAGGAGTTGTTCATTACTTAAACAAAGAAAAAAAAGAGATTCTCGCCATCAGCATTGCTTGCTAAGGTATTTTAAAAATATGCAATCCGAGAAATAACACATTTGTACCACAGCAAATTGTAAACTGCTGGCGTATCTGTAGTTCTGTACCATGAGTAACGGTACTGTTCTAGTTCTAGCAGCTACTGTTTGGCAGAAAGGCACACTCCTACTAGTATCTACCATGACTAGTAGTTGAGTACACTCTGCCTACAGAAGTTCTCCATGTGCAGAAGCTATTCCATCCCATGAACATGCAGCTGCAGCTGTATGTGACCTTGTAACTGACTCTACACAAAAAGGAGCCCAATGAGACAATGATTGGCAGTCGGCAGGTCCTTGTATATGTAGAGCCAAATCTAGTCAAGTCACACGTTACATCTGGCTACCTGTAACAGTACAAGTACATTGTACTATTGTCCTATTCCTATACTTGTGTTTCTGCTATGCATATCTTTTCGAGAAAAAAAAAATCTGCTCTGCATGCTGTTGAGTCCACTTTTGATAAGAGACAGTAGGAAGCACAGAAACAGAAAACAATCGTCTAACGAATCCCTACTGCTCGTGTTCATGTCCAGCACAGAAACAAAAGTGTTCAGGGCCTGTTACAGGAATTCAGTGCTCCATCGACAACATTCTACAGGACATCATGATTGGGTCCAGTAAATTGTCTGCCAGGGTTAGGGACAAAGTGTCGGCATGGAGTTTTGCCAGTGCTGCTAGACAGCAACTGCTCGAATTGGACGCTCCACTTTTAAAAGGAGAAAAAAAAGAGACAGAGTCATTGTTACTTATAGACTTTGCATGAGCACCATGGGTGCAGATGTGCATGCTGGCACGATGATTGCTTAATTGTTGCCCTTTGATGGCAAGAGATTAGCAACAGATCAGCTGGTACCTTTGACACTGCACCTACTAATGGAGAAAACTTTGCTAGATGATCATTACAAAGAATATATGCAGTGCAAGGGGGTTGGGCTTGATTTCCTCTTTGTGTTGAAGTTCTTGTCGTATACTGCCAGACCCACAAGGCTTACGTCTTGAGGCCATATGGGGACCCACAAGACCATATGAGGACGACACTATGGATAACAATAACCCTATCATCAAAGCTTCGTCTTAAGAGTCTTAGTAGAGTTGCCTGTTTCCCTCTGATCCAGTAACCTACATGGAGCGATGGTCGTTGGTTCACATCAGCATGGGAGTTGATAAAGTTTTTATTTGCCAAAATGTCATTGTACGGCTATGCATGATCAACCTGTCCAAACTTGTCATAATCCATGGGACCTTTTCCCTTGTCATGGCCAAATCCTATCAGAGCCATCATATTAATAGAACCATAAGTGGCATCATATACAGCTAACCGTCGTTTCGTTTCGACATCGCCGCCTCTCCTGATGTTGATGTTGTGATGGACCATCCATGGAGGACCAAGATGGACGTAACTAAGATAAACCACATTTCAGGACTCACAAAAAGTACTAGAATTAGTAAGTTGACATATAGCGTTCCAATAAACCAATTACAATTAAACGCGATGATTTTGTTTTTATTTTGCAAACAAACTTTCTCGTTGCAAATTCTAGGGTGTGTTTGTAATTTCCCGGAGAGATATTTGAGTGCAGCTACAATGAAATGGTTAATATTATAAGAAACAATAATAGAAGCTACGATGATGATCATTTGTGGTACTATTGCGTAATGAAACTTCCCCGTTGATGCTCCTCAACATAATGGCGCATTTGTATGAGCTAACAGTGGTGCTGTGCAATGATAACACCACCACCTGTAACAGAAACATAACATCCATCAAACTTGATGGCGAATGGTCAAAGGTCTATTTCAGGTTCAGATCGTTGATTGCGCTGTGCAGGTGCTTAACAACTACTACACAGCACACACTGTTACTATGCTCCGCTTCCTCTTCTTTTCAATTTCCCTCTTCATCTTTCTTCTTCTTCTCCCTCGCAATTTTCTTATTAGTCCAAGCTCAATGGACCAAGTTTTTGGACATTAAGATTTTGAAGCCCTGACCATTATTATTCTAATCATTGGGGGTATTCGTTCGCTAAAAAATCCACCCTAACACTTAGCAGCTTTGTCATTCATTAGCTTGCAACAAAGTAGTGAAGCCTTAACATGGAAATAATTTCTTAAATCAGACTTGTCCATAATTGAGAAAATAATCGACCTCACTACAAAGGATGAGATTGCACAAACTGTCTTGAAATTATTCTAGAAAACAAGACGTGGAAAAGCATCTAAATACAAGATCACCATTGGCCGACTCATATTTCCCTCGGCTTGCATTCTTGCCGTCGGCTCAATCGTTTCAGTCTTGATGAATTGAGGTGGACTGCTGGGGATGTTACCAATGTATACAAACTTCATTTGTGGATAGACAACGGACGCAAAGCATCTTGCTTAACTATGGCCAAAGCTTGAATGCAGCAGTTTCTGTGTTGTTCATTTCTCAATTTTGATTTTTTTTTTTTGCTAAAATCAATTTCCGTATGTGTGTCAAAACAGTTTGTATGGGAAAAGAAGTGAAGGCAGTAGTAGAAGAAACATCTACAATGAGTGTCAGTATGAACTTTATTGTAAAAGGAGCAAAACATGCATGCAGCCAGTATAGTTGGCCATGCAGCCCGAGCCCGTTGGCCCGGCCCGAAGCCCGGCGTTTTGGCCCGACACGAGCACGGCCCGGCACGGGAGGAGACGGGCCCGGGCCGGCACGACCCGATGGACCAGGCCGTGCTTGGCCGCCACCCAGGCACGCGGCCGGCACGGGCACGGCCCGGTCCAACGGTCGGCACGACCGCGGCCCGACCCCCGCGGCCCAAGCTGAACCAGCCGGCCCACCGCGGCGCGCGCGAGGCGAGCGGCCTGCTAAGGCCCAAGGGGGGGCCTTATACCCCTCGGCGGCTCCGCCCGGCGCCCCCCCCCCCCCGCGGCTCTCGCTCCGTCCGCCCGGCGCCCCCCCCCCCCCCCCCGCGGCTCTCGCGCCGTCCGCCTCTCTCTCGACCTTCCGTCCTTCCCCTTCCTCCCATCTTTTTTGTCTCGCTGCAAACATGTGAGTTCGTCTGTGTCTGGTCTGGCTGGTTGACCCCTATCTGGCACCGGGCTCCGGTTGCACAGGTGACTCATGAAACCCTAACCCTAGCCCCATCTCTGTTTTATTGATTTCTTCTTAGATCTGTTGATTTGACCTCTAATCCTCTATCTCTTCTTCTTTTGCAGGTCGGCGCCGGCGCCTGACGCTGCGTCCTCCTCCTGTGGCGCAACGATGGCCAGGCGCCCCCGTGCACCGTTGAGGAACGGTGCTGGATGTGAGGGCCGGCCGGCCGGCCAGGGCCAGCCCGCTCGCGCCGACGCGTCGAGGGATGATGAGTTCCCCCTCAACAGCGACGACGAGCGGGAGGCCGAGGCAGAGGATGACGACGACCTGGGCCGACGATGCAAGCCCGCTGTTGGGCATTGACGTCGGGTGACAACGACGTCATCGATGTCGATGGCGAGGTCGGTGACGGTGATGCGCCGACCGTGACGCCGCAGCCGAACTCGAGGCAGGCTGTGGCCGGGAGCAGTGCTGTGCTGCCAGGAGCGTGGCGAAGCCTAAGGCAGCGGCGCTTCGTCATGGCTGCAGTGTGTGTAGAGCTCGTTGCCTCGTTCTTTCTTTGTCTGAGAAGTGAGATTGAGAGTTGAGAATGTAATAACTCTGAACAGTAAGACTGTAGTAACGGTAAGACACTAAGACACTAAGACTATTTGAGCTGGCTGTACTCTTTTCCTTTCTAGGGTTTTATCTCACGAGGTGTGAGTTTTACCTAGAAAGGTTTTTAACGAGGCAGCATTGCACACAGCTCAACTATATATATATATATATCATTCATATGCAGTATTTCTGTGATTTTGTGAAGCTTAAATACTGAAAATGTGATTGAAATTTGATGAAAATCATCTTGTGAAGTTTGAATTTGGAAAATGCGAATTTTAGTGTATACCGGGCTTTGGGCCGGCACGGCCCGAAGATTTTGCCGGGCTGGAATGGGCCGGCACGGCACGGAAATCGGCCCGTCGGGCCGTGCTTGGGCCGACGGCCAGGCCCGACGCCCGGTCAGGCACGGCCCGGTAGGCACGACGGCCCGGTGCGGCCCGCAGCGGGCCGTGCCGTGCCGGCCCGGGGTACCGTGCCGGGCCGTGCCGGGCCGGCCCGTTGGCCATCTATAGCAGGCCAGGCAAGGAGCACTTCGAACATTCAGTTGGTTAGCCAAAGGAACATAAAGGCCAAATTGCAGTCTTTTTACAACGGTTGCAAACTAATACAGGGCACAAATTAAGCAAAACAAAAAGCCTCTTTCCTTTCCCCTAATCATACTTAATCAAACAAAAAAAAACTCGTCTACATTATATTATACCCTGAGAAATGAAAGAGAAACAAAAAAAAAAGTTATGTGGACAAGTCCCCAAAACGCAAAGCTAATAAAACTCTCTTGGCCGTCGGATGCGAGATCGACGGCACAACAACTAGTAATTAAAAATCCGAATTCCCAGCGAAGAAGCTGAAACGGCTACTAGCTAGCTAAAACTCCCTCGGGTCGACGAAGATGGAGTTCCCCGGCGGCGCCTTGCTCCAATCACCGAGCTCGCCGTCGCCATACCCATCAGCGAGCCTCTTGATGCACCAGAGATCCTCGGCACCGAGCCTCGGCCAGTGCGGCACGCCGGCGCGTAGCGGGTCACCGGCGGCGACCTCGGTGACGACGACGCGCGCCCCGCCACGTCGCGCCACGTTGTGCGCGTGCCTGCACAGCGAGCGCGCCATCTCCGGCGCGTCGTCTCCGTCTCCGGCGAGCCCGTAGACGAAGTGCATCCCGAACGGCTCGAACAGGTCTGGAATGGACGGGACGCGGAGAACTCGCCACGGCGAGAGCGCCGCGTCGGCGAGCCTTGTGGCGCGCGCGGCGGCGGCGCGGAGCAGCTTGGGAGCGCCGCGCACCTCGAGGCAGAATGCGTCCTTGCTGTTCCACACGCTGGCCACCGCCCACGACTCCGGCGGCGACGCCATGAACGCCTCGATGTCGAGCTCGAGCTCGCCGCCGGCGGCGGAGACGAAGGAGGAGGGGACGGCGAGGAAGGTGCCGAGGGAGAGAGGGTTGTTGAGGACGGCGTCGATGTCGCTCGGGAAGAACTCCACGCCGCCGCCGGAGGCGAAGCGCGCGCGGTAGAGGAGCTCGGCGTCCCGCGGCGGGAGGTTGACGATGGTGACACGGCGGCGTGACGACGGCGAGAGGTCGTGGCGGAAGACGGGGTGGACGAGGACGGAAAGGGGTGCGAAATTTGGCGTAGCCGCAGCGGTCGGTGAAGAGGCGGACGGACGGGGAGTTGCTGACGTCGGTTGCCACGTAGGCGTACTCGGCGCCGGATAGCTTGAACCACTCCTCCATGCGCGACACGAGGCGGCGGCCGATGCCTCGCCGCCGGTGAGATGGGGCGACGGCGGAGGCCGAGGAGGTAGGCGACCTTGGAGAAGAGGTTTCCGCGGCCGCATGACACCGTCTTGACGCAGCCGCGCACCACGCCGGACGACCTCCGAAGCAGCAGTCTCGGCGACCTGGCATTCCAATTCGATCGTTCACATGTGAACACACATTTAGTACTGTAATTAGTAGTGATCGATGCAACACTATAATTAAATTGGATCGGAGAGACGTACGAGCATGAGGTAGGGCGGCGAGTGGCGGACGCGGCAGAGGGGGTCGCCGAGGAGGTCGGTGAAGAGGCAGAGCTTGCCGCCGCTGGGGCCCACCTCGCAGGCGCCCTCGAGACGCTCGACGGCGGCGCGGTCGCGGCCTTCGTGGAACTCCCGGACCACCACGACGGCCGCGCCGCCGTGGTCGTCGTCCCGCCGCCGGCCCACCACCACCATCGAGTGGATTGGTCGATCGTCTTTGGGCTATTAGCTGCGTTCTCCTCTGAGCTAGCTTGGAGGTTCACGTGAGCTAGCGAGGCAGGTGCTCTCAGCTGTATTTATAGGTGGTGGCGCGGTGCATGTGAATCTTGCAGGCGATCGATTCAGCTCCCCCTCATCATATCATCAGTGGGATGGATAGTGGGTGAGGGTAGTAATTATGGAGAGACCCGAGGAACGCGCGGGCGGGAGAGGACCAACTGAAGAGAGGAAGCGGAGAGGACAGAGGACGACGAGGCCATCACTATCACTAGGTGTAGTGGGGGGTCGTGCCGCCGAGAACAAAGGATGGCCTTGCTCGTGCGGCGGCGGCGGCGGCGGCGGCTAGCTGCTACGTGTACTCTTCTCCTTTCCCCAACCAGGAAGGAAGTGCGTTTAGGTGGGGCCCACAGGATGGCGGCCCGGGCCCACCGTCGCTTTATGTGCTTCCTCTTCCTCCGCCGTCCATTTGCACTTGTAGCTACATTTCTACCTTGTACAATGGCACTAAATAGCAATGGCGTATCATGTGTATTTCTCTTTTTCACTTGATAAAATGGACACCTACGTCCATAGTGTGTACCAAATAGTGCTTAGTTTTTTTTGTATCACTTTATTTGGCACTTTTATTTGCCAGTCAAAATGAGTCATAATTAAGATACACCCAATGCTTGGGGATTCTAATTGCAAGCTCTACATATATAGCTCATGCTAAATGTATCACAGTAGACACTTTAGGAGTGTGCCAATATTGAGCTGCTGAGAATATGGAGACATTAATAGAGCGGTTCCGAATTGAAACGCTTTGCCGGAAAATTAAAGGAAGTTTATGTACCTGCAGCTTCAAAAGGCGGCTACAAGTGTAATAGTGAGGAACGAGGAACCCGTGTCGTTCTTCTTTTGGCTGTGATTTAGTCTGCAAGCTGGATATAGTAACCTCCTCGTTTAAGGATGCAAAAGACATGTGCGGGTTTTCCTGCGCCTTTTAAGGTATACTTCATTATTTGCTTGCAAATATTTATTTGTAACTAAGAAATAGAGTGAATAATTTTGAGATGAAAAGTAAATATACTTTGAAACTCGCATAAATATTTATCATAATATATACATGTTGACTTTTCCTGAATAATTAGCAATATGTTGTTTGTTTGTTTTTTCTAAAAAAAACATGACGGTTGCCAAGCGAGGCGCGCTCCTTAATTTACCTTGTACAAAATAAAAAAGAAAACCACCACTACTAAAACAATGTTATCAGTCCACACATTTCAGACAGGATTGGCGTCAATCTATATATTATGTCCCTTATTTCCATTGGTGTGATCAGATTCATAATGTTGAGTAACTAATTTGTGGTTTTTAGTTTTGCAAGGGGCGAACACCTAATTATGTGATGGTTTTCATTGGTATTGATTCTTACCGTATGTATGAGCAGACAAGAAACGCGTCTGATGCTGTTGCTGTGGTAGCTTTGTTGTAACCGGCGCGATATTGTCGTAGAAGAACCCATAATGTCTTGTCCTATTCGTAGCGCTATATATGCATTCTCTCATCATCAGCTTGTGGAGCGTGTGATCCACCCGTCGTCCAGGGGCCTCGCTGGCAGCTTCCAATCCAGCAGAAAATCCGAGACGAGACAATGCAACGGAGACGTCCGGTCCAAAATATGCGTTACGTTGTACTACCGTTTACGTACTCCGCGCGGTGCAGTGCAGTGCAGTGCAGAGATCGATGAGCACCAGCTAGCAGCAGAGACGTGAGTGCATGATATGATGCTGGTGCATGCTGCGCGGCGCCACGCCACGTCGGCGAGGTGGGTGGGGCCCAGTGTCCGCCGCAGACAGGAGTGGGGCCCGCAGATATTTACGGTCGGGGACGTGCGTGATTCGTCGACGAATCGATTGAGCTGATGAGAGGTGTGTAAGATATTTGAAGGCTAACAATGCTTAGAACTTAACTCACCTAGCCTATACAAAATCACATCTAGCTTAGGTCTAATGCGGAAATAAATGGGGTCTGATCCGTCTTTATACCAACGGTGGTGTTGTCCATCGCGACGGTGAAGGCCGGAGAGGCGGTGTACGAGTCGGTGTTGAGGCGACGTCGGGCTTGTAGCGAAGTCTCTCCTTCAGAGACTTCGGTGGGTGACGGCGACCTTCGGGACGCCAACGGACTGGCCTGCGGGAGGAACTCGGGCTTCCAGGCCTTCCAGTGCGTCTGAGCGATCGGTATAGGGTGGAAAGGTTCTGGTGAACCTTGGTAAGCGTGAAGGGTACCATTTAGGTGGCACGGCCTCTTGCTTAAATAGCACTATAGGCCCGGGGCCGAGCCCTAGGGTTTGTTCTCGTTGCCTCACGATCACGGCAACAAAATCGGGACTCAGTTGGAGCCGATTCCGAGATCTAGGGGATAAGTATACTCCCCCTTATCTCGGGTATCTTTGTTGACCTGACGGTCACAAAATATCCAACATTCTCCCCCTTGACCAAAGGTCAAACAACTTAAACTTATAACTCAATTTCAAATTATACTTAGTCTAAAACCCTTCCTCAGTAATTCAGCTAGTACCAGACCAATGCGTCGTCAGCAGAGCCTCCTCATACTGGGACAACATTACCCATAGTCTTCACTGAAAACTTTGTCAGGATTCTTAATCTTATTTGGGGAAATTAATGGCCCTGGATCAGGACCTTGTCAAAGGTATCAACCAAACCCATGTAATATACATGTTTATCAAATAGCGATGGTGAAATACCTTTGGTGAGCGGATCCGCTATATTTTCCTTAGTGCTTATATGCTCAAGCTTAAGTGTTTGGTCCTGATTTCGTACTTTTACGATACGATACTTAAGCTCAATATGCTTACCAGCTCTTGTTATTTTATCGTTTTCGCAAAAGAATATTGCGGCTTTATTGTCGCAATACATTGTGATAGGTCTCGAGATACTATCAACAACTCTTAGTGCCGGAATAAAACTCTTAAGCCACAACGCCTGCCCAACAGCATCATAACATGCTACAAATTCAGCTTGCATTGTTGATGCAGCCGTTACACCTTGTTTAGCGCTCCTCCATGAAATTGCTCCCCCTGCTAGCATGTAGATATATCCAGAGGTGGATTTTCTTCATCCTCATCGCCAGCAAGGTCGGCATCAGTGTAACATTTCACCTGAAGGTTGTCTGATCTTCTATATGTAAGCATGTAATCTTTAGTGCCTTGGCAATATCTTAATGTCTTCTTGACACCTACCCAGTGAGCCCATCCTGGATTATCCTGACATCTTGTAAAGACACTGATTGCAAATGCTAAGTCCGGACGCGTACAGACTAGCGCATACATCAAGCTTCCGACTGCTGATGCATAGGGAACGTTCCTCATTTTCTCTCTTTCTAAATCATTCTTAGGGCATTGTCCTAAATTAAACTTATCGCCCTTTTGAACTGGAACAGGTGATGTGCTACTCTTATCCATCTTATATCTTTTAAGCATTTTCTCAATATATGCTTTCTGAGATAATCCTAATATTCCTTGGGCTCTATCCCGGTGTATCTCAATGCCAAGTACATACGAGGCTTCACCGAGATCCTTCATATCGAAATGTGACGATAAGAAGTTCTTAGTCTCATGCAACATGTTCTTATCGTTGCAAGCTAACAGTATTCATCCACATACCAGTACTCAGGATCATCAACTTCCACCCTTTTCTTTGACATAGATGCATTTGTCTACCTGAGTTTCCCTAAATTCGAATCTCTTAATGACTTCATCGAATTTACGGTTTCCACTGTCTGGATGCTTGCTTAAGTCCATAAATAGACTTTCTTAATCTACATCCCATGTGTTCTTACCCTTTAATGGTTAAAACCTTCTGGTTGAGCCATATAATAGTCTCATCTATGTCACCATTAAGGAATGCAGTCTTAACATCCATCTGATGTAACTCCATATCAAAATGAGCTACTAGTGCCATGACAATTCTTAATGAATCTTTGGTAGACACAGGAGAGAAGGTTTCTTTGTAATCGATTCCTTCCTTCTGTGTAAACCCTTTTGCTACAAGTCTAGCTTTGAATCGTTCGACATTCCCTTTGGAATCACGTTTAGTCTTGTAGACCCATTTACAGCCCCTACTGGTTTGACTCCATTAGGAATTTCTACTAAATCTCATACCCTTATTGGAACTCATCAGACTTTAGCTCTTCTTCCATGGCTTCTATCCATTTAGTGAAATTCTCACTTTGTACTGCCTCTTTAAAGTGGCAGGGTCATTAACTTTCCCAACATTATACAAGTCCTCAGTTAAATAATTCTTCATATGACAAGTCCTCAGTTCAATAAGTCTCATATAAGTCAGGATTAATTGCAGGCTTCCTTATCGTTGTGGTCTTATTGTTGCTCATTCATAACTGGTTCAGGAAATGCAGGAGGTTCTTGTTGCGGAATTTCTCCCGCCTGATTATCAACTGCAGGTGCCTGAGCAACAGCAACAGCTGGAGCCTGAAGAACAGGATCAGCTGGTACTGGAACAACAGGAGCCTGCGCCACGTGTTCCTGCTGAATGACAGCAGTAGGCGTTGGTGTTGCTAATTTGAGGTATCACAGGTGGTACATATTGATATGCCCCCGTGAACTCAGGAATTTCCAAATCGGGTAACTCAACGTGCAACTCTTCAAGACTTATTTCCCTCTTTGGAAAACCTCCACTAATTCTGAGTTCCTCCAGGAAATACAGCATGTCTGGTTTCTACAAACTTAGTGAAGCGACCAGGACAATAAAATCTATATCCTTTTGACTTATCTGGATATCCTATGAAATGACAGCTTACTGTTTTAGAATCCAGTTTCTTTTGTTGTGGATCAAACAGCTTTGCCTCAGCGGGACAACCCCATACCTTTAAATAATTTAAAGACGGTTTCCTCCCATTCCACAGTTCAAACGGTGTTTTGGGAACTGACTTCGATGGAACCGATTTAGTATGTGAGTAGCTGTTTTAAGTGCTTCCATCCACAATTCCACAGGTAAACTAGAATGACTGAGCATGCTACGTGCCATGTCATTAGTGTACGGTTGCGACGCTCAGCAACTCCATTTTGCTGTGGTTCGCCTGACATAGCGTACTGAGCTCTAATGCCATTTTCTTCTAAGTACTTAGCAAATGGTCCCTTAACTTGACCATATTGAGCATGTTTGCCATAGTACTCACCTCCCCTGTCTGATCTTACAATTTTTGATAGAAGTATTGTGCTGTTTTCTCAACTTCTAACTTATAAATCTTAATATTTCTAGCGCATCTGAACGCTTGCGAATAGGGTAGATATGTCCATAGCGTGAATAATCATCAGTAAATGTTATAAAAGAATCATAACCATCTACCGAAGTAACAGAAAGAGGGCCACAGATATCTGTGTGAATAATTTCTAATACGCCCGTACTTCTGTTGCACCTTTCTTTAATTTTTCTTAGCATATTTCCCCTTAATGCAATCAATACATTGGTCTAAGTCTGAAAAGTCTAAGTGTTCTATAATTTCTTCTTTAATGAGACGATCCATTCTCCCCCTCGAAATTGTGACCAAGGCGATAGTGCCACAATTTCGAAGAAGTCTCACTAAAGCGCTTACGTTTATTTGAAACATTAGCAACATTACAGACATTCATCACAGAATCATCATTAAGAGAGAGCATATAAAGTTTGCCTTGCCGAGTAGCAAGGCCAACACTTATTGAATTAAATTAATCTCAACACTTGTCTTTATCAAAACACAAATATGTCCTGATCTGCTAAAGCTGAAACTGAAATGAGGTTTCTCTTAAGACTAGGAACATAAGAACTTCATCTAAATTTAAGCTGGAAGCCGCTGGCAAGTCAAGGACAAAGCTTCCAACGCCTTCGACTTCAACGCCGTTGCCCGTCAGCCACTCTTAGG
The DNA here is from genome assembly GCA_015342445.1 of Digitaria exilis. Taxonomy (NCBI): domain Eukaryota; kingdom Viridiplantae; phylum Streptophyta; class Magnoliopsida; order Poales; family Poaceae; genus Digitaria; species Digitaria exilis. The sequence goes on from JACEFO010001608.1 coordinate 1,330,880, forward strand.
TTTTTGCCCGCCTTCTTATAGTTTTGGATTGTAAGGAATGCCTGCAATGAATTAGAAATGTGCACAGTGGCACCTTGAGTCAATCCACCAAGTATTAGGGGAAAATCAGCTAAGAATAATTCATCAATAAAAGAGACAGAATCAAACTAATATTAATATTACTTGCTGCTTCAACCATTCCTTGAAGCCAGCGCAGTTCTTCTGAAGGTGCTTGGGAGACTCATAGAATGAGCACAACATCTTGCCCCCTGAGGTGTGGCTGCTTTTCTTGAACTTGTTCTCAATGCTTTGGAGCGAAGTTCTTGTTCTTGTTCTTCTTAAAGTTCTTCTTAAGCGCCTTGCTTGCTGCTGCCAGACTCATGCTGGTTCTTAGGAGTATCACTGAGGGAGAGATTGCCAACCATGTTGACCACGTCCTTCATCTTCTCAGTTTTGAGCCTTTCCTCCTCCTCAACACAGTAGCTGATTAAATCACTGAGAGTCCAAATTGCTTTGGTAGTGTTGTAGTTGATCTTAAAGGCAGCGTACTGCGGTGAATGGTAAAGAGGTCAGAATGAAATGCACAAGAAAACCATCAGAAGATCTCCATCTGCATCTCCTTGAGCTTGTTGGCCAATGTCGCACATGCTGAGGTTGTGCTCCCTGATGCCTGTCTTACCATTATACTGAGAGAGGAAGACAGCTTCATGATCAATGTGCTCGCATAAGTCTTGGAGTCGCACCTTGAAGTTTTTCTCAATCTTAGCCAGGAGCTCTGTGCAGTGTACTCAACCCCATTACTGAGCATTCTGGGTGAGAGGAATGGGCCCCTTGATGCCTGGGCTGAATAGCTGACTCATCACAATGGTTAGCCATGCGATAGCCTCTCCCACTTTTCAAGGAGCAGGAGAAGTCTGTCCTTCAGCTGGAGCAAGCTGGCTGTCCTGTCGAACACAATATCAAGATATTCCATGCAGGCACGTCATGGACCCTGCGCTTCCAGTCCAGGAAGTTTCGCTCCCCTGAGCGGCGAATATTGTTCAGGTACGAAGCCACTTGGTTCACGTGTTCATGAAATAAGACAAGTGAAATTTTCTTAGTAAATAATATACTTGAAATGCGAGATATAAAAGCATGAAAATAACCCTACGGTGTTGATTAAATTCATGCAGAAAATCAAGTTGCATCACCGGTGGGGAAAACAATCGAAATTCATTCTTATACTCATGATCAATTACAACGGTGGTCAGAAATAATCACAAGTTTACTCTAAATAAATTCTCGTGATTTATTATATAGAGGCATCTCAAAACTATATGGTGGACTTTTGAACTTAAATTTCAATGAATAACATGGAATAAATCTTAAGTTAAACACCAAATATCTTAATAAAATACTATTATGCAAGCATTAATTTAAAACTTAAACATACTAAAATATCTAAATAATACTAGTAATTAATCTAAGCTTTTAAAACTGTAATTAAGAGGGAATTTAAACTTAAAATGCACTGAAATTCGAAAATACACCGAAATTCGAAGAAAAACTAAAATGAATTAGCCCAGAATGTAATTTGGCCCGCGAAAAGCCCAGCAGCACGCGCGCGCAACCCTGAATACGCGCGGCCCAGCTGGCGACCCAGTAACCTCAGCAATCGCGGCCACGACGCGCGCGGCCCAGCAGCGCGGCTCAGTTCGCAGCTCGGCTCGCAGTCTCGGCTCGAATCGCG